>OX453296.1:52973155-54324831 GCA_949710035.1 Crambus lathoniellus
AACTAGATAGCAACGTTCAACAGAAGAAAGCAGCAAAAATCTATAAAATGACAGTTGAAGCCCATACCCATATCCATATTTCTTAGCCGGTAGCCCCCCTGTTAGGTACCTTATATTTGCATCTTTCTTAATACAGCTGTGTAAGTTTGTTTGTTTATTTATTTATCTAGACTACCATAATACAAGTAATTTTCATTTTGTTTTATATCTTTCATCCGTTTATATTGACCGCTAACCTTATTAACCCTTTCACTCATATTAGTTGCAATTATATTCCATTCAACTGTGACTGGTAATGGTTATTTGGTGGTAAACGCGTCAACCCCGTGCACGTTCGCTTAAGGTGATAGCTGAAAATCTATCACCTTAAGCGATAGCTTAAGCTTTTGGTGGATATAATTTTCCAAGCCTTTTTGCTGCTGCACACAGGCACATCTTCATACCGGGATTACTTAGGTTTATTTTATATTAATTCTGCCTTGTAAGTTTATATAATCTGTATTTTTCTTTGTTTATTTTCTTGTTAATTTAATGTGTGTGGCAAAAATAAACGTTTTATTGATCTATCTATCTACATAATAATATAATATTACACGGTTGCCTTGTATTATTTTGAGACAGGGTATTTATTGGCCCCACACTTCACGAGATAAGTTTTACGTTTTTTTGTATTATTAGTTGTGTTTTAATTTAGTTGTTTCCATTTAATTTTTGTATTATGTCTTTACCTAACGTGTGTGTCAATAAATGTTTTTCTTTCTTTCTTTCTTCTTTCTTTCCTTGTCTAAAATTGGTTATACTGTGGTAGGTAGTAGCTCAGTGGCCGCGACAGGTGGCCGCCACTAAGCCACTATTGGCTGCGATCGGTGGCTGCGTCTAGTGGCTTGACTGAGCCACCACCACCAGACACAAACAAAGTGTCTTAAGAAAAGATGTTCAGCGTGTTAAGTATTTTCTACTGACATTATACTATAATCTAAGGTCTGGCACATCTGATGTCCCTCAAATGGCACGATGCGTCGTAATCGGCTTCAAGCCGACGCGACGAGACGGTGCCGTAAGTGTATAATTATATTCTTTGACGGTGCTTAGGCGGTAGGGGGGTAGTTCCTTGTTTTGTGACGTCGGTTATAACGATAACTAGCTAGCAACGTTCAACAGAACAAAGCAGCAAAAATCTATCAAGATAAGGAATTCAAAGAAATATGGATATGGGTATGGGCTTCAACTGTCATTTGAATTCCTTATTTTGATAGATTTCTGCTGCTTTGTTCTATTGAACGTTGCTAGCTAGTTATCGTTATACCCATGAAGATTGACTTAATACTCTGAGGTAACTGGAGCTCTCACCCTGAATAAAAAAGTGTCGCCAGCAAATTTGACATTTATGTATGTAGTGGCAGGTAGTGGCTGTCAGTTGTCTCATATGACCATACGTATTTTTTTAAAGTGTAGGTGAGACGGAAGACAGCCACTGTGTTATTTGTGGTATTCAAAAAATTGTTCGTACTGCACTCTCCAGTTACCTCAGTATTAAGTCGAGCTTCATGGTTATACCCGACGTCACAAAACAAGGAACTGATAGCGGCTATTTTACAAGCTTTTATTTATTTTTTATTATTTTATTTTATATATATAATTTTTTAATTTATTTTATTTTATTTATTTATTTTTTAACTTGCAGTGTATGTATGTATGTATGTATGCATGTATGTCCGTTCTGGGGGGCTACCGCGTAACTTTATGGATATGAACTGCATACGTTTTCGGGAACTTTAAGTCAATTTTATAAAGAAAATAGCCGCTATCAGTTCCTTGTTTTGTGACGTCGGGTATAACGATAACTAGCTAGCAACGTTCAACAGAACAAAGCGGCAAAAATCTATCAAGATAAGGAATTCAAATGACAGTTGAAGCCCATACCCATATCCAGATTTCTTAGCCGGTAGCCCCCCGGGTCAAATCTTGCGAGCTAAATTTGACCCACTTTTCAATGTCCGATTGAGCTGAAATTTGGAATTCACCTTTAGTTCCGATGACAATGCAATTAAATATAATATAATCAGTATAATTATCAATTCAGAATTCTTGCACATTTTCAAGTAGGTAGGTACTAACCATAAAGTTAATATACCTTATAGGTATATTAACCTTAGGTATATTACCTAAGGTAAATTACCTTAAGGTATATTACCTTATAGGTATATTAACTTTATGTGGAAAGATGAAAATAAATGAATGAATGATGAAAGCTGAAGTGAGACAGACAGACTTGTAAACATCTTGACAATAAACACAGCCATCCACAGCCTTCTCTATTGTCTTCTACAAGCCATGCTATTAGGTTTGACAACGTCGCATTTTTCGTTGGGTGTGAACCGATTTAAGGCCTGTCGCATGTTATACGATTTTTTTCTGTCACAAAATTTGTAACGCCCGCCGGACGCACTCTGCTCATATGTTTTGTTGTAGACTCCGCATACTATCAGAATTCTGACGTGTCTGACGTCCGCTTCTGATGAGTCTCGGATGCAAACGATCGGACGGCAGAAATTTTTCTGGCTTTTTGAGGGCGCACTCTCCATACACTTTGTACTAGACCCCGCACACCTGAGAGATTTTTGAGGGACAGAAAAAAAAGAAAAAAAGGGTTCTAATAATGAAACGAGATGGCGCTGACAAATAGCGACGTCGGTGTGATCAGAAATAATAAACTAAAATGACGAGTTGATAACATTTTGATTTGTTTTCAAATTCGTAGGTAGCAAGTAGGTAGAACTATCTAATATTAAAACAGTAAAATAACAACGAAGTAACAAATATATCAGTGAGAACGTAACGTAAATCTACTACCTAGTTGAAGCATAAGCAATCAAAAAGTGTGTAAAATCCCCGCGCTTGACTGACATGACATGACAAGCATAGCCTAGCAACGTCGTGCATGCGTGTTTTTGACATAACTTCTAGGCTACGTTCCGATTTGCGCCAACAGCGATAATATCACTGATATCGCGCTCACACATCGTTCCGATTTGTTGTGAGCGCGACAACGAAAGCAGTAATTACGTCACGGATGACGTCACTACCGCCGCCATTTTACGATCACGGTGATATCGTTCTCAAGCGTTAGCACTGTGAGCGGGCTGTCATATTTGACGTTTTGTTGTCAAACGTCATTGTTTGTTGTGGTTTTGTTTGAGTAATCTCTGCGTTTTAACTTTTATTTAGGTATTTTATTTGTTTATCCCGAAGCGGAAAGCCAGAAAAATGATAGTGCTTATTAAAGATGAGACGACGGGTAGAGACATTAGGTACTCTTAATTTAAGCACGGATCACTATCATCATCGCTGTCCAATAAAACGTTTACTAATTGACGAATATCCATACTAAACCGGTGATTATTTACTTACAAATTCAAATCAAAACAACGCTCGCTCGCGATGCGTGCAAATAGTCGTTCCGAATTGAAATCGCGTCAACAGTGCTGTCAGCGCGATAATCAAAACGGAACAGAACAGCTTTTAGCGCTCACAGTGCCAACAGTACTATTGACTCAAAACGGAACACGGCCCTAGTCTTTTAGATTACTTTTGATGCGAGCGCCATCTGTCGCCACTTTAAATCAACTTATTTTTCCTTTATAGCTGTCAGAAAAATCCCCCATTCCCATCAGATCAGGCGTTGGAATCACCCATAGAATAGGTCAAAACTTAGTGGCCGGTAGCCCCGATACCCATTCATTGGCTATAATTAAGACCGCCATTTTGTTGGGGTGCCCCCATTGGCTAAAATTAAGGCTGTCACTTTTTTCAAGAATTTCAAGATGACGTTTATTTAGTTTGTGTTTTTTTACTCATTTCGGTTTTCTAGTATTCTTTAGATGTTTTTCCACTTTTTCTCAGATATTTCTTTACAGAAATATGGATACATTATTCGAAGATGCCTTCGGTACACGTAAGTAAAACTATTTACGTAGTTTTATGTATCAATTATTTATTACATTAACCTAAATTTGAGTTTTGTTGTTTTAGGTAATTCCAAGAGGCAACATTGTATTTCTTAAAACTAACCAAAACCAAAGAAAATACAGTTCACAACTTAACCGGAGTAAAGAAGATTCGGTTTCTCAGAAAGTTATGAAATTTATCAAAGGCTAAAGAGTCGCAATAGTTTTTACAAGTGCGTCATGCCTGGCATGGCACCACGGAGGCCTCTTTAACCAAAGTTAAACTGTGGGAAAACTCTGCTACCCTTCCACACCCATATGTGCTCATCCAGCTCCCTCCCTCCTGGCCTTGAACTTCCCAGATCATTATAGAGATCTTTAAATAGACTCCGTACCCAAGTTGGTTGAAGTAAAGACAACCTGTCCAGGTGGGGCTTCACCAGTAACACGGATCTCGCGTGTAGGTGTGGTTACACTCCACAGACCATGGCCCACCTCATTGATTGCTCTGCATGCATGCCCGGACACCTGCATGCGTGAGGACCTCATGTTGGCTGCAGATAATGCGGTGAGAGTGGCACAGTTTTGGGCCAACAACATATGATTTTGTTCTTGTCATTGACATGTTGAAGAAGAAGTTATGAATGAAAGGTATATAATGTTTGTTTATTCTTTTTATATGAATGTAAGTAGGTATGTGTAATTAATTATTGATTAGTTTTGTTAAAAAATATACATTTTCAATATACATTTAGAAGTGATATCATATGGTGATAATGATAAAGCACAGTAGATTACTTGGGGTTAAATTTAAATAATCAGTTGTCACATTTAACAAGTTTCAATTTAGTGAAGTTGTTAATACCAAGTCAAGAGACAATAACAGTGTAAGTAATTCAATAACTTTGTCAAAACATTTAAAATGCCTTATCATCAAATTCATATTTCTGATTCTGACAAACAGAACAGAATTATAACAAACTAGCTTTCCGCCCGCGGCTTCGCCCGCGTGGACTACACGACATTATCCCGCGGGAATTTGTTATTTTTCCGGGATAAAAAGTAGCCTATGTTCCTCTCCAGGCTACAAAGTATCTGTGTTCCAAATTTCAGCCAAATCCGTTCAGCCGTTTTGGCGTGATTGAGTAACAAACATCCAAACATCCAAACATCCAAACATCCAAACATCCAAACTTTCACATTTATAATATTAGTAGGATGTACCGGTGGGATAATATATGATTGTTGTCGGTACGAATGATGGTTTATTGTGATTGTCTTATGACTAGGTTATAACTGTTACTGCTACCTACTATCTTAGATCTTACTTAATTATATATACTACCTCTCATCAGTCTATGTACAAAGCTTATCTACTTAATAACAGTTATTAACTATAAACATTGATTATCTAGAACTTGTGCATAGCGGCACAACAAACAAAATGTGCTTTATATGAAATATGAAATATACACACTACTCTTTCTTGATTTACAAACTTTTCAGTTCAACTATCACTTATTTGTTTATAAAATGTTATGGCAGATTATAGTAACAATATGTAGAATCTATACTAACCAAATCTAATCTTTTCAGATAACTTGAGTCTCAACGAGGTTCGTGGAGTGCTGCGAAGATGCCCGTGTCTGCCTATTCTTGCGGTTATAAGTTATCAAATCAGAATTATGGTGCAAATTACTGCTGTTAGTTGCTATATTGATTACTTACTGCATTAAATGTTTAACTATTAGAATTAGGTTATTGTGTCTTGCATTGAAACTAAAGTGATATTAACAGTGAATAATGAAATGGCAGATACTAAATAAAACTACTAGAAAAAATAGCATTAGCATTTGTGCATAATAAATATTTGCAAGCAGTTTAATTTTTCTTGTAGCTGATAAAGTATTTATATTTCTTAGTTTATCTATAAAGTCAATTTAGTAAGTAATTACATTACTCTCATTCTTTGTCTTGTATAAATCTCAACTTATACTTATGTACTTTGTATTTGATAAAATTATAATGTCAAGTAATAAATGCCTTCTTTCATCAAATGTGTTTTTTATTTGAGCAGAATTTAAAATAGTATATTACTAGGGTTGTACCAAACGTCGATGATTTGCACAACTATCGATAACGAATCAAGGGTCGATAGTTTTGGCAGCACTATGTTGTCAAAATCTAATCGGGGTCCGTCATTCACTAACAAACGGCCGCTATAAGGCTTGATTCCTATCTGTACTAGTCTATATAATTTGTGCATCAGATCATCAGATGTCAAGTCGAGTGGACGCGGAAGCACGTGTGCACTTTGTACGGCAAGACAATAAGTTCATCAAACGGTCTGAGCGACATTCGAAACAATAAAAAAAAATCCGGTAGTTTCTCATTTTTGTGTGTGTCATTTAAATAGAATACCTCTGTACTAACCAAATTTCATTGAAATTGGTTCTGATAACTTTCATCCCCTATTTTAACCCCTTACAGCCCTTTTTAGGTTCAGTAGTTTTGGCGTGATTGCGTAACACACAGACAGAGTTACTTTCGCATTTATAATTTTAACTAGGGATAATAGGCTGATTGACGAAGTTTTCGACACTCATTCTGAAGTAGCGAAAATATTTTTTGGATATGCTCTCAATTTCATAAACATTGTACGTAATTTTCCTAGTGTCAGCCAGTCAGTTTAATTTTAACAACGGCATTTGTTTAACTTTCAATAAAATTTGACACCCATTGAAATTGCATCCTAGACCGGTTAACAAACTATAATAAATTTCAATTCAACTTGCAATGACTTTTACATTTGCATTCCTAGTTAACTTCTCATATAACAATTTACCATTTCTATTGTATTTCCTGCGATAATCATAACAATAATAATAATAATCATTATAAGTAATAGAGACAAATAAATTGCCGTGTAAATAAGTGCGGTGACAGAGAATAAATAAATGGCCGTGAAAATAAGCGTGCGCGCTAGCCCTAAGTTGAAGTTTTAACAGAAAATTGGGAAAACTTTATGAATCCTTACCTTGTTTAATAGTACACGCTATCAATATAATGCTTAATGATGTTTTCATAAGGAATAGCATATAACTTCTTCAAATTTACTTTAAAATTCACTGAAATCACAACAAACCTTGCACCAAAACAACCAATTATTTTAAAACTAGCGGCCGCCCGCGGTTTCACCCGCGTGGTTCCCGTTCCCGTGGGAATATCGGGATAAAAAGTACATATAAACCTTCCTCTTGAATCACTCTATCTATTAAAAAAAATCGCATCAAAATCCGTTGCGTAGTTTCAAAGATTTAAGCATACAAAGGGACATAGGGACAGAGAAAGCGACTTTGTTTTATACTATGTAGTGATGACACTTGTGTATTATCCGACTAAGTTTGCTTTGTAGGAAGTTGTTACGAGCATAAATATGTCCTTAGCGCGAACGCAAATAGGACGCATAATATTAACCACTAGTTATGGTTGGTCAAGTTGCCCATAGGTTTCCATAGCATCTGCTTATTTTTAACTAGATCGGGTTACCTCTAACCAAATGTTCGGTCTACGCTTAGGTTCACAAGCGACGTTGCCAAACCGCCATGGCATGGCTTGTAGTAGAGGAGGCTGTGAGCCATCTCTATCGTCTTCTACAAGCCATGCGCATAAAGTTGGCAACGTTTTAAGTGAACCGATTTGACACCGTTTGCACCGTTTGACAGGTAAACAGCGAGTAAACCTCGAGTACTGAATCCTATGGAGATGGCATATCTTCTATACATCTATACAAATAAATAAAATTGGAGTGTCTGTTTATAACATTAAATAACCGCTTTTTACGACGTGCATATGATTAAATATACGGTACATATACCAAAATGACATTTTTTACAATTTTTGTCTGTCTGTCTGTTTGTTCCGGCTAATCTCTGAAACGGCTGGACCAATTTTGACGGACCGATTAATACGACAATAAGAAGTAGTTTAAAATTGAATTCCAACATTTTCTTACATTGTGACTTACTTACACCTCACTTTTTCGTAGGTATTCCACCTCCATAGGATTTAGTACTCAGAGGAGTAAACCGGTTCACAGCAATGTTGCCGTTCCTTATCCTAGTCTATATAATTTGTGTCCTTATCATAGCATGGCTTGTAGAAGACGATAGAGACGGCTGTGCAATAAACAATACTTTTTTTTTTGTTATGGCATCGCGCGGTTTGCGCATTTTGCCAGTTTCAAGGTAGGGAAACGATGACAAAAATTAAAAGGATGCGGATTCGGAATTTTGGATAGGATCAGGAGACTGTGGGTTATTAGTTTATTACTTACATAATCTATCCATATCCATACTTAATATACTTAATACTTAATATACTTATATACTTAATACTTAATATAAGTACTTAATACTTAATACTTAATTACTTAATTACTTAATTACTTAATTACTTAATTACTTAATATACTTAATACTTATTACTTAATTACTTAATTACTTAATTACTTAATCCATCCATACTTCCATACTAATATTATAAATGTGAAAGTGTGTTTGTTTGTTTGTTTGTTTGTTTGTTTGTTTGTTTGTCCGTCTTTCACGTCAAAACGGAGCAACGGATCGACTCGATTTTTGGTATGGGGATAGTTTGGGAGCTGGAGAGTAATATAGGCTACTTTTTATTTGAAAATCATAAAATAAAAATGATTATTTTGTATAGAAAATCGATAAACTGTCGTACTATACAAAACTGTCATTTCTTCCATAGCCGCTTCCAAAGAGGTATGTCAAAGAGTATTGTAATCACTGACGTTTTAGCCGCTTTGGATTACCTACTTTTTAATAAGTGACATTTGTTGCAGGCAGTGTATAAAACTTCTTCGCGATCATTTATTTTCATCTGTCTATCTATAATAGATGTTGGTGATACGAAGTTAACCGGGTCCACTATAATTAATATGGCAAAATAACGTTTGCCGGGTCAGCTAGTAATATTATAAATGCGAAAGTGTGTTTGTTTGTTTGTTTATTTGTTTGTTTGTTTGTTTGTTTGTCCTTCTTTCACGTCAAAACGGAGCAACGGATCGACGTGATATTTGGTATGGGGATAGTTTGGGAGCTGGAGAGTAACATAGGCTACTTATTATGCCGGAAAATTGAGTAAAAATTTTAATTTTCTATGAAAATCGTTTAACTGTCGTACCTTTGATACAAAACTGTCATTTCTTCCATTGCCGTTTCCAAAGAGTATGTAATCACTGACGTCTGCGCGGTCAAAATCGAATACTAATCTTTTCCATAAGCTTAATAAAAAAATGTACTGTAGCTAGCGCCAAAAATGCCCCAGTCGCGCATGCGCGCAGAGTTATCTGACACTCACTCTACTTCACAGAGTAATTTTTTATATGTAACAAATAGAGACCAAGCTTGGGCCCCTTTATTGGTAGAGTGTAACTAGCGCTATCTGTTGTCTGGTGTAGGCAACTTTTGGTGTATAAACACACACACAAGTTGTTGGTGACCGGGTCCACTATTATATTGCAAAACAACGTTTGCCGGGTCAGCTAGTATATATATAAATTAATCCCTATTTCCCTTGGTCACGCCATCACGCGTGAACGCCTGGACCGATTTGGCTAATTTTGGTCTTGAAATGTTCGTGGAAGTCCAAGGAAGGTTTTAACGGTGAGAAAATAGGGGGAGGGGGAAGTAGGGGTAGAGTAGTAGTAGGGTAGGGTAAAGGAAGGGTAGGGTGGAATAGGGGGAAGGGCCACGGGAACGAAGTCGCGCTGGGTCAGCTAGTAATATTATAATATATACAGATAGATTATATCTTAATGCCATTGGAATTCAGCTCTGAGTACTGAATCCTATGGAGATGGCATACCTACGAAAAATTGAAGCATACACACACACACAAGCACACATACCGAGAAACCAAAATGGCGCCTTTCCGTAGTGCTGCCTTATTTGTACATCGATATATTTATTGATGAAGTTATAGATACAAGTATTTTTGTGACTCCCTACCTATATCACCCTATATTTTATAAAAGCAGTTTCGTAATCACCTCGATAATTTAAAACGGAATTCATCATCATCATCATCATCATGTCAGCCGAACGACGCCCACTGCTGGGCATAGGCCTCCCCCAAGGATCTCCACAACGATCGGTCCTGCGCTGCCCGCATCCAGCGGCTTCCCGCGATCTTGACCAGATCGTCGGTCCACCTTGTAGGGGGCCTGCCCACGGAACGTCGTCCGGTACGCGGTCGCCATTCGAGAACCTTTCCGCCCCAACGGCCATCGGTTCTCCGCGCTATATGTCCCGCCCACTGCCACTTCAATGATGCAATCCTTCGAGCTATGTCGGTTGTTTTAGTTCTCCTGCGGATCTCATACAAATTGACATAAATACGGAATCGAAATAGTTTGCGTTTTTTGACATAAAAACTTACACTACAGATCAAAGGTTGCGAGAACCAGTTTAAGTAAAAAAGGTAATGAAATAAAACACAAAGCTCAATATTGTAAAAACCTATATGTTTATACAACAAGGATTGTTTTTTTATTATAACACACATTACAATATAAATCACAAAGGAGAATGCCTACTAGGTACCTACCTACCATAGAAAAAAAGGAATGTCTCAAAAAAAACAAGCATTATTAATTAAGTAATAAAATAATGAACAGTTTGAATCGAGATCTTTGCTAGCAAACATATTTTTTTTATATATTTAGAATATAGCGAAGCAACATCTAGTGGTAAAAAATATACTTACTTTTAATGTGCTAGAATGAATGTAAGTTGGACAACAACTTTACAGCAAAATGACATTAAAAAACACGTTATATATAAGTATCCAGTTTTTGGCAACCGGAACAGAAAACGTTGTCGCACAATGATTTCGATTTTGCCAGTGGCTTAATTAACGTCTTTTTCAAAACTTAAACCGTCGATGACGTTTGAAACTGTTCTTCAAAATGAAAAGAGCACATAAAAATAGTTTTCGTACGAGTCTTTAAATTTTCTTTTCGCATTGTATCCAGCCATATTTTTTGTTATTTTTAGGCAACCTAAAACAATAAAGACAGTTTAAAATTGATACACTCAAGTTACACTTGAAATTTGAAAACATCGATAATTCGATAAGAAAAATGCTATAAGGGCAACTCTAGCGCAAAACAAACAGATTTATATTTTCTTGAAATACACCAACAAAACTCACCAAAATAAGTAATATGCTACATTTGGTATGAATTCTAAGTAAACTATTCACAGGAAAACCAAAACACAAGGCATTTATTGTATCGTTTTGGTGTTTTTGCAAAATAAATAGTACGTACCGGTGTAATGTAATGTTTGGACGATTTTCACTTTTTTGATGCCACAAACTACCACACTGCAATTAGACATGTTCCTTGTTGCTTTCTCTCACTTATTAATACCTTTTATTCACATGAAAGTCTCAAATTAAAAGACTTTTATCACAAAACACTGCAAATACAACTCGCGTTGACAGCTCACATACCGAGAAACCTAAATGGCGACCGGCTTCAATCATGCATTACGATGACGTCACGTTTCAATGTTGCCAAAGAATAGGTCGAATAAATATATTGCTGTCTCTTTTTACATGAAGTATTGGAGGTAAGATAGAACAAGATGGCTACAGGTTTATGAGTACAATGTCGATATAGCTCATATTTGTATAACCGATAGTTCATATAAAACAATATGCCATCTCCATAGGATTCAGTACTCAGAGGAACTCAGGAAAGATACGATACTTACATTTAAATATTAATAAATCATTTGAAGAGAGCAGGGAAATAATAGATGTCGGAAAAGGAACATCAAGGGAAAGGAGATCATTTAGGAATACGGACCGGTCGTAAAATGGACATGAAAAGAAAATGTGGTTTAGATCGCCTATGTCCGTCCCACACTCACAATATTCATCGCTAACAATACCAAGTTTAGCAAGGTGAGCCGGTGTACAGACGTGACCAAGCCTCATGCGTATTAAGATGCTAGTAGCCTTCTTACCAAACTTGGCCTTGCGGAACCATGGCTTTGCTGGTATAGACGGCTGTAATAAAGAGTAATATCTACCTTTTAGTTCACGACTGTTGATCCAAGAATTATGCCACTCCTTACGCATGTCAATCATGGGCAAAGACAGCAGATCATGACTATCCATGCAATCATGAAGTTCGACTCAGAGTATTAAGTCAAACTTCATGCATGCAATAAACGTAGTGTTTACCACATGGAGCTAGACAAAATACTGAGGTAACTGGAGTTTCCACCCTGAATAAAAAAGTGTGCCCAGCGATATTTAGTATGTAGTGGCTGTCAGTTGTCTCATATGACCATACGTATTTTTTCAAAGTGTAGGTGAGACGGAAGGCAGCCACCGTGTAATTTGTGGTCACAAAAAAGTGTTAGTACTGCACTCTCCAGTTAACTCAGTATGTAGTAGTCTAGCTCCATGGATTACCATGTAGTCAAAGATGTTTTGCATGTAGTGATTACATGCTCTTTGGACACAGTGTTGCCAACTTAGCACTTTTGGTGCTGGATTTAGCACTATTTTCATACGTCCAGCACGAAACAACGGCATAATAGCACCTACCACTAAATCTAGCACTAAATAGTATGTACCTACTCATGCAAATTATTTTCTGGTTACCGCAGAACAAAAGGCAGTCACGCGGTCAGTAACAAATCGCTTTATGCAACGGCAATCTGATATAATTTGACCTGCCTGACTACATCTTCTTTATGATAGTTAAGTCTTATTTTGTCTTGTTTGTTGATTAGTGTAGTCAATGAAGCTAGTTGGTCCCCACAGTAATTCCTCAGTCACAAAAAACTTTACAGCATGACAAAGTATCGATAAATTAAAAGTATGGTATAAATTTCCAAAAATAATAAAAATAGAAGGTTAGGTATTTTTTAATGAAAGTCTTATTTCATTGATATCTTTTTTAGGAAAAATGCTCCGTCTAAACTTGTTTCACCAGACATACTCATGTAACGTATAAAAACAATAATATGAAATATCCAAAAAAATATCCCAGCAGAAACAACAAATTTTAATAAAACAATTGGGGTGACTTGAACTGAAAAATGTCTCTGTCGAACTTTTTAACGGAATTATACCATTTTGCCAAGCATACTCATGCTTGAAAACAGTTTTGGATTTTTATCAAGTATCACATACTTGTAAAAATAACTCATTTGGTAAAATAAATTTGGACTGAGAAATTACTCGGTTCATATATAAACAGATTTGTTTATTTAGGTATAAATACCTAACTTCCGTGTGAGTTTTTTTTTGGATAATCATTTAAAAGTTTATGGCTCATGCTATTTTATAACCCAGCAAAGTTTCATCGACTGAGGAATTAGTGTATGGGTCTCCATACAAAGAATCTGTTCATTGCCTACACTAGATTGATGATTTGCTTCTTTAAAACGGTAGAAAAAGCTTAGTGCGTGGTGAGTTAAGAAAATGGATATTCCTTTAAGCAAAAAAGTCAGGTACTGCTCAAAGTTTCAGAAAAGAGTTGGATCGGATCGTTTTATCCGAAATACAAGAAATGGCTACCTACCACTGAGTAATAATAGCTTGAAAGCAATGTGTATATTTTGCAAAACAAAAATAATGCAAAAATAATCGAAATAAGCGTCATTCACAATCAAAAAATCTTTTTTATCGTTTTATGATTTTTTTAAATTACTTACCTAGCACTATTTTTGTAAATCCATACTTATCTACAGTGGCACAAACTTTTCTGTTCCGGTGGCCAAAATGTGAAACGTGTTTTTTTTTAATGTCACTTGCTGTCAAGTTGACCCAGAATTGCGAGAAAAATACCCAATCTGGCAACACTGGATTGGGTATTTTCATGAAGTTTGACTTAATACTCTGAGGTAACTGGAGCTCTCACCCTGAATAAAAAAGTGTCGCCAGCAAATTTGACATTTATGTAGGTATGTAGTGGCTGTCAGCTGTCTCATATGACCATACGTATTTTTTTAAAGTGTAGGTGAGACGGAAGACAGCCACTGTGTTATTTGTGGTATTCAAAAAATTGTTCGTACTGCACTCTCCAGTTACCTCAGTATTAAGTCGAACTTCATGGGTATTTTTCTCGCAATTCTGGGTAAAAATTTGGCTCCTGGAGAAATTTTGGAGAAAAAGAAACTTTGGAGAAATGTTTGGAGAAAAAAAAATTGTGAAGAATTCCCGGTAATTATATTTTTAGTTTTGAAACGCATCCTCGTTTATATGAAAAAACACGCATTTTACGAACTTGTCCATTAAAATAGTTTTCGAACGTTCCATTCCTTCCTTCCTTCCTTCCTTCCAAAGAGTATGTAATTACTCAATGTAAGAAACGTCCTTCCTTCATTCATTTTATTCGCTCCACTCACTCCACAGCTGTTTTTTGGCCTTTGGGTAAAACTAAAGAAAATAGTGTCGTTTTGGAGAAAAATAATTTAAAATTTGGGGAGAAGTAGAAAATCGCATCTGGCAACCCTGAGAAACACACACACAGACAGACAGATACACACGCACGCACGATACGATACACGAGCACACAGTCATTTTGAATTTATGATGAGTGGTTGTCGTGTCAAAGTCTTTGTTTATCGCGGAACCCTCAAGACGAATTTTGCTGTGTTGTTGCAGGAGTGATTTACACTAAACATTTTGGAAAATTATGTTGTCACGAGTAGGCGGGCATGTGGGCCCGCCAACGTCTTCGGAAACTGAGGTAAGCAGCTTATTTAACTGTTTTCATGTCAATGTCTGCCCATCTAGGCCGGCAAGCGGTAAGGCGGCAAATTAGTTTCATGTAATTTTAAAACGGTAGTTTGTTGTAAAACGATTCTCGTCGTCATTACGTAATAAATTAAAGCTGTCTCCAAAATGTTGAAAATGGCAGTAGCCGATCCTTGCCATGCGGTTATTACGTAAGGAAATTATGTAAGGGTGTATAGCACAGGGGTGAGCGATTGGGCGGGACATGTCGACTCGATTTTCAACAAAATGTTTTGTTTTATTCAGCATGTTGATTTGATTGATTATGGAAACAACAGCATTTTAATATATTCAGTTGCCTTCCTTTGACTCTTAAAACAATGGTTTTGTATATTGAAATGTGTTGCTATTACATACTCTATTGCATAATAATTTATCTGTATAATTAAACAATTTAATTAAATACCTATATTTAACCAATACATAATATAGTTAAAATGATCAATTAATTTAATGCTTAATTAGTTGTGTATGGAAGTACTTACCTACAGTTTTGCTTAGGGTCGGAGAGTTTGTCATAATATTTGTGTTACTTATTTTCCAGTTTTTGTTCAAATTGTTGTTTATTGATGTTTTTCAGATGAATGTTACAATTTTAGATTTAAATTAAAAAAAAAAATTTGTACTATACTTAAACTTTTATTCTTTACTACATATCTATGTACCTACTTACATATTTAACAAAAATAACTGTAATTTATTTAACAACCTTTTTACTCACATCAACAATTTAAAAGTAAATTTGTAAAATGATAATTAGACTAGGTATATTATGTTTTTTTTTGTGATAATTAAGTGTTGAAACCGTTGATTAAGTAATTCATTGAGTATATAATAATAATAATAATTAACCGTTACAAACAACAAATGCCGCAAATGTCAAGCTCAATCAGAAACCATACAACATATAACAGGGGCATGCACACATCTCACACAAACAGACTACACACACAGACACAATCAAGTTGCCAGTATAATACACCAGAAGCTTGCTCATAAATACAAGTTGTTACAGAACCCAATCCTATACACACCATATTATAAGTACACACCTAGCCCAATCATGGAAAACAGCACCCATAAACTATACTATGATCGAAGTATACTTACCGACAGAACAATACATTACAATAGACCAGACATAATTCTTCAGGATAAACAAAATAAAACTACATACTTAATAGACATAGCAGTACCGACCGAACACACACAATTTACAAAAACTATCACCAAAAAAATACACAGACCTAAAAGAAGAAATAACTAGAGTTTGGAGGCAAGACAAAGTATACATAGTCCCACTAATTCTTTAGACAACTGGCGTCATACCAAAACATTCACTTCAGTCAATTAAGCTATTAGATCTCCAACCATCCACATACATTAAATTGCAAAAAGCGGCCATTCTCAACACATGCAGAATAGTTAGAAAGTTCTTAGATGTCTCCGAAAATACAATAGATTATCAATCCACAAACTAATTCATACTACATCATAAATCCCCTAAAATATAAAAAATGCCTCTTTGTGTTGACTCACAGTCCCACAAAAGCGTGAATAAATCTTACCATATATTTATATAAGTATGTAAAAAATAAAATAAAATGCATAAATAATAAATAATAATAAATAACTTCTTACATTCACACCAATTATCTAAGCCCATTTTAATTTCATAAAGAAACTGTGTTATGGAAAACTTGATAACAGATAAATATCAGGGTTCGAAAATATCGGATATTTATAGTAAATATCAAAATATCGTATATTTTGAATAACTATATCCGAAATATATAAAAAATGTGATATATATCTATTTTGTATGACAGACATATTTCTTTTTGTATTATTTATGTATAATATTTGTATGAATGTTGTATAAACATAATAAGTTATTTAAAAAACGAACTTATTCTCATTATTTTAACAGCTTTTTATAAAAAAAAACAAAATAATTAAAAATCAACTTTGAAACATAAAATAAAATCAATATAGCTACTTATATAAAACTCTTGCGTTACCGACTGACTGACAGACAACGCACAGCCGAAACTACTGGGCGCAAAAAGCTGAAATTTGGCATGTAGGTACGTTACTTGTGGAGTGTAGGGGAACACTAGGAAAGGATTTTTGGAAATTCCCCTCTAATGTGGTAAAAAACGCTAGTTTTCTTATCAATCAAATCATTCATGGTCTACATTCGTAAATATTAATTATTATTATCATTGTCTTAACCAGCTTTTTTATTAATTAACAAAATTATTAAAAATCAACTCAGAAACCTTGTTATTGTTGATAAGTCAGATACATAAAAGTATTGACTACTAATATTATAAATGTGAAATTTTAGATCTTTGGATGTTTGTTACTCAACCATGCCAAAACAGAAGAACAGATTTGGCTACAGATACTTTTTTGGCCTGGAATAAGGAACATGGCTACTTTTTAGGCCGGAAAATGCTTATTTCACAATAACAAGTAGTGAAGTAGTGTCGGTATTAGAGGGATGAAGTAGAAATAGAATGCGATAGAAAAAATCTACCTAGTAGGTAATACAAAATTTTTAAAACATTTTTGTACTGATATATATCACAAAAAGCATTGAATATATCTATCCACTGATATCTATCCACTGATATCTATCATGATATCTATCCACTGATATATATCCTCGATATCATGATATCTATCATATCTATCCACTGATATATATCCTCGATATCATGATATCTATCCACTGATATATATCCTCGAACCTTGATAAATATATACTTAAATACTTTTGTTTGTAAATACTACTTAATATACGTAGTAAACACCCAGACCAAGACAAATAGACATGTTCATGCACACAAATATTTGTCTTGTTCGGGAATCGAACCCGAGACCACTGGCGCAGAAGGTGGGTACTACCCCTGCGCCAAATCGGTTGTCGTCGTATATGTTTCTCTAAATTGTTTAGATATTGTTATGCCATTTAAGTGAATTATTGTTAATCCTCGTAAGATTAATAATAGTATCCTAAATCACATAAAATCAAAATTATGTGGTATCTGTCATCATTTAAAAGCTTAATATATTTTTTGTTACGAAGCCATACGTGAATATTTCAAGCGTCTACCTGTTGCCATTATTAATATCGAGCAAAAAACGGCAAAAACATCACGTTTGGTGTATGGGAGCCCCCCTTTCATATTTATTTTATTCTCTTTTAGTAGTTTTAGTTATAGCGGCAACAGAAATACTTATATCATCTGTGAAAATTTCAACTGTGTAAGATGAAAGACTGATTTGATTTGATTTGATTTTACTCATATTTCATCTAAATACACAAATCCGGACAAAGTCCGGACAAACGTCTACAAATCCATCCATGTCCGGACTAATCCGGACGTATAGTAATACTAAATACACGCCTTAGATTTCTAGCACAGGCTATAGTTCATAATAAATAAATAATACAAGAGATCTTTTCTTTACAATAGGCCTAACAGAAGTTTGTTTATATTAAACATCTGAATGGACTGCATTGTTGATAATAGCTTCATCCTAAGTTTACAGTGATAAAGTAGGGCAGGTTACCCAATAAGGTAAGATAATTCGGATAACGCAAGAGCGAGTACGTAACGGATGGTGCTCAGTCGCGAATATAAGGTCCATAATCGAATACACTTTAACATTTTCGCATTAAAATGTCTCGAATGTCTCTTTCGCATAAAAATCGAACCATTTGTGATTTGAATTGTGACCTACCATAAGTTCATTTATCTAAGTGCCTTATCACTAGAGATCGGATAATCGGATGCATATTTACCTAAAGTTAATATTTTGATGGGAAATTATGGAAGCGGCTTCTTAAATCATGTTTTTTCTAAATATAAATCCCGGGATGCCAGAAAATTCGCGAATGCAAAATTAGTTCGTAGCATGGTGTGGAAATGACGTCTTTAGCATGTGGTATTTATTTAAAAAAATCGATACTAAAGTGCATTCCATAACAGCTAACACGGCAACTTTAGGTAAATATGCATCCGATTATCCGATCACTGCTTATCACACTAGCGAGTTGCGAGCGAGTGGGAAGCGGGGAGTGTTTGCAACGTTTCGCCGTCGTCGGAGCGAGCTCGCCGCGACGGCGGACGCCGCGGGTGGGCAGCGAGTTCGTGTCTTTTACCCTCGACCGAGCGACGGTCTCAATCTCAAGGTCAACATGTATCTAGTCTGATGTGCCGCCATGTGTACGTACATTCAGTGCCAGAATTGATTCCGACGAGGAAATACTGCTGTTAACTTTGTTACTCCGACCGAAGACAGAAACGAAAACAAAAGCAGATAAAACGACGAATATGGGAGGATTAATCAAGTAATCGACTGGGATAGAGCGACTACTAGGTATGAGCTGTTCTGCAAACGAATTAAAATAATCCTTAAGGCGACACTCGGAAAAATTATGCTGAAGCGAGATAGCGATGAGAAAACGACGCGCGCGGGAGCGAGACCGATTTTGCAGATTAGGCAAAAAAAACACAAAATCACTTCGTATTCAAAAACTACAGCGATTTTTAAAAAAATGCTTCTATACGATCCTAAATATTATTGGTGTCCACTAATTAAACCAATTTCCAATAGTGTAAGTAACCCCAGTAGTACATGGAAATCGTACCAAATAAGTGGTGTTGCCTTGCATTAAATGAGGTAGTTCTGATTTTTTTATATGTTAGTAGTGATGAGATAGTAATGACAAATCCAAGTTTTCCACCTCGAAAGCCCTCCGGATCATTGTTAAATACTTAAAAATCCATAAAATTTTCGGATATTTTTCAGTTTTTGTAAATTTTTACCACCAAGGATCTGAGTTACGGCAAATGTTACTATGCACTCTTTAAAGTAGACTAAATTTGCAATAAAAAAAGAGTAATTTAGTTTTTGTAAGCCAAACAGTTTTTAAGATACGGCTATTTTAAAATTTGCAAAATCACAAAATAAGGAAGTATTACAGTTTTTTTCATTTTTCGTCAACTTTGACCCCCTAGTAGTGGGTTTATGGCAAAAGTTTTTTATTACTTATTAAAGTCCATTAAATTTCCAACAAAATGGGATTAATTATGTCGATTTACTCCTGATAGTTCCTAAGACACAGCTCTTCAAAGTTATAGAGGTAGGTAAGTAAACAATTATGTAATAGAAGGCTTTGCAAAAGGTAGTAAGCCCTAAAGGAAGAAGGATCTGGGAGATGTTCCCGTTCTACCCTGTTAATGACACGCAAACCTTAATCACCTTGAAAGCATACCAAAGATGTAAGGTTGTACCAGCAGATGTGGTTGCAGGAAAGCAGAACTCAAATGTTCGGGTGTTTGCAGCTACTGCATTGGCCAATCATGCAAGAACATACCAGACCTGATATGTGATGACATTGATGAACCATTGATTGATAACCCACCATCAAAGGACGATTTTGATCTTCCTGGGCAGTTCGATGAAGAAATTATACCTCAGCAAGCTGCCCCCAAAAAGTGTGCTGTGGATTCAGAGGACGTGCCTGGTCCATCAAAATTATACATACAATGTACATAATTGATCCCACCACCTCCCAGATCCTCCTTCCTTTAGGGCGTACTTCATTTTGCAAACCCTTCTATTACATAATTGTTTACTTACCTCAATAACTTTGAACAGCTGTCTCAGGAACTATCAAGTGTAAGTTGGTATTACTAATTGGTCTCATTTTGTTGGAAATTCAATAGACTTTAATAACTAATAATTTAACTTTTGCCATAAACCCACGACTATGGGTCAAAATGTCGAAAACTAAAAAAACTGTAATACTTCCTTTTTTTGAATTTTTGCAAACTTTTAAATAGCCCCATCTTAAAAACTATTTGACTTACAAGAACCAAATTATTCTCTTTTTATTGCAAATTTAGTCTACTTTAAAGCGTGCATAGTAACTTTTGCCGTAACATAGGTCCTTGGTGGTAAAAATTTACAAAAACTGAAAAAAATCTAAAAATTTATTGGATTTTTTAATATTTAACAATGATCCGGAGGGCTTTCGAGGTGGAAAACTTGGATTTGTCATTACTATCTCATCACTACTAACATACAAAAAAATCAGAACTACCTCATTTAACGCAAGGCAAAATGTACGATTTCCATGGACTACAGGCATTTAAGAATAATCTTGAATTTTCGAATTTTTTAGAGGTCTTTTCGAAAAGAAAAAGTCTCGAGGCAAAATCATAAAATCGTGTTTTTGAAACTATACGATTCTAGATGAAGGTATGAAGAAATATATATCTTATTACCAAATTTGTAACAACTGTAACCGTCCTATAGTTTTAAATCAAAAAGTCCATACTTTTTCCGAGTAGCGCCTTAAAAGTTTCGTAGTACGATCTGTACTCCCTTTTTAGGGTTCCGTAGCCAAATGGCAAAAAAACGGAACCCTTATAGATTCGTCATGTCTGTCTGACTGTCCGTCCGTCCGTATGTCACAGCCACTTTATTCCAAAACTATTAAGACTTCGTACATAAGTACTTGAAACTTGGTAGGTAGATATATTCTGTAAACCGCTTTAGGATTTTTATACAAAAATAAAAAATATAAAAACTTAAAGAGGGCTCTCTCCATACATGAAACTGAAACAAAAAAAAATATTTTCTTAAAACATATTCGTGTGGCGGGTGTCTTTAGATAGGTATTTAAAATGATATTTAGGTTTTTTTATAATGTCTTTAGATAGGTATTTAAAATGATATTTAGGTTTTTTTATAATTTTTTATCAAAGTCAATATTTTGAAAGATATACACTTCCAAAGTGGTAAAATGTGTCACCCCCCCCCCCCCCCCCCCTCCCTCTAACTTTTAAAATAAGATAGTGAAAAATCTAGATGGGCGAGTCCAACTAGCACTTGGCCAATTTTTGTTTGATATGATATAGGTATATAATAACGGGACGATTTTGAATTTTAACTATAAATAAACTCTATATCAATTATTATCACCAACGGTTTTCACCTCATAATAACGCTGCGTCCGCTCACACTCCTGTTTTTAGGGTTCCGTAGCCGAATGGTAAAAAAACGGAACCCTTATAGATTCGTCATGTCTATCTGTCTGTCTGTCCGTCCGTCCGTATGTCACAGCCACTTTATTCCAAAACTATAAAAACTACACAGTTGATACTTGGTAGGTAGATGTATTCCGTGAACCGCATTAGGATTTTAATACAAAAATAAAAACAAATTAAGGGGGCCTCCCCATACATGGAACTGAAACTAAAAAATATTTTTTAAATCAGACATATCCGTGAGGTCTTTAAAAATGAAATAACGGTTTCTCAAACCATTTTTCTCAAAGTAAATATTTAAAAGATAGAGCCTTCCAAAGTGGTATGTGTCCCCCCCTCTAACTTTTGAAATAAAAGAGTGAAAAATCTAGAAAAAATATATGCTGTAGATCATAATAAAAACTATCAACGAAAATTAGTTTGAACGATATATAGTACGTACTTTTTGAGATATAACACATTTTCAAAAACCGCAAATGTAACTTTGTCACTCATACAAACACAATGAAAAACAAAGTTCTATTTTGCTGATGAAAAATATATTGGAATTTTGGCTAGGTAACTATAGATAAGCAATCGGTACGTTTTAGCTAGGTAACTATAGATAGGCAATCGGTACGTTAAGTAAGGTACGGAACCCTTCATGGGCCAGTCCAACTCGCACAATTACAATTTTAATACAATGGCGACGACAGCGCTGTTCGCTTTGAGCTCGATGCGCACCCGCGCGGTGTGTTCGCCGCGCAAACGTTGCGAACTCGCGGCGAGCTCGTTGCGCACTCGGCCCGCTTTCCACTCGCTCGCAACTTGCTAGTGTGGTGTGATAAGGCCCTAACAGATATTAAAATACAAGGAGGTCGACATTGACACTAACTTTCATAGTTTCAGACGCTTTCAAACAAAAACGTTTTATGTTTTTTCTCTCCATAAAAACCTTCCGTGGGCCTTAAGTAAAGCTGCCATCAGCTAAATTACGGACCCAGGACAAAAACCTCAAAAACCCCGGACATTTGGGTGAAATAAAGAGTTTTCCCCGGACTCCCCCGAATAAAAATAAGTAAGTACTTAAGTACAACAAAATTTTAATTTACAATTTTTTCTCTGGCCGCGTAGTTTTCGACTTTTGATGGAAAATGTAAAAAAATACCGCCCTCCCCCTCACCTAAAACTGCAATATTCTACACCGCAAATTTTTTGACGAATATAGCCTCGCTGATGAAATCATTTTCACGTTTTATCCAAATATATAAAAATCAATGCTACTTTTCGTTGTAATTTTATTACTAAAAAACGGGCTCACCTATCCAAACCAAATGTTTAGGCTTTGTTCGGACTATTTAGTAGATGGTCTTTGTGAAGTTTGCACAAAATCGGTCGAGCGATTCTTCATTTATCACAGTTTTTGTAACAAATGAATTAAATAAATGGCGGATCATTTTGTTAATGGGGATTTTGCTGTCAAATTGAAACTAGGGTAGGGTTGGGTAGGGGTAGGGTAGGGATAGAGTAGTGATAGGGTAGGGGTAGGGTCACGCGAACGAAGTCGCGCCGGGTCAGCTAGTTTATTTATATTTATGATTGTACGGACTCGCTCTTGACCGGTTTTTATTCATATAGATTGTACGGAACCCTCGGTGCGCTAGTCCGACTTGCTCTTGCCGGTTTATTTAAGTATCACAGCATGGTCCTCCGGCTGCAATGAGAGCTTGTTTTTACAAGCTTTTATTTAACTTGCAGTGTATGTATGCATGTCCGTTCGTCAAATCTTGCGAGCTAAATTTGACCCACTTACCAATGTCCGATTGAGCTGAAATTTGGAATTCACCTTTAGTTCCGATGACAATGCAATTAAATATATAATCAGTATAGTTATCAATTCAGAATTCTTGCAAATTTTCAAGTACTATATTCTTGTTTTGTTGTGATGGTTACTTGACACTTTGTCAATGTAGGTAGGTACCATAAAGTTATAATCAGCGAGCATTCAGCGAGCGCAATCTTCATAGAGTGCGTGTCAGATAACTCTGCGACTGGGGCGTTTATGGCGCTAGTTACAGTACATTATTTTGTTCTAAGCTTATGGAAAATATTAGTATTCGATTTTGACCCCGCGCAGACTTATCTGGCGCACTCTCTAAATTCAACTAGTAATAGAACACACGTCCCAACCCGACAGCCGATTTGAATTGGTTATTTGAGAAAGAACATGAGTTCATGTCACATAATTGCTATGGAGACAAAAAAACAGTCTGTTTGAAAAGTATGCTATAATATACTATTTACATAAATTTGAGATTATCAATAGAATATTTTATAACGAGGGACTAAACGAAGCCGTTATATACCAGAGGTGGTTTGGCTCCCGAGCGTGGGAGGGAGTCAATGAAACCGAGGGTATATTAAGTTGGCGTTTAGTCTCGAGGTGCAAACTGTACTTTTCACTTCGAGAGCGAGAAAACTAGTCAATTTAGTACAAAAACATTTAACAAATTCTGACATTTTCGCGGTCAGTAGTAGTAGTAGTAAAAATATTCGCCCTTTTGTAGGACAGGCCAAGACATTTAGCCATACTGCCAATTATTGAGTATTATTTAATTATTATAGTTTCTTATGTTTTCATAAGAATGTAGGTGTGTTACATTCCAGTGCTCCTTGGAGTTTTTGGCGTCAAGTGTGTCAAGCCAACCTTCTCGATAATTCTTGCTGAGGTTAGTCACCACACCACTATAATAAAACACTTGGCATCACTTTACCGAGATAGCGCCTATTTTAATCATTCTACATATCGTTCAGTTGCGTAGACACTTGGGGCACAAAAACCACACCTATCTTGAGTCACAAAATCCACTATGAAACAAATGCGATTAATTAAAATATCCACTCAACCTAACCCGCCAAAATGGCGCCAAAAACTCGCAGTAAGTTTTTTCCGCTAAACCAGTCATAAATTGACAATTTAAAACACATGGCGCCACCTTCCTTGCGGAAAAACCATGAAACAAAAACATCTTAACATTTTCGCAATAAAGATGGTCCACACTTCACAATTAATAGTATATTCACTGGCTGTTTGAGTTTATCTAATGTCACATGAAGGAAATTAAAAAAGTAATTACATTTTACTCCCTAGGGACTAAAGTGGTTATTTAGTCCCGCTTCGTAGGGCTATATTTGCGTACTTTCAGAGCATGAGAAGTGAAAATTATTATTATTTATATTAAAACATTAATTTAAAGTCCCTGGACTTAGGCTTTTTCTCAATTACTTAAAAAAATTACATTTAATTAAAAATGAAGTTTCCCTGTCAGTTACAGGCTACTCAAAATGGTTTTGAAGAATTTTTCGTCATTCTTATAAGACAGGTACCGTTCAATTTTTTTCAAATCCAAGACCTTTTTTTGTTAATAGGTCTTTTTCTTTACGAGCCCGTTGCATTGCATTGGCAAATCCAGGTGATTTCTGTGGGTAT
The DNA here is from genome assembly GCA_949710035.1 of Crambus lathoniellus. Lineage (NCBI taxonomy): Eukaryota > Metazoa > Arthropoda > Insecta > Lepidoptera > Crambidae > Crambus > Crambus lathoniellus. The sequence continues at coordinate 52,998,490 of OX453296.1, forward strand.
TTGATAAGAAAAAGTGATGTGATACAAGGCCTTGTTCAGTGATGTGATACAAAGCCTTGGCCAAGACCAGATTTAGTGTAGCTTTTTGATTTTTTGATTTGATTTAATTTTGATTTGGTACGAACGTGTGTAGCACGGATTATATTTGCTTTACAGCAAAGTTCGTCCGCACCAAATCGGCGGTTAGGTCTGGTCTGGACGTGTGTAGCGGCTATAAGAACGAACGAACTATAAAAAAAAGGAAAAAACGCGAAGTTGCTATATTCAGACCCTATGTGTCACTTTGCACATAAATAGTTCACTAAAGTCAACGACAGATGGCTCCAAGTTAATACAACCAGTGTTGCCAACTTAGCACTTTCGGTGCTAGATTTAGCACTATTTTCATAAGTCCAGCACGAAACAACGGCATATAGCACCTAGCACCAAATCTAGCACTAAATAGTACCTACTCATGCTGATTATTTTCTGGTTACCGCAGAGTATTTAATGAATATGTGTGTCTGTAGTAAGAATCTACAATCTCTATTTGGTGGTAAAATATATTTGTGTGTTTGCAGACTTGATGCAGTTGAAGAGCTAGACTGTAATAAATTAACTGGCAAACGACCATGCAATAATTATGCATTAAATGAAATGAAGCAACTTAGAAACACGTCCAATAATAACTAAAAATACAAAAATAAATTATATTAAAAAACCTTTTATTTAAAATCAAGCTTTTATTCAAATGTCCTAAAAAGAATAAAATAAACTTTGTATCAAGTCAAATCCAACAAATTTATTACATTAAACAATTTATTTGTTTTAAAAGCTTGTCGCGAGATTTTATTGTTACTGGGCTTGCACTAAACACAAATGCTTTAACTTATATTTGACATATGAAATTAAATAAAACGACAAGCTTTTAAAACAAACTACATTAGTAACTACAGACCGATCTCGATTCTTTCTTTAGCAGGTAAAATTTTTGAGTCAATTGTCAAGAAGAAGATATATAGCCATGTAAGCGGGTTTATACACGTTAATCAGCATGGATTTTTGCCAAAAAAGTCCGCAACCTCTAATTTGGTTAGTTATGTTAGTGACATAAATGAAGTATTGGACCAACAAGGGGAAGTTCATGCTATTTATACGGATTTTAGAAAGGCCTTTGACCTAGTAAACTATGATCTGTTGCTTATAAAGTTGAAGGGTGTTGGTATTCATGGATCATTGCTCCGATGGTGTGAATCGTATTTGCGGTATCGGTCACAACTTGTTTCCTTATACGGGTACAAATCTACTGCACGACTGGTACCCTCGGGAGTACCACAGGGATCCCATCTGGGACCTCTGTTTTTTCTAATTTTTGTTAACGATTTATCTAATTGCATTAAATCTCAATTTAAAATGTACGCTGATGATTTAAAAATTTACCGTAGAATAAACAGTACTGATGATGTTTCTGCACTTCAACTTGATATTTGTAAAGTTCGAAATTGGTGTGATGATAACGGCATGGTCTTAAATTCTAACAAATGTTTTGTTATTCGGTTTACGAGGAAGATACAGCCAATTGATGCTACCTATCTTATCAACAATGTTCCTTTAAATGAGGTCTCGAGTATACGTGACTTAGGTGTGATTATTGATAGCAAACTAAGCTTTAGTCAGCATATCGATGGTATTATAAAAAAGACTTCTAAGCTGAGTGGGTTCGTCACATGTCAAATGAAAATATTAAAGGATTCTCATATTACGATTCTTGTTTTCAACAGCATTGTGCGCAGTATCTTGGAGTACTGTAGCACTGTATGGAATCCTGGATACCAGGTTCACTCTGATAGATTGGAGCGTGTGCAAAAACGGTTTCTGTATCACCTTAGCTATGCTGATAACAAGTGTCATCTCCTACCGTCGTATGAAGCCCGTCTTTCCAATTACTGCTTAACACCTTTGTACAGCCGTAGGAAAGCTTCAGATATACTTTTTGTATTTAAATTGGTAAACGGTCTCGTGGATTCTCCCGACATCTTAGAGCGCTTGAAATTTTTGGTTCCACGCAGTGCTAGTCGTCTCCAAAATCGTAAGACTTTCTCACTTCCGGTGTGTAAGACTCGTCTCGGTGATCACTCTCCGTTGTATCGTATGTGTGCGGCTTATAATTCTATACGCTTTAAATTTGATATTTTTAATGGTTCCCTTGCCTCAGCCAAGCGTTGTATTAGAATGGCTCTTTAGTTGTTTTCTGTAGGTAAATAGTTAACTTTTCGATCTAAAGCTTTATGTGTTTTTTAAGTTTAAAATTTAGTAGTTAATAATAGAATTAGGTAGTCTACATTTTCGAATTGTTAGTAATTTGCATGCTGTGCTTACTTCGAGTAGGGTAAATCCTAGTAAGTTAGTTTTTAATCAATTATTGTTAGCATAGATTAAGTGGATTATACCCAGTTTAGTAAGCCAATAAAAAAAAAAAAAAAAAAAAAAAAAAAACATATAAATTGTTTAATGTAATAAATTTGTTGGATTTGACTTGATACAAAGTTTATTTTATTCTTTTTAGGACATTTGAATAAAAGCTTGATTTTAAATAAAAGGTTTTTAAATATAATTTTCTACTTTGTAGTTAGATTTCGGCAGCCGTGAAATTTTTATTTTTTCTATTATTATGATTCCTGTTTTACAAAGATTTTGTTTTACAATTATTTTATTTGATTGAATTGGGCGTCACCAATCGGAAGTCGTTAACCATTGTGAAAAAAGAAATATATTATTATGTAGCTTGATTCCGCAAAAACACTACATACAAGATGCACCGCCCGACCGCTCGCAAAAAAGTGCACAATACCTGCATTTTGCATTTGTGTTTTTGCGGAAGGAAGCTACTTACATTATATATTATATAGATATTATTATATATATATTATATTTCATATTTCACAATAAATTTTTAAGTTATAAAAAATCGCAATGCGGCTTTTAATGATTTTTGATTACGGTAACCGAGCTAATGCAAGTAGGTGGTGCACAACGCAAGCGCCGCGTGAGCCACAGTCAGTATGCCAGTAGGTCGGATTATATAACCCCTTCGCTTACTTAGCTTTGCGTAAGAACTGGGCAATCGCAAGGCAACACAATTAATTATGTGTTCTGGGCCCTATTGGAAATAGCTAACAGTTATTGATTCAGTTACCTTGTTACCTTGACTTGACGAACTCTTTTTTTGTTATTTCTATATTCCACTTTTTGTTGATGTTTGTTTGTGTACCTTTATTAATAACTTGTGACTCCCGCGTTTCACCCGCGTGGTACCAGTTCCAGTGGGAATATCGGGATAAAATATCCTGTGTTATGTGTAACAGTTTTAGCTTATGTCTCTCAGGAATAATGTACACACATCAAAAGCGTCTAAGGGTCAAGTACATTTTTAGCTGAAGTTTAAAAAAAATCTAATAATATTTAAGTACCTAATCTGGTTTTCCAAACTGGCTTCTTGCTTTATTTTTTATGTTTTAGTAAACAATTTTATCCCTATTAGGATTCGATCAACAATATCATCTAGTTCTAGGTTAAAAAAATTAAGAAAAAATGCATTTTTAACAAATTGTAGTAACAAAGTGTTAACCTAACTGGCAAAAAAAGCAATTAAGTACAGATGGACTTTTTAAAATTTTATTGTAAAACTAGTTTTCCGCCCGCGGCTTCGCCCGCGTGGACTACACGACGTTATCCCGCAGGAATGTGACATTTTTCCGGGATAAAAAGTAGCCTATGTTTCTCTCCAGGGTACAAAGTATCTGTGTTCCAAATTTCAGCCAAATCCGTTCAGCCGTTTTGGCGTGATTGAGTAACAAACATCCAAACATCCAAACATCCAAACATCCAAACTTTCACATTTATAATATTAGTAGGATAAAAAAAGTGTCTAAGTACTTACTTATTTCTCAAATTATTTTTTTGCATTGCAATGCAATTTTTATTATGGACAAATATTTAAAATGCTTTGTTAGAAAAAGTCAACCCGTCACACAATTAGCTCCGATTGACTCAAACCCACCACCTTTCACTGTCCGGGCGAATGCTCTAACCACCAAGGCTCCGTACCTCGGTGGTTAGAGCATTCGCCCGGACAGTGAAAGATCGTGGGTTTGGGTCCCATCCGAACTAGTTGTGTGACGGGTTGACTTTTTCTAACAAAGCATTTTCAATTTTTTGTTAATAATAAAAATTGCATTGTTAATGCAAAAAATAATTTGAGAAATAAGTAAGTACTTAGACACTTTTTTTTCGTGTTGTGTCTAATACTTCATTAAATTTTTTTTTATCTGTATTTCTACCATTCACACGAATCACACAAGCACTGCGATGCTTAAAATCAGTTCATCCAAATCACTTAGAAGAATAACCGCCCACGTTCTAACAAGTCAAAAAGTTGTGGTGTGTGCGGTGTGCGCCGCATCCATACTCGGCAGAGCTCTTTTTTGGAGCATGTCCCATGCATGCTCAATTGGGTTGAGGTCTGGTGATTGGCCTCGGCAGGACGTTGATATGAGAATCGGCAAGAGTGCGTGTTACGACTATCTATAGTGTGGACATGCATTGTCATTCATTAGTCGAAACGAATCACCCAATCGGCCTCGCAAGGGGATGATCAGATCTGAACAGGAACAATCCTCTCTACGTAGATTTGAGCATTGAGGTTGCCAAATTAATCCAAATGAGATCGGTTCTTCCACCGATCCAAATACCGGCCCAAACCATGATTTTTCCCCCTCCATATGGATGAACTTCTTAACAAAATCTCACACGTTCTTGATGTCCAGAAGTCCTCCAAACTCGATCAAACATTAATAGTAATAATTAAAGTATATTATTATAGATAGATGTAGAATGTCTCCTTTTTATTTAAGATGCTATGTTACTTAGAAGAAATTAATGCTTATAATTGAGCGTTTCGATCGGTATAATAAAATTAAAGAAATATTTTTTTTCGCATTCAGCGGGTTCGATTCCCAGTTCAGACAGGCGATTATTTAAAATTCTTTGAATGCATTTCGTTTTCTTTTTAAAATAAAAATGAAGTCTCCTCTGAGCAAAATTTTATATCTTCAGTACTTACCTATTTAAGGTACTTTCCCTCCACGAGGCATAGTTCTGGGACGCCCTGTATAACTTTTCATCTATATATATAAAATCCTTTGTCCTGAATCACTGACGGATAAACGCACAGCCTAAGCCGCTGATCGTAGAGACCTGAAACTTGGAGGATGTGTTCCTTGTATGATGTAGGCATCCGATAAGAAAGGATTTTTCGAAATTCTACCCCTAAGGGGGTGAAAAACGGGGGTAAAGTTTGTATGGGACAACGTGATTCCTTTGTCCAATCTTCTTCAAATTTTGCATAAACATTCTTTAACAGAATTAATCGAAAATGTGTTTCATATTTAATTGAAACTCATCGCCTAACAGGATTAAAAAGGAATAGAAAGTTATTTTGGGGGTGATTTGCATCGAAGTTGATATCAATACTCCTTAGTGCTTTTGATTTTTAATTTCATTTTGTTTTGACACATGTTTGAAAACTCAATCCGTTTTATAGCCGCTACACACGCTCCTATCCGACCGCCGATTTGGTCTGCTCCAGACCAAATCTGGATGTGTATAGCGTAGTCGTCCGACCATAATTATTATTATTCGTGTTTGACGCGGTCGGCCGGATTTGGTTCGCACGAACTTCACTTCCTACCAAATCGGAACGTGTGTAAGCTTCCGACTGGACCAACTTGGCAGTGTTGAAAATTTTGGAGGTTTTCCCCTAGATTTAGGGAGTATGTAAAGTTAAGAATATGTAAAAGCGGAAATATTTAAAGCAGGTAAATTACGTTTAAGGGATTTTCAGAGGATTCAATTTAATGCTCGTTCATGAGTTTTACGTAGGACTGAACGAACGAAAGGTTTAAATATGGCCATTTATGAAAAGATTCTATTTATCTATTTGTTTTTTTAGAATATTTTGTTTAAAAACTAGCAATTTGTCGTAAAACTAAATATATATAAAAAGGGCATAACATCTCATCAATAAGTGCTGCTTTTAGTAAATATTTAGCATGTTTTAGTATTTTAATGAAAATAACAGAAAATAAATAAAATAATGAAATTGTTTTTTTGTAGTAATAAAACATTAAAAACCGAAAATATTTTTCTTTTTAATTTATTTATTGCAAGCAAATTGATGTTTTCAGTATTTATAAATAATAATAATATTGGGAGATTAGCAGTGGCTGGCAACACTGCAACAACGGCTAGAGGTCGGCCAGACCAAATCGGAACGTGTGTAGCGCCGACCGATTTGGTGCGGCAGATTTGGTTTGAACGTGTGTAGGCGCGGATCAGATCTGCAGTGAAGTTCGCCCGCACCAAATCGGCGGTCGGATAGGAGCGTGTGTAGCGGCTATTACAAGTGCCACAAACTTTTCTGTTCCGGTGGCCAAAATGTAAAACCATGAAGTTTGACTTAATACTCTGAGGTAACTGGAGCTCTCACCCTGAATAAAAAAGTGTCGCCAGCAAATTTGACATTTATGTATGTAGTGGCTGTCAGCTGTCTCATATGACCATACGTATTTTTTTTAAGTGTAGGTGAGACGGAAGACAGCCACTGTGTTATTTGTGGTATTCAAAAAATTGTTCGTACTGCACTCTCCAGTTACCTCAGTATTAAGTCGAGCTTCATGTGTAAAACTATCATGTTTTTTTTAAATGTCATTCTGCTGTCAAGTTGATGTCCAACCATAGCGCTGCTGGCGGCTGAAGGTCTTAGAAGTCAGGGCCGGGTAAATTGCTACAAAAAAAAAAGGAAAACGTACATAGCGCCGCTGTCACCGGAACAGAAAAGATTGTGCCACTTGTACATAGAAGCGACGTAACCATGAAGTTTGACTTAATCAGTATTAAGTCGAGCTTCATGGACGTAACTCATTGCCACCAAAGAGTAGCTATGTATCAACTAGCGTATTGCCACTATAAAATATGGAGAGAAAAAGCTTCGCTTTGCACGAATGAGCTGTAGTAGGTATTGACTTTATTTTTTGCATTTTGGTAGTTCAAGAGTAGGAGAATGTCCGAATATTATTCATATGAAAGTAGCTACTGTTCGTCTAGGTATCGTAAACTTCCTATGCCTAAACCACTGATCTGACTTTCATGATTGGTATAAAATAACTATAGGTAGCGTGCTCGGCCTGCGATCGCTGAGGTTATGTGACTTTCGCAGTGGTCTTTCACGGGATGGCTGTTCAAAAATATATGGTGCTTCGGTAGACACGATAAGCCGATGGTTCTGGCTGCATTTGGATTGGTTAATACCCCATAACTGCAATCGGCCCGTGTGGAAGGTCATGGTTCATTCTCCTTATCCATTAATATGAACCCCAGCAGCGGGGACATTAAAATCGATTGATGATAGTGCTGATGAGACCTGAGAGAACGCCTATTTACCTACTTTTCGACATGAAATTTTGCGATGTAGGTACCCAATTAAATTACTCACGGACGGAGATGTAGTCGCGGCTGGCCAATCATATTCATATTTCTACTATCCCTAATCCTTACTTCCTTACTTATATTATAAATGCGTCTCTGTCTGTCGGTGTGTTACACCATCACACCTAAACTACTGAACCGATTTGAATGAATTTTGGTACAGAGATAGTCTAGAGCCTGAGAAAGGACATAGGCTACTTTTTATTCCTGAAAAATATCACCTTCCCGCGGGATAACGTCGTGTAGTACACGCGGGCGAAGCCGCGGGCGGAATGCTAGTACATAAATAAAAAAGCCGGTCAAGAGCGAGTCAGACTCGCGCACCGAGGGTTAAATATAACGTGAAAATGTTTTCATCGGCGAGGGTAGATTCGTCATAGTATTTGCGGTGTAGAATATATTTCAGTTTTAGGTCAACGCCAGCTTTTGACCGATAGTGGAACTAATATAATTTTTGTTGATGATTTCTGAAAAAGTTTACTTTTCAGAGACATCGTTTGAAAATGTACAAGCAGCGCTCTGCTTTCATATGATACCACATAAGCCCTAGTAGCCCCACTTCGAATTTATTTTTAAGACCCCTATCAGTCCCTGTTGCAAAAAAAATATGATTATTTTTATTTCTCCCTTATTTGCAAAACTCTTCAAAATTTCAAGTTGATAGCATTAGTAGTTCTTGGGATATCCAGCTGTGACAGACATACAGACTTAGTCGCACCATAAGGGTTCCTTTTTACCAGTTTGGTTCCTAAAAAGAAGCTAAAGAACTCGGCTACATACAGCTCAAGCTAAATCGGAGTGAAATCAGTCATTCAACTATTGGGTGTTTCTTCATTTCCCGACGCGACACCCGTCACGTCACCGACATCAATTTATTTATTTAATTTAATAATAAATAATAAGAATACTTTATTCCCAAAAGACCGTTAACTTTTGTAAATGTTTAATTAGTAAGTAATTAACAATACATAAAAATTGTCGGCTCGGTATGTCGTGCCAATGAATGAGACAAGAGTACAGTGCGACAACATTTTCTGTTCCGGTGGCCAAAACTGGAACTAACGTGTTTTGTTCATAATGTAATTTTACTGTCAAGTTGCACTGTCCTACCAACCAACGCTGCTGTCACCAAAGATCGATACCATACGATTTTATCAAGAAATGTCTCCACCGATGTCGTTTTTAGGGTTCCGTAGCCGAATGGCAAGAAACGGAACCCTTATAGATTCGTAATGTCTGACTGTCTGTCCGTCCGTCCGTCCGTATGTCACAGCCACTTTATTCCAAAACTATTAAGACTACACACTTGAAACTTGGTACGTAGATGTATTCTGTCAGCCGCTTTACGATATAAAACAACAATAAAAAAATTAAAAAATTAAGGCGGTCTCTCCATACATGGAAAGAAACTGAAAAATACTTTTTTAATCAAACATACTCGTGTGGTGTGGGGTGTCTATACTCGTAGATAGGTCTTTAAAAATAAAATAAAGGTTTCTCAAATAGTTTTTTCTCAAAGTCAATATTTTGAAAGATAAGATTATATGGTAAAATGTGTGTCCCCCCATCTAACTTTTGAAATAAAAGAGTGAAAAATCTAGAAAAAATATGATATGCTGTAGATCTTAATAAAAACTTTTAACGACGGGTATTTACGAATATGCGACCTAGATGGACTAGCCCATTCTCCATATTATGGGTGAAACTCTAGATTTAAGTACCTACCCTTTGTAAAACTATAGGTTTTACCTACTAAAATTGATTTGAACGATATAATAGTATTTAAGTACTTTTTGAGATTTAACACATTTTCAAAAACCGCAAATATTACTTTGTCTTTCATACAAACACTATGAAAAAAGTTATACTTTGCTGACGAAAAATGATAGTGGAATTTTGACTATGTATAGGCAATCGGCACGTTAAGTGGGTACCGAACCCTCCATGGGCGAGTCCAACTCGCACTTTATCCGATTTTTGGGCGTTGTGTCACAGATTACTAAATAGTTACTAAGTAACAGATACTGCACTCCGCTATGCCATTTAAATAAATAGCAACTCTAACTATAACGCAATAAAGTGGAATTTAGCTTGTACGGCTCAAATTACGAACGGTCACTCGTTGCATCTCTTTCCATCGCATATATTCTATCGCGCTCGGGCGGCCCGCTGTAAATTGTATTGAATTGGTATCCCGAGACATACCAAAAGCGGTAGACACTTATCTCGGGTTCTTGAGCGAGTGACGGACGCCTGGTTGTGTCGTGTCGTGTCGGTCAATAAGAAAACGCCCATCGGAGGTTATTCAGTTTTTTAATGATCCTAGTGTAGTGTCATATAGCGCATAGTGTCTTCCAAAAAACTTAAAAAAATTCATGTTTTAAAAGTTTTTTGGTAGACACTATGCGCATCATCATTGACTAAATATTTCGAAAAGTGGGATTTTTACGTGCAGGGCTACGCAGACAACCGGTATTTTTGCACTTTATAAAGAGAGTCACTGATAAGGTCTTAGATAGTCTTAATGAGTACTCAATTAATACTATCTTCACTCCTTCAAAAAAAGTTGCCCAATGTCTGCGCTCCCCTAATGACAGTTTACCTTTTAAAAAACCTCGCGTGTACAAATTGACTGCAGCATGCTGCAGCTGTGCAACGAGCGTAGAAAATGAATAATAAAGAGGGTAGACAGATTTGTCTGGTCCTAACATCCACCCGCATTAATTTTATTCAGTTACTCCGTGATCATGGCTTGTGCTACTGCGACGAAATGCTGTGCCGTTAGGAGATTCGACAACAAATCAGAACGTGGTAAAAATCCCGGTTTTTCGTAATATTTACAGTGTCTTGTAGTCTTCTCTGCCTAATTTGTGATTATTATAATTTTGTTATTTCACAAATATTTATTACCTATGTTTTACACAGACGGACCACGCCGAGCTGTTGCCGCGGAGGTCGTCTTCAGTGCTTGAAAGTCAATCATTGTGCATAGTGGCTCAGGTAAGTGAACAATTTTATTCTTGCTGGTTTTACTCGCGTAGTACTCTTTTACATGAATATTAAGATTATAGCCTATTTCACTCAAGAAGAAAGTAGCTTTCGGTTCCCATTTTTAGGGTTTCCGTACCAAAATGGTAAAAAGAAACCCTTATGGTGAGACTCAGTTTGTCTGTCACAACTGGATATCTCGAGAACTACTAATGCTATCAACTTGAAATTTGGAATAGTTATAGATGACGTTCGCCCAACTATTTTACAATTAAGAGAGAAATAAAAATATTTATATTTTTTTAGTCTCTGTTGCAAAAAAATATAAATATTTTCTTAAAAATTCGAAGTACTCCATATGCCCTAGTAGCCCCTACTAGGGCATATGGAGTATCAAATGAAAGAGCGCTACTTGCAAATTCTCGAACATTTTCCCTTTTTTTTTGCCGCATAGTTTTCGACTTTTGATGAAAAATGGAAAAAAAATTCCGTCCCCTCCCCCCCCCATTATCTCCGAAGTTTGCATAGAGAAAAATCTGAAATTATTTTACGTGATAGAAGTTTATGTAAAGACTACAGGAAAAATAAAACGATGTCTCTAAATAGTAAACTTTTTCAGAAATCATCAACAAAAGTTATATTAGTTCCACTATCGGTCAAAAGCTGGCGTTGACCTAAAACTGCAATATTCTACGCCGCAAATGTTCTGACGAATCTAGCCTCGCCGATGAAAACATTTTCACGTTATATGTATGAAACAAAAACCCAGAATAGACAGGAATGAAATGTATGGCAATCGACTAACAATGATACATTTTTACCGATTTTTGTTGGCCCATATCTCTTATACTATACCGATTTCAGGGTTGCCCTTTTGGTGACGTCAGCCATTATAATTATAGTTAATCTAACGGCATACTTTTCGTTTCTGTCGACTCTGGGTCTTTTTTTGTCCATCTCCTTTATGATGGTACGGATCCCTCGGTGCGCGCGTCAAACTCGCTCTAGTCCGGTTTTTATTTTAAATCGATTTAGTATAGCTTTTGAGTTTCTCCAGTACAAACAAAAAAAACGCAAATTATTTTTAATTAAGTAATTTAGTTTTAAATAATATCTCTCCGGAGATTTTGAATAGGTAGGAAAGTATGCACGTTACGAGAAACGTTCATAGGACCTAATTTCTTTGACATCTCATAAAGTTATGGAAATCTATCTGGCTGTCTAATTGCGTCAATAGACTCCTATCAGCAAGAAAGTTATGATTAAAAAAAATCAAATTTTTTTAGATAACATCTAAAGGGTTTATTATAGATCTTCCTAAGTAAGCGAAGCAGATTTCCTAATTTAGGCTCTAATGCTTAAGCTTTTAAGTGCATTTTATGTGATCCCTTAAGTAAGCAAAACGAAAGTCAAGCAAAAATGCACTTAAGAGCTTAGTAGTAGTATAGTTAATAATCCCCTAAACAGATTTAATGAATGAGAATGTGATAGTAAAAAACCACGAGCCTATAAATAGCTTTCAGCTTTTCTTGATAAAGTAACGCTGGCCTACAGCGTTAACAAGTGATTGCAAAATTCGACGAGTCGTGTAAGCCTTTCGGTAGCTTAGTTGGTCAGAGCATCGGGCCGGATTCCCTGAGGTGCGGGTTCGAATCCCGCCTGCTGAAAGCTACTTATAGGGCTCGTGGTTTTTTACTATCACATTTTTCCTATAAGTACTTACAAAATTGCACTGTGAATGCATAAAAATAATATAAAATCTCAATTTAATGGCTGTTTCATCTTAATCGATTGTTAAACATTTGTAAAAATGTTTCTTTCGGATGCGAGGGTTTTCCTCGCATTGATGAAGCAACGCTGGCCTACAGTGTTAACAAGTGATACCTAGCAAAATTCGACGAGTCGTGTAAGCCTTTTGGTAGATAAGTTGGTCAGAGCATCGGGCCGGATTCCCGGAGGCGCGGGTTCGACTCCCGCCTGAAAGCTACTTATAGGGCTCGTGGCATGCTCGTGGTTTTTTACTATCACATTTTTCCTATACTTACAACATTGCACTGTGAATGCATAAAAATAATATAAAATCTCAATGTTACATAAAGTTCCTAAAACTGAACAGATTGCCATGAAGCAGGATCATCAAAAAAACCAAACAAAAATGAAAGAAATCTTTCGAGCACTTCATTTGCCTTTGGTTCAGAGTGAGACGTTAATGTTATCGTGAAATATTGACGCAGACAGGTTCGTCGCACTCGGCTCTAAAAGACGGTGAAGGTCACGCCACGGTGACCCATGCCGTTTTGATCTATTCATAGCTCATTATGGCTGGAATGAGCCCAAACTTAATTACAATTACACTTGCATTGCAATGCAATGCAAATGATAGGGAGATATACACTTCGAACGAAACACACCTGCCGAACATAGGTACTACGCGACCGAAATTACGCGACTGATATTTTTTGTACTTAGTAATTACACGATGTCATGGTGTGTCGGTCAGTAATCCAAAAAAGCTTATGCCTGGAATGACCGCAAACGTAACTTCAATTATACTAACGTTCAAATGATAGGTGGACAGATAGCCTTATAGGTCGATTATGTTCATCCATCCCGTGACTACTAATCGCGAAAGTATCTTTACCGCAATCGCATGTCGTTCGCGCGCTGACCACTGCGTAGGGTTTGGAGTGACCACAAACGCACTCGTACAAACACACACACATTATTTTATTTTACAATTTTTCGGAAAGCTTACATCGAAGCAGCTAGGTTAAAAAAGTAGCTAAACACAAATAAGCTTTCACATATAACTTATACGCATACATGTATGTATATGTTGCAGCGATATTGTAACAGCTGTGATATTATTATTTCACTATTAAAATTATAATTACCCGGGTATATTGTCAATCGGCATATTCGGCAAGCAAAAAGTGAATTTGCTTTATTTCTGCTGTAGGTTATTTGATAGGTCAGAGAACGTGGTTTTTCTTCACTTCTTTTTTGTTAAGAAAAGTGACGGCAATATGTTTTTTTTATTAGCAGCATGGTAGAATTAACTAGCTCTATCACAGCCATCTCTATCGTCTTCTAAAAGCTATGCGCATAAAGTTGGCAACGTAGTTTTAAGTGAACCGATTTGACATCGTTTGCACCGTTTGACAGGTAAACAGCGAGTAAACCTCGAGTACTGAATCCTATGGAGATGGCAGAGTTTGTAACATTAAATAACCGCTTTTTACTACGAGCATATGATTAAATATACGGTACATATACCAAAATGACATGTTTTACAATTTTTGTCTGTCTGTCTGTTTGTTCCGGCTAATCTCTGAAACGGCTGGACCGATTAATACGACAATTAGAAGAAGTTTAAAATTGAATTCCAAGATTTTCTTACATTGTGACTTAGTTACACCTCACTTTTTCGTAGGTATGCCACCTCCATAGGATTTACTACTCAGAGGAGTAAACCGGTTCACAGCAATGTTGCCGTTCCGTATCATAGCATGGCTTGTAGAAGACGATAGAGACGGCTGTGGCTCTATCATTACTCGGGTGTTTATTGATAACTAGTTGCGCCCCGCGGTTTAACCCGCGTGGTAGGTACCCATTTCCATGGGACTATCGGGATAAAATATAGCCTAAGTTACTCAGGAAGAATGTAGCTTACTAATGGTGAGAGAGTTTTTAAAATTGGTCCAGTAGTTGAGTTTTGAGTTTATCCATTACAAACACACAAAAATCAAATCTTTGCCTTTTATAATATTAGTATAGGCTGGCCTATTTCACTCCCCGTGTCGGCTCGAAAACGCGGCGGCAACGCCGGCGTTGTAAATCCATAGAAATTAGGTCCGCAAAAGAGCTAGAATATATGCGATAGAAAGAGGTGCAACGACAACGAGTGGCTGTTCGTAATTTGCCTGCGCCGTACAAGCTGAATTCTACTTTATGCGTTATAGTTAGAGTTGCTATTTATTTAAATGACTTAGCGAAGTGAGCTATCTGTTACATAGTAACTATTGAGTAATCTGTGGTATAGGCTAATTACTAACTTTAAAGGTTGCGAAATATATAAAGAAACTTTTGCTAGATGAAACAAAAATTAAAAAAAAAACAAGGATTTTCTGTGGTTTTCCCTGCCATCTCGATGGTGGTGCTCGCTCATGCTGGCACCGCAATAGCCGTTAAGAACAGTATAAGGCATAGCCTCTTGGTATCTACAACGACTCCCTATCGCCAAGCCACTACGGAGAGGGTAGCGGATAGATCAGGACCCCTTAATTTCTCTGCGATATATTGTCCACCGCGCGCGCCACACTATAGGTTTAGGTTTAAGATATTTATTTCTCTAAAAGAATACATTATTCACTTATAAGGAGAAATACAAAATAATTAAAGTAAAGAAGATAATAACTAAGCCATCTTAAACTAGCAAGTGCACTTCAAAGAAACAAAACAGTTAGTCTTGTCATACATAATATAACATTATAAAACACACGACGAAAATAGAACTTTAATTTATACATATTATACATAACCTAACTATAAATAATAACACAATATAAAATTAAAAAGGTACCTACCTGTAATCCGGAATCGGTAGCAAGCAACAAACAACTATACAGGATAATATGTTCACGGACTTTGTTAAAACATTGGGCAACAGATTCATTGCTGGGGTCATAGCCATATCTCTATCGTCTTCTACAAGCCATGCGCATAAAGTTGGCAACGTAGTTTAAGTGAACCGATTTGACACCGTTTGCACCGTTTGACAGGTAAACAGCGAGTAAACCTCGAGTACTGAATCCTATGAAGATGGCATATCTTCTATACATCTATACTAATAAATAAATAAAAGTGTCTGTTTGTAACATTAAATAACCGCTTTTTACTACGTGCATATGATTAAATATACGGTACATATACCAAAATGACATGTTTTACAATTTTTGTCTGTCTGTCTGTTTGTTCCGGTTAATCTCTGAAACGGCTGGACCGATTTTGACGGACCGATTAATACGACAATTAAAAGTAGTTTAAAATTGAATTCAAAGATTGTCTTACATTGTGACAGTTACACCTCACTTTTTCGTAGGTATGCCACCTCCATAGGATTTAGTACTCAAAGGAGTAAACCGGTTTACAGCAATGTTGCCGTTCCGTATCATAGCATGGCTTGTAGAAGACGATAGAGACGGCTGTGCTGGGGGTGATTGGAATGCCAAGCACATATACTGGGGATCAAGAGTAACAGTTAATAGAGGCAGATAACTAAAAAAGAGTGTTGACGCCAATCACTTATACCTATGTCAACGGGGTAACCTACGTGTAGGCCCACGGCACAGATAGGTTATCTATGGCCCACGGATTGCCACAAAATATCTGATCTCCTTCTTCTTAAGACTTCTTTATCATTAAAAGCAACAGCTAACAGAAATAAAGTAAGAAAGAAACTGACTATCTTAACAATCACAAGACCGATTGGCAATGCTTTCGTGAATTCCTGGAATCCAGCATAAAACTCAATATTCCATATAAAACTAAGGAGGAGACGAGACGAGACGATTCGTGTCTCTATATTACGAACTTGTCCAAGTGACTGCTTGGTCTAGTACTTCTGAGCTGAAAAATTCCTCATGTAGAGCGCCGATCCCTGTAGCAATCAAAGAAAAAATGCTGAAAAACGGGACAAACAGGCCACAAACGTGCCGATAAAACCCGGTTCACTAAAGCAGTTATATAACTAAAAGGTTACTGGCTACTGGCTCATGCTGAGAATGAATTCCTGAGACAGAGACTACAAAAAATGTCTCCCCGAACCGAACACAAACGGGACTCACAATCTCTTGAAGGCAACAAAGTACCTACCGCGATATCGGTGTCTTTGAACCCAACAATATGGATAGCCCTGAAAATCCAGAGATATATCAAGTATTAAAGCAAGATCTGCAGCTTTGCCTGCCGTTGAGTCCTGCTTCACCAACGGAGATAGCTAGAGAAATAGCGAAAATGGACGCAAACAAAGTACCTGGATTGGATCTGATCACTCCAGGGCTACTGCGGCTGGACTTATTAATCTAAGGATGCGGCCTTTCTCAGTTGCAACCGTGACCAGAAATAAGCGAGCAGAGTGCTGCAAACCCAGCTCAACGCCACCAATGCTTGGCTGACCAAGTGGCGTATAAAATCCAGCGCTCCGAAGTCTCACCACATCTCATTTTCCCAAGACTGGAAACCTGTCCACCCGGTCAATCTAGCTAGGCCAAGAAACATTGCCACAATTGACATGACATGACATTGACATGCGTTAAGTACCTTGGATTTCACCTTGACTGTATGATGACATAAAAAGGTCACATAAGGACGAAGCGCAACGAAATAAATTTAAAATTTAAAAAAACCTAGGCTCCTCGGTAGACAGTCTGCCTTATTCCTGTCCAACACTCTAAGGGTATATTGCTCCACAATTAAACCAATCTGGACATTATGGAATCCAACTGTAGTCATCAAATCAAAAATTATGTGCCTCCAGACTACTCCAGAGGGCTCAAAAATAATATTCTAAGGATAGTCTCACCGGCGGCGGCGCCCTGGTATGCTCGAAATTCGAAAATCCACAAGTACCTGGAAATTCCAAGTATCCTGAACGAAGCAAAACTATACTCAGCCAACTATAAATGCCGCTTAGCTAGACACCCAAACCTGCTATCCTGTAAGCTCTTGCAGCCAACCCGATTGGAAGACTCAAGAGACCCAATGTGCTGCCTTAATAAGGGGAGATAGAGCAGTGGCTCTACCTCGCCAATCCTCTATACCTCGCAACAAACCTGATTATAGTCAGCGACTGATCGCAGGTCTTAAATACATTTAAAAATATTAGTACTTATAAATAAAGCTGAAGGTTGAGTCGTGCTTCTCCCAGAATCCTCAATCACTGAGGATCTCTCGGAATCGTCAAATGTCAAAAACATCAAAGTTATTTGGGTTATCTTAGACTGTACATTGTTGTTATACATTGTTTACCGCGAAATATGACATACCTACTTATCTTAGCTTGCGCTTCAGTTGGCTGATTCATGTTTTGTTGACT
Source organism: Crambus lathoniellus (assembly GCA_949710035.1). Taxonomy (NCBI): domain Eukaryota; kingdom Metazoa; phylum Arthropoda; class Insecta; order Lepidoptera; family Crambidae; genus Crambus; species Crambus lathoniellus. Next base: position 53,016,098 of record OX453296.1, read on the forward strand.
TGACAATATGCCAAACAACTGTGTTTATCCCACTAGAGCACACGACCCTCGCACTTGTGTAGCATAAAAACAGATTTAGTTCCAATGTTTATTTATTTACTTATAATAAAAAAACAAGGCAGGAGTTTAGGATCCGTTAAGTTTCTGACTTATAACCTGACGAATAGTTATTCGGTAACTAATTTCATCTGATTTTACTGCCAAACAGTGACAAGGTTTTTCTAGAATAAAACTGACTGAAAGTCTAGTATTTTATACCACTATCTATTATGTGTTGTTCGGGAAGCCATTGCTAATACATGTGTCATGCTCATGAACGGGTGCTGCCAGTGGAAATGGGTCTGCTCTCTCATGCTTGCCTTAAAATGAGTCTTTTTGTTTATTTTATTAGGAATTACATATGAAACATACTGGTATGGCGCAACTTGCAGTGTATAGTAGTTATTTTTTCGCCTGTAACTATTTGCTTTATCTAAAGTTCTTCAGCAATTGATAATTGTTAACCGCTATGATCACTTGTTCGCCTAATTAACTGTATTTATAATAACTTACTGCCTTATTCATAAAAATATTTTAGCTTAAATATTGTTTTGTCTCTTTTGCTCAAATTAGAAATGACATTTGTGTAACAAAGATAAAACAATGTTTAAGTTAAACAGCTTAAATATGTTTATGAATACGGAAGCTATTGTTTATTTATGATGGAAACTGACCTTAGTTATAGGTAGTATGTTAAGGTCATGCTTCAATTTGATGACTTTGTATGAAATAAAACAGGGCGCAATAATAATCCTTGACGAGTTTCTTGGAAGTTCTTCTTTAAGGTCTCCCGCCCGCCGTAGGGTTTGCGGATCGATATGGCGTAGCTTCTATGACGTTCATAAGTATTGTATAATCGCAATATAAATTGAATTAAATTAAATTGCTTCAAATCCAGATGTCTGACATTAAAAATTGACAGCAATTCAAACATTTATTTCAATCAAGACGCCGTTCGTAAAATTAAACCAATTATATTCACATTTGTTCCACGTTGACCGATAAGCAGTCGATAAGTATCTAAAGTTTATGCGTCAATTAATCACCCATTTGGATACTATGTTTTTTATTGTTAAAATTGTAAACATTATTCTTATGTTTAAAGTTTCGTATTATTTATTTAAATAGAGGTATTACATATTTTTAATAAGTATGCAAATTTTAGACCAGTTGACTTGGACCACACATTGGTAATATTCATAAAAGATAATCATAAAATACAACAAAACCTGAATGTTCAAGATAAATGGACCTTCTTAATTACTTCCAATAAGTATTCAATACCAATATTACAAAGAGGACATATTTTATTTTTAGTTTTCGTTTGTTTGTTATGGATTTAAACGCAAAAACTACTGAATCGATTTATAAAATTCTTTCACCAGTGGATAGCTACATTATTCATGAGTGACATAGGTTTTTGATCCCAAGATTCCCATGGGAACGGGAACCGTGCGGGCAAAACCGCTGGGAACCCCTAGTGTTACTTAAAGTAATCCCATGTTTTTCTGACCCATTTGGAGTCTACAACAATTTTAAGGTCATATTGATTTTATATTTAATAACCACTTACGCTTTAATAAATTTTCAGTTAAGGGGTAGTTGCATAAATCGTAATGGTTTTGTTCCAGTCCAGTTTCATCATAAATCATAAACATTTATTTGTCATTTGAAAGGGGTACAAACACAAAATTAATAAATGTAGCGATGACATCCAATAATAACATGTCGAGCTAGTACAATAATAATGTCAAAAGAAGAAAGAAAATTAAAATATGAAGTCCAAAATTGATAGTAAAATGTCAAGGCTGAATGTCTACATCTACAGTAATAAAAGCATCCTTTGATCCCGATTAAAATTTGTGTTCGGGGCGAATTTGTTGTGGCGTCGACCTAAATCCTAGATGCTGTCTAGATGCAGTACGGCTGCAATACAGGTGCGCTGGCGTGTGTTGTGCCGGGCGCGTAGTGCCCCCGGTACAGCCGCGAGGCTCGCTCGCCGTCGCCCGTCGCTCCCCAGTGCCCAGTCGGCGTCGTCTCGCCGCCGCGCGCCGTTGCATGCGCGCCGACACCGCGTCTGACTGCATCACAGTCGCTGTGCCACCGGCGTGGTGCGCCGCGCGCCTCGACCGGTTACCCCGTTCACTGGGCCAAGTTCAATTCGTACTCGCGTAAACGAACCACTGTTATCGCAACCGCTCCGCCACCACACCGGTCTGTCGTAAACTCCGTTATGACTTCGTAACATTTCACGAAACATTTTATTCCGGTACGTTAACTGTATTAAATACTTGATTAATTATTGCCAAGCGTGTCAAACATAGGTTTTAAATGTCTACGACATCTTAGTTTTACAAAGTTGGATTAAATTTGCATGTTTTAAAAAAGTTCAAGGAATAAGTGGACGACAGTGCATTTGTAAATAATAAATATTTGTTTATTGTGTGTACAACCAGCATAGTACTTACACAAAGAGCCAAAAAATTAACAGTTTATCAACTATTATTTTTTAAATCAAAAAACCTTTACTTCCCGTTCGCGTTGTAGTGTAACACTGTGTGAAAATTTTATAACAAATAAGTTTGTAATATTTCATTTATCTTAGCATTGAGTGGAAAGTGTTTGGAATACGATTAAAAAGTTCATCATCATTGTTTTGCAACAAAAGCAATCTCTGTTATTACGATTGGTGATCTTTTGTTATTTTTTTATCAGTGAGTAATTAAGTTTATTGTTCCCTTCGTAAACATATACATAATTATGTATATAAAACATCGATTACTATATGTTTTTGCATCGATTGGTATACGTCTGGGACGAAAGAGATAACCATAGTCAATATTGGTGTGGCGTCTATATCGCTCTGCTGCTTCGATTCGGGGAGTGCATCGATGCAAACTGGTTGGACTCAATAAATTCCCAGGCCAACACCCGCATCCTGCATCGATTGGTTCTGTCTGACCACTAATTATCGGCTTGTTCGATTCTGTTAGGTCATTAATACCTACACGAGAACAGTTACATACTCGCACAACAATAACTGTTTGTTTAAAGTCCTACTAACGTATTCCGTAACAACGATTGCTTTAATTACTCTTTTTGTAGTAGCACTTACTTCACAAAGGCTAAGGGCAAAACACTGTGAAGTGCTCTATCAATATTTGTATGTACTCCGCGTAATCCACGAGCCAAACCAGATAAGCGTATTTGACAACATCATGTTATCACGCATGAAGAGGTCACGTTTTATATAATACCTTTACATAACAACAATGAGCGATCCAACAATAAATATTTTTTGTGATTAACTTCAACTTGGACTGATCATAGTTTTCTTTGTCCTCAGGTACAACCTCAATTAGGTTCGCCTTGTGTTTTGGCAAGTTATATATTATCGACGCGTGCTCCTTTTGATTACCCCGTCGAAATGACTCTCGAACCACGATACACCCCGAGGACGTTTAGAAGAGTGGTGCGGAGAATTCGGCAACCGTACAGATTGCTCAGTATCGGTGAGCGCATGCACAGAGACAGATCAAATTTGCCTTCGCAAACAGGAGAGACGTCCACTGAAGGAATGGTGATGGATGACCTTCCAATTATTTTATCCAATAGTCGGAGAAGATATCCAGATAGTTTTACACAGTGGCAAGCAGATGAGCCACAAATAATAATCACGTCTGACGTTCAATTGCAAACAGACGACACGTCTTATGAAAGCATCACGAGGCCACTAGAATCAGAGACTGCCGCTAGTCTGTCGTCGTCGCGATCTCACATTGATTTTGATGCTTCCGTTTGTTTACCTCCCGCTGCACAAAACTCTGAGACGATTCGTGGCTTTCAAACTATAGACAACGGCTACTCAACTATTCAAATATTGCCCGAAGCTCAGAAAGCTTCTGAAGCAATATATGAGGGATCAGAAGTTTCAGTTATAAATACAGAAATTGAGCAGAGCGGAACAAGTGAGGCTCCTTACAAAATAAGGAGGTTATATGCCCAATTAGCCACCATTGCTTCACTCCCAAATCCAACACTGGCATCTCGCCTAATTGCAACAAAAGTGATCAGGCATGCCAGATACCACAAGACACTTGATGCAAAGGAATTACATTGCTTGAATTGTGATCTTCTTCCTGTATTACCAGTCACTGGAATTTGCGGTCACACGCGATGCACAAAGTATGTATTTTTCTATAGATGCTTAAATCTAAAGATTGTTATTAATGTTTTAATTCTGTTTTTTTTATTGTGCAGTTGCATTCAAATTAATGGAGCGTGCCCTTGCGGTGTTGAGGCTCCGAAAAACTTGCACGTGAACACAGCCGTCCAGCACTTGATTTTAAAAATCATGCCAAATGATTTGCCAGAAAGGTATTTTTTGTTTCTTTTTTATGTAGGTATGGGAGTGTTTTGGGTCGTCACTTGTTATTGATTTGTCAAATCGACAGTTTCATGCAGAATTTCATTTCGCCCTAAAAAGCGTTTAGGCGCATAATGTCCAATTCGCAAAATGTCCAGCGTTCGCAAAACGTCCAGTTCGCACAATGTCCAGTTCGCAGATTGTCCATTTCGCATAATGCCCAGTTCGCATAATGCCCAATTCGCACAATGTCCAGTTCGCAGAACGTCCAGTTCGCGAAAATGTCCAATATTCATCATAATGCCACACCATCAATCAATAATTTTTAGCAGATCCAATAATGAGAAATATATAAAATGTATATTTTTCAATATGTGATCTTTTAAAAATTACAATTACCGAAGGATTTTTTTATGTTGATTTTATTATTTTATGATTTATGTTACTTAAATAAAAATAAATTACAAAAATAAAAACTGATTTTTAAGGAATAACTTGACTAGTCATTAAAACCCAACGCTAAACTCATCAATAAACGTACTGATTGATGGTGTGACGTTATGATGAATATTGGACATTTTCGCGAACTGGACGTTTTGCGAACTGGACATTGTGCGAATTGGGCATTATGCGAACTGGACATTATGCGAAATGGACAATCTGCGAACTGGACATTGTGCGAACTGGACGTTTTGCGAACGCTGGACATTTTGCGAATTGGACATTATGCGCCTAAACGCTAAAAAGTAGCATGTGGCCAAAGTCGATCATCCGTGTACTGAAACTTGTCAAATAATGTCTAGACATTATGTATAAATGTATTGCTGAAACTACCTGCTTACTTTCTTTAACACAATGTGGATGTGTAAATGCTATGATTGTAACACCACTTGAAATTTGCACAGGACTCAACCGGGTGAAAAATACCGAGCAGCGTTGAGGGGAGATACTGAGATGGCTTCTACGTCGATGGTGAAAACAGGTATGGGTAAACATTATATTTTTTTAAAACCTCATTCTTTAAATATTTTATGTAGCCATATGCGTCTGTTTCTGTTGCGCGTCGTTCCGTCGATTCGCAGAGTTACTTGTGGATGTGTGCTACAGTACAGGCATTAAGGATAGGTATGACCCTTACATTGTTATCAGTCTGTTGTGCGTTTTGTCAAGGCCCGTATGTCAGGTAGGTACGCGAAGTGTCAAGTTAAAAACCTTTTACGAATGCAATCCAAAATGGACGTCAAATCATGTATTTGTGTAACCTTGCGATACACACCGTGATTAAGTGCGCGTGTGTGTGACGCGGTTTCGCACTTCCGAAAATGTTTATCCATCAAATGAAATTCAAATGGTGATTAGATTAGTCATAATGGGTTACGATTATTGTTTTGCTTTTTTCAGTTCCGTTTTATTTACCTTTGCTGTTCTTTGTTCCGGCATTCTTCATTACCTATATAATGTCACTCATATCAACAATAATGTGTTTATTGTCATAAGCATGAATGTGTGCGTTTTACCCTGCTTCTGAGGTTTTGTCGTCATCGATATGACAAAAAATGACATAGCCATTTTTTTCTATGTTAGACCGATGAGGACTACCTTTGCTGTTCTTTGTTCCGGCATTCTTCATTGCCTATAAGTACAGGGTGTTTGTTTAAAGATGAGACATACTTCAGAGGGTTAAAGTACCCATCAATACAAATAACTTTTACTATGGGACCAAGTGCCACATTGCGATAAAAATATCAGATGTTCCATACATTTTGGCCCATTCGGTATTGCACTTTTGTATGAAACAGCCGATTTTTTTTCGCGATATCGCACTTGCTCCCATAGTAAAAGTTGTTTTTATTGATGGTTACTTTTACTCCCTGAAGTATATTCCATCTTTAAACAAGCACCCTGTATAGTGTCACTCATATCAACAATAATGTGTTTATTGTCATAAGCATGAATGTGTGCGTTTTACCCTGCTTCTGAAGTTTTGTCGTCATCGATATGACAAAAAATGACATGGCGATTTTTTTCTATGTTAGACCGATGGTGACTACCTTTGCTGTTCTTTGTTCCGGCATTCTTCATTACCTATAAGTACAGGGTGTTTGTTTAAAGATGGGACATACTTCAGATGGTTAAAGTACCCATCAATACAAATAACTTTTACTATGGGACCAAGTGCCACATTGCGAAAAAAAATCTGATGTTCCATACATTTTGGCCCTTTCGGTATTGCACTTTTGTATGAAACAGCCGATTTTTTTTCGCGATATCGCACTTGCTCCCATAGTCAAAGTTGTTTTTATTGAGGGTTACTTTTACTCACTGAAGTATATTCAATCTTTGAACAAACACCCTGTATAATGTCACTCATATCAACAATAATGTGTTTATTGTCATAAGCATGAATGTGTGCGTTTTACCCTGCTTCTGAAGTTTTGTCGTCATCGATATGACAAAAAATAACATAGCGATTTTTTCTTTGTTAGACCGATGGTGACAAAACTTTTCCTTAGTTCATCATGCTATTTACGCTGCCCGATTCTAGTGCTTTGCTCTCATTGTGTGTTATATTGCGATGTATTAATTTGTCAACGTCCATTAACATAACACAGCACTGTAATCTCATGACGTGGGTACCCTCTTAGTTATATCACAGTGTTTTCGTAATTCCTATGCGCAGTAATATAATCGTACAGCACAAATGAAGCCACAGCGAAATATATTGCTTTGTATGACTAATATTGTAATTTAATTACTAACGATGAATGAAAAAGTTCATGAGAACTTGTTCTTGTTATAATTTATGAGACTTCTATAGCTATGCGATTGTGTGTTTTTAATAGTTTTTGTTGCTTGTTTGTTGTTGTGTTTGAATTTTAAGTTAAACTAAACATTTTAGTTAATTAATCCTTTCATTATCTATTTAAAAAAATAACATGTCCCCTTTAGGTACCTAGTGAATTTTATTTGTGCTCTAACTACCATATATTTGAATTATGAACTCATACCTGAACACACACACACACTTTATACCATAGCACAATAAAAAACAACCTGTATCGTAATGGTCTCTACGATACAGCTGTCATTAATTATACCTAGCACACTTCTTTTTTTTATTTTACAATCTTCATGACAACTGTAAGATTTACCGGCCCTGACTTCCAAGCCCTTATTTAGCCGGCAAAAACAAGAAACTTTTTTTAAAATTACCGATCATCTTGACGCACAGCAGGCTATCATCCTTGCTTGGGTAACATCCCGGGGATGCGTACCAAGCGCTTTTCTTCTTCCTTTGTGATGCGCACCGCCAAGGAATGCAATACCCTACCTGCCTGCGTCTGTTTTTCCGAATGACTACAACACTATTATTTTTAAAGCTAGAGTGAATAAGCTCGCTCTATCTTAGGCTTCTTCTCAACCCTAAGGTTCAGTGTGAAGCCAAGAGCAAGCCCATAATTTTTTTTTAATTGGTTTTTTGAATTAAGAAGGGTAATGATCGTATAGACTTCTATGAGCAGGGTTTGGCGCCAATCTACATATTATAATATTTTTTTTGCTTTATTTTTAAAATACTTATACGATAAATGTACATGAGTGTAGATAAAGTTGGGTGATAGACTGCACATAACTCTATACTAAAACACTCGTGGGATACTATTAAAAAAACTCGCCAAGGGTCGTTTTTTAAACTCCCACTCGTGTTTTATTAACCCCTATTATGTGACCGTCACATAAACTACTATTATATACTATAGTGTATATATAATAATGGCGAGCAGTGTCGTGGGCGTCTTCAGTATTACAACCGCGCATCACAAGGCTATTATGTAAATCGGCCGTTTGCTGGTTACACCGCTCTGTTACGTAACTACACACGCCACGCCACGCGGCGAGCGCGGGTCGTAGGTTACGCCAGCCAAGGATATAGGTCGTATACCAGCTGCTCTATTATAACCCAATATAAGGAAAATCACAGTTACACCTTTATATAACGTTAACGCTGTATCCCAAACCGTTATGCCAATTTGTCAGCCATTACGTCACTTATTGTAGATTATTAATTTTTGCCATTGTGTACACTGATAAATCCATGGTACGCAGTTCATTGTTGTTTACCTTCAGAATAAAAGTGTTGTTAGGACTGAAATTAAATGTGTGACGTAACATAACTTATTAACTCTGGTTTTACCTGTATCGGGCACACTAATTATTATGAGCCCTACAATCTACTTAAAATAGCTTGCTTTTGTTAAAGCTAGAATTCATAATGATGTTATTAAATAATAGGTACTAGACTACTTGGGTTCTTATTATGCACAGACCAAATTCGAGCATTACTACTACTACCTTGAAACTGAAAATGACCCGTAGTGTTAGTTGTATAAACATGATAGTAACATTTGATTTAAATTATGGCAGAGTGTAATAAATAATGATAAAGATATCTAGAGTAAAATTCTTAATGCGAGCGCTATAGTAACATTGTCAAACTTACAGGAGTACCTACTGATATGGTTTAAGGATTTTCGAGTAGGTAATGTACTTTTATTGTGGTATACGCTCGTGACTGCGTTCGCGCAGATTACTTTGGTCGTCACAAAAGATACCTTTCAGTTTTTCCAGTCTCAAAAGCCTAATTTTATCAAAATTACAATTAACATATTAGTATGGCTATGCCTAGCAGTGAGCGCCGCGTCGTTCGCCTGACATGATGTCACAGTAGGGTTTGAGTTGCCATAACACAATATTTTAGAGGTGAAGTGATGTAAGTAAGTCATGTTAAAATAAAACCTTTGCAAAATTTTCGCCCGTTTTTAGGACGTGGTTAGCCAATGTGTTACATGCGGTTATGCAAGCCGACAATCAGTGCAGTCTAGTGGCTTGCGCGCCATAACTGAGTCAAGTGCGCTGCAGTCTGTCTGTACTTACTCGTCGCCGAAATCATGATCAAAAGCTAGAGCTCTATACTAATATCATAAATCTTAAGTAACTCGTTCTGTCTTTCTGATGTTTTGTGCCTTAACTGCAGATCTGATATTGATGAGATTTTTGTAGACTTAGAAACCTTTGACGTTGTTAGCCAATGTGTTAAATGCGGTTATGCAAGTCGACAGCCATTGCAGTCTTAACTAAGTCAAGTGCGCTGCAGTCATAATAATGAGTTCCATACTAATATCATAAATGCGTAAGTAACTCTTTCCGTCTTTCTGTCTATAATTTTTAGAGTTTCGACAAAACCAAAAGTTGAAACCCTTATGAGATTACTCGTGCGTCTGCCCGTCCGTCCTGATGTTCCATGCAACCAATTTGTTTCAAAACTACTGGACCAAATGAGTTGAAATTCGGTACTCGTTTGCTTTTCTGTGACCCAAAGACGAAGGAATAACGTAAACAACTGAAGTTTGAATAGGGTGGAGACTAAAAATAATATTGTGAAAAAATAAAAAATACTTATATAATTTATTCCTGTACCATGTGGCATATCAAAAGAAAACTCTTGTTTTAGGGATTTCAAACATAATATATTTTTTATACTTCTTAGATAGTTTAATTTAAAAAAAAAATACACTACTTTTTTATCGCCCCGGATAATATGAGGGATTATTCTACTCATGAAAACAAACAACTTTTGTTATGGGCCCAAAACTGAAATCGCGAAAAAAAAATCACTCCTTCCAGAAAAGTGCAAAAATATTTAATCAAAATGTATGGAACCATGGAACAGCAGATTTTTTTTCGCTATTTCAGTTTTGGTTTCATAATAAAAGTTGTTTGTTTTCATGAGTAGAATAATCCCTAAAATTATTCGGGGTGATAAAAAAATGCGGTGTTCTTTTTTAAATAATAATATATGTAAAGAAAGATCATCTATGTATTAATATAAAAAGTGAAAGGTCATCACATCACCCATTACGAAATCTGGACCAATGATAATGAAACTCGGCAAGAAGGTAGATCATGACTAGGAGACTTACGCTAACAAAGGATTTTGTGTAGGCTCCCCCTAAATGAGGTAGAAAGGAAGGTTAAAGTTTAAATGTTTATATAGAACTTTCTCATATCTGGACTTAGAAGTCTAAAATAGGGTATGTAGGATACTGGTCACAATTAAAAATGATCTGCGTAGGCAAACTTACAAAACTGCCCACCTAAAATTGTCTAGGAATGGGGAGGGGGATATTAAAGATGAATATAAGGATCGTGATGAAATTTGACACAAAGATGGATCTTAGTCAATTAATCAATTATCAAGCTACTAATTGTCCCGATACAATGTACGGGTCCCGTGGGATATAATTGCTGTTCACTGAACGAGTGATCTCAACATATTATTTTTCATTATATTTTAGGGGCTTGACAATATCAGAACTTTCTTTTGGATTGATCTTCATGATTTAGCGTGCTCGCCCTGCAATCGCTGAGGTTTAGTGACTTTCGCAATGGTCGGTCACAGGATGGCTGTCCAAAAATATATTAATTTCTTGAGATACCTACGTGTTTCGGAAGACCCGATAAGCCGATGGCCCCGGCTGCATTTTCATTGGTTAAATATTACCACTCAACTTCAATGGGTTCGCGTCACCACGCGGTCATGACCGGTTCTTCATCTATAAGAAAGCCATGTGCCCCAAAAGCGGAGAAAATAAAATAGTAATAGTAAATAATTTAAAAAAAACTTGGAGAACGCCTATTTACCTAGTTTTTGACATAAAATTTTGTAGCGATATAATCAAATTACTCGCGGATGAAGTCGCGGGTGGCGGCCACTGGTAATCTATATTATGAACTCTAGAGTAACTGACACTGACTGACTGACCGAAACTACTAGGGGAGCACTAAGAGAGGGGGTTTGGAAATTCTCCTCCTAGGGGGGTTAAAAAAGGAGATAAAACATTTTATTTAGTACTCTGTAGATTAGATTCGCTTGAAACTTTGTAAATAGGTTCCTAACACTAAGACACGGTTTTTGGAATTCCACCCCCTGAGGGGGCCGAGTTTGTATGAAACATTTTATTTTTCTTTTAGTTAATATGACAGCCAACAAGTAAATACACCTTAAATGCTACAAACATGATAAAAACAGGGATGCAAACTAAGAAATAAAAATTTAAATAGTGTTGTCAACTTTTTCTTAATTAAAGGAAAACTCATTCCAAAAATATCAATAACCTTATTCTTACTAATAGAACTAAATTCCGCCTTGAGTCTATTTATAGGAGAAAAGAGAGGTTATAGTTTTGGAACGTTGAAGTGTAAACCGTTTTCAATGAATTCACTTGAAACATTGTATATACCTACATATGTTCCTCAAGTGATGTAAGCGAGCACTGTGAAATGATGTTTAGAAATTCTCTTCCAAAGGGGAATAAGAAACGTGAAAGACTGAAACTTTGATTTCATATGGATTCGCTTGAAAAGAAGTTTCTCAAGTGACGCAAGTGCACAGTAAGAAAGGATTTTGAAATTCCACATCAAACTCAAAAACTGCTGAACGATTTTGAAAATTCTTTCACCCATATTAAAAGCTACATTGTTCTTGATTGACATAGGCTACACTTTATCGGAACGGGTGGGTGCGCCAAAACCGCGCGGAGCCCTATTATATAAACGCTAAATCTACTTACCTTTTTGAAAAAAGAACACCTTTTCAATTTTACACTATTCCTGTGCTATATAGCACACACCTATATAGGCTACATTTTATCACGGTATTCGTAAGGGAATGAGTACCGAGTGGCTAAAACCATGCGAAGCCGCTTTAATGAATAAACTCAAAAACTATGGTACTTACCGATTTTGATTTTTTATTTCATCTATATAAAGCTAAATTATTTTTGAGTTCGGTACATAAGCTACATTTTATCCTGATAACTATAATGAAAGACGGGATTTTTACCATGTTTAAATTTGTTTTCGAGTTCCCGATATTTCGGCGCATTTGCACACGCCATGATACGGAGTAACTAATGCTGTAATATTTTGCTAAGTGATAACCGTTTTGGTTCACTGTACAAATTATGTAAATGTTATTGTGAACTTTACCTATATGTGAAACTGAATAAAGTTATTTGTATTTGTATATTTATTTGTTTGCGGCAACGACAATGGATGACGAGATTTCTAGAGTTATCCCGATGAAAATATATAAAAATTGAGCTTTATACTTTAACGAATTTTAGGTACTATTTTATACACCTTTACCTGTTATCTGCCAAAGTAACCACAACCCAAACTCTATAGTCGCTGGTCGTTCTTACCTGTATAATAGGGGGCATGCACAGAAAAACTTTCAGCTTTTATAAAATAACGAAGGTCTGGCCGTCGTGGGCTCTTAGGCTATAAGATCACCTTCTTAAAATGAAACTAAGATCTAGTTTCTGTCGGAACCCTCTCCACATAGCACTTGCCAGTTATTTATGCCTAAACTGCAGAACTTATATTGATGAGATTTATTTTATTTATTTACATATTTAGTACACACAAATAAGAGTAAAACAGAAAAGAAAGAAATAGAAAAGTATTGTACAGGGGCACGGCTTATTTCAAATTGAAATTTCTACCAGCCGGCCCGTTAAAGGAAAAAACATAGAAAGGGGCAGTCTGTGTGTCTCCAGATACAAATACCATACATACAATACATATAAATGATTTAGTGAAATCTTAGAAAAAAATTTCGTCCTTTTTCTAGGACGTTGTTAGTCAATGTGTTACAGTGACTATGCAAGCCACCAATCAAGTCAATAGTCAAGTTCGCTGCGGTCTGCAGGTGTCCCATAATCATGAGTTCCATCATAATATAATTAAGACGAAAGTAACTCTGTCTGTCTTTCTGTCTGTCTGTTATATTAACCAACTTCAAGAAGTTATCAATTTGACTTGTATGTATGAGATAATATTTGAGATTAATGATCTATTTTGTGCTAAATTTCGTAAGTATATGTATCTTTGTTGAAAGTTTGAGGGAGGCTTATGCCCAGCAGTGGGTGTCGTACGGCTGATGATGATGACGATGTATGTTTGTTCACGAATTTCTCGGAAACTAAGTCATCGAAATTACCCCTTTCGACTTTAATCAGTCCAAGTTTATAAAAATCGGTTCAGTAGTTGAGATGACAATTTAAGTATATTTAAAAATATTTTTTTACGTCTTAACTGGCAGGTACGCTATTTAAGTAATTTGGCGAAGATGTAGAGTAAACTTCGGAGAAGAACAGGAAATTTTTTGTTGCGAACATTTGTATGGATCCCTGAGGAGCGCGTCAAAACCGGGAACGCGATATTAGTGAATTCCACTCAGACGAAACCGTAGCACAGTGTGCAATTTTAGTTCGGTCACGTATAGTTTATGTGTTTATTCGAAAGAGCTTGATATGGCAAACTATTGATAAAAATTCCAACGGTTTTCTGAATACTTTAAGAGAAATATTTTTGTAAAAGGTCAGTGAGCTCAAGAAAATCCTAATTAATTTATTACTCCAAAAATAAAACTGTTTTTGTTAATGTCTTAAATAACGTAACATTGCATTCACTGTTCTTATAAAAAAATGAGGATTCGTGACTGTAATATTTAAGAAATATTTAAGATTTTCTTATTTTATTTTTTTATTTTTTTCGCATTAAACCTTGTTGTCGTCGTCGCATCTTATTCTTCATTGAAAACATGTACAATAATCTTTACTAATATTATAAAGAGGAAAGATTTGTTTGTTTGTATGTTTGTTTGTTTGCATCGAATAGGCTCCGAAACTACGGGACCGATTTTGAAAATTATAGAATTTTCAAAATTACCATTAGAAAGCTACATTTTTATTAGCTGATATTTTATATATAACCAGGTTCAGCGGTTTGGGCTGTGCGTTGATATCTCGGTCAGTCAGTCAGGACTTTGAATTTTATATATATAGATATGTTATTATCGTTGTAGAGATCCTTGAGGAAGGCCTATGCCCAGCAGTGGCCGTCGTTTGGCTGACATGATGATGTAGATTATATCCATATAGATAAAAATACGACAGTTAAACTGTCTTACAAAAAATAGTTTTAATTACATTAACTGTATCATTATTACTAAACGTCTTTTATGAAATCTTTTTTTATTCGCAAATAATGTAGGTATCTGAAAGAAGATATTGCGTTTGTAAGGGATTTTCTTGAAAATCTAAATAACTCAAAAAACTATTTTTAAAAACTTTGATGTCTTTGTCAAGTCTCTAAAATAGTAACAACTATCAAATAAACACAAACTATACATGGCCGCAACTAAGCCAAAATTAAATACTGTGCGTAGGCATTCACTAGATTCTATAGAACGAAATGACTGCTAATAAAGTACTTTTCATTTTCAGTAGTAATTTCTATAGTATTTTGTTAATATACGTGCTAAAACTGAAGTGTATGTATGTACGTACATACTTAAATTATGAATGCGAAAGTTGAGATGGATGTTAGTTACTCAATAACGCCTGAAAAGCTGGACGAATTTGGATGTAGTTTTGGCACAGATTCAGATTATAATATTAAATAGCGTAAAAGTCACTATTCATCCCGGTTTCGTGGAATTGTGCAGGTAAAATCGCGGGGCGTACCGTAAACTGCTGCAAGTTTGCCTAATCTATTAAAACTAACATAACTTCACCACCGCCATCTATTTTTTACTTTTGATAATGGGAGAAAAACCTTCGTTTTAATGGCAACCCATTTCATTATTATTCGTTGTGGCAACACCGTCACTTTTTTGTCTGGCACCTTTCAACGGTCACAAGAAGTGTGCACGTTTTTTAAGTCAGTGCAAAACTTTTTGTTTTTCATTGGAAAAATCGTGAATTTCAGCTTTCTTAGTGTTTACGGGGTAAGCAAATGTGCTCTTTCTCATGTTTATAATGGTTATTCTTGTAAATGTGATCATTTACGACTAGAACGATGGTAGGCAATGTTGTGAAGGCTTCTCGGTCACTTAGTGACTCAAGTTTGCCTAGTCCTAGGGTTGTCACTAGTTACTCAACTACAGTGAAGCGTTTGGAGGGTTTTGATTTTAGCAGTACATATAGGTGTTTTGTTTAGTTATTTAAAAAAAAGATATATTTACATCTATTACATAGATATACTTACGCCTATTTCCCACGGGGTAGGTAGAGACTATGGATCGCCAACTGCTACGATCCTTGCACAATTCTTTCGCTTCATTCACATCCATCAATCTTTTCATTTCATACATGCCCGGCGATTTTTGTCACTGCGTACACCAGTCTTTTTTATTAAACCTCCTACTTGGTCCGTGTAGGTTTTGTTATACTTACCATTTTATTTCACTTTTTGCAAAAATAATTTATATTATATAGAATTATACATCTTTTGTTGGTGTCCATAGTGGCATATAAGGTATATTAATATACTATTATTTGTTACTTTTGTTTTGTGATTTTAATTTGACTTATTAAAACTTAAATAAAGAAAACTAGTTTATTCCTGTCAGATTTGTTTGATTGACCCTATTATAACGTTTGTTTTCGTTAAAAGAGTATTCCACATGATGGTACAAAAATACTTTAATTGTTTTTATTGAATATACCTACTTAGTCTTTTACATTTTGTGTTTTTCTATTTGGAGCAACCCTAACCATGCTTAAAACTTACTATGAAAATATTTACTGATACTGCTCAAACTGTGCCTGCTTGTGGCCAACTTTGCCTGCTTGCCAGAAAACTAAATTGATGGTTCGATGTGGTAACCCATGCACATCTTTATGGTAACACATTCTTTATGGCTCTATAATTAAGATCAGTTTTTAAATGCGGCTCGTATTTTTGCTAATAATCTTCTAGGCAAAGTTGAGGCTTTTCATCACAATTTTGCCTACAACTTTGACGGTTTCTGGTGATCAATTTAACAGCAGTTTCGGCGTTATGAACCTTAAGATTTATGGCATAGATCTCCAATTAGACCGCTAATGTAAACATGGACACAGATAATAAATACTTGAAGAGATATTTTCAAAAAACCATAAATTTCGTGCAAAGTTGCAGCAGTTTACGGTAGCTATTGTTTTGTTAGTGTCGTGTGAAATAGTAGTAAACTTGCTTATTTAAATTATATAAAATTAAATTAATTTAAAACTAACATTATCATTATCACTATAATTTTTATGAAAAAACACGGGATTTTTACTGTTTAAATATGTTCCTATAATTAAGTATTTCAATGAGTACCTATCTACGGAATCGCAAAATTACCAAACGTTTCTTATTTTAATGACACGTTTTTAATGAAGAAATAGTTACCTATTTCGTCGTCCCCCTACAATGTCACGAAACGTTGAACGTGTTGAAACTTCGCGAAAGAAACCAAAGAGTGTTAAGTGTGTACCAAAAGAACGTGAAAAGTTACCCTAAGTAATAAAATAATAACAAAAAATGTTGAGCGGTAACAAAGCGACCGATTCCGAAACATTAGGACACAGTTGAAACTTGGTAGGCAGATGTATTCTGTGAAGCGCTTTACGACATAAGACGGTCTCCACTCCACTATACCTACATGGAATCGAAACTACTCGTAAAAAAGCTTTTTTCGTCACCCGTATACGTGTGAGGCTGTGAGATATTTATAGGTCTTTGAGGCAGTTGTTGAGATATTAACACATTTTCTAAAACCGCAAATAAAACTTTGTCATTCATACAAACGCCATGAAAAACAAAGTAATTTCTTGCTATCGTAAAATGATTGTGGTATTTTGGCTAATGTAGTAAGGGTAGGTAATCAGTACTGTAGCAAAGTGGCCACTGTGACACAGGGCCACAGTATAGGTGCTGGAGCGTCGGTAATCGCCGCACAAGATGTAGTGGTAGTAGACAGATGAATAAAAGATGTTTATAGGGACATAAGACTTGTTTTATTTTCTTTTATGTAGAAATAAGTAAAAGGTAGGAATAAGGAACTGTAACAACAAGATAAAAAAATACATGAATATCAAAAATCCTAGTACTTAAAATTCTAAAGGTATTAGGTAGTAGGTATGACTATGATAACTTACCCCTTTCCAAGGGTCAAGGGTTCCACTTTATAATTACTATAATCAAAACAATTTCAACTAATATAATAACTGGTAACTAATGGAAGCACTGTTCATCACGATGGTTTTTGTAGAACTGAGTCAAAAATGCTGAACAAGGATCGTGAAACGAAAATTTTGAATTTGAATGGACAGGTCCAGAATAGTATACTATAGATTGCCAGTAAATTAAACTATGAAGTTTCCAGCCATCAGGAAGGTTCTATCTAACCATCCATGAGACCGGAACGAAACGGCATCGTTACAGTACGATAAATGGGTACGGAACGGAACCCTTTTTTATGGTTCCGTAGTCAACAAGGACCCACAACAACAAAACCCATCAACAACCCTTGTAGTTTCGTCATGTCCGTCTGTCCCCAGCGTAGCCCATAGACTCTTAGTACTAGAAAGCTGTAATTTAGTATGAATATACAAATAAATCACGCCGACAAAGTGGTAAAGTAAAATTTTGAACACATTTTTTTTTCGGTTACCTAGCTCTCCTACACGTAAAGTGGGGATGTAATTTTTTTTTCTTGTCTACCCCATAGTGTGGGTTATCGTTGGATAGCAACTTCAAAAATATTTCGAGTTTATGAAAACAGTTTTTTGATTGAGGCATCCGTTTGTGAATTATTATGCTTTAAAGTGCAAAATTTTGTTAGAGTCAAGTGCCCCCCCCTTCCAGCCAAATGGTTGTTTTTAGATACGTTAAAAAATTCACGATAGTTGTAAATATGACGAAGTTAAAATTAAAACTATCACAGCTAAGTAGGCTTTACAAGTTTTTGAGATCTAACACATTTTCTAAAACCGCAAATATAACTTTGTCATTCATACGAACACTATGAAAAACAAAGTTATTTTTTTCTGGCGAAAAATGATAGTTGTATTTTTGCTAGGTACGTTAAGTGGGTACGGAACCCTTCATGGCCGAGTCCGACTCGCACTTGGCCGATTTTTTTTCTTAATAACAATGAGAATGGAATGAATCGAATATGAGTATTGATAAATTCAGCCTCTTGATTTTCTAACTTGAATATCTACATCTACACTAAATCTACACTTCACTACATAGTATAAAACAAAGTCGCTTTCTCTGTCCCTATGTCCCTTTGTATGCTTAAATCTTTGAAACTACGCAACGGATTTTGATGCGTTTTTTTTAAATAGATAGAGTGATTCAAGAGGAAGGTTTATATGTACTTTTTATCCCGATATTCCCACGGGAACGGGAACCACGCGGGTGAAACCGCGGGCGGCCGCTAGTAAATTATAAAGAGGAATAATATTATAAAGTGAAAACATCACATTTTTTCTGTAATGGATTCACTCAAAAAACGGCTGGACAGATGTGATTTTTTTTCCAATATAAAGATACAGTATTTCTGCGTGAATATGTGTTTCTGGCTATATTTTATCCCGATTTTCCCGCGGGAATGGGTACCACGCGGGTAAAACTGTATAAATAAATGGCAACCGTCATTCACTGGTCTATGACACAGCTCAAACCACTGAATAGATTTCGCTGTTTGGCACGCAGATAGTTGTTATGAAAACGCAAGCATCCGCTAAGAAAGTACTTTCCAAAATTTACCCCCTAACCCCTAGTGATGAAACCGCCAACAAAGATTGTATGAAGTAATAGTGGCCGCCCGCGACTTCGTCCGCGAGTAATCACTACATAGTATAAAACAAAGTCGCTTTCTCTGTCCCTATGTCCCTTTGTATGCTTAAATCTTTGAAACTACGCAACGGATTTTGATGTGTTTTTTTTTAATAGATAGAGTGATTCAAGTGGAAGGTTTATATGTACTTTTTATCCCGATATTCCCACGGGAACGGGAACCACGCGGGTGAAACCGCGGGCGGCCGCTAGTTTGTTTATATAGCTTAAAAAAATTATCTCAAAAATTAGGTACATAGGCGTTCTCCTATACAATTTTATTAAATATACTGATGATGATTAACATCATCACTACTTATCTGCTTTCATTATGTCATACACTTCGATCAACAATAACACCTAGTTCTAGATACATAGTTGGAGTGACAGATATGGCCGAGCGTATACTCCCACTTGAGAGTATAATTATAAGTAGATTATTTTGACAGTGTCAATAATACTAAGGTATTTCAAACTTTGAACGGTTCCTGTTATTTATAATGTAAGATCGTAACATTCGAAATCTTTTTTCTCCGTTTAAAAAAAAGTCAGTCTGTGCCATGTAAAGTTTTCATTTAGTTCGTGAGCCTTCATGTAGTACTATTGTTGATCGAAGGTCATTCAACAAAATTGCCTATGATGCATCGTTTTCAAGATGTTAGCAAAAACCCAAAAAACGGGACCAACTTTGTGCTCCCCTCCCCCCCACACACACACACATTATGATACAATGATGTTTTCATTGTTTTGATGTTTGTATCCTAACCTAACTATAGCCTAAACAAAGTTCCGAAGTCATACTTTCTGCTTTCCATGTAGACCCCCCTTGTGAGCACTCATTTACTGAACTTATACATACACTCACATTGTTCCACACACACACCCACAAATACAAACATATACTATACACATACCTTCACACTCACGCATGAAAATGACTATGTTAAACATTTTTTTTTACACTTTTGTCTATTACTTTGTTTCGCTTTGTTTTAAGTTTTATTTACCTGTTTGTTAACTCTAATGGAAGAGCGATGAACTCCTGATACAGGCATAATTTTTTGCTTACCAGGAATGTCATGCCAGTGTCTCAACACTATAATCACCTATCACTACAATCATTACATATCACTTCGTATCATATCTAGAGGAGCCCAAACTTGGTATGTTTTGAAAATGATTTTTATTTTAATTTAAATATATTGATGTGATATATTTTTAGGAGATTTGCCTTAGTAAGCCCTTTCATTAGATATCACACATGATAGGTTTCAAAACAAAGATTTATTCTCATACAAAAAAGTGATGACGTCACAACTCCTCTCCTAAGGGACGGAACTTCCGGCTTTGCGACTCAAATCGCTCTAATAGGTCTAGGGAACAAGTGTACGAAGTGGCACAATTCTAATACGAAGTGCCGTTTGTCTCTCCTAACCTCTTCCACTATGTCGGGGGAGTGAGAGTTTGTCAAAGCGCAAATGTCGCCAAAACAATTTTTCTGTAAAAAATCAAAAACGCGATAGATATGACTATAAATTTACTAACTTACACTCAGCCCTCAATACAGTAGGTGTATGCTATGCAATGGGTGACAGCATTGCTGAATTAGTCCCATGTTCCGTGAACCAGTTATTAATAGACAAGTTGCATGTGTTAAGTCGTAACAACCCGTTATGTAGTAATTATATTTCCCAAATACGCAATATGGCCAATCGTGTTATTCGATAAATCGCCCTTGAACATAATGTCTTGTTCCTTTGTTCAAGACTATAAAATTAACTCGTCGGTACTCCGATTACCCTCTGAAGTGGAAAAATATTGTTACATGATGAAAAATAACTGTTTATGTAACAACAGATTTATCGATTTATTGCGCATTCAAGGGCGAATACGTTTCTGCGATTAAAGGAGTTTTTTTATTACTTTTCAATTATTTTTGAAAACCGACCGTAACCGTTTGTAACGGTCTTTGTGATGTTTAATTGTTGTTGATTATGGAGCAGCTTAGGTCGTTGTCATGTCGATAGCGAACTTGAATTGTGTGAGTGTGACACATTGTGGACCGGAGCACGAACCACGAGCGGCAGCGATCACGCATATATTATATTCATATTATTGTGCTCTCATTACTCTATTTTTACGGCTTATCTGATCTGAATACAACTGTCAAGTTTTGTGTCATGGCTCATTTACATAGGTTCAGCGACTGGCGCCGAAATCTCTGAAAATCCAGCGCTGGCTTCGTGTAAATTGTTTTGTCGTGCCAATCCAGAGCTGGCGTTAGAGGGCATGGAGTATAATAATTGCCTACCTACTGGCGCCGAATTTAGGCGCCTTTTTTGGAATTCATGTAAATCTGCCATTATGTTATGAATGAATTTTGTAGGTTATATGAGGTGCCTGTGACGCAGTGGTTAGCGCGCTCGGCCTGTGATCGTTAAAGTTAAGCAACTTTCGCCTTGGTCGGTCACGGGATGGGTGACCAAAAATGTATTATCTCGAGCTCCTCTGTGCTTCATAAGGCACGTAAAGCCGTTGGTCCCGGTTGCGTTTGCAGTCGTTAATAGTTTAATACCCACCAAATGCATGGGGCCCGCTTGGTGGGTCATGGGCCATGGCCCCTTCTCGTTATCCATCCATCCACAAGGAAGGCCTGTGCCCCAGCAGTAGGGACTTATAATGGCTGATGATGATGATATGAATCATTTTCATTTCTTACGTTTTGTTTGCATTGTTTCCTATCAAGTTACGAATATTTTTAATTTTTTTAATGATTAATGATTTAAATTATAAAGTCACATCAATGTAGCATTTTTCACGACCACCGTGGCCAAGTGGTGGACGCACTGGTTTTCAAGGTGCCGCTCTCTCTAGAGGTTCCGGGTTCGGGTAAATATTGAAAACGAACTTTTTAATATTTCTCGGGTCTGGGTGTATGTGGTAATAACCGTCGTTTCCAATTTCCATAATACTAGTGCTGAAGCTACTTTGGTATTGGAACAATGTATGCAATGGTGTCCAATATTTATTATTATTATTAGTTTTTATTAAAATAAATTAAGGTAGGATTGCATTCGCAAATAATTTACGAATCCCTTTGACGCGCCGTGCGCTTATCACTTGCGAAATTATCTTATATAATGGAACTCAGACTTTGGCTGCGTTCTGGCTTATGTAACTGTATTATGTAGCAAGCAAGGAATACAAATGTCACAGGCGCATTGGGATACTCATTTTATTACTTAAGATATTCGTTATACATAGGTAGGTATATGTAATGCTGTTAAGCTGATATCGACTATGCGTCATATACCGTTATAACACAGCGGTTTATGTAATCATCCAATTTGTTAACCATTAATTAGTTTATGTTGTGATACTATGAATCGGCAAGTGTTTTAGTGATGGATGGCAACATCTAAATTAAACGATGTGGTTTTAAAATCTCACTTTAATTCCCATTAAATATAAATATTTTACCCGGTATTTTGTATTGCGCCTTTTAAATCCAAGATTGTAGCAGATTTTCATGCGCCATCATAGTTGCCGCGCCGTTATTGTGACTTTTTAATACAATTGAAACCTCGAAATCATGATACCGTGAATATCCCCACCTTCTCCAGTCTATTGAAGCCAAGGTCTGCGCTCAGAAAGCGGCTGAGCGCACGACTAAAACTGTTTTGCAACTTTATCTAATGATAAAACAATACAGATTTCTTGCTACCCTACAGTGATTAAACGACAAAACAGTCGCTGTTTTGTTTTGTATGCAGTGATTGTTTAGAGTTACACGACTTTACCGTCGTTCAAACTTCGGAAGGAAAGAATAAAAAAGAGTTGGAAAATTAAAAATGTCTGAGTTAATTAGCTCGCCTTGAGTTACGAATTTTCCGTTGACATACCTAATGACTAGTCACAAAATGGTCAATGTTTTTATAAATCGTCTCTTAAATACCTAAACTTTTAATACCGAGTTATGTGCAGTATCATACACTACTTTATCAACACTCACATTTATCATATATTTCAAAAATAAAGCAAAATAAGTATTACCTAATTATAAAAATGTGGATTGGCGTCATAGGAGTCTATACGGTACTTACCTACTAATAACAAAATTCCAATTTTAAAAAAGTTTCTTATTGTGGTCGGCTAGAAGGGCTTGGAAGATTTGAGGGTCATCCTACGTAGAGATTGTAAAATTAAGAAAAATAAGTGTACTATAGTAAATGACAGCTGTATCAGAATGACCATTTTTACAAGCTTTTATTTAACTTGCCATTTTAGTTAGTGGGGGACAAATCTCGCAAGCTGACCCACTTCCCAGTGTCCGATTGAGCTGAAACTTTGCATACAGGTTTGGTTTGGATGACAATATTAAAGTTCAGTCAACAGAAAAGCTTAAACTTTAGTTTAATTTTTAGTTTAAAGTTATATATGGCATAAAGTATGTCAATTGTCATTGTACGTTTAGGTTTTCATAGGTCGAATATTTAAGCTTTAGTGTAGATAAAAAATATTAAGATGGTGGAGGATGTTTCGTGCTGGAATTTTTATAAGGATTATCACGAAAACCTTGCTGCGCCTTTATGACTTGTTTGTATGTTATAGGCATCGAGTTATATATTAGGTTACCTTCCCTATGAAATTCCTTACAATTTTTTTTTACATGTTCATTAATATCTTATTTTTTAATTATTATGAATATATCAAAAATATTAATCAGTTTCGAAAATAGAGTATTTCGTTATGTTAAACATCTAAAAAAGAATAATTTAACACGCGTCTAATTTTTTTATAAATGCTTCAAAGTTGTCGTCAGTTTGACTTCGAACAGATTATTTTTTATAATCTTAGTAAGTTTTTTAAATGAGATTATAGGCAATAGTTAGATTAATGTTATCTGATAATATCACTAAAGTTTCGTTGAATTAAGAGTTCACATGTCAAAGAAATCTTCAAATATCTTTGTATGATATTTCCAGCTTCCTACAATGTTCCCATAGAAAACGGCAATTTCAAAGCCCAATTTTAATTACTACAGAAGCAAACCTCATTAGAATGCGTCAATAAAAATGTAACCACTATTTAAACGTGACGCGCGCGACGTAGCTTTGAAACCACTAAACTTTAAAGTAAACATACATCTGTCTCACTTACGCAAGTTGCAAGAACAATAACGTCGCTTGGATTAGACAAAGACCGCAATGTAAACATGCAATATTTGCGAATTGCGGGATGGGGTTGCCTCCATGAAATTTTACCCAATTTTTATACATATAAATTAAGTTAATTTAAAATAATTCAATTATTTTTCTTTCAATCGGTTTTGTAGTGATTAATGATAACATTACAATGATTGAAAGGACGTATTTTTTGCTTAGAACCAAAACAGTGCAGAAATGTTATATGAAATCTCTTTGTCGCTCAGTTTTTCATTAATGCACTGTTTTTTATTTAGAAATATTAATTTACCACACAGGTTTACTGTCTCCCATTAAGTTTTATGAGTAAAAAATCACTGATCTCTTTTATTAAATCACTGACTTCTATTATTACATAAAATACAAATAGATCGAAAAGATACTGGCTGAAAATAAAAACAGGCTAAATAAAACCGACATGGTCAAAAAAATTAAAGGCGCGCATTTTATACCATTGGAAAACTTTGATTGACTTCATATTTAGCAAGAAAAGTTTTACAAACACAAATTCAGTCTACAAATTCAGTCAAACTATATTCAGTCTACCAATAACTTTAAGCAGTCAGTTAGTTTTAAATTAAATGTTTGAGGAGAAGATGAATTCTAATTAAATTTTAACGAAACTAATTAATTCTAACGAAATTCAATGTAATGAAATTATTAAGTCGTTTTTTTATTGTTTTTTTCTGAATTTATTATTAAATGCCATATTTTTATTCAGACTAAATTGTGACTACAAAACTTATGAACGCCAAAGAAGCTACGAAATCGGTTCTCAAATCTATTTTGTCTTGATCACGGAAGTGCTTTGAACAAATGACAATATATTTAGTAGGAAGCCCTGCCACCTATCACAGCGTGCTTCATTTTCAGGCAACCTGCAACATTGGTCTTATTAGAAAACACTTAAAATCACTTATTCCATTAATTGCAATATTCTCCCATAAATGTGGGGAAATAAAACTAAGTTTTAAGTGGCAACACAACTAGGTTCTATTTACCAAATTCTACATTTATAATTAGTTTTTACGTTGATATAAACACAGAAACAATAAATTTACGTGTGAAAAGTAATTGCTTTATTATGCTTTTAAGATTTTTTTTCGTCTCTCGGTTGGCGTCGCACATATCACTAAACTGTAGTACAGGATGGCCGATCATGTTGGCCGACCATGATGGACCATCGTGTACAGGGCCGGTTTGCGTGTGATTGCCGTCTGCGAGCAACGCAAACTGCCCCTGTCAACCCTGTACACGATGGCCCATCATGGTCGGCCAACATCATCGGCCATCCTGTACTGGGGGTTTTAGCTACCCATATGGCTGTGACCATATGTCAAGTGGCAACGCTTTGGCGCGGTAAATACTCATCAAGGATAAATAAATCAATTGTTATAGGTATGACATTTTTGTTCGTTTATAAAATAATCTCCTATAAGTTTAAAGAGGTTTGATGGTGCGCTGTCTTTTCTAAATAAAAGCCGGAATTGCCACAAAATGCATAGTTATCACAAAAGAATATTGCCAGCCTGTCATGGAAAAAGTAAAGTACTGTACCCTAAATGTGTAATACCTAATGTTTTTTTTTCGCAGAGCCTAGAGCCAGACGAAGTAGCCGCTACAAGTCGGGCCCCCGCGCCGTGTTCCACAGACTGGGATACGTGCTACCCTTCATGAATGACCGGATGCCGATGTCAACGCAGGTCAGACTTTTATTACTCACACAGATTATAAGTGCGTTAACCTTTTTGCTAAACAGAGTAGAATGCATAAAAATATATTTATTGAGAAGTTAATTATAACAGCAACAGATTATTATTTATTATTACACATACATACATACATATACTCACGCCTGTTTCCCACGGGGGTAGGCAGAGACTATGGACCGCCACCTATATTATAAGACGATAATTATCATGTAGTATTAAATCTGGTCGTTAGAAGCCTCCCTTGTAACACATCGTACTATTGTACATACATATTTTTTTTACATATCGACCGAAAGCGGACTTTGAACAAACGCCAGGCACGCAGATACATTTCTGCTACTAATCTTTTCCTATTTCAAAATTCATACAAATTGGTATAGTAGCTTAGACTTCGAAAGGTAACAGACAGATTTATAATGTGTGAGTCTTTCTTAAATATATGTTTTTAGGAATCGCGAGACCGCTTAATATTATACATAGTAGTTGAATTTCATTTCGAATATTGTATTAGGTCAGCTGCCATAATAGCAAAGTTAAATTAATGGAAATATAGTTTAGGGCGGCTTGCGTATCGTCGGTGAATGCAGTTTAAGATGTCTGCTAAATAAAATTAGCGTCTTGCCCAACGAAAATTTAGGCGCTAATCACGTTTAACGAACTGTCAAAGTTAAATACTTACCCAAAGATAGCTATTTTAGTGTCGCTAAATATTTGTTTAGAAGCATTCATCGTACGTCATTATTTGAGGTTAATGAGATTTTAGTTTA
Source organism: Crambus lathoniellus (assembly GCA_949710035.1). Lineage (NCBI taxonomy): Eukaryota > Metazoa > Arthropoda > Insecta > Lepidoptera > Crambidae > Crambus > Crambus lathoniellus. The sequence goes on from OX453296.1 coordinate 53,042,904, forward strand.
ATTTATAAACGATTATAAAGTGTTACGAAACTTGATCTGTCTTTTTGAACTCTATAATACGGGTATAAGGTTCCATCGCAGAAATCAGCAATAACTGCTCTTCTTTTGTAAAATTAAGCCCCCCCCGGGCGCATTGAACGCATTTGACTAAATTCTGTTTAAGACTAAATTTTCGACCTAAAGAACCATTCTCAATATTAGGCCAGCTGTCCCACTTGTTGGAATGACCTATATTTTATACGGAACTAAACAGGTTGTACTTGTGTTGGGATGAATGGCGGAATATGACCGAGACATTGCGGCTGGAATACGCAACACATGAACTTGACCATCGCGTTTATTGTTTATTAAATCATATGATTATAATACTTAACTCTAATTTTATACAAGTTGTAACGTAAATCTTTATTTGCTTTATATTTACGTTTACTAACTGTCTAATTATCAAAAATTTATATTTTTGAAAGAGTAAATTGACAAACGTTCAATCAACGAAAACTAACTTTTTATCACGGCAGAGGGCGTGTCTGTTATTAGGTTTTTGTCTGTCAACGATAGGTACCTAATTAACAAATGTGCGAGATCGTTGGCCGTTTTCACCAAAACTTATGAATCGCCTAAGTCTTTGCTTAAATACTACCCGAACAAGTTAACTCTGGCTCGAAAACGTCGTTTACACTCAGGCGCAGAGTTTACTTTTTCGGGTGATATTTGAGCAAGGACTTAAACGATTCATAAGTTTTGGTGAAAACAGCCACGTATCTTTTAACTTTTTCAAATTTTTTTCCAAGTCGATTTTTTTTGAAATTTATTATAGCATAAATAGATTGATGGTAAATGACGTTGTTAGCTCCCCAAATAAAATAAATATATAAACAGGTTTAGTGTTGAGATTTTAAATTATTTTTATGCATTCACAATGCAATTTTGGAAGTAAGTATAGGAAAAAAGTTTAGGTTTAGTGTTTACCTATTACTTATTTTTTTGTTATTTTGTTGCCATCAGGCGCGGTTCGATCATGCCACTCGCCTACTGTCCGTCGGCCGACATCGCGACGCGGCGCCGCATTACGCCCGCGTCGCTGCCTCCTCGGAGCCCTACGCTCGCTTGGCACGACATACATTAGCACAGGTCAGTTCATTTCGCTAAACTTCTATGAAAATTCTCCTTATCCATCTATAAGGAAGGCCTGTACTCCGGCAGTGGGGTTAAGGGTCTGGCGATAATAACTATTCAAATTTCGTTGTTGCTGGGTTATAGTATTTTTTTGCATATGAGTAGTTAGTTATAAGTAGTATTGTGCTAAAAGTGAGATTAGCACATTGATCATTATATGCAGCAGTTTTAAAATTACTTCTAGGTACATACTCATAGTATAATATTAAGTAAATTATTCTATATGGTTTAATGTGCGCTCTGAGACTGTACTGTATGTGTGTAAAGTGTCTAGCTGATTGTCAACATTGGTTATAAACCATTTGAACCTTTAACAACCTTGATAACCTTTTTCGTAAGTTTAGTCAAACGTCTAAGTTTTACTGACCCTAGCTTCTAAAGCTTTCATATAAAGCTTCTTATTTACAGATAATAGAAGTGCTGGCCAAGAGCCGGCAGCCTCGGCGCATCGCGAAAGACCTGTTCTACGCAGTACGGCGGCAGTCTGCTGCCAGCTGCCTCGCGCCGAGAGACATGGAGTGCGTGCTCTGCTACTCCACGTACAACAACCCGGTGACGACGCCCTGCGGCCACACGTACTGTCGCACGTGCATCGAGCGCGCGCTGGACTACAGGAAGCTGTGCGCGCTCTGCCTGAGGCCGCTGGCCGACTTCAACCTGCCCATGGTGAGTGCTATTGTCGACCTTATTGCCTGCCGCGTGGGGTCAATATGGCGCGCCAAGAGACATGGAGTGCGTGCTCTGCTACTCCACGTACAACAACCCGGTGACGACGCCCTGCGGCCACACGTACTGTCGCACGTGCATCGAGCGCGCGCTGGACTACAGGAAGCTGTGCGCGCTCTGCCTGAGGCCGCTGGCCGACTTCAACCTGCCCATGGTGAGTGCTATAGGGTACTTGACTTAATTTTTTTTATTGACTTAAAATGTTAATTGAATTAGTAGCAACATAACATAGGTTTTTATTTTCAAATATCTTGCATATTTTCAGCGATAGAAGGCATCAAACTTTCTAATTAGACAAGGGGGGCGCTATAGAAACGTGACGTCACATTTCTATGGCTCCATACTCTCGCCATAGAAAATTTCGTGTTAGAAAGAGATAGCTAGAGTCACAATTAAGTAGTTAATTTCGCGTGTTATAATACAGATTGAATTTCTTTTGTCACACTTGTTATTCAATAATGTTATATTTCAAAAGTCATCATTAAATATCTACATTTCAACAACAGTCAAATACCCAATTGTCGACCTTACGCCGTTTGCAGAAAGAAAGCTGGCAGCCTATCAGCGCTTATATGAACCCGTCCGAGCAGGTAACCGGCAAGGCAGTCTCTATGAACAAGCACCGATAAGCGCCAAACGTCGCAGACAAGTTCCGACACACGCTGGTCAGCGCTGGCCAGGCCCTTTTGTTTATAATGAGTATCGGCTTAAATCGGTTTGCTTTATGTAGCTTAGGCCGTATACAGAAACAAAGCTGGCAGCCGATGCCGATCTACCGGACGCTTATAAGCGCTGGTCCATTCATGTAACAGCTACATAAAGCAAGCCGATTGAAGCGGATACTATTTTCTGAGTAGCATGCAAAATGTTGAGAGTCATCGGATAATGATTTATTTTGTAAGAAAATGTGTATTTGAAAATGCGAAAACAAGCTATACATCGTATAAAATAAAACTCATCTTTATAATCACAATAGTTTATTCTAAATCCATAGTATAATCATTATTACAAAAGGTCCAGGCCAGCGCTGACCAGCGCGTGTCGGAACTTGTCTGCGACTTTCGGCGCTTGTCGGCGCCTGCTGCGCGGACCGGTTCCTATACGCGCTGATAAGCTGCCAGCTTTCTTTCTGTATACGGCCTTATTGCCTGCCCGCGTAGGGTCAATATGGCGCGCCAGTTACCTCGCGCCGAGAGACATGCAGTGCGTGCTCTGCTACTCCACGTACAACAAGCTAAGCCAAGACGGCATTTAACAATGCGGTGAAGGATGTGTAACAAATAAGTTTTTAGTAAAAATTTCATTTTTATGACAAGCTTTTTTGCTGACTCTACTTTAATATTGCATTGTTATCTGAACCAAACCTGTATACAAAATTTCAGCTCCATCGGACACTGGGAAGTGGGTCAAATTAAGCTTGCAAGCTTTGTCCCCCACTAACTAACTAACTAACATGGCAACTCGTAATAAAAAGCTTGTAAAATTAGTTCATATTAACTGCATCTCTGATCTCCGTTCGTCGGCACGCGTACGGCTCTAAACGAACACGGACGGACGGACTCTGCTGCATGCGTACGCATCCGTTCCGGCCCAGGCCGATGCGAGCCGATTGGTCCGAATCGTACCTTAGACAACAATGAAATAAAAGACTATAAATAGAATAGGTGATGTGCTGAATCGTTATAAATGTTAATCTGCAGATTGATATACGAATGCGTATCACCCCTCCACTAACCTCCGGAAATGCTCTCGACAGCGGAATATATGCACGTTTCTTTCACTCAATATAGAATAGACAGAGACAAAGCACAGAATTCTAATTCATTTCCGATGGTTTGTGAATCACAGGGCTGAACTGCGAAGATATATATATACTTGTTGAACCGTTGAAGATTCGCCAAAACTGTATTTGATAGGTACTAACGTTTTTTTTTTACTTTGTTCTACAGACCAAAGAAACGAAGTTCGTATGCGCGGCGTTGGATTCGATCGGCGCCTACAAGCCGCCAAAGCCGTTTGAGCCCGACATCATCCCCATATTTGTGTGCACCGTGGCGTTTCCTGCGTAAGTGACAGATTTTTTTTTGAAGTGAAAGCTTCTTTAGCGGCGTTGTGCACTTTTTGTGATGGGTAAAAAATGTTTAACTCGCATCATGGGTTGTTTACATGTATTAAGTGACGAAGTAATTAACTAAATTTTAAGTTAATTTTAACTAAATTCACGCGTGTAAACAGTCACTTAACAGCTCTTTAGTCACAAGTGCTAAGTAAACGATTTAGTGAATAAGTGAGTAAGTAGAATAGAATCGAGTCTATTTTTGTTTAAGTAACCCGCCCTCCCGCACCGCGCGTATTCCCCGGTAGGCGTGGTCTTTACTAAATTTGCTTTTAGTTCGCATGTGAACGCACTAATTTAGCGAAGTAGGAAATTATTATTGGGCAGTTGGATGAATGAAGATGGGGGTCACTTGCAAGATATTAGAATTCGCATTGAGATGGCTAGAAGTGCATTTTTCAGAATGACTAGGGTTCTTTGCAACAGGAATCTAAGCCTCGGGCTCAGGGTGCGTATAGTTCGATGTTACGTTTTCTCGGTACTGTTGTATGGAGCCGAGTCCTGGACATTGACACAGAATGCAATGAACAAAATAGAGGCCTTTGAAATGTGGGTGTACCGCCGCATTCTGAAAATCTCATGGCGTGACAGAGTGAGCAACGTAACGGTACTTCAAAGGATGGGCAAAGATCTTGAACTCATCAACACCATCAAGTGCTGCAAATTGACATATTTTGGTCATGTGATGAGGAACACCAAATATAAAATTCACCAACTGATAATTCAGGGAAAAATTATAGGAAAATGTAGTGTTGGAAGAAGAAGACATTCTTGGCTTAAGAACCTTAGGGAATGGTTTGGCCATAGTACTACATCCCTGTTTCGGGCAGCGGCTTCAAAAGTCAAGATAGCTATGATGTTGTCCAACCTCCGATAGGAGTGGCACGTAAAGAAGAAGAAGAAGGAAATTATCTTCGTCCATGTAACCAAACTAAATTGAATTTAAGTTATAACACGTGTAAACACTTTACTACTTAAAATTAACTTAAAATTAAGTTAATCACTTGCTTACTTAATACGTGTAAACTAGGCATCAGGGACCGTACTCTGAAACGCAAGTACGAAACTTTGATTAAGGTGCCATTGAAAGTTTTAATTTAGTTCGTGTCGTGAGGCTTCATCGAGATTCTAGTATATTGTTGATCAAAGCTGTATACACTATACACCCATAATTTTGCAATAAAAAATTAAGGGTGTATACAGACAGATAGATAGATTAATTAAAGTAGGGAGTGTGCTAACTTTATAACGTTGTGTGCAGCATCCCGTGCCCGCTGTTTATCTTCGACCCTCGCTACTGGCTGATGATCAGGCGCGTGCTGGAGTCCGACTCGCGCGTGTTCGGCATGGTCGCCTACGAGAGCGACCAGGACTACTCCGACTACGGGACGGTGAGTCCCTGCAATGTTATAATGTTGTATATAGCATCCGGGCCGCTGTTCATGTTCGACCCTCGCTACTGGCTGATGATCAGGCGCGTGCTGGAGTCATCTAGTAAACTACTATTTTATAATACAAGCTTTTTTATTTATTCGTAAAGTGTAACTGTAAATGATTCACCTTCGTCAAGAATATTGCGCACAAAGATTTTTGATGTGCTCGAAGAAAGAAAAATCTATTTACTAACGATACACAACAGGGGGGCTACCGGCTAAAAATGTGGATAATTATATGAGTATGGGCTTCATTTGACATTTATATCCATCATTATATGGGCATAATAGAGTCTTCAAATGTCAAATGAAGCCCATACTCATATCCATACTTTTTAGGCCGGTAGCCCCAAGCACATAACAAATACAAATAGAACAAAACATGTATAATCATTTAACATTTGTTTAAAAAGGGAGAAATAAAAATAGAAAAAATAATTAAAAATACAAAGTGTTACGCTAAAGGGCCGTGCTGACTCAGCTCAAAAAATGATTACAGTCGTTTGAAAACGCTGTGTTATTGCAGATCTTACAAATTCGTGACTGCGTGCATTTGGAAGACGGCCGTAACATTTGACAAAAAGGACGAAATAAAGTTTAAAAAGATGAAAAGTACAATATGTGACGCTAAAGGGCCGTGCTGACTCAGCCCAAAAACCTGTTGCAGTTGTTTGAAAACGATGTTTATTCCAGATCTTGCAAATCCGTGACTGCGTGCATTTGGAAGACGGCCGCTCTCTCCTCTCGACGGTCGGCGTCTCCCGCTTCAAGATCATCGAGAGGGACGTCCGGGACGGGTGAGTTACCTTAACCCACTGACCTCTATTATAACACACTAGACTGGCTGCTGTCATAATATTGTCTATTTGAGTATCGCTGTAGGCCAAGCTGTTAGGTAGGCAGATACGAGTGTCCATGTAACTAAAATTAGTGATGTTCTTGTCGACTGTGTTAATGATTATGTCAAAATTAGTTCTTGGAAAAGTGGAGCTGAGCTGTGTTTCCATACATTTGATAGTTGAGCTGACACCGCACGTTGTGTCGAATATATGAAAATTACAACATTGTTCAGCTCTGTTCTGTAAAAATGCAACCTTACTTGTAGTAGGCGATAAAGCTGGAAGCGTTGACAATAGGCATGATGACTGATTTTGAAAAAGTACTCCAAAATATTTGTACACGTCTATTTTATGCGAAATAACTCATATTTTTTTAAATTAAAGGTTTTGAAGTAAAAAATAATAAAGTACAATTAAAATTTCCCACCAAAACGCTAAAAGTGTCAGCGTCTGCATGTGACGTCACCCTTTCGTAAATAAATAGGTAGGTAAAATATTTATAGTGATTTTTGTACTACTAAGATAGATTGTTTGCTTTGTTGATTCGTTTACAATATTTTGTGCATTGGCAGCACTGGCAATATTTACGAACGCATGACGTCACGCTCTTCTGATTGGTGTTCTATCTTACATGGCGGATTGTTGGAATTTGCATTTTTATTTTTACAAAAATAACACTAATAACGAGTGCTTATATAATAATCAGTATATCCTGTAAAGTTGCATCAAATCGTAATTTCGGTGATCCGTAATGTATGTCATCATGCCTATTAACCGTAAACTTGTTCCACAGATGCGATGTCGCCCGTTACCAGACCGTCACCGACATAGCTCCAACGGACGACTTGAAGATATTCACGTTGCATCTGATGGCGTCGTCGGTATTGTGCAAGGCTCTTATGTGGGTGGATCGCATGAACAAGGACGTGCGGCGAGAGATCGAGAACGCGTTCGGCCAGCTGCCGGACTGCGACGAGGAGTTTGCTTGGCATCAGAGCCCCGACGGGCCCGCGTGGCTGTGGTGGCTCATCGCCATCCTGCCTCTGCGCTCCGAGATCAAGGTGTGTGGGTGGGCTGTATGAACATTGATATGCGACTAGAGATCGAGAACGCGTTCGGCCAGCTGCCGGACTGCGACGAGGAGTTTGCTTGGCATCAGAGCCCCGACGGGCCCGCGTGGCTGTGGTGGCTCATCGCCATCCTGCCTCTGCGCTCCGAGATCAAGGTGTGTGGGTGGGCTGTATGAACATTGATATGCGACTAGAGATCGAGAACGCGTTCGGCCAGCTGCCGGACTGCGACGAGGAGTTTGCTTGGCATCAGAGCCCCGACGGGCCCGCGTGGCTGTGGTGGCTCATCGCCATCCTGCCTCTGCGCTCCGAGATCAAGGTACGTGGATATTTGTTGCTCAATCGCGCCAAAACGGCTAAACGGATTTGGCTAAAATTGGGGACACAGATACTTTGTAGCCTGGAGAGAAATATAGGCTCATTTTTATCCCGGAAAAATATCACATTCCCGCGGGAGAATCTTCTATGGTGAGACTATGATGCTACTTACTTGATGACGTCACAAGTATAGTCGTTATGTCCTTGTCTAATTAGAAAGTTTGATGTCCTGTAACTTTGAAAACATTCAAGATGATTCAAAATAAAAAAATATCTCTACGTCGAAATTTATTCAGGTCTGTTCATCAATCTACCAAACCTTTGCATTTACAATAGTATTAGTTTGACGACCTCCGTGGCCGAGAGGTGTACTTACCGGTTCTCAAGGTGCCGCTATCTCTAGAGGTCCCGGGTTCGATGCCCGAAAACGAACTTTTCAATATTTCCTCGGGTGTGGGTGTATGTGGTAATACCCGTCGTTGTTTCCAATTTCCATAATACTAGTGCTTAAGCTACTATACCTTGGTATTGGAACAATAATTATGTGATGAGATTTTAAATTATTTTTATGCATTCACAATGCAATTTTGTAAGTATAGGAAAATGTGATGGTAAAAAACCACGAGCACTATAATACCGTCTGAAAGTTACTTATAGGGTTCATGGTGTTTTACTATCACATTTTTCTTACAATGTATGTGATGGTTTCCAATATTATATTAAATTTTTTATTTTATTAGTAAAATTTACTAATTACCAATCCTCCCTTGCAGGTGTTAATCCTTTCGACGCGGAACCTCTTGAAGCGCATAACGGCAGTGTCCCGCACGCTGGACGTGATCGACCAGGCGGTGATCACCACGACCGCCTCCACCGAGTACGGCATCCGCAGCGCGCTGTCCAACGCCGACGACTCCGCGTGGGGCTTCGACAGGGGCTCCTGACTGCAAGCGCCGCTCGCCGACGCCGGCAGGGTCCCCCAGTAACTTGCAAGTACCGAGCGACTTGACTATTAAAGTTTCATATTGAAATTCTATGAAAAATATTGTACTAGTGTACACTGAAAGTTTTGCGTTACTAACATTCGAAATTCAAACATTTATGAGCGGCCAGGACAGGCGTAAGCGCACTCGTCGACGCCGGCAGGGTCCCCCAGTAACTTGCAAGTACCGAGCGACTTGACTATTAAAGTTTCATATTGAAATTCTATGAAAAATATTGTACTAGTGTACACTGAAAGTTTTGCGTTACTAACATTCGAAATTCAAACATTTATGAGCGGCCAGGACAGGCGTAAGAGCACTCGTCGACGCCGGCAGGGTCCCCCAATAACTTGCAAGTACCGAGCGACTTGACTATTAAAGTTTCATATTGAAATTCTATGAAAAATATTGTACTAGTGTACACTGAAAGTTTTGCGTTACTAACATTCGAAATTCAAACATTTATGAGCGGCCAGGACAGGCGTAAGAGCACTCGTCGACGCCGGCAGGGTCCCCCAATAACTTGCAAGTACCGAGCGACTTGACCGTTCAAAGTTTCATACTTATTGAAATTCTATGAAAAATATTGTACGTTATACGTGCAGGTAAAGAAACAATTTGTAAATGGAGCCGGCTGGTCATGCTATCTCACTCACACATACCGTCATGATACATGTATACCACGTGGGTGGTTCATGCTATCGCGTGCATGGTCGCCATTTACAATTGGTTTCTTTATCAGAATCGCTGAGCATTGCTGAGCTACTTGCCAACTTTCTTAATTTAGCCGTGCGAATGCGTACTTTGGGCATACGGTTGATACACGTTTTTATTACATGGCTAAATTAAGAAGTGGCTCCATAATTCCGGTTCGAGATGGTACAGTCAATAGGCACTGGACCAAATCTGCCAAGCACCACTGGCCAATGCCGTCTGGGTGCCCGAATAACAAGCGACTTTTTAAAACAGTTGAACCATTCAAAGTTTCAGATTGAAATTAGATGGAAAATATTGTGCGTACAGTCATTTTGCACCGGACTAAGTACGGTAGACATTCGAAATCTAAGTAACGACGGCACGACGCGGCGCCCGGTTAATAAGTACGAGTGAAGCATTTTAAAAATAGTGCATCAGCAAATTGACACACACGAGTACATTTTTAATGAATTTATGATAAATGAGTGTGTATTATTTAAATGAGAAAAATATTGCATTAGGCAGTTACCCGTTACAGTTATAGTCCATTCCAAACAGGTTGTCGCTGGATGTAAACAAGCATGAAGTTCGTCAGCTTACCAAAGACTAAAGAGAATGCTTAGAGATGTGAAGTTTCGATAATGCATTACACATTAAACTCAACGGGACTACCCAACGTCAAACATTTTATATTTCAAAATTGTTTGAAGTAATTTGCTAGATTTATAAAGTCCAGTGTGCAATTGACCGTAAATACAATATTTAATCCTATCCCTATTAAAAAAATATATGAAGATTCACGCAAGGTGATCGCGTAAGTTCTATGATTGGTTAAAAGGGTTCAACTCGATAAATAAAATAGTACATTCGAAAATGCTCAAATGATAAAAGCCGTCATAACATCATTAACTTAAAACGTATAGTTAAGAAATGTAACTTAAACTAGTAGGCGTAAGTAGATGATTGTGTTTCAAGTGATAGTCCCCATTTTGTACATTTTCTACGCTAATTCTTGACTGTATTCAAATTACTGCAGGGTCTTCTTTGTGATCGGTGTTAGTGTACCTAACTCTCATGTCTCCCTTAAGCGTCGGTTAATTTTTATACGAACGTGTTTAGATACTAGGATGCTAGAATTGGGTAGAATGCTTTCTCGCTCATGACAGGGGAACTAGATTCGTTTCGACCGAATCAGAACGTGGGAACATGTTTATGTAACGCATAAGGATACCACTTAAGAGCTAAAGTTAATTCTTCTGTAATAATATATCGTAACATTAATAATTATTTCAGTGGCACAGCCCACAGACACACACAGTGTTTGTGTTACATTATAAGCGTCACTGTTTTGTGTTTTCGTGTAGGGATAATTACATGTCAAGAATAAAAAATATATATGTACCTAATCTACTACTTCGAATATTAAATGGAGGACCAGTCACATTTGTTTAACTTGAAGTTAATTACCAAAACAGGAAACAGATAGTATAGTTCCTGTTTTGTGTTCTCTCTTCTCTTTCTGATAACTTTTTAGATGTGTTACAGAACTCGATGTTGTTCTGCTAAGTATTCAACCTTTAAAACCTCAGATAGTAGATATTGTGAGTTTCTTACCAATGTGATGCGTGCCAAAATGTAAATAGAGTGAACCTTAAAATTTTGGCGCGCAATATTTGTACGTAAATATAAGGATTATTAGTAAATGAGTTGCTTCTTAATTTTTCGTTGTCTGTTTGAAATTTATTGGTTGAGAAACATTCCATCTTCAGTAAACATACTATGGATCAGTTACTATGAGTACGGCTGATTTTTAACATAATTTTAAATTAAGCAGCAATCTTTAGTAAACCTCAATTACTATTGATAGATTATTTATATGGAACATATTCATCCAAGAAATTAATAACGTTATTATTTTAATGTTATGTTTATATTACATATTTACTTGAATAGGTAAAATATAAAATGAATAAGAATTAATGTTTTTTTTGTTACAATTTATTTTAATATATTTACTTGAATATGTTGAAATACAAATTAAAGGCAAACATTTCTGTGTAATCATAGTTTGTGAAATTTTTGCTTTTAGTTTTATGCTTATCTTTCATTTTAAATCATATCTTTACGAAGCGTTAGCTATTGTTAGCCCTTGTCAGCCCCTTGCAAGTAACAGCAAGAACATCTCTTACTCTTGGAAATTTCTCTTTAATTTAACTTAAAATTATTTTATTCCATTTCATGGCGACCCACATTTATTTTCCATTTCGGTGTCGTCATATTAAGACTGCGCTATTAAGAGTTTATTTCTTTGTTAATCTAGTTTAAGTTGCATTTAATGCTTTTTTAATAGTTTAATTAATGTTGTGTATTCCCTAAGTCTAAGGTTTAAAAGCCATTAAGGATGTTTTTGTATAGTAACTAAAAATAGAATAAAAATATTTTCATTGCATGTTATCACTTTTGCATGTTATCACAGCTACATGTGATCTGTGTTTGGTGTTTCTACGATTGATACTTATATGAAATATGTTCCACTCATGTGTTAGGTGTTGCATAGGTGATCTCATAGCGTTTAAGGTGTGAATTCGTACTCTGCGTCAAACGACAACTGCAAGCGACATGACGCCCGCATCACTACTGGTTTTTATGTATTTGTATGAAATACATTTAGTAGCTGCTACCGCGCGCATACTTGCGCTTTTCGCACAAAAAATACGGCAGTAATTAGAAAGTAACACGTACCGATATCATCTTTATTTCAAATAATTAAGAATTACTTTACACAAGCACGTAAATTCGGGACATTTTATTGACTTGTCTGCCCAAAATGATGTACATCGCTGTCTATATACAGTATAACTTTAATTGGTGACGTATTGATTAATCAATGCATATATTTTATGAATTTGTTTGTTTTTCGAACAACATAGCCTAAGCCGTAAACTAAAAAAAAAAAAAAAAAAAATAGCCTTCCGTCCAGTCTAAGTAGATCCCAGTCGTGGAAGTCTGCAGGTAAATTTTCTGGCAATCGATGATTTCATACGAAAAGGTACACCGTCCAGTGTAGTCTGACTCTTCCTTTGGTTCAGGTATCATAGGTGAATTTGTTACTGCTGCTTGCTGCTGCTGTCGGGTTCGAAATCATGGTAGCGTCATGACGCCTCGCGACGTGAAGCGGCGTTGAGTCGTCCAGTACGAACGCGTACCTTAAATATGTAATGATAAAGCAGCTAACGTTTTCGTATAACGATCAAATACTCAAATTGTTCTTGCTTCTGCGGTAATAGTGGTATACAATTTTATTATGTAATGTATCATGTATGTATGTTATTGATTTACCACTACCACATTACCTATGAGGTTGTTAATTCGGTACTCTATGCCTCCTTGTTTTCGTGTTCGCGTTGCCGCAAGTATTTGTGATTATTATTAAATATTTGCCCTCTATCACTCGCACTGGCATAGTGGCGAAAACGTAAACTCGTGGCGACGCAAGGAGCAAGGCGAATTCAAGCGACAGGGGCGATTTTTGAGACGCACCTTAAGTTAAGTAGAAGGGCGTTTTTTGAGTTTTAAATCTCGTCCGCCAATGTGGACACCCCTAACATAAATATTAAGATTCGTTTCCTAATAGGTCATATTTTAATCATTCCGTAAGAGCCCATACTATTTTATGATGATCTCATTATTTATCAGGTCGTTAAATGATAATCTCATTTCAGTGTTAGTTAAGATCAGAATTAAGATTGAAAAAAAAATGTGTCCAAGCTTCACGTGTAAACTATTTAAATAAAATGTTCAACAAAGCTGATATGCTCGCTGTGATCGAATTATTATCTTAAGCACCGTTTAGATGGAGAGAGTTTATCGAACTATTGCAATATCAGTTCAAAGAGTGTGCCATTGTGCTATTCCAGCAGTGATTAATGGGGTCATAACAGTTATGCGAGATAACATACATCTGTATACCGTTTTATGGAACCTATACTACTATTACAATAATGTGTAAGTAACTCTGTTTGAAAGATTCTCGGCAAAAGTAAGCCATGAATTTTTCCAGTCTTATTTCTTCGCAGAAGAAGAAGATATCATGACGAATGACATGAAAAAAATATATCGGTATCTTTGCAACGGAAACCTCTCTTTATCTAAATGGCCAATTCAATACGTTGAAGCATGGACTCATTAAGTATTTTGTATTTAAGCTCATCTTGGAAATGCTAGAGGTTAAGCAGGCCATAGTCTCGATTGTAATTCGTAGTTTTTACACAAAATGTCAATAATACAGGTTGTTATTAGATGTGAATTGCACCAGTCACGGCTGGCCCGGGTTGCCGAAGACTCGGGATTCGATTTCAGTTTGAGCGCAACTTAGAAAATTATTATGTAGAAATTAAAGTAACAAAATTTAACGTGTTTTGTATGTTGAATCATATTATTTTATTTTTATTGAAACACAGTTAAATGATTTACAGATTTAAAAAGAATATTAATGTCTTACGTTTTAGTAAACGCATAATATTCAGCTTGACTATGTCGCAGAAAGTCTAACATCTTTCGAGTCGTATTGTTACATCAGATTAATTTGAATCATCATCATCATCATCAGCCATTTAATGTCCCCACTGCTGGGGCACTGGCCTTCCTTATGGATGAATATGGATAATTTGAATAATTAATAATAATTTGTAGCATTCAACTGTGTTCAATAAATATATCTAATTTGATAATATTTTAAAGAAATCTTTTGCATATGCTTTTTTAGGTACTGCAAAAATGTTTTTCGACTCCATTGCATATGCGCACCTACATATCTGTAAAATAGAAATTAATAAATATTATTATATAAATCGAAGACATCTTTCATTTACAACACCTTTAAAACTGTTTTGCACACATTTTAATTAAGTAAAAGGTTTGTTTGGAATTAAACTTATTAACACATGGAGCAAACTATATAAGCGGCAGGACCTTACCGGGTGCGTCTGCCGCGGAAGCCGAACGGAGATTAGCCGTCCAACTGTAATTTTATTCATGTTGCTCGCGAGCGGCGCACCATAACATAATGCCTGTAAAACTTGAACACATGGTGGTTTCTATCTAATTAAGTTCAAAATCACTAAAATCACACTCTAAAAAGTATGAAATAAGAAAATATTCTCATCTGAAATTGCTATGGTCGTACGCCACTTCCCTAGAATGTATTGTTTTGTTATTATTTATTAATACGACCACGGCAATTTTAGATGAGAATATTTTCTTGTTTTATACTTTTTAGACTTCGATCAACAATAACACCTAGGTTTTTAGAGCGTGATTTTTCAGTAGTCGCTCTTTAGTTTTTTAGTACTTAACTCGCCATAAACCGTTTTTCTGATAGGCACTCAAATTACAAGATTGCTTTTGAGTTGTCCCGGGGGCCTTAAGCGGGTATTACACTACACGCTATTCAGGGCTAGTTAGGGGCCTAATTGAGAATACATTGCTTGTTTTGATCGCATCACTTGCTAAAAGGGAGCTCAAAGAAAGCAATGTATTCTGAATTAGGGTCCTAACTAGCCCTGAATACCGTGTAGTGTAATACCCGCTTTACTGCGAACTGTACTGTCAAACAATGTTAGGGTTCGAAACGCATCCGATAAAAAAATTGGTCAGTTACAATTACAACCATACAACATACAAATTTCTTGGTTACAATAGTTACAACATAGGCATTACCATCAGAATAAGTTACTCTTGGTTACAATAGTTACAACATAGGCATTACCATAAGAATAAGTTACTTATTCCTCTGGCATTACGTTGACACGCGCGCATTATAGCTTGCATCAATATAAAATCTATGATAAAAACTGACCGATTTTTTCATCGGCCGATCAAGTCAAGCTTCAAACTCATTTAGTTAAGTATTTATTGGTTGTGTTTTTAAAGGACTTTTAGTTTTTTTTCCGACGTTTCGGCACCTTTCCGGGGCCGTGAGGTAGGGGCAGTTTCCGTGACCTAGTCTTCCTAGAGATGTTATGAAAGTGTCTAGCAAACCTTAGTTTTAGATTTGTATGCAGGCTGGGTATGTTCTAAAGTAGGTAGGTATATGTTGTGTGGCGTGGCTGGTTCCATTTCAATTCACTCCCTTTCGTATAAACACCGAGACCGGTTGTTACCGACTCATTGTTGCTCCCTACCATTCGTAATGTTGCGAAATGTCAATTTCACAAGTTCATTTTATCACATCTCTTTACTGCCGTTCACTTTATGACTCATAAAAAATTCAATAAGTCGACCAGTAATTGGCTCTACATAGATTTCAGCTGAGGTCGAGTTCGCACTGAAAGATGAAAAGAACACTTGTACTTATTTTGCTCATTACTCTAACAATTATTTATACGGCACACGCTGTAAGTATAAAAAATTATATTAACTTTAAGCTGTAAAAGGAATGAACAGAGCTGACCAACTAATAAAAGTAGAATCCTCTCAGATAGTTCTGCTAATTTTGAATACTTCCTGCAGGAAAAATACAAGATCCAAGTCTTTCCGCTAAATAAACATGTCGGAAAGTTAAATACGAGTTATTCTATGATAATAAAGCAAATGGATTTGTTTCGTGAGACGTTCAAGAACTCTGTGGACAAAATACGAAAATCTGTTCATAAGAAATATAAAAGACATTAAGTACCTACATAGCTCAATCTTTACTTTAAAATCAAGATTAAAATAAGTCTAATCATTATTTAAAATAATTAGAAAAAAAACAAAGTTTCACCTCAATTTATCCTCAACCATTAATTTGATATTAATCGAGGAAGATAGGTAGGGTAATTCCATAAATTTCCTAGAATATGTTGAAAAACGCATCATCATCATTAAATAAAAAACCTACCTACAAAAATGATGAATTTCAAAAGAAAAGCATTAGATTTAAATAGCTCTAGCCCGTTAGTTTATTTTTCAGTGTGCCACTTGTGGTGGTAAACAAGAGGCGGAAGAGATATCACCATTTATAAAAGTAATGATGCCTAAAAGAAAATATATCCACCGTTTGCGCAATACTACCTCACCGTACTGACACCGCCGGAACTATACCTGCATAAAACATCTGTTAGAGTAGAATATTTATATGACAAAACACTTAATCATTAGAAAAAGGAAATACAATTAAAGGCAAATATGGTCCAACAGGGGCTACATACGATGAAGATGAAGAAAGTGCAGCCCGGAGGTCCTAAATCAACGACGTTGGCAGTGGAAATCCAAAAGATTCTCTCACAGCTGAAATCCAGCAAAATTCTAAGAAACAAGAATAATTACAAGATCTTAATGAAACAGATGAAGGAAATCTTCCATACTACGACAACACCCACCGAGTTCCCAAGCTCCAAATGCCCCCATGGAACCATGAAAACAAAGTCATTTTTCTAATGTCCTTTTCGTTTGCGTCTAAATAAATACTTAGTTCAGTTATTGCGTTTTTGTGTTCCTGCCTCTCAAATTACGAAAACAACATAATGTTTAAAAGCGTTAAGTTAGAAAGGTACTAGGTATTCTAAGTCCTAAAATTTCGAAGATTCCAAGGTAGCCAACTCGTAAACTAAAAGTAACTTAACACAACAGGCACAACATGTGAAACAGATTGGATTGAGGGATGGCAATGGCAAGCAAACTACTACTTCGCTGAAAGTCCAGAAGATATTATCTCAATTGAAGGGTAGCAAGATCTTGAGGGACAAGAACAACTACAAGGCGCTGCTGGAACAGATGAAGAAAGTATACCACACGCCTGGTGAAGCTCGGCGTGCGGGGGGCTGCAACAGACGCCTGAAGAAGGTATACCCTACGCCTGGTAAAGCTCGGCCTGCAGGTGGCTGCAACAGGCGTCGAGGAAAATAATACCAAACTAAAAAGTCCTCTCGCAGCTGGAAAACAGCAAAATACTAAAGGACAAGAATAATATGAAAAGATTCAATGAAACAGATGAAGGAACTCTTCCATACTCCGACGACTAGCACCGAACGCTCCAACTGCTCCTCTGGAACCATGAAAAGAAATTAATTTTTCTAATGTGCTTTTCATTTGCTTCAAAATAAATATTTGGTTCAGCTATTGCGTTTTTATGTACCAAGCCTGCCTTTTAAATATAGGAAACAACATAGCTTTATAAGTGTCAAGTTCGGAAAGGTACTATCGTCAGTCCTAATATTGTATATGTTATGGACCAAGTGATAAATTGGGCAGTATACATAGTGCCCGGTCATTATGAAAAATGCGCAATATGAGAGGGCAAAAGCGAGTTTGCCTTGAAAGTCCTGTAGAACACGTGATAGGTTAGAAATTTAAGGCGATCGCGAAGCGCAGCGTAGCGATCGCCGCTAAATTCTAAGAGGAAAGATTAATTAAAAGGCCCCTAAGCAACAGATGAAAGAACTTTTTCATACTCCGACGACTAGCACCGAACGCTCCATATGCCCCTATGGAACCATGAAAAGAAATTAATTTTTCATCTCTCAGATTCGGAAAGTGATGTATATTTAAACTTGATTTAAACTGAGTAGCGGCACAGAATAAATAATAGTGCTAAGTAGCGGGTCCAAAAACTGAATTTGGTTACAGTCAGTTACAGTCAACCATAGAGTTACCTCATCGGCAATGAAAAAGTTTTCAACTAATTTTGTATGGGGCCCGTCCCCACTTGCAAAATAAAAATAAAATAAAGAATTTTATAAATACGAGAATATCCAAAGCCATCTTCTATAAGAGCGCAAGCAGCCGAGAAATAATAGCGGGCCATGGAATATCTCGTAGCTAAAATCTAACAAAATTTTCAACCCCCTATGGTACTCCGGAAATAGTTTGGAGGCATCCGATAGACATAAAAAAAAAAAAAATTTGTTAAAAAAATTTTTTTTGTTCTAAAATTTAATTTTTTTACTTATTTCAAAACTTCAATTTTTTTATATACTTACCTATTATAGAAAAAACAGATAAAGCGAAGCCCCCCGCCGCCACCTTTCTTTTATTTCTAGATAGTTTTAGTTGTCTTTATTGCTTTTCATAAAGAGGGGGATGAAAAGCAGTGTTTATTTTCTTTCCTTATATTCGAAATGAAAAGTAGAGTGTATTACTCGGCCGCAAAATTATTTTCATCTCGGGCGACGTATATTGAATCCCTCGCTGCGTTCAGGATTCTACTTTAGAATCCTTCACTGCGCTCTGGATTCAAAATAGCGCCCTCGCCGTAAATATGTTATTTTGCTCCCTTGTAATACAATCTACTATTTGTAATGTCCTTACTTCGATCAACAATAACACCATCGAAGTGTCCTTATAAATACTTCTCTACTTCAAAATATAGGTTCAAAATTGGTTCAACTAATGAGTTTTTATGAATCTGCCTTTTAAATATAGGAGACAACATACGTAGGTAACTTAGGAACGGTACTATCGTAAGTTCTTATACCTATTTCGAAGATACCGGAGGCAATAAACTCGTAAACTAAATATAACTTAACACAACAGGCACAACACGTGAAACAAATTGGGATGAGAGATGGCAATGGCAAGAAAACGACTACATCGCTGAAAGTCCAGAAGGTACTGTCTCAATTAAAGGGTAGCAAGATCTTGAGGGACAAGAACAATTACAAGGCGCTGCTGGAACAGATGAAGCAGGTATACCACACGCCTGGTAATGCGCGGCGTGCGGGGGGCTGCAACAGCTGCCGAGGAAAATAATACAAAACTGAACTGAACTGACTTACAACATTTGTATTTGCCTCGTTCATTGATAAAAACAAAATAAACATTGCGACTTTTATTAAATTGCTACCAAAAAAAATACCGTATAAAAACAATATAGGGTAGAGTGCCCTATTGTTGGCCCCCCCCTCCCATTTATTGGCACTTCAGAGTTTTTACTCGAAAAAACAAGAAAGCATAAATTCTCAAGTTTATTTTACTTTTATGCCAATAAATGGAACAATAATTCTCCAAAAAGAAGAGGATTGGAAAAGAACTCTATAATTAGAGGGTTCTTTTTCAATCTCAAGCAAGCGCGTACATATGTCGACGCATAATTTTTTACTCAATTGTAAACGTACGTTAACACGTACCTACGTGTAAACGTACGTTAACACGTACCTACGTGTTAACGTGTATGAAACACGTATACCTACATAAATAAAATAAAGCAAAAATGGTTCAAGTTTCGTTTGTTAAAATAATATTTAAATAGAATGCAAAACGAACAAAGACGACAAACAATGATAGTCTTATGTGGCGACCTCCGTGGCCGAGTGGTGTAGGTACGCACCAGTTTTCGAGGTGCCACTATCTCTGGAGGGCCCGGGTTCGATTCCCGGTTGGGTAAATATTAAAAATTAACTTTTTAATATTTTATTTCGTCGGGTCTGGGTGTATGTGGTAATTAATACCCGTCGTTGTATCCAATATGCATTACACTAGTGCGTGCTAGTGCTCAAGTTACTATAGTTTGGTATTGGAACAAATGTATGTGATGGTTTTCAATATTTATTACTAGCCTCCCGCCCGCGGCTGCGATCTGCTGAGAATCTGACCCAGACGTGGTCTGTAAAGTTCATTGAAATGGTCAAAATCAGTTCTCTCAGTAAAGTGTAGCATATATATATTTACTGTGGTAAAATTCTATTATCTAAAAAGGTTTTACTCTGCACTCTTCACTAGCAGAAGCAGTGTCAACCATATGTCAACATTGAAATTAAATACCTACGTCAAAAATATTTGTTTACTTCAAAGCTTTGCAATAGCTTTATTTTTATATAAAAACCTTTAAAAATAAAAAAACAGGTGTATTCAAGATGTATTCGAACGACTTCCGACCTTTTTATATACAAGTTAGGAAGGAAGAAGAGAAAGGCGACAAGTACGCGAGAATGAACATGGAGTTGAAACATCGCGCTATCGTGGAACCCATCAATCCCTTCACTAAAAAGACCGTGTTCACGCAGACGTACCCCAGCACTCTGATCCCAGCAGCCCCGAGGAAGGCCTGCTGTTACTATTGTTCTTAACATCATTTTTCATCGAAGAGTTCACAAAACAACTGAGATATTAACTATAATGCAACAGAGAGATTCAAAGCCAGGTACGACAAATATCCTGAACTTAGTATGCATTTTATGGGCGAGATGTTTCGGAAACACGCTGGGATCGTCTCTGAAGCTGATATGTTGCCGCAAAATGTCTTCCAACGTCTACATATTCGTGTTACAAACGTACAGATGTCTTTCCTTCTTTATTCCAATTAGTTTAACTGATCTAGACTTGAAACAAGAACCGATGAAGAACGAGAGTTGTTGTACTTAGAATTCCGATTAAACATATTTGGGTTTATTTGGATATCTTTTATTTTATAAAAGTAAAAGGCTTTTTTATCAAAAGCCTTTTATATTGGACGGACACCTTTCATCATCGTTATATCAACATCCTTTTTAACCCAGGTAAGCCTGAAACTCTTAATTCTCGTAGATTTTTAAAGTTTCTAAATATATGAAAAACCCGTTTCAAATTAATAAAGCAATGATGCTAGATTTTTTCATTTCTCAAAACCCATGTATGGGTCGGTCGGCTTAAGTGGGTTCTCTCCAGTTCCTCCAAATAAGTACAACATTATGTACCCAAAAATGTTTTTTGTTCTGGTCTTTCGTGCTTTGGGAGGTACGTTCAGCGGCGAGCCCAGCAGGAGTAGCAGGACCCAATACCCATTCCCACTTATTCCAAAATGTGAATTAAAAGTTAGACCTGGGGGGCTACCGCGTAACTTTATGAATATGAATTTTATACGTTTTTCGGAACTTCAATTTTATAAAAAAAGAATAGTCACTATCAGGTCCCTGTTTAGTGACGTCGAGTATAATAATAGCTACGTAGCAACGTTCAACAGGATACAAAATAAGGAATTCTCTATTTTTTAGCCGGTATAGCCCCCCTCCTGGGGCCGTACCAGCTAACGCTCCGAACTTCAGCAAGTCTGCTGGGCTTCAAATTAATACGGATCAATCGAGCCTAAATCAGGCCAAAATGGCGAACCCCGATTCGTGATGTCACAGGAACAAATAACTTCGGCAAATATCCGTACCTAAGTACCTACTTCGATTTATCTGTTTTAACTTGAAGCCCGGCGGATTTCCGGAATTCGGAGAGTTAGCACTGGTTTAAAACTGATGCTAATTCAGGCACGTTCAGAGCCGCGAGCCCAGCAGATCCCAAAGTCCCTTGACGCAAGCAAGGGCATTGGCGCTCAAGGGCCTTGAGTATTTGTAAGGAAGCCCAATGCCCCAGCCAATGGGATTGGGCCATAAAAAAACGTTTTTGAAAAAAATGTAACCGCCTTCAAAACGGAAGATCTGTTTTGAAGGCGGTTACATTTTTTTCAAACAAAAATTAACAAACACTAAAAAACGAAAAAAATAATAAGATTTTTTAATTCAAAGGACGATGATACGTGACTTTTTCTAATTTATCTTGGTACTTACTGAACTGTTTGAAGTCGGTTAAAAATGGTTGACGATGGAGTTTTTCATTAGTCGACGTTAAAAAAGCTCTAAATTAAATGAAAATTGAAATGGGGTATGGATAAATATAAGACATGAAGCTATTATTTTTTTTAGGTTTTCCTAGTTCAGGCAAAATGTAATATGTTTTTAGCCTTAATGTAATGTCTGTTCTTTAAAATTGTAAATGTGAACTTTTGAAAAATAAATAAATATATAAAATATATAAATCAAATCAAATCAAATCTAAAACAATTTATTTCGACCAACATAGATCATATCAGCAAAATTATAAAATAAAATTATAAAATATAAAATAAAAACATATAAAATAAAAAAATAAAAAAAATAAAATTATAAAATAAAAATAAAATAATTGTGATTGTTTTTTGTATGCATACAGACTGCAAAAGCAACAAAAAAAAATCGGTAAGTCCAAGAAACATTGTATGTAAGTAAGTAGTAGAAAAAATCTACACAGCTCCTTAGTAGATAGATTTAAACGGGATTCGAACCCGTCACCCTTGGAAATGCGATCCAATGCTTTAACCATTTTACCATCCCGAACGAATAATTCCGTCCGAAAATCTTATACCTATGGGGCTGTGTGGTTCCTATTACAGTTTTTCCTATACTTTCATGAAGCTATGACAGAGTTCTGTCTGTTACATCTAGTTACATTACATTGACATTAGGTAACTATACGATTCACGAGAGCTGAGTCATTCTGATCTACTGGCAACGAGGATAACTAATGAAGATGAGTGCTTACGTAGTTCGGTACATGAATCGAGAGTAGGTATAATCTATCTTACTATGAAAAAGAACTTTATTACAAAAGACAGCTCAATCGGAACATATTTTCCTTCAGTTTTATGCACGCGGTATACAAACTATCGCATTCATAGTACCTTGACTGATGTATTTACAATGTGACGTCTTGGAAAGTAATTCGAAGTATTTTGATAATAAATACCGAATAGCTGTTAGTTTAGTGTTTCGTCAAGATTGGAACGAGCACACAACGCGTGTATGCTACTTAATTTATCGCAGTTATCGCGATATCTAAGAGTAGTCTAACAAGGGACTATTGTTCAACACAGATTTGTTCACTCTCGCTGCTGAAGGTATTAAAATGGAATCAGACGAGTTTATTGAAGATAGCGATCTCTTGAAGCAGAAGGTAATTATAATTATAGCTTTAATCATGATTACTTTAAGTCGACAGACTACTTTTCACAGTGTTTTAAGCATTAATTTTTCTCATAACATAACGGTATTGCACCGGTATAAAATGTACCTAGTTAGTAGAAATTATGCAATATTTAGTAGGTACTTATTAAAACCTTTGGTATTGAGATTGCCCCACGTAACCTTTTGTAAACTTGGTTTACTTTAATGCTTTCTTAGATATGTGTGTACCACGAAAAATCTTTCTATGTTCTGTAGTGTGTACCTACTGTATACGTAGGTTTAGGTACTATTATACCTGTTGTATATCAATTTAACTGTTAAAATGGCTGACATACCCAGAAAGAATGGAATATAAATGAAGTTAATGGGTAAATTCAATGGGTTGAAACTCAATATTTACTTCTTCTTTTTAAAAGTAGGGTTACTTACATTTTCACAGTACGACCGCCGCCCGGCCGGCGGGCGTGCCCTAATATTTTCAATGACATTTACACAATTTCCATTTTTCAAACCTGTAACTTATGTAATTTTCTTTTTAATATACTTAATAATAAAAAAATTATATATAAAAAATAATTTAAATCGCATTTTTTATACAGCTCGCATAGCTAAGCTAAGTATGTAGGAGTAGGTTCAGTAGGTATAGGTAAGTAGTTGATAAATCTGTTTTTTTTTAAGATAAAAATTGCTACGAAATTTAACTTTTTATAAAAGAAATGAACGAATAAAAGTTTATTGGGTCAGTACCGAGAAAAAAATACAACACATAAATGAGAGTAAGTACACTACAACAAACAAAGAAATCTGAAAGAAATGTAACAAAAATTAAATCTTTATATGACATTAGGTTAGGTACCATACCATAATAGTAGATTGTATTACAAGGGAGCAAAATAATATATTTATGGCGAGGGCGCTATTTTGAATCCAGAGCGCAGTGAAGAATTCTAGAGTAAAGTAGAATCCTGAACGCAGCGAGGGATTCAATATACGCCGCCCGAGGGGAAAATAATTTTGCGGCCGAGTAATACACTCTGCTTTTCATCCCCCTCTATAAGAAAAGCAGTAAAGACAACTCAAACTACCTACCTTTCTTTGTCGTTCGGATACATCATAGCGCTAGTCGGGCAAGAAAAAAAAAATTGAGTTTTGAAATAAAAAAAATATATGTCCATCAGATTTCTTATAAGTATCTTCGGGGATGCCGTAGGGGGGTTGAAAATTTTGTTTGATTTTAGCTACAACTCACCGTTTACGATATATTCTCAATTTTATAAAATTCCGTTTTTGAAAATTTCTCGGTCCCGAAAAAAGTCCCGGCCCCATACAAAATCAGTTGATTTTTTTTTTAAGTACTGCACACCCTTTGCTACACTCCAACCAATGCTTCTTTAATTATGTTCTAAATTCAAATCTCATCGTTTTGGACCCTGTTATGAAGCTGTTCAAAATTCAAATCTCATTTATACCCTCTTGTCATAACAGGTAAAAAATGAATCGTTTTGGACCCTGTTATTAGATAAACAATCATCGCTTTTCGAATCGATGGGATGAAAAAGCCTCTTACCTGTCTGCTCTGCTCAGTACCTATTAACCAAATCACAGATTCCAATACTTATAATGATATTGTATCTTCATTCAAACGCACAAACAAAAACAAAATACCTAGGTATATACTTAAGTTGCGATAATAAATATTTTCTCGCATATTTCTCGTTTTAGAGACATGAATAAAATTGAGGTCAAGAGCTTGATAAATAAAGTAGTAATGCGAAATCAGGCATATCTTATATAGTATGGGTGACATAATCGTGCCGTAGCCTCTCCGTATGATGCTCAAGTAACCGAGTTTCAAACCGGTTTTCTCCTAAACCACCACAACAAATAAAACTGAAACAGTATGATTACCTAACCTACCTACTGTTACTAAATTAAGAATTTATGTTTCTTTTTTGATTAATATTCAATTGACCAGCCAAATCAAAAAAAAAGTTGGAAAAAAGTCAGCTGTTCGGGTTTAAGAGTATTTATTTCCCAAAAAAGAATTTTACATTCACATAAGTAAGTATTATGAGGAACTTAAGTGTAAATAAAACATTATCACTACATTAGTAATAACAAGTAGTTGCACGTAAATAACGTAATTTTATCATAAGTATAAAATTATCGTAGTAGACACACAATTTTAACATAATAAAAATTATCGTAGACGTTATTAAAAACTTTGTTAACTTTTAATCAATCAAAAAGTGGGTAGATATTTTACTTTCAAACCCATACTAGATTTTTAGCACCACCTACATATCCAACCCGGGGGTGGAGGTGACAAAGAGTATAGGTAATCACTACGATGTAGGAGGTGCCACTAGCAATACAAAATTACCAAAATGGCTCTCAAGTCAGTTCAGTTGTAAGAAAAGTGTTTTAGTTTCAAATTTGACCAACCGCGTCTGACGTACCGAAAAAACGGGCGAAACTTTCGGTTCGGCCGAATACTCGGTACAGGTAAACTGTGTTTAGCTCGGCCGAACACTGTCTCGCCCGTGTGATCCAGGCATTACTTGTTAGCGGCACTACCTGTGCCAGCGACTTATGACAGATGTTCGCATTTTGTTCGAGTTGGTGTTGTACTTTTCTTAGGAACATTTGTTTGATTTTTTGCGATTTCGTGGCTGGCTCCATAGGTAATAAAAGTTATTCGTATCGTATCACACAATCATCCCCTGAAATAATTAATAAGAAAACACTGACATTCACGACCGGTAGACGATGGGATACAAGGGGCTTAGACAAAGTAACATCGTTATGTGGCGAAACGACAATCGCTATCGCTATCGTCTTTATGCTCCAATCAACTTGCGGCAAGACCACGTGATTTAGCGCAGCTTATACCAATCCGCCAATCCTATACCTTGAATTTCTTTCGAACTTCGTTATCGCTTCGCTATCGCTATCGCTATGTTACTTTGTCTAAGCCCCCAGGACTCGATGTTCCGGTTTTAACGTTCACGCGACTTGTGTTTCTGCATCACTTTAATATGCTGTGGCGGCAGTTCAACCACTTTTGGATTACGAGTGAAATATTTTTTATAATAATGTTATTTGTTTTGGTAATGTAATTAATTCGAAATATATTCATAAACCTTTATTGACGACCTCCGTGGCCGTGTGGTGTACGCACCGGTTTTCAAGATGCTGCTATCCATTCCCGGTCGGGCAAATATTGAATACGAACTTTTCGATATTTCTTCGGGTATTGGCTTATCAATTTCCATAAAACTAGTGCTCAAACTTGCCAGTTTGGTATTGGAACAATGTAGGTATGATGATGTGCAATATTTATTTATTAATAAATAAAATTTTTGATCCATAAATAAATGAAGAGAAGCCCGAACGCAATCGTTACAAGGTGAGACCTGCGATCGTGGTTGTAAAGCAACTGTCGCAATATGGTGTCGGTCACGGGATGAGTAACAAAAACTTAGGCCCGACTTAACCAAAACTCGGTCACGGGTGTATCGATGAGCTCAGTGGCGCCGCCAATGGAAATAAATCAATTGCATTTTGGATTAAAAGGCTTGGATTAAAAGTTTCGGTTATTTTGCGCAGGTGAAAGAGTGAAATGCATTTTATAAATAAACTTTTGAGAACTCAAACTTACGCAATAAGTCGTGAATAGTGCCAAAAGTGGCCACATTTGGCAAAATCGAAATCCATAACTTCGTGCTAATATTTGAGGCCATGAAAAAACAATTAAAAATTGCATTTTGCTCTTCTATTTGCGCGAAATAACCGAAACTTTTATTCTAAGCCCTTGATAAATCGTAAATGATTTATTTCCATTGGTGGCGCTACTGAGCTCATCGAACCACCTTAACAGCTGGTTGGTTAACGCGCGTGATTAGTTAACCAACCAACTAACCGACGGTTACTGCAACAACTGTTGGTGAACACGGGCCTTAGTATCTCGAGCTACTCGTGCTTAGGAAGGCACGTTGCCGTTGGTCCCGGCTGCACTTGGATTCCATAATACCCACTAATCCGCAGTGGGCCCGGGTGTGGCGGATCATGGCCCATTCTCCTTATCCATCCAAAAGGAAGGAAGGCCTGTGCCAAGCACGCTTATAGGGCTGATGATGACGAATTAACTTTGAGTTATGGTTTTTTTCCGTTTTTTTATTTGGTACATTTATAATTATAACCTAACAACTTTTATAATATTAGAAATACAGGGCTAATTTTTGAACACCATCCAAATTTTTAAGCGCGTCGCAGAATCGGTAAGTGAACAACTTTCTTCTAGAAACATGGATCGAAATACGACAAAAATTTTTGGACTTCCCATACTAAATCGATCGCTTAATAAGTCTGATTTGTATGAAGAGTCAAACATTTTATGTCATATTTCGACCCATGTTTCTAGGAGAAAGTAGTTCACTCACAGATTCTGAGACGAGCTTAAAAATTTGGATGGTGTTCAAAAATTAACACTGTATATAATTTCCGTAATATTGCGTTACATTAAGACCGTATCGAGCAACTTTTGATAATTTAATAATCACGATATTTGATTATTTACACAGAAAAAACTTATCTTGAAAGTTACTAGTAACTTTGTTTGTTTCCAGAATTTCATAGTTTAAGTATTACCACGGAATAGATATAAGTACCTAGGTACACCTACCGTATATAAGTATTACCTAGTTGTACCAAAAATATGTGTGTAAAATTTTGTAAAGTTAGATAATATTTTGAAAAACGTTAGTATGGGAAAAAAATTTGTACAACAATCTCCATACAAAACGGCAATTGGATACTATAACTAATATTAGATGTAGCCAAACAAATCGTCGCCAAATTTTCTGCATTGCGAGTAAGATATTCCTTCAGTACAGATGTATCTAAGTAGCATAGTGCATGCTTAATGCATGTAGGGATGTGGACCCCTCGACCGTTCTGCATGGATTATGGCCATTTTCACCAAAACTTATGAACCGCTTAAGTCTTTGCTTAAATACTACCACGTCATAATTTATTCCCTAGAAACAGAATATATGTTTAAATAATGTTTAAACCAAACATTTCCGTTTTTTCCATTTTCCGTTTTCGTTTGGTTATGTCGGATGTCACGGCAAGAGCAATATTGACTTTTGCGGCTTCAAAAGCACGGGTGCCATGGTTGGCGTTTCGACAGTGACTGTGTTAGTTTTCGTATATAGGTAAGGTAAGCAGTGCAGTGTAAGCAAAACGCCCCATTTGTAGTAAGTACCTTTCCTAACCTAGTTCACTAGAAGTAGTGTGGTGTAATCGCTGCTTTACAATATATACAGGGTTATTTTGAAACCACTGGCCAAATTTTTAAGTTTGACTCAGAATCGATAAGTGAACAACTTTCTCCTAGAAATATGAGTCGAAATACTACAAAAATTTTTGGACTTCCCATACAAAATCGATCACGTGATCAGTATGATTTGTATGAAAGGTCAAAAAAAAATACGTATTTCGACCCATGATCCTAGGAGAAAGTTGTTCACTTACCGATTCTAAGTCGAACTTAAAAATTTGCCCAGTGGTTTCAAAATAACCCTGTATATCATAGGTAATAGTCAATCAGTGCTTGTTTCACAATGTCCGATTAGGAGATACTTTCCAGTTTAATTGACAGTTTTGTATGGACTATCTGTCAAGTAACAGCTAATGAGAACTTACTTAGACATTGTAAAACAGGCCCTCAGTCTACTAGCGCTGCTGTCAGTGTCATCCAAGTACCAAAAGATCCTTGTTGCACTGTAAGAACCGCTCTGCCGTTTTGCGTACGATTTGTGCGAGGAGCCGTGACCCCTGCGTAGATGGTAGAAGGCAGGTACCCCGCACCCATGCGCCATACATACAGGTTGTCATGGTCGTCAAATGAATAGAGAACAAACAAGCCATGCAATATTGTTACTTGATTTAAAATACTACACGACATGCACGTTAAACGGCATATTTGTCAATTAGTTTCCACGTGTAGATATCTTTATTATTCATATATTTAAAACAGTAATTCTTGTTCTACATAAACAATGCCTAGTAAATCTAATATCTAATATACAACGCGATAATGAATAAGCGCAAAACCTCTTAGAGGGTGATTTGATTGTGCTCATGAATATGAACAATTTTTACTATGGGGCCATCTCTGCAACTCAACAAAAAAAATCTGCTGTTCCAAACACTCTGGTCGAGTTGGTATTGACAATTTGTATGAAGCAGCAGATTTTTTTTGTGGCAAGTAGAGGTACTTATTAAGTATTTCTCACTCTTTGGTGGCATTTTTTTTGAAGGCGCTTTTATTTTTTGTGAAATTATTTGTGTATTCAATTCAATTCAATCTTTTTATTCAATTTAGGTTGAGGTAACAACACTTATGAACGAAAAATTTGGTAGGTCTGACTGAGAGTAGGTCATAATAGGCTATTTTATGTGGTAGAAGTTCCACGGGAGCGAAGCCCCGGGGGCGCAGCTTGTTTCCTTATTAAAATGTTGAAGTAGGTAAGCCTTCAAGTTCCATCGGTATTTCTCCCTCCTCCTAACTAACATCTACGTGGCTGGAAATAAGTAACGACCTACCAATGAACAATACAATGTATTTTTTTAAATGATTACAATAGCCTGTTTGGTCAAGATAAATTGAAAAATATATCAGCGTTTGTTATTATTGTACATTTTTTTCTCCATACTAACGTTCTTTTAATTTATTTAACGGATAAACACCCACTTGCAGGAAGCTCCATTAAAGTTAATGCTTCATTAAGTCTATTGCTGTCATTTTTCGTTGTCAAAAAATAAAAAGTGACAGCAATAGATTTATTGAAGCTTTAACTTTAATGGAGCTTCCTGCAATTGGGTGAAAATTATCTAACTTTTCAAAATTTTACTGGACATTTTAACTACTAACACCCAATTGCAGGAAGCCCCATTAAAGTTAATGCTTCATTAAATCTATTGCTGTCACTTTTTATTTCTTGACAACGAAAAGTGACAGCAATAGACTTAATGAAGCATTAACTTTAATGGAGCTTCCTGCAAGTGGGTGTAAGTCACTTAGTAGTTAAAATGTCCATATATACGCGTGTAAAATTTTACATTAGGTTAAAGCAAAAATAGTAGTTTGTTACACAAGGAACGTAAGCGAGCTATTACAGAACAAGATCCAATTTTTCGCCCGTGCGAGATATTTAGACACCCGAGCGAGCGAAACGAGCGAGGGCGAATATAGTTCGAGGGTGTAATAGCACAATAGCTACTTACAACCGAGGTATACATTCTACTTTACATCATTCATGCGAGGTAAATAAAACATTTATATTGGTATGGCAAAATGATACTTTTATAAGAGAGAAAATATTTATTCAAAATTAGCAAAAACTTGTAAATGTACTTATTTTAAATTTTAATACAGTCGTCGCAAGTGAACAAACATTTAATTCGATGAAATGCCGCCATTTTCATTGTTCTCTACAGTAACAGTTTTCTTATCATTTTATGAAAAAAATATTGTTTGGTCAAGGAGTTATGCATAGCTTGAATGGTACTTAGAGTTACTTTTTTGTGATCCATCTACAGGAATAATACATTCACCCAGCATTCACCTGCTTGAATGAGTCACACCAACACATCAAAATATGACTATAAAAATTACTGCATTTAATGCACGTACTCGTGCAAGTAATAACAGTTTTTGTTTCATCGAAATCTGTCCAGGATTTCCAAAGTTACAGCGTTGCAAAGTTTCACCAGCTTTTGTAAATTTGCATTCCTTGCGCGCTATTGCGATGACGTCATGTCGCAGTGACATCTCCGATTGCGGCTGCTGCGGGTGATTTCCGTCCAACTGTACCTACATAGAGTCCGTCCGTGCGCAATTTTCGCGCAACTGGTGCGTTTTTGGCGCTAGTTACAGTACATTTTCTTCGTTCTAAGGTTATGGTAAATGATTAGTATTCGATTTCGACCGCGCGCAGCCGCACTCTAAAACTGTCACCTACTGTCCATTTGACGGCTTCGTGTTATTGTTGATCGAAGTTTGACGGTTGCTATTTATATTGACAGCATACCGTCCGCCATTACGAAAGTTGATTTAATTTATTAATCACAAAAATACAACTTATATATTTGAAGGTGTTTTTTCACATGGGCTCAATACAAAATTGATCATTGATCGACTATAAGAAAAATAAATAAATTTATTGCGAAACCGTGAGAGCGCAACTATATAGCCAAAGGAGAATATGAAGGGCCAACTCGCGATGTGACGTCACACGTTAATGCCATTGGTTCACCCGAATTTTCCTCGGAGGCCGTACTTTAACGTTCAATATCTCAGTCATTTTTGAAGATAGGAAAAAAATAAAAACATATTCTTTTTTCTCGAGTAACATATTTTTTAGATATGCTGATAACAAAAATCATTGGTGTGACTATGAAAAGTTCTGTTCTATCTAAACAGTACTTGACAATACACTGTGTTGCACATGCCAACTTAAGGGCTTATTACACTTGGCTAAATTCAGCATATAATTAAGCATACATTGCTTTCTTTGAGCTCATTTGTAGCAAGTGATGCAATCAAAACAAGCTATGTATGCTTAATTAGATGCTGAATTTTGCCAAGTGTAATAAGCCCTTTACACAGCCTCTTACCATACTAGTAAATCCTAGTTACCGAGCAAAATTCGCAAATCTTGCATTTATACATACTTTGCCCTGCAGTGGGACGACCCAGGCTGATTTATTTATATATTTATTTATTATACATACTTACTTATTAAGAAATCGTAAATTTGAAATGGATGAATGTAGTTTTGACGTGGCTAATTGGAATAATTAAGTTTTGTCATGACCTCTTAAGGAAAAATTTAAGAACTTTGAAACTTAAAATTGACAATTCTTAGGAAAAAACATGTTTTTCGCAATTTCTACCTAAATACTTTTAGAATAATCATGTTTTGTTCCAAAAACAATTTGTTCTAAAAGGGCATTGTCATTTCGAAGTTTGGTCAAATTGTGCTTTATTTTTTTTTCTAGTGATAGATCATCACGTTTAGCCAAACTCTTGTTTACAGTGCCACAATCTTTTCTGTTCCGGTGGGGAAAATGTGAAACAGACGTGTTTTTTTGTCATTTTGATGTCAAGTTGATGCCCAACCATAGCGCTGATCTTAGAAATCAAGGCCGGATAAGGCGATACTCGGAAAAATTGTGCTGAAGCGAGATAGCAATGAGAAAACGACGCGCGCGGGAGCGAGACCGATTTTGCAGATTAGGCAAAAAAAAAACACAACATCACTTCGTATTAAAAAACTATAGCGATTCTTTAAAAATGCTTCTACACGATCCTAAATATTATTGGTGTCCAATTTCCAATAGTATTTGTAACCCCATTTACGGCTGTGTAGTATGCACACTAGCGCCGCCATTGCAAAAAAAATCATAGTACTTAATAAAGACGAAGTTGTAAATTATCTCTCTGCAGTGCACTCCGAAGAAGCTTTGTGGTAATACTTGAAAAAACTTGCAATAGTAATTTCATCTTTAGCGATTGTCAAATATCTGGAAAGTTATTTCTTTCGTGTGAGGGTAGTATCTTCACATTGATGAAATTAACTCTGGCTATACAGCGCGCAAGAAGTAATAAACGTATACATAAACTTCTACCACATAAAATAATTTCATATTTTTCTCTATGCAAACTTTCAACAAAAAAAAGGGGGGGGGGGGGAACGGTATTTTTCATCATAAGTCGAAAACTATAATAGATAGGCATAAGGTAATAAATTATATTAAAAAAACCTTTTATTTAAAAGTCCTAAAAAGAATAAAATAAACTTTGTATCAAGTCAAATCCAACAAATTTATTACATTAAACAATTTATATGTTTTAAAAGCTTGTCGCTTTATTTAATTTCATATGTCAAATATAAGTTAAAGCATTTGTGTTTAGTGCAAGCCCAGTAACAATAAAATCTCGCGACAAGCTTTTAAAACAAATAAATTGTTTAATGTAATAAATTTGTTGGATTTGACTTGATACAAAGTTTATTTTATTCTTTTTAGGACATTTGAATAAAAGCTTGATTTTAAATAAAAGGTTTTTTTAATATAATTTATTTTTGTATTTTTAGTTATTATTGGACGTGTTTCTAAGTTGCTTCATTTCATTTAATGCATAATTATTGCATGGTCGTTTGTCAGTTAATTTATTACAGTCTAGCTCTTCAACTGCATCAAGTCTGCAAACACACAAATATATTTTACCACCAAATAGAGATTGTAGATTCTTACTACAGACACACATATTCATTAAATACAAGGCATATTCACATAGGTATAAGAGAAGGAAGCACTGTATTACGAACAAGAATAGAAAACACAAATTAGACCCAATAATACAAAAAGTTCAAAATAAAAATGTGTGTGTGCCGTGCCGCAGCAGTACTCAATGGTCGCAGCTCAGCGTCATATTACTTGTCTTGCAACGCAAGCAAACGCTGATTTTCAGTTGTAAATTTTAGTACGTATTTCAAAAATAAATACTAAAGAACAAGACACATTTAAGTTTCTATCAAAGTTGATAAACATAGTACATAAAGAAAAAAAGGTTTTTTCTTTTCTGTAGATAGACTATGGTTGTATTAACTTGGAGCCATCAGATCTGTCGTTGACTTTAGTGAACTATTTATGTGCAAAGTGACACATAGGGTCTGAATATAGCAACTTCGCGTTTTTTCCTTTTTTTATAGTTCGTTCGTTCTTATAGCCGCTACACACGTCCAGACCAGACCTAACCGCCGATTTGGTGCGGACGAACTTTGCTGTAAAGCAAATATAATCCGTGCTACACACGTTCGTACCAAATCAAAATTAAATCAAATCAAAAAGCTACACCAAATCTGGTCTTGGCCAAGGCTTTGTATCACATCACTGAACAAGGCCTTGTATCACATCACTTTTTCTTATCAAATACCCACAGAAATCACCTGGATTTGCCAATGCAATGCAACGGGCTCGTAAAGAAAAAGACCTATTAACAAAAAAGGTCTTGGATTTGAAAAAAATTGAACGGTACCTGTCATAAAAGAATGACGAAAAATTCTTCAAAACCATTTTGAGTAGCCTGTAACTGACAGGGAAACTTCATTTTTAATTAAATGTCATTTTTTTAAGTAATTGAGAAAAAGCCTAAGTCCAGGGACTTTAAATTAATGTTTTAATATAAATAATAATAATTTTCACTTCTCATGCTCTAAAAGTACGCAAAATGTAATTACTTTTTTAATTTCCTTCATGTGACATTAGATAAACTCAAACAGCCAGTGAATAAACTATTAATTGTGAAGTGTGGACCATCTTCATTGCGAAAATGTTTTTTTGTTTCATGGTTTTTCCGCAAGGAAGGTGGCGCCATGTGTTTTAAATTGTCAATTTATGACTGGTTTAGCGGAAAAAACTTACTGCGAGTTTTTGGCGCCATTTTGGCGGGTTAGGTTGAGTGGATATTTTAATTAATCGCAATTTGTTTCATAGTGGATTTTGTGACTCAAGATAGGTGTGGTTTTTGTGCCCCAAGTGTCTACGCAACAGAACGATATGTAGAATGATTAAAATAGGCGCTATCTCGGTAAAGTGATGCCAAGTGTTTTATTATAGTGGTGTGGTGACTAACCTCAGCAAGACTTATCGAGAAGGTTGGCTTGACACACTTGACGCCAAAAACTCCAAGGAGCACTGGAATGTAACACACCTACATTCTTATGAAAACATAAGAAACTATAATAATTAAATAATACTCAATAATTGGCAGTATGGCTAAATGTCTTGGCCTGTCCTACAAAAGGGCGAAT
Source organism: Crambus lathoniellus (assembly GCA_949710035.1). Classification (NCBI taxonomy): domain Eukaryota; kingdom Metazoa; phylum Arthropoda; class Insecta; order Lepidoptera; family Crambidae; genus Crambus; species Crambus lathoniellus. The sequence continues at coordinate 53,077,867 of OX453296.1, forward strand.
ATTTTTACTACTACTACTACTGACCGCGAAAATGTCAGAATTTGTTAAATGTTTTTGTACTAAATTGACTAGTTTTCTCGCACTCGAAGTGAAAAGTACAGTTTGCACCTCGAGACTAAACGCCAACTTAATATACCCTCGGTTTCATTGACTCCCTCGCACGCTCGGGAGCCAAACCACCTCTGGTATATAATGGCTTCGTTTAGTCCCTCGTTATAAAATATTCTATTCATAATCTCAAATTTATGTAAATAGTATATTATAGCATACTTTTCAAACAGACTGTTTTTTTGTCTCCATAGCAATTATGTGACATGGACTCATGTTCTTTCTCAAATAACCAATTCAAATCGGCTGTCGGGTTGGGACGTGTGTTCTATTACTAGTTGAATTTAGAGAGTGCGCCAGATAAGTCTGCGCGGGGTCAAAATCGAATACTAATATTTTCCATAAGCTTAGAACAAAATAATGTACTGTAACTAGCGCCATAAACGCCCCAGTCGCAGAGTTATCTGACACGCACTCTATGAAGATTGCGCTCGCTGAATGCTCGCTGATTATAACTTTATGGTACCTACCTACATTGACAAAGTGTCAAGTAACCATCACAACAAAACAAGAATATAGTACTTGAAAATTTGCAAGAATTCTGAATTGATAACTATACTGATTATATATTTAATTGCATTGTCATCGGAACTAAAGGTGAATTCCAAATTTCAGCTCAATCGGACATTGGTAAGTGGGTCAAATTTAGCTCGCAAGATTTGACGAACGGACATGCATACATGCATACATACACTGCAAGTTAAATAAAAGCTTGTAAAAATAAACAATGTTTAAGAATGTGCGAGCAGCGCTCTAATTTGAATGATACCTACCCTATATGCCCTAGCTAGTAGCCACACTTCGATTTTTTAAGACCCCCTTTCAGTCTCTGTTGTAAAAAAATTTAAATATTTTTATTTCTCTCTTATTTGCAAAGTAGTTGGGCAAACGTCATCTAAAACTATTCCTCAAGTTGATAGCATTAGTAATTCTCGAGATGTCCAGTTGTGACAGACAGACTGAGTCGCACTATAAGGGTTCCTTTTTAACATTTTGGTTCAGAACCCTAAAAACTATAAGCGTGGCCTTCCGTTTGGATGGATAAGGATGGAAGGATGGATAAGGAGAATGGGCCATGATCCACCACACCCGGGCCCACTGCGAATTAGTGGGTATTATCGAACCCAAGTGCAGCCGGGACCAACGGCCTAACGTGCCTTCTCCGAAGCACGAGTAGCTCGAGATACTAGGCCCGAGTTCACCAACACTCGTTGCATTAACCGTCGCACCGTCTCGCGTCGCGCGTTAACCAACCAACTACCAACGGTCAACGTGACCGACTGTTGGTTAACTTTAAGAAACAAAACTGCATTCAAAGATTTTCATAATAATACGCTTTCCACACCCAAAAATTTAATCGTCTAAAACTCGAAAAACAGCACCTTTATGACATCAATCGATAGGGTAACTCTCGTAAATATTAAATCTTTTTTTGAAACACCATAAATTAAGTTAAAGAAAACAATGAAAGAATCATGGAACTTATTTTATTTTTTAGCTTTTTGCATTCACAATGTAATTTTTGCTACTGAATGGAAAATGAAGTAGGTATTTAGAAAAAATCGACCCGTCTCACAACTAGCTCCGATGGGACTCGAACCATATTTTTTTCTAAATACTGACATTTCCATTTTTCAAGAATCATGGATTCGATGTCAATTGGAGTCGATGTGTATTTTTCTACGCAAAAGGTGTTTTAAATTATACTCTGAATGCAGTTTGGTTTCATTTTAAAATTGAGTGAACATCAGGATGGCGGGTGTACTTCTCAGATTAGCTTAAATTTAGTGTAGATATTTGGTACCTTCTGTGTACCTTTACGTACCTCTTTTAAAAATCTGTGTACCTCCGTATTTACTAAGATATTCAAATCGCTAGGTAAACCCGCGGACCTGACGTCAGGTCCGCGGGTGTACTTTGAACCAATGAGTGTATCGTAGTGAAATTGTGTATAGATTTGGTACCTTCTGTGTACCTGCAGAAACATGTATTAGACTTCCATAATTCGATAAGGTATCGAAGATATTCAATACAATAAGTACACCCGCCAACCTGACGTTAGGATTTTTTTGAAACCGATGAGTGTATCGTAATGGTTTTGAGTATAGATTTGGTATCTTCTGTGTACCTGCAGAAACATGTATTAGACGTCCACAATTCGATAAGGTATAGAAAATATTCAAAACAATAGTTTACCCGCCATCCTGATGTCAGTATGGTGCATGCACACTGGTTCCATATTGTAAAGGTAGGGACTTAGGTTGCACGTTTTTTTAGCAACCACAATTTGATATCCAAGGAAATTAAATATATATGTGGAGTGTAAATCATATGCCTGTGTTGACATGTTAAGGGTAAGGGTTTCTGAAAGACGACAAAATATTTCTAATAGCGCCTACATGATGGGGTCATATCCTCTGCTAAATGTCTAATGAACAGTCTACGGTTAATTTGTATTTTTAATGTTAATAATGAACAAACAGTCACAAATAATATCTTAATAGCTACTGTAATTTGATAATTAGACTTCAATATAAATATTTCTTATACTCTTATAAGTTATTACTTGTAGATTTATTAGTTTTTTTTATAAATTTGCGAAGGCAAACTGTTTATATATCTTATCATACAACTTTTTCCGAGCGATCATAATTAGTCTATTACTTTAAGGTACAGTCATCTATGAGGAAAGTTGAGCCACTTGCATTGCAGCATTAATGAACATTCTTAATTTGGCCGTCTTATGAAAACGTTTATCAGCCGCATGCCTGAAAGATGCCCTATAAGCATTACACGGCTAGATAAAAAATGTTGTGAAGTGGCTAAATTTTCCCTCTATTGAGATTTAACTCACTAAATACAGATAGGTAGTCTTACACATATAACATTAAATGACTTTACTCGCGAATCTACATTTACAAAGCAAGCCAACCTAAATACATATGCATTAAACAAAGTGGTCGGTATCAATCCGTATGTATGGTTGTTTGTCTTGTTACATTTGCATGCAATTTGTTGTACGATGCAATCAATAATTTTGTTGATACATAGTGAACGTTGTTCGTCGAATTTTATTCGTCAGTCAATTGATTGATGCCTATGTCGATTTCAACCATACACTGACCATAAAGTCTATAAAATGTTTCAAAATATCCAAATTTAACTGTATGCGTGTTGAAATTCTATCTACAAAGTATTCTTAAAATTTTCCAAATTGCTTCCCACAATATGTGTTATTTAAAGCTAAATAACACATATTGTGTTATTTAGAGCCCTCCGCTCTTGCTATCATGACCGATTTGGCGCAGGGGTAAATTACCTGCCTTCTGCGCCAGAGGTCTCGGGTTCGATTTCCCAACAAGACAAATATTTGTGTGCATGAACATGTCTATTTGTCTTGGTCTGGGTGTTTTCTATGTATATTAAGTATGTATTTACAAACAAAAAAGTATTTAAGTATATATTTATCCGTTATCAAGTTCACGTACACACAGTTTCTTAAGAAATTTACTATGGGCTTAGATAGCTGGTGTGATTGTAAAAAAATCGGCCAAGTGCGAGTTGGACTCTCCCATGAAAGGTTCCGTACACACTTAACGTACCTATTGCCTATACCTTGCCAAAATTCCAAAATATTTTTTGTCAGCAAAATATAACTTTGTTTTTCATAGTGTTTGTATGAATGACAAAGTTACATTTGCGGTTTTTGAAAATGTGTTATATCTCAAAAAGTACTCACTATGTATCGTTCAAACCAATTTTCGTTAAAAGTTTTTATTAAAATCTACAGCATATATTTTTCCTAAATTTTTCACTCTTTTATTTCAAAAGTTAGAGGGGGGGACACACATTTTACCACTTTGGAAGGCTCTATCTTTCAAAATATTGAGTTTGAGAAAAAATGATTTGAGAAACCTCCATGTTATTTTCAAAGACCTATCTATAGACACCCCATACGAATATATTTGATTAAAAAAAAAATTTTAATTTCAGTTCTATGTATGGGGAGCCCCCCTTAATAGACAGACAGACAGACAGACAGACAGACATGACGAATCTATAAGGGTTCCGTTTTTTGCCATTTGGCTACGGAACTCTAAAAATATTTATTTATTATGTCCTTACGCTGCATTGTAATTTTTTTATTTTTATTGCATTGTTATAGTGAGCGCCCGCCCGAGTTTTTAAAAACCTTCAGTCGGAAATACGCACTTTGATCGTAAATGTCTCAGCCATTTTTTAAGATATAAAAAGTAATTACAGTTTTTCTCGTAATTTTTTGTAGATTTATTAGGCATGTAAAATAAAAAAAAACCGGCCAAGTGCGAGTCGGACTTGCGCACGAAGGGTACCGTACCATTATCTATACAACATTAGACAGTATATTTATTATCGAGAAAATAACGGTAAAAAATTTCTATTACTATTAAAAGTCGCATTACATAATGAGTCACACCAATGATTTTTGTTATCAGCATATCTAAAAAATATGTAACTCGAGAAAAAAGAATCTATTTTTATTTTTTTCCTGTCTTCAAAAATGACAGATATTAAACGTTAAAGTACGGCCTCCGAGGAAAATTTGGGTGAACCAATGGCATTAACGTGTGACGTCACGTCGCACTTCCGTATACGTCTACATAGAATCTTTTGGCTATATAGTCGCGCTCTCACGGTTTCGTAATAAATTTATTTATTTTTCTTATAGTCGATCAATGAAATGGTTAAGAAATTTTGTATTGAGCCCATGTGAAAAAACACCTTCAAATAATGTTCTATTTTCGTGAATAATAAAAATCAACTTTCTTAATGGCGGGCGGGATTCTGTCAATACATATAGCAACCGTCAAAACAAAATGTACTTACTTACAACCTCAACTGAATTGGTGGTTAAATATGCACCCTAAAAACTGACAGCCATTTCAATAATTTTATACTGCTAGTGGCGCCTCCACCACTGGGTCAAATAAGTTTGTGGGATAAATGTCTTTCGGTATCGACAGTAGGTAACAGTTTTAGAGTGCCCCTGCGCGCGGTCGAAATTGAATACTAATCATTTACCATAACCTTATAACGAAGAAAATGTACTGTAACTAGCGTCAAAAACGCACGAGTTGCGCGCAGATTGCGCACAGACGAACTCTATGTAGGTACAGTTAGACGGAAATCACCCGCAACAGCTGCAATCGGAGATGTCAGTGCGACATGACGTCAGCGCAATAGCGCGCAAGGAAAGCCAATTTTCAAAGGCTGGTGAAACTTTACAACGCTGTAACTTTGGAAATCCTGGCCAGATTTCGATGAAACAAAAACTATTAGTACTTGCACGAGTACGCGCATTAAATGCAGTAATTTTTATAGTCATATTTTTATGTGTTGGTGTGACTCATTATACTACCTAATCCAATACATTTAAAAATCAAAAAAAGATAAGGTCTGGCAGCACTGGGATATTGTTCTACCTAGAGTGCGTGTCAGATAAGTCTGCCCGTGACTGGGGCGTTTTTGGCGCTAGTTACAGTTCATTTTTTGTTCAAAGGATATGGTAAAGATTAGTATTCGATTTCGACCGCGCGCAGAGTCCAGTAGTTTTCTTCCGAAAACTTTTTTAAAACAGCCATAAATAATATAATTAGTGATGTTTGCTATTTATGACATATATCAAAACATTTCGTGTCCATCAATTCCCCTGTCTTGTTCGAAACGGAGTCTCTGATATTGTGAAAATCCTAATCAAAATCACCCTTTGAAAATCCACCCAACAACTTGTAAATATGTAACACGACGATCTCCGTGGCTAATTGATGTACGCACCGGTTTTGAGGGTTCCGCTATCTCTGGATGTCCCGACTCCTGAGTTCGATTTGTACATCATTATTTGATTAAAAATATAATAAAAGTGATTGCGCAATTATACATTTTGTCGTCTCTTGGAAACCTTTACCTTTGAACATTGGTCTGCAGGTACACAAACCGTACCAAATCTATACCCAGAGTGTAAGTTTACCAATGCAAACGTTACTATCGCGTTTAAATTAAATTGTATCTAAGCCTTATTTCTTGAAAATAAAGTACATTCTATCTGTCAAAATTGCACCATAGTCCCTATTTTTACAATATGGAACCAGTGTGCGCAATCCTGTCACCAGGGCCCTGTTAAACGAAACTTACAAGTCTACAATTATGTAAAAAGGGACTAATTTGTAGACTTGTAATACAAGACGTGCTGTTTAACCAAACTTACAAATAATATGTAAGAATTTTACAACAAAAAATCTTACATATTTGTAAAGTCTAATTGATGATTAAACGAACTTACCTTAGTGACGTTCTATCACAATGGGAGAGTTTCCTACAGTAATTTTTCTATGCACTAGATTACGCTGTAACTGTAACACAACCACCGTTTTTCAGCATATTATGGCAAAGGATTCGTTCATTTTGCCTAAAAACACCTCCCACCTCACCTCCGCCGGTTCAAAGGCTCCTTGCAACTTTTTGTTGATATTCGGAAACGATATTCGTATGGTGATGTCAGACTATTTTCTTTGCGATTTTCTACTACGTTCTAGTTCGTTTACTTCTTCATTCAGATCTTTTATGAAACCCTTAATGACATTTTTGGTGCGAATTGTTGCACCTAGATTGTATATTCTGAACTAATCTGAAAAAGTTAGGTCGCTATGGTTGGGTAGCGCCATCTAGTACAATTTTTTGAACTAACGATGAAACGTCAAAAGAAACTCTCATTATACGAAGGCTTCATCCGAAGAGATTATTGTACACATGTAGTTCCCCGTAACGACTCGCTAGTCACACACTAGACTTTTTGATTCAGAAGTCGGTTAAAAATTAAAGTATCTTTCATTTTTTTCTCATCATCAAGCAAGATTGAAGAAATCTCTTCTAATATCCCATTGTTAATGCATAGAACATAATTACTGATACTCTACTGTACTGTAACTGTTTTTAACTGTACTTAACTGTACTTGGCTGTAGTTGGCTGTACTTATAGGAAAAATGTGATAATGATAAGATGAAACAGCCATATTGAGATTTTATATAATTTTTATGCATTCACAATGCAATTTTGTAAGTGTAGGAAAAATTTTCTTACCACATTTTTCCTATACTTACAAAATTGCATTGTGAATGCATACAAATAATATAAAATCTCAATATGTCTGTTTCATCTTAATCGATTGTGAAACATCTGTAAAAATGTTTCTTTCGGATGCGAGGGTTTCCTCACATTGATGAAGCAACGCTGGCCTACAGCGTAACAAGTGATAGCAAAATTCGACGAGTCGTGTAAGCCTTTCGGTAGCTTAGTTGGTCAGAGCATCGGGCCGGATTCCCGGAGGCGCGGGTTCGAATCCCACCTGAAAGCTACTTATGGGGCTCGTGGTTTTTTACTATCACATTTTTCCTATACTTACAAAATTGCATTGTGAATGCATAAAAATTATATAAAATCTTGGCTGTACTTGGCTGTACTTGGCTGTACTTGGCTGTACTTGACTGCACTTGACTGTACTTGAATGTACTTGACTGCACTTGACTATACTTGACTGTACTTGACTGTACTTGACTGTACTTGACTGTACTTGACTGTACTTGACTGTACTTGACTGTACTTGACTGTACTTGACTGTACTTGTCTGTACTTGACTGTACTTGACTGTACTTGACTGTACTTGACTGTACTTGACTGTACTTGACTGTACTTGACTGTACTTGACTGTACTTGACTGTCTTTGACTGTACTTGATTGTACTTGACTGTACTTGACTGTACTGGACTATACTTGACTGTACTTGACTGTACTTGACTGTATTTGACTGTACTTGACTTTACTTGACTGCACTTGACTGCACTTGACTGCACTTGACTGCACTTGACTGCACTTGACTGCACTTGACTGTACTTGACTCTACTGGACTATACTTGACTGTACTTGACTGTACTTTACTTTATCAACCAAGTTTCTTCTGTAAAAAACTGTAAATGAAATAAAATTTTAATAAATATTTTTTACTAGCTTTCCGCCCGCGGATTCGCCCGCGTGGACTACACGACATTATCCCTCGGGAATGTGACGTTTTTCCGGGCTAAAAAGTATCTGTATCCCAAATTTCAGCCAAATCCGTTCAGCCGTTTTGGCGTGATTGAGTAACAAACATCAAAACATCTAAACATCCAAACATCTAAACTTTCACATTTATAATATTAAGTAGGAAGTAGGATTTGCCTTCAGTGAATATTCCGATGATTAGTTACGTGTTACCTACATTATAAAGTTAGAAGTTTTTCTTAAACTTGTAAAATAAAATAGTAATAAACCTTAGAACTATCTTGTCTTTGAAAACTCTTTAAAGTACCTAACTAAATCCAACTAGTGATCTATCTGTAATTTTATTTTATTTGCCCTCAGTGAATATTCCGATGATTACCGTGTTACATTAAGAATTTTTTTTTATTATTTTTATGCATTCACAATGCAATTTTGTAAGTATAGGAAAAATGTGATAGTAAACTACTTATGGGGCTTTTTTACTATCACATTTTTCCTATACTTACATTAAGAAGTTGAAAGTTTTCTAAAACTTGTAAAATAAAATAGTATCAACCTTAGAACTGTTTTATCCTATGAGTAATAGTATTTATGCAAAGTCCGCAGCTACCGATGAGTTGATCAAAATCTTACAAAGTTAAAAAACCGAATAATAGCAGTGGCTATGGACATTTAAAATTTAAAGATTCTAACAATATAATGGATGTCCCAGAGTTACGGGGCATGACATGAAGGGAAAGTACTCTAAAAATATCTCTGAAAGGAAACATTCTTTTATTTTTGACAAGAAACAAAACAATGCCTTCTTCTACACTATGTGTCGACCCCCTACGCATATCGACAAAATATGGTACGTGTGAATAGTGTCGATGCAGCTTTTTGCAGTTGCGTTGTCGTTGTGCGAAAAAATGTTGATGTTAGTCCGTTTTCACTAGTAGTTGTGATGTGGTTACGTCGTATGCAATGTGGCCGGCCGCTAGTTCGCAGCGTCGTCGTCGCTGGTAGTTGCGTTGTGATTGGCACTCACGCGCTCGTAAATGACGGCAAAATATACATTTCAAATACAAAATGCGCCTTGCCCACGTGTTGTGGTTGTAGTACGTGTGGGTTGACACTTTAATGAGTTGAAAGAACTATATAAGAACTACATACAAATTAAAATAAATTAAATGTAAGTATATACGTAAATAAGCACAAAAAACGAGATCACGAGACTGATCAAAATCTGAAAATAGGTGATTTAAGGTGCGACGATTTTTAATAAGGGATCGTGACGTTTTACAAAAACTTTCTTACCATCGCAAATAAATTTTAAAATGTTGCTACAAATATCCAGCTATCTAAAACAGTTTTCCGTTTTTTGTAGAAGTACTTCAATAGAACGTAAATAGTGTTTTTGTAAACGTTGCGTCATGCACGCGCGGAGGGGCGCGGGCGATAAAAAACCCTGCTCTCCTCCGTTTGTGAAATCCGAGACGGGCCGCGCATTCAGGTCGTTAAAGAGAGTCGGAGCTTGCAGACGTTCCACGTAAAAATATTTATTTTTAAATAATCTAAAACTCAGCCGTTTATTGATCGATTTTAATATTTTTCTGATATTTTTTAGTCTTGATCTATAGTTTAAATTTACTATGGGCTTAGATAGCTGGTGTGATTGTAAAAAAATCGGCCAAGTGCGAGTTGGACTCTCCCATGAAAGGTTCCGTACACACTTAACGTACCTATTGCCTATACCTTGCCAAAATTCCAAAATATTTTTTGTCAGCAAAATATAACTTTGTTTTTCATAGTGTTTGTATGAATGACAAAGTTACATTTGCGGTTTTTGAAAATGTGTTATATCTCAAAAAGTACTCACTATGTATCGTTCAAACCAATTTTCGTTAAAAGTTTTTATTAAAATCTACAGCATATATTTTTCCTAAATTTTTCACTCTTTTATTTCAAAAGTTAGAGGGGGGGACACACATTTTACCACTTTGGAAGGCTCTATCTTTCAAAATATTGAGTTTGAGAAAAAATGATTTGAGAAACCTCCATGTTATTTTCAAAGACCTATCTATAGACACCCCATACGAATATATTTGATTAAAAAAAAAATTTTAATTTCAGTTCTATGTATGGGGAGCCCCCCTTAATAGACAGACAGACAGACAGACAGACAGACATGACGAATCTATAAGGGTTCCGTTTTTTGCCATTTGGCTACGGAACTCTAAAAATATTTATTTATTATGTCCTTACGCTGCATTGTAATTTTTTTATTTTTATTGCATTGTTATAGTGAGCGCCCGCCCGAGTTTTTAAAAACCTTCAGTCGGAAATACGCACTTTGATCGTAAATGTCTCAGCCATTTTTTAAGATATAAAAAGTAATTACAGTTTTTCTCGTAATTTTTTGTAGATTTATTAGGCATGTAAAATAAAAAAAAACCGGCCAAGTGCGAGTCGGACTTGCGCACGAAGGGTACCGTACCATTATCTATACAACATTAGACAGTATATTTATTATCGAGAAAATAACGGTAAAAAATTTCTATTACTATTAAAAGTCGCATTACATAATGAGTCACACCAATGATTTTTGTTATCAGCATATCTAAAAAATATGTAACTCGAGAAAAAAGAATCTATTTTTATTTTTTTCCTGTCTTCAAAAATGACAGATATTAAACGTTAAAGTACGGCCTCCGAGGAAAATTTGGGTGAACCAATGGCATTAACGTGTGACGTCACGTCGCACTTCCGTATACGTCTACATAGAATCTTTTGGCTATATAGTCGCGCTCTCACGGTTTCGTAATAAATTTATTTATTTTTCTTATAGTCGATCAATGAAATGGTTAAGAAATTTTGTATTGAGCCCATGTGAAAAAACACCTTCAAATAATGTTCTATTTTCGTGAATAATAAAAATCAACTTTCTTAATGGCGGGCGGGATTCTGTCAATACATATAGCAACCGTCAAAACAAAATGTACTTACTTACAACCTCAACTGAATTGGTGGTTAAATATGCACCCTAAAAACTGACAGCCATTTCAATAATTTTATACTGCTAGTGGCGCCTCCACCACTGGGTCAAATAAGTTTGTGGGATAAATGTCTTTCGGTATCGACAGTAGGTAACAGTTTTAGAGTGCCCCTGCGCGCGGTCGAAATTGAATACTAATCATTTACCATAACCTTATAACGAAGAAAATGTACTGTAACTAGCGTCAAAAACGCACGAGTTGCGCGCAGATTGCGCACAGACGAACTCTATGTAGGTACAGTTAGACGGAAATCACCCGCAACAGCTGCAATCGGAGATGTCAGTGCGACATGACGTCAGCGCAATAGCGCGCAAGGAAAGCCAATTTTCAAAGGCTGGTGAAACTTTACAACGCTGTAACTTTGGAAATCCTGGCCAGATTTCGATGAAACAAAAACTATTAGTACTTGCACGAGTACGCGCATTAAATGCAGTAATTTTTATAGTCATATTTTTATGTGTTGGTGTGACTCATTATACTACCTAATCCAATACATTTAAAAATCAAAAAAAGATAAGGTCTGGCAGCACTGGGATATTGTTCTACCTAGAGTGCGTGTCAGATAAGTCTGCCCGTGACTGGGGCGTTTTTGGCGCTAGTTACAGTTCATTTTTTGTTCAAAGGATATGGTAAAGATTAGTATTCGATTTCGACCGCGCGCAGAGTCCAGTAGTTTTCTTCCGAAAACTTTTTTAAAACAGCCATAAATAATATAATTAGTGATGTTTGCTATTTATGACATATATCAAAACATTTCGTGTCCATCAATTCCCCTGTCTTGTTCGAAACGGAGTCTCTGATATTGTGAAAATCCTAATCAAAATCACCCTTTGAAAATCCACCCAACAACTTGTAAATATGTAACACGACGATCTCCGTGGCTAATTGATGTACGCACCGGTTTTGAGGGTTCCGCTATCTCTGGATGTCCCGACTCCTGAGTTCGATTTGTACATCATTATTTGATTAAAAATATAATAAAAGTGATTGCGCAATTATACATTTTGTCGTCTCTTGGAAACCTTTACCTTTGAACATTGGTCTGCAGGTACACAAACCGTACCAAATCTATACCCAGAGTGTAAGTTTACCAATGCAAACGTTACTATCGCGTTTAAATTAAATTGTATCTAAGCCTTATTTCTTGAAAATAAAGTACATTCTATCTGTCAAAATTGCACCATAGTCCCTATTTTTACAATATGGAACCAGTGTGCGCAATCCTGTCACCAGGGCCCTGTTAAACGAAACTTACAAGTCTACAATTATGTAAAAAGGGACTAATTTGTAGACTTGTAATACAAGACGTGCTGTTTAACCAAACTTACAAATAATATGTAAGAATTTTACAACAAAAAATCTTACATATTTGTAAAGTCTAATTGATGATTAAACGAACTTACCTTAGTGACGTTCTATCACAATGGGAGAGTTTCCTACAGTAATTTTTCTATGCACTAGATTACGCTGTAACTGTAACACAACCACCGTTTTTCAGCATATTATGGCAAAGGATTCGTTCATTTTGCCTAAAAACACCTCCCACCTCACCTCCGCCGGTTCAAAGGCTCCTTGCAACTTTTTGTTGATATTCGGAAACGATATTCGTATGGTGATGTCAGACTATTTTCTTTGCGATTTTCTACTACGTTCTAGTTCGTTTACTTCTTCATTCAGATCTTTTATGAAACCCTTAATGACATTTTTGGTGCGAATTGTTGCACCTAGATTGTATATTCTGAACTAATCTGAAAAAGTTAGGTCGCTATGGTTGGGTAGCGCCATCTAGTACAATTTTTTGAACTAACGATGAAACGTCAAAAGAAACTCTCATTATACGAAGGCTTCATCCGAAGAGATTATTGTACACATGTAGTTCCCCGTAACGACTCGCTAGTCACACACTAGACTTTTTGATTCAGAAGTCGGTTAAAAATTAAAGTATCTTTCATTTTTTTCTCATCATCAAGCAAGATTGAAGAAATCTCTTCTAATATCCCATTGTTAATGCATAGAACATAATTACTGATACTCTACTGTACTGTAACTGTTTTTAACTGTACTTAACTGTACTTGGCTGTAGTTGGCTGTACTTATAGGAAAAATGTGATAATGATAAGATGAAACAGCCATATTGAGATTTTATATAATTTTTATGCATTCACAATGCAATTTTGTAAGTGTAGGAAAAATTTTCTTACCACATTTTTCCTATACTTACAAAATTGCATTGTGAATGCATACAAATAATATAAAATCTCAATATGTCTGTTTCATCTTAATCGATTGTGAAACATCTGTAAAAATGTTTCTTTCGGATGCGAGGGTTTCCTCACATTGATGAAGCAACGCTGGCCTACAGCGTAACAAGTGATAGCAAAATTCGACGAGTCGTGTAAGCCTTTCGGTAGCTTAGTTGGTCAGAGCATCGGGCCGGATTCCCGGAGGCGCGGGTTCGAATCCCACCTGAAAGCTACTTATGGGGCTCGTGGTTTTTTACTATCACATTTTTCCTATACTTACAAAATTGCATTGTGAATGCATAAAAATTATATAAAATCTTGGCTGTACTTGGCTGTACTTGGCTGTACTTGGCTGTACTTGACTGCACTTGACTGTACTTGAATGTACTTGACTGCACTTGACTATACTTGACTGTACTTGACTGTACTTGACTGTACTTGACTGTACTTGACTGTACTTGACTGTACTTGACTGTACTTGACTGTACTTGACTGTACTTGTCTGTACTTGACTGTACTTGACTGTACTTGACTGTACTTGACTGTACTTGACTGTACTTGACTGTACTTGACTGTACTTGACTGTACTTGACTGTCTTTGACTGTACTTGATTGTACTTGACTGTACTTGACTGTACTGGACTATACTTGACTGTACTTGACTGTACTTGACTGTATTTGACTGTACTTGACTTTACTTGACTGCACTTGACTGCACTTGACTGCACTTGACTGCACTTGACTGCACTTGACTGCACTTGACTGTACTTGACTCTACTGGACTATACTTGACTGTACTTGACTGTACTTTACTTTATCAACCAAGTTTCTTCTGTAAAAAACTGTAAATGAAATAAAATTTTAATAAATATTTTTTACTAGCTTTCCGCCCGCGGATTCGCCCGCGTGGACTACACGACATTATCCCTCGGGAATGTGACGTTTTTCCGGGCTAAAAAGTATCTGTATCCCAAATTTCAGCCAAATCCGTTCAGCCGTTTTGGCGTGATTGAGTAACAAACATCAAAACATCTAAACATCCAAACATCTAAACTTTCACATTTATAATATTAAGTAGGAAGTAGGATTTGCCTTCAGTGAATATTCCGATGATTAGTTACGTGTTACCTACATTATAAAGTTAGAAGTTTTTCTTAAACTTGTAAAATAAAATAGTAATAAACCTTAGAACTATCTTGTCTTTGAAAACTCTTTAAAGTACCTAACTAAATCCAACTAGTGATCTATCTGTAATTTTATTTTATTTGCCCTCAGTGAATATTCCGATGATTACCGTGTTACATTAAGAATTTTTTTTTATTATTTTTATGCATTCACAATGCAATTTTGTAAGTATAGGAAAAATGTGATAGTAAACTACTTATGGGGCTTTTTTACTATCACATTTTTCCTATACTTACATTAAGAAGTTGAAAGTTTTCTAAAACTTGTAAAATAAAATAGTATCAACCTTAGAACTGTTTTATCCTATGAGTAATAGTATTTATGCAAAGTCCGCAGCTACCGATGAGTTGATCAAAATCTTACAAAGTTAAAAAACCGAATAATAGCAGTGGCTATGGACATTTAAAATTTAAAGATTCTAACAATATAATGGATGTCCCAGAGTTACGGGGCATGACATGAAGGGAAAGTACTCTAAAAATATCTCTGAAAGGAAACATTCTTTTATTTTTGACAAGAAACAAAACAATGCCTTCTTCTACACTATGTGTCGACCCCCTACGCATATCGACAAAATATGGTACGTGTGAATAGTGTCGATGCAGCTTTTTGCAGTTGCGTTGTCGTTGTGCGAAAAAATGTTGATGTTAGTCCGTTTTCACTAGTAGTTGTGATGTGGTTACGTCGTATGCAATGTGGCCGGCCGCTAGTTCGCAGCGTCGTCGTCGCTGGTAGTTGCGTTGTGATTGGCACTCACGCGCTCGTAAATGACGGCAAAATATACATTTCAAATACAAAATGCGCCTTGCCCACGTGTTGTGGTTGTAGTACGTGTGGGTTGACACTTTAATGAGTTGAAAGAACTATATAAGAACTACATACAAATTAAAATAAATTAAATGTAAGTATATACGTAAATAAGCACAAAAAACGAGATCACGAGACTGATCAAAATCTGAAAATAGGTGATTTAAGGTGCGACGATTTTTAATAAGGGATCGTGACGTTTTACAAAAACTTTCTTACCATCGCAAATAAATTTTAAAATGTTGCTACAAATATCCAGCTATCTAAAACAGTTTTCCGTTTTTTGTAGAAGTACTTCAATAGAACGTAAATAGTGTTTTTGTAAACGTTGCGTCATGCACGCGCGGAGGGGCGCGGGCGATAAAAAACCCTGCTCTCCTCCGTTTGTGAAATCCGAGACGGGCCGCGCATTCAGGTCGTTAAAGAGAGTCGGAGCTTGCAGACGTTCCACGTAAAAATATTTATTTTTAAATAATCTAAAACTCAGCCGTTTATTGATCGATTTTAATATTTTTCTGATATTTTTTAGTCTTGATCTATAGTTTAAATTCTTTACAGTGAAACATAATAATATCAATATAATTAAACTTACTCATAGTAGAATTGTAACGTTTGTTAAACAGGGCCCAGGATGGGAAACGGTCAAACTATCGCATTGAATATTTTTGATACCTTATCGAATTGTGGAAGTCTAATACATGTTTCTGCAGGTACACAGAAGGTACCAAAATCTGTACTCAAAATCATTACGATACACTCATTGGTTTCAGAAAAATCCTAACCTCAGGTTTGCGGGTGTACCTATTGTATTGAATATCTTCGATACCTTATCGAATTATGGAAGTCTAATACATGTTTCTGCAGGTACACAGAAGGTACCAAATCTTTACACAAATTCACTACGATACACTCATTGGTTCAAAGTACACCCGCGGACCTGACGTCAGGTCCGCGGGTGTACCTAGCGATTTGAATATCTTAGTAAATACGGAGGTACACAGATTTTTAAAAGAGGTACGTAAAGGTACACAGAAGGTACCAAATATCTGCAATAAATTTAAGCTAATCTGAGAAGTACACCCGCCATCCTGATGTTCACAAAATTGAAGGAATGTTTGAAAGCTATCTCCATTATTTCAAGTACCTACTTTCCCTCCAGATATCATCATGCAAGATATATATATATATATATTTATATATATATTTCCAACTTCAATCGGTGGACCTGCCGCCAGTTGGATTGGGTTAAACCGTGGTTTGAACTTATATAGTTCATAAATAGATAATATTTTATCGCGAAGTAGGTATATGGTTGGAATAGGGGACGAAAGGTTGTTATGACCCCTGTTCCAAGGAAACTTGAATAAACATATACTCGGTCAGTTCGATGATCTCAAACAAACAAAATAGGTAGGTAAGTAGGTACCTAACATTTTATACGGCCTTGTCTATGTAAACTTATACCCGCATACTTTATTGAATATTTCCTAAAACCACAAATATTATATTGAAAAATTTCGCTATTTATATAAAAAGTAATAATAACTAACGGTTTTAACGAATGAACAAAAAATTAAATATTGCAAAATCTGTCAACGGGCCCACTTGACCAAAACTAAAAAACCAAAAGACCAAAACTAAAAATCTTTACGTATCAACGATATTTACTTCTACTCCTAACCATTGAGGAGTTGTACGTTCCATCACCAGCTAATCAGCATGAGATGATGACTACCAGATCCAAATACAAAAACCTTAGAAAATCTATAAAACACGTAAACTACCTATAAATTTTGCGGGGTTTCCTCGATTTCCCCCGGATTCCACCATCAAATCCTAACTTGGTAACAGTGTGACCATCTCAGGAGTTTACGCTTTCGAATAAAAAAAAAGAATTATTGAAATTGGTCAATAGTTCGCGAAGATATTGACGTGTAAAGCAGGAACTGCCAGCAGTCGAAAACTATGTGTTTTTTCAGGATTGTGAAAAACTACTGAACTGACTACTTTAAATTTTTCATGGGACCACACATAAACTATTTTCTTTCAGATAAAAAAAGAATTATCAAAATTGGTTAACAACTGGCGAAGTTATGGTTAAAACATAAGTAGGGCAGGCGTACCGGTTTTGGCCACTGTACCGGTTTTGGTCACTTTTCACTTTAAAATTATATAAATAGGAATTAAAAAACTATTGCTTAAATTTATAAAGCACTTAGCTTTTTTTATGTAGAACGATATTTTAGAAATAAACACCATGTGTAGAACCTAACTCCACCTTTAAGTCAAATGTATGAAAACACAGGTCCGCTCCGCTTTATTATATGGAAAGTTACAAAATTTTGTATATATGTGTAACTACTAGGTACACACGGCGGCATATCAGACTATACATGTTAACCTTGAGAACGCCTTTATGCCCTACGTAATAATAGCTGTTATCGCATTTCAACTTGATGTGCTGTCGAGTGTACTTCGGAATGAGTGTATAAGAATAAGGTTTAAGTTCGTAGCGGACTCCTTGGAACTTCAAGTGTCTCTTAAAGTTGAGCAACACTTGAACTTGACGTCGATCGAATCGACGTGTTTCTGATATCAAAGATAGAAAAAACCCCGTGGTTTGGTGGCCCTTAAAGCTGAGTATCCCTTGAAATTAAGTAACACTCAACTGAACGTGACATCGACGTGTTTCTGATATCAAGGATAGAAGACTTACTTGTTTAAGTGTCCTTTAAAGTTAAGTGCCCCTTAAAGTTAAGTGACACTCATATTAACGTGAAATCGACGCGTTTTGATGCCGAAGACAGAAACCACCATAGTAGTTAAGTGTCTTTTTAAGTTAAGTGCCCCTTAAAGTAAGATACTCTTATCTTAACTAAACGTGACGTTGACTGACGTATTTCTGATGTCAAAAAAGGTAGAAGACGCTGTCATGGATAAGTGTCCCTCAACTGATCCCTCATTGACTGATAAATAAATAAATAAATATTTTTCTAACAATCACATCAATATCGCACATAGTAAATTTCTTAAGCAACTGTGTCTACGTAAACTTGATAACGGATATATATATTTATATACTTTTTGTTTGTAAATACATACTTAATATACACAGAAAACACCCAGACCAAGACAAATATACATGTTCATGCACACAAATATTTGTCTTGTTCGGGAATCGAACCCGAGACCTCTGACGCAGAAGGCAGGCAGAACGCAACCCCTGCGCCAAATCGGTCGTCGTAGATTGATTTGATAGGTTGATTTTAGAGGTAAAGACTACAGTCATAATGTTTAAATGTCCCTTACAGTTATGTGTTTAAGTGACACTTATCTTATCCAAACATGACATCGACGTGTTTCTGATGTCAAAGGTGGAGGCACTATTGTTTTATTGCCCCATCTACCTAAATTAGCGGATGGAGGCTAGTGCCTACACTAGCCTATATCCGCTAATTTTCTTCTAATCAAGTGATAAAGGTATACTTATAAAGTTGTGGTAAGAAGCTAGCTGGGATTGAAATACTGTTTCATGCAGTGTTTTAGTCCAGAACTCGGATAAGATAGCAATTAGGCTTAAACTCAAGTCATAAATATGGTAATTTTATCAAAGTGGCCAAAACCAATGCAAAATGGCCAAAACCGGTGTATTTGGCCCCTCCGAACATTTGGTGCTATGTAAAAATAACTATAATTTTTTTTAAACTTTGAAAGTGGTAACCTTTAAGATCGATAAATTCTCTATAATTTTAGATATAAATTTTCTCTTAAATACTTAAGATCATTAAGCACTAAGCGTTTAAAAGTGAACAATCCTTAAAGTGGCCAAAACCGGTACGCCTGCCCTACATTAAAAAAAATACAGTCGACTTGAGAACCTCCTCCTTTTTTTGAAGTCGGTTAAAAAGTAAGAAATAATCCCTCTAATAACGTAAGTAATTAACTAATTAAAAACGTACTTAATTTAATCTTTATTGTTTGGTAGTTTGATCCCACGCGACACGTCGTCGTCGCGACACGATGCGTTCGACTGAAGAGCCTACTTACTTTTGTAAAAGTACAAATGGTAAAAAGTAGATTTCTCAATGGAATTGGAATAGATTCCAATCTGAGACAATCTTGATTTTACGTGTGATCAAGCGTAAAGAATGGAAGATTTGCATTTTAATTTAACTATAATCACGAATCTTTGAGGTAGGTAGGTATTGAACACACTATTCTGTAACTGTAACTACTCTTACTATTATATTTTAAACCAGTTTTTTATCTACATCTAACGATACTCTACACCAATATCCTACATTATGTAATTTGTTTGTATGTACGACTACGAAGTAATCTCCGGAACTAATGAACCGATTCAGAGAATTCTTTTACCAGTAGACACGTACATTTTTCCTGAGGGACATAAAAAATATTCCGATGTTCACACGGGAACAGGTACCACGTGGGTTTAACCGCCTGAATAACTAGTGGTTAGATATGCAGGCCATACTATGGACCCCCATTTAGATCGGTCAGTATGGGGCCAAGTATTAAACGATAAGACAAAAAGATTTATTTTGTTCTTGAGCCATGGCCACAGAATATTATAAATGGCATCGATTTTAGTGACAAATAACATGCATTCTGTTTCTGATAGAAATATAATAAAAATATGACTGTAATAAAGAAATTAGTGCGTTCAACTATAAAAAATGTATGTTAGAGAAATAATCTAGTACCTATTTATTGTTTCTCGTATACCAAATAGCATTAAATACAAAATGAAATCATAAATAAAATTTTACTACTAATGAGTTGGATAATCCAGATCACATTTAGCAGCGGCGCAATTAACTTCATATGGCTAATGTAGGTATGTACTTGCTTAGATACACTTAGATCATTGTACCTGATTGATAGTAAGAGTGATTTGACATCAAGTCAAATGACTGCTCTGTTCACCGAGCGATTGTCAGTCACAAACGGTTGCGCGCGCGCTCAAGCCGCTGCGCCTTCACCGCGCTACGCGACACTTTATAATATAACGCACAAGTGAAACTTAAAAAGAAAAACAATAAAAGCCTCTTCATTTCATACACATGTGATATTTAAACAACAGCTATAAAATGGAAGGGAAAATAGAGGTGCGTACTTGTTTCATTTTCATACTTAAAGTATACCTAAGTATTTTGTGTTTATTTACGCTCTGTTGCGATTTTGTATATTATACGCTTAGTTTTGTTATGTGCGTTTTATGCTTTAGCAGTTAATGATTCAGTAGGAGTTTTTTTTTAAATATTAAGCTTAATAAGTGTATTTAGCAGTAAAAAAACTTATTTATTCAGTATTTTGTTACGGGCTATAAAATTTAATTTAGTTCTTTTTCATCTACAAATACCCTTCTTACATTATAATAATATTTAATACTTACCTAGTTTAGGTTAATTGTATATTCGTCGTATCATAATCAATATATGATTACTATTTCAATTAAGTTTAACGTTTTGGTGAATTGTGTTTTACACCAGCTGTTCTTGACAGCTGTTTAAATAAGTAGGTACCTATCTACTTAAGTAATTTAATGGACGGACGTACAAATGTTTGTGAGTTCGTGGTATTAATAAAAAAAAATAGAAGTTATATCAGTAAAAATGCTTACTTACACCATGTTTTATTTATTTTTAAGCCATATGAAATTTAGGGCTTTTTATAAGAAATTACAAATTATTTATTGCATTTCACATAATATACGACATTTAAGGATTTTAAAAAAGTCTTATGGTTTTCGTTTTACATGCTCTGTCATATAAAATAATATTCGAGCTGTTTTCCGTAATGACTTACGACAAGCTTATAAAAACAAAAGCCTTAGCCTTGAATTTCAGGGTCCTTAACAGATTTACTGTTTAAACTCGACGATGACTGTCTTTTTTAAAAGGAAATAACAATACAGAGATGATAAAGGAAAAATTGTGATAGGTACCGTAAGACCGGGTTACTTTGACCCTAGGGTAGGGTTACCAGATGAAAAAAACAAAAGTCCTGAAAATAGGCCTGATTTCCATTGAAAAAGCCTGAGTTTGAGCAATAAATCAATAATTAAAGAAAAAACCTTACCTAAAAAGTTATGTATGTACTAACATAAATTTGTGCTTATTAATTAGGTAATTATTACCAAAGGAAGTTAGTTTGTTCTAATCTAAGCATTTATTTTACTATTTCTTTTGTATTTTATTGGAAATTCTAAAAATCCTGAGATTTCGTGAGTTTTGCAAAATCCGGCCGCAATCCTGAGATGAGTCCAAAAATCCTGAGATCTCAGGCCAAATCCTGAGATATGGTAACCCTACCCTAGGGGGTAACTTTGACCCACAATAGTTTTTTTATACTTTTTGTTCTGCAATATAATAATCAACTGAGCATAATAAATAATACTTCTCTTAATCCTTCGTCAATGGCCTGTAGCTGATAGATAAAAGTTTATACCACAGGACGATATGTATATAGGTACTTACTGTTTTCAAACGTGAGCCAAACTTACCCCCTAGGGCCAAAATAACACCCAGCCCAGCTAGTAACTTTCAGGCGGGAAGTTACTTGCAGGGCTGGTCTTTTCGGTTTTTTACTATCACAATTTTTCCTTTACTTATAAAATAGCATTGTGAACGCATAAAAATTATTTAAAATCCTAAGCTGCATAGATATTTAAAGTCTGGTTTGTAATAACATTAAACTTATATGTTCGTAAGAACTTAAGACATACTTAGATAAGTTTTCTGTAGAATTTAACATTAAGTATAGTAGTTATTTATGCCTTGGTTTTCAGGTTATTACCCTTAAATGCGAGCGTGAAATTAATACTTCACTTAATAAAATCAAATACTGACTATAGTAGTGTAAATACATATTATGGCAAAGCGAAAGCGCAATGCGATGGCTTTTCTTAAAATTGTGTGCATAAAGTTTTAATTACTTACTCACGGACACGTAGGTAGTTATATTATTTTATTTATATGCCGCTCACTAGCCATCTGCCCGCAGATTCGCCAGTGTGGACTAAAGTACGACGTTATCTCGCGATAATATAATATTTTTCGGGGATAGAAATTTAGTCTTTCTCATTCTCCACCTCCCAAACTATCCTCTCACTGGCATACTCCATACAACACAAAACACATAATTATTCACATTTATGTACGTAGCTCATGGATTAATATTATTTACTTAAATAAATTGATTTATAAATTATTTGATTACTATTATAGTAGATATTTATACCATACCTACCTGTTATTTATGGACATAAGTAAGTACTTACTTATACAATTTATTTTGAATTGGGTATAAATCTATATAAATAAAAATGAATCGTCGAAATGTATGGAAGCGCATAACTTTAGATCGACAGCACCAAATTATGTAGGTAATTCTTTTTT
This sequence comes from Crambus lathoniellus, assembly GCA_949710035.1. Taxonomy (NCBI): domain Eukaryota; kingdom Metazoa; phylum Arthropoda; class Insecta; order Lepidoptera; family Crambidae; genus Crambus; species Crambus lathoniellus. The sequence goes on from OX453296.1 coordinate 53,100,740, forward strand.
TGTTCTGTTTGATATTATAAGGACAAGGTTTGTATATAAAAGAAAATCTAAAGATGGCGCCACCCGTGCGAAGCTGGGGCGGGGTAGCTATTAAATGTAGGTAGGTATATTATTGGGTTGTGTACTACTTGTCTGGCTCAAGAACATTATGTTAAGCTAACTTAACTATCAACTATGATTTTCGCGCGTAAAATAAAACCATAAGTATTGATTTGTGGAAAAGGTACACCAATAGTCCTACTTCCTATCCTACTTACGTTATAAATACACTCGTAAACGCGAAAGTTTGTGAGGATGAATGTAATATGTTTGTATGTTTGTTTCTCTTTTACGCAAAAACTACCTACTGAATGAACGGAGTCAGATGAAACTGTACAGTAATATAGCTATATATACCTACATCAGAATAACACATAGACGACATTGACAGATAGTATATAACATATCGTAAATTGTTGTAATATTTGCGGATTAAGGCAAGGTCTGTCTGTCTCGTGGCATTCAGTGGGTTTTTGTCATCTCTGTGAAAGTGCACAGTCGAATGCAACTGCATTCTACTAGAGCATTTTTTCGAGCATTTTAATGATACCTAAATATTCGAATGTTTCGTACGAATGGTACAATACAGGCAAAAAATCAGTTACCTAAAACATTTCTATGTATCGACGCTGTGCTGTTACATTTATTTCTATGGATCTTGAGACCCCGCTTGTGCCTTTGCTTGATGAAATGTTACACCAAAACTTACTATTATTATGTAGGTATCTTGGCAACGGGTTTTGCGGGCAAATTCCAGGTTTGCGTGAGGACAAGACGTAGAGGCTCTTTGAGACAATTAATATAAATAAATATATAACTTTTTTATTACTAAAATAGTAGATATTTATACCATTCCTACCTGTTATGCCTACTTGTAATTCCAGGTTTGCGTGAGGATGAGAATAATATAATATAATAATAACAATTAATATAATGTGTATAAAAATTTACTTTTGTATGTGTGTATTATAAAAATGAGGTTGTAAATTGTAACAAAACATTTAAAAAACAGTGAATGCTCGTTGTTCTGTAACACGTAGGTAAATGCTCTAGTCTATACAGTACACTGTACAGTAGTCAGTACTCACCTTAATGACAAAAACAACACGTCTGCGGTCTGTTGCATTGCATCATCTCGTTCTGATTGAAAGTGAATGTGCCAATCCCTGGCCAATCCTACTCTCTCTATAAAAAATTTTTACTGATTCACAGTAACTATATTAATAATAATATTTATGTTATAAAAAGATGCGTTAATGAAGATATTTAATATTTTACATTTAAAGTCGATTTAACAACAGCTACACTGAGTGAACTAGGTTTCACCAGGGGCCTTTACTGCGAACTGTAGCAAATTATACAGTGTTATTTTTTAACACCATTTAAAATATACTTACTCTGTAATTTTTTTATCACCCCGGGTTATTCTACTCATGAAAACAAACAACTTTTATAACGGGACAAAAACTAAAATCACGAAAAAATCAGCTGTTGGCATACATTTTGATTAAATATTTTTGCACTATTGTATAGAACAGCTGTTTTTATCACGATTTCAGTTTCGGTCCCATAACAAAAGTTGTTTGTTTTCATGAGTAGAATAATCCCTAGAATTATCCGGGGTGATAAAAAAATTACGGTGAATTATAATTTTTGAAGAAAATTACGAACACGTTTGTTTTCTTTTATTATCTATCACCACTGGGTGATTAAATATTTATTTAAAGCCATTCAAAGTTATCGTAAATAAGGCTGCGCGCTAACACCATGCCATGCACCGCGCGTGCGTAGCAGATGATTACGCCACTGGCTTCCCCCGCGCCCTTAGCACGTACCTATATAAATAATATGCTAAGCTTATATAATATACTGTGCCCTTAGCCTTTCCAGAATTCATTTTTGACGTAGTATCCATGCTGAATTATCAGTGTTATCACGCACGCACGACACGATGCGCTGGGATAAAAACGTTTTTGCAAAAAAAAAAAAACTTTATAGGTATAGTAATATTGTAAGCGAGATGGTGCTATACGCAGTGTTTTGTGTAGCTCCGTCTTGCAATCAACATGACTTTACAGTGCCACAAACTTTGCTGTGCCGGTGGCCAAAATTTGAAACTAGCGTGTTTTTTTTAATGTCATTCTGCTGTCAAGTTGATGTCCAACCATAGCGCTGCTGGCGGCTGAAGTTCTTAGAAGTCAGGGCCGGTTAAATTGCTACAAAAAAAAGAAAAAACGTACGTAGCGCCGCTGTCACCGGAACAGAAAAGGATTGTGGCTATAGATTTTTGCGTAGCGAAAAAAATCTAAATCTATGGTTGTGGCACTGTAACATTGTTTGACAGCTTGCAGTAAGACGAGTTAGATCTTACCGATCTTACATACTGCTTCTATTTAGTTTTGTTTTATCATTTATCTTTATCTTGACTTTATCTTTATATGGATTTTTATTGACTAGGTTTATCTTGTTGCTTAAGGATGTTCATCTGAAACACATTTACGTTTGAGTGACTGCAAGTGTTATATAATTCGATAAGTGGAAATATCAGAAATACCAATTGGATCATTGCACCTTCTCGAATGATTATATTGTGGACGGGAACTTAAGCCTGCGATACACCTCTGTTATTGAGAGTCATAGTGAGAATCATATAGAGAGAATCATTCAATGGCAATGTGCGCCTGTATTTCTAGGCCTTTCAACCACCAAAGTAAATCAATTTGGTTGAAAGTTGTAAAATTAGCATTATACCCACAGAGCACAGAAAAAAGATTCTCTTGGTTATATTATACCTACCTACCTGTACCCCGAGTGTAAGTTTGTCAATATGTGCAAACGTTACCATCGTGTTCGCGTAAAGAATGCTATTTTAGATCTTATTTCTTCTTTACACTATGGTACAATCTATCTGTCAAAATTTAACTCATATGCGATAGTAGGGCGTATTTAGTAACTTCTAGTCAAATGTTATTTCTGGGTTGTATTAGCTTCCCGACCCATCCAAAGGATAAACAAAAACATTTACGAGGTTTTTATTATGATTTTAAGTCACTTAGTTTAATCTGGATTGACACTAAATTATATTAATACGATATCATTTTTTTTAAAAGAAGTTAAAGTAAGTAATTCATATCATCCATTGACGCCTGACCGGCCGAATAGGGCCGGAGAACAATGGAAAATCTATTGTGTCTCAATTCTGGGGCGTTGAAGGAACAACACAGTTTTTTTTACATCATACTTTGTTGATCAATGATCTGCTACCAATAGCTTCTTTTAAGATATTGTTCTCAAAACAATCTCTATACATTAAGGCCCGTGGTATCGGGCATAGAAACGTGGCCTAATTTTCCAGCCCGCTATCTGCACCAAAACAGCTTAAACACACGTTTCAACAAACAACAAACTATTATTTTAGAACGAAAAATGCTCAGTTTTAAGTTAAACAAGTTAGCAACCTTTTCCTGAAAGAAACGTGAAAATATCACTTGCAGTAGCGTATTTAAAGTTGAAAACAGCTTCATTTCAATGTTTTTTTTAATAGTATCTTAAAGATTAAATGCTCAGATTGAAGTTTATATATCAATATTTAATATATATTCATTCTGGATTCATCAGTAGGCTAATTTATGAGTTTTAGGGCCTCAAAAATGATCGTTTCACGACTCCATGCACCTTAAACGTTTGCGAAAGTTTCTTCTCACCGCGATGGTATCACCTGTATGCATGTATGTAGCAATCTAGTACCAGCCACTGATCAAGCTAACTGCTTCGCGATTCCGCATCGACATCGGCATATCGGGCTCGACAGTCGCTCCAACAATCTTAATATTGGCGACATAATAATCGCTGCGTCCGCGCCTGCGCACCTCGCGGGAAAGTATTTACACAGAATAATAATAACTACTTACCAGTATTTCATTTTCATACTCGTATATAACTTGCTGTGCCCCGGGGATTTGCTCACGTGGATTTTCGGGACACAAAATAGCCTATTGCCTATTATCAGACCTACAAATATACACAAAAAAATCATTCAAATCAGTCGAGCCGTTTCGGGGAAGTTCGATAGCAAACACGGGACACGAGAGTATTATAAGAAAAGAGGTCGGAGCGTAACGGAACGGAACTGAGGGCCTACTCTGAAACGCAAAACCCGAAACTTCGGGATACCCGTCCCTCTCACTCTCGAGTCGTGAGTCGTGCGTGACAGAATCTAAAAATCTAAAATCTAAAAATGAAATGAAAGGGGCGGGGCTAACCGAAGTTTCGGATTAGCGTTTCAGAGTACGGTCCCTGGAGCTAGTTATGATCATAGAAGGATCTCGTATGTGCGCTCATACCTGGCGTATGAGCGCATTTTGTTTGAGGACAAGAAGGACATAGGCTACTTTTTACCGCTGGAATAACGTTCATTCCAATGGGAAAATAACTTTTCCCGTGGGATAATGTCGTGTAGTCCACGAGGCCAGTGCAGTATATACCTACCTACATGCGTGTTATGATGAACCGAAAGTGGTTAGGTACTGATTTCTGAACGGTAATATATGCGCACAATCCATAGTAAATAACCTAAAACAGTACCGTATATATACAATCATAAGAGTCTAATTTACAATCTTACGTAAGTTTGTCTTCGTTCATTTGTCTTCGATACACCAACATTTAGAGCCAGCGCGCACTTGTGATTTTTAATCAGGCGATAGGTTGATCGTTCTGGGATTCAGTATGGAGTTCGAACGATTTTCGTAAAAATCTATACTGAATTCCAGAACGATCAAACTATCGCCCGATAAAAAATCACAGGTGCTCTAAACAGTGAACACAGTTCACTGCCGCGTGACGTGTATCGCGCGCAGCCGAGCAAGCGTTAGCGTGCCTATATCGGTTGGGAATCATCGCCTTAACGATCTAATAGCGAGTAATCATAATTTTATATCTGTGGTGTTTGGGAGAAAAATGTTAACTCCAATTTGGTAATTTATATATTTTTTTAACTATTACTGTTTAGTCTACCTTATACAAGAAGTGACAGAACTGAGCTAGTAAACATATGGTAATTTGTATTGTATTATTCTTATTGTTAAAATTTGAATCTTTAAAGTCTCATACTGTAAAATGCCAGTTTTGGACTTAACAGGTTTCTCCCAAACACCACAGATATTTTGTTAAGCGGCTAAGTTGAGGTACTGCTTCAAGAATGTGAATATTGCCTGCGGCAAGGGGACAGCCTTGCACGGCTGTTGGTTAACAGAGCGTGGAGGCCGCAGCGGGCGCGGCTGAGTTAACGAACTTTTTGCCGCCAATTTCCCCGAAACAACTGGTTGCCTATGTTCTGATATTATACATTCGCGACACAAAACGAGTTTCTTAACAATACTGATTAGTTTTGCCACAGAATAAATACTACGAGTATTCCTTCTTCAGCGCGAGTCATGGTCATGATTCTCATGTCATCAGTACATCTCTCTCTCACATCTCTCGGTATGATCTGCCTATACTATGCGCATAGAACTTAGAGAACTTACATACTTTATTTTCTTTCTTTTTAGGGTTCCGTAGCCGAATGGCAAAAAACGGAACCCTTATAGTTTCGTCAAGTCTGTCTGTCTGTCCGTCCGTCCCTCCGTATGTCACAGCCACTTTATTCCAAAACTATTAAGACATTTAAGACTACGTACACTTGAAACTTGGTAGGTAGATGTATTCTGTGAACTGCTTTAGGATTTTGTGGCAAAAATAAGAAAAAATAAGGGGGGCTTCCCTCCCCATACATGGAACTGAAACTAAAAAAAATATTTTCATAAAACATATTCGTGTGGGGTGTCTATAGATAGGTCTTTGAAAATTACATACAGCTTTCTCAAACCATTTTTTCTCAAAGTCAATCTTTTGAAAGATTCCTTGCCTTCCAAAGTGGTAAAATGGGTGTCCCCCCCTCTTTGAAATAAAAGAGTGAAAAATCTAGAAAAAATATATGCTGTACATTTTAATAAAAACTTTCAACAAAAATTAGTTTGAACTAGATGTAGTTAGCACTTTTTGAGATATAATAACACATTTTCAAAAATCGAAAATGTTACTTTGTCATTCATTATGAAAAACAAAGTTATTTTTTGCTGACGAAAAATTATAGTGGAATTTTGGCTAGGTACAGGCAATCGGTACGTTAAGTAGGTACGGACGGAAACCTTCATGGGCAGGTCCAACTTGCACTTGGGCGATTTTTTGATAGGACATTCAATGTACCTGGACGTAAAAGGCAAAAACTCTTGAGACACTCGCAAGTGTCCCCTGACGTTTGAGTGGGGGATGGTTGGGGGTAGGTGCTTTTAATACTGTGGTTGAGGGCTGTGCGCTTCATACCGCGAAATTGAGATGCGAATGAGTGAGAGAGAGAGAGAGAGATATACATTTGAGTAATAATAACTCGCGTTCCGACCTTTTAAGATAAAAAATGGAATACTGCTGGTATTTATTCGGTAGTTTTACATTGAGCAGCCCGTTGCGCAGTGGTTAGCACGTGGTTAGCGTGTCTCTATGGCAATGGTGGGTCCGTTCCGTCACGACGACACGAGATGGGTTACTAAGAATTACTAAAGCGAGCACGTGAAACCAATCAAGGGCGATGGCTAAAACTCAGTGTTTTTGCCTCCGGGTAAAAAATTACACTGATCCTTATCCCAATTTGCTGCCGCACATACTTACGTGCAATTATTTTGTTTAGTAAAAATGTAGGTGCTTTCTTGTCTATTTTATTTTATTCTATTTAATAACTTGGGTACTTACTCTTAAATTATTTTATACTATAGCGGGCTTTAGCGAACATTGTTTATATTGTACTGTTTGTTTTATACCAATAAAGTGATTTATTATTATTTATTTATAACAATATACCTATTTTCTTTTTGTCTACGTAGGTAGCCTTTTTTGTTTTTATGTTTGTGTGCGAAATAATTAGCAAATAAATAATCTATCAAAAACGATCTACTAATAGATCGTTGATCGCTAGTCTAAACCAGCATTGGTCCCCGGCTGCTCTTGCATTCATCATCATTGCATTGCTCATGCATTCGCTAATACCTACCCCCATCCGCTTTGGTGTGTTGTGTCCATTCTCCTTATCCATCCATCATGATGGCCTTGGGTACACCCAAGCAGTAGGGAAGTTGTAATTACTGATGATGAGGCTTTATTAAACTCAACTACCTATTTACAACTAACTTTTGTTTACACTTTAATTTTTAATACGAATGTTTAAATTACCGATGTTGTTTGTGGATGTTGCTTATTATTTATTGCACAAAGTTCTATCATGTTAATCAAACTAATCAATGTGAAAATGAAAACCGATAAGAGACCTAGAAGAAATCAGAAGAACTTTATGGCCTCTTATCTCATTCTAATCATTAATTAATACTTTCTTCGCATTCAATCAATGCGTTAATCAAGGAACTAGTCTAGTGGTACACACCACCACCGGTATCAGACCCAGAGATCCCGGGTTCGATTCCCAATTTGGGTACATATATTGTATCCAGTATGGTTGGTGGTAGGACTTGTTCAAAGTCCGCCTGGCTAGCTACCACCATCTTAGCTAAGTCTGACGCCTTAACAACGGTCTTTTCAGTATTGTTGTGTTCCGGCTGAGATAAGATTAGCCAGTTCCTCAGTGAGAGTTCCAGGAGTAGTGCGCTTCCACCTTTAGCCTTATCATCAAGTGTGATGAAGGCTACCCCGTTGTGGATAGAAAAATTAAGTGAAGTTCTTTGTAATGTGTAAAATAAATTGTAAAAGAAACTTTTCCAAATTAGTTACTTACATTTTATAATTCATCATTTATCCAAAACATTTTTAAAACTTTATTTTTTAATCCCCGTCAGGTTTGACGTGTCTGTGTATCCGTGTGTGTCTGACGTGGCATCGTAGGTAGCTCTAGCTCCCGAACGACTGAACCGATTTTGATGCGGATTGCGGTTTGTTTTGTTTTAAAGATGACGGGAACAAAATCGCTCAGCTAAAATTTGTGAAGATCTTTTCAGACGTTTCAATTTCAAAGTCTTCAGCTGCTTTTGTCAGCTAGGGGTCTTACAAGCACTATGGGTAATCTTACTATCCTACTTATATTATAATTGTGAAAGTTTAGATTATATGTTTGGATGCTTGTTACTCAATCACGCCAAAACGGCTGAACGGATTTGGCTGAAATTTGGGACACAAATACTTTGTAGCCTGGAGAGATACATACATAGGCTACTTTTTATCCCGCAAAAATATCACATTCCCGCGGGATAACGTCGTGTCCGTCGTGGACCGACGATCTGGGGGGCTACCGGCTAAGAAATATGGATATGGGTATGGGCTTCAACTGTCATTTGAATTCGTTATCTTGATAGATTTTTGCTGCTTTGTTCTGTTGAACGTTGCTAGCTAGTTTTCGTTATACCCGACGTCACAAAACAAGGAACTGATACCGGCTATTTTCTTTATAAAATTGACTTAAATTTCCCAAAAACGTATGAAGTTCATACCCATAAAGTTACGCGGTAGCCCCCCAGGTCAAGGTCGCGGGAAGCCGCTGGATGCGGGCAGCGCAGGACCGATCGTTGTGGAGATCCATGGGGGAGTCCTATGCCCAGCAGTGGGCGTCGTCCGGCTGAAATGATGAACGTCGTGTAGTCCATGCGGGCGAAGCCGCGGGCGGAAGGATAGTAAAATAATACCTACATCCATTTGCAAAAAAATCTGGTATCTTGCTTTATTTTCATACGAACATGTTCACTTCATGCTGATTAAAAAAACTGCCGGTATATTTATACAATAATTTCTGTTTCAAGTGTGTTGGACAATGTTTGTTTTTCCAATAATCACCTGATGGTCGAGTTTCTTAGAACAATTTATTGTATAGAACATAATAAACTTTCCCCTCTCTTTCCGCAGTATTGGGGAAATGGGCAAGTGTTTATTCTTTTTGTTTTGGTTTTTATTCGAAAGATGAGTCATTTTGCATTTTGATATTTATTGTACATAAATAACGAGTAAGTATTTAGGTACCTCGATGATCTGAAGTGAGCATGTTCCAACAAGTGCTCGTTTTTTTGCAAACGTATGTGTATATCCTCACAATATTCACACCCGTATGTACATTCATAGTTTTCCTTGAACTAAAAATTTACCTATTCTGTTTGTTTTTGTCTACGTCACATTTTTTTTGTATGTTTAATGTTCGAAATTGTATGTGCGTGTGATGTAGCAAATAAATAAAAACATCATCATTCATTTAAGGCGCTACTCGGAAAAATATGGACTTTTTGATTTAAAACTATAGGACGGTTACAGTTGTTACAAATCTGGTAATAAGATATATATTTCTTCATACCTTTATCTAGAATCGTATAGTTTCAAAAACACGATTTTATGATTTTGCCTCGACACTTTTTATTTTCGAAAAGACCTCTAAGAAATACGAAAAGTGAAGATTATTCCTAAATGGGGTTACTTACACTATTGGAAATTGGTTTAATTAGTGAACACCAATAATATTGAGGATCGTATAGAAGCATTTTTTTTAAATCGCTGTAGTTTTTTAATACGAAGTGATTTTGTGTTTTTTATGCCTAATCTGCAAAATCGGTCTCGCTCCCGCGCGCGTCGTTTTCTCATTGCTCTCTCGCTTCAGCACATTTTTTCCGAGTATCGCCTTAAGTATCCTCTTTATTGTGTTCTGAAGTAGAACGGATCAAGATTAAAACCACCTTCATAAATAATAAATATTAACTCGATATGTAATACAACTAAACTATCTCGAGTATCACTAGTATTAGGTAGTATTCCTTGTCATTGCCACTAGGTATATACCTACGTAGTTGTTATATACCCTTTGAAAGAGCCTCTTCAATTCAAGCCTTTTGCTATCAATATCCATTGTAAATTCTGAACAAGTTTACAAATACAGCCTTGAAACATTGTATTATCGTACAACTTTCCACTTTATATAGTTATCGGTTAATTTTTTTATAGTTAGGTACTTATATAAGTCAGTTCATTGCACTCCTCCAGAGTATCAAGACTCATATAATATAATAGGTCATATTTATTGTTATTATTATGCATGTACCTACTTGTATGTAAAACACAGAAAAGTCAACGTAAAGACATCGTAAGATCTATCAATATGGATCTACCTATTATCTATCTATATCTATATAGCCGTTTTCTCACATGTTCATTGATCTTTAATTTTATCATGGTCAATACCACAGATCACCTGTATGTAGCAAGCTACATACAGGTGATCTGTTTTGAAAATAGAGTAGGTATGTCATTATGTTAAACATCTAAAAAAGAATTCGCATCTAAAAATTTTATAAATGCTTCAAAGTAGGTACCCCTCTTTGGTTGACACTGACACCCTTTGGACGCCCTGAAAGTGAACCTATTCCTCCACAAACTGACATTTTTCTTTCATTCATTTTTGCAGCTTTCTACGCAAAGCTACTTGTTATCTTATTTCCTCCAATCACAATAATCCTTAGCTGCTGCTGCATGGCTGCTGCAGGTAGTTTGTAGGCACACATATTTTTTTGTTTTTATTTATCAAAAGGTATGTTACATTTTTCACTTGTATAATTTCCCGCCAAACTGTGTACACAGTTTGTTGGCGGGATATGCGCTCTTCAACAAACTACGACACATACCTACCTCACAAAACATACAATTTAATAATAGATATACTTAATCATAAGTGCCAATTCACAACATAAATAACCTTATTTAAGTATTTCGTCTAAAAGAGAACTTTTTAGTTTAGCCTTTAACACTTTTTTTTTGGCTGCGCGATCATCTTTGTTTCGCCTTGACACACTATATGCAATGCGATGGCGAAAACAAACAAAGTTTTTCTATGCGTAGGTAATGGATCTTGAACTACAAGGATTATGAGTTTATACTATGACACTTCCTATGATAAACATAAAAACACACACATTTAATAACAAGATCACATCTAGCCTATAAATAAAGCCTATACCTACATAAAAAATTAACCTCTTTTATACTTTTTACCGATTTACTTAAAGAAGTAAAATCGAAAACTAGTAAAATTAATGTAAAGCACGTAAAAGTGTAAGATGTGATTTATATATTACTTATTTCATTATTATGTGGGTAAACTTAATCTTTTTCTTAGGGATTTCTTCATTATTGTTACTAACCTAGTTTTTAAGTTAATACTAACCTACTGAGTCTTTGTAACTTGTACCAATAAATAAATTAAATTAAATTAATTTTCAACTTAAGGTAGGTAAGTACTGCAAAATTAATCAATGTTTTTTAGGTATAAATAAAGGATTAAAAGGCTTGATGGCAAAGTTAGTTAAAATACCACGAACCAATCACTGATTGATTAGCCTTGCTTGCGTCAAATATTATAGTATTCTTTGCTTGCGTGGTCTTACTTAATAACAGGATATTCGCTAATGCAGTCACCATTTTAGTTTCTACGTCTTTGATCGGGTCTTTCCTCCAATAATAGTTACATACGTAGTTAAATAAAAACCAGCGGTTACCGAACAAGTGGTCATCAATAATCTTGTAATACACATTATACACAACACAATATTTATGTAACAGAACAACTCACGCGAAGATCAATACGGTCGTTTTGTTTTTAAAATTACATAGAAGTGATAGTGTACCTATCATCTATTTAACTTATACACGGTGCAATTTTACTTGTTGACTTCCCGAAAATTGCTTGAAGTACTTACTCATCAATACAAACAACTTTTACTATGGGAACAACTACGAAATCGCGAAAAAAAATCGGCTGTTCCATACTAATTTTAAAATGAATTTTTTCACGATTTCAAAGTTGTTAGCATAGTAATAGTAGATTGTACAACAAGTGCATAAAACGTGCCATTTCACCCGAGACGTATATATCCACCCGAGCCGTAGGCGAGGGTTGATAGTGAATTCGAGGGTAAAATGTGTTTTATGTACAAGTTATACACTCTGCTTTTCACTTCGAGTGTGAGGAAAATAAATAACAATATTATAAAAAAGAAAAAATAAAGACTTCGCCATATTGGCGGGAAGTCTTTCTTTTTCTTTTTTTATACGTGGCAGTTGCAGTGACTTTAGCATAGATCGTAGTCCATAATGCTCTTGAAATATTTATTTCTTAGAAAACTCATTAATTTTGCCTAGTTTTATTAATTTGCTAATTTAACATGGATTATCTAAGTATGTACAAAATAGAAGAAACAGAATGAAATAACAAGTTTATTTATCGAAGTTTAATTGCGTGTGTGACTGTTTACCTGACGACCTTAGTCTTAGAGTCTGATGCCCGTTTGCACTAAACTCGAGTTGAGCTTGTCCTAGATAAGATACATCTCAGCTTAGGAACAGCCTAAAACAGCCAAGCTAAAATTTTTGTTTGCACTGACAAACTACGTCGTAACTTAGTCATCGCCTTGCTAAGAGAATGAATGAATCAATTCAAATATTAATTGTTTATGGATTTTAAAACTGGCGAGGTAAAGTAGGTCACTGGATATTTTTTTGGTTGAAACTTCTCATTGATTCCTTCGTGAGTTAAAAGGAGACAAAAGCTAAGGCGTTGTCTATTTTATTTGGTAGGGGTAATTCACCGAGAAAATAAAAAGTCAACTGAGCTCAACTGTCAAGAAAAACATAAATACAGTTTTTTTTTTTTTATAAATGATGTATGACGTATGTCACATGTGTTGTGTCTCTATCTAACAAACAAGAACACAAAAGCCACAAGCTTTTCTGTTCCGGTGACAGCCATGACAGAGGAGTCACTTGCAATACGAAATTAGCTGTCAAAATAGACTGTCGTATGAAAACTGTTTTAGTTCCAAAGATAATCACCGGTACAGAAAAGCTTGTCGCACTACTCTTTGCTGACAATGCCACAGACAATAACCACTGATATAGGTACCTATTTCTTAAGCCTTAGGTGCTCGATATTGGGCCCGTAAGTTAAGAATAGCCTAAAGTGCATTTAAGAATGTCCTAAGGTTAGTGCAAAGCAATTTTTTGTTAAGAATGTCTTAAGTTAGCTAGGAAAAGACTTAGGCGATTTTTAAATTTAGTGCAAACGGGTGTTAGCCAAAGATTTTACTTTATGCACTAGAGTATAAAAAGCTATTTTATGTAGCCTACACCCAACATAAACACGAACTTTACGAGCATGAGAAGTGAAAAAGTTGTTTGTATTGATGAGTAGGTAAGTAAGTACTTCAAGTAATTTTCGGGAAGTTGACTTTTTATCCCGGTAAAATATCACATTCCCCCGGGATAACGTCGTGTAGTCTTCGCGGGCGAAGCCGCAGGCTTAAAGCTAGTTTTCTATACCTACCTAAGATGCTGATTCCTCATTAGAAAATGAAATATAACCTTCATTTTATTATGCAAACACATAAGCTATAATAAATCGCGACCCAACTAGCTCTGTTGGGACTCGAACCCACCGGCGGATGCTATAACCACTGGGCTACGTAGTCGTTTTTCGACTCCACTGAGATACAGAGTTAACCACTCTGTATCTCAGTGGAGCAAATGCTCTAACTCTAACGAGTTAGAGCATTTGCCCGTGCAAGGTCGTGGGTTCGAGTCCCATCGGAGCTAGTTGTGAGACGCGTCGACTTTTTCTAATAAGTAATTTCAAAATCTCCATGAGAACTTTTATTCTTCTTATTCTATACAAATGGTAGCCTGCATCTTTCCCCATGGTAGGTAGTGTCCAGTCCAGCCAGAGATTACCACGTTAAATAACTTAGTAGTGGCTTCCTGCGGTTTTAAACCCGCGTGGTTCTCGTTCCCGTGAGAAAAGTTGGATTCTCGGGAATAATGCATAAAGTATAACTTTACTCGGGAATAATGTAGATATCTACTGGTGAAATATTTTTTAAAATCGGTTCAGTTAGTTTTTGTTACTTATAGCTTATCCATTATAAAAAAAACAAAAATTAAAATCTTACAACAAAACTTTCAATCCAAGAATTATCTTAAGAATATTATTTTAACTGCCTATTCCATTATTTATACAACATATAAACACAATATTTTGGGAAGTGATTCTACCCATGAAACTACAAAACTTTCCCGTAGAAACATAGGTCTAACTATTTAAAAAAATGTTCGTCAACCCATGCAAAATGGAGTTGATATGGGCAGTATAGTAACATGGGACGACAGATTTTTGAAGTGAAAACTTTTTAAGCGGCGTTGTGCACTTTTTGTGATTGGTAAAACATATGTATCAGGATCACGTGACCGTCAGATCGAAAATTCGTATGTCGGACACGTGACCAGATCGAAAAAATGTTACAATGTCAGTAGAAAACGAAGGCTTCGCCACTGTTTCCAAAGTTGTGATAGCTCAGTTTAGAAAACGGGCGGGATGGAAGCCAGAAGGACCTCGGTTCAAATCTAGTCCGTATTTTTTTCTTTTTTTTTGGCAAATTCCTTTTTTTTGTGAAAAAGTCTAGGGAGCCCTTTTCACTTCTGCCGGCACTCCCGGAGTGCAACCCGTTGTTTTTTTTTTATATTTCGAATTTTCGACCTATGTTTCTAGGGCAAAGTTTTGCACTTTCAGGGGTAGAATCACTACCTAAAATATTATTACATATTTTTTTACATGTGGTATGGACAAATAATGATATTGTATAATTTGTTTAGTAAATCTGAATAAAAATTAATATATGCGTATTCTTTGATGTCATGAACGCGCACAGCAGTTTTCTTTATTAAGGTGTATCGATGAGCTCAGTGGCGCCGCCAATGGAAATAAATCAATTGCATTTTATTAAAGGCTTGGATTAAAAGTTTCGGTTATTTCGCGCAGGTGAAAGAGTGGAATGCATTTTATAAATATACTTTTGAGAACTCAAACTTACGCAATAAGTCGTGAATCTCAATAGTGCCAAAAGTGGCCACATTTGGCAATATCGAGATCCATAACTTGGTGCTCATATTTGAGGCCATGAAAAAACAATTAAAAATTGCATTTTGCTCTTCTATTAGCGCGAAATAACCGAAACTTTTAATCCAAGCCTTTAATAAAATGCAATTGATTTATTTCCATTGGCGGCGCCACTGAGCTCATCGATACACCTTAATGCGCCTGCGCATCGCTTAATTAGCATTCAACTTTCATTCCGTTACGTGTACCGCGATACCGGCCAAGGTAAAGGCCAAGCGCTTCCTCATCGCTTGCTTGGCTCGTAGAAGTGCTTAGTAGCAGTTTATCTCTGATGACATTAAGGGAACACCGGTTTTTTTTTTGTTTTTTCAATTTATTTTTTTTGCGATATCAGCAAAACAACAGGTATTTATTTTACTTAAATCTACTTTTTTTGCATTCACAATGCAATTTTTCATTTTTTTCTAAAATACTTCTTTTTCTCAATAACAGGTAAGTAAGTATTTATTTTCAAATATTTTATATATTTTCAGAGATATAGATAGAGCATCAAACTTTCTTATTAAACAAGGACAACGCTATGCTACCCACTTGTGACGTCACAAATGGGTAGCGCCATTCTCCCGTTATATAAAATTTCGTTTTAGAAAGAGATACTTAGCTAGAGTCACAGTTGGCCACAATTCAGCAGCCCATTACTTTCTTGTTATAAAACAGATTGCATTTTTTTCACCTTTGTTATTTTTTTTTTATTTATTTATTAAACTTTTGTACAAAATACATAATGTAATATACAAGGCGGACTTAAAACTAAAAGTATTCTCTGCCAGTTGTTAAACTCCAATCTTAATTTCTTGAATTTCACTAAGTATAAAATATAGCATATCAATAACAGTCCGGTAGATACCCTATTGCGAGCGTTATTATAATATCATCATCCATCATCTCATCAGCCACTTAACGTCCACAATGGTGACACAGAACAGAACTTCCTTGCGGATGGATAGGGAGAATGGGTTGAATGGGCGAAGACCCATTCCGCGGCCCCTTTAGGCCATAACGCGGTCCAGTCCCCGGCCGGCCCCGGGCATATCCTGAAACGTAGTAACTATTATCTAATCTGTGCTGAAACTAAAATCCTACTAATATTATAAATGTGAAAGTTTAGATGTTTGGATGTTTAGATGTTTGGATGTTTGTATGTTTGTTTCTCAATCACGCCAAAACGGCTGAACGGATTTGGCTGAAATTTGGGACACAGATACTTTGTAGCCTGGAGAGGAACATAGGCTACTTTTTATCCCGGGAAAATATCATATTCCCGCGGGATAACGTCGTGAAGTCCACGCGGGCGAAGCCGCTGGCGGAAAGCTAGTGTCCTTATATTATATTCATGATGACCCACCCTAGAGCTGAATTTCGATTGTTAAGCACTAGTATTATGGAAATTGGAATAACGACGGATATTACCACATATACACCCAGACCCGAGGCAATATTGAAAAGTTCGTTTTCAATATTTACCCGACCTGGGATCGAACCCGGGACCTCTAGAGATAGCGGCACCTTGAAAACCGGTACGTACACCACTCGGCCACGTAGGTAGTCAAATCTTTGGTGAAACCGAGTCTATTAACAACGGGGTCGAGTCTATTAAAACAAACAAACAAAACAAACAACGAGTCTATTAAACATGCCTTCCGAAACACGGAGGAGCTCTAAAAGATAGTATGTTTTTGGTCCCTATCCCGTGAATGACCATTGCGAAAGTTGCTTAACCTCAACAACTGCTTCAATAATCTTCTTCATTTCTTTGTAAGTGCTATTTGCATTTTAATACAAAAACTTAACGGTATAATCTCTGACAATCGATTATTTAGGTTCATAATGACAAAGTTTCAATGGGATGACATTCCATTGTATTTTTTGCTATAACATTACTTACAAACATAATAATAAATTATATTGGCCGATGAACTTGTACGTACAAAAGTACCTATTGTTCCAGTTTGTAGAAAAAAATGTCCCGCTAAATTATTTGACATTCTTTTGTTATTATAAAGAAGAAAGATTCATGAAGACAAATATGACATTATCTTTAAAAATAAAATTGTAACAGGTCGATCTCTTTACGTAGGCACATTAAAATTATTGAAGAAAAACTAATATAATATGGGCCGAATATCAGTTTGAGAACTGATGACATGATAACATTTGGATGAGAGCTGAGCACGTACTCATCAAAATGTCCATGTGAACGAAGTCGCTGGCAAAATCTAGTTATAGTTATAAATTACATACAAACAAACATACATTAAGATATAAGCACATGAGGTAGGTATATATTCTACATAGGATCCGCGCGAAATTAGGGCGGGAGGGTTGCTAATCTATACCTACTAATATTATAAAAATAGGAAATAATTGATTTTGGTTTGTTTGTTTGTATGTTTGTAATTAATAAACTCAAAAACAACAGGACCGATCTAAAAAATTCTTTCACTACTTAACAAATGGTCTGAACAATAAATGCCACATTACCATATTCAGAGTCGTAACACAAAGTTAAAGAATTCTTTCTTTGAGTTGACTTAATAAAAAGCTTAAGCTCGCTTGAATCGTCAATATTTTTAACTGATAAGAAGAACAGGCGCTAAAATCCTATCAGCTAAATGAAGTAAATGCTTTCACTGGAAGTAACGATATTTTCAGTATTCAGTAACGATAGTTTCAACGATATTTGATTTTTCTTAGAAAAT
This sequence comes from Crambus lathoniellus, assembly GCA_949710035.1. Classification (NCBI taxonomy): domain Eukaryota; kingdom Metazoa; phylum Arthropoda; class Insecta; order Lepidoptera; family Crambidae; genus Crambus; species Crambus lathoniellus. The sequence continues at coordinate 53,118,494 of OX453296.1, forward strand.
GATTAAGTACTAATATAAAATTGTATGTGTCACAACAATTTTCCTCATTTCGGTGTCGCAAATTTGAACAAGAATATTACTTAATACTTACTTTTGTAGCTAAAGAAATGTATTGGCTACGTTAAAGCCACGATCTAAACCACACAGTATAACATGGCAAACCTTCTTATATAAAAAAAAATCAGTAAAGTCAGTATCAATAAAATCAGTAAGAGAGTTTTTTTCTCTCTGCAGCAGCCGGTAATTTCTCCGAACGTGTAAAAAGAGTGAACGCGGCAACTTCGTACAATGATTACCGACGGCTCGGCCCATCATCTACAAATTGCCAAACCGAGTGATACCAATTACTCCTCGGCCCCGACAAAAGACGATCTGGTTATTACTGGTTTTCAGACTAATACCCACAAGCTGTTGTTAGGGTTGCTTACCTCTTAAATAACCTTTTTAAAATGAAATATAGGTTAAAAATAAAGTATTTGAATAAATCTCCTTCTTTATTTTCAATAATAAATATTGCGTTGTGAATGCAAAAAAGTAAAAAAAAATTGAAATATAGGTTCTAAACGCATAACGCTTTATTTTGCGAATTCTATTGGTTCAATTAAGAGTTCCCTTGACTTTTGGTGAAAAGTACTTGTTTCTTACTAAACTCTCTTTGTAGATACAATTTTCTAAACATTACCTATCATTGACATTACTTTTCCCATGAGCAAGAGTTATGTATGCAGCAATTTTGATGGAGTAAAGTGAGTGAATGACCTGTGTGACATAACGACAGCAGCAAAAATTACAAAATTTATAACATTTTGATGCCTTTTCTATTTTCTTACCGAATGTTGTCTTTATACTTTGAAAATAAACATTTTTTTATACAGAATAAATTATTAAGTACTGCGATTAGATACGTACTAAACTTACACATACTTAATCAGTCGCATAAGGAAATACGAGATCATCGATGCATCAATAAAATCGAGTTACTGTAACCCTAATGGCTATATGGAATTTAAAACGGGGCATGGGTCTATAAAATGTTCAACTGGTCGCCGACCAACTAACCCCAGTTGACCCCATTTGAAGCCGTGTCTTCAGAATTTGCAAGCTTTATCATCAAAAATATGTTAACGTGACCGGCATGAATGGCGAACAAATTGACTAGCGCTTTATAAATAACTAGTGGCTTCCTGCGGATTAACTCGCCTGGAACTCGTTCCTGTAGAAATATAGAGATATCGATAAAATATAGCCATACACATACTAGGGCACAATGTACCTTTCTAATGGTGTAAATTTTTATCAAGGCACTGGCCACTTGTAATTATTTTGAAAAATTTGGTTAAAGGTCGTCACAGACGGTGAAGATACTATAATATTTTATCTTAACATAGAATATCGCTCGCCATACAACTCAATGGACCATCACACACGACGAAGATAACATATATTTTCATATTAAGTATCTTAAGATGCTAAGCGATACGGAAAATATATATTTCGTATGTTAAGATACGGAAATATATATTTTGGATACGAAAAGATGTGTATACAGGTTGTCCCGTTTTTGATATGTTGTCTAGGATGGTTAGTGAGTATTAAAAATGCAAAATGCAGCATGCAACATTGTGAAGAATCTTTTCTGGCTAAAATGCACCTAAACGAAGATATTAGCGAAAGTTTTTAGCTTATTTCAAGACTTTTGAACTACTCTAACTTTTTAATTTTTCACAACTGAACTTCGTCGCCATATAATAAAATGTTGTAATTATTTACTAGTATATATTAAATAAGGTTTCAAAGTACGACTCTGGGCCCATTTTGCACCTTGTTCTTTAAAAGTTTGACAAATTTCTGGAAAACCATTTAATTAAAAGTGCATCATCACTACATAGTATAAAACAAAGTCGCTTTCTCTGTCCCTATGTCCCTTTGTATGCTTAAATCTTTGAAACTACGCAACGGATTTTGATGCATTTTTTTTTAATAGATAGAGTGATTCAAGAGGAAGGTTTATATGTACTTTTTATCCCGATATTCCCACGGGAACGGGAACCACGCGGGTGAAACCGCGGGTGGCCGCTAGTATAACTATATAACTATCTGTCTTAGTAACAAAATTTAAAGTGTTAATTATAGAAAATTTAATTTTCTACAACATTGTGAAGACTCTTCTCTGGCTCAAATGCACCTAAACGAAGATTTAAGCGAAAATCTGAAATAAAGCCGATTTTTTCAATATGGCGGCGGGGGCGGAGGGCGAGGAATTGTGCATTTTGCATTTTAAATACTCACAAACCATCCTAGACAACATATCAAAAATTAAAAACTACCGGACCACTTGTAAGCTGAAAACCCTCTATTCACTGGACTAGTACTGTTTTAAGTTTTTTCAGTGTTATTTCGTTCCAATCCAATACTATTGTGTAGTACACACACTATGGGTTAAGTACCTGTTTTATTTAAATTGTTTGCTTTTTCTAGGTATCAACTTATGAGTAAAAAAAAAAACAAAAGTAGTTTGTCTTATTACTCACCTTATGCATACTGCAAGTCGTTCTTCAGTCGTAATACTTTCTCGCATGTTTGTATTTTTTTTCATAATATCTTCCTTAATCAGATTGTGAATTGCAAAAAATGTTTCCTTTGATTTCCTAAAATACATTTGAAACTTTTTCGTTGAGAGATCTTCGTAAAGATTAAATTCCTCGCGTTCTTTTCTAAACTTAATACGATTTTCTATCCAAACTGATCTAGACTTCGAATTAGCTATAGCAATTTTTATATCAAATTCCAGGTTAGAATCATCGTCTGATGAGCTGTCCAATAAGTCTAATAGCAAATCCGAATTGCTCATTTTTGATCATTCTGTATACGATGTTTTACAGAATATTTGTCTGCTACCTAGGGCAGATATCGAGATTAACCAAAGGATGGAGGGCCATAGCTAGAAACAGCTTGAGACCTATCAGAGGATTTAGTTAAAAAATAGTTGATTCCTAAGCAAAACTCCATGTAATTTCTAATAGTCAATGGGCGATTTTCTGAAAGCTCAGTCACTAGATGGCGCTGTCCCACCTATGCAGTTAAAAGGAACGGAACGTTATAAATTTTACCTTGACGCGACTTTTTTACGTAAAACGGAACGTCAGACAGATGTTATTTATTTACCTAAATCTTTAAATTTACATAATTTCGTTTCTGTTCCTCACAGTAGTACTTATTTATTATATTATTAGTTTCCTTTGGGTTTTTAAAAAGTAATTAATTTAAATTTGTTTCATACCAAAATATACCATAGACATGTACATACTTATTCAGCGCCATCTAGTGAAGCAATTGGAAGCTTTTTTTTTAAATGGCCTCTCAGAAAATCGCTCATTAAAACTGCTATGACCAAATGAGTCAGGCCCTCAGTTCATCAATTGTCAAAAATTTGCTGTCACCTGTCAAAGTAATTGAGCATTGATTGTTAACAATTTTTGAATCCGAATATAGTAAAGAATTCGTGAAATCTTTTCAGAAGTTTTCAATTGTCTAGAATATACCGTTACAGATTTATAAAGGTTTTGCTTGGGCTCTCAGTTCATCAATTTGTACAATAATGAATCTTCCAAATTTGCAAGTAAACTAAAGAAATACATAAAAATACTTTGAATTTCTGATTCTTTAACACTTCTGGGAATTTCTAACGTAGAAACAATGGTGCAAACGTTAATAGTTTAGTAATAATTGGAATGTTTTTATTTTGACAATTGATGAACTGAGGGCCTGACGTTTTCGGTTCTACTGACTAGGCTTCGCCACATAGATTAATGAAAGTAAGCTTACGTTTTTTTACGAAATCTTTACTAGAAGTTGACCTAGCATCCGTTTCTCTAAGTACCATACTTTCAGAGATTGAATTTTTAATTTTGTGAGAACAAAATTTACAGATGGTGACCATCATTTTTTACTTTTTTTAAAGACGGTATTATTATAACATTAGTGTAAAAATGCGCACTCGCGACGTTCACCGCGATTATTTAGACTGTTTATTATTCTGGCATCTACTGTCGAAATAGTTAACGCCTTTTTTACACTTTGTTATAATAATACCATCCTTAAAAAAAGTAAAAATCGATGGTCACCATCTGTCAATTCACAAAATTTAAAATTTCAATCTCTGAAAGTATGGTACTTAGACAAACGGATGCTAGGTCAACTTCTAGTAAAGATTTCATTAACAAACGTAAGCTTACTTTCATTAATCTATGTGGCGAAGCCTAGTCAGTAGAACCAAAAACGTCAGGCCCTCAGTTCATCAATTGTCAAAATAAAAAAATTCCAATTATCACTAAACTATTAACGTTTGCACCATTGTTTCTACGTTAGAAATTCTCAGAAGTGTTAAAGAATCAGAAATTCAAAGTATTTTTATGTATTTCTTTAGTTTACTTGCAAATTTGGAAGATTCATTATTGTACAAATTGATGAACTGAGAGCCCAAGCTAAACCTTCATAAATCTGTAACGGTATATTCTAGACAATTGAAAACTTCTGAAAAGATTTCACGAATTCTTTACTATATTCGGGTTCAAAAATTATTAACAATCAATGCTTAATTACTTTGACAGGTGACAGCAAATTTTTTACAATTGATGAACTGAGGGCCTGACTCATTTGGTCATAGCAGTTTTAATTGACTATTAGAAATAACATGGAGTTTTGCTTAGGAATCAACTATTTTTTAACTAAATCCTCTGATAGGTCTCAAGCTGTTTCTAGCTATGGCCCTCAAACCTTTAGTACGTAATATCGAGAGAGTGAAAAGATTCCAAAATATATCGTATCTTAACCGTGTGTGATAGCTTAAGATGCTATAATATTTTATCTTACGATATCTTAAGATAAAATATTATAGCATCTTCACCGTTTGTGACGCGCTTAAATAAAATTAAAAATACCATTGTTCGAATTTCGAATTTCTCTCCACATTTTTTGAGAGCCAAACTTGTTGATCGAATCGTAGGAGGAGCCAAATTAAATTTATCGTGTCTCATTTAAAAATGGATCTGCATCAAGCAACATTTTTGTGAAGGAGAGTATACTCGTAGTTTACTATTAACGTAATACTTAGGTTTTCATAAGACCGTATTTTAAATATTCTAAATAACGACTGTGAACCGACAGTAAGTTTAAATGCAGCACTAAAAAAAATGACAGTGGACCTACTGCTTCTCCCTGCTTAAATCCATATAATTACGTGTTATAATTTTGCGTGTTTTAAACAACACTGTGCGTTTGATGCTTTAGTGGAAACGCATCATAAGTGAGAATGTAAACTTTGGCTGAAAATACGCGGCTGAAGTTTGGGGTGATTACGCCTGCAACGCTATTGGGAATCACTGACGACAAATTACGTTCGTTATTGCCTATAGTGCGACAAGCTTTTCTGTTCCGGTGATTATCTTTGGAACTAAAACAGTTTTCATACGACAGTCCATTTTGACAGCCAATTTCGTATTGCAAGTGGCTCCTCTGTCACCGGAACAGAAAAGCTTGTGGCACTGTACATCCGCGTAACGTACAATTCAGCCGCGCAACTTCGGTCGCGTATTTTCGGCAAAGCGGGTTTCGACACTGTAAAAGCAAATGTATGAAAGTACAGCTCAGCCTCTCTTAGTGGAAACACTGGTGAAGGCAGAACCAATTAATATCCAAAACTTGTTCCAAAGCAGTTGACCGCTTAAGACAATTTGAAATCTTTAATAATGATAACTGCTTACAAAATGAAGTCAAGCGTGTTATTATTAAATGCGAAATTACGCATTTCAACTTTGTGCGCGAATGTATTGATCGAGCTGAGGACGTCTTGGGTGTGATAGCGGCGCGGCGTGCTTATTTTTCCGCTTGCAAGATACTCGAAAAAATTATGCTGAAGCGAGATAGCAATGAGAAAACGACGCGCGCGGGAGCGAGACCGATTTTGCAGAGTACCTAACCAAAAAAAACACAAAATCACTTCGTATTAAAAAACTATAACGATTTTTTAAAAATGCTTCCACACGGTCCTAAATATTATTGGTGTTTGGTTTCCACTAATTAAACCAATTTTTAATAGTACTTATATCTTATATGTAACCCTATTTAAGAATAATCTTGAGTTTTCGAATTTATTAGAGGTCTTTTCGAAAATAAAAAGTGTAGAGGCAAAATCATAAAATCGTGTTTCTGAAACTATACAAATCTCGATAAAGGTATAAAAAAATATAATAAGTAATACTTATATCTCATTTCCAGATTGTATGCCAGTATGCCTATAGCCTTATTTAATATTATTAAAGAAATTTGTATACATACAAAATAGAAGAGCAACTGGCGCAGTGGTTAGCGCGCTCGACCTTTCATCGTTGAGGTTAAGCAACCTTCGCAATGGTCGGTCCCGGGATGGGTGACCCGAATTTGAATATCTTGAGCACCCCTGTGCTTTGGAAGGCCCGCTAAGCCGTTGGTACCGGTCGCGTATGCAGTCGTTTATACCCACCTCCACCAGTCCGCATTGGGCCCGCGTGGTGGATCATGGCCCATTCTCCTTACCCATCAATAAGGAAGACCTGCTACCCATCAGACATTAAATGAATGATGATGATGTAAAAATATAAATAAGAGTTAACATTAATAAGAAACATTCATCAGACCAAGCACAATCAGTAGAGAAAAAGTAGCAAGCATAACCTTTGATACGGGTAATGAGCGGCGGAGTTTAGGACATACAAGTTATTTAAGTTGTTATTAGTTACAAATTAGTTAAGTTATTATTAAAAAACTGCGTTTAACAGCTACATTCTTATTAGGTGTCCGACGGCGCTTCGCTAAATGCAGGTAATTAATTTGGTAATACCAAAAAAAAATCCGTTTTCTGTGGGTAACACATTTATATATACCAACTATAAATAAATTGAATTTAGTTTCATTATCATGAAAATAAATATAATAAATTAAAATACTAAACTTATTGTCTTTTTAACACTAATTAAGGTGTATCGATGAGCTCAGTGGCGCCGCCAATGGAAATAAATCAATTGCATTTTATTAAAGGCTTGGATTAAAAGTTTCGGTTATTTCGCGCAGGTGAAAGAGTGGAATGCATTTTATAAATATACTTTTGAGAACTCAAACTTACGCAATAAGTCGTGAATCTCAATAGTGCCAAAGTGGCCACTTTTGACAATATCTAGATCCAAAACTTGGTGCTCATATTTAAGGCCATGAAAAAACAATTAAAAATTGCATTTTGCTCTTCTATTTGCGCGAAATAACCAAAACTTTTAATCCAAGCCTTTAATAAAATGCAACTGATTTATTTCCATTGGCGGCGCCACTGAGCTCATCGATACACCTTAACGCCTACCCAATAGCGTAACCATCCGTAACGAGGCGCCCGTGGCTCAGTGGTTAGCTCCCTCGGCCTGCGATCGTTAAAGTTAAGCAACGTTCGCAATGGCTGATCAACGAATGGGTGACCAAAAATTTACTATCTTCAATCTCCTCCGTGCTTCGGAAGGCACGTTAAGCCGTTCGCCCCGGCTGCATTTACCCACCAAACCGCATTGGGCCCGCGTGGTGGGTCATGCTTATCCATCCATAAAGAAGGCCAGTGCCCCAGCAGTAAATGGGACATTAAATGGCTGATGATGATGATGACGAATACCGAAACTATGTAAATATCTTGTATTTTACTGCGAAAACCTTCGATCGAAGGCGAAAACATAATAATAAACATAATAACATGGCTCATTCTCCTTATTCATCCATAAGGAAGGCCAGTGCCCCAGCAGTGGGGACATTAAATGGCTGATGATGAAGATGATGATGATGTGAAATTGTGAAGGTACTTAATAAAGAAAAGAAATATATTCGATGCACCAAAAACAGAAATCAATATGTACAGAAATAGTTTTCGATTTTCAATTTACAGTATCTCTCTCTCTCTCTTCAATTATTTTGAATTCCCAGACTCTAACTTGAATTAAGTGGAGCATTTCGTCGATCAAATCATATTATATTCGGTTTGATTGGTTGATAAGACTTGTTCTAAGTCGCCCTGGCTAGTAGCACCACCGTCTTATCTAAGTTTCTGACGCCATAACAACAATGTATTCAGCATGTCGTTTTCATAAAATTAAGTATATAGCTGTAAGTATAACAAGATAAGATTTCCTACGGTGCAACTGAAGTGTTGTATTTCTTTCTTAATAATGTGAAACTTTAATCATGACAAGGTTTTTTCAGCAAATTGTGTTAGGGCAGCTAGACATAAGATAGCCAGTTCCTCAGTGATTGAGGATTCCGAGAATACAGCGCTTCCATCCACCTTCATCCTTATCTTCACTTAACCTCAGGTGCGATGAAAGCTAAGTGATACACCGCTGTGGATAAAAAAAACTGCAAAACGTCTGATTATTATAGTTAGGTATTTCAAATATCTACTGCATATAGTGTACTCTACATCATTTCGACGATCAAAGCTTTTTCACGTGATTACGAGTGGGTATCGTAATCACATCCTAAACACATAACACTTGCACTCCTAATCGTGTATTATTTAGTATGAAAACCTGAGCAGAGCCGTTACGCTCGTTCATGGAACTAAAATCCAATACACAAAAAATGTGGGAGCATGGAACGTGACATCATTTTGACGGATGGTATCGTTTATGTCTTCCGAATGAGAACGTTATTATTAGGTACTCAAATAGGCATTTTTGTCAGTTGGACCACGGGTCAACTTATGGGGTCATCGTCCAACTAACATTATAATTGGACTATTGCCCCTGCCCGTGGTCCAACTGGGGACGTAGCAGTTGGACCACGACCCCGAAGCCCCGAAAGGAGTTTTTCGTGCCTGCCGGCCTAGCATGACCATCATTAATATCACGCGATATGATATGATACGTCATGTTGTCTTGCTTACCCTATTATGGTGTGAGCAAGATATAGGCTCTTTATCATGCGTCAATAGTCGATAAAAGCCGCTCATGCTAGGCCGGCTGGGGTGCAGCTTGCTCGATGGCGTGCACTTGGAGAGGTCTATGTCCAGAGGTGGACGTTGATAGGCTGATGATGATGATGATGATGTACGGTCGCCAGCACGTCGGGTTACTTCAAAATGTCAAAATTTATTAATTGAAACACTGTACAATACAGCTTCGAGTTCGCTCGGTTCTGTCACTTACACGTTCTTTCTCTAAATTCTTCTTCTTTCAGTGCCTCCCCATTACTGGAGGTTGGCCGTCAGCTCCGCAAACCCATCTCTGTTTTTCGCCAAGCGAAACAGTTCTTCTGCTTTGGCGATACCAGTCCACTCCCTTATGTTTCTCAGCCATGACTTTTTTCGTCTTCCAGCACGTCTTTTGCCTTCTATCTTGCACATCATGATAAGTTGAAGCAGCTGATATCGGTCGTGTCGTAATGCATGTCCCAAATATTCAACCTTACGCTTCTCTAAATGTATTTCCCTAATTGCAAGTTATAATGGTGCTATAAACAACAATGTCAACGTTAGCTATAAATTTCCATTACCTAGCAATAATTAATGATTTTATGAAGCCATTGTTTTAATGTGATTGTTTGTTTCAGAAACTACCGTATCCGAAGGCCGTAGGATTCATAGTCACCAATGAGTTCTGCGAGAGATTTTCATACTATGGAATGCGAAGTAAGGATTCAACCTCATTATCCTCATACTTTCAACATATCAGAGTCAAGCATTTGTTCTTATTCATATTGCACTAATACAATAAAGCACAGAGATAATTATGCACTTTTATAAACACATTTATTACTTTTAGAAAATATTTGTCAAGCATAACATATATAAAAGTTGTTCTATGTGCCACGGTTACACTCGAAATAGGTAGGTATCTAATGTATTTGTACCATTTTTAGGGTTCCGAACAAAAATGGTAAAAAGGAACCCTTAATGGTGAGACTTTGTCTGTCTGTCACAAATGGACATCTCAAGAACTATACTAATGCTATCAACTTGAAATTTGCCCAACAATTTTAAATAGTAATCTTTTCAGCAATCATCAACAAAAATTATATTAGCTCCACTATCGGCCAAGAGCTGGCGTTACCCTAAAACTGTAATATTCTACACCGCAAACACTTTGACGAATCTAGCCTCGCCGATGAAAACATTTTCACGTTATATTTAGTTAAATTTATGATGGTACGGAACCCTCGGTGCGCAAGTCCGACTCGCTCTTGACCGTTCACGGGTATTGAAAATTACTATCTAATTCAGTGTCGTTTAATTATAATATTCAAAAATAAGAACGTCAAATGGGAATAATTTCATCTTCGATGACAGCTGATAGGCCCGCATCACGCAGCTGCATACCGTGCCGTGCATGGCTGCGCGGTAAAATTAGCTCGCTAGGCGTGCCCTTTTGGATTTTCCATTTTTTTTATTAATTTGGAATGCTAAAAATTAGAAAATTGCTTTAGGGATGGGTATATCTAGTATACTTAACACAAAAAAATTACCATGAAAAACATGCATTTGAAATTAAGGTTTTTACGACAAGCTTTTTTGTTGACTGTACTTTACTAAACTACTACAAACCTTTATGCAAAGTTTCAGCTCAATCGGACACTAGGAAGTGGGTCAAATTTAGCTTGTCCCCCACTAACTACTAACAAACTAACTAAGTAACATGGCAAGTTAAATAAAAGCTTGTAAAAATCCGGCCTATAAACAATACGGACGGATTGGGAATAAGTTTTTTGTAAAAACTCCGTTTTTATGACAAGCTTTTTGTTGACTTTACTTTAATGTATTGTCATCCAAACCAAACCTGTGTAAGTATACAAAATTTCAGCTCTATCGGACACTTGGAAGTGAGTGGGTCAAATTAAGATTTGTCCCCCACTAACTAACAAACTAACTAACATGGCAAGTTAATAATATGCAAGTTAATAATAATAATAAAAAGCTTGTAAAAATAACAAGCTACTCTATTTTGGGATTAAAAGTTGATTTCAAGCCGAGGTTAAAAAGTTCAAAACGTACATTTTTCTTTCACTATCAGTAGGTAAATTTTTGTATCTTCTAAATCTAAATATTCAACATATGAATATTGATTACGTTTAGTTTCATACCTCACTGAATATAGGGTAAATACTTACATAATATAGTAGGTAGTGGTATACAAAAAAAAATATTCTGACAGAGCATTAGTGAATTGAATGGATTTAAATTACTGCATGTCAAGGACATAAACAGGTAAATAATTGCTTCAAATAGTTGGTAATTTCGTCACGCGATCTCTCCTGCCGAGAAAGAATAACCTAGATTCACGAATAAATACTAGCTAAATAATGGTCACAAAATAGCTTAAAAAAATACAACAACGTCTCCACTCTCCGTATCTCAGCTGTCAGAGCATAGTTTGATCGAGTTTTAATTACAAATTTTGCATCGTTTAAAGACAAACACCAAATCATTGTAGTACTTAGGTACTACCTCAGGACCACAGAAAAAAGGTACTACACTAGCCGTACTTTTTGCATACATATTCATATTGATTATGAGACCGATTAAACCATCGGCCAACACAAAGTCTGAGATGTGCGCGGAGCCCCTTGGTCTTATATCCAAATCCAGAGCCAGATTAACTCTGTCAGGGCCCATAGGCAATGTTAAATTCAGGAGAATTCCTTCGTTTCTGTGACGGTTGAATAATGTAAGGCAGCATTCGATGCGTGTTTGTTGTTGACGCGGTATCCATTTCTCGAGCTTTTTCACTTTTCCAATTTGTTTCAAGTGAATTCAACAGTTTTATTACTCACCCGAAAGCTTCCACTAGCTCTGACGTGGTTTGCACGACAGATCCGCTTCCACGATCACCTTTAAATTATTCATTATCAACTAAGGTCTCAGGCCGTGCACGGAAATTGTTCTGTAGGTCAAAATTTCCAGAACAGAAAACCTTGGCACCACTAAACGCTTCGCAGATTCGTTTCTTATGAGGACCACTAAGAAATGGCATGCGTTGCCTGCTTAAGTAGGTATGTGTTTCCCGATAACTATAATCTTGGTCACCAACGCCAGAGTGAATAGGCATCTCCTACCTAGGCAAACATGTAAAATCTTAGTTAGACCACTTCCTGATAATAAACAAGATGGTGGTGAAATGAACATAAAGTGCTTTCTTTTACAGTAGCTTTCCCATACACGTCATTTCCTTGGAGCTGTTTCTGCAGCGCTGGTGCCGCGCGGTGAACTCATATTCGTAAATTACGCGATATTAAGTTTTCCATTTTGTGAACAGAACGATGCCAAAGAAAAATCAAAAGGCGCGAAATCAAATGGTTGATCAAGGGTTAATCCGCCTTTTTCTAAATTTTCAAGTTATACTTATGCGCGATGCCATTTCAGAAAAGTCATATGGTTGACCAAAGAATGCCAGAGATAGAGTTACTATACTGTTACTGACTATTGCTATTTCTATAAAAAAAACAAATTCGCACCTAATAAAATTTTAAATTAAAAAACAAAATATTAAAAGTTAAGTATCTTAAATTAAATTTTGTTTTTAAATAAGTGATCGACTATGTTTAAATATCTATAATAGTACGTAACTACTTATAAGGAGTCATTAGATTTTCCGACCTCGTTTAAAGAACAGGTTTCCAATAATCAGTAAAATTTGTGTCAGTTTCGCCATCGGCATCCTCAATACTGTCTGTTATCTCTAAACCTGAATGTAGGTAAACAATATTTACAAAAGGTTGCACTTTAGTTAACCGATAAATCACTGATGCGTGTTTAAGTAGTGACGAAGTTAGTCATTAAGCAATATTTTGATTGATTTTAATTATCATTTGGACATTAAATAGCTATTCGTGAGCTACTTTGAACAATATACAAACAAATATGTCAACTAAGTATAAGTACTTTGTTAGTATTCATTTGAAAGTTTAAGGCTTATATGTTTGGATGAATGTTGCGCAATCACGCCAAAACGGCTGAACGGATTTGGCTGCAATTGAGGACACAGATACTTTGTAGCCTGAAGAGGCACATAGGCTACTTTTTATCGCGGAAAAATGTCACATTCCCGCAGGATAACGTCACGTAGTCCACGCGGGCGAAGCCGCGGGCGGAAAGCTAGTGGATATATATATTATTAAACCAAGACAAATACAGACATATAAATGCACACAAAAAATCTTGTGCAGGGATCGAACCCGAAATCTTGAATCCTTGGACTCAATTTTTTAGTCCTTATCATTCCACTTTTTGTTTTACTAGAAAAAGTATGGGTCGTCACGTGTTTTTCAGAAGCCGTGTCCTAGTTATCTTTCTAGTTATTGTTCTAAAAACTAGAACAATAATGTAATGTAAAATAAACAATTGCATAGCTGTTCACACTCCATTGATTTGATAAGTTGTTCAGTTCTTATCGATGATAAAAAGTTAAACCTCGCTAACCGTGATCCACTGTAAATACAAAGTATTTTCCTTGTTTTTGTAACTTTGCCTTTACTGAGAGCTAAGTAAAGCCTACGAAGTGGTCAGTGACTCGGTATTTACCTAATAATGTAGGTAATTCATCTCTGAATATCAGTATTGGTAGTAAAAATTTGGTCAAACCATAAACTTGATTTTCTTATCTACTCGTAGTTTCAAACAGTCCTGCCAGCCGTCAAAAGAAAAATCTTTCTATATTCTGTGGTCAAAACTTTAGATCATTCAAACTACACAACCACGGATTGTCATGCGTTCTTCAGCAATCAGAAGAAGTGACTCAAGAGGATGTTTTTAACCCCCGACGCAAAAAGAGGGGTGTTATAAGTTTGACGTGTGTATGTGTCTGTCTGTCTGACGCAACGTAGCTCCTAAAAGACAGAACCGATTCAGATGCGGCTTTTTTAATTGAAAGCTACATTAATCGAGATAGTTCTTAGCCACGTTTAATGAAAATCTATCCGGTAATTTATGGAGATGGTCTTCTGCCTGCCGAAACGGAAAAAGATACAGAGGTGGTGCTTTGATTAAAATAATTACACCCTGGGCAAATATAGTCGGAATAAAAAAAACAAAGTGGTGGCAAAAAATGACTTTCTGTCTGTACTTATATTTATAGTGCCTAAATGGATCAAGCGATTTCAATGCGCTTTTGAAAGGATTTTTGAAAAAGGATGAAATAAAATTTTTGAATTTTAAAAACCCCCGACAAAAACCTCAGGAAAGTCAAAAAATTAAATTTATGACCTCCAACGTATAATATCTTTTAGTACACTTCTCTTTTTGTGGTCCCCTATTATAAAGAAAAAAATTATTTTTTACTTTTTTTTAGGTTTTTTGTCGTAGGTTTTTAAAATTTTGTTTATAAATATGTATAACATCTTCATTACACTCATGCAAAGCAGTCCAATTTGGTCCGTCCCGTCCCGTTGAAACGTCCCGTGGAAACGTCTGTGTCATTTGGAGCTCTTCCTCCAAAGAAAAGTTCCTAATTTCCATTTCCATTTATTAGTAAAATATGGACACCTAATCCAATAATCTTTTAAGGTAGGTATTTGAACGCCACATCTAAACCATAATTTAACTGTTTTCTTATTAACTATAACGTACCTAATGAAATGAATGATTAAAAAAAATGAACTTTTTAGTAAAAATTGACCCGTCTCACAACCCACATCAAACCCTTAATGAAATTAACGCTGGCTATAAGTACAGCGCGTAAGAAGTATTGGCTGCGGTACACGGGTAGAGTAAACGGTAGAGTAGAGCGGTAGAGTACTAAACTTTTTATACTAATGTAGTATTCATTTAGTACTCTACAGCTCTACTCTACCGTTTACTCTACCCGTGTACCGGCTTATTGGATAAATTCGACGCTTCTGGTAACGACTCCGAAAGATCGTGGGTTCGAGTCCCATCGGAGCTGGATGCGAGACGGGTCGATTTTTTTCTAAATATTTCATTTTCCATTTTTCAATAATAAAAATTGGATTGTGAATGCAAAAAATTTAAATAACTTACATTATTTTTGTTTTTCTTTGTTCATAATACTAAACATGTACGATGTTTAACTTCAAGCTATCCTGTCGCTGTACCTGCGGGACAAGCTGGGCTACACGACGAACGGCGCCACGGTGGTCTACCACAGCTTCACAATGTTCGCCTACTTCTTCCCTCTAGTCGGTGCCATGATCGCAGACGGGTGGCTTGGCAGATTCAGGTATACCTTTCCTTTCCTATCATAGTTTTAAGAAACTAACATTAGAACTTTATGGTTAGGAACTACAATACTTAGTACTTACTTACATAAAAATCAAAAATCAAAATCAAAATCAAATCATTTATTAATTTTAGGCTGATACAGTACTTGTGAACGTCAATGAAGCTACGTTAGCAAATCCTAAGGCGGGAGGCCTCGCAAATTTATCATAACGTGTGTGGCTTCCATTACCTAAATGGAAGCCACACACGTTATGATAAATTTGCGCAAACCTAAGCCTGGTTAGGAACTACAATACTTAGTACTTACTTACATAAAAATCAAAAATCAAAATCAAAATCAAATCATTTATTAATTTTAGGCTGATACAGTACTTGTGAACGTCAATGAAGCTACGTTAAAATTTATCGTAACGTGTGTGACTTCCATAACGAGAAGAACCGGCAAGAAACTCGCCAAGGGCTATATTTTTCTCATATATTTATATAGGAACCATAACAGCAAAGTGGTGATACTATTTTTCGTGTGGCTTTAGTATGGTATCTCACCGTTCACCTGCAGACCGGGACACGGCCAAGTATGAATGAGCTTTGGCATTGCAGCCCGGTCCTGACGCATCAGTTCTGGCCCCCGGATTCGCAAACCTTCGGAAACGTTCCCAACAGCGGAATGTCAATACAAACTCTTACACTTAAACTCACTACTGAATAGTCAAAGATTTGTAGATTGCCGGAACCAAATTCTGTGCCAGAGCATATACTGCTACTAGTGCTCTGGCACAGAATTCCGAATCCGTTTCCGACGGTTTTTTGAATTAGGCGGCTGATTCGACAGAATAACATGCATAAAGTTTCATAAGATTTTTTTATTTGTTTCAGAACAATTTTATACTTATCACTGGTGTACGCGACGGGGAGTGTCCTCATATCCCTAACAGCGATGCCGCCAGTCAACCTACCGCCCTTGTAAGTTGTTATGAGGAATCACAAATACTTTTATAGGAAAATAGCTTTCCGCCCATGGCGGTGCACGCGTGAACTTTTTTTATTGTTTAAATGTTATGAGAATAGGTACATACACCGCTACAAAAGTGGTTTCGGCTTTAACTGTGGCGGAGGTGTTCCGTTACAAGTAATTAGTTTCATAAATAAAATTAGTCATTAAATACCTTCCAAAAATGTGATGAGTAGGTAATAAATAGGATATTGCTGCCGTAGTAACATTAATAATATGAAGAAAAAGAAATTAATTTTAATTTAAAGATTATCTATTACATATTTTAAGTTAAGTTCAGTGAATCAGTATCTTAAATTTGAAATACATAAGTGAACGAAAAGTCGTTATTCAAGGATTACAATAATTTGATATTACCTTCTTACTAATCATGCTTTCAAAAAAGTAACAACAACCTTATAACTACCTACACGATGTTTTCCGTTTGAGAATGAGACATTTTCCCGGGGAATAAAGTAACCTATAATTATGTTATTCTAGACTAGACTATTATTATGATTGAGTTTATAATATTAGTAAGATGGCTCCCAAAAATAAATATGCATTCGCATTCTTATTCTCTATCCCTATCTTGAAAAAATTATCGATCCCATATACACATTACTTATTCACTGTTTTCACAAAGAAATAATGCTGCACCATAAGATTTAGGAACTCGCGTGACTATACCGTTTATGTGCCGGCTATATTTATCACTTTAATTGCGGTAGATAAACTGATCTGAACAAAGTCAATGTCAATCATACAGTGATCATAAAGATCGTGGAAAATATACCTCAATTCTGTAATACACAGTAGGTAGTTCAAATTCAAGGCGCTACTCGGAAAAAGTATGGACTCTTTGATATAAAACTATAGGACGGTTAGAGTTGTTATAAATCTGGTAATAAGATATATATTTCTTCATACCTTTATCTAGAATCGTATAGTTTCAGAAACACGATTTTATTATTTTGGCTCGACACTTTTTATTTTCGAAAATACCTCTAAAAAATAAGAAATATCAAGATTATTCTTAAATGGGGATACATATACAATTGAAAATTGGTTTAATTAGTGGACATCAATAATATTTAGGATCGTATTGAAGCATTTTTTTAAAATCGCTATAGTTTTTGAATACGAAGTGATTTTGTGTTTTTTTTTGCGTAATCGGCAAAATCTGTCTCGCTCCCGCGCGCGTCGTTTTCTCATTGCTATCTCGCTTTAGCATAATTTTTCCGAGTATCGCCTTAAGTTGTCAAAAAGGATTTTGACAAATATTGTGGATTTTCATATGTGGATTGTCAAACAAACTGTCTGTCAAACCGTGTATTGTACAGGTGTATACACGGGTGCACACAACAAAAGGCGGACCGCGCTGTTACTGTAACTGTGTATATTATGGTAGGGAGGTGTTGACTAATGGTATATTTCCTACAAATGTTTTGATCTTTATGATTATCCAGTCTGCGTCGATTTATTGAAAAGTCGCTGCTCTTATATTTATGGCAAATTGTTTTTTTCTGATGTTATCAACCTTATTAGTGTAACGAATTTATTAAAATTTAATGCGAATATTATAGGACCTCGCCCGCTACGATAATATCTGATGGCGATTGGCGACTGAACAACATCATCATCAGCGCGTTTATTTACTTAAACATTTCAAGTACCTAGTGTAGTGACCCGTACTCCGTAGGTACTACAAGAACCTAAATACTTACCTGTTTTCACTTGAAAGTCGAACGCTTTAAAATAACGGAAAGTTTGAAACAACTTTGGCAGATATTTTAATTTTTGTACTTTGCATAATACATTTTAATAAGCATTATTTTGTTTAACATGTTAAATTCAATTAAGTACTTACCGTTAAATGTTAATTAATTTGTTGGTAGGAAAACCTATAAACAGCATTTATACAATTGACGCATCTTGTTAGTTATTGTTAATATCTGTATTGACTGGCCATAAAACTAATGCTAGCCATGTTGTTTGTTTTTAACATATTTTCTGGATTTATGATTGTCGATCTGTAATGCATTGCGTATGTTAAAAAACATTTAAACGACATGGGTAGTGAATTAAATTCCTTGGCTGTACCTCAAAGGGACTCAAACCACCCAACAAGCAAAATTATCCTGGAACGCGTTTTTATAAGTCTATGTGGACTTATAAGCCTCCTAAAGTGGCTCCAAATTTACCGACTGCGCTTATAACAGCATAAGCAAATGCTGTTTTTACTGGAGTACATTTACTACTATAATTTTACCTTGTAAACGACTATAAGGTCATTTTCCCTGACCATTACAGGCTCAAGACTCCTATACAAGCATAATTCAAGAGTAATTTCACTGAGGAGTAATTAGTTTAGTAACATAGACTTATAAGTGCCTATAAGAGGACATATTCATGCCATTATAATCGTAGACTCCTATAAGAGCCTATACTAGGAGTATATACTCCTATAAAACTGAGGAGTAATTACTCCGATTACTTTGACTTGTAGGCGTTTAAAAGAGAACATCTGCGTGCTGTTATAGTCTCACTGCTCTTATAAGAGCTAATGTTAGGAGTAAATACACTCAGGACTAATTACACCTATTACTTAGGCTTAAAAGCGATTATAGGATAACATTAAATGGCCATTATAAGTAATAAAACATGGCGATTTCTTCGGTTTTGACACGTGCCTTTATAAAACTAAATATCCTATAACAGTATTATAAAGCATTTCTAAATGCCAGCTGCAAAAATGACAGCTGCCTCGGGTATTTCTTAAAATAATTAATAAATATTAATATGTCAAATTGCAAAATTTATGTGGCGCGTTAAAATTTTAACTATAAACGTGATAGGGTTTCACACAAAATTCAAGTTTCCCGACGAAAACATGGTACGTAGTTCAACAACACAATAATTTATAGGTCACCTCCTCTAGAAGAGATAATGTATTACTCTCCCCATTACTTATTTTTCAACCTGTTTTAATTAAACAGAACCACTTCGTGACGATTTAGTTTGTATCTCGCGACTTGCCAGAAATAAAGTTACAAAAGAATTTGCCGAGAGCTTAATAGTCTCATTTTATACTGTAAGACACTAATAGTAGATACCGCAAGTCTGTTTGGGTTGATGTGGCTCTTAACTAGGATCACTGTTGGCGTAAATGGCATATTCACGGACCATTATAAATACCCTACAAGTGCAGATAGACTTATAAAGTGGGCCCTTTTCCGGACTTATAACTGGTTATAAATCCTATATAGTCCTGATAAAATATGGTTCTAGGATAATTATAAAACCGTATTTTGCTAGTTGGGCAGCAACCTATGGATTTTGGGTCCACTGCTGCAGCTCTTTCGAATGGCCGTCGGTCGAGATGTGTCAAACACGTCAAAAATTTCTAGTATAAAGAAGTTACTCTATTTTTAATGACCGAGCCTATAAAAATATAATACATACTTGCCTAATTTCTATTTATTGACATTTCTTTGCTTCCAAAACGGGTTTATGTTTTTTTTTTCAGGACTTTCACAATAATAGCCTTACTTCTAATAGCGTTCGGAACGGGCGGTATCAAACCATGTGTGTCCGCATTCGGGGGAGACCAGTTCAAACTGCCCGAGCAGGAGAAGTACTTGGGATACTTCTTCTCTCTCTTCTACTTCTCCATCAACGCGGGGAGTCTCCTCTCCACCTTCCTCACTCCGATCTTGAGAGCAGATGTCCATTGCTTTGGGGAGAATGACTGCTACTCCTTGGCATTTGGGGTGCCGGGTATACTGATGATCATTTCTATCTGTGAGTATACCTTTATCGTATTACCTACTAACAAGGCCTACTACAAAAAAGATTTCGTAGTTCTTATAACTAATTTAAGACCTTTCATTTCGAGTCAATAAAGTTTACAAGATACCTAAGTCTTTTTTAATAATCTTCGTCTTGGTAATTTGCAAGTTTGTATATCCGATCAAACCATAGTAGGTAGTAGGGTTTTATTTAACAGAACTAGCTTTTTATAGTTTTATAAAGAGAAAAGATAGCTAGTTCCTCAGTGGTTCAGGATTCCGGGAGTAGTGCGCTTCCATCCAGCCTTATCGTAACTTAACATCAGGTATGACGCAGGCAAAATGGTACCCCGTTATAAAAAATAAACTTCTGGCAACCATTAAAAGTCCTTTGACCAAGGACTATGTGTTTCTGTAATAAACAGTATATTTATTCGGGTGGCTTTGATTTGTCATTCTTAAGCCTTCGATTTTTAGCGCTCAACTAAATTTTTTGTGCCCTGTTTGCAGTACTCTAACACCCTGCAAAACCAATATTTTAATGTTTAAATTAATTAAACTTGTTGCATTAACAATGTGATTTTTATTTCACAATTATAAGAGCTACTTGGAGGATAGCTCATTTTTATCTGAATTTCATTAGAATTTGGGAATAATTTAGGTAAATATTTTATTTTCAGTGTTCTTTGTTGCTGGGAAACGAATGTACATCATCAGAAATCCGGCTGGCAATGTCCTTGGCAAAGTTTCTGCATGTATAGGCGTAAGTAGTTATTTAAATAAGTACGTCCTTCTAAATTAAAAACTAGTGTTAACCAGTAGCGTCCCCCATTTGTATAAAATATAGTTAATAAAATAACCTTACTAAATTGCCTCTTGGTATTAGCACCCACTAAATCTTTCAAGCAAAGCTATGATTTATTGTGTATAGTATAGTTAAAAAACTACTTTACTGCACCTCTAAAGAGATAAATAGTACATTACAGCCGAGGACAGGTAAGTAAGAAATTACATTGTCGAGGATGGTTTGAAGCACGAGCCGCAGGCGAGGGCTTTAATCATTCGAGGCAAGGTAATTTGCTTACCGTACAAGGCTTGTATAGTGCTTTTCTCAAGAAATGCGAGGAAATAAAAAAAAACTGTATAACTAAATAATATTTATAAAAATTTATACCACACATGTTCGGGCAATTATTAAATGTAAATGTTATTGTTTTCCCGGGCACACTTATGTATAAATCGCCCATAACAATATTATTTTAATGATGTATCATTAAAATACGCCAACAACACAGATTCCGAAAATGTATGCGCCTTTTTTTCACTTTTCCAAATCAGATCGTAGGTTTTCATATATCTTTCTTTTGATTTTGCTGGCAGTAAGTTTTCTGTTATTAATTTTGCTTCTGCTCTCAAATTTGGTGGAGTAGGTACATACAATGTCTGTATATGTTTCATTGGCAGAACTCATTTTGATAATTTATTACACAATATAAACTGTATTGATATCTAATCAACCGCTGAAAATCATTCCCGCCGTTTTTTTTAATATTGGTTTGTGAGGCCATGTCCAACGGTCATACAGCCTAGTGATACTTACTACTTGCTACTAAAATGCGCAACTTCAATACCCGCTTCTGGGCGGTAGATGGCGCTGTATATATTTCCCATACTCGTAAAGGATATTTTGTCTATGATAAATCTCATTTTGTTTTTTCGATTGATGTTCGTGCTAAGCATGAAGCTCGACTTAATACTGAGGTAACTGGAGTTCTCACCCTGAATAAAAAAGTGAACACCAGCAAATTTGACATTTAGTATGTAGTGGCTGTCAGTTGTCTCATATGACCATACGTATTTTTTTAAGTGTAGGTGAGACGGAAGACAGCCACTATGTAATTTGTGGTCACAACAAATTGTTCGTACTGCACTCTCCAGTTAACTCAGTATTAAGTCGAGCTTCATGGTGCTAAGGGTACATAGCGCTTGTGGTACAATACGAAGTAATATACTCTGTGCGCACCGTATTTAAAAAAAAGTTAACCTAATTATGTTATAATAATAATGTGGCTGTATGGTGCAAATGTCCCTTTGCTTTTCTGTTTTTATACACAGGAATAACTAAAGAAAAAATAAAGAAAAAAAAGTTGGTAGTACCATAGAAAATCACTGCAGTAATGAATTTCAGTACTTACTTACTGCACTAAAATCAGTGCAGTAAGTAAGTACTGAAATTCATTACTGCAGTGATTTTCAAATTTAGAATGTTTACCTCGGAAAAGTGCCACGTACTGCATTCTTTTCTCAAATATAATATTAACATTTCAGAGCATAAGTGTGAAAAATATGTTATTGGCGGCACGTTTTTAGGTACAATGCAACTAATTACACACATGATATATATTAAAAAACAAACAACGATATGTATTGTGGACAGAATAAATACGCTAAATCATGAGCTGTTGAAACAAGCAGATCGTTACTATAACTTTTATGGATTTCCACGCACGTAACATGAGACACACCTGACTGACAAAGAATTTGCTCGTTTATGTTAGTAGCGCTTTTCAGAGCATACGTAACATAAATGCCTAAGTATAATAAACTGTTAATGTTCTAATCACCGACATGCGACTCAAACCCAGATCCTCAACGTTCGTAACGTCACGCCCGCCAGTCTGTTGTGCGATTCTCTAAAATTCAATCAACAAACTAGACGTTCTTTTTCGCTTGATTTTCACTTGTTTGTTATGAGAATCGAAGGCGAACGACGAAGTGACGCTGAAATTTTGTTAGAGAATCGCACCCCCACAGAACACGGAAAGACTTTCCATGTTCTGTGCGCACCCCTGTCGCGTAAGTTCTTTGCCCCTGTTCTAATCGCAAAAACAAAAGCATGCTAATTGCTCATAGCGTTTTTAAACATGTTTATTTGTTTCCAGCGTGGAATAGTGAAATCCTTTAAAAGCAAGGAGAAACGCGAGCACTGGTTGGATCACGCTGACGATAAGTATGACAAGAACCTGATCGACGACGTCAAGAGTCTCCTAAGGGTGCTGGTGCTCTATATACCTCTTCCTGTCTTCTGGGCACTCTTCGATCAGCAGGTAAGTACTAATACCTACAGACAACATCACAATCTTTAATATTATAAATGTAAAAGTTTAGATGTTTGGATGTTTAGATGTTTGGATGTTTGTATGTTTGTTACTCAATCACGCCAAAACGGCTGAACGGATTTGGCTGAAATTTGGGACTTAGATACTTTGTAGCCTGGAGAGGAACATATGCTACTTTTTATCCAGGAAAAATATCACATTCCCGCGGGCTAACGTCGTGTATTCCACGCAGGCAAAGCCGCGGGCGGAAATCTAGTAATTAATAATTTCTTCCGTTTCAGACTCTGTGTAATTTCCGCATAACCACATATTTTACTTTAACTAGCTGCGCACAGAGGTTTCACCCGCGCAGGCCTGCAGTACCCGTTCTCGTGGGAGTATTGGGATAAAAAGTAGCCTATGTGTTATTCCAGCCAGCGTAAAATCTATATCTGTTCTAAAGGAGATCAGTCAAGCTTCATACATGTTTGGACCAAAAAAGTAAAATGGTCGGCCAACAAAAATAAATTACACATTACTATTGTAAACACTGTAACGATCATTATTTGTTATGACGTCAACAGCGTACGACTAGTGGCCAAGCAGTTATTCAAGTTTAAAAATGTCATTTATTCTTCATTTTCAAACTTGAATACAGCTTGGCCAAAGTGCGGCCAACGAAAATAAATTGCACATTACTATTGTAAACAGTGTAACGATTGTTTTTTGTTATGACGTCAACAGTGTACGATTAGTGGCCAAGCAGTTATTCAAGTTTGAAAAGGTCAATTTTTTTCTTTTTTTTCAAACTTCTATACAGCTTGGCCAAAGTGCGGCCAACTAAAATAAATTGCACATTACTATTGTCAACAGTGTAACGATCGTTTTTTGTTATGACGTCAACAGTGTACGATTAGTGGCCAAGCAGTTATTCAAGTTTCAAAATGACATTTTTTCTTCATTTTCAAACTTGAATACAGCTTGGCCAAAGTGCGGCCAACAAAAATAAATTGCACATCACTATTGTAAATAGTGTAACGATCATTTTTGATTATGACATCTTTGTTGGCTGCACTTTGGCCAAGCTGTATTCAAGTTTGAAAATGAAGAGAAAAAAATGACCTTTTCAAACTTGAATAACTGCTTGGCCACTAATCGTACACTGTTGACATCATAACAAAAAGTGATTGTTACACTATTTACAATAGTAATGTGCAATTTATTTTTGTTGGCCGCACTTTGACCAAGCTGTATTCAATTTTGAAAATTAAGAAAAAATGTCATTTTCAAACTTGAATAACTGCTTGGCCGCTAATCGTACATTATTGACGTCATAACAAAAAATGATCGTTACACTGTTTACAATAGTGATGTGCAATTTATTTTCGTTGGCCGACACTTTTACTTTTTTGGTCCAATTTGACTGATCTCCTTTCATCCAGACCCGTTCAGCCGTTCATTTTTGCGTGATTGAGTAACGTTATCCTAACTTTCGCATTTATAATATTATATCTCAACTAGCTGACCCGGCGCGACTTCGTTCGCGTGGCCCTACCCCCTACTGCACGCTACCCCTACTCTACCCCTACCCTACCTCTACCCTACCACTACCCTACCCCTACCCCTACCCCTACCCCTACCCCTACCCCTACCCCTACCCCTACCCCTACCCCTACCCCTACCCCTACCCCTACCCCCACCCCTACCCCTACCCCTACCCCTACCCCCACCCCTACCCCCACCCCTACCCCTGTGGGAATATCGGGATAAAAAGTACATATAAACCTTCCTCTTGAATCACTCTATCTATTAAAAAAAAACGCATCAAAATCCGTTGCGTAGTTTCAAAGATTTAAGCATACAAAGGGACATAGGGACAGAGAAAGCGACTTTGTTTTATACTATGTAGTGATATACAAAGCGCCCCTTGCATAATCAAGTGCCTATAGTAAGATTTTCGACATCATCGCCATACATGTGTTAAAATTAAATTAATTAAAACCGCATTGAAATCGCTTGATCCGTTTAGGCACTACGAATATAAGTACAGACAGACATTTTATTTGCCGCCATTTTGTTTTTTTTATTGCATCTAAATTTGCCCAGGGTGAATATTATTTTATAGTCAGAGCACCAGCTCTGTATCTTTTACCGTTTTGGCAGGCAGTTGACCATGTCAATAAATGGCCGGATAAACTTTCATCAAACGTATTTAAGAACCATCTCGATTAATTTAGCTTTCAATTAAAAAAACCGCATTAAAATCACTTGATCCGTTTAGCCACTACGAATATACGTAGGTACAGACAGACAGACTTCAAAGACTTCAAACTTATAACACCCCTCTTTGCGCTGCGTCGCGGGTTAAAAATACAATGCA
The DNA here is from genome assembly GCA_949710035.1 of Crambus lathoniellus. Taxonomy (NCBI): domain Eukaryota; kingdom Metazoa; phylum Arthropoda; class Insecta; order Lepidoptera; family Crambidae; genus Crambus; species Crambus lathoniellus. Next base: position 53,143,989 of record OX453296.1, read on the forward strand.
ACCAACAAATGACGACCGATTTGGCGCAGGGGTAAACTACCCGCCTTCTGCGCCAGAGGTCTCGGGTTCGATTCCCAAACAAGACAAATATTTGTGTGCATGAACATGTCTATTTGGTCTGGGTGTTTTCTATGTATATTAAGTATGTATTTACAAGCAAAAAGTATTTAAGTATATATTTATCCGTTATGAAGTTCACGTAGACACAGTTTCTTAAGAAATTAACTACAGGCTTAGATAATGGGTGTTATTGTAAGAAAAAAAAATTAAATGTAAACGCAGCCGGGATTAAGTATAACGGCATATCTCGCCTTAGGGTCACTGTACCATTAAGCTTCGCACATAAATTTTAAGCAACAATTTAAAAGAACATGACATAATAGGTACTTAATTAATTTTTCAGGGTTCAAGATGGACCTTCCAAGCTGACAGAATGAGACAAGATATCGGCAGCTGGACCTTAAAGGCTGATCAGATGCAGGTCTTGAATCCCCTACTGATTCTTCTATTCATCCCTCTGTTTGAAGTGGTAAGAGTACTGATTTTTACGATAATATGTTTATCATACTTACAGAACTAACTGTATATATTGTTAATGGCATAATGAAACAATTATTATTAATGTAATCGCCTGTATTGCCATTAAATTCTTACCGACGAATTTTTGTAGATAGTTGGCGTTGCAATATAGAAAGCAAAAAAGAAAGAAAAAAGAAAGAAAAAAGAAAACAGAGAATAGCAATCAACAAAGAATATAGCTAACATTCAAAAAGACAAACAAATCAACTTTTTTCACATCAACTTTTTAAACGTAACACTGCGGAGTATTATTTTTATAAAAGTAAATATTTTTGTATTATCTTTATAATTACACACACTTTTAACACTCTAACAAACACAGTGATATTGCACATCGAGACAAAAAAATATAACAAACAATCAGTCTACGAACTAGGAAATCTGTCACAAAGTTTGATGGTTTTGAGCCTACGATCAACAATAACACCTACTTAGTTCTAGATACATAGTTGGAGTGACAGATATGGCCGAGCATAGATGTATTAGGCCGAGCGTATACTCCCACTTGAGAGTATAAAAGGAGATTATTATTTTGACAGTGTCAATAATACTAAGGCATTTCAAACTTGGAACGGTTCCTGTAATTTATAATGTATGTAAGATCGTAACATTCGTAACCTTTTTTCTCCGTTTAAAAAAAGTCAGTCTGTGCCATGTAAAGTTTTCATTTAGCTCGTGAGCCTTCATCTAGTACTATTGTTGATCGAAGTTTTGAGCACATGTTTTAAATCCCGAGTTAACTAAACCACTTTTAGTTTCCGAACATTCAACGTTTGTCGTTTTCCAGAGGAGGTTTCCAAATCATGAAAAAATCATCATTTGATTTCGTGCGTAAAGTGTTCGGTTATGGTTAGTCTTCGTTTTTATAAAGTGTTAAATTTTACACTAATTTTAGACCAGTACCAAATGCCGAAAAAGGTATAATAAGTGACTTCTTTATAATAATAGGGGTTAAAGTATGAAATTGCCGTTTTTTTATTTTGTACATAGAACTGAACAACTTTTATAATATTACAAATATATAATTTATTTAGTATTACGTTACATTAAGATCGTGTCGAGCAACTTTCGCTAGTTTAAATCCACGATATTTGATTACTTACTTACATCGTTTTTTTTTCTCTAAAGTTACGACTATATTTGTTTCCAGAATTTCGTACTTTATTAGTGGTATCTTAGTGAAATTTATTTTTTTGCTCTCAACGAATGTGTCATTTAGTAGTTAAAATGGCCATAAATACGTGTCGTAAACATTTATAAAGTTAGATAATATTAGTCGTTAAATAACTTAGAAAAACGTTAGTATGGGCAAATTTTTTTTACGAAAATCTCCATACAAAACGGCAATTTGATTAACCCCTAATATTTATGTTTTTTTTATTTTTAGGCTATTTACCCGTTCTTGACCTGGTGTAAACTGGTCAGGAAACCACTGCACAAAATGATTTGGGGAGGGATATTAGCCGCGTGTGCCTTTGTTATTTCTGGAATCGTTGAAATAAGCTTATTGGTGAGTATTCAAAGTTCTTCCTCTATAATAAAACGCTTTGGGTTTTTATTGTAAGTATTTTGCGTTGTTTGACATGTGAACTATTTTTTAACCGACTTCAAAAAAAGGAGGAGGTTATCAGTTCGACTGCATATTTTTTTTTTATTTTTTATGTGTGTTACCTCAGAACTTTTTAGTTAATGAACCGATTTGGATAATTCTTTTTTTATTTAAAAGGTGATGCTTCTCGTGTGGTCCCATTCAAATTTTATCAAGAACTGACAAGAAGTTCAGGAGTTATCCTGAATAATGTGTATTCAGACTTTATTTGGGTATATGGACGATTTCATAGTTTCATCAAATTGGGGATCATTTTCAAAATATTTTTTTTTTTCGAAAGTTGGTACTTCTGACCTGGTCTTACTTTCACCAAGTCAGGACCAGGGGATCAAATCCCAGGAAAATCGAGAGAAATTCTCAAATATAGGCAAGCCTTATGCGTTCCATTTATTTTTGAAGTTAGTCAAGTATTTGCATCTGGTAGTCATCATCTCATAGTGATGAGCTGGTGATGGAAGCTACAACTCCTTAACGGTTAGGAGCTGGAGAATATTTATTTAAGTATTAATCGTACGTATGGGCCAATAGTTATATTCTTTCAGGTTATTAGGGTGAGCTGCTGATGAGAGGTGAAACTCCTCAACAGTTAGGAGTTATATTATGATGTTTTATAAATACCTTATGCACGAATGGACCTTCAATTGTATTCCTTCAAGTTATCTAAGTAGCTAAAGATGGAAAGCTGAATTCCGTAACGGATAGGATATTTACAACAATTTATCATAATCACCATGTAGTTTCGCTACGATTAGGTATATACACTAAAAATCGAAAAATAAAACGTTTTTGAAAAAAAAATGTAACCGCCTTCAAAACGGATCTTCAAACAAATTTAACAAACACTAAAAAACGAAAAAAATAATAAGATTTTTTAATTCAAAGGACGATGATACGTGACTTTTTCTAATTTATCTTGGTACTTACTGAACTGTTTGAAGTCGGTGCCAAGCCAAAAAGAATAAGAACGAAATATACTAAGTGAAATAACTAACATATAAAAAAAAACTCGGTCCCAAGCGTGAGGTGTAGGACGTAATTACCTCAATACGTATAAGACGGCACCGACTTCAAACAGTTCAGTAAGTACCAAGATAATTTAGAAAAAGTCACGTATCATCGTCCTTTGAATTAAAAAATCTTATTATTTTTTTCGTTTTTTAGTGTTTGTTAAATTTGTTTGATCCGTTTTGAAGGCGGTTACATTTTTTTTTCAAAAACGTTTTATTTTTCATTTCGATGTTTATTAGGTCAGCTCTATATATGATCGAAGATTAGCTCGCTAGCTACTTTGACGTAAATTATAACCTCGTCGCAATTTCAAATTCTAAATGGTTTGAAGATGCAATGAAAGATGGCCGTTAAAATAAAAAAGCCTACATATTATAATGCGATCATTCTTAAGTATATTTCTGAGATTTTTTGTTAGGTAAACTTAATCGATAAAAATCATTTCATGCATGATTACCTTCTTCTTAGATTCTCATTTTTAGACTCGACCGCAAATTTTTAACTGTTAAAATTCTTTGAAACTTTGTTTTTATTTTTATTTCAGCCAACGTACGGCACCTCGGTCTCCGCAGGGTTGGCCCAAATGAGAGTTTACAACGGATACAACTGCAATTTCACATTAAACGTGCCTCACATCCACGGAAACGGCAGCGCAGTGACCATTGCGCCTTTATCAGCCTACGAACGTTTAGACATCCAAGCAGAAGGCACAATAGATCTCCCCTATAGTTTAGAAGGACAAGGGTTCGAATGTGGCAACATTGCCTACGATGGATACTTCCATTTGAAAGAAAAGACTGCAAATTCCTTTTTTATTTCGAGAAGTGGAGTTAGTAATTTTACAGACAATAATGATAAGGCTGTTGATAGCGTCAGCGTCAGGTAAACTTTGAAACATATACATATTTATGTAGGTTAAGTAATATTATAACTACGTTAGCCTATAAGTCAAATAATTAAAACGCGATTGATAACCAGAGTTGGTTTGCACGATCTTTGAAAAATATTCTTGATAAATGGAAAATGAGGTATTTAGAAAAAAACGACCAGTCTCACAACCAGCTCCGATGGGACTCGAACCCACGACCTTTCGCTATCCGTGCGACTGCTCTAATCACTGAGCTACGGAGTCGAGTCCCATCGGAGCTGGTTGTGAGACGGGTCGATTTTTTCTAAATACTTCATTTTCCATTTTTCAACCATAAAAATTGCATTGTGAATGCAAAAAAGTGGAAATTTAAATATTCTTGATTCTAATTATATAAATAAAGCCGTAACTGTATAAAAATACTACAAATTATAATAAGATATATTCATCCATTTACTACGACTTCATTTTTCTTGAGCATCTTAAACGTAACAAAGATCTAAATTTATTTTTATTGTTTAACCAATTTCATATTTTTTCTCCTTGATATTGCATTATAATTCTTCGTGGACACTTTTATTGCATTTATCATTTGCATAATATGTTGCGTAAATATTTTCCCAAAATGAAAAGGTCGTTTCTTCTGCTTTTGAGTCTATTAGTTTCGTAACTTTGTCCAAAAGAAGGATGCTGTTATCCTTCAGAGTCATAGCAGGCCACGACACATGCCCCGACTGAGAGACGGGCGTAGGATTACCGGTTTTTATGAAATTTGCCCACAATTCAGTTATTTCACTCATGAATCGCCTATCTCGGATACTGGTTTTGTTACTATTCTTGATGTATTTGTCCCAAAGCGGCGCACATTTCAATATGTAGCATATTTCATCACCGTTGGATGCACCTTTTACTTTCAAGTTTATGTTTGCCATTGACGTAGCTTTGACCGTGTTGAAATCACCGACGTAGTTAAACTTGTACACAAACATTTTGGTTCCCTTCATTGATAAATGTTTCTTGATGAATTTCCAAATGGGATACACTCTTAGATCTGAAGTATATTTCAAAAAGTTATTGATAGATTTCTCTGATATATTACTTTTAAAATAATAGCCATTGATTTTATTACCTACTTTGTTGTATACTTTCGTATTATAATTATGAACACATCCATCTGAAAATGGTATCATGTATTTGAAGAATGGCTTAAAATAATTGAGGTAACGTACGTTATGTATAAATGGGATCACTTCTGATACACTTTCTGCACTATTGAAGCCTATCAGAATATCTTTACTAATTTTAAGTTTTGTATTGCTGTAAAACTCATCTGGAATAATAGGTACGAGCGATTCGTTGGCAAAAGCGTCTATTGTAGGAGTAAATGGAACAACTGGTCTCTGAAAATTTATCATCTCTTTGTTACTGTAAATTTTTTGAGATGCTTTTATTATGTCCTTAGTTGGTGCCGTAGAAAGGTCCTTATAACCTAGTTTTTGTAGGTTGTGCTGCAATCTTTTTGTTTCCAATTCGTGATTTCCTCGAAACAAAGATGGCGAGAAGATTGATCCACTTTGTAGTATTAATTTGGAAAACAATTGTTTGTTTTTAGTCATCAGCAACAGAGATATAAAAGTAGCCGCTGAATCGCTGCCCATGACCGTAATTCTCTTTTTGTCCCCTCCAAAATGCTTAACGTTTCTTCTAATCCATTTTAATGCCATCACAATATCCTTTAATCCCATGTTCCCATCGGGGCTTGAGTAATTAGATTTTAAAAATCCAAATACACCGATTCTGTGTGTTATCGTTATGAAAACAATATTTTTGTCTAAAAATGCGTCTCCTCCGAACAAGTGGCTCAAGCTTGATGTGAATGCGTAGCCATGGATCCAAACTGCAACCGGCTGCAGTTCCAAGTTGTCATCTCTTGGAATGTGTGTGGTGTAAATGTTCAAACTGAGACAGTCCTCGAATCCAAACAGGCCATGCTTATGAACAATATGTGCTTGTGCGCACGTTCCATGATATTCCACTGTCGCATCAAAAGGCTTTTTCCATTTCTTCATTGGTATGGGATCTTTAAACCTTAACTTACCCGTAGGTTTTCTGGCGTAAGGGACACCATAAAACGAATAGTAGTGTCTTCCATCATTCACTGTCCCCTCTCGTAAACCGATTATTTTACCTTGTTTTAGTTTTACTTCAACCGTGTGTGAACTTATTTCTATTATTACTAAAAAGAAAATATAACAGTTCTCTAAAAACATTACTCATTTTCCGCGTGTCGACCCGACAAAATGGTGTTTACTTTCGCTATGTTAGTTAGCGACTCGAGTGGCGGTGTAATAAATTTCACTCAACTGTTACCATGTTTTGCCAGCTAAATTGAAATACCGCTGAACTCGCTTTGCTGGAACGCTTGCAATTTTTTATTTTTATAACTTGATATTGTTTCAGATTTTTATCGAACGTTAATGGAGTTGCTCAAATAAATTTAGTCGAGAGGCAAAAGAATAGAACCAAATTAATATTGGCAAGCAGCGATATCGGTCAGAAGTCAATAGATGCTGGAACCTATGATATACTTATAGACGGTCAGATAACGCTTGCAGACGCTAAATTAAGAGTTGGTGCCGTCTACACGTTTAATGTGTATAGAGACGGTGATGGAGATTATGTAAGTTAACTTATCTAATGCTTTCGAACATTTCGCGACTTGTATAATATGGACATAATTCAGTTTATATATAAGGTCCTTGTTAAATAGTGCACATAATTTTAAGGGGTCAATGTACTCACGCATACAAACAACTTTTACTATGGAACCAACATTGAAAACGCGAAAAAAAAATCAGCTGTTCCATAGAACATTTTTAAATCGAATAGATCAAAATGTATGGAACAGCTCATTTTTTTTCGCGATTTCAATGTTGGTACCATAGTAAAAGTTGTTTGTATGCATGAGTACATTGACCCCTTAAAATTATGTGTACTATTTAAGAAGGACCTTATATTATGTGATATTTGTATTTCTTCACAGATGGCCAACCCGGTGGTTATAACACCGTGGAACTCGGTACATATCCTATGGCTGATCCCTCAATACGTGATAATGACGATGGGAGAAGTGATGTTCTCAGTCACTGGGTTGGAGTTCTCGTTCACCCAGGCACCAGCCAGCATGAAATCTGTATTGCAGTCAGTCTGGCTGCTGACTGTCGCTTTCGGGAACTTGATAGTAGTACTTATAGTAGAAGGAAACTTCTTGGATGCTCAGGTGAGACAAATGATATGATCATAGAATTATTTCTCCTCCACAGAAGCTCCTGCGAGCATGACTTATTACAGTATTGCAATTAGTCTGGCTGACAGCAGCCAGCCAGACTAATTGCTGCTAACTAACAAGTTAACTGTAGCTTTCGACAACATGTAATCGTGATACTTAGATGGCAACTTCTTGAGTGGTAATGTGAAACAAATGACGATCGTACAATAAATATAATAAATTCTTCTCCACTGAGGCTATCTATCTAAAGTCACGAAGTCAGTATTGCAGTCAGTCTGGTCAGAAGGAAATATCTTTCTTCATCTTAGGAGAAAATTAAGTAAGCTTAAGAAACATTGGGGCTCTTCCATCTAATGACACCTACACCTGAAATAATATAACCTTTCTTCTCATTATCGAGACATTCATAGTGTCTTATATTTAGCTAGCAAGCGGGCAAGTCTCAGAATATAGTAGAGGTGGCATGGGAGATCAAATAGGTTCTTATATTTTTCATAGTCTTCCTGCGTTTTTACAAGCTTTTATTTAACTAGCCATGTTAGTTAGTTGTTAGTTAGTGGGAGACAAATCTTGCAAGTTTTTTTTTAACCACTTTCCAGTGTCCGATTGAGCTGCAACTTTGCATACAGGTTTGGTTTGGATGACAATACAATATTAAAAGTACAGTCAACAAAAAAGCTTGTCATAAAAACGTAGTTTTTACAAAAAACTTATTTATCAATATATTTTTTCCATCATTTCAGTGGAAAGAATTTTTCCTGTTCGCCGGTCTGATGATGGCAGACATGCTGATCTTCACGGCGATGGCCTTCAGGTACAAGTACGTGGAGCTCAAGTCCAGCACCGAGGACCTGCAGGTGGAAGAGATAAGACTGCCAGAGAAGACTACCAGAGACGAGTGATGTAGCTAACGAACAATAAATATTTTTGATAGAGTTATTGCAATTTTTATTGTTATTTATAGACTTATGAAATTTTGATATTTTGAGTGCAAATAAGGCAAGTTTAACGAGCCCTTTGTATAGTGAGATATTGAATGCAGTTCTAGTGGCTGCCCGCGGTTTCACCCGCACAGATCCTCTCCCCGTAGGAATATCGGGAAAAAATAAATCTTATAATTATCATGGTCTACCTGTATTAAACCTCCATTAGATTTGCTCTTCTTTAGATTTACGCTTAGAATTAGACGATTAATTTTTATCTTAAACTAGCTGACCAGCGCGACTTCGTTCCCGTGGCTACATATATTATTCTGTGCCCGTGGCCCTACCCCCTTCTCCACCCTACCCTACCCGTACTCTACCCCTACCCTACCCTACCCTACCTTTACCCTACCCTACTTCTACTCTACCCATACTTACCCCTCCTTCCCCTATTTTCTCACCGTTAAAACCTTCCTAGGACTTCCACGAGCATTAAAAAAAAATTGGCCAAATTGGTCCAGGCGTTGTTGAGTTATGCGCTTACCAACACATTTTGCGATTCATTTTTATATATAAGATAGATTATTTAGGTAAGTACAGTTCTTCCTTTAGAATGAAAGACAGACCCTCAGATCATATAATACTATCAGACCTTATGACTTATGAGTTTGGCAGAGAGTTGGCACGTTGTACTCAGTTATAGTATCCATACTAATATTATAAATGTGAAAGTGTGTTTGTTTGTTTTTTTGTCCGTTTTTCACGTCAATAGAGAGCAATAGATCGACGAGATTTTTGGTATGGGTATATTTTGGGAGCTGGAGAGTGACATACGCTACTTTTTATCCCGGAAAACATCACATTCCCGCGGTATAACGTCATGTAATCGCGGGCGAAGCCGCGGCCGGAAGGCTAGTTACTTGGTCGAGTTGAGCGGGAAAAACAAATATATTGAGACGGACGGGAGGGGCCACACTGGCGCGGCCGGCCGGCGGGCGGTTGCGCGACCACAGAATAATATTTCCGCGACCGGGGCGGAGGGAATAGTAATACGTGTTCGCGCGTCCTGAGGATCCGCAGGTGTCCGCAGGTCACCTCCGCGCGCGCCCCGCGGTCGCTCCAGTGTGGCCCACGACTTATGTACACGGTATTTTTTTTTATCTCCCCGGATAATTTTAGGGATTATTCTACTCATGAAAACAAACAACTTTTAATATGGGACTAAAACTGAAATCACGAAAAAAAATCTGCTGTTCCAGATGCACTTTTGTATGAATCAGCTGATATTTTTCGCGATTTTAGTTTTGGTCCCATAATAAAAGTTGTTTGTTTTCATGAGTTGAATAATCCCTAAAATTATCCGTTGTGGTAAAAAAGTTACCGTGTATTACCTACTTATACATTACACCATGTGCTGTGCTGTTGCTGTATGTTCATTTTGTTACTTAGCTACTCTAAACACTAGGTCAGTGTTACATTACTGTAATAAAACCAGTCAATCATATTTATATTGAAGAATTAAAATAAAATGATTCAGTTTCTGTGCATACTTAGGTACTTATGTTAATTTAATCATCTATACATATAATAAAACAGAAACCGAAAAAAAGTCTGTACATGAAAGATTTAAAAAAAATTATTACTGCTATGTGATGTGTACAGGATATAGACCCCAAAACGATAGATATTAAAAATTTTGTCTGTTTGTCTGTTTGTATATTCGCTTTTCACGCAAAAACTACTGGACGGATTGTTACCAAATTTTGTGAAGTAATAGCTTATAACCCGGGTCAACATATAGGGTACCTTTTATTGCGGGAAAATTTCTTTATATTTAATAAAACCCCTTATTCCTACGGGAAAATACAAAGACTGATTCTTATATAATATTCTTATAATATAAATTGAAACCCATCCAGGCCCATATAAAATCATAAAAATAATTTCATGTTATTTACGTCATTATATCTACTAAGCAATAGATGGCGCAGGTAGTCAGTAAGATATACCTCTCACAAAAGTACATTCGAATGATTATTTTAATTAGGGTGAAAGCCCTCTCTGTTGCCACTTCACTTCTTTCGCATCATAACTACTAAGCAATAGATGGCGCAGGAAGTCAGTAAGATTACGATGATATACCTTTCACAAATGTACATTCAAATTATTATATTAAGTGGGATGAAAGCCCCCGCTGTTGCCACTTTAAGATGTTTTTCACTTCTTTCGCCTATGGTCTTAAGTAGGTATCTATAAAATACAAAATTTATATCTAAAATTGTCAAGAATGTATCTTATACCTTTCTTTACATTTTTAAATTCTTACAATACAAAAAACTACTTAAAAAAAATTTACAGACTCCAAAAAGTATTTGTCAACTGAAAAGGAAAAATATAATATCTGTAATTTAGGTACCTTTTTGAGGTCGGTGCCAGTCAGTTTATTTTTTTTATTACTTTTTATTTCTTAAGTTTTAGTGTACAATAATAATAAGTTTTAGTGAATTGTACTATAACATACCCACGGAAACTACTAAACTGATTTTGATGAATCTTAGACTGTTGCCAAAGTTAAAATACACCTAATTTAAATCAAATAGAATCATCTCGATATGCCTTAAGATTTCGAGAAATTCGTGGACAAACATAGTAAAAAACATATAACTAAGTATTCATATACTTACGAAATTTAGTTTTATTTTAGTAAATTAAAAACCTATTTTTTAAACTTAAAATGTGCGAAGGGTGCCGATTGATGTGTTTTTGTTAATCAAATTTTAAAAGATACATCGAGAAATCAATACTTAACTAACTTAGATAAAATAAAAGAAACATCTAATTCGATGTAAACTGAATTATTACTATTGTTATTATGACTTAAAAGTCATAGATAAAAAGTATATTATCAAGCAAAAGTTATTAACGAAATGTTTTAAGCTAAGTAAGCACTCGGGGCAGTGGCCAAAACTGAAGTTTTCACCCTATTGATGTAATATTTCTATTTCGCATTTCCACTCGACGCTAGATGTCGCTACAGTAAGTATAGTGGTGCCACAAATATATCTGACCCGGTGACAATGGTCGTGGAGGAGCCACTAAAATGGACTGCCGGCAGTCAACAGTATATTTAGTACCAAAAACTAACCACTGTGTGAAATAAGTTTGTCGCAATGTAGACAAAATGTCACCAATGTAATTTTGAAAAATTTGCTCATAAACGCTAAGTGCCCAGTACGTAGATACCGACACCTACCTACCATTTTTTATGTCATTTAACCGGCTCTGGCTACTTAGGCCTTCAGCCGTAGGTACCATCCAATAAAATAAAGGAATATTAAAAATAGTTTTCTATCTAACTTATTTATTCATTTATTTACTAGGAAAGCTTACATAAATGATGTTAAATTAAATAATTAAATGGTATATCATTACATTTTATACCTGTTACTTAAAGAAAATTAATTACAAGCTCTCTCATTATGAAATCTGGACAACAAACACACATAAACTAAACTAGCACAAAAGTCACTACACCGCGCGTACGAAGTCGCGGGCAACAGTTAGTTCATAAATAAATGAAATCAAACATTCCCAAACCCCCAATACGTTTCACCACAGACAATGTATGTCTGTGCGTTTTACCGGCGTTATGGTAAGTATAAGCACAGCCGTGGTATAAGTAGGTAACTATGCGGTAAATGCGGTGACTAAAACGCTGTGACCAATTCAAATACTGTAAAGAAGTGGCTGTTGTCGAACAATCTGGTTAGTTGACTGGCGCGGCCAATCTGTGTGTTGTTCCCAGGGCGCGTTCGCCCTTCGACTAGCGTTAATAGGGGACTGTTCTCAAACTTTGGATTTAAACTCATTGGGGTCAGAACATCGCGAGAGACCATAATATGCAATACACGCCACAGTTTAGGCAAGCAAGCGGCTGGGAGAGGTGAGGTAGAGTACCCTACCTCGCATAGTGGCTAACTTCACGATCGCTGAAAATACATACTTACATAAATATTGGACACCATCACATAAGTAGGTACATTGTTCCAATACCAACCTATAGTATCATAATAAGCAGTACCTAGTGTAATGCAAATTGGAAACAACGACGGATATTATCACATACTTACACCCAGACCCGAAGAAATATTGAAAAGTTCTTTTTCAATATTTACCCGATCTGGAAAAGAACCCAGGACCTCTAGGGATAGCGGCACCTTGAAAATCAGTGCATAAGTTAGGTACCTACACCATTCGGCCATGGAGCAGAGGTCGTATCTTGAAACACTAGATTCAATTTCTATAGACTAGACTGCCTGTTATTGATATGGTTATTTTTCTATCAATGGTTTTTTTTAATTTAGTCGGGGGTATCTACGTCAAGATTTATTTTAATCTTCATCGTAGGAAACTAAAAGCGCATTTTGTATTGAAATGATGATGCTGCTGATGGTACTGGCTGTAGAAATAAAATTACAATTTATTTAATAACTTTTAGAATATTTAAAGACTAGATTACCTTAGTCTTCGGTCAAGATGGGATTTTGGTTAAAAATAGAATACGTTGAACAGTTACATTTACAATTTAAATAAATAAATTTAATATTAAACTTCATAAAGAAAAAAAAACATTTTCGATGCATAAGTAGTGAAGTATGAGTGAAGTATATTTATTAACCCCCAACAGTTTGGCAATCGCACCATCCCAACAATAGTGAGTGGATCTGCGAACGACTTGTTAATAATTGCGTTTAATAAATGCTTACAATCAACAAACAGACAGACAAATACGGGCAGGGGTCGTCCTCAAAGGGAGCGATTTGGTTTCCAACCCATTGAGCGAGGATAATTGATAGATATGTGTACTTAGGTATGGTTAAGGAGTTGCATATCCGATTGTTTTATTTACAAGTTGAATTTAAATGAATGGGAAGAATTGGTAATATTGGTATTGAGGTTAAAGAGTACTTACATTTTTAACATGAACATAGGTAGGTACCTATTTTTTACGTAATTGTTTTACCTACTTCAATATTTAAGTCAAAGTCAATTTTGTTTCATCATCATCATCATCATCATTTCAGCCGTACGACGCCCACTGCTGGGCATAGGCCTCCCCCAAGGATCTCCACAACGATCGGTCCTGTCCTGCGCTGCCCGCATCCAGCGGCTTCCCGCGACCTTGACCAGATCGTCGTTGTTTATTCAATGTAAAATTGAGATTGAAAATACTTGTTCAAGGGTTGTTTTTTTCTCCCTGAAAAACTGAATACAGAGTCGTCAAATTAAAAAATGACCTTAACATCTTATGGCTAAGGTCAGTTTCCATCACAATTACACAATAAACTATGATAAATACCTACAGTTAAGTAACTAGCTACCCCGCCACGGCTTCGCACGGGTGGTGCCATATAAGTATATATTTTCTTTTATACAAACCTTGTCCTGCTAATACAAAACACAACAAAAAAAGAATTATCTAATTTGGTGCAGTCGTTCTAAAGTTGTGCGCTTACATGCATTTCGGCGATTCATTTTAATAATGCAGTATGGAATCCCCCTCTTCCCCCAACATACCTTTTATGTGTGTCGACAATTTCATACGTATCTATAAAGACATTTAGCTAGTTATATGCAATGTCAAAATCATTTTTTTCTTTACTTTTGTGTTACTTTTGTAATAAATAACAATTTTACCAGAATTCCCACACATCTGAGGGATGTCGCCATAGTAAAAACTTGTCACTATATTAATATCTTTCACCTGAGATAAGTACGTACGTTTCAAATCTGTTAGTCGGAAATGGGTTTTGGGATGGAACGTTTTTTCCCATCGTCCTTTCAATTACTAAATAGTTACTTATTAGCAAAAAACTACTATACACTGCAAGTTGCGCCATACAAGTAAGTATGTTACAAATGTTATTCTTAATAAAAAATAAAATAAAAAACAAAAACACATTTTAATTTAAGGCAAGCAGATAGGAGCAAACTCATTCCCACTGGCAGCACCCGTTCACGAGCCTGACGCATATAAACCAGCCATCGCTTCGCTCTACCATATAATTAGGGAATAATAACTTTAACTTCAAAAGTGTAAGTAAAGTCAAAGATTTACATTGTATAATAGTCACCTATAAAAAGCTGTCTTATAAAATTAGCTAAGTGCGTTTCATAAATTCGTTTATTTTCCTATTATAATTAGACCAACGCTTCGCGCACGAGTAAAAATCTTTAATCTGCTGCAACCAGCACAAAAGTAATATAAAAACCAAGAAATTAAATTCAAACCTATCCGCGCAGCTTATCAAAACGAAAGCGACAAATTCAATAACAGCGATTACAAGCAGTTCACGACACGGATTAATTAAGTGCCGTCAGAAAAACAGTTTTCAAGGAGGCGTCGGTCGTGTTGCAGACACTTTATGCGACGCGTGGCGCGCGCGTGTCGCCCGCCTGCAGGCCACGCGGCCGGCGACCCGCGGGCAGATGCGACCGCGACCGCGAAGAAAGAAAGCGTATTCCACTATTTCCAGTCGACAAAACACTGTCGGCCCCTTCCTGCCGCACATGTGTGGACCTAACCCACACTCCACTTGGCCAAACCCCGGATAATCCGGCCAAACATATGCGGACAAATAAATAAATTAAGCAAAGCCAACAGCAGTTTGCGTTTAACCGCCGTTGTTTAGGGTTTAATTTAAGACTCATGAGAAATGTAAATTTAAATTATTTTTTATTCATTGGGAAAAATTGCTGTATTAACCATTATATTAGTCAGAATTTTAATAATAATATTTTACGATAAGGCTGGAGGTGGAAGCGCAGTACTCCCGGAATCCACATGAACTGAGGAACTGGCTATCTTATATGTAGCTACCGGAACACAATAATGCATTGTTAGGTGTGTCTTAGATAGATGGTGGTAGATAACTAGCCAGGGGGACGAATGACAAGTCCTGCCACCGACCTACCTTCCAATCAAACCGAAAACAATATGAACCACAGATGTACCCCCACTGGGAATCGAACTCGGGACCTCTTGGGTCTGAAACCGGTGGTGTGAAACAAGAGATCACAGAGGCGGTTAAAATTCACAATGTTAGTAAAGGAAAATATGAAATAGAATATATTACTAGAACATAGTATGTTTTCGGCGGGAATCGAACCTACGCTTCATTGGGAAATCCGGTTCAAGCGTCAAGCCAACCATCGAAATGCCTACTTGGCTCGTAGTATTTTTCTATTACTTTTTCCTGAACTAATGAAATCAATACCTATTGAAACTTGTAAATTGAAGACTTTATCTTCTATTATTTTAATATTTATAAGTACCTACCTGTTAAAGCTATCGCATGAGTGCAATTTATTAAAGTAAGACTAGAACTCCATCACAGTATAAAAATATTATGACACAGCAGAATCTGTTCTCAATTTGCACTTTAGTAAGCTCATTTTACAGAAGGAATCATAATCTTATTTTAAAAAGAAACAAAAGTACTACATTTGAAGATTTTCTAAAGTGAGGTTGATTTATTGCATCAATAAATACACAAACAAGTACAAAAAAAGACAAGAAAAATACACAATAGGCGGCCTTATTGCTACATAGCAATTTCTTCCAGGCAACCTAGGGTGAAAGAAATAAATAAAAATGATAATAGGGGAATGGGTGCTGAAAAAGAATATAAAATGATGAAGTAAAAGTATATACTTAAAATATGAATTACTAAAGGAGATAAATAAATTAGCTGAAAGAGAGAAGAAATGACTTTTAACTTGGTAATCACCAAAGGACACCAGAGTTGAGTGAGCCTTTCTGATACCCTCTGGAAGCGCATTCCACAAGAGAGTGGCACGCACGGAAAAGGAATAGGAGAGGAAGTCGGAAGTGTGACGCGGGATTTCTAAGGCAAGGTTAAAAGTAGAACGCAAGGTACAATGTGCGGACGAAGATCGAAAAAGAAACAATTTTTAAGAAATGGTGGGGAAGTAGCTAGGAAAAGGATAGAGTAGAGGAGCTTGAGTGTGTGTAAGTCCCTGCGCCAGCGAATAGGGAGCCAATTGAGTTTGTTGCGAAAGTGCGAGGCGTGGTCATATTTTCGAAGATTGAAAAAGAATCTGATCGGCAATAAATTACGTAAGCGATTTAGTGAACCGTACGCTGCGACCACTTTTTCCTAAGCTGTTCCACATGAAGCTTCCAGGAAAGATTTTGATCGAGAATAACACCGAGATTCCTGACGGTGCTAGATAACAGGATAATTGTGCCGTCTAAGGAAACTGCCGGGATTTGTTCAAAGTCGATCCTCGAAACGAAATGAGAGCTACCAATTATAATGCATTGAGTCTTCGCCGGGTTAAAGGCTAGGCCAAAAGACTTACTCCAGGAACAGATTTCAGTGAGATCAGAGTTGATAGAAATGATTGCATTTGACAGTTCAGATAAAGGTGCCTGTGTGTAGATCTGTAGATCGTCAGCATAAAGGTGATAGGAACTAGAAAGAGACCGAGTTATGGAATTGAGAAATATAGAAAAGAGAAGAGGAGATAAGAGGATCCTACTAAAATAAAAAACACACCTGTAGTTTTATCGCATCAATCGATGATGTCAAAGGATCAAATCTATCTAACAAACATGATAGATTAATAAAAAAGAAAACAATAAAACATGATGGTGCGATGGAAAAGCAGTTTTTAAAGCCACAAATGCAGTGTTGTTTCTTTTTAAAAACCAAATAATGTTTTTCATTTTTGTGCTGACTTTCATCAATATCTGTACAAGTACAAAATTTCAGCTCAATCCTATGAAGTCACTAATAGGACAAGTTAAATAAAAACTTGTAAAAAAATATCATATTTACTCAATGTATTTACTTGAAAAGTCGCCGCCGCCGGCCGCCGCGCGCCGGCTAGGAATATTGTCTTTATTCTTTCGCCACTTTCCTCTGTAGCTCCTCACAATAGTGATCACACGGTAGAGCAAGCGAGCTAAGGGCGGGGCCACACGCGCCGGCGCGTGCGCACGTCGAGGGTCAGGTCGGGCTCCGCGACAAATCAATTATAGGGCACCGCTTCCGAGCAGAATTAGCACCAAATTACAGCCGAGCCAAATTACTTGTTTATACGAGGGCGACTCGCTAATTTATGGACTTGACAAATCTCAATGGCCTTTGCAAATTATGGGTGTTGAAGATTCACACGCTTGTGGACTACATGTGAAATTAACTGGTGAATAAAATATGTTTGTGATGATTTGAAGTGGAATAATTTGCATAGATGTGGCTGTCTTTTTTATTTAAAAAAATTGCGATCTCGTCACTTATTAAGTTTCTAAGTACTACAATGGCGCGGTGATCCTGAAGTGGATCTTGGCTTTCGAGAGCAGAAACGCCATTGCCCTCCTTCCTGCATAGTTCGACCTCCTCCCATTTGGATAGTTAATAGTACATTATTGCAAAGGCCGTTGCATTGCAGCAGGTCGAGTATGTATGAGTTTGAAGGCCGAGCCGTAGGCGAGGCTTTTCTCAACAGAATGCAGGGATTTTATTTAAATTTTTACTTTTTTGCATTCACAATGCAATTTTTATCGTAAAAAAATGGAAAATAAAGTATTTTTGAAAAAATCGACCCGTCACACAACCAGCTCCGATGGGACTCGAACCCACGACCTTTCGCTATCCGGACGACTGCTCTAACCACTGAGCTACGGAGTCGTTTTCAAACGACGACGTTGTGAGACGGGTCGATTTTTTCTAAAATAGTTACTTTATTTTCCATTTTTCTAGAATGCAGGGAAATAAAACATACTTTTTATATTATACATAATTTTAATTAAAAGAAAATGTTATGCACGCCCTTTCATACAACACTGAGCGTTGTAATGTTCCATATTAATAAGTTTTTTGTAAAAAATACACTTTCATGACAAGCTTTTTTGCTGGCTGTGTAACGATGTCGTTCGTTCCAGTCATTATGGATGGTTAAAAACTTGGAAAGGGGCAGGTAAGTTTTCATAATCATACCCACTTCTACTTACCTACCTACCTACTTTTTGTTATTCATGTATTTTTTATCTTGTTGTTACAGTTCCTTATCTCTACTTTTACAATAAAACAAATCAAGACCCTATAAACATGTTTTATTCATAACTACTACCACTACATTTTGTGCGGCGATTACCGACGCTCCAGCACCTATACTGTGGCCCTGTGTCACACTGGCCATTACGCTACAACTGTACTTAAATATTATATTGTTATCTAAATTCTAAACCAAACCTGTATACAAAATTTCAGCTCCATCGGACACTGGGAAGTGGGTCAAATTAAGCTTGCAAGATTTGTCCCCCACTAACTAACTAACAAACATGGCAATTTAAATAAAAGCTTGTAAAAAAAAGACTCTTCGATTCGAAAGATTCTTCGATCAACAAAAGTACTAGATGAAGGCTCACGAACTAAATCAAAACTTTATACTTATGGCACAGACTGACTTTTTTTAAAAAACGGAAAAAAGGTTACGAATTTTACGATCTTACACAAAATCTTACATTATAAATGACAGGAAGCGTTCCAAGTTTGAAATACCTTATTATTACTGACACTGTCAAAATAATCTACTTATAAATATACCTACGCTCAAGTAAGTGGGCGTATAACGCTCGGCCATGTCTGCCACTCCAACTATTATGTTATGAGTCATAACTTATGTTATGACCCTTCAAAGTTGGGTGGGCAAGTCCATTTAAAAAGTACAAAAATAAATATTACCTTTAATTACCTAGTTCGTAAAATGCTTAGCAAAGTCGAAGAAATAATTTTGATCAAATATTTAATTTGAACAATATTTAATATAGCTGCCGACCTAATTTCTTACGCGTTGCGACAAACTACGAAAGCGTGACGTTACAATTTCGTAGCTTTTCGTAGCCAAGTACCTATGTATGGAGCGTTTTTGGGCGAGTCCTGTGTGTGCATTTTAAACTGTGATGTCTCGGGGAGCTTTCATGCTAGCAAAATAATTCCTTTGCCAATGTTTCTATCATTGAGAGATTATTGTATATTACCTAAATAAAGAAAATAGTCATCATGCCTATTAACCATTGTATTAAATCGAGCGCATTATATCCAATATCAATTTGTATGTCTTCCTTTAACATTCTATTTCAGAACAAAACAAAGTTACAACTAAACAAGTGCTTGTTTTTGAAGATTAAAGTTTAACACAATTTTACCTACTTGGATTAACCTAAGTATAAAATAGAGAATAGAAAACTAAACCCTTTTTTGCAATAGTTACCAAAAAGCCTTAACCAACAACCTATTCCCTTTGATAATTAAAAACAACCAATGACACCGGCTAAGACTTTTTTCGTTGCATCGCCAATGTTTTTTTTATATTATTTTAATTACAGGTGCAGTAAACTTCCTTACAAAAGGTAAAATTTTCTACACATTAATATCAATGGATATATCCGTATATTATGTGATACGGGATACCTTATTTCTAGCCAAAGCCAAATATGACTAACATACCTAATATCTACGATTTGTCCTAAAGACTTTAATTAAATGTTGATCTAGCTATTTTTATATAGCGGTTTCCAGTTCGGTGGTTATGTAGTGATTCACCGTAATGACCATCCATCTAGCTGCTAGTAGACGAAAGCCTCTTGGCGGGCTGTGTTTTATGGAGCTGTCAGCGGCAGACACTCGGTTCACCAATGGGAGGGAAGCATCGATCGCTCCTATCTCCCCCTCCTACGGCACTCTCGCAAAAGGAGGTAACTAAATTATCTGAGAATGTGCGGATTTTCTCAGAGTTTAGGATACTTTTTTAGGAAACTTTTGTAAATATGTTTTATTGAATATCGGCTTTGTGCGAGGACCTTCTCAAAGAAGATTGTCTACATACTCCACATGCAAACCTACCAGCTACATGAACGCTACGCCTTTATCTGCGCCACGGCCCTCCAGGGACGTGGTCGCCTTCGATAAGCTGAATTACCCGTCCGGGTAACAGCTGATTTCAGGCAGTGTTTAATCGGTAAGAGTCCGACATAACCCTTGCAGCCGGCTGTCAGGGTATCCGTGAGGATTCACTGCCTCCTTCCCTTGTGTGTCCGGAAGGTATTGGACGTGCGATTATTTCAATAGGAAATGGTCGGACATTCAACGAAAAAAAAAACGGAATCGGCCTGACAATCAGCATCATCAGAAATCATAACCATAGTAAGTATTTGTTTCTACTATGTTATCATCATCATCATGTCAGCCGAATGACGCCCACTGCTGGGCATTGGCCTCCCCCAAGGATCTCCACAACGATCAGTCCTGCGCTGTCCGCATCCAGCGGCTTCCCGCGACCTTGACCAGATCGTCACTCCACCTTGTAGGGGGCCTGCCCACGAAACGTGTCGTCCGGTACGCGGTCGCCATTCAAGAACCTTTCCGCCCCAACGGCCATCGGTTCTCCGCGCTAAGTGTCCCGCCCACTGTCACTTCAATGATAAAATCCTTCGAGCGATGTCGGTTGTTTTAGTTCTCCTGCGGATCTCATCATTTCTGATTCGATCGACCAGGGAAATGCCAAGCATCGCTCTCTCCATTGCTCGCTGGGTGACTTTGAGCCTTCTTATGAGACCCATAGTAAAAGAACACGTCACACTTCCATTAGGTCATTACTGACAACACACACTGTCAAAGACTTTCGTTTTGAGACATTGATGTATTTCGGACGCAAATATATGCCGGAGCTTCCTAGACCTATGTCATATTAACCTGTATTGTAAAAACAGATAGACAGACACGTCAAACTTTTTTTGTTTCTCTTATTTACTTAATTACCTACTAAGATATTTTAAGTACCTAATACTTACCTTTTCCTTAAAACCGTTTTTACAATTTCACGCTAGAATGGTTAAAAATAAAGTAGGTAGGTAAGTATAGAAACCATAGATATAAACGAACTAATTTAGTTAGTTTAAAAAAAGGAAAGCAAATTTAAAAAATTGGGATTATCTTCATTATTTGAAACAAATCTCTATGAAATTCATACTCACTCAACGGCACATTTGGTAACTAACCGACCACCTCTTTTTCGTAGTATACTCTTATCATTTGTCGTACTCATGAAGCTCGACTTAATACTGAGGTAACCAGAGTATTAAGTCAAACTTCATGGTCGTACTTAAAATGCATCTCATTCTCTTTTTAATTTCATAAAAGTCATATTTTGCGATTTAAAAAAATTGAAGTCCCCGATTGACTTTCTTTCGAATTGTGTTTTTGTTTCGTTTGTCATTTGTTTAGTTTGTCCACTTTATTGTTTTGTCAAATCTTGTGTCAGTCAGTATGCAGTCAGTATACTAATTATTGATTCCCATCGAAAAAATGCTACTAGACGCTGTAGGAGCAGCCAGAGTGGTGGCTTTAGCTGATGCTGGGTACAGCCAGCGTCGCATTTTCCGGATGCTTGCTGTGCCTCGAACAACCATACTCGTATCGAAATCTCGGAATTTCAAGAATAAAATTGAATTCGAAGCCTCAGCAATCTCAGCATCAATTATAAGTAAGTATACCTAACGCACTTGGAAGCCCCAGCATCAATTATATAGCGCAATTTCTGAAAAGTTCTGAGAAACTCACTTGAAACATTTTGTGCGGGAATGTCGGCTACCCCGCCCCTTTTGATCCCTACGCCGAAGGCGCCTCCCACTTGCAGGGGATCCGTACCCACACACCAGCACCAGCACAGACTTGCGCACAAATATCTGTCTAACATCCCTTCCAATAAACGCCACAATCCCTCAACACACCCCGCACTCGCTAAAGTAACTGATAACCCCCAAAGTTAACAAGATGGCTTCCCATTGCGGTATAAAATTATTTTACATGCAGTATGAGGGTTCAGTACAGTTGCGATAGTCAGAAAGTCTAGACGGATCCCTGTGGTGAAAAGTGTATGCAAGTATTTCCGAATACCGATTTTAATATGTCCGGGGCCAAGACACAATTGGCCGACTCTTCGACATCGCCGCCGCTAAGGTAAGTTCAATTCTGTTTAAATATCTAGTACCTACTTACCTACGTAAATCTGACATACCTAGGTACCTAATAATATAGTTTGAAACACGACAAAATTTTGGCGACTGGAGCGAATTCTGTTACTTTTTAAAGCGAGTGCCTTCGTAAATAGTGTGATTCATTTAAAACTTAAGATTTTCTTCAACTATTTGGACATGCCATCTACAATCATACATATCAATATCGGGGGGAAGCAGGAAAATTGACAATAATATTCATGTGTGTATGCGGAAAATCGGCAATATTTTAGTAGGAAAAAGATTTTAAAGTGAAAGGACATGTTGTTGTTAACGTTATATGGCTGAATAACAGTAATAGTGATCATAATAAGGCTGTAAAACAATATCAAATTATTGAAAATGTAGTTTTAGAAAAAACAACCAGCTCCGATTGGACTCGAACCTACGACCTGTCCGGGCGAATGCTCTAACCACTGAGCTACGGAGTCGTTTGGAGACGCGTCGAATTTTAGCCAACTCAACAATGTGAAGATACGTCTATTATTAAACTCGTTTTTTTGACATATAAAATTAATCTTAAAATAATAACGCCAAAAGTTATTAATCTAAGAAATTAGTTATTCAAACTTGGGAATCGAATTAGAAACGCATCTGCAAAGGTACCTATACCGAGATAAAGTCGAACCAAATAGCTATTAGATGATGTCAAGAAAAATACCGGAAAAGGTAAAAAAAAATTGACTATCGGAAAAGGTAAAAAAAACAAAATCAATTGTTTTTTTCCTTTTTTCGTACTCATATATTTTTTAAATACGTTTACTTCAGCGAATCGTTGTTCACTTACACCCATTTTCTCAAGAAAATAAGTGACAGCAATAGATTTGAAGAAGCAATAACTTTTGGAGCTTTCTGCAACTGGGTGTTAGTCAATTACCTAAAAACTTTATTCTGCCTTTGTGTCATCTAGTTTTTATTTTATTAATCCATCGTTTCCATAATGAAAATTTAGTTTTGATAATGAAATTAATAATGTAATTATTTAAAATACGCTTGCACGGGTCAAGCAGCGCTCAATCACGGATTAATACTGAATGTCTGAATAAATTCAAGTACTTAATATTGACAATAATATTGTTATAATTGTGTGCTTTATTGTTCGATATTATTGCCAATAATATTGTGTGTGTGCGGCTAGCAAATCGCGGATGGATAATAAATAATGTATTATTTATTAAAATCTTTGTTATTTTATGCGGTACTTATACGTCGTGTTAATGCAGTAACCGAAAAGCCCATAGACCCCAACTAATTTATTTTATATTAAATTGAATTCCATTGAAACGAAACTTCCAAGATATTCGTTCTCATCATAGGTCTCCGGGACTTTTGTGACAGATTTTAAGAGAGCACGTGACGGGTAGCGCGTATTAAATGAATAGGCAGTAGACACAAACATTTTTAGAAGCGGCAAAAAATTAAAACATTTTTTTTTTATTTAACCCTTATCATAAATATGTGAAATCGATTCTACTCTCGATTCTGAACAAACTATTTTCTCTGTTTTTCTAAAAGTATTAACACGTTGTATACCTATTCAATGCAATGCTGAGCGATATCAAAGTATTACAAACTAGTTACTCCGCATGGTTTTAACCGCGAACCTCAGGAATATCGATAAACAGTTTTTTTTGTAAAAAAAAACATTTTTATGACAAGCTTTTTGCTGACCTTACTTTAATATTGTATTGTCATCCATACCAAACCTGTATGCAAAATTACAGCTCAATCGAACACTGGCAAGTGGGTCAAATTTGGGTTGCAAGATTTGACCCGAACGGTACGACCCGTACGGCACATGCATACATAAACTGCAAGCTAAATAAAAGCTTGTAAAATGTAGCCTAAAAGTAAAGTGTAAAATAAAAGCTTCGTTTTCCCGTAGCGAAAACCGTCGGATAGACTACTCTGGGCTGAAGTACTCTTACGGGGACGGGTCAGACGACGAGGGCTCGTCGTTGGCTTCCGAGCTACCTTCCTGTGTGTACGCCGCTGCCCGGGGAAGACTGCAGTTGCCTCTAGCGGCATACGTACATCAGCACACCAGGCAGTTACATACAGGTATGTAGCATATATATTTACTGTGTATGTAGCGATTATACAGGGTTAAAGAACGGTTCATTAACTGAGGCGGCTAGAGGCTTCGGAACCCCTTCGGACTCGTGTCTCCCCTGATGTAGGGCAGAAGCCCCGGTTTTGGCCACTGTACCGGTTTTGGCCACTTTTTGCTTAAAAAGTTTTCTAATCAACTTTACGCAATTTTTGCTAAGGGCAATTAAAATAAGGTATTTTAAGGTAATAATAATAATTGTTAGAATTTCATAAGTCATACGACTTTTTTTCAATAAATTCCATTTTGTGTTTTAAAAAATGTTTTGTATGAAAATTTTAAGAAATTTGTTTTGGATGAAATACTTTAAAAACCTTTGTTTTTTACAATTAAATTGTTGTTTTGCAATTGATTGGTTTCTAGCGTATTAGAATCTCATCATCATCATCATCTATCAATAAGTGGCCGGTACATTTGGCACCTCTCACACATTTTGTGTTAACTTTTTTAAATTTGAAAAATGTACCTAAGGTAGATAAATTATCTATAATTTGAGATATAATTAGTGTCTTAAATACCTAAGATCATTTAGTACTTAGTGCTTAAAAATCAAAAAATCCTTAAAGTGGCCACAAGGGTACCTCTGCCCTACTACCTTCCTGTGTATGCCGCTGCCCGGGAAGACTGCAGTTGCCTCTAGCAGCATACGTACATCAGCACACTAGGCAGTTACCTACATACAGGTATGTAGCGATTATACAGGGTTGAAGAACGGCTCATTAACCGAGGCGGCTAGAGGCTTCGGAACTACTTTCCTGTGTATGCCGCTGACCGGAGAAGACTGCAGTTGCCTCTAGCAGCATAGGTACATCAGCACACCAGGCAGTTATGTAGAACAGAGTTGAGGGGTTAATATGTTAGAATGACAGGGTAAAATGCGTCCGTCCGAACTGCCACTGTGTGTTTGCTGCGCGTTGTTTCTGCAGCTGCGTGCTGTCCATCTCTAATGCTTTGTTTCTTTAGTTATTTTAAAAGAATTTTAGAAAGTTTTGCTTTGCACGAATGAGCTGTCATATTGTCCATGGGAAAAACAAAGTTTTACATACGCTCTTTTAAACACTAGCTCATTTATACTCATTTGTCTCATTTGTCTACAGAAGCGCTGCTGGAGGCGTCAGTGGAGCCCGAGTTCCAGTGCGGCGGCTCCCCGTACCGCGTGCAGCGCGCCGCGGCCAACGTGCGCGAGCGCAGGCGCATGCTGAGGTCCGGCCCCAATGGGTAGCCTTTTATCTTGATGCATCATTTAAATTTACAGTACCTAGGGCCATCACAATAGGCTACATGTTTTGGCAGATGTCAGTCATCTTACAATGACACAGAGTAGAGAAGGCCGTGCACAGAGCATAGTAGATATGTGGAAGTTGTCCCCCCCGTGGGCTAGAGTGCGTGCCAGATAGCTCTGCACGCGTCTGGGGCGTTTTTGGTGACTGTTACAGTACGTGCTCATTTACTGCGGAAAAATATAGTACAGACTGACAGCTGTCAAATGTGACCTATTCAAATGGCCCTACTTTACGTTTTATGCACGCTCATAACCTGTAAACCTGTGCGCGTAGGTTTTGCACCAGACACGCTCTGTAATAAACTACTTATTCAGGTGTAAATTGTGCGAGTAGGTATGGCTGGCTTTGTATTTTTATTTACAAAAGAAGGAAAGGAACATATAAGTAACATAACTTATTATTATTTTATCATAATTTTTTACCATAAGAAACAAAATTAAGTGTCACTAATGACACAATGCTTCAACAAGCATGTAAATTAGATGTGTGTGTGATAGAATGCTAGTTCTATAATCAAGTTATCGATAGAGGTCGCTGGTAAGGTAACCTTCTACTTCGATATATAATTTTTCATGTTTTCACAACAGTGTTATCCTGTTTTATGAAATCAATGTTTTCTTATGACGTTCGTCGTCATCGTTCGTAAACCGACTTTACAGACAACGAATTTTTTGTCGATAATAATATTGTCAAGTTTCATTCCCTTTCGGGTTTCACTTTATCGAGGGACACATTAAACACCAATACCACGAAAGTTGCTTACAGATTGCTCCAGATTGATCCATTACAGGTGCCAAGCAATTATTGCCAAAAAATTGCCCGTGTAAACGCAGCTTTACACAGGTAAAACCTCGGTAAAACTTATAGAGGGTTTTTCTGCGCTTGCCCCGCCAACTTGCTACCTACCTACAAAAAACTTAATTTATTATTATTATTATAGCCTCTTTATTACTCCATGATAAATTAAGTAGGTACCTACCTCCTGCATTTTTTTCCACATATTTCTATCCTTCGCCTTCGTAATCCAGCCTTTGCCAGCTACTTTACGTATCTCCATCTGTCCATCTTTCTTATGGTCGGCCATTTTTTTTTTACTTTTAATGGGTTTGCTCTTGATCCCAAATCCCAATCAAGCCCATGGGCTAAAACAGGATATTTTTATTTTTCTCTCATAAGACGGTCCTGTCCACGAAGTAACTTTTAACACTAAAGACTCGCAACTCAACATCAACGTAGGTACCTACCTACCTACACCTTTACCTTTCTCATATTCAGTGGTCTAGCCTGTTTTTCTCGGCACGTGTGATTAAGGCGATGATTCCCGAAAATAGGGTATTTGAAATTTATGGATTACTCGCAAACCTACTCAAAATTTGGAAATCAAAAAATATATGTTATTTTACAGTCTTTTATCTAGTGCTTCCGGTCGTAATATTTTCCATTAGTGATACTAATAATAATTCAAATATCATATTACTTGCAGTATACTTGGTTTTAATTAATGAAAAACATATGAAAATAATTGTCTTTGAATAGCCGAGGGAATCCGGCCGTCATATTTTTTTTTATTATTTCATTTTTAATTGAATTTTAAGTGATTTTCGATTCGCGGGGCGCTCCCGAGTTCACAGTTCACTGCCGCTGGCTGGGTCCGCGCGAAGTGTAGGTATTTGAGCGCGGCCGAGCAAGCGTTTAGCGTGCCTATTTCGGTCGGGAATCCTCGTCTTAAAGCAAAATTGGAAAACTAGCTAGATGGTAGCTGTGTTATTCCTACACCGTACCATGCAGGTTAGCTATAATGTGTGCGTGATGTTCTGACTTTAGCAGTATAAACTCGGCGTTCGACGAGCTGCGTGTGCACGTGCCGACGTTCCCCTACGAGAAGAGGCTCAGCAAGATAGACACGCTGAGGCTTGCCATCGCTTACATCGCGCTGCTCAGAGAGGTAATTATACTCTTTGGAACTTCTTTTTTAACTTTCATACCGCAAGTTGCAGAAAGCACCATTAAAGTTTCTTGACAACGAAAAAGTGACAGCAATAGATTTAATGAAGCATTAACTTTAATGGAGCTTTCTGCAACTGGCGGATAATGTATATAAATCTTCGAGCAACGGGGGCCTTCCGTAGGTATATAAATAGCTTCCTGAGTGCGAATTTATAGGTCACTCGTTCGAGCAGGCGTACCGGTTTTGGCCACTTTAAGGATTTTTTCACTTTTAACCGCTTAGTGCTTAATGGTCTTAAGTATTAAAGAGAGAATTTATATGTAGAATTATAGAGAATTTGTCGACCTTTAAGGGTACAACCTACAAAGTTAATAAAAATCAATAGTTTTTATTATATAAAACAAATTCTGCGGAGGGGGCCAAATACACCGGTGTTGGCCACTTTGCATTGGTTTTGGCCACATCGTTTGCATTGGTTTTGGCCACTTTCATAAAATTACTATTTTTAGAAGTTGAGTTTATGCTTAATTGATCTCTCATTAGAGTTCTGGACTAAAACACTACACGAAATAGTATTTAAATCCCAGCTAGGTAGCTCCTTACTACAATTTTATAAGTATACCTTTATCACTTGATTAGAAGAAAATTTGCGGATTGAGGCTAGTGTTGTAGGCACTAGCCTCAATCCGCTAATTTAGGTAGATGGGGCAATAAAACAATAGTGCCTCTTACCTTTGACATCAGAAACACGTCAATGTCATGTTTGGATGAGATAAGTGTCACTTAACTTTAAGGGACACTTGAACTTGATGTTGGCTTCTACCTCTAAAACAGTCAATGTCACGTTCAGTGAGGGACACTTATCCATGATGGCGCACTGAGATTCGATTTCCCGATCATGGTTGATAAAAAGGGTTATCGAGTTTCTTTCGTTGCGCTAGCTATAACGATACCTACTTAACATCCTAGCTAACATGGATCAAATAAAAGTTTTGTTCAAATACCGACAAGTTTTAAAATATGATTTTTTTAGTGTCAGAATTTGGGTAAATAATTACAAAATTAGTTGATTTCTGATCTTCACTTTGTCAACATCTCAAAGTCAAATTAAAAGAGAAAGTTAAAATTATCAGTTATGAATCGTGTATTAGTAGGTAAGTAGTATTTTTACTATAAATCACTAAAGCAATTATGTGTTTTGTTATTGAGATATGTAGAGTCGAACTCCACAGATACTAGGTTTTTCCTACATTTTTAATGTTTGTTAGACTAGAACTTACATGTACCCTCTTGTACCCAGGATGGTTTTTTTTATATTATGGTAGCTACATTAACGTACTTTATAAAAATAACTAGCGGCCGCCCGCGGTTTCACCCGCGTGGTTCCCGTTCCCGTGGGAATATCGGGATAAAAAGTACATATAAACCTTCCTCTTGAATCTATCTATCTATTTAAAAAAAAAGCATCAAAATCCGTTGCGTAGTTTCAAAGATTTAAGCATACAAAGGGACATAGGGACAGAGAAAGCGACTTTGTTTTATACTATGTAGTGATGATTACAAACAGCGGACTCAAGCGGAAAGTGTTCATAAGATTTTTTTTTCAGAACATAATATTTTTTGAAGAATGGATAAAACATTCTAAATTTTGATAAAAATGAACGGTTATTTGAGATTCTACTTTCAAAATGTATGCTATGTAGTTTATATCTTATCTTGTTACAGTGTTAGGAAAGCAAAATTTATTTGTTCAATGTTTGTTATAATTTCATGACTCGTCATAGTTTAGCAGCAGTAATACGCTTAATTTTAAAAAAATTATGAAATTATTTTTAAAAAAATAAAACCGCCTTCAAAAAATGACATCAAAAAACTAAAAAATAATCCCTCACCAAATAACGTAAGTACTTTGAAGTCGGGCGGGTTTTAACAAAAACAACAAATAATTTCACAATTTTTTTGAAAGCGGCAGCATTCCGGGAGCAGTGCGGTCCCACCTTCAGCCTTAGTACCTATCCCTCACCTAACATCAGGTGTGATAAAGGCTAAGATGAAAACCGTTGTGAATTAAAAAAAAAAAGTTTTTTTGTTTCTGTTGCATTGCATTGTTACTAATATAATAATCTAAACAATGTTGTTTCCTTTTGACTAGGTTCTTGACGCCGAATATGACCCTCTTACATACGTGGAGAAGTGTCTGCGTGGAGAAATCAAGGCGGATCGGGCGCATTGGAACACTAGTGGTAAGATAATAGTACCTTACCAATTTATTTTGATTAAATAAAATAGGTATGATATTGTTGCCGCAGTACAGTATTGGTATTGGTGTTTACAGTTTTCCGCATTTAGACTCATATTTGGTCCGTTATGCGTGAACATGGCTAGTCGAGCCATTCTAGCTCCTTCCAGAAGCGCAGAAGCCTCCTAACGAAGAAACGAAACAAGAACGAAGAAACGAAGAAGCCTCCGAAACGCAGTACAGTAAAAAGGCACCATAAAAATCTGCTGCGCAATTACATCTAGGGTGCAAACCCCGGTGGTGGGCACTGATCCGACCTTTAGGCGTAGAACTGTCAAAGAGCGAAATGTTAAACGTGCGCAAAACGATACAGAGCAAAATAAGAAAAATATCAAAATGTGGTAAAAGAGCAAAACGTTTAAGGCGCAAAATGTCAAAAGAGCAAACATAAAGAAGCGTAAAACGGTAAAAAATTAATTTCCTGCACGTAAACATTACTTAACTACGATCTTTTAAAATTTTGTGCGGTAACATTTTGCTCTTATAGGTACCTAAGACATTCGCGCATGGATAAGTCAGTGGTAAGGCAATAGACACGACTGTAAAAAAAAATTGTTTAACTAACTAAAAAGAAAAAAACAAGCAAAAAAAATGAGCGACTGTGAATTGAATGTGTTCTTAGTTCTTACTAGTAAATTGTATGCAGCGTTATATAGGTAGGTACTTAATACAAATTTTAAGTAAGAGAATATTGTTGGTCCATTATATTTTTATAGATTTTATATGCGTAAAAAGTAGAAAACTTCCTTATTCAAATAGACAGCAGTTTAGACAGTTCAACTTTGAGACCGCCCTTACAGCACTCGTAATAGTATCGGTTTTCGTAGGGCTAGTGTAGGTAGGTAAGTAGGTACCTTCTGTACAATTGAGGCCTTATTTTTGCCCGTATCTTAATTTCCAGATCTGACAGCGAGACTATCCTGGATCAACTGGGAGAACCTCGGCGTGAACCCGCAGCGGCGTAGCGTGCTGACCTCACTCGCACTCAGCTCGGATAACTTGCAGTTCACCCACAACTGAAGCGCTGCACTGCACACTCCTGTCTGACCGAAGAAACCTCATGTCTAGTCATAAAACCACCTTAGAATAACTTTCTTGTGTTAGCCAGGGTATAGACCACAGAACATAGGAAAGCGATGAGTGGTAATAAGTGGGCGGGGCGCACGTAGAAACCCATTCGCTCAAAACAGCAAACGGTTCGTTAATTCACCTTTGCACGATTTTGAATTGCTTCACATTGTCATAGCAACGTGCCTGTTGTCAATACCTCACTTCATTCAGCGCTCAATACGAGACATGGTCCTTCTAGGCTAGGCCTTACCTTACGGCTAGTCTCTCTAAGGATGGCTCACGCTACACCGCACCGTGTCGAGTCAGAGCTGAGCGTCTCGGCCGAAAAATATTACTTACAGATTACGTTGCTCGATAGACCCATGGATGCCGCTCGTCGGTAGCGTGTGTCCATACAAAATACTTATATCCACTTGTTTGTTAAACTAATAAAATTCAAAAAAAAACTTTTCATTTCGAAAATTTTGGCCGGATTCCGGCTTTCAACAGACCGAGCATTTGGCGGAATCCGGCAATCAACAGACAAGTGGATATGCAATATTAGTTGACCGTGCCACAGACGACGCTCGGCTCGGACCCCGCACGGTGTAGCGTGACGTGAATCCTCTAATAATCATCCTTTATTGTGTTCTGTGGTATAGAACTACGCTACTAAGAGAAGAACAATACCTATATCTGCCATATTAGGCAATATTCGTCTCTAGTCAATTAATATCGACGGATATTAATTTATACAAATTGATTAAGCAATGTAAAGGAAAAGTATTTTAGTAATAGGTAAGTAAGTCTATTTATTGATTTGTTCAACTTATGTAACTAGCTAATAAGGCATTATCTTTTTTTGTTGATCGATATAAGTTTAAAATTCTCGTTAACAGTCTTATATTATACAGATCGGTTAATTTGCAGTGCGGCCCTTCGATCAACAATAACACCTAAGGTCTAGACGCATATACAGGGTGACAGTGAAACTCGACCTATTCCTTGAAAGGGGTTATACTAGAGGTCATTAGCAACAAATTAAATCCAGTGAACCAGGGGTCAAAACTGGATGGTTACCGAGTTGTGACGGTTCTTTGATTTTTTTGAAATTTTCCGAAATGTTACCAAAAAACATAAATTGTGATAAAACTACTCCACTTTAAACATAACAGTTCAAACACGGTTCGGTAACAGTAGGTACTATCCAACTGTACCACGGGCAAGAAATGTAAAATATAGATAAAGCAATAGAAAGTACCACAAAGCTTATTCGGAGGGCACTGCAGAGAAATAATTTACAATTCAATGAGTGTGCAGAATGCACTGCTTTAACCTTTTTTCTCCGTTTAAAGGTGCCATAGAAAGTTTTGATTTAGTTCGTGAGCCTTCATCTAGTACCTTGATACTATTGTTGATCGAAGGTGCAGTGCAGCCCATCGAATTTGATTATGTCAGGTAGGTATTCCAAACACGAAAAACACTCGTTCTCCTAATCGTATTATTTTGGAGGAAAACCGCTCCGCTACGGTCGCTTACGGAATTAAAATTCAATAGGTAGCACTTTGACCGCATTGGAAGCATTTAAGGCGATACTCGGAAAAAATATGCTGAAGCGAGATAGCAATGAGAATAAAACGACGCGCGTGGGAGCGAGACCGATTTTGCAGATTAGGCAAAAAAAACACAAAATAACTTCGTATTAAAAAACTATAGCGATTTTTTAAAAATACTTCAACACGACCCTAAATATTATTAGTGTCCACTAACTAAACCAATTTCCAATAGTATATGTAACCCCATTTAAGAATAATCTTGAAATTTTGTATTTTTAGAGGTCTTTTCGAAAATAAAAAGAGTGGAGCCAAAATCATAAAATCGTGTTTCTGAAACTATACGAATCTAGATAAAGGTATAAAGAAATACATATCTTATTATCTTAGATTTGTAACAGCTCTAACCGTCCTATAGTTTTATATAAAAAAGTCCATACTTTTCTGAGTAGCGCCTTAAGCATTTTTGACGGATGGTTACGATTTCGAGTTTTCCGTGCTTCGGGTACCTCTGTATTCATAGCTTTTACATGTTAGAACGACGTTTCGGCAGCATCCGATATGAGAAACATTATTCTGTGATGAGGCCGAAAATCTGCTAGCAGAGTGCGCAATATGTGTTTTTAAGTTACTCGACCCGTTTGATTGCGTGTGCGAAGATTGTTTACTCCGTTTTGCTCGCTCATTTAATTTCCGCTTAATACTCTTCACAGTGAAGGGTTTCCTAAAAGGTTTTTTTATTTTAATCTACTTATGTTAATAAGTTCTCTTATTATTCTGAATATTATTATGCACATATTATATTATATTATTTTAATTGTTTCGTAAATGATGGAAGCCGATTCGCCGTGAGTTGATAAATATTATACCTACGTCTCCGAACAGCGTTACTTGTCGCGAAATGCGAAAAGTTCTGCGTTAAACGAAACGCAGCTAGAAATGGTCAGGTTGGTATGAGAGGGGAGCAGGGGGAGGGGTTGGCGCGGGAGACGACGGGAGGAGTCGAGCGACAACAAAAATGTAAAAAAGGATATGCCTTGCTGAGGAAAAGGCTTCTTGGAGCGGGAGTAAGTGACGCTCCGTCCAGTGATTGAGCTATGTGGTAAGATGACTCTGGAGACTTGGTAAGTTTTCTTTGTATACCATATAAATGAACATGTGAACATGGGAATCTTTAAATGTGTACGTCTGGTGGAAAGGGGTGGCTATTGGGGAGGCAAAGAGAGGCCACTTGGGGGGACAAGGTCCCTAACTAAAAAGATCATCTGATTTGATGATACAGAATAATGTATAGCACGATGTATTGTAGAAAAACATCACACCATACACACACATACAGACTTCCCACTGAACTAGGCATAGAAATTACGCTTAGTTAGGGAACTTTGCGACATGGTGGAGGAGCTGGGATCTCGAAATATAGTTTTGGATGTTTCTATTTGTTATTTAGCGATGTTGTATTTTACTATTAAATGTGCAACTTTTAAACAAAAATAATAATGTGATTTATTTGACTAATTTCATATCGTGAGTACATTCGTTCAATACTCATTCGGTCACTAGTGAGGTGAAATATCAAAATAAATTCCGGTTTGTCAGGTTAGGATCGGATGCTACTAATTTACACACATTTCCAGAGATCATAAAATAAAAGAAAGATATGTCAGTGCTGGGTATTTTAGAAACAATAATCCAATTCGTACTGGGCCAGCGTGGTCCTTATTGTTGTAAAATGAGACATAAAGAAGTTATGCGTGTGTTTTATGTAAGTACCTATGTCACAAAAACAAGTCATGAAAGTACTTGAAAAGGTGAATAGGCGAGTGTTTAAAATATGTCACAAAAAGAAGTCATAGAGATTTAAAAAAGTGACTAGGCAAGTGTGCTCAAAGTGGATATGTCACAAAAAGAAGTCGGGAGACTTAAAAAAGTGACTAGGCAAGTGTGTTCAAAGTGGGTATGTCACAAAAAGAAGTCTAATAATAGACTTGAAAAGGTGACCTAGGTAAGTGTGTTTATATGTCATAAAAAGAAGTCATGATGACTTGAAAAAGGTGACTATGAAGGTTTGTTCGTAAATAATATCACAAAAAGAAGTCATGGTGACTTGGAAAGGTGGCTTACAATTTAAGCGTAAATCACATTAAAAAAGATGCCACGAGGACATGAAAAGGTGGTCGATAGTATGTGTAAAAATAAGGACGACCATGCGTCTGTCTACGAAAGAATGAAATGAAGTGTGCTTATGCATTGTCATAAAAAGAAGCACTTAAAAGGAATATGTGCAGGAAACAATTCAGAGGCTTATAAAAGGTGTGTTGTGTTACACAAAAGGAAGCCAATGAAGTTTTAAAATAATTTTACCGGTTTCTTGTACTTGTCAGTGACAATAGTCTAACCGGTTTTTGTCAAACCTCGCCCCCTCTCTAATCCCTGTGTACCAACGTGATAAAAGTAAAATTATAGAAAGAGATATGGTCATTATAAATTTCTAGTGTCAAACAAAGACACCAAATTGTTTCCGGTTGAAGACCGGTTTGTTTGTTGTATGTTGTATTTTTCATTCACTCACTTTTAACTGGCATGGCAAAGTGTTCACTACTTTTACGTTTACGTTCTATGTATGAGGAAAAGAAAAAGTTTGTTGCGGTTTGCGGTCGCAGAAAAGTTGTTATTCGTATAAAGTGCAATGTGAATCAATGTGATTATGCTTTTATACGTTATTGGTGAGTAAATCAAATGATTTTTCTTTTAATTTGAGCGTACAGAACGTTAGCAGTTGTTTACCAAAATGGCGGGTTCAATGGCTAAATATTTTAATAAAACCAAGGCAATTTAAGAAGTGTTATGTTCGTTCGAAACTGCTGAATGAAAAATAATTGTATAAAAAGTGAATTTACAACTAGTCCGTACAGGATAGTTGTCCAAATCAATTTGATAAAATATGGCGCGGATTAGCGCGTTGCTACCGGCTGTCACTTTGCATTTATTTTGCAAGGATCATAGCGAAGATTATTGTGTTTTAAACTGTAATAATCAAAAGGCTTATGACGAAAATAAGTGTATTTCATCATGATAATATTATGCAGGATTGTTCGTGTGACGGAATCCGAAAAGAACGTTGGTGAAAATTGTGTGCCCCGGAGTCTACAAAAAAGTCAATATAATTTCACTTATCAGTGTATACTGATATAGATGCGAAGAAGGGACCTTTGAAGCTATGAAGTCTGGAAATGAAAGGGGTTGGAAAAGGCGCTTAGAGCTCCTAAAAGAGGCAGTGTCTGCTGGATTAGAGAAATGCAAGTCTGCTAGTTGTGACACTTCGGCCACTGAACTATGTAGACTACGTACTACAACACAAAGATTTGTGGAAGAAATTCGACTTTTCATAAATAAAATGAGTGAAGCCGAAATAGAAGAATATACAAATTTACAATTAGAAGCTGAACTTCTCACATCAACCCCACATCCACATCCTGTTTATGACAATCAGACCAAACTTCCGAAGCTTGAACTGCCCAAGTTCCGGGGAAATATAATTAAATGGATGGAATTCTATGATAGATTTAATTCGAGTGTGGACTCAAAGAATATATCTAATGCAGACAAACTAACATACCTTCAGGCATCTTTAGAAGGCGAAGCATTAGCAACCATCCGAGGATTAGACATAACTAATGAGAATTATTCAATAGCAATGCAAATACTTAAAGAACGTTATGGAAAACCTGGATCAGTATTGGATGCTCATTATGCAGCACTTATGGGATTAAGCCGAGCAACATCTTCAGCTAAAGACTGTCTAGAAACTTTTAATGAGATTGAAAGGCACCTTAGAGTACTTAAGTCCATGGGTGAAGATATAGGTCATAACAATTTGCGGACTATTATACTAGGTAAATTTCCAGATGACTTAACTTATGAACTCAAGACTAGAATTAAGACTGAAGAAGAGACTGTGGAGAAAATAAGGAAAGAATTGGAGCATATAATTACAGCAAGAGTGGCTACACGTGAGCAACAGCCAACTACAACAATAGAGGCCCTGCATGTCAGAGAAAAGAAAGTTTTTAAAAGAAATAGGGATTTTAATTATGAGAAGAAAGACGAAAAGCTAAGTAACTATAAAAGGAGGAAACTTAACCCATGCATTTTTTGCAAAGGACAGGACCACTTCAATGATCAATGTAAGAAAGTTTATTCCGTAAAAGAAAGAAAGAAATGTTTAAGAGGTAAATGTTATATATGTTTTGGTGATCATATGGCGAGGGAATGCAGAAAGAAGAAACCATGTTACCACTGTAAAGGAAATCATAATTCAGCCATTTGCCCCAGAAAGGAAATAAAGAAACACTTTAACAATCCTAAAAATACTTCTACATTGTATACTAACTCTAGTGAAACTACAAAAGGTTCAATGACATTTCTGCAAACAGCTGTTACTATGATTCATGGAGAAAAATATAGAATATTGTTTGATACAGGAAGCCAACGGAGCTATGTAACAACAGAAGCAGCCCGAAAGCTTAATCTAAATATCATAGAAGACACAATTCTTACTGTATATACATTTGGATCTCAGAAACCTCAGGAAATTGATAGTCCTACAACAGAAATGAATTTGAACAATATTAAAATCAGGCTGAATATAATTCCATTCATTACCACTGAAGTTGAATGTCCCAAGGTCCCGGTAGTAAGAAGAGATATCGGCGATATTAAATTTGCAGACGATGGCTCTTCAGGGGCACAAATCGACATACTGATAGGGAATGACTACTACCACACATTCATTCACCCGGAGCGGATGCAGTATGATCACCACTTGTTTTTAGTAAAATCGGTCTTTGGATGGATCTGGTCGGGAGTTCAAACACAATATTCAAAAGATAATGATCAATTATCACTAGTTACCTACATACAGAACGACAATATAGAGTCAAAAAATGAAGTAGACTTGCCTCTTAGGCAAAGTTATGTTCATAAGTTATGGGACCTGGAAACCATAGGGATAGTAGACCCCCCTAAAGCTACACGCGATGATCAAGCTGTAGAGAAATTTAATAAAACCGTATTGTTTATCAATGACAGATATTGGATTAAATGGCCCTGGACAGAATATCCACCAGACCTTCCTGTTAATTACAGACTGGCCTTGGGAAGATTAGTGGGATTAATTCGCCGACTGGACCAATCAACATTGTATGAATATAATGAGATTATTCAAGAACAACTCGGAGTAGGCATTATTGAAGTAACAAGCCCTCCGTTGGATGAATTTGAACAGAATAATCCACCAGTGCATTATTTACCTCATCATATTGTAAAACAGCCAGGAAAGACAGGACGTATAGTGTATGATGCTTCGTCAAAAACAAAAGGAAATAATAGTTTGAATGATTGTATGTATAAGGGACCCCTGCTTCTGGAAGACTTAGTAGGACTGTTGCTTAGATTTCGAACACACAAATATGGCATTATGGCAGATATAGAAAAGGCGTTCCTGCAATTAGGAATTCAAGAACCAGACAGAGATGTGACGAGATTTTTATGGCTACAGAATATCACACATGGTCCTTCCACTACAAATTTAATGCATCTTAGATTCTGCCGGGTGCCATTTGGAATTGTATGCAGCCCGTTTCTGCTGGCTATTGTACTGAAACACCATTTAATGAAGCTGAATACAGAAGTGAGCCGAGATGTTGCCAAAAATCACTACGTAGACAATTTAATGACTGGAAAAGATACAACACAGGAATGTATTGAGTATCATAAAGAGGTGAAAACTATGTTTGAATCTTTGTCAATGAATATACGAGACTGGTATTCAAATAACAAAGAATTTATTAAATGTGTAGACAGAAACTTAATCGGAAAAGAAGACAAAAAAGCAAACAGTTTAGGCATGGCTTGGGAATTAGATAGTGATACTCTGAGTCTAAATATTAAATTACAAGGAACAGGAACGCAAATAACTAAACGGGAAGTTCTACGTCAGATGGCGTCAGTATATGATCCATGCGGCTTTGCATCACCATTACTACTTCGCCCTAAACTTTTCTTGCAACGTCTATGGAAAGAAAAACTAGACTGGGACACTGTAATTCCTGAAAAGATGCAAAATGAATGGAAAGATATAAGTAAAGATTTGGAACAAACAAAATATATTGAAATACCACGTTGGTATGGAGTAAAATACCCCTTAGATAGCAAGGATTCAAAACAAGAATTACATGTGTTCACCGACGCATCTATGGAAGCTTACGCTGCAGTAGCATACCTAAAGATACAGCAACAAAATGACATTAAAGTGACAATGCTGATGTCAAAATCACGTCTTACACCTTTAAAAGATAGAGTCGTTCACACAATACCTCGCCTGGAGCTAATGGGAGTTTTAATTGGATGTCGTCTTTTGAACTGTATCAAAAGATCTCTAAATATTAACATTACAGGACAGTATATTTGGACAGATAGCCAAATAGTACTATGCTGGCTAAATTCAAATAGAGTGCTACCGCCATTTGTCACTGCAAGAGTACAGGAAATTAAAAGGACTGAAGATACAGAATTGATGTACGTACCAACGAAGCTAAATCCAGCTGATCTAGCCACGCGCCCATGTTTCAGCTTAAGAGAAGAAAAGAAATGGGAAAATGGACCAGACTATCTTAGAGAAGAAAGATCAAAATGGCCGAGGCAAACTAAAGAGCATGTTATGTTATTCAATGATAGTGAGCAACTAAATCAGAGAGATTTAGATTTAATAAAAGAAATACAGGCTAAACATTTCGCCAATGAGATGAATAAATCCACAAATCTATCTAAAGCATGGGGACTTTTCTTTGACGAAGGAATATTACGTTGTAGAGGTCGTTTTAAAAATACTGATTGGGCAGTGGGACAAAAATTTCCTATATTACTACCCAAAGACACAGAGTTTACAAGAGAAATAATAGAAAGAACTCATAAAAAACTACATCATGCCGGAGTCTCACAAACATTAGCAAATATAAGACTTACCTTTTGGATTCCTCATGGAAGATCACAGGTCCAGAAAGTCTTGAAGCACTGCAAACAGTGCAAGAAATATGGTGGGGGACCTTACCAGAAGCCACCTGCGCCTCCATTACCTATGGAAAGAGTAAACATCACTCCACCATTTACATATGTTGGAGTGGATTATTTAGGTCCACTTTTCGTACACGGAGAAAGTTCATCCGGTGAGCAAATGAAACAGTGGATATGTTTATTTACCTGTCTAGCCGTAAGAGCTATTCACTTAGAAGTAGTGAAAGATCTTTCTGCGGAAGAGTGTCTTTTAGCCTTGCGACGTTTTGTAGCGGACAGACGAGTACCTAAAAAGATCTTGTCAGACAATGCAGCAAATTTTAAACTTACCGCAGATGTCCTGAAAAGCGAATACTGCATTGAAAATAAAATCGAATGGCAGTTCATTCCAGAATTGGCGCCGTGGTTTGGCGGAACATACGAGCGTATGGTAGGACTCGTAAAACATTGCTTAAAGAGAACTATTGATAAACATCTTTTGACAAATAGCCAACTGACTACAATAGTAAAAGAAGTGGAAGCGGTTGTAAATGCTAGACCTCTTACAGCCGTATCAGCTGACCTGGAACATGTTCTTACGCCGTCGGATTTTTTGTGCGCCGGAGGGCTTCTAGAGATGATGAACCTAGATCCGTCTACATCTACAATGACAGTTTCATCAACTAAAAGAAACTTAGTAGAAGGATGGAAAAAAGGACAATGTTTGCTAGAAGAATTTAAAAAAATGTTTCAGAACCAATACTTGGCGTCTCTGAGAGAAAGATCTCTCATGTCTAAAAAATGCTGCAGGGGTGCAACTAATGCATTACCTAAAGAAGGGGATCTTGTGCAAATAAAAGAAAATGCTCCGAGAGTGAAATGGAAAGTGGCAAAAATATATAAATTAATTGAAAGTAAGGATGGATTATTTCGGGTTGCTATTGTAAAATTGTTAAATGGGGACACGCTGCGGCGGTCTATCACTCATTTATATCCCTTGGAAATAGATGCAGAGGGTGAAGCCCATGAGCTACAGATTGAAAAAGAACAGGAAGATTTAAGAAATGTAAACGAGGTACAACAACAAGAGGCAGACTTGGATAATAATATAGACAGTGAAAACCCGGAGGAAGAAAATAGAAACGAAGAGATTGTCACAAACGAGAAAGGGGAGGAAGAAAAAGAAAATGATGAAGAGAATGATAATGAAAAGGATAAAGAGAATGAAATAGAAGAGGGAAAAGGGAGAGATGTGGGTGAGGATGAAGACGCCAGGAGGCAAAAAGGAAGAAGGAAGGCAGCGAAAGGAGCAGAAATAAAAATGAAAGAGTGGTTGAAATTACTTTTTGTAAAAGACATAATTTAATTCTGACACAAATAAATGTGGGCACTTAATTAGATTTGTTTGATTGTGTTTCCTCTCTTGGGCGGGGAGTGTCGCGAAATGCGAAAAGTTCTGCGTTAAACGAAACGCAGCTAGAAATGGTCAGGTTGGTATGAGAGGGGAGCAGGGGGAGGGGTTGGCGCGGGAGACGACGGGAGGAGTCGAGCGACAACAAAAATGTAAAAAAGGATATGCCTTGCTGAGGAAAAGGCTTCTTGGAGCGGGAGTAAGTGACGCTCCGTCCAGTGATTGAGCTATGTGGTAAGATGACTCTGGAGACTTGGTAAGTTTTCTTTGTATACCATATAAATGAACATGTGAACATGGGAATCTTTAAATGTGTACGTCTGGTGGAAAGGGGTGGCTATTGGGGAGGCAAAGAGAGGCCACTTGGGGGGACAAGGTCCCTAACTAAAAAGATCATCTGATTTGATGATACAGAATAATGTATAGCACGATGTATTGTAGAAAAACATCACACCATACACACACATACAGACTTCCCACTGAACTAGGCATAGAAATTACGCTTAGTTAGGGAACTTTGCGACATTACTGTCGCGCAACAATCGCTAGGGTGCTGTTACAGCAGCCTACCCGTGTACAGTACACGGGTAGAGTAAACGGTAGAGTAGAGCGATAGAGTAGCTTGCCCGTGGTGCTATATGCTAGCTAGGTACTCTACTCTACCACACATTACTAAATAGTTACTATGTAACAGATAGTTCACTCCGCTAAGTCATTTAAATAAATAGCAACTCTAACTATAACGTAATAAAGTAGAATTCAGCTTGTACGGCGCAGGCAAATTACGAACGGCCACTCGTTGTCGTTGCATCTCTTTCTATCGCATATATTCTAGCTCTTTTGCGGACCTAATTTCTATGCCATACGCCTGCCCGGCAGGCCGCCGTCCGAACGTACCTAAACTGCGGAGTGACACCCCCCTGACTCTACCAAATTTCAGTGCCTACTCTTCTCTACCAATGATGTCCACATTAGTATAGTTAGTAGGATAGTTAGTACTCTACCACTCTACTCTACCTGTGTACAGCAGCCTTAACTGTATCGCGGCCGTCGTTTATCTCTCGCTTTCGCCGTGTTTCATAATAAGAGACACGCAGTTGTCGTCAACCGCGGCCCGAACGGGCGAGGGGGCGCGGCTGTCTTTATCAACTCACGGCGAGCAGAGTGTCGTCGTCGAGGTAAATTGGTGCAATATAGCTTATAAGTTAGTTAGTCGTTTCCGACGTTGATTAGATGCAAATATAGGGTCCTGCAAAAATAGTGCACATTATTTTAAGGGGTCAATGTATACAAACAACTTTTAAAATGGTACCAACATTGAAATCGCGAAAAAAAAACCGCTGTTCCATAGAAAATTTAAAATCGATTAGATCAAAATGAATGAGATAGCTTTTTTTATTTGCGATTTCAACTCGGTCCCGTTGTGAAAGTTGTTTGTATGCATGAGTACCACATTGAGTTCTTAAAATTATGTGCACTATTTATGCAGGACCCTGTATATCTAGGTATAAAAGGCATTTAACACACAAGTAACAGTTAAATATTTTGATATAGTACGATATAATAAAATAATAACGATATTCAAGAATGGTTTTATTTCAGCACCTGCTTAGTTATTAATTTTGTTTGTTGCTCTATCTATTTTACTGAATAGAATGTAAGTAGAATCGAACCAATTGAATCATGAAACACTTTGCTATTAATTTGTTTAGAAAGCGTTAAAACTACGAGTATAAGGATACTGGTCTTTTATTTAAATTAGTACTAAGATAAAGTTTGTAATTATTTTACACTGAAAGTGCTCGCCGAACCGCTGTCATCTCAGTTTTAATTGGCACTAGGTCAGTGTCAATGTCAAATTGTTTGAATTTTGCTTTACGGGCCTGTGGACCTACCGATTTCACCTACTGGTAGGACCACGGTATACCACAAAAGAAAACGTTACATTGTTTTATTTTTTTTATTTGGAAATAATTTAAATATCGATATAGGAAAAAATGTGATAGTAAAAAACCACGAGCCCTATAAGTAGCTTTCAGATAAAACAAGCTTTCAAACAATCTTTAAAATCTCGATTAAATATCGATACTAAATTATCAATACTCATAATAAGCCCTAGTCCAGTAGGACCACGAGTACATAGTG
Organism: Crambus lathoniellus; assembly: GCA_949710035.1. Taxonomy (NCBI): domain Eukaryota; kingdom Metazoa; phylum Arthropoda; class Insecta; order Lepidoptera; family Crambidae; genus Crambus; species Crambus lathoniellus. Next base: position 53,187,221 of record OX453296.1, read on the forward strand.
GTATACCGTTGTCCTACCAGTAGGTCAAATCGGTGGGTCCACGGGCGGGCCCGTAAGGAAATTTTTACCTTATTGCATTTTAATATCTCATAAAATAAACTAAAGGGTGGCTGATGATTCAATTGGTTTGACTGTAGGTATATGGGCTACCAATGCCCAACGAAGTAATTATTACCAATGTTAAAGGTATAGTTTGAGAAACTTAGATCATACATGGCTTTAACAATGTGATTATTAAGGTGACTGCAGCCTTTTATAATAGAGCGAGCCCGAGCACAGGTATTGCTGAATCACGTGCCATATCTCAAACATAGAAAATAAAAATAATGGTGTTTTTACAAAATGTGGTCTGAAGTAAGTCTAGGTATTACCCGCTAATAGGAAGACAGATACAACATTAATAATAATAAAAGAGACACGTGTTGAGGGGCCTTAAGGCTACACGACACGACAAGAGGGGCGGGCTAAGTACAATTGCAGCTCTAGTTTTAAACCAAGTCTAGATTTCTAGAAAACGTTTTGTGAAAACACCGTACAAGTTATTCATGTACAGTCAGCGTCATATAGTAGGTAGCAGTCAAGATCACCAAATACTTGGCAACAGCAAAAAATAACTGGAGCACGCAAATGTCTTAATACCTTGGTAACATCCAACACAACATTAGTACCGCGACAGCAACACCGCCACTGGTAGCGCAGCACCCAAAGTATTCAAATGTATGGGACACATTAGAAAACTCAGCTTTATTTCACAAGACATAAGATTTAATCTCGGGTTATAAAATACTAGCGGATTCTCGCGGTTTTACCCCCGTGGTACCCGTTCCCGTGGGAATATCGGGTAAAATATAGCCTATGTTACTCGGGAAGAGTGTAGCTTTCTAATGGTCAAAGAATTTTCTAAATCATTCCAGTACCTTGTTTCGGAGCCTATTCGATGCAAACAAACAAACAAACAATCAAATCTGTCCTTTATAAAATAATAGTAAGAAATAAATTAATATGACATAAGATTCAATTTGGCCTAACCTGATATTTTTCATTCGAAATACGACAGTCACCAAATTATTGTCTATAATAAATATAAATATTACCTAATAATAGAATAGAGGTCAGTGTATTATAGGTCTCCGCTAGGAGTATAGTGTTCTATGGCCAATAGTATTGAACGTGTGCGTGCTCCGGTCAATTTGAACACGGTGGATGGTGCTCGCTTTGGCCGAGCCATTGTTAATGACCATTTTGGATGTTTCCACGTATCGGGTGATCTTGACTACTACTCACTATGACGCCGACTGTACGGTGATGTAACAGTTTGATGTAAGTACTTATCTCAAATGAGATATGGTTGCATTCCTACAGCAGATAAATAAAATACCAATTATTTAAAATTTAACTATAGGTAGAGTCAGAATGCGTATTCATCACGTCCTTCCAAGGCTTTGTTCACACGGGATCCGTCAATTTTTTGACGGATGACGAATCGTGAATGAAGGATCCGTGTGATGTAAAAGAGCCGTAACCTAGCTATGTATATAATAATAATGTTCATCACAATACATCAAAATTAAATAAATATATACAAAAATAAACTGACTAGTAAGTAACATATTTCTTTAGAAGCATAATAATATCTTGATCATAATATTGTAGGATTTTTTTCTATTGAAGTCCGCTGAATCAAGCTTTCTAACTTTCTATCACGACGTATGTGTGAACTATCCTCTAGACAATATCAGTTGTCAAAATATATGGAATTTTATAAATCATTTTTGTTTTCTTGTATAATTTTGCCGATATACCTGATGAAAAAATCTAAATTTTGTGCCCTATAAAGTTTACACCAAATGCATCCTAAAAAAATGGAATCTAACCTCAATTTTTTTAATGTTTACCGCTCTATCAATTTGGCATTTTTCTATTTATTGTCGCTTCCCTACTATGAAGTACACTTTTAGGCTTGGAAGCAGACCACAGCCTTCTTTACTACAAGCCATGCTATGGCGGTTTGGCAACGTCGCTTGTGAACCTAAGCGTAGACCGAACATTTGTTTAGAGGTAACCCGACCTTGTTAAAAATAAGCACATGCTATGGAAACCTATGGGCAAGTTGACCAACCATAACTAGTGGTTAATATTATGCGTCCTATTTGCGTTCGCGTTAAGGACATATTTATGCTCGTCACAACTTCCTACAAAGCAAACTTAGTCGGATAATACACAAGTGTCCTTTTAAAATAAACGGTTGTTTTGGTGCAAGGTTTGTTGTGATTTCAGTGAATTTTAAAGTAAATTTGAAGAAATTATATGCTTGTCCTTATGAAAAAATCATTATGCATTATATTGATAGCGTGTACTATTAAACAAGGTAAGGATTCATAAAATTTTCTCAATTTTCTGTTAAAACTTCAACTTAGGGCTAGCGCGCACACTTATTTTCACGGCAATTTATTTGTCTCTGTCACAGCACTTATTTACACGGCAATTTATTTGTGTCTATTATAATGATTATTATTATTATTGTTATGATTATCGCAGGAAATACAATAGAAATGGTAAATTGTTATATGAGAAGTTAAATAAGAATGCAAAATGTAATGTAAAAGTCATTGCAAGTTTAATTGAAATTTATTATAGTTTGTTCAAGAGTTGGTTAATGAGTCTATTTAAAATTATTGAATTCTATATTTACCTAACAAGTAATTAAAGGAATCTAAATTTTATAGGACAGTGTTGCTAGTCATTGGCATTAATTAAAAGTACACGATTTGTTGTTATACTTTTTATTGAAAGTTAAACAAATGCCTGCCGTTGTTAAAATTAAACTGACTGGCTGACACTAGGAAAATTACATACTTAGATACAATGTTTGTGAAATTGAGAGCATATCCAAAAAATATTTTTCGCTACTTCAGAATGAGTGTCGAAAACTTCGTCTATCGGCTGATATTATCCCTAGTTAAAATTATAAATGCAAAAGTAACTTTGTCTGTGTGTTATACAATCACGCCTAAACTACTGAACCTAAAAAAAACTAAAAAACCCGTCTGCGGTGCAAAAAAATTATTTGTTCAACTAACTAAAAAGAAAAAAACAAGTAAAAAAATGAGCGACTGTGGATTGAATGTGTTCTTAGTTCTTACTAGTAAATGTATGCAGCGTTATATATTAGGTACTACAAATTTTAAGTAAGAGAATTCTTGGAAGCAGGCGGGGTCCATTATATTTTTATAGATTTTATATGCAAATGGATCCCGCCTGCTTCCAAGAATTCTCTTTACTTAAAATTTAAAAAATTTCTGCCGTCCGATCGTTTGCATCCGAGACTCATCAGAAGCGGACGTCAGACACGTCAGAATTCTGATAGTATGCGGAGTCTACAACAAAACATATGAGCAGAGTGCGTCCGGCGGGCGTTAGAAATTTTCTGACAGAAAAAAATCGTATAATATGCGACAGGCCTTAAATCGGTTCACACCCAACGAAAAATTCGACGTTGTCAAACCTAGTAGCATGGCTTGTAGACAACAATAGAGAAGGCTGTGAAGCAGACAATAAGTCGACAAATGTCAGATTCTGGAAATGTCAGACGAGTTTAAAATGCCAGATTCTATGAATGCCATATTCTATTAACGGCAGATTCTACAAATGACAGATTTTAGAAACGCCAGATTCTGATAATGCCATAATTATTCTATAAATGCCAGATTCTATTAATATCAGATTTCATATCAGTTGCAACAACATTGATAGGTTAAAGTTTGAAAGTGTGCATAAAATTTTAGACCATTTGGAAGGTTTACGGCTCAGTGGCGTAAATTAGGAGAGGCCTATGTGCAGCAGTGGACGAAAACGTAACAATGGCTATGAACGTCCTTTCCGAATCGATCCCCCAAACCGTGACCGACCATTGCGAAAGTTGCTTAACCTCAATGATCGTAGGCCGAGCGCGCTAACCACTACGCCACTTGATATTCGTGACTGTACAGCCAGGGACACTTTCGGTGAACCATTTCTTACTTTTTCTTGTGTGCCTGGCGTCTCATCGTTCCCTAAACCTAATAAAATTACTTATGCATTTTATTACCCTAGTTTACTACATAACAAAATAGTATGAGGGTCTGCGCGTGAATGTCGAGGCACCAGCCACACGAAAAGAAGGAAGAAGTGGTTCACCGAAAATGTTCATGCTAATTTTGCTAATTATTTGTTTAAAATTGTCAAAAATATAAAGGTCAGTGTCAAAGTCGAAAAGTTTGAATTTTGACCATATTGAATTCTTAATATCTGTCAGAAAAGATTGTGATGGTTTACGCTTCAATTGGTTCGACTGTACAGACCTATTTTACAGGAGATTTTGATTTGTGAATCTTGTAACATATTATTTACCATCATCATAACTCATTTTGCTAACTTCCTAAGTAACAAGTTCATACTCGTTTCTAACTGTTTGGGACAATCATATGAAAATGTACCTACAGGGTCTGGGCCTGGCCTACTAATGTGTATTGTCCTACGGTATCTTCTACTGTGTAAACCCAGTTACTATATAATCCAATTAAACCATAGGCATAAATACAAAGAGAATCCTGCTGCAAAGTTGCTAATTGCATTCAATTGAGTAATCAGTCTCTTTCACTGTGATACAAACATAATGTATCATCTATTCTTAAGTAAATTAATGGTTCTACTTAATACTCTATTAATACTAAGTCTTCAGGGCCAATCTTCATGCATGTTATACACTGAATGCCATGTCAAACCGTTGCCAATAGGGCCATGTCTCGATGGCAATAGCACATGACTCCAGAACATCCTACCTTGTGTTAAACCAAGGAATAGTTTCCAATTCTTCTTCCTACCAAAATCATAAGGATTTTTATACCGTTTGTCTGTCTTTCTTATAGCTGCATTAATATGAGCTTCGACACTTGTTTCTCCACGACTTATGTTTTTTCCATGCATAATTACTAAAGTTCCAAGTGCAAAAAACACTGATAGACATGTCACTGCCATGAAAAATACTGCTTTCCTTTTCCATGGATGAGCGCAGATACGTTGAGACTCAGTGATCGGTGGTATTGGTAAATCATGTTCTCTCGGAAAGTTAATGGAATCATATTCAACTATTACCTTGATTGGTACTAATGCACCAGTTTGGTTTATTCGTACTGGATGACCGATGAGATCAGGGTCGTTATTTGGGATAATACCACCTGAAAACATAAATCATTGATCAAAAACAAAACTCATAATGTACTTATTGACAAGTAAAAAAATAATTTGTTTTAAATTACCTGTGTCATTAACCCACAGGACATTCAAACCAATATCAAAGCCAGCCATTATGACAAAGGTTACTCCGACTACCATGTATACCATGTACAGGTAGAAATATCTTGAATTAAAGTATCCGATGCAGTTGTTCAGCCACGGGCAGTGATGGTCCATGCCCAAGATGCAACGGTCGCAGACAGAGCAATGATGAGTACGAGGTGGCTTCGGAGCAATACATTTTTTGCAAATAGCAACTGCATTAGCTATTCTTGCTGCCTACAAACAAAAATAATACATGACCTCAAACTGGGGTAAGTAAGTGTAAAAAAATCACGACACATATAATAACACCTGTACAAAAACACAAATTTCACAGAGGATATAGGCCTGCTTACTGCCAGGGCACATCATTGCATGTGATCTTTAATCTTTCTTTCATTTAAAATGGTAGGTATATTAGACTTCTTGTCAGTTAAAAAAGTCTTGAATGGGTGGTAGGAAAATATTGACGATTCATAAGTACATGCTTATTATGTATATGTGAATAAATAAATATTTGATTGATTGATTGAGAGTTTCCAATATAGATTATTATAATAACCAATAACAGCTGGTTTAGTAAAAATAATAATAAGTAATAAGTAATCAATTGAAAGAAAGCTGTTGAAAAAAGACATCAGAGCAAAGTCACAGATTACCAAACATGTAGCAAAGCTGAAGTGGAAGTGGGTAGGATACATCGCCAGGAAACAGGGCTTGTGGAGCAAAGAGTTGGTTCAGTGGACCATTGGGCGAGAAACGCCCAAAAGGCATCTGTGGCTATGCTGATGCGTTGGCACAATGATATTCAAAGAATAGCTAGAGTTAAATGAATGAAGGAAGGAATGGATGGAGGAATGAAGCTGCCCAAGATAGTACACAGTGCCATAAATTGAAGGAGGCCTACACCCATGAGGTAGAAAAGGGCTAAGAAGAAGAGAAGTAATTTATATAAACTTACTGTGGGCGGGTATCCTGGAGGAGTAATAACTCCCATTATGTAGTGAAATGTAATATTCAGTAAAAGCCAATTACCAAATATTACAAGGAGTATAGTAAAATGTGGGTTACGCTGCCACCAATATGGCAAACCAACCCAATATGCAATGAGAACGACAGCTGTAGTGAGAACACTGACACAGAAGACAAATACCTGAAACCAATTAATATTTATATACATAGTAAAGAAAATGTAAGAAGTCACTTTATTCTTATTTTGACCTCTGTAAATATAAGGTTAAACCATAATAAAAATGTTTTGTTTATAAGTAACTAATTATTCAGAAACTTTTACTTTCTTATAAAAATATTGTTGGCTACAAAAAGACTACATGTGCATAATTAAGAAAATTGAAGATATTTTAGTAAACCTTTGGATTTTTATTTCAGAGCTTTTAATGACAATCTTATTTCATATTATTTAAAGACTTTTGCTTGCAGTTTTTGGAAATCAATTCAATTGTAGCATAAGTATTACGGGATAAGAACTACAAAATCACAATAAAATTTTACCTTGCCTAGACATGAAGCAAAATTATCAACAAACCAAAAAATTGGCTCTAATAGACAATCTATGACATATCCTTGGCTTAAATGCTCATTGTAAGTTAGAGATCTGACTGTTAGAACAGCTTGCGTACACTTGAAGGTGATGTAGTCACTGGAATTTCATAAAAAAATATTTGTTTATTATTGAGTTCATGCATTAAGTATGGTTACGGGGACACAGGTCTTCTTTAGCGATGGATAAATAGATTCAAAACGCTGCTGGGTTTAACAACTTAATATGCTTTTAATTATAAGTACATAATGTATATTTATGCTTTGGGAAGAATTTACTTGCAATCTAAGGGATGCAAAATAATGTGACAATGCAGTGGATCACTGGATGAGCTATCAAGTTATTTAAAGTTCATCCATTCTTTTTCAATTTTCTCTACAACTACCAATGAAAATGTACCTAATAAAATAACAAAATATTTAGGATTTAGCCTTTGTTATTGTTGATCGAAGGATTTAACTCAAGAAAATAAAAGTTACATACCTTATATATCTAAATATATCTTTAAAATGGAATTTCCAGGTTATGACAACCATTTTACTTATAATACTTTTTCTCAGCTATCAATTTACATTATTTTCAGGACGAAATCAATAGACAAAGCATTATTATTACTTTTAGTTCCTTCAAATAATTATCAACTGGAGTGGCGCATTATAGTGAATAACACATAAATTACTGAATCCAACCAAAACGTTTAGTGCTATTGTTTTTTTTTTTCACAAAACCATATAATAAAGGCTGCTTGGGAGAGAAAATTGTAAATAGTAGCACAAATGTAGCAGAGTTAGGGTTGCCAACTCAATACCACAAATTGGTGCTAAACGTCATCTAAAATAGTGCTAGATAAGTATGGATTTCGAAAAATAGTGCTAGATAACTTAAAAAACATAAAATTATAAAAAAAAAAATTTGATTGTGAATGACGCTTATTTCGATTATTTTTGCATTCATTTCTGTTTTGCAAAATATACACATTGCTTTCAAGCTATTACCGAGTGGTCTATCTAAGCCATTTCTTGTATTTCGGATTGAACGATCCGATCCCACTTTTTTCTGAAACTTTGAGCATACCTGGCTTTTTTGCTTAAAGGAATATCCATTTTTAGAAGCAAATCATTAATCAACAAACAAGACAAAGAAAGACATAACTATCTTAAGAAAGAAAATTTAGTCAGGCAGGTCCAATTATATCAGATTGCCGTTGCATAAAGCGTTTTGTTACTGACCGCGTGACTGCATTTTATTCTGCGGTAACCAGAAAATAATCAGCATGAGTAGGTACTATTTAGTGCTAGATTTGGTGCTAGGTGCTATATGCCGTTTTTTTGTGCTGGACTTATGAAAATAGTGCTAAATTTAGCACCGAAAGTGCTAAGCTGGCAACACTGAGCAGAGTAGCTTTTTATTTATTACCAGAGAAGGTTTAGGTAGGTCACAAGTTTAGGTTATGTTTTAATTTGACATTTTTATGTTTTAATTCTTGACCTTGATTCAGGACGACAAAGGCATTTATACATTCAGCCAAAATTTCTAATTTTATTATTTTATTAATCTCACTTTGTCACATCAAACCGTTTGAACGGATTTGGGTTTATCTAGGTTTTTTACATAAGTTAATAAAGATATATTAACTTTATGGTTTTTTATCCCGAATCCTGACATCCTCACGAGAATCCCTCGGTTAATAACTCCCATAACTCCAGTCATTAAAAACCGCGAGGCAACGGCGTCGGTCGGTCGACGACGGCATGAAGCTCGACTTAATACTGTTACCTCAGTCAGTATTAAGTCAAGCTTCATGATGGTCGACGGCGTCTCGAAGCCAAAGGTACGTTCATAGATGTATGGTACGTTAGTAAATAGTATTCTTTGCCAAAGGGGAGCAGAGGGGCTACACTTTATGGATATGAACTTCATACGTTTTTGGGAACTTTAAGTCAATTTTATAAAGAAAATAGCCGCTATCAGTTTCTTGTTTTGTGACGTCCGTCGGGTATAACGATATCTAGCTAGCAGCGTTCAACAGAACAAAGCAGCAAAAATCGATCAGAATAAGGAATTCAAATGACAGTTGAAGCCCATACCCATATCCAGATTTCTTAAAAAATATAGATATGGACATGGGCTTTATTTGACACTTGAAGCCCATATTTTGTATTTATATGGGCATGATGATGGGCTTCAAATGTCAAATGAAGCCCATGTCCATATCCATACCCAGATTTTTTAGCCGGTGGTACAGGGGCAGGGGGGCTACGGCACAATATAAAGAAACGGGCTACCTACTGGCAAAAAAATATGAATATGTACGGACATGGGCTTCATTTGACATTTGTAGACCATATTACGCCCGGGACTTCAAATGTCAAATGAAATCCATTATGCTCATAATATGCAAATTGTTTTGCTGGTAGCCCCCCCAATGGGCATCCAATCTCGGTAACCGAGATCTCGAAATACCAAGATCCCGCGTCATTTTCCAGTCCTGCAAGGAGTGAGATTACCAATACCAACGCGGAACCCGCGTTTGCGGGATTGGAAAGTACTCTCGCAAGAGCTGATGCGCGATTACTGAACTGAATTAATGGAATACTGCCTGGCGAGCGAATGGCGATTTCTGCTGTAGTGTCTCGAATTAATTCCGTCAAATCCAATAATAATAAAAAGGAAATGACTTTGTCGGAGTCGGAGGGTACGATGGGCAAGTATTTGTCGTTTGAATTTAATACCCTTAAATCTATTCTACCCACTAGTGTGGAAGCTGAAAGCGCTTTCTCTACTGCAGGCTATTTAGCGTCTCAGATTTGAAGCAGTTTGGCAGACGAGACATTAGACACTTTGTTTCCTTCGTAAACATTACAACAAGAACAGGTGGCCTACCACAAGCTCTTAAAGCAGTTATTTTTAAGTTGAGAGAGTGAGACGCCGCTCTACACGCCGTATAGCGGCGTCTCACTCTCTCAACTTAAAAATAACTGCTATAAGAGCTTGTGGTAGGCCACCAGAACTAGTCTTACTCTTAAGTTTTCTTAGTTTGTAAAAATAACTTTAAATTATGTTTGTTTAAACTTCAATGTTATTAGTCCATAGTCATAGTCATACATTTTTTATTCATATAGATTAAATAAAATTAATGCTTATGAATCGTCCAATATTTTTTTACCTACCACCTGTTATGGACATCTTTTAACTGACAAGAAAAACAGGCGAAAAAAACTCATCAGCTTTAACAGAAGCAACGCATTTACAAAAAAAAATTATGTCGTTGCTGGACAAAATGATACAATAATAAAATTTATACAAAAAGCTAATGCTGAAGGAAAGTATTCTCATACTTATGTATAGGAATTATTTCCTTTTATACATTGTTAGTGTTACTTTAATTATGACAACCAAGCATTGTAGTGTAGTCAATAAAGCTAGTTGACCCCCACAGTAATTCCTCAGTCACAAAAAACTTTACAGCATGATAAAGTACCAATAAGCTAAAAGTATGGTATAAATTTCCAAAAAATAATAATAATAAAAGGTTAGGTATTTTTTTATGAAAGTCTTATTTCATTGATATCTTTTTTAGGAAAAATGCTCCGTCTAAACTTTCTTCACCGGACATATTCATGTAACGTATAAAAACAGTAATATGAAATATCCAAAAAAATATCCCAGCAGAAACACCAAATTTTAATAAAGCAATTGGGGTGACTTAAACTGAAAAATGTCTCTGTCGAACTTTTTAACGGAATTATACCATTTTGCCAAGCATACTCATGCTTGAAAAAAGTTTTGGATTTTTATCAAGTATCACATACTAGTATAAATAACTCATTTGGTAAAATAAATTTGGACTGAGAAATTACTCGGTTCAATATATAAACAGATTTGTTTATTTAGGTATAAATACCTAACTTCCGTGTGACTTTTGTTTTGGATAATCATTTAAAAGTTTATGGCTCATGCTATTTTATAACCCAGCAAAGTTTCATCGACTGAGGAATTAGTGTATGGGTCTCCATACAAAGAATCTGTTCATTGCCTACACTATTGTGATCATTTAAATAATCTTCTACTTTGTAATAGCCTTTGCTTAAGAACGTCTTTTTAACATGTTTTTTAAATTTATTTAAAGGCAGCTCGATTACTTCTTGTGGAACTTTATTAAAGAATGCTATGCCTTTTCCAAAAAACGAACCTCTACTTTTTTCAAGTCTAAGGGCCGATTTCACCAATGATATTTGAACGCGATTAACGCTAAACGTGTTTAAAACGTATTTCTGTCCCTGTCACATTCAAACAGATGACAGAGACAGAACTATGTATTAAACACGTTTACCGTTAATAACGTTTAAATATCAGTGATGAAAGTCGCCCTTAATCTTGGAACGGCAAGCTTATTTTTATTTCTTGTGTTAAAATTATGAATATCACTATTCTTAGTGAATGAGTCAAGATGTTTCCTAACATATAATATATTCTCATAGATGTATTGCCCTGCTAAGGTTAGTATATTAATTTCTTTAAACAAAACTTTTAATGAATCGCGCCGGCGGAGGCTGTAAATGGCGCGTACCCCTCTTTTTTGAAGTACAAAAATATTTCCAATATTGGCTGCTGAGCCCCACAACAACACGCCATAGGACATGACACTATGAAAATAACTAAAGTAAACAAGTCTTGCCGTTTCAATATCAGTTAATAGCCTTATCTTTTTTACTGCAAACGCAGCAGAACTGAGTCTACTCGACAAGGCCTCAATATGTGGATCCCACTGTAGTCGTGAATCTATATTTTTAGGAATCAGTAGGGATTGATAAGAAAAATGAACGGTAACATACAAATTTATTCACAAAAAACAACAATTTTATTACAAACTAACTTCAACTAAAACGTACAATCAGATTTTAACCGAAACTAACAAAGAGTAGGCACTTTTACAAGGAACAAATGGACAGAAGTTGATGGTAGATTGTCGACACCTCGGCGACCCGATGCAGAAGAGAGAAAGAGCCCCGCAAGAGCTCTGCAGCCGGTTTTATGGTGCGCGCGGCATCGCGCTATCCGCGCGCCATCTGCGTGCACTCGAGCGCCCTCTGCGAGCACCTGCGCGCCATCTACGCGTATCACTTTCCCGCTAACACGGCCTCTCCTGACTTGAGGAAGTCCTCGTACTCTTCTACTTGAAGCTGAACCACTGCAGAGGCTCAGGCATCGGGTTCTCGGTAGACACGTCGCATCTCTCGGCAGTTTGCTCAGGCGTAGACTCCTCATTTTCGTCAGCGCCTATTAACAGAAAGCACTAACTTAAAACACCTGTAACCACCTCTTTAGCAATGTGCTAAAGAGTTCACAATTTTAGCAATGTTCTAAAGAGTTTTTAAAACACCTGTAACCACCTGTTTAGCAATCAGCGCGCCGTCTGTGCGCACCCACTCGCATCTGTGCGCCATTTGGGCGCCGTCTGCGCGCACCCGCGCTGCCTGCTGCGCGCTGTCTGCTGCGCGCCGCTCGCGCCAACAGCGTGCACCAGCGCGCCATCCGCCGCGCGCCACTCGCGCCGACAGCGTGCACCAGCGCGCCATCTGCCGCGCGGCGCTCGCGCCTATAGGTGCACCAGCGCGCCGATAGCCTGCACCAGCACGCCATCCGCCGCGCGCCGCAGCGTGCACCAGCGTTCCATCCACGCCGAAGCGTGCACCAGCGCGCCATCCGCGCCGATAGTGTGCACCAGTGCGCCGATAGCGTGCACCAGCGCGCCAACCGCCGCGCGCCGCTCGCGTCGAAAGCGTGCCTCAGCGTGCCGATAGGGTGCACAAGTGCGCCGTTCGCGCCGATAGTGTGCACCAGCACGCCGATAGCATGCACCAGCGCGCCGCCTGCACAACAGACGTGCGCAATAAACGCGCCATCTGCGCGCCACCTGCGCGCTCGCTGTAATCGCGCTGTCTGAGCGCCATATGCGCGCCACCCCAGGTAGCAAACTGGGATCTGCGGTGTCGTTTCCGCCGCGCACCGTCTACACCTTCATGGTGCAGGGGCACCATGAAGCCGTTCGCCTGGGGTGAAGGCTGCCTGCGCTGATACTCCAATGATGAGAGACGATCTAGAATGAGTTGCATAAGTATTTTGTTGTTGTTGTTAATTTCGTGGTGAACCATGACGCCTTCGCGTATGTTGTATGTTTGGATCGCGATCTAGATCCTCTATGTCTTGACCGCCTTTACAGTGCCACAAACTTTGCTGTGCCGGTGGCCAAAATGTGAAACTAACGTGATTTTTTTTAATGTCATTTTGCTGTCAAGTTGATGTCCAACCATAGCGCTGCTGGCGGCTGAAGTTCTTAGAAGGCAGGGCCGGTTAAATTACTACAAAAAAAACGTAAAACGTACGTAGCGCCGCTGTCACCGGCACAGAAAAGGTTGTGGCACTGTAAATTTGCCGACTATGATTTGGCATGATTAACAGCCTTAGAAAGTAGCCGGATTTACGTACATTACTTTAAGCAAAGACACGAGAAAGAAAACAAAAAATTTAAATAAAAATATATGGACCGCAACAATTTTTATGCTATGACAGTATTAAAAATCAAGCAAAAAATCAATAGCTAAATGCTGCTAGATAAAGCACTTCATAACGTTGAAACAAAGAAAAACTATTCCTCTTGCGAAAAAAAAGAAAATGGGGGTAGTTTTGTAAAAACTTACCAGAATGTTCACCAACATTATCTTATCAACTACGTACTTACGTTAGTATCCGAACACAAGAATACACACGACACGGTTCAAAAGAAAATCGTTAGAACCACATACGAATGTATGCAAAAAAATAAAAATGTAAAACTGCCCACTCGATTTACTTGCGCCAGGAAAGGAACCAAAGCACATCAAGGCACAAAACACGCGAGTCCTATCCCACTTCTGATTTTAGGAATCAGTAGGGATTGATAAGAAAAATGAACGGTAACATACAAATTTATTCACAAAAAACAACAATTTTATTACAAACTAACTTCAACTAAAACGTACAATCAGATTTTAACCGAAACTAACAAAGAGTAGGCACTTTTACAAGGAACAAATGGACAGAAGTTGATGGTAGATTGTCGACACCTCGGCGACCCGATGCAGAAGAGAGAAAGAGCCCCGCAAGAGCTCTGCAGCCGGTTTTATGGTGCGCGCGGCATCGCGCTATCCGCGCGCCATCTGCGTGCACTCGAGCGCCCTCTGCGAGCACCTGCGCGCCATCTACGCGTATCACTTTCCCGCTAACAATATAATATCTCTATATTATTAAAATAGTTAAAAGGGATAAATGAATACCTCCGGATTTTTCTTTTAAGATATTTATATACCTACCCCTTTTCTTAACGTAAGGACATGACACTATGAAAATAACTAAAGTAACCACTCAATGGTTACGCACGCTTAAATATGCTTACGGGGCAATGGTTCCTCAGCACAGCTCCGCTCCGCTCCGCTTCGCTCGCTCGGCTTTAAATTAGGTTTTACTCAAAAACTAGAAGGATTTAATAAAAACAAATTATTGATTTATAATGCTAGTTAAATTTGCAATAATATTGTATAATTTGTAGATGGATTTTTATTACGATTTAATTAGAAACAGCGCGTTGAAGTTGCAGAAAAGGAAATATTTTACCGATTTCTTTTTAAAACATGCAATAAATACTAATAAATAAACAATTATTACAGACCAATTTGTGTTTAAATAATAGTTTACAATGTTGTTATTAGATAAAAGTAAAAAAAAGATAACTCTCATCTAGAAAAATATTGTTTAATTAAAGATATAAAAATGTAAGTAAAGAATCACCCTTACGGGCTACAAAAGTATGGATCGATTTCGTATCGACTTCTTTTTTGTAAGTAGATAAATTTTATATATATACTTTTTCTGGGTATTGAGGGCATAACAAGTATATATTAATGTATTACAACATATTTAGTACAATATATTTAATTATATTTTTATATTTCATTTTTCCATACTTAGCTAACATTGCCTAAATCACGCAATGGTTCCTTGCCTCCTGGAGGCAAGCAAGTCGGCGAACTTCAATCGAATATAATCCGCCAAATTTTTATTAAATTGCACCAATTTCTTGTTATACGATTAAAATAAGGTGTCTAGATTAAGATTGGTATAAGTTGGATAGGAACAGAGAGTGATTTGACACAATTAATTAAAGTATTTTAATTAGCTGTCAGCTTGCCTCCAGGAGGCAAGAAACCATTGGAGCGGGTAAAAATACTTGCCTCTGGGAGGCAAGGAACCATTGAGTGGGTAAACAAGTCTTGCCGTTTCAATATCAGTTAATAGCCTTATCTTTTTTACTGCAAACGCAGCAGAACTGAGTCTAATCGACAAGGCCTCATTAAGTGGATCCCACTGTAGTCGTGAATCTATATAATATCTCTATATTATTAAAATAGTTAAAAGGGATAAATGAATACCTCCGGATTTTTCTTTTAAGATATTTATATACCTACCCCTTTTCTTAACGTACGTATATAACACTTAATGAGCTCATCTTACACCTGCGAGATCACGCAAATTCCGAGATCCCGCGGTATTGTAAATCATCGATCCCGCAAATACCGAGAATACAAATAACATGCGACGTTGGATGCCCTCCCCCAGGTGGACAGCTGCTTACCCTGATGCCCTGACTGACTAGTATATTTTTCACTACCTACCTCCCTAATATTTATTCCTAGTTAGTAGGTAGTTGGTTCCGGCTACCTAATGCAGGTGAAAAGTGGGTAAGATTGCCGCCTCCACCACAGAAAAATAATATCCTCCACCCCCCTGCAACCAAATTCTGGATCCATACCCGGGCCCGCCCCTGGGGGGCTACCGGCTAAGAAATATGGGTATGAGCTTCAACTGTCATTTGAATTATATACGTTATACCCGACGTCACAAAACAAGGAACTGATAGCGGCTATTTACTTTATAAAATTGACTTAAAGTTCCAAAAAACGTATGAAGTTCATATCCATAAAGTTACGCGGTAGCCCCCCTGGTTGGATCCAGAATTTGGTTGCATTGCAGGTGGCTTACCACAAGCTCTTAAAGCAGTTATTTTTAAGTTGAGAGAGTGAGACGCCGGTATACGGCGTGTAAAGCGGCGTCTCACTCTCTCAACCTAAAAATAACTGCTATAAGAGCTTGTGGTAGGCCACCTGTAAGCCACTTGCATTGCAATACAAAATTAGATGCCAAAATGGTCAGCTACATCCATCAGCTCCATACATCATCAGACATCAGTTCCATAAATTAATGGTCAGCAGTATGAAAAATTGTTTATACTTTCGCGTTTGAGTTAAATTTTGACAAATGGATAGTACCTACCTAATAATAATCTATAAGGATATAGGAGCTAATACAATACAGCAGGCTACGTCGTCGTAAAGACATCGTGAAGAAATGACTGTCATTGGATAACAAGAGATTGATTGTTATTGGCGAACGTCGCGACGCGTCGAGTCCCCACTCCGCTCGCTCACGTCTCGCGCTATCACTTTCTGTCACGGAAATCTCTTTCGTAAAATATTATTCCATGTAAATAGCCACTAGTTCTAAGTTATCCTTTCTGTATATAAGTAACCATTTTTGTAAATAAAATTCACACACTTCTCTCCGATCTCCGCGCCGGCCGGTCACGCGCCGCGCTCGCTCCCAGCTACGCCTACGCACTCGACCGCCCGCTCGTGTGAGTACTCTCCGCAACACTAAGCGACTTTCAGCTTGTGTTTGTCGCAGACTTAAATACTTCAGTGTTTGTATCAAAACACTGAGTGTTTAATTCTGCCCGCGATTGGAGTTGGTGGAAACTTAACGGTGCCAACTAAGCCAACTCGAGCGCCCCCGGTCCGCTCTCTAGGCCTCCAGGCCTAGAAAAACCGAAGTCCCAGAGCCACTGCACTTGGGCCTAGTCCCAAGGTGAAGGGAACGAGTGGCTATTCGTATTAGGAATACCTGCTCTCGAGGTAGGTCCCCCCCACCCCCCCTGCCCCTGGCGGGGGGAGTCTCATTTGGCTCCTATAGCATTGTTTTTATCTTATTTCTATTTTTGTCCTTTTTTTTTTAAATTCGATTCCACCGCCATGGACGTGGTAACGACCTTTGCCAACCTCGTCTCCGCTCCAGGGTTCCTGGAGCGTATCAAGCCTGTCCTCGAGAGTTTCCAAAGGGAGCTTCTCGCATCCCAGCTTACCCAACCCAGTCCCGCACCCACCCAGATGGAGAGTGACGAACGCACCACCATGCCATTAAAGAGGACCTTGTCCGAAAGGTCCTCTTCCCTGGCCTCGAGCCATGAGTCCCTCTACCTTTCGCCTTCCGACGGGGACTTCTTACCCGTCGTCCGCAAGGGCAAGGGGAAAAAAGGGAAGCGCTCCAAGAATCGGAGCTCGCCGGTTCCGGCGCCCCCCAAATCCCCCTCCCCTACTCCGACCCCGGTCACCCAAAGTGACCCGCCACTTATCCCGTTGGATAAGATCGCACCTGCGGCACCAACGACTCCCCCGGCCTCCGTGTCGGGCCCCCAAGCCTCCGCGCTAGACGCGCCCTCCCGACCGCACTCGCGGTCCAACCCAGTCCCCGCCAAACCTAAGGCGCCCCCCCCAGTTTTCCTCCGAATAAAAGGGGAATGGACCCGCGTGTCCAAAATGTGTGTCGACGCACGCATTAACTACACCCGCGCATCCAACACGGGCGCGGCCATAAAAATTGAGGTGCCTACCATCTCGGATTACCGGTCCCTCATATCCATGTTGACAACTCGCAACATAGCCTATCACACCTACGCGCTCCCGGAAGAGCGCAAGATCCGCGCGGTACTCCGAGGAGTACCCGTAGAACTGTCCACTGATGAGATCAAAGACGATCTCATCAGCCAGGGCTACCCCGTTGAGGCCGTACATCCGATGTACGGTCACGGTAGGCGCCGGTTCCCGTTGGCACTGGTCGCAATGACCAACACTGACAAGGCCAAAGAATTCTACAAGGTCAAAGACCTTGTAATCTGCGGCCTGTCCAAAATCGAGGTCGAGGCCCCGCGCAGCCGCGGGGTCCCCGCGCAATGCCACCGGTGCCAACTTTACGGGCACGCGGCGGCCAATTGCACCGCCCGGCCAAGGTGCGTTAAGTGCCTTGGCGACCACTCCACCAAGGAGTGCGAACGCACGCGGGACACCCCCGGTGAGCCGGCGTGCGTCCTCTGCGGGCTGATTGGTCACCCCGCTAACTACCGAGGGTGCAAACGTGCCCCTCGGCCATACACACAGACACAATCCCATAAGCAGCGAGGGCCGAAGCAGCAACCTCCTAAGAGGTCGCAGGCAGGCCCTCCTGTTTATAATACAAATAACTTCCCCGACTTACCTAAGTCGGGCGGTAGGTCAACTGCTCCGGCCACTAAGTCGGCCTGGGGTGGTTTTAATTCCTACACCCAACACACACAGGCGCCCGCGCCCGTGTTGGCCCCCGCGCCCGCCCCGCGCACGCAAGTGCCGCCGTCCCACTCTGCGCAGTCGCGGTCTCGCTCTAACGAGGAAGACCTCGACTACGTACTTAGCCAAATTGTAGACATTGACCTCGATGAGGTTTCAACCATTGCCTATAAGTTACGCAATGCCCAGTCGCCACGGGATCGCGTACTTATAATGGCACAACACAAACAGTGCCTAAGTGCACTTAAATATTTTAAGTAAATTTTTTTTCTCCCAGCTAGGCAGTCAATTAGTAAAACAACTATTTGATTGATAAGCATGCTAGGTTTTTGCACGTATTACATGTGCCACTCAAACTTAACACTTAAAAAAATAATATGTTAGGCTCTTCTACCTTTACGGTACACTCTAGGGCAGGCGCCGCCGGCCGTACCAAACCTAAGGGCTTATCGCTTGCTACTTTCAATACGCGGTCCTTACGACTACATATTCCCGAAATAAGGGATTTCGTAAGTAAAACGGGTGTTGACCTTCTTCTCCTCCAGGAAACGTGGCTTAAGCCCCACGCCCGGAAAGGACTTTCAATCCCCTCGTACACTCTAGTACGCAATGATAGGATACCCCCTCCCCCTCCTGCGGACCGCCCCACTATCAGGGAACCGTGCGGAGGCGGGACAGCCATTTACTATAGGAAGAGTTTTCATTGCTCACCTATCCCCACCCCTCCCCTCTCCAATATGGAGGCCACGGTATGTAGACTGGCTATGACAGGTCACCGTACTATTGTCATAGCCTCGGTGTACATGTCGGCAGGAACTTCACCGCTTTTAAGCGATTTTCAAACACTATTATCCCTAGGCGAGTCAGTTATCCTCTTTGGGGATTTTAACTCAAAAAACACTGAATGGACGTGCCGTAAAACCAATCAGTCGGGTCGACAGCTATTAGAAATCACTAATGCTCTCGACCTAACTGTGGTTTCACCCTACGAACCTACCCACTACCCCGATCGACTAGACCACGACCCAGATGTACTAGACTTTGCGCTAGTCAGAGGCGTGACCCTAGACCTTAGATCGATCGAAACACTGCACGACCTAGGCTCAGACCATAGACCAGTGAGACTCGTCTTAGGGCATCGCGACCCCCCCCCAACCACTTTTCAAAACCATCACCAACTGGGATGGGTTTGAAAAGTCACTTTCGTCGGCAATGGACGCCGAAAACTCGCCGTACGCTATCGGACCCGACTATTTCGATAGCACGGATAAGATAGACAGTGCGGTGAGTTCTCTTACCCAACTAATCCACAAATCGATTGAGGAGAACGTGAGGAAGGTTTCAACGAAACCTCGCTGTAACATTCCCGCGTCTCTCCGCAAATTAATTACGATTAAAAATCGTGCTCTTAGAAGGGCAGCCCAATACCCCACCCCTGAGTATAGATCCCATGCTAACCGCCTGCAAAGGCAAATTCAATCCGAACTTAAGGAACTGAGGAATGCTCAGTTCAATGACCTTATGGCCGAGGTCACTCCCTCCCACATAGCGTACTATAGAGTGGCGAGAGCACTCCGTAGTGACGCCGTAACTTACACCCCCCCGCTTCTCCGCCCCAATGGCACTACAGCCTTTGAGGATGATGAGAAAGCGGAATGTTTCGCTGACAGCATTGCGTCTCAATGCTCAGTCAGCACTCAACCATGTGACCCATCTCACATCCGGCAAATTGAGGAGGAACTCGGTACTTTTAATTCCTCCCCCTTACCACCTGACTCTGACCCAATATCGATCTCCACTGATGAAATTAAAAATTTCATCAAAGATCTCAAAGTCAAAAAGGCCCCCGGAGCCGATGGTGTCTCAAACATGGCCCTAAAGTACTTGCCCTTGCAAGTACTAACTTTTCTCTCTCTCATTTTCAATGCCTGTTTTCAACACAGCTACTTTCCGGACACCTGGAAAGAAGCTATCGTAATAGGCATACCCAAGCCGGGTAAACCCCTCAATGAACCCTCGAGCCATCGCCCCATCAGCCTCCTAAAGGCTATGGCGAAGCTCTTAGAAAAATGCATCTTATCCCGGCTGAAAGAGCATTTTTATGGCCAAAACATTATCATTCCCCACCAATTTGGCTTTAGAGCCAAACACTCGTGTCCCCAACAAGTACATCGCATTGTCGAGTACATACTAGGCGGTTTTTATCCGCGTAAAAACAAGACCGTAGCGGTCTTCTTCGACGTTGCCAAAGCTTTCGATAAGGTTTGGCACGCCGGTCTAATTGTGAAACTGTACAGACTTAATCTGTCAGTTCGGTTAGTCCGGTTGGTCGACTCTTTTCTCACCAATCGTACTTTTCGTTTCAGACACGAAAGTACTCTCTCTTCTCCTAGGGCTATTACAGCCGGTGTCCCGCAGGGCTCTGTCCTCGCGCCCCTGTTGTATATAGCCTACACTAACGATATCCCCGTCCCGACTAACGAAGTCGAACTGTCCTTATTCGCCGACGACACGGCCCTATATAGACGCGGTAGATCCTTTAGAACTATCCTCCCGAGGCTACAAGCCTCAATAAACAAACTTGGCGAATGGTTTCGCAAATGGCGCATCGAAGTTAACCCGGAAAAGTCCTCCGCGGTTTACTTTGACGCCAAGCGCCATAATCTTCCGCCCATTGCCCGCCCCCCGACTTTGCTAGGCAAATCCATCCCCTGGCAAAAGTCGGCAAAATACCTTGGTGTCACTTTAGATCAGAGACTCACTTTCGAGCCGCACGTTCAAAGAGTGACACGCAGCGCCCGTTTTTACTTAGGTAGACTCAATCCGATGGTAGGCCGACATAGTAAAATGTCACTACGAAACAAGCGCACGCTATACAAAGTTTGCATACGGCCGGTGCTGTCATACGCATCGGTCGTATTTGCCCACGCCAGTCCGAACACAATTCATAAGTTACAAGTAGTTCAAAACTTGTTTTGCCGCCGCGCGGTCAATGCCCCCTATTATGTCCGAAACGCAGACTTACATAGGGACTTAGAACTACCAACACTACAACAACACTTTCGAAAGGCTTCCGAGCGATTCTTTGAATCTGCAGAGAGCCACTCGAACCCCCTTATACAATCCGCAGCGACGTACGACGACGCATCCACTCCCTCAATCCCGCTTTCCCGCAAACCTAAATCGGTCCTAAATGACCCGCCCAACTCACTCACGGCCGACCTGACCCGCCTATTGGAGGCTCAGGAAGCCGCCAAAGCCCTATTAGCCCAGGACCCCTCCGGTCAAGCCCAGTCACTTTCACAGGACCCTTCAGGTCAGCCCCAGCCCTCTCAATCGGCGACTACCCCTTCTGGGAGTCAGTCGAACTAATTTCATTCATTCCCGGCCACGCCCACTTTGGACGTCGGACGTACTAAATTCACATATGGCCGGTCAGCCCTTCAGGTTGTCGGTCATTTTCAGTGCGCACTTCACTTAGGTGAGTGACGCCCTGCGCCACGCCCCTCCCGGGGCGTGGTCGCCTTAGATAAGCTGAAATACCCGTCCAGGTAACAGCTGTTTTCAGGCAGTGTTTAGTCGGTAAGAGTCCGACATAACCATTACAGCCGGCTGTAATGGTATCCATGAGGATTCACTGCCTCCTTCCCCCGCAGTCCGGAAGGTTGCCGGATGAGCGATTGTTTCAATAGGAAACGGTCGGTCGTTCGACGCAAAAAAAAAAAAAAAAAAAAAAAAAAAAAAAAAAAAAAAAAAAAAAAAAATTACGATTCTCTTCTGGACTACTCACGTATCATTTCTTCGAAGTACAACCCCTCAACATTGGTGACCTGCCGACTTAAGAAGAAACTCTGCCCAGAAAAAAAGAAGCAAGCAAGAAATTATGCCTGACGAAACGGAGAAAATACCGGCCACGGAATCGTCCACCGAACTCGCTAGCGTGTCACTGCAATCTCGCATACCGCATTTTTGGCGCGAAAACCCGCGACTATGGTTCGCGCAGTTCGAAGCTGTCGTTGCCCCACACAGGCAGGGTGAAGAGCAAAAATATAACCTCGTGATACCGACGCTCGACAGAGCCGACATTGAACAAATAAGCGACATAATCATCAACCCGCCGGCCACTGAGAAGTACACCACGTTGAAGAACCGTCTCATCTCCGTGTACCAAGAGTCCGAGCACCGTCAATTACAGAAGCTCCTCAGCGGTCAAGAACTTGGAGACCAGAAGCCGACACAACTACTGCGTAAAATGAGAGACCTCGGCGGAGGTAAATTCCCAGATGACGCGCTCAAGGTCATGTGGATGGGCCACATTCCCGCTCAAGTCCGCGCCGTACTGTCCGTCAACACCGAATCCTCACTCGACTGCCTCGCTACCATGGCCGACAAAATGATGGAGCACACGGAACCTACGATCGCCGCCGTTACCGCCACGCCAAGCTCAAGCACAACCACCAACGCACAATTCGAGCTTCTCAACAAGCAGATAGAAAAACTATCGCTCGAGATCGCCGAATTACGATCGGGCCGAACGCGTTATCGTCGTCCATTCAACACGCGCCGCCGCTCTCAGTCCCGCTCAAGGACGCCAGCCGCCGCAACTATGAATCGCAAGCCCGGTGACGCCGACTGGGAATGTCAGTACCTACCACTACAGATACGGCGATAAAGCAAAACGCTGCGCATCGCCCTGCTCGAGGAGGAATAATAATAAGAAGTCGGAAAACTAGAATCGACATCGACTGTGGCGGGCGTCGGTGTTTCCAACACAACAAGCCACCGCCTCTGCGTATTCGACATCAATACTCGAGAACGCTTCCTTGTCGACACGGGCGCTGATTTGTCAGTCAGTACTAGCACCGGCAAGAAACAAGAAAAACCAACCGACGTCATACAAGTTATACGCAGCGAACGGCACGCCGATAAATACCTACGGAGAGCGAACCCTACAACTCAACCTAGGTCTGCGCCGCAACTTCACCTGGACATTTGTCATCGCTGACGTCAAGACTTCAATACTCGGAGCTGATTTTCTTCGACACCACAAATTATTAGTCGACCTGCACCGAAGAAGACTACTCGATAATGTCACTCAACTCTCCGTAAACGCGATTGAAGTGACTACCTCCGAGCCTACAGTCCACGTTTTACATCGACAAGATACATACACCGAGTTACTGTCACGCTACCCAGATGTTCTCCGACCGATGTCCTTGAAGACGCCGCCAAAACACAGCGTCACGCATCACATAGAAACGACGGGCCCACCGCTATCTGCGCGCGCTCGCCCCCTGCCTCCCGACAAGTACAAAGCGGCGAAAGAAGAATTCGAACGCATGATGCAAATGGGCATCTGTCAACCATCCAAGAGCCCATGGGCCAGCCCACTGCATGTTGTGAAGAAGAAAAACGGATCACTGCGTGTCTGCGGAGATTACCGGCGATTGAACGCAGTCACCGTTCCCGACCGGTACCCGATCCCACGCATCCAAGACTTCACATACCGACTCCACGGAAAGACAATATTTTCAAAACTTGATCTGAAAATGGCCTATTTTTGGATACCCATACAAAAAGAAGACGCACCGAAGACAGCCATAATAACACCGTTTGGCTTATTCGAATTTAACTGCATGACATTCGGACTTCGAAACTCAGCACAATCGTTTCAACGATTCATGCACGAGATACTACGCGGGCTAGATGACTTCGTTTTCTGTTTCGTCGACGACCTACTCATCCACTCGTCATCCGAAGATCAACACAAGAAGCACATAGAACAAGTACTTGAACGACTCAACGCGTACGGCGTCACTCTAAACATCGACAAATGCGAATTCGGCAAAAACAACATTCAATTCCTCGGTTATGAAGTTTCACAAGACGGTATCAAGCCTACTCAAGAAAGAACACAAGCAATATCTAATTACCCGAAACCACAAACAATTCAAGAGCTAAGAAGATTTTTAGGCATGTTAAACTTCTACCGCGACTGCCTACCACATCAAGCCGAACATCAACACAAGTTAAACAAGTTTCTTCACAATACCACAAAATAAAGAGTTTACAGAAGGACCGCTCCCACCATTTTTGAAAATCTATACCTATCCTTGTCTGACTCACTAGGGTTGCTTCTGTATTGATTCTGAATTTAAAAAGGAGTAAGTAGTAAAAGTTAACAATCATACATAAATAAATTCGTTTATACATACATCGTAACAAGTTTACATGCCTTAGATGCTGCTTAGATGGTAAACAGAGCATCTAATATCCATTTAAAGTCCCGACGCCACACACGACGAAGACAAGATCCTATTGTACCTATACCTACCGTACCTATTATGTTGTAATGTATTCCATTCCTATATGTTATAATGTACTCTATGAACAAGATATAAATGTGATGTGATAGTTATCCCACTAAAAACATAAACGTGAAAAAGGCACTAAGTAAGTTCGACGAAAACATAAAGGTAAAAAAGGTGCCAAGTTCAGCGAAAAATAGTTGAAATCTAAATGGGTTACAAGTTCCATAATTTTTTTCGTTCAAGCACTTCAAATAATTAATATTTTCTTAAATGTTGAATTTATAACTTGTCATCTTCAAAAATTGAAAAACCTTTATAACGCAAGAACTGTATCAAGCAATAGTGGTAACTATTTTGAAAACAAGAAAGTGTATTTAAATACCTATGTTGTGTTTTTATCGTATATAGGTAAATAAAAAAATATAAGTAGTTTAATAGTCAAAGTCAAATTTGTTTATTCAATTTAGATTGGTTTTTACAATACTTGTGAACGTCATAGAAGCTACGCTATCGAGATGTAAACAGGTTCATATTTGTTTCTGGCGCAGCTGTTCTTCATAGTCTTTTCTTGCACTCAAAAATATAGTTTTTCAGCTTTCTTTTTCTGGGAGAATTTGCAGAAACGTGAGTTGCTATTTGTGAATTTGAGTCACATTTAACTTTTTCATATTGTGTACAAGATTCATTAGTCTCCACAGTTGCTTGCGATTCTTCATTTAATTTTTTTTTGACAGGTAGCAAAAGTTTGGGAACTGAACTGTCCTGAAAAAGGCACTAATGCCTTTTTCAGGACAGTTCGGTTCGATGTCTTGATTATAGAATTGGTTTCGAAATGGGCCTCACAAACTCAAAGATATGTTGACCATTTGTTGCGTACATCTTCTCGATCAATTAAACTTATCCATAAGGTTCGTCTGAAAAAAAAAATCATTTGATTTTTAAAATGAACTAGTTAGTTTTGCAACGAAAATAGCCTATGGCACTCCTACGATTAAGACGTTAAAATAAATAGGTATACGCATAATCGTGCGTGGTTCGTTTTCTCCTGAACTTGGCTGGCACACTGCCGTGCGTCAAAAAAAACTTTACTGCAAGTAAAATGTTATTTGGGGTAAGTATAATGACTGGCGTTCTCTCCCAAACTTGGCAGGCACACTGCCGTGCGCCTAGATAAAGAAAACTTTACTGCAAGTGAAATGTTATTTGGGATTTATTGATTGGCGTCCTTTCCTGAACTTGGCTGGCACACTGCCGTGCGCTTAGATGAAAAAAAAAATAATGCAAGTAAAATGTTATTTGGGGTTTAATAACTGAAGTCTCTAAAATGTAAGTAGGATTTCATAACACTGCTAAAATAAAAGAAAATGCAACGACAACTTTTACTTGAAAATTCGTCAACATGACTTGTGGCTGTGTTCGCTGAACCGCCAAGAAGTTTTGAGAATACTATAACATCTAAATAAGGACAATAGAACCCAAATACTGGCGTTTTACCACAACCAGCTAACTATAAGATGAATGTGTATGGTTCATAGTCGTTATCAAAGCGGCTAGTCCCAAAAGTACCTACCTAGGTATACTCACCTACCAACAAGAGAAAACAGTTTGACATAACTTACCTTTCAATATCGTTTGGAAATTTAAAGAACGTGTATGCACAATTTTTAGTCGTATTTAGACAACCAAATACACTGCAACTGTAATAATATTGGTTATTAATTTTCGTTAATTACCAGGTATATTAAGTGTCACAGTGACACGTAGCGGCGCGGACGTGAAGTGATCAATTAAATGCTCTTTGGAACTTGCGATCACTGACCTCTTTGCGATACTCGCGACTGAGTACTGTCCCAAACTGTCCCATTTTGCCTGTATATGTGACGTCTATGTGTGCGTGACGAAAATGGCACTTTGTTCTAAGCGGACTCTCTGCTAGGGTAAAACCACCTTGTATCGGCCACCTCAACAATATTTCACATTGATTTGCTTCCTATTCTCACATTTATTAGCCTAGCTTTCTAGGAGGTATTTTTTAATAAACTGTTATTATTTGACTTTCCTATGAACTAATAAAGTATTTGAAATTTGAATAACATTTTTATATATTGATGTTTTTCTTTGTACACACCCAATTTCCCTAATATCGGCCACTTGCGCCCAAAAATCGCCCACCTGTTTGCCTTGTATCGGCCTAGGCTTACATTATGAGCAATACAAATATACTTCGAATTAATAAAGAAAGATATAGATATACAAAGATATACATAGATATATATAAAAAACATACATAATATACCGTGATTTTTTTTAACAATCCAAACATAATTTAACGTGTTTAGAATAAATAAAAAAAATATGATTTAGTTTTTTTCTTGCATAAAGATATTCTTACCTAATAGTAACAAATAAATTTTGAAGTCGGATTTTTTTTTTTTGAGATTTTAGATTATTTTACAAACTTTAATAAAGGAAAGTCTATAAATCAAATACTATTAACAATTTATTTTAAATTTAATATTACAGTTTGCACATCAACAATGATACTTCCACATAAAAGTAACTAAACAAAAAATCGAGATTTTTTAAATATTTTTTTATTATAATTAAGTACCTAAATTAAGTATCTAATCTAGTGTACCTAGATTTGTATGAAGTAACATTTGTATCGTCCATGACTTAATGTTTAGTGGCCGATATCAGGATTTTGACTCGCCTTGTATCGGCCATCACCATTTTTAACGGCCGATATCAGGCGTTTTTATGAAATAATCAACCCTAAATCCGGCCATTCGATTTTTTATTAAAATTTAAAAAAAAACATAAAAAAATTAATCAATAATGTTGCGTTATAATCTCTTTAACCTTCACAAGCAAAAATCAACGTTTTAAACCTCCTAGATAAGTTGCAAACCCTTTCCCCCGTAACCTCGAACTCGTCATTTTTGACTAGAAAATGGCGTGAATTTCGACACGAATGCGCAGGTTACAACATCCAATGCCACTGAACTGTCAAATGAACTTTGATCACCACCTCATTTAATTCATTTAAAGACAACAATATAATGTTCATTATAGAGCAAAATTTGTGCAAGTATATCGAATATTAAATAGTTTTTGATCAAATTCGTAGGAAGTGACCGATACCAGGACGTGGCCGATACAAGGCGGTTTTACCCTAGGGCGACCGCCCGCCCGCGTAGTTACTTTGTGACAATACTAAGAAAAATGACAAGACGCCGATACCATGGACAACCGAAGCAGAAGTCGCATTTGAAAACTGCCGCCAAAGCATTCTCGAAGCAACTACTCTTTCACATCCAGTACCTAACGCACCGTTATGCTTGATGACCGACGCCTCAGATCACAGCCTCGGCGCAGTTCTACAACAAAAAGTCGACAACGTGTGGAAACCACTCGCTTTTTTCTCAAAAACAATGAGCGAAACGCAGCGCCGCTACAGTGTGTACGATCGCGAGCTACTAGCAATGTACACAGCTGTAAAACACCTACGAAGACTAATAGAAGGCAACGAAGTCACAATATGCACCGATCACAAGCCATTGTCATACGCACTAACTCGAGCACCGAGCACTAGCGACACCCCGCGGAGAGAACGCCAACTACATTTCATCAGCCAGTTTTGTTCAAGAATACAATATGTTAAAGGAAACGAAAATCAAGTCGCCGACGCACTCTCGCGTATAGAACAAATAGAATACCATTCAACAAACATCGACTACAACAAATTATCTCAAGACCAAGCCAACGATGAAGAACTAAAATCACTCAGAAAGAAACATAATCTCAAGTTTACATCCATCTCGTTACCCGACATCGAACAGCCAATCACGTGCGAAACTTCAACTGCGAACACTCGTCCATACCTACCGGAAGCTTATCGCTACGCAGCATTCAAAGCACAACACGAACTAAGCCACCCCGGAGTACGAACAATGAGAAGAATAATGAAAACTAAATACTTTTGGCCTTCAATAAACAAAGACGTGGGAAACTGGACAAAAGCTTGCATCGGATGTCAACGTGCCAAAATTCATCGACATGTGTTTAGTCCTCTCGGCGAGTTTCCGCAATCACAGAGATTCGAGCACATACATATCGACATTGTCGGACCACTACCACCGTCGAATGACTATCGATACCTAATAACGATAATAGATCGTTGCTCGAAATGGCCGGAAGCTATACCTACACGCGACATAACAGCTGACACGGTTGCTAAGGCGATTTATGAAGGATGGATTACGCGATTCGGATGCCCACTACGCGTAACTACAGACCAAGGCCGCCAGTTCGAGTCATCGCTATTCAACTCATTAATGAAGAAGTTCGGAATACACAGAATACGAACTACAGCTTTTCACCCGCAAGCTAACGGTCAAGTGGAGAGATGGCATCGCACATAGGGCATCGAACCCGGGTTTACCCGGTCCGGAAAAACCCGGGTTTACCCGGGTTTTAAGGAATACAGAAAACCCGGGTTTGATTTTTAAAACACGGGTTTTTTCGGGTTTTTCGGGTATTTTTAATACTTTGTGAAAAACGAAATAAAGCTGAAATGTAGCTTACTTCCGTAAAATAACAACCAACAAACCAACACCAAAAATTTGGTGTTGGTTTTCGCACGAACTATCTCCTGAGGATGCCCCGGGTTGGGGCGAAACACGTGTAGAGTAGTCTAATCGGTGAAGGTGCAAGGTGTATTGTTGTCTTGCTAAATGCAGGTATTGTGCACTAGTATTTTAGTGGTGTGCATGTGCTTTTTTTTGCGGGCGGGCGGTGCATCTTGCATAATATTGTGTTTTTTTGCGGAAGTAAGCTACATATAGTTCGTTTTTCACAATGGTTAGGGACTTCCGCCAAGTGACGCCTGATTCAATCTAATATTTTTAATTCTTTTCTTTTTCTTATTTATTAAGTACAAGCCACTTCGAATGCAATAATAAATGGAATAAAAACACACTGATAAATTATTACAATAAAAGATGCTTTGTTGCTGCGTTCGTACCAAGAAAACAAGCAAAGCAAGTTAAATGGAACGCGCGCGCGCGATGCGTCCATCTTAGGACATGGAGATGGTAAAATGTGGACTCCACATTTCACCCCATGGAACCACATGGAATTAGAACTAGTTCTCCGATCTTTTCGACTAGTTTGTCATATATCGCTCATGAAGACGACCCCGAAAATATAGCATATTTTCGGTCTGTTTGCGACTCTCTTTGCAGAGAATTCACGTCTAGATGTTACAGGCTAAACTCCACCGAAGATACCTCGTGCTAGCTCTTCCATGGGTAATATTCACATTCGCCACAAAGAGGTTCTCAAAGCTCTCCGTGGTAGACCACGGAGAGCTTTGAACTTTAACTTGCTTTCCTAGAGGAAATAAGGTTAGTGGTCCTAATGGAATCCCGGCAATAGTCCTGCGTAACTGTGCACCCTAGTTGTCTCCTATCTTGAGCCGCCTCTCACTTGAGACAGGACTTGTCTTGTTCTTCAGTCGTGGAAGCGTGCCAATGTGCAGCCCATACCCTAAAAAATATAGCCATGCCTACCCCTCTAACAAGAGGCTGATTTCAGTCACCATCATACTCTGCAAGACTACGGAGCATGTACTGAATAAACATCTATTGGCGTAACTTGAAACTAACGAGCTCCCTAGTAACTTCCAGTATGGTTTTTGCCGCGGACGGTCGACTGGAGATCTTCTCGTGTACTCCACCCACCTTTGAAATCAAGCGTTCGATAGACATGGCGAAGCACTTGCTGTCTCGTTTGATATTTCCAAAGCATTTGGTTATGACGATGACACCAGTGTGTGTCTAGCAGATATCTTTCAGATGCAAGGGCTACTAGTGATGAAGTTCAGTCTTGTCGAGAGTCACTAGTTGAGCAAATGAACCTGGCACTTCAGGCACTTCCGATTGGGGAAATGCCAACCTTGTCAGTTTCAACGCCTCGCCACGCAGGCGTGTCTTTTCTCAGATAAACGGAGTCCCTTTCAACTAGCTCCGACTTTCCTGGGCGTATCCTTACCAGTATCCGAGAACCTGCAACTTGGCGTTACTCTATAATCGGAGCTGAACTTCGGTGAATAAATCGACTTAATTTTTAAAACTGCTGCCAAAAAACTGGGCGTCCTCTCAAAGTTCTTTACAAAGTACAAATTCATCCGTGCATGGAGTACTGCTGTCACCTTTGAGATGGCTCCGCTAAAGTTTTAGTTTAGGGCCACCCCCCTGCATTCCAGCAGTACGTGGGCAGCTCTTTCTTCTTCCTCCATGCACCCTCTGCATAGGGGACTGTTGGTGACATCTAAATTAATAAGATGTCTGTTAAATTGTCCATGACCAGTAATAGCACCTGTTACCAGGCGAAGTTGCGATCTCCACAGTTGTATCAGGGCCCTGCATAGACGCGCGTCCACGCGCGGTTGTGCGAGTTTCGCCTGTCTGCACGAATCCAGCGAGCTTCAGTTCAGTTGGTGTAATTCTATAGTGCGTTCACGGATCTTATTTGCAAACCAGCTTGTCGGGATAGGCGCGATCGGCTCTGGGCCAACAGGGGTCGAGCCGGATGCGCGTCTGGCCATTATAACCTTGGCCTTTTCAAAGCAAGAGTGAATGGGCACCTCCTGGGTAAGCATACAACATCCTAGACTGCATACTGTCTGCTATGCTGGATGGTGGTCAAATGCATGCATACGGCATACCCTGTACAAATTAAAAAATCGTCTGCAACCAGTCCCGAAATTATGATGGCCAGTCCTGCAAGTCTGTGAAGGGGCTAAGTTAGTAATCTATACTTACTTAGTTTTAAGATATTCTGAAAAAATAAAAATTATGACTTTTTTATATTAGATAACTGTTTTTGTAATTTGGAAAGTACTATTTTTCATTTATTTTGATCCTTCCACATTCTTAACATCTTGTACTCATTGTAAAAATTGATATAATAACACAGTTTCTTGTATTTAATAAAATTATGACAAAAAGATCGAAAAGCTCGAAAAACCCGGTCTACCCGTGTTTTGATTACTCTTAGACCCGAAAACCCGGGTTTTCAAAATTGAACCGAGTTTCGATGCCCTAATCGCACACTCAAAGCCGCGCTTATGTCTAAAGGCGCAAAAACTCGCTGGAGCGAAGAATTAGCTACAGTTTTATACGGCTTACGCACTGCAATCAGTGAAGACAGCAGAGTGAGCCCAGCCCTGATGACATACGGAACGACGTTACGAGTACCAGCTGATTTCTTCATACCTACACAATCACAAACTGAAGACGCCGACTTCGTACGCAAGCTCACCGAATCTATGGCAGCGATAACGCCTTATAAGAAGTCGCACGCAATGACGCAACAACGAACATTTATCTACAAAGACTTAAGAACTTGTAGTCATGTGTTCATTCGCAATGACACAGTGAGAAGTTCGCTTACACCACCTTATGACGGACCATACCAAGTGCTGCAGAGAGAAGAAAAACACTTCAAGCTCCAGTTACCACAGCGCACGTCGAATGTCTCAATCGACAGACTGAAGCCAGCATACATATTATGTTCCGAAAACGACGATGTTACGAGTTCACTACCTACCGCGACGGAGTTACCTACGAGCAACGACGAGCCTGCCACTGCGACTCCAGCTCCTGCACCACCTGCTGCTGCGCCCAAACCCTCGTACGTCACGAGATCGGGCCGAGCAGTCAAGACAAACGTACGCTTCGCTTGAGGGGGAGTGATATAGGAGCTAATACAATACAGCAGGCTACGTCGTCGTAAAGACATCGTGAAGAAATGACTGTCATTGGATAACAAGAGATTGATTGTTATTGGCGAACGTCGCGACGCGTCGAGTCCCCACTCCGCTCGCTCACGTCTCGCGCTATCACTTTCTGTCACGGAAATCTCTTTCGTAAAATATTATTCCATGTAAATAGCCACTAGTTCTAAGTTATCCTTTCTGTATATAAGTAACCATTTTTGTAAATAAAATTACGATTCTCTTCTGGACTACTCACGTATCATTTCTTCGAAGTACAACCCCTCAACAAGTACTTATAATAAAACTGTAAACGAGCCGATTCTGTACAATGAAAAGAAATAGAAAAAAATATGCCCAGGGGTCTTCTTAAACGAAACATATACCTACCTACTTACCTAAAATATGGTATTTGATTTTTTTTGTCTGTCTGTCTGTTGTCCGCGTTTCACGCAAAAACTACTGAACGGATTTTGTAGTTTTTTTTGTTATATAGCCTATGCCCAGCAGCATCGTCGTACGGCTGAAATGATGATGATGATGATAGCTATTAGTCCTCGCCAACATATAGGCTATAATTTATTTTGAAGATCGGAATACCTGATGTTGAACCATAGCAGTCCAGCCAAAATATGAAAGATATAAAAATACCGTCTTAAGATAAATTGTTAAACGTGATAAGCATTTTCTATTGACGTACAAATTTTTAAGGTCTGGTACACCTGATGTGGAACCCTAGCAGCCAGGTTAAACTATAAGAGATACAAACATAGCGTCTTAAGAAAAGTTGTTTAACTTGATGAACATTTTCTATTGACGTAAAAATATCGAAGGTCTGGCACACCACACCTGATGTGGAACCCTAGCAGCCCAGCTAAACTATAAGAGATACAAATAAAGCGTCTAAAGAGAACTTGTTCAGCGTGACAGGTATTTTTTATTGGCATACAATAATCTAAAGTCTGGTACATCTCATTTCCCCCAAGAGTCCAGATAAAGCTTAAGATATACGAATGTGGCACCTTAAGGAAGGTTGTTCAGCAAAAGAGCACTTTCTGTTTACGTATTACACAGCGTGATATCACAACTGTTACTTTTTACAAACTTCTTGTAATATCTTAAGCATTCAAATAAAATATTTTCTTAAGAATTGATTGAAGCATAATTGATTGAAAAACAAAAACTCGTAAATAACATAAGTTGGGAGTACCTAAGTAGGTACTGGCTAAAACTTCCTTTTTAATACCATCTATATAAATGCCTTCAGGCTTATGTTATTGTCATCGTTTACTTATAAGTACGTCAAATTTGGCATGGTAGTCTACCCGGTAACGCAGGGGAGCAGCCATCAAATTTTCCGTATATTTTAGAGCTTTAGTTAACAATAACTGGGTTTTGCATTGTTTTGCTTTTGTTAAGTTTGGTTGTTGCGACATCACTGAAATGCCTAGACGAAAAAAAAACAAGTCTTTCTCAGTATTCAAGAGACTCCAAACGAAAAAGACGAGATAGATCTCAAGAAACTGAGGAAGAACATGAGACACGCTTAGAAGCAAGACGATATCGTTACCTACTCTGAATCTTTGTTTTTGGAAACAGATATGCAAAGAGAAAACAGATTAGCTGCTGATCGGGAACGAATCGCTTCTTCTCGTGCCTCAGAGACGCTAATGCAGCGTGAAGCCCGACTTACTTCTGCACGGGTAGCATGACGACCTCGAGAGCGGTTTTGTCTACGTTGAAATGTCAAAAATGACATCCCAACGTAGACAAACTCTTTGTTTAACTGTCAAAAATGACATTAAGGGGTAGACAAAATCTTTGTCGGGTTCGTCATGCTACGCCTGCTGATCGTCAGCGTCATGTTACATCTCGCGAAACTGGGACATTCACTCAGCGTGAAATGCGTCTTAATCTGACCGTGAGTGTCACATTATATCTCGCGAG
The DNA here is from genome assembly GCA_949710035.1 of Crambus lathoniellus. Lineage (NCBI taxonomy): Eukaryota > Metazoa > Arthropoda > Insecta > Lepidoptera > Crambidae > Crambus > Crambus lathoniellus. Next base: position 53,221,607 of record OX453296.1, read on the forward strand.
ACTCAGCGTGAAACGCGTCTCATGTCATAAGGTCATAGCCTATTTACACCGCACCGCTCCGACCCAACCAAAGTATGAGCAGCCAAATATGGACTTAATATCGTTCTTTGTAGATGCACTTTACTGTAACAATATACCATAGCAGACAGCGCGCGGTAAGCGAGCCTGCCGCAAGCTAAAGTGCGTCTACAGAGCACGACATTAAGTCTATGTTTGAATGCTTATACATTGGTTGGGTGGTAGCGGTGCGGTATAAGTGGGCTATGATATGACCTATAGCCGATCGTGAACGTCACATTATATCTCGCGAGTCAGATCAGAGACATTAAGGCGCTGGTCTGCAACAAACGGCGTAGGTCGCATCCGGCGTCTACTGACGCCGCGTCCACCGGACGCGGCCGACAGCGTAAACCCGCGATGGTCACTCAGTAAGCATTCGGACGTCGCGCACAGCGTCACCTCACCACAGAATAATATTTGGCGTCACGCCGGACGCGACCCAAGACGCTTTGTTGCAGACCACCGCCCTCAGCATGAAACGCGTCTCAGAGCCGACCGTGAGCGTCACATTTTATCTCGCGAGTCCGAGACACAACTACTTAACGGGTTTGGTGAAACTTTTTTTATATAGATCTTAGTCATCGGACTCATCGGCTGTAATTTAATTTGAAAATCGAAATAACTGTTTTTTATCGTGCAAATTTATTTAATTCCCCGGGATGACGTCGTGTAATCCACGAGGCCGAAGGCGAAGCCTCGGGTGGCCGCTATGCATAATAAGCCTAAAAAATAAAAATGCTGTCGAAAGTCACTATTCCACGCGGACGAAGTCGCGGACACAGCTAGTAAAAAATAGAATAACGCGAATGCGATAGTACGTTTGCTTTGCTTATTCTCAAACTTACACTAGGGTTCAATGACAGGCTTTGCATGAATGAAGTGAGTCGTTTATTGAAAAATAATTAATAAAGTTCGGCAATATGAAAAGGTACACATGTGGTGAATTGATTGAATCTCTGTAAAGTATTATTGGGCATTTTCAAACAAGTGTCTAAGCATTCTTGTCGTGATTCGAAATTGTTCTGGTTTCCTCCACACCCCGAGTAGAGGCGATGTCTGCAAGTGCTGAAACAAAATAAGGAATATTTTTATTGACAAAAAGGTAGTTCCCGCCCGCTGTTCGCGTATTGCTGCGGCTACATTAGCGGGCTACGGCGAAATATCTTTCTCTTTCTAACTAACCGGTAGCACAGATTACTAAATAGTTACTATGTAACAGATAGTTCACTCCGCTAAGTCATTTAAATAAATAGCAACTCTAACAATAACGCAATAAAGTAGAATTCAGCTTGTACGGCGCAGGAAAATTACGAACGGCCACTAGTTGTCGTTGCATCTCTTTCTATCGCATATATTCTAGCTCTTTTGCGGACCTAATTTCTATGGATTTACAACGCCGCCGGCGTTGCCGCCGCGGTTTCGAGCCGAGACGGCGACGACACGGGGAGTTAAATAGGCCTACCGGTAGTGGCGTATGGAAAGAGACAGTCGAGGATAATCGTCCGCTAATGTAGGTAGCCGCAGCATGCATCATTATTAACTTAGCGTCGTCGCCGTCGTACTCGCACTTGATCGGAGGCAGATAGGTAGGTAAGTATATAGGTACCTAATATGTAGCTATGTCACCATGAAGTTTGACTTAATACTCTGAGGTAACATTAAGTCGAGCTTCATGTATGTCACAAATGAATAAAAAAAATTACTTCATAAATAGGTAGGAATGCCAATAGTAGATTGTTTAGCATGGGCTGTATGGCACCTATAACAGTCGAGTGTTTTGGCGCACGAACGAAGTGAGGGCGCCGATAGTTCGAGACTGTTATGGGTCCATACACCCGAAATAAACACTCTACTTTTCATTTCGAATATGAGGATAGTAAAAATAAACAGAAATAATCTAAAAAATATTTTTCCTATGGCCGCGGAATTTTCGAAAGACTAAAGTTTAAGTTTTTTGTTCATTTTCTCTATTTTAGGGAAGGCAAGGGAAACTAAGTCCATACAGTCTTGTTTGGTGTTTGACCCGTACTCTATGCAATTCCATGAAATGAATAGCCTGATTTTTTATATTACAAATAACTTATTTGGTTTACTTATTTTAATTTTTAGTTTTTTGCATTCACAATGCAATTTTTTTTATTACTAAAAAATGGAAAATGAAGTATTTAGAAAAAATCGACCCGTCTCACAACTAGCTCCGATGGGACTATTTAGTTTAATCTGTTTCTAAAACCGCATTCTTTAAAAAAATCAATGTTTTAGATATTAAAATAATAATTCTACGATATTATTTATTTAATAGCAAAACATGGCTGTATAGGCTTCTGTGCCTTTGCCTGCATACTTTTGGTAAATAAATGTCCAAAGAGCCAAAGAGATACTTAATGCCCCCAGTACAGGATGGCCGATCATGGTCGGCGACCATGACCAATACATCGTACATTGACACTTTTGAAAGAACCTTTTTAAACTTGTTCGTTCAAAAGTGTCAATGTACGATGTATAGGTCATGGTCGCCGACCATGATCGGCCAACCTGTACTGGGGGCTTAAAGATTCTACACACGGTCCTATCCGACCTCCGATTCGGTCTGCTCCCAGACCAAATCGGAACGTGTGTAGCGCAGATTTGGTCTGGGAGCAGACCAAATCGGCTGTCGGATCGGAACGTGTATAGATGCTATTTCAGATTTTGACATGACCCATCCTATTCCTTTTTTTAATTTCATATCGGCCCTAGGGCCGCCACATACCACTTTCAACCCGCATTTTAGGCAAGTTTGCAGTTACTTTCAGAATATGAGACATGAAAAAGAAATTTTACTTAAACAGGGTTATTTTGAAACCACTGGCCTTTTTAAGTGCGACTCAGAATCGGTAAGTGAACAACTTTCTCTTATAAACTGGCCTTTTTAAGTGCGACTCAGAATCGGTAAGTGAACAACTTTCTCTTATAAACTGGCCTTTTTAAGTGCGACTCAGAATCGGTAAGTGAACAACTTTCTCTTATAAACTGGCCTTTTTAAGTGCGACTCAGAATCGGTAAGTGAACCACTTTCTCTTATAAACTGGCCTTTTTAAGTGCGACTCAGAATCGGTAAGTGAACAACTTTCTCTTATAAACATGGGTTGAAATATTGACATATTTTTTTTACTTTTCATACAAATCATACCAGCAGCCCCAAGCCAGCCCCCATTCACAAACCGTCGGAAACGCTCCCGACAGAGGAGATGTATGCACTGTCTCTGTCACTCACTATAGAAAAGACAAAGACAAAGCACAGAATTCGAATCCGATTCCCTTTCCGATTTAATATACTAATTATCTATGCTTTCCGACGATTCGTGAATCAGGGGCTGATCCAAAAATATTTGTCGTATTTCGAGCCATGTTTCTAGGAGATAGTTGTTCACTAACCTGGGGGGCTACCGCGTAACTTTATGGATATGAACTTCATACGTTTTTGGGAACTTTAAGTCAATTTTACAAAGAAAATAGCCGCTATCAGTTCCTTGTTTTGTGACGTCGGGTATAACGATATCTAGCTAGCAACGTTCAACAGAAAAAAGCAGCAAAAATCTATCAGAATAAGGAATTCAAATGACAGTTGAAGCCCATACCCATATCCTTAGCCGGTAGCCCCCCGGTTCTGAGTCGTACTTAAAAATTTGGCCAGTGGTTTCAAAACAACCCTGTAAGTATATTTAAATAAATTATAATACACACAAGTCGCACGCTAGCGCAGCACCATGTAGAAATAAAAATAAGATAGGTAAAAATACTCAAATGTAGTGTACTAAGTACTAATATATATTCTGTGGTACTACAGTAATGTAATAGTCTGTGGCATTGCATCGGGTCGGTGACGTTTGGTGACGTTACCTGTCAAGTCAGTCAAGTCACACTAACAGTGTTGCCAGATTGGGTATTTTTCTCGCAATTCTGGGTAAAAATTTGGCTCTTTGGAGAAAAAGAAACTTTGGAGAAATGTTTGGAGAAAAAAAATTGTGAAGAATTCTCGGTAATTACATTTTTTAAATTTTTACTTTTTTGCATTCACAATGCAATTTTTATCATAGAAAAATGGAAAATAAAGTATTTAGAAAAAATCGACCCGTCTCACAACCAGCTTCGATGGGACTCGAACCCACGACCTTTCGCTATCCGGGCGACTGCTCTAACCACTGAGCTACGGAGTCGTTACGAGAAGCGTCGAATTTATCAAATACTTCTTACACGCTGTATAGCCAGCGTTAATTTTTCAATTAAATTTTTAGTTTTAAACCCACCCGTGTTTATATGAAACAAACACGTATTTTACGAACTTGTCCATTAAAATAGTTTTCGAACGTTCCATTCCTTCCTTCCTTCCAAAGAGTATGTAATTAATCAACGTTTCTTCCTTCCTTCATTCATTTTATTTGCTTTACTCACTCCACACCACAGCGGTCTTTGTCAAAGAATCATTATTTAATTTTCATTTGTCGATTTTCGATTTTTATCGGCAAAGAGGAGAAATTAGTTTAACTAATTGGGTAGTTTATATAGTAATAGTAGTAGAAATATTGTCCACAAGAAGATACAGAGACGGTAATGCCATTTGTTCGTAAGTAGTATAACTGGTAGAACCACGGACAAAAAACATTGTCTTTGGTATTATCAGTCGAAGTACGCCGTAGTAGACCCACGGGCAAAAAAAAAAACAAATCTGGGCCTTTGGGTAAAACTGAAGCTAGAAACACATTTCTCTGGCGCAGTGCAGCGCAGTGCAGCGTCGACCCAGGGTGTGCACACTTTACTAGTGTGGCGCAGCGCGTTCTGACGAAATTTTTGATCAGTGTCAATCGAGTCGTTGCCGAGCTAACATCTGCATTATGTTTTCTTCTAATTTTGAAAACAATTTCTGTTCTTACTTGAACATATTCAACCCAAAAAAAAAATGTTGATGATTACGATGATAAGATGATGATGAATGAATACGAGATGCAATTTATATCTATACTAATACTATAAATACACTTTGTTTGTTTGTAATAGATAAACTCAAAAAATACTTAACCGATTTTAGAAATATTTAGTGTAATTTATTTTCGAATCAGAATTATACATTATTTTTGTTACAAAATTAAAAAGTATAGTGTACTAAAAACACTTTAACAGTATAATTAACAACCCTACATGATAATGAATTGGTTGACTCTTCTAAACAAAAAAAATAATTTTTAAATTGGCCCATTGTTGACGGAGAAATCGGAGAACATAAGTAGTAAAAGTAAAATGCAGAGCTCCGCTGCGCAGTCCGCTACCGAGCCATCTGACGATACAATGCTAGAAAGTGGTGGGGGGTCTGGCGCAATCGGAGCCGAGCGATCGACGCTGCGCCAGATCGCTCTGCGCCACACCACACTGCATAAATGTGTTTCTAACCATACTAAATGTATGAAACCGATCGCGCTGCGCTGCGCCAGAGAAATGTATTTCTAGCTTAAAAAAATAGTGTCGTTTTTGAGAAAAACAATTTCAAATTTGGGGAGAAATAGAAAATTGCATCTGGCAACCCTGCACACAAAAGTCAACGTGAAGTCAGTCAAGTCAACTGTGAAGTCACAACTGAGGAATGGTGCGCGGGAAATATGAGATATTCTGAAAACGTACCTATTGCGATTGCGATAGTAAATTGTGTATTACTGGTCACTGGTGCTTCGAGTGAGTGGTGAGTGTTACCAATACCTAGTATTGTAGAGGTACCTATAACAACTCGTTTTATAAAACAATAACATTATCACATCTCATCAACCATAGAATGCCATCTGCTCATCTGCTGTGCAAAGTCCTCCCCTAAAGATCTTCACAATGGTCGGTCCTGTCCTGTTGCCCGCCAGCAGCTTCGGTTCGGATCGTCTTCACCAGGTTTTCGGTCCACCTTGTTAGGCCTGCCCACGGAACGGCGCCCCGGCGTCGTTCGGTGCGCGATCATCATTCAATCAAAAACCTTTCTTTAGGTACCTACTTACTCATTTCTGCCTTATCAGTCATCGGTTCTTCGTGCTAAAATAAGATTGAAAGACTGATTTGAAAAGCAAATTGACACTTACCGTGTGAGTGAATCCCATGTCCAGCGATTGTAGTGTCCAAAACAGTTGCCATAGTCAAACGTAAGAGAGCAAAAATACGGCAGATGATCTGGAAAAAAATTAATGTAAAAACAGCCGTAGGAAGTGGAATCGTGTGTTAGGTAAGGTAAAACTTACTAGTAACTATTTAGTAATCAGTGGTAAAACACCCTGTAGCCGGGCTTTGTAGGGTTTAATGCAGTATAAATAAATAGTGTTGAAATTTATTTACACCAGTGAAATAACGTTTGAACGAATCTATGTTTGTCTCCATAATGGTTAAGGCGATAGGCTAGGCGAAAGTGGCGCCGCAGTGAATTGTATTTAATGTTGTAATTTTGTTTACACAATTTTAATAAAACTTTAGATGGAATTTTGGGTCTATAGTCTAGTATTTTTGACGGTATCATTACATTCACTCGTAGTCACTGCTAAACTGCCAAAAGTTGCAGTTTTTGACACATTTGCTATCTACTTTTACCAATGAGGGAATAAGGGAATGTAGCGATACCTTCTAAAAATACTAGAATATGGGCTCTAAAATCCATGTAAAGTTTTATTAAAAACCTTTTCTATTAAACTTATTAAATAAAAACCTCTGAGGTACACACCTACAAACTGATAGCCGATAGCATGACAGATGAGCTGTATCTACCAGTAAAAGGGGCAAAAAATATAGTAATTTTAAGAAATATATAGTAGAAATTTATTTCTTTTACAAGCTTTTATTAATTTGCAGTGTATGTATGTATGTATGTCCGTTAGGGTCAAATCTTGCAAGCTTAATTTGACCAATTCCCCAGAGTCTGATAGAGCTGATATTTTGTACAGGTTTGGGCTGGACAATATACATTATAATATAATAAAGTACAGTTAGCAAAAAAGCTTGTCATAAAATGAAATTTTTACAAAAAAATTATTTAGTATAGGGACAGCAACATTTCAAAAATAAAAATAACTAATGAGTCCTTATATGAAAGTATCTTAAGAATAGCTGTTCCTCGCGGTTTTATCCTTGTGGTACCCGATCCCGTGGAAATATTGTGATAAAAATTAGGTAGCGCCTATGTTATTCTGATATATAAGCTAATATATTTAAAACTTCATCTTAATCCGTTCAGTAATTTTTGCGTAAAAGAGAAACAAACGTACATATATCCTCACAAACTTTCGCATTTATAATACTAGCTTTTCGTCCAACTACACAGTGTTTTTCTATGAAATAAGAAATGAGGTAAAAAGTAGCCTATATGTTATTCTAGACCTATATTCTAGACCTATCTATCCATGTGCCTTTCATTGTTATCCATGCAAGCATTTCGCCGTGAATGAGTAACATTTTATAATATTCTACAAGTAAAATATCAACCATAGAATGAATAGTAACTTCCTACTAAAAGTTAGATTGGTAAAAATATAGTATATTTAGCTAGTATATATTTTTCCAACAGTATACAATGTTTTTACCCAAGATATAGTAGAATACTATATTATATAGTAGTAGGGTTGGCAACCCTAGCCGAGACCGTGTGCATGTGAAAAGGCACTAACACTACTACATTTTTAACAAAAAAGTCGTGTTTTCGAATGGCGAAACTCGTAAGAGATACTCGTATGGTTTGTTAACACAGGCTCGTGGCCCAGGAGAGCTTAAATAGCGAGAATTGTATTCGAGAGGCGAAGCTCCAAGGATTTGTTTACACTAGGCGACCTCTTTATTGCCCAGAAGAAATCGCCGCTTGCGTGCGAGAAACTCTCCTTGTGTAACAGATGCTTTACTCTAATTTCACGGCGGTGCCGGTGCGGTGTAGGTACTATCTTTTGGCACAAAAGATTTAAAAACCTTTCTGAATCGAACAATATTTTCCTAGTTCCTCCGTCACCGTAGCAAACTAGCTAAAGAAAAATTTACCAAATTGTTCTTGGACCGTGAAGCTGGGAATAGCTTCCCTGCTTCTCTTTTGGATATTTTATTGCACTAAAAAAATTGTACCCATACCTAGTTTTGAAGTAGAATTCAAGTGACAATGGTCGTAGCACTGCTTCTCTGTTTCAAATCTGTTCCCATTTCCTTGGCAGCCCCCCCAGAAGAAACGGTAGCACCTCCTTTGTTTCACGTCAAAATACCATTGAATAATGTCAGCCCGGCACGGTCCAGTGTCTGGTCGTAGGAAACATGACTTGTGTCGCGCTGAAACAGGAAGAAAATATTTTTGTTTATTTATTGTAAAACTTCATTATCAATAATATTAATATTTAATGCGAAAAAATTAAAAAAAAAACAATAAGTAAATCGATAAAATTTGAACAAAAATCACGTGACTATGAACGCGCCACGATTGGTGATGATTTATTATTTATTAATTTATGGGGTAGCCTTTTAAATGGCTATAACCATTTTATAATGGCTATAGGCCTAAAAATGCCTTTAGACCTTTTTGCAACTGTTGCTTTACTTTATTAGATTATTGAAATAACCCTGTAAATGAACCAATTAAAATATAATATTTAACTTGATATAGCAAGATCACCGTATAATCAGAATCCTGGTAAACATGGACAAGAAATGATAAAAGACAATATTGAAAAATGGAAAATGAAGTACTTATTTAGAAAAAATCGACCCGTCCCACAACCAGCTCCGATGGGACTCGAACCCACGACCTTTCGCTTTCCGGGCGACTGCTCTAACCACTGAGCTACGGAGTCGTTACGAGAAGCGTCGAATATATCCAATACCTCTTGGTATTGGATAATATATAATATACGCGCTGTATCAGCGTTAATTTCATCAATGTGGAGATATTACTACCCTCACACGCGAAAGAAATACCTTTCCTTATTTGGCAATCGCTAAAGATGAAATTACTATTGCAAGTTATTTTAATTTTTAGTTTTTTTGCATTCACAATGCAATTTTTATTATATTGAAAAATGGAAAATTGTGGGCTGGGTCGATTTTTTCTAAATACTTACTTCATATTCCATTTTTTCTTCATATACATTACTTGCGACATATAAATTTCGTAAAAGTTCAAAAATAAGGTTTATTAGATTAAGGATTAGGCAAATTAGTTAAAAGCTAGAAAGCGTTAAAATATAACTTAGGATTATTATAGATTTCCGTTAGTTAAACCATTAATAACATAAGTTTTGTGGCTAAAGTTAGGGTTGCCATCTCCAAAGTTTGAAACATTACGGTTTAAAGCCAGGACTTACTACTTATAAGCAGGGCGGACTGGCTTGCTGGATTCGAGGGCCCGAGGAGCCCGCGCACAACCCAGGACAGCCTAGCCCTATTACTAAACGGCGCCGTTCAACTAGCAGCCTAAATGATATTCTCAGCTGCAGTGTCTAGTACAACGTTTAATAAACGGGCTGGCTGATGTTTTGGCCATTCATTCAGTAGGGTGACCATGTGACAAGAGATAATAATTCGTATTTGCTCATCCAGTAATAATCCAACGAGCGTCTCGCGTCAGTAATGAGAACGGCTGCGTTGACATTTCAGAGAGCGACTTTGCCTCGGAAGTCCTGTACAGTGCTACAGTAGCACAATCTTTTCTGTTCCGGTGACAGCGGCGCTATGTACATTTTTCTTTCTTTTGTATCAATTTAACCGGCCCTGACTTCTAAAATGGCGGCAAGAAAAATGGCCACCAAAAATTAAGTTGCTCTGATTTGTTTGGTTGAAATTAGCGATTTCAATGCGGGTTTTTATAATTTTATGTGTAATTTAAAAAGGATGAAATAAAAATAAAACTTTAAAATTTTAAAACCCCCGACACAAAAATAACTGAAAAATGACGGAAAATAAATTTTCTCTCGGTCAAACTAAGTCATTATTAATAATGAAATTCAGTACAACATTATGACCCGCTGGCTTCGATCAACAAGGATACCCGCACAAACCAAAATTTTGAAAATACTGGTTTTATAACACAGCCAAATGCAAAATAGTCCTTATTTCATGGTCAGTAAGACTCACATTCATAACGGCAATGCCGGCGTGGTTTTGCGGTTATGAGTGTGAGTCTTCATCGTTGGCCACGACATCTTGACAGATGATTGTTGCAGTGTCATCAACTCTGTGTGGTGATGGTGACTGTAGTGCGACATTTTCTTTGGTGGCTCAGTAGTCCAATAGCAGCTCGACATCTTTTTCCGCATCTGCCACAAGTATAACGTGAGTCTGGAGGCGAAGTGGCAGCCTTTTCTGCTTTAAGTTATCGAGCCAGGCTGTGTCATGTTCCACAATTCCCTTGGATATTTCACGTCGCCATTCTGGCCTCATTTCTGCGCGTTCTTCCCAGCAATTAGCGTCTATGCAAAAAGCTTCCATGTCTCGTTTACAAGAGTCCTTGAACCTCAGCGTAGGGCGGCCGACTGGTCTTCTAGCGTCAGCAATTTCTCCGAGCATGACATCCCGTGGCAATCTCTCAGGACCCATACGTAGACGTGGCCCAGCCAGCGCAGTCGCCTCTGTTTAAGTACTGCTGTAATGCTATTGCAGTTGGTTTTTGAAAGAACGGTTTTGTTAGTCATTCTGTCTTTCAACGTGACGTCCAGGATAAACCTTAAGACCTCATATGAAAGACGTTAAGACGACGTTCTTGTTTGGTGTATGTTGTTAGCGTTTCCGAAGCATACAAGAGAGTACTAAGGACGCATGTTTGGTATTCGAGAACTTTGGTAGCGATGGTCAGTTTATTGTTCTTCCAAACACGTGTGGTAAGTTTCCAAATTTCGTTGCAGCTCTACCAATGCGCGTATCCAGTTCCTTGTTATTGGACAGGTTAGAGTCCGTGGTTGAGCCAAGGTAACAAAAGCTATCCACAACCTGAAGCGTAGTACCATCGAGAACGATGTTTGGCAAGTCGCTTGTGCCCTAAACTATAATTACGGTCTTTTTAGGGTTCCGTAGTCAACAACAACCCTTATAGTTTCGCCATGTCCGTCCCAAGTCTAGCTGTAAATTTTGTTAGAGTCATGTGTCGTCGTCCCCCCCCCTCCCTGCCAGTGAAATGGTTGTTTTCGGATACGTGAAAAAATTCACGATAGTAGTACATATGACGAAGTTAATGACATACGACTTTGAAAAACAAAATTATTTTTTGAAAACAAAATGACAGTGATATTTTTGCTAGGTGTACGTAATCGGTACTTTTCGTGTTAACACTCATTGAAAAAAGATGGCATGCGCGACCAAATCGCGTTATTAACTCCTGCAGTTCCTCTTCTGTGTTAGCAACAAATGCAGCATCATCCGCATACAGAAGTTCGCGCACGAGTACGTCATGACGTTTTCTTTTTGACTTTAAAAGCTTAATATAATAAAGTCTTCCGTCTTTTCTCGTATGCAGATGAACTCAGACGTCGAAATCTTTGAAGGCCACTAGCAATAAAGCAGAGAAGAAAATCCCGAAAAGTGTTGGTGCCAACACGCAGCCCTGTCTCACACCACGGTTCATGCTGAAAGGTGCAGATGCATCTCCGTCAGAAATCACAGAACCCTGCATACTATTGTTTGTGGAAGGCCTTTATCAAGGATAGAAGTGTAGGCGGTCATCCGATCCCAGTATGCTATAAAGGCACTCCCTACTGACGGTGTCAAAGGCTTTGTCTAGGTCGACAAATGCCATATAAAGTGGCACCCGATGTTCACGATACTTTTCCTGGAGCTGACGAAGGGTAAATATCATGTCAGTAGTGGATCTGCCAGCCAGAAATCCGCACTGTGACTCTGGATATATTTGAGTTGCTAGCGTTTCGAGTCTTCTCAATATTACTTTTGTGATTGCTTTGCCAGCGATGCTCAAAAGTGATATTCCCCTATAATTATTGCAGTCTCCTCTATCGCCCTTTCCCTTGTAGAGTGTTACTATATCCGCATCTCTCATATCATGAGGTATAGTGCCCTCATTCCAGCAGCGCTGAAGGATCGGGTATAATACCGGTGATACACAGCTAAGTTTGACAATTTCAGCAGGTAAATTATCTCGTCCCGGACTCTTTCCCAGTTTTAACTCATTCAAGGCTTGAGCACACCAAACGCGGGTCAGGAGCAGGTCAGTAGCAGCGCGGGAGTCGGTACACTGAACGTAGCAACAGTTTCAAAGCAGTTGCAACGCGGGCCCGCGTTCAAACCGCGTTCAGTGTGACGGGCTAGGCAGGCAGTAGGCATAATACAACTCTCGTCAACGCGCTGCGCTGCACTGCGAACGCCCTGCCTCGGTGTGTCATGCTAACATGGCCGCCATAGTTATACAACAACGCGGGTCCGCGCTCAAACTGCTCTGCGCCGCGCCTGCGTTGCTTCTGCCCCGCTCCTGCGCCGTTTGTAGTCCTGCAGTAGCAGTGCGGCTCGGCGCGGCGCAGAGCAGTTTGAGCGCGGGCCCGCGTTCAAATTTAGTGTGACATAGTTCATAGAGTTTATTGTATTACAACTTGCGCGGGCCCGCATTCAAACAGCGCTGCTTCTGACCTGCGTTTGGTGTGCTCAAGCCTTAAGTGCAAGTTGCAGCTCATCCAGAGTAAGAGGATCGTCAAGTTCTGACATGATGTGATGGTATAGCTTGGTAGGTCATTGAGTGTTTCTTGCCTAAATTTGACTTCTTCAGAATACAGATTAGTGTAATGTAGCGCCCATCTTTCAAGTTGCTGGAACTTATCAATTATGGGATCACCATCAAGGTTTTTAATAGCTGCGCGTTTTCTTAGTGTTGGTCCGGTGGCAGTTCTAATGCCTTGCCTTGGTACATACATGCCACGATAATCTCCAATATCTCGGCAATGCTGAATTGATTCACAGAGATTGGTCCAATTCGAGACTTCTGAAGTGAACCGTTGGTCAGTAGGGTTATTCATAGCCTGTATTCGAGTAATACGTTTAGATTCTATATACGGACGCAGTTCATTTTCGCTGTCGGCAAACCAATCACTCTGAGTCCTATCTTGTTTTCCAAATGTTTGAAAAGAAGTTTGTGTCAGAACAGTCTTAGTTAAATGCCACATTGCTTCCACAATCTGTGCCTCATTAAGTTTCTCGTGCGTTAGCTTATTCTCGAGATTTTCCTTGAACTGATTGTACAGTGTATCATCGAGGAAGACCTTGGTATTCAATTTAAATTTACGGCGAGTATTTTCACTGGAGTGGATCTTCTTAGCTATAAGACGAGCCTTGGCAAGAACCAGAGAGTGATCCGTGTCGCAGTCAGCACTGTGATATTATTTTCGAGCATTAAGAATATCGCGTAGGTCTCATCTACGTGTTATTATAAAGTATATCTGGTGCCAGTGGCCCGAGCGAGGATGCTTCCAGGATACTTTTTGTGCGATCTTGTTCTTATAATAGGTGTTAGTGATACAGAGAGAGTGAGAGCTACAGAGTTCGAGAAGACGCTGACCATTTTCGTTCATTTCCCCGATACTATGTGAAAATGTGAACCGATGATGTCTGGCCAGTCGTTAGAATTGTTCCCGATCCTTGCATTGAAGTCACCCAGTAGCATTATTTTGTCTGTATTGTTTACTTTTTGCACCATTTGGCCCTTCATAGAAAACGTCTTTGATTTCTGGTGATGCTTTCAAGGTGGGGAGTATGCTGAGATGATAGTGATAGGTCCTGAATGGGTCATTAGTCTAATAGCCATTATCCGCTCAGACACAGATATCGGCTGCTCGCAGCAGCTAGCGAATTTGTTATGCACAGCAAAGCAAACGCCGTGTTCACGTCGCTCTCCAGACTCCTTTCCCTTCCAGAAGAAGGAAGGTATAGTTGTCCTCACGCAAACTTCCCTCACCTGGAAGACGCGTTTCTTGCAATGCGGCTACATCTATGCGAAGACGAAACAGTGCCCTGTCTATTATGGATGTTTTTCTAATAACTGGTATACCTACCGTCTGCTGGTGTGTCATATCCAGGTAACATAGTTCTCACGTTCCAAGAAGCAAATCGTGTTGTTAAATTACTTTTCTTAAATTACTTTGCATTAAATAATCCAAGTTATTTTGTACGGGGTTTCAGATTTTCGGGCGCCATGTGACGAGTGAAACGAATAAAATTGTATCCACACTATTCCACACTCAATGTATATTAAAATTATATAATTATTAAAACAGGAGTATAAAATCCTGTATGTGGATACAGGTTTTCTTATTATTTACTATCAAACAGGAAACTGCATAATTTCACTTTTATAAAATAGATGTTATTTACTTAAAGAATTTTGGTAGACTGACTATGTCAAACCGTCAATGGTCAAACCCATGAAGCTCGACTTAATACTCTAAGGTAACTGGAGTTCTCACCCTGAATAAAAAAGTGTACCCAGCAAATTTGACATTTATGTATGAGTGGCTGTCAGTTGTCTCATATGACCATACATATTTTTTTAAAGTGTAGGTGAGACGGAAGACAGCCACTGTGTAATTTTTGGTGACAAAAAAGTGTTAGTACTGCACTCTCCAGTTACCTCAGTATTAAGTCGAGCTTCATGGTCAAACCGAATAAAATGTTCTATTACTAAAGAACGTGACATTCAAATTATTTCATTTCAGAACAAACGTAGACAGTTTCGTATCACAATAAGACGGCTATACGTAAAGGAGGTTGTATGTAACGACAACGTTACAGAACTAGCGGAAATATACGGTTCACTTTTGCCTTTCACTTTGGATGAAGCAACCAAATTGAACAATGTAAACGTAAAAGTGAATCATTCAATGGCAATGTGCGCCTGTAATCCTGCGCCTTTCAACCAAAGTGAATCAATTTGGTTGAACCGTGTAATATTAGCATAAGTAATTGAATCGTGACGTCGAAATTCAAACTTATTAGATACTAGTCGATCGTAAAGTTTCGTAATGTAGGAACGAGCTTATAGTAGCAGATTTCTGGGAGGAGATGATTAAAATTTTAGCATAATTACCATCGTAACGTTATCGAAGAAGAAGAAGTAAATAATGAACTACCTACCTCTGAGAGTGTTGTCTGTTTTCATACATATTCTTTTGGTCTTTGGCAATGGAAATGTGGAAAGCTCTCTTAATGTCCTGTGCCTTACGTTCCGATATCGGGATTTTTTTGTTTTTCTGCACTCAGTTATCGTAACAATTGTAATTATAATGGCTATCAAAAGTATGCCCAACTTTCTACGTGATTCAGGTTTCAACAGCAGAAACATTGTTCGTTGTATTGTAAAATCATCTAAATATTCGAGTTAACGTTAAAGTTTTTATTGAAATTGAAATTTCTATTTTCCTGTTATATTAAATATTTCATATTTTATTACAACCATAAAAATGCCTATTTCACAAGGCTTATTTTGCTATCTACTTCTTTTGTTACCTATAATACTACAAACAACTATTATGTTATTGAATTTTACGCCACTTTTGTCTTTTTTTATAAGAACTACGAGTACGTACCTACATAGGTATTAGAATATGAGTAGGTACCTGCCTATTAATGAAATTAACCGTGGTTTTTATAGCAATTTCCATAGCAAAAAATTAAAATTATTCCTGGAATCTGCACAAGACCTAAACCTTTGGGGTCAGAAAATGGTATTCGATTTCGACAAGTCTATTGAGAAATATTTCTCATATGATTTGTGAACACCAAATATAACTTTTGATTGAGTGTGATATAAGGATTTGGTGTGTACTTACTCTAACACTGTATGTGACACTTGTCAGACAGAATCTTCCAAGTTAAAGTGGGCGATCTGGTGTACCTCAGGGTTTTATACTGGGACTTCCACTGTATACAGTCTATGCAGCCGATTTGCCCATAATGAAGAACATCACCCTTGCTGTATTAGCCAGTGATAAAATAAATGCGGTCAAAAGAGAGCACTTTACATGGGTAACAGTTAGCTGGATTCAACAATAAAATCCATGATATGAGAATGAGAGACAAGTATGAAATAGAACAGACTGGTTATGTTATACTCGTTACAGAGCTTTAGGTTTATTGGCTATTCTATTTTTGTTTTGTCCTACACAATGATAGTCAATTTGGTAGTAATAAGGCTGGTCAAATTCGCTAATTAATCGATTATGTTAGTCAACATCAGTTTTATCACTAATAATGGCACGTCGTTACTCGATGAGTAGCGAACGATACGAATGGTAAGCGGTGGGCGGGGTGCGGACCTATATGTTTTTTGCTCGTGGCCGGCGCGGGCGCGGCGCGGGGCGGGCGCGGGACCGGCTCGGGATCAAATCCTCCTTATTGTGTTTTATTCTCTTGTTCGCGCTCGCTTCAGGCGGCCGGCTGTCCTAACTCCTAGCGCTCGAAAACCCATTAAAATATTCTTTTAAATCGTCGTAACATGCAAACATGTTAGATAAACTTGCGCGCTCGGTATTCTTATTAAATGTTATGTTTTGTGAAAGAGTGTTATAATTAGCTTCTATTAAATTTATATTGATCATTTGACAGTGTAGTCTGAAAACATTATGTATATCAATTATTTAGTGATTTATTTAATTATCCTCGAAATTTTCTGCTTTGTTATTGATGCTGCTCCTAATGTACAGGTAAATAAAACATTTTATTAAGTATACATACATCCTTAGATTAAGGAAGTAGGTATCTCCTTTATGAAATAAGAGTTACGAATGCAATACAACACTTAAATATTCCTATCTACATTTTATCATATTTTTATTAGATTTTCATTTTAATTCGAGTGCTTCTCTCGTATTCTGCCTTAAATAAACACGTGTGCATAGGTACCTACTTTTATAAAATAACTGAATTTTTTATATTTATTCATACAAACCTGTAAATGAATCACTTTTATCTACAAATATGTTAACACAACACCATCGCCTAATTTAAAGTTTATGCTAAAAACTAGTGAAATTAATAAATTAAGTACCTACCTATAACTACCTACTAAGTATTATAAGTTGCTTCATTAGTACATTTTATTAGCATCGGACTAAAATACAGATAGGTACTGAGGGTACCAATACCGAAGGAAAATAGGTAGTTTTGATGCAAATTCCTAAAATAGAAATACCTACTCCGTTTATGCATTGGTATGTTAATGAGTTTATTTTACAGTTAAAACTTGTTCCTAATCCTAGACACTATTGAAATAGTAATATTTTTATTAGCAGATCAATAAATTGAATTTTAATAGAATACTATCTTGCTTTATCAGAGGGTCCGAGTGTTAGCCAAAAAATGTGCAAACCTTTCTATCGCGATAAAATCGAGAATTAATTAAGTACTTAAGTAATATTTTTAATTTAATATTAATAATGTTACATAGCTGTATTAATATACCTACTAACTTTACCAAGAGCTAAAGAATACTGAGATTACTAATTACTTGTTTGCTACCTTTGAAAAGTTAGAGCCAAGCTCTGTACCCGTTGTGTAAGTTTTAATATGCAATCGTTACTATTTCGTTCGCGTTTATGAATTCTATTATAAAACGTGTTAATACTATTAGAAAATTGTTTTTTTCGGAATCGAAAGGCGAATAGATTCAAAACATTTTTGATAGGGGTTTAATAAAAAAAAAATGTTTAAATTTTTTGCCGCTTCTAAAAATGATTGTGTTCCTTTATTACTCGCGCGACCCGTCACGTGCTCTCTTACTTCATTCATAGTAGAGCTTAAAATCTTTTAAAAAGTCACGGAGACCTATGAGCACGAATATAAGATTAAGTACTTAGGTACCTACCTAAAAAGTTTCTTTAAAAAAAATATTTTTTCAATGGTATTAAATTTAATATAAAACAAATTAGGTGGGATGTAGCTTTTCGGTTATTGCATTAACACCTTGTATAGTGCAGCAAGCTTTTCTGTTCCGGTGATTATCTTTGGAACTAAAACAGTTTTCATACGACAGTCCATTTTGACAGCTAATTTGGTATTGCAAGTGGCTCCTCTGTCACGGCTGTCACCGGAACAGGAAAGCTTGTGGCACTGTATATATTATTTCTTTACAATAAGCTTCAATCTATGTGTCAAAATTTAACTTATACGCGATAGCAAAGAATACTTTACTATATTGCGACAAGCATTTCTGTATCGGTGATAATCTTCGGGACTAAAACCTTTTTCATACGACAGTCCATTTTGGCAGCTAATTTTGTATAGCAAGTGGCTCCTCTGTCACGCCTATCGCCGCCGGAACATACAGGACTGAGGGACTATAATCTATTCTGTGATACTACGTAGCAATAGTATGCGTATTTATTATCTTACACTCGGCCCTCTCTCTGAAGGGAACTACCGTAGGGTTCTATTCTGTAATCCATTGCAATAATATTATAGAGAGAGAAGATTTGTATTTTTATTTTTTGTTTGTTGTAACGAATAAATTTTAAAACTAACAGGAGCGATTTTAAAAATTCTTTCACCTGTAGAAAGCTACATTCTTCCCGAGTGACTTAGGCTATATTTATCCCGATATTCCCACGAGAACGGGTACCACGCGGGTAAACCCGCGAGGAGCTTCTACGAATGATATTCCGCCGCCATCCACTTCACTTTCACTTCGCATTCGATACATTATCCATACTAATATTATAAATGTGAAAGTGTGTTTGTTTGTTTGTTTGTTTGTTTGTCCGTCTTTCACGTCAAAACGGAGCAACGGATCGACTAAATTTTTGGTATGGGGATAGTTTGGGAGCTGGAGAGTAATATAGGCTACTTTTTATTCCGGAAAATTATGAAATAAAAATGATTGTTTTGTATAGAAAATCGATAAACTGTCGTACTATACAAAACTGTCATTTCTTCCATAGCCGCTTCCAAAGAGGTATGTCAAAGAGTATTGTAATCACAAGTGTCATTTGTTGCAGGCAGTGTATAAAACTTCTTCGCGATCATTTATTTTCATCTGTCTATCTCACAAAGTACCTTTGTATATACGGAAAGTCTATCTTTAATAGATGTTGGTGATACGAAGTTTACCGGGTCCACTATAATTAATATGGCAAAACAACGTTTGCCGGGTCAGCTAGTGATTCAATAATTCAAACACGAATCTTTATGTCACATACATACAAACAAGCGAAAAAAAACTAAAAAAAGAACGAACTAAGACCTATCTTATAGATAGAATATAGATCTAGGTATTAAGAAAGCTACGTGCCTATATGCACCATTTAGGTACACGGAGGAGCCAATACTTGCGACAGTCAACTAAACCAGTCCAATATTGGCATCGTGTAAATAGAGACAGTCCACTACATTAGATTGTCCTCAAGCCAGTGATCAATAATATAATCTATTGTCCTAATGAACTGGCTTAGTGGCTTGTCTTAAGTATTGGCTCCATGTAAATGCTGCTAAGAAAAAGTTTTGAAAGAAATTAAAACATTAGTTAGAACACATAGAGTACTTACTTACTCTACCTACCTACAGAACACATGACAAAAAGAAACAGGAAATAGTATATACATAAACAAAGTGTGCAGCTCAACGGCCCTGTTTCAGCACGGTCTCCTGAGTCATTCGTAGGGTGAGAATGACCCAGAAGTGCTGTAATTCTGACAGGGCCTTGGGACAGCCAGCACGGACAACACTATGACGAAGCTGAGGTCTACGACCCTGAAATTCAGGGGCCTTACTATGAATTTTATTGTTAAAGCAATATTAGAGTAAAGTCGTGGAAGAGTTGGGGCTATACGCAGTGTATGCATAGCGACTGTAAAGGTGAACTACCCAAAATTTCATTTCCCCAATATTTTTCTTCCCGTGCGCTTTAATTCCCATTCGGGCTTTTCCCCATTTGCTTTATTTTCCATACATGTTTATAACCAGTAGTTTATTTCCTCACACGATTTAATTTCTATGCTTTGTTTTCGCTACACGCGTCTTTTCTTTCCGATGCATTTTTTTACCAATCCGGATCATTCACATAGGTCCATAATTTAGTGTTGCCAAATAATCGATTATCAATTAATATAAAATACTAGCTTCCCGCCCGCGGCTTCGCCCGCGTGGACTTCACGACGTTATCCCGCGGGAATGTAATATTTTTCCGGGATAAAAAGTAGCCTATGTTCCTCTCCAGGCTACAAAGTATATGTGTCCCAAATTTCAGCCAAATCCGTTCAGCCGTTTTGGCGTGATTGAGTAACAAACATCCAAACAAAAAAACTTTCACATTTATAATATTAGTAGGATTGGGTAATTCACCTATACAGTCTAGATAGCTACCGGCAAAAAAAATATGGATATGACCATGGGCTTCATTTGACATTTGAAGTCCATGGCCCCCAGGGTCATGGTTAAAGATCAGATCACCATCCGCGTGATATTAGCTCTGCTGCATACATACATACTGAGACAAGATGAAAACGCTTTCGACGCTAATATTGTTCTTAGGAACCATGTAGTTGATTTTAAGATTGAGTTAAGAATAACTGCATTCAAAGATTATAAAAAAACTTAAACACTAACTCGGGAATCGAAACCTGTGAGTTTTCAAAACAAAAATGTTATGTTATTTTATTTTGAAGGTTGATTATTTAGTTTGTTAGGAATACATTTTACTATGGAACCCCTATAGATGTCTAAAATTAAAAGAAAATGGTGCATTTTACTATGTTATTTTATTGTTAATGTTCAAAATAAGTTTTTAGTAAAATCTTCATTTTTATGACAAGCTTTTTTGCTGACTGTACTTTAATAGTGTATTGTCATCTAAACCAAACTTGCACACAAAATTTCAGCTCAATTGGACACTGGGAAGTGGGTCAAATTAAACTTGCAAGATTTGACCCGAACGGACATACATGCATGCATACATACATACACTGCAAGTTAAATAAAAGCTTGTAATGACAGCCATTTTCAAAATTTCGCATGCGCCAAATCGCTATTCCTCTAGGAGTTCAGTTCACATTCCATTTTCACTTTAAAACTGGTACGCAGACGCGAAATCGCAATTCCTCTTCCAAATGATTTAACTAGAGTAGGCGTAAGCTATGTATTGATATGAATATGACAGATACCTTACTAAACTCATATTTTCTTTTAATTGTAGACATAGGGTTCCATACTAAAATGTATTCTTAACAACCTACACACTCAACTTTCGAAATAAATGAACAAAACATTTTTGTTTTGAAAACTGACAAGATTCAACTTGCGTCGTGTATGAGTTTTTTTGAAAATCTATGAATGCAGTTTTTCTTTACTCTAAAATCGACGACATTCCATCATCATCATCATCAGCCATTTAATGTCCCCACTGCTGGGGCACTGGCCTTCCTTATGGATGAATAAGGAGAATGAGCCATGACCCACCACGCGGGCTCAGTGCGGATTGGTGGGTATTCCATACTAAAATGTATTCCTAACAACCAACTTCTATATTTTCTATATCTCTTATATTTTGAAACTTTCCCATACTGACCCGTCCCGATGGATCATCCTGTATAATATAGGTACTGTGTCAAGCAAGTGTACTGTGTGAGTAAGTTAATGAAGTTGCAAACGTTAACTCCCATACATTTACATTTACTACATACATGATACATTTAGTATATAAGTATATATACTTATTTCAATTAGTATTATTATATATTAGTATATTATATATTTGTAGATTTATAACATGAGGTTCCCGTAAGAGTAACTTAGAATAAAAAAGACAGTTTTGCAAACTGCACCATACCTACTACACATACCTTTAATTTGTTTGTTTTATTTGTACCTTCTTGAAAATATACCAGATATCTGGTTTCTGTCGGAACACTCTGCATGCGAGTTACTCGCACTTGTCCGGTTATTTAAACGTATGAATGTGATAGCTAAGCTATGTATTTGTAAACAAAAGCTCAGAAAACCATTCCCAAGTCTGTTTTGGGTAAGTAGTATAGTGGCTTCCTGCCGTTCAACAAGCGTGGTACCCGTTCCCGTGGGAATATCTGAATATATTTATAGGCTGTCACTCGGGAAGACCGTAGCTTTGTATCTAATGGTGTTTTAGGGTTCCGTAGCCGAACAGCAAATATCGGAACCCTTATAAGATTAGTCTTGTCTGTCTGTCCGTCCGTATGTCACAGCCACTTTATTTCAAAAATAATTAAGACTACACTGTTGAAACTTAATAGGATATAATATATCCGCTTTAAAAATTTTATACAATAATTTAAAAAAATTTAGGGTCATACATGGAACTGAAACAAAAAAAAAAACATTTTCATAAACCATATTCGTGTGGGGTGTCTTTAGATAGTTATTTAAAAAATATATTTAGGTTTCTTTTATAAATTTTTATCAAAGTCAATATTTTGAAAGATAGTCACTTCCAAAGTGGTAAAATGTGTGTCCGCCCTCTAACTATTAAAATCATAAAATGAAAACTAAAAAAAAAAATACTGTATGTAGATCACAATAAAAACCTTCAATGAAAATTGGTTCGAACGAGATATAGTAAGCAGTTTTTGAGATTAACACATTAGCCGCAAACATAACTTTGTCATTCATACAAACACCATGAAAAACAAAGTTATTCTTTGCTGGCGAAAAATGGTAGTGGTGTTTTGGTTAAGTGTAAGTAGGTAATCAATACGTTAAGTGGGTACGGAACCCTTCATGGCCGAATCCGACTCGCACTTGGCCAATTATTTTTTAAATCTGTTCAGAAGTTTTTGAGTTCGGTCCATTAGGCAAAAAACAAATCTTTTTTAGTTAGTAAGAATTTTTAATTTAATTGGTCTTGTTGAGGTATATTAAGACGATTTTCACCTAATTTTACCAGTTTTCTTGCCGAGCCGCGGGCAAACGCTTGTTTTGATTATTTCATATCTTTTATGTAGGTATGGTTGGCATCGTGTGCACCGGCAGTATAGCAACACATTCTCCGACGGGCTTGCGATTTGAATATCAATGCAATTGCAATAATGCTCACATAATCGAGAATGGTTCCAAGGAAAAATGCCAGTAAATTGAAGATTTGAAGTCACGTCAAGCTTGTGGCACCGTTGTCCCAGGGTCAAGTGGACATTTCATCAGATTATTCATTTTAACCTTGATAGCTCATTGATTTTGATTTTGAACGCAGTAGGTAGTTACAGTCGAGTTCAATAATATTTGTGCACTTTTGTACTTTGTCGTAGTAATTAATGTGACAATTTGTACAGTGCCACAATCTTTTCTGTTCCAGTAGCCAAAATGTGAAATAAACGTGTTTTTTTAATGTCATTTTGCTGTCAAGTTGATGTCCAATCATAACGCTTCTGGCGGCTGAAGGTCTTAGAAGTCAGGGCCGGGTAAATTGCAACAAAAAAAAGAAAAACGTACATAGCGCCGGCGCCGCTGTCACCTGAACAGCAAAGTTTGTGCCACTTGTACAATGCTTGTACAGAAAGTCAAAGACGTTGTCAAAAACCTTAATGTCCAAAAATGCACAAATTATTGAACTCGACTGTATAATTATGTACATAGCTATCAATTGTTTTTTTCTTTTAAAAAGTCAGGTATCATAATTTAGCCACAGTCTATTTTATGTAGTAAGTAGACTGTGATTGCTATGTGCAATGTGCATTTATAAATCAATTTTATAAACCCCTTTGCACTTTTTTAATTTCCATACAAACATACTCATAGTTTATGTTGATGATGCATATATGTTTATTTTCTGATAATAATTTGAAACAGCTTTGAAAATCTCTTCACATTCCCAAACTTCAAAAAATGTAAAACGTTAGTTGAGTTTGATTTCATAGAACAGTGTATGGAATATTATTCTGTGGTATGGAGCGTGAACAAACTTTCAATGTTTTCCCGCTGTGGGGAAATGGGAAAGCGTTGGTTCCTCAGTTGGTTCTAATTTGAGGCTTTTATTCGAAAAACAAGTCTCTTCCATATTCAAAATTCTATATGGATTAAGACGAAGACTGCGAGCCAGATATGTCTGCGCGCGGTCGAAATCTATTAAGTACTAATCTTTTAGCTGAACCAAAGCACAGAACATAGAACTAAAAATATACCTACTGAAACTAGCGCCAAAAATGTCCCAGTCGTTCGTAGTCGCGCGCAGAGTTATCTTAAAGCACACTAGAGAAACTTTCATTAGGATATCAAACTTCAAGGCATGTTTCTAAAAATGAAAATTTTGGTTTAAATTTTCACCTAAAAGTAAAGATTCTACACATTAGACCTATTTTACCACAGTTATCCATTATCCAGGTAAGGTGTTTAAACTCTTCGGCTCAGGGAAAACTAGCGTTCTTTGTCAGTGGGATGTACGGCTGAATTCGTAAGGTCAAATACAAGCTTAGCACCGCTCCTCCGGCCTCACTCTTAACATTCTTCTTCACCGATTTGGCGCAGGGGTTCGGATAGTGCATTCTGCGCCAGAGGTCTTGGGTTCGATCTCCGAACAAGACAAATATTTGTGTGCATGAACAATGTATATTTGTCTTGGTCTGGGTGTTTTCTATGTAGGTATATATGTATTTACAAACAAAAGTATTTAATCGTTATCAAGTTTTTCATGACACAGTTTCTTGATGAGATTTACATGGGCTGATAATTGGTGTGATTGTAAACAGTTATTTATTTATTTCTTTATTCTTCTCTTCTCAGACCAGCACGCAAGTTGCATCTTGCTCCAGTCGGGCGGCACAGTGCGACGCGAGTGCGGGTTCGAAACGGCCCGTTTGCGGTTCGGACGGCCGCACTTACCCGTCTAGGTGCTACCTGCTCAAGGCACAGTGCTCCGCGGACCAGGTCACGATCGCTCATAAGGGGCCCTGTCTCGGTAAGTTGCGATACGCAAGCCGCATTTTATTTTGTTGCAATTG
Source organism: Crambus lathoniellus (assembly GCA_949710035.1). Classification (NCBI taxonomy): domain Eukaryota; kingdom Metazoa; phylum Arthropoda; class Insecta; order Lepidoptera; family Crambidae; genus Crambus; species Crambus lathoniellus. The sequence continues at coordinate 53,246,575 of OX453296.1, forward strand.
CAACCACGCGGCCTCAAAGCGGTTCGGACTGCCGCACCTACCCCTCTAGGTGCCACCTTCTCAAGGCATAGTGCTCCGCGGACCAGGTCACGATCGCTCATAAGGGGCCCTGTCTCGGTAAGTTGCCATCAAATTCTTATCTCCTTAGACAAGAACGCAAGCCGCATTTTATTGCGTTGCAATAGGGTATTTTACTGTTGTTGAAATGTAGATATTTAATGATGACGTTAAAAAATATTTCAATTAAGAATACCAAATGTGAAAAAATAATTTGAATCTGTTTTATAATAAAAGAATTATAGTCTGTTTGATTTTACTATAGCTGTCTCTTTCTAAAACGAAATCTTCTATGGCGTGACTATGACGCTACTAACCCACTGACGTCACTAAGATAGCGTCCTGTCCTTGTCTAATTATAAAGTTTGAAGTCCTATATCTTTGAAAATATTCAAGATAATTCAAAATGAAAACTTGTTTTGTGTAGCTAATATTTCGAAAAACATTTTAAAGAAATAAAAAAAAAAAAACAGTAAAATACCGTATTGCAACCTTGTGGAATCAAAGCGGTTCGGACTGCCGCACCTACCCCTCTAGATGCCACATGTTCAAGGCACAGTGCTCCGCGGACCAGGTCACGAATGCTCATAAGGGGCCCTGTCTCGGTAAGTTGCCATCAAGTTCTTATCTCCTTAGACAAGAACGCAAGGCGCATTTTATTGTGTTGCAATTGCAACCACGCGGCCTCAAAGCGGTTCGGACTGCCGCACCTACCCCTCTAGGTGCCACCTTCTCAAGGCATAGTGCTCCGCGGACCAGGTCACGATCGCTCATAAGGGGCCCTGTCTCGGTAAGTTGCCATCAAATTCTTATCTCCTTAGACAAGAACGCAAGCCGCATTTTATTGTGTTGCAATTGCAACCTTGTGGAATCAAAGCGGTTCGGACTGCCGCAGCTACCCCTCTAGATGCCACCTGTTCAAGGCACAGTGCTCCGCGGACCAGGTCACGAATGCTCATAAGGGGCCCTGTCTCGGTAAGTTGCCATCAAATTCTTATCTCCTTGGACAAGAACGCAAGGCGCATTTTATTGTGTTGCAATTGCAACCACGCGGCCTTAAAGCGGTTCAGACTGCCGCACCTACCCCTCTAGGTGTCACCTGCTCAAGGCATAGTGCTCCGCGGACCAGGTCAAGATCGCTCATAAGGGCCCTGTCTCGGTAAGTTGCCATCAAATTCTTATCTCCTTAGACAAGAACGCAAGGCGCATTTTATTGTAATGCGGATGCATAGCGGTTCGGACGGCCGCACCATGTCTAAACTTCTATTATCAGACCAATATCCAAGGTACCTAGTCAGCGCAGTACCTACGACGCTAGCACGGATTCCAAACGGCCCTAGTACGTTAGTACATTATAACTCAATGCCTAGTGCAGTTAAAACGGTTGCATCCACGTGTTACCTGCTGTACGCACAGCTCTGCAAACCCGGCTACGATCGCACACAAAGGCCCCGTCTCAGTAAGTTTCATTCGATTTCTTCTCTCCTCTGACCAGTTTTCAAAGTGCTCTAGCCATGCGGACTCGGAAAGACAAATATGTGGCTCAGAGAGGCGCATATCCAGGATATCCAGTGGCACTAGGAAGGTTTTGATATCCTTCCAAGTGCCACTTACAGAAGGCGCAGTGCTCCGCGGGCCTAATAGTGCCGATGCCGATAGCTCATAAGGGATTTCATTTCATCTTTCCTCAGATCAGCCTCAAGGAAAAACGTTGGCTCCTCCTTATTAACGTAAAAGTTCCAATTCCAACCCATGTAAGTACCTACAGGGTTTTAACGATTTCCTGCGTGATTTCATTTCCCCTATAGGTTGTCATACCTACTCAAAATAGAACAGCATATCAATAAAGCAATATATTCATATTCCAAGCAAGGGCTAGCAACTCAGTTGAGTTCGATAAGTAGTTACTTAATCACAGTTTTAATATAACCAAGGCACTGACTACTAAGTCAATGGTACATTTATTATGTTTAGAAAACTGAAATTATCAATACCTACTTACGTAGCTGACACAAAGAAATACTGTTTCTACAATACCTATGTGTTAATAATGAAAAACATCTTTGTTCGCTTTGAACCTTGCGACTGCTGACGTGAGGCGCGTCCACTGGAGATCTTTGTTGGATTTTTTATTTGTATTGGAAGCTAACGCGATCTTTATTTTAGAGATTGTTTTTTTTTCAGCTTTGAATCTCATAAGATAAGCTACCTACTGACTTTTATTGGTAATAATTTCGGAATTTAAGCGAAAACTTACGATATTTCTGCTTGCTATAATCAATCCTTACATATAGGACGTATCTTTCTTGCTTTCTGTACTCTCAGCACATTTCACTCCTTATAAGTAGGTAGCTAGGTAGAGGTACACGCTGATTTCAAAACCTTTTGACCGAGCTGGTCTAGGCTTTCTGTTAAATGTCTATCTGTCTGTACATATCCATAGAAATTACATAAGCTGACACTTCGTCTTCTTCTCTATTGGCTAGTAACGCCAAAACTGATTGGTCACAAAATTCAGCTACTCGAATGCAGTACAACTAGCATCTATTAAGTCTTCTTTCATGTTACACGTTATCAATTTGCTCCATCGTCTGGGTGAAAACACCGCGTTTACTTCCAAGAATCCCCACCTTAACCGACAACTGTTGTCATCTATACTAATATAAAGATTTGATTGTTTGTTTGCATCGAATAGGCTCCGAAACTACTGGAACGATTTAGAAAACTCTTTCACCGCCATTAAAAAGCTACATTCTTCCCGAGAGACATAGGCTATATTTTATCCGGATATTCCCACAGGAACGGGTACCACGCGGGTGAAACCGCGAGGATCCGCTATCCTGCATAATTGCGCTCCGTTACGCTGTAAACGCCCAGACCCAGACGGGCAGCGGGTGCTGTTTGTGCTCTACGTTATAACACTAGCTGCTCTAAAACCAAAGTGTCGTCAACAGTGGGCCAATCGTCCTGTACGATCTTGCTCCGTTACGCTTTTAACGCCGAGACTGGTCGGCGGGCGCCGTACTTCGTGGTAAGGTAACAATAACAACAGTCTTAACCGAAGGTGTTTCCAACAGAAGGCCAGTCGTCCTGCATGATCGCACTCCGCTACGCGCTGAACGCCCAGACTGGGCGGCGGGCGCCGTTCGTGCCTCGGTGCCGGGCCGACGGCACCTACGCTGCCGTGCAGTGCGCCAGCGCCGGCGCCGCGGCCAGCTGCTGGTGCGTCTCCCCGGACGGCAAGCCGCTGCCCGACACCGCTGTCAGGAACGGTCGGCCTGACTGTACCAGAACTGGTAAGTTTAATCGTCTTTGAAGACACTATTATGCCATTATCATGTGTTGTTGATTCTAAACAGAAGATTTTTGCTGGATTGCTTGCTGATTTTACCTTGTGTACATGGTGCGATAAAATTATCACCTAGTTATGCATATAATTATATATTAATTTTCTCCAAGAGCTAATCTTCCTTAAGGACTTCCCTCTTTTCTTAGAAATGCAATGTATTTTTATATCTAACTCGGAATGTGCATGAGAAATGTTCAAATATCTTTGTCTTTAATCCTTACTTTCAACAAAATATGCCTATTGACATTGATTTTATGTAATATTTAAAACAGAATTAACATCTTTTTTCAACTTTTTTTATCCCTATAATGAAACAGACTTTACCTACTGTTGAATATTCAAAACCTGTCTATTTAAAGTAGCAACTGCAGAATGACACATACTTATTGGTGGAAGGCAGTTACTGGCAAGTCAAATAGCGATGGATGCGGTGATGCAAAAGGCAACCAGTGTCGTTAGTTCCTGGTTTCTCCAGGTTACGACGAACCTGCTTCACTCAATAAGTATTTGGAATTCACTTTTTGCTGTGCATTGAACTGTGCTCTTGTGTGCGTCTTGTTTTTCTGCGAATATTTATTTCATGTTGTTTGCAAAGCGAACCATTTTTTCACCATCCATTAAGGTGTCTACTTTCGCAGTCGTAAATATTACTAATGTTATAGTTTTCAAAAGTCCTTAATCTTCCACAGCCGGGATTTAAACATCTGCTTAGGCTAACAGCCGGTTGTAAATAACTCGAAATACTTCAGACTTGGATTGTAAACAATGTGCGAGTTGAAAGCCGATGTTTATGCTATCTAGGCGCGGCTTCGAATCTATTCTACAGATATCATAAACCATTTCCAATTTAATGGAAGAGTTTCATGTTTTCTAAACAATTCGATGGATCGAATACGGTACGGACGTAATCTCTTTTCTTAAAAGTTCAATGAATTATGATTATGATGAAATTGTAGATTCAAATAAATTTAATGGTTGTTTTTAATCTTAACTTTTAAAAAATAGTGTTTAATAGATATGTTACCATCTAGTAGTTTGGTTAACGCTTCTGAGGATGTTTAAAATGCAGGTGAAAATTGTTGCAAAGTTTTACGTAGCGCAGAGCTGTTTGATAATTAAGTGTTAAGTATAAAGCCCCTTGTAAAGTACCTATACTTGTTGATTTTTTGCTTCAAATCACATATATAGTAAATAATAAAACGACTACCATAACGAAAAATTTGGACATGTTGAATATAAATGTACTTAAAATAAATTATCATTTTACTGCGTGGAATCTAATAGGCTATGGAATTGCAATCGAAAGGGAAAGTTATGTTGAAGGATTATAAAATATTTATTGGTTTGTACCATTTCGACACACACAACGGTTTACTCTTCTTTATTAGTAGAACTAGCCTTCCGCCCGCGGCTTTACCCGCATGGACAACACGACGACGTTATCCCGCGGGAACCTTATATTTTTCCGGGATAGAAAGTAACTTTTGTCACTCTTCAGCTCGCAAACTATCCCCATACCTACCAAAAATCACGTCGGTCCGTTGCTCCGAGACGGCTAAACGATTTACTTACGTCAAATAATTGAAAGCTGGTTTGAATGGGAAAAGAAAAGTGTGGTTTTTAATATTTTTCACGCAATTTTTATGTTTTTTCTCTCCATAAAAACCTTCCGTGAAAAAATACTTAATTAGCTGAATTGGTCCAGCCGTTATTGAGTTTTGCACTTAGCATCATTCATTTATATTTAATAGAAGTAAGTGAGCATTGGAAAACTTCGTTTGATAGTTACCATAAAAGTGTAAAGGTGAGTGTCCATCCATAATAGTTGGCTACTTTTAACACCGACACGTGTGGACAACAAAAAAATGGTCAATTTTTGTTTGATGTCGACGAAGCCGAAATTATTGGCAACTTTTGTCTTACTTTTTTTTAAATCACACGGTTGTTGACAACAAAAAAGTCGTCAATTTTTGTTCGGTGGAGACTGGCTTAGCTGACTTTCATACATATAGGTAGGTATACATCCTCACATACTTTCTTGTTTATCATATTAGGACTGACTTTAGGACTTTTAATTTTAGGAACGTCTCAAACGTAGCTCTGTTGCATTAATTGTCAAAGGTATGAAAAAGACGGCATGATGTTGAGACCAGGGCCGCTCCGACCCCCCACAGCGCCTGTGTGCGAAACCTATGAAGCGCCTCTTTTTTTCACGAATCTTAATTATCTTAATGTTTTAACTTATTTTTATTTATTTTTGTTAATTTTGACCGAAATAAATGTTCTCTAGTTTTATATACTTAATTAGATAGTATTTTCCTAAATAGGTTTTTCCTAAAATTTTTCCTTTTTTTCCTAAATTTTTACATTCTTTATTTATGATGTTCTAATCTAATCGTATACTTATATATTAATAACAAATAACTGACTTTTTTCTAATAATACTCATCTAACTATTACGTATTCTATGTTAAAAAAACAACAAGAGTCTAAAATGTGTAAGAATATAAAATATAGTCCGGTCAATTTAGACATCCGAAGATACATTAATTCGCAAGAAGCTGAAAGTTTGTGAGATTGTTCAAAACATAATTATAAATGAAATTTAAAAAGCCCTCATCACCGATCCGGTACATAGAAAAAAATATTCGAGGTCAAATGTCAAATTCGCGTTTTTTCAGCAAAACGGTAAGTTTTATCGTAAAATTAGCAAAGACAAAATTGTAAATCATGTAATCACTACATAGTATAAAACAAAGTCGCTTTCTCTGTCCCTATGTCCCTTTGTATGCTTAAATCTTTGAAACTACGCAACGGATTTTGATGCGTTTTTTTTTAATAGATAGAGTGATTCAAGAGGAAGGTTTATATGTACTTTTTATCCTGATATTCCCACGGGAACGGGAACCACGCTGGTGAAACCGCGGGCGGCCGCTAGTTATCTATAAAAAATGGCTCAATACTTTTTTCTAAGAGCCACCGTTTCTGAGATAGGGCAGAGGTACCCTTTGTGGCCACTTTAAGGATTTTTATACTTTTAAGCACTAGGTACTAAATGGTCTTTGGTATTTAAGGGACAAATTATATCTTAAATTATAGGTAATTTATCTACCTTAAAAGGTACATAATTCAAATTTAAAAAAGTGAAATACTTTTTTGCTTATAACACAAAATGTGTAAGAGGTGGCAAATGTACCGGTTTTGGCCACTTATTGATAGTTAAACTTTTGTAAGTATAGCGAAAATCAAAACCAAACCCAGGTTAAATCAATATATTCTAATGCGCTAGAAACCAATCAATTGCAAAACAACAATTTAATTGTAGAAAACAAAGGTTTATAAAGTATTTCATCCAAAACAAATTTCTTATAATTTTCATACAAAACATTTTTTTAAAACAGAAAATGGAATTTATTGAAAAAAAATCGTATGACAAAAAATTCTAACGGTTGCAGTATCATTCGCTTAAAATACCTTATTTTAATTGCCTTTAGCAAAAATGGCGAAAAGTTGTTTAAAAAGTGGCCAAAACCGGTACAGTGGCCAAAATCGGGGCTTCTGCCCTATATTGATTAAAAAAATTTGGAAAGGTGTAATCGTCATCATATGCAAAGCTTAGATGTTTGGACGTTTGTACTCAATCACGCCAAAACGGCTGAACGGATTTGGGACACAGAAACTTTGTAGCCTGGAGAAGAACATAGGTATTTTTTATCCCGGAACAATATCACATTCCCGCGGGATAACGTAAATGTGAAAGTTTAGATGTTTGGATGTGTCTTACTCAATCACGCCAAAACGGCGGAACGGATTTGGCTGAAATTCGGGACACATACTTTGTATGTTGGAGAGGAACATAGGCTACTTTTTATCCCGGAAAAATATCACATTCTCGCGGGATAACGTCGTGTAGTCCACGCGGACGAAGCCGCAGGTGCATAGCTAGTCTGCTATAATGCAATCGTTTAGAATCACAACATACCCGTGGAATAGGCCTACCGGGGAAAACACTTTAAAAAACGCGCTAAGTACCTCATAGGTACCGTGGAAATGTGCATATGATGCATGTGATTAATTACAAGGTTTCCAACTTTTTGAATCGTTATATTTCAGAAACGGTGGCTCTTAGGGAAAAAGTATTCACATACTTTTTGTAGATAATTACATGGTCTACAATTTTTGTCTGAGCTTTTTTTATGATGAAACTTATCGTTTTTCTAAAAATCGCGAAATACCCATTTTTTTTTCCAGGTACCGGATCGATGAGGACTTTTTAAATTTAATTTATAATAATGTTTTGAACAATTTCACCAAATTTCAGCTTTTTGCGAATTAATGTACCTTCACTCTTATATTTTTGGTCTTATTTGACTTTTCGCCACATCATTATTAAATTTAAAAAAAAAACATTGACATGACATAATTTCTTTACACAAATCATCGGCGTTAAGGCGCTACTCGGAAAAAGTATGGACTTTTTGATTTAAAACTGTAGGACGGTTACAGTTGTTACAAATCTGGTAATAAGATATATATTTGTTCATACCTTTATCTAGATTCGTATTAGTTTCAAAAACACGATTTATTGATTTTGCCTCGACACTTTTTCTTTCCGAAAAGACCACTAACAAATACGAAAATTCTTAAATGGGGTTACTTACACTTTTGGAAATTGGTTTAATTAGTGGACACCAATAATATTGAGGATCGTATAGAAGGCTTTTTTTTAAATCGTTGTAGTTTTTTAATACGAAGTGATTTTGTGTTGTTTTTGCCTAATCTGCAAAATCCCGCTCCCGCGCGCGTCGTTTTCTCATTGCTATCTCGCTTTAGCATAATTTTTTCGATGAATAATTTTGATAGCGGCGCCCCTATTGCCGTGGCGCCTGTGTGCGCCGCACACTTCGCACACAGGGGCGGAGCGGCCCTGGTTGAGACGCTCCCAAATTGACTTGCTTTCTTGCATCTACTAACTCTCTGAACTATGGTGTTCACCAACTTCTTCAAATGGATGATTTGATTGGTCATCGAGTGATGTCAATTGTTATAGTATTTACGTGAGGGTTAGTACGGCTAGTCGGTGACATGTAAACATAAGGGGGTCAGGGGAACGGAGGAGGAAGTCGGCAATCTCGACTTGTTTACTAGACAGGTATTATCGAGTTAGATGACATTGTTATGGGATGGGTGCTAGCTACGTGCGGTGTCCGCACCGCACCCAAAAAATCAAGAAATTTTTAGTTTTTTAGTAGATACTCTTTGGTTGATATCGGTTCTATCTTATTAGAGTTCCGTAGCCGAATGGGAAAAACGGAACCAGTATGTCACAGCCATACTTTATTCCGAAACTTTAAGGACTACACAGTTTAAATCCGTATTTGGTACTAAGGACAATAGTAAGATTTAGTTCAGGATCTTGCATCGGGTCGGGAGACAAAGGGTCGTCCTACGCAGGGCGTCGACCGCCGGCAATCAGCTGCTTCCTCATTCTTGTCTCACTTACCAACACCACCTTTATTCAAACAATCGTAAATATCGACGATAATACCACTATGCTGTTTAATACCACTTAAACTAAGGGCCACACTCATAAACCCTATTTTAGCATTATTTACGGCTCGTTTACACGACGACGAACGTTGCCGTAGTTGTAGACTTTTTCACGAGTCGTGTTTACTTGTCTGACGGGGCGTGCCACGCTCACGATCACGGTATGTCAAAAATGATGGAACGGATACGTCTTTTCTATACTTCGTGTTTTTTGACGAATCGTCAATGGCGGATCCCGTGTAAACGAGCCGTAAGGAAAACCTTGTTCAAATTAGAAATGACATTGTGGGACATAGAACATTTACAAACACAACAAAACTTAACATCGTTAAGGCTGTGTTACCCCGTTGTGCATAAAAAAGCTAAGTTTAAATTAAATAAATATACAAAAATTTTATGTATAATGCTGCATTTACACGGAGTCAATACTTGAAACAATCCAATAAGCCAGCTAATATTGGCATCGTGTCAATGGAGACAGTCCACTGTAATTGTATTGGATTGTTCTCAAGCCAGTGATCAATAGCTGTTATATCTATTGTCTTAGTGGATCGTCTCAAGTAGGCTATTGGCGTCGTGTAAATGCTGCATAAGGTGCCGCACTCAGAGACGCCATTAACTTAAATTGATCATTAAATCTCTATCTGTCTCTTTTTATGTCCAGTATTGAATAGAGTAGGATTGATAATTTAATGCCAATTAAGTTTAATTGACGTCTCCGAGTGCGGCACTTAGTACCTTTTTGATATGTTCTTCACTGTAACATATGATGTGCTCAGTTTTATTACTAATTCATTAACCATACTATAGTGCACTCACGATAATGACATGCAAATTAGCACAACAAATCATTTCTATTTAATGATATTGACGATATTTTTTAGTCGGTAAATTAGTAACATCAGACCCTCACCACCAAGTGTTGCAAATAGGTCAGAACAAAACAAATGAGTCCAAACTCGAGACGGTTCAGAGCAGCCATTGAAGAGTTCTATTGCCCACCTCTTGAAACATCATCAGCACGGGTAGCATGACGAAGTCGAGAAAGGCTTTGTCTACATCGAAACGTCAAAAATGACATTTCATCGTAGACAAACCCATTGTTCGGCTGTCAATTATAGACTTTCGAGGTAGACAAAACTCTTCTCGGGTTCGTCATGCTACGCGTGCAGATCAGCTCAATGGTAGCAAATTATTGAATAAAATTGTCATCCGATTCCGATAAACTTGCAAAGTTTTTAAATCGATACGACTATTAGAAGTAGGTTAAAACTAAATTCCAAAATTTTTCTTACATTGTTGTGACTTTTTAGTTAGTCACAGGTGAAGCGAATAAAAGCGTGTTAATAAAAAAGTCAAGTGAGTCGATTTTATTGTCCACGAGTGTAACTTAGCATCACCTAAATATAATATATGCATAACTTCCGATAGACTAGCTTAAAAATCAAATTCTAGTTTATCAAAAATAAATGCTGAGTCACAAATATTAGTCATGCCTACCAGTTACGTAGATACCTACAGACCATATTTCTCAGGAAATTCTAAAGACTGATTAATGTTGTTAAAGTCTGGAACTGCATCACTCGATTAAAGCAATGAATCAGAAAAGAAATAGCCGTTCGGTTATTTATTTACAGAAGTGGAGCTAGGGTTGCCAAGTCTTAAAACCGAAATGCTGGACTGGCCAGCCAGTTCATCCAGACTTTTGGGTATCAAGGCCGGACACCCTAAAAGCCATAGATTTTATACCAAATTTCTAGAATTAAAGCCATATTTTAGACTCGCGACTGGCACTCGATCTCTCACTGCGCGGGTTCGCGAGTTAGCCAAACAGGTAAATTCGGACAGGCCGGACACTTTCTAATTTAGCCGGACAAACAACCAAACAACCTGACCCTGTCCGGCTTTATCCGGACGCCTGGCAACCCAAAGTGTAGCCATTTTTGCATCAAAAATAGAAGCCAGGTATAAAACCGATGTGACTCACTGCATAGGTTTCGGGTGAACCTGATTTTGCACTTAAATGATCGATTTTATTTGTTTTCTCGTTTTATAAATGGATTAATAACTTATAAGAAAAAGATAATACTCATATAAGTAATCTGCAGGTAGATGATACTTATTTGGTATTTCCAACATGGAAATATATTGCGCAACATTCATTTTGAAATTATTATTGAACACTATATAGGACACTATATAGGAACCGTCGTACCTAACCTAGTAATTCAGTAAAGACGCCCATCCTTTTAATTTAATTTCGCAAGAATTTATGAAAACTTTTCTGTCCCCTGACACACTGATACACGAACCATTGGAAACGGAATCGGATTCGCATTCCTTGCTTTGTGTTCGTCTATATATTCTATAGTGAGTGACAGAGACAATGCATAATATACATTGCGCTGTCTGGAGCCTTTCCGACGATTTGTGGATCAGGGGGCTGGAGTTCAATTTCATACAAAAATTCACAACGTTTTTGTAACAGGTGTTACCAGTTACCAAGACTTAGGTTACTGGCACAGACAACACACAGGTTACCACCACTGGCACAGAATATATAATAGAACTAAGGCACCACTGGCACCCAAAGCAATCTCTCAAGGAAGTCACAACCACAGACACTTAATATATGTAATCACATCACAACTAAGACATTAATGATAAGCTAAAAGCTACAACAGTAACTTCTAAAAGCTATCGTTTCTCAAGTGAGGACGTATTTCGAAAGGAGAATAAATGAAATAATAAACAGATGCGATACTGAGAATAGCCCTAAGCCACCACTTGGCATTCCGATTGGGTGCAAAGAGTTTGTGGCGCATACTAATATCCTTTGGGTATCGAATAACTGATCACGTGAAGTATTCCAATAAAAAAACTGCAACCACTATTGCCATAAAGTGATGATAAACAAAAAAACGGACAAAATAATTGAATCATAAAACCGTCTAATCTAAAACGTTAGTAAAAGACCGGTACTTACCTATATCATCCGTTCACATAGGTAGAACAAAGATTAAAAAAAAATATTAAACCACCTTCATAAAATCTGCAAATAAAAATTCACTTCCCAAAAACACATAAGTAAAATAATTTTTTTTACATAAAATGATCAAATTCATTTATTTTGACATAATGTAATTAAGGTATGAAGGAAGGACTAATAAAAATCCAAGTTTTCGACCTTGGGGATAGGCGCGAACCACCAAGGATTTTTTTAAATTATGTCTCAACAGTTCACTAGGACAAAAGTGTCTATGAGAAGTAGAGGTCAAAGTTACTTACATTTTTCTAATTTATGGTTATTCTGCAAGACTTAAATGTAAAAAGTTACAAGTGACAGAAAAAAATTTGGGGACGTTGCATTGCAGTCTCAGTATAGGTAGGTACCTACTCATGGTGTGGTGAACTCATTGAATTGCTCGCCGTTGGTTGTACGGTACGCCTCCGCTACGGTATTCTTCAATATTATGTCGAATAGGTACATACCAAAGTGAATTTAAATTGTACTTAACTAGCGCTCCGCTCGACACTTCGTCTGCTCGAACCCCCATTTTTTTCCCTTAGAGGGGAAACTTCCAAAAAAGTGCTCCCCTACACTTTCAGAAGAACTACCTACATGCCAAGTTTCAGCTTCTTGCGCCCATTAGTTTCAGCTCGGCGCATAGGGCTCCCGTGTTACATTGAAGCGTGAGAGTAGGTATTATTATAGAAAAGATCACTATTGCATGTCTGACCTGAAATGAAACTGTATGAAAATTGTTAAATACGTGAAAAGTCGTACTTACTGTTTTCGATCCAAAAATGGTAACTGTTAATTTTTTTTCTATTTGCGAGAACGACTATCATACGCCGTATTAATGTGTTAATTACTCATATAAACAAGCACATCAAGGGCCTGTTTCACAATGTCTAAGTAAGTTCTGATTAGCTGTTACTTGACAGATAGGCCATAAAAAACTGTCAAGTAAACTGGAAAGTATCTCCTAACAATACCGACGTACCTATTCCCCTATAAGTATCTATATATATAAAAATCGCCTTCAAAAAAACCACATAAAAAAGTAAGAAATAATTCCTCACCAAATAAATAACGTAAGTACTTTGAAGTCGGGCGTGAAACATGTACAATTTTTTGTTGTTTTTGTTAAAACCCGCCCGACTTCAAAGTACTTACGTTATTTATTTGGTGAGGAATTATTTCTTACTTTTTTGATGTGGTTTTTTTGAAGGCGGTTTTATTTTTTTATAAAAATAATTTTTATATCACTCTTTTTAGTGCATCGTGCAGGCAATTTACGTGTTTTCTGGGAAATAGGTATGTGATCAAACTGAAAACCTCCTTTTTCGAAGTCGGTTAAAATACCTTGAGGTATCCCCTTTTTAACAAAACAAGAATCATCTAAATCGGTTTATAAGCAAAGGAGTTATGTCTAAAGATAAGTATTAAATTCACATAAAGTGGTAACGAAAACGACAGTATTTTCAAGATTTCCTGAAAACTACTGAACCGATTTCAAAACTTCAAAAAATGGGACCAACTTGGAAACCAACCTGATGTAATAACGTTTGAACCATTTCAATCGGTTCAGCCGTCTTCGAGTAATCGGTGGACATACACAAAAAAAAAACATACATACAGACGAATAGAGAACCTCCTCCTTTTTGATTAAGAAGTCGGTTAAAAATGAATCCCTATTTCCCTTGGTCACGGCACGGCATCACGCGTGAACGGCTGGACCGATTTGGCTAATTTTGGTCTTGAAATGTTCGTGGAAGTCCAAGGAAGGATATAGGGGTAGGGTAGGGGTAGCGTAGGGGTAGGGTAGGGGTAGAGTACGGGTAGGGTAGGGTGGAGTAGGGGGTAGGGCTACGGGAACGAAGTCGCGCTGGGTCAGCTAGTTATCTCATAAAAACAAACAACTTTTACTATGGGACCAACACTGAAAGTTGTTTGTTTTCATGACTAGAATAAGCCCTAAAATTATCCGGGATGATAAAAAATTACCGTGTTTAATTATTTTTCACGCATTATTGTTACTGAATTCAATTTAATAAACGCTATTGCCAAGTTTAAATTCCGATCACGCACGTCCGAAAGTTTGAAACATAAAACAGAATAGTAGATTGTACAACAAGTGCATAAAACGTACTATTTTACCCGAGATGTATATATCCATCCGAGCCGTAGGCGAGGGTGGATAGTCAATTCGAGGGTAAAATGGGTTTTATGTACAAGTTATACACTCTGCTTTTCACTTAGAGTGTGAGGAAAATAAATACCAATATTGCAAAAAAGAAAAATAAAGACTTCGCCATATTGGCGGGAAGACTTTCTTTTTCTTTTTTTTTATACGTGGCATTGGTAGCACAGTGACTTTAGCATTAGATCGTAGTCCATAATGCTCTTGAAATACTTATTTACTTTTATTTACTTATTTCTAAGAAAACTCATTAATTTTGCCTAGTTTTATTAATTCAGTAATTTAACATGGATTATGTACAAAATTGAAGAAACTGGATGAAATAATAAGTTTATTTAACGAAGTTTAATTGCGTGTGTGGCTGTTTACCTGACGATCTTTGTCTTAAGGTCTGAGACTTAGACGAAGATTTTACTTTATGCACTAGAGCATAAAAAGCGATTTTATGCAGCCTATACCCAACATAAACACGAACTTTACGAGCATGAGAAGTGAAAAGTAATTTTTTTATAAGTGTTACTGATAAAATTTAATTGCCTAGGTACTTAGGTACTGTAAAACATTCTCACGGCGACCGACGGCGATCGAGTGAAGTTTACTTTACTTATCTTTTTAAATACGATTCTAATTTAAGGCGATACTCGGAAAAAATGTGCTGAAGCGAGATAGCAATGAGAAAACGACGCGCGCGGGAGCGAGACCGATTTTGCAGTTTAGGCAAAAAAAACACAAAATCACTTCGTATTAAAAAACTACAGCGATTAAAAAAAAATGCTTCTATACGATCCTCAATATTATTGGTGTCCACTAATTAAACCAATTTCCAATAGTGTAAGTAACCCCAATTAAGAATAATCTCCACTTTTCGTATTTTTAGAGGTCTTTTCGAAAAGAAAAAGTGTCGAGGCAAAATCATAAAATCGTGTTTTTGAAACTATACGATTCTAGATAAAGGTATGAAGAAATAAATATCTTATTACCAGATTTCTAACAACTGTAACCGTCCTATAGTTTTAAATCAAAAAGTCCATATTTTTCCGAGTAGCGCCTTAATTTGTCTATGTTACTGCTTTGCCACTTGCAGGGCTAGCATGGCGGCAACGACATAGTTTGTAGGGTTACTTTCGACCAATCAGATCGCTCGTAGATAGCGCGCTTGACTTAAGCGACGTGCTGATTGGTTGGAAGGAGCGTGACAAACTATGTTGTTGCCGCCATGCTAGCCCTGCTGGTTCATCGGTTTGCACTTTATTTCTGTCTAAAATTTTGATATTAGATAGGTACATACAAAAAGCCACCCTTTTCACTCTCTGATGTCAGTAAGTAGGTACTATTAAGTAAATTGTGATGTGAGAGAGAACGGTCTGTTTGATTTTCAGCTCGATTCGTTAGTAACTCAGACAGTTGTGTTATTGTAACTTCGGTTCTACCGCTGCCGCTGTTGACATATGAAATTAATGTTAATGTGTAAGTGAAACAGCAGGCTCCAGTTGATATCGCACTTGTTTATAGATAACGCCCAGACACTATCCGAATGTCATTGATTCAGCTTTTATTCGTTTGTCTTGATCTTGACCGCCTGATGTGTGTAATTTTCATGTACTTAGGTAGATCTAGGGTTGTGACTTTGTGATATCAATACTTGGTACCTATTATAATCTGGACACTTGAAAAATACTTATAAGAATGTTTTTAAAGTTTCTCGTAGGTATTTCATCACTTAGTTTTATTGTTTCAATTAAACTCATCGGTACCGAATCGGTACTAAGTGCCTGTTTTACAATGTCCGATTAGGAGATACTTTCCAGTTTAATTGACAGTTTTGTATGGACTATATGTCTAGTCAAGTAACAGTGGACTTCACAACGAACGTTATCCCGCGGGAATGTGATGTTTTTCGGGATAAAAAAGTCCTAGTCCTACCTTTGGAGAGTAACAACTCTCCAGCTCCCAAACTACCTAAAAATCACGTCGATTTCTTGCTCCATTTTGACGTTAAAGACGGACAAACAAACAAACACAGTTTCACATTTATAATATCAGTTTGGATAATATCGTTTATAGCCCGTGGAACTACCAGTATTACTACCAGTAGTAACACTGGTAAAAAATCTCCCGTCGTCGTACTACCAAGCGATCCAGTAGTAAGTACCTACCTAACACGGGAAATGGAAATGGAACATGAAGTCTGAAAAATTGTTGTTATTTTTTTGCGAGAATTGAGAAGTTTTTGCCTAGGTATGTATTTTGAAACATTGCTTTACTTAAATCATTGCTAAAATGCAACTGAACACGTTTGTTTGATAACTGTTTTTTGGCCAAGTTTCGGTGCTGTAGGATGTCTCGAACCTCGAAATAACTAAACCTTCATGTCTAATGGATTTTCTAATTTACCGAATCATATTGAGAGCTCCTACAAAGTAGGTAAGTATTGATTTTCTAAATTTTTACTGATTTGGGTTATCTTTTCATTACAGATTTTTCAAACGAATAAATTTGTCTCAAATTGTACCTACGTACTTACGATACGAGATAGCTTGTTAATTGAACAAAAGCTGTGCAACGCACACGAGTGTATAATATTATGTGATATTACCATGAGTCAGTAAGCACGTCTAGGCGCCATGCCAGCGCAACCCATCAAACATTAATGTGCCCGATGACGATGACTGACCCGATTCGTGGTTAAACTACGCTCTTTTAATAAAGCTTAGACGCAAGAGTGGTTGATTGAACTTCCCATGCATTACCAAGGCGAATGGCTGGCTATAAATTATGTGTGCAATAAGCTCGCTCATGCCATGAGGCGGAATCGTAATGATAACCTAACTAATTTATGGCTGTTGTGACTTTTAGTTTAGAATGTATTATTCGTACATGGTACATTATAGAGTTCGATTGCAAAAGCGAAATGTTTCATTGCGATATTGATTCTACCTAACCTAACCAAAAAGTACCTACTATAATTTATGTTCCTTTAGATTTCTTACCATTAGGTTCCTACTTACGCTTGCTTTGTTATCTGTTTACATTCTATCAACTACGTCATTGATTTATACTGGATAGCTACCTAAGTAGGTATCTAC
This sequence comes from Crambus lathoniellus, assembly GCA_949710035.1. Lineage (NCBI taxonomy): Eukaryota > Metazoa > Arthropoda > Insecta > Lepidoptera > Crambidae > Crambus > Crambus lathoniellus. Next base: position 53,263,824 of record OX453296.1, read on the forward strand.
CTACTTCTTCTCTCAATTCCTCCTAAAATGTCAACACATATCATAAACTCATATTCTGTCAGCTTTTACTCAATATTTACCAAAAAATATTCGCAGAGTTCGCACATATTATGTAGGTACCTACATACCCGAGTCATCAAGATAATAAAGGTAATCGAGTAAGTAGGTAAATCTAAATTCAACAAAACTGCTCAGTTCAGAACCTAGTCAATCACGAGCTAGGTACCTTTGTTTTAACTTTTAACCACCACACCCGCCAATAGGTACGTTCAATGAGTTAAGGCGATGAATCCCGACCGAAATAGGCATGCTAACGCTTGCTCGGCCGCGCGCGATACACTTCACGCGGACGCAGCGGCAGCCGGCAGTGAACTGTGAACTCGCGAGCGCCCCGCGAATCGAAAATCACTTAAAATTTAATAAAAAATTAAATAATAAAATATTTACACTTATGACGGCCGGAATCCCTCGGCTAATCAAAGACAATTATTTTCGTATATTTTTCATTAACTAAAACCAAGTATACTGCAAGTAATACGATATTTGGATTACGATTAGACGGATGTTTGGGATTTTATTTGACACAGTAAAATATGACCAATCGAAAAAATACGGCCGGAAGCACTAGATAAATAACTGTAAAATAACATATATTTTTTCCAAGTTTTAAGTACTTGTGATTCGCGAGTAATCCATAATTTAAAATACCCTATTTTGGGGAATGCCCGCCTTAAGGCGCTACTCGGAAAAAGTATGGACTCTTTGATATAAAACTATAGGACGGTTAGAGTTGTTATAAATCTGGTAATAAGATATATAATTTCTTCATACCTTTATCTAGAATCGTATAGTTTCAGAAACACGATTTTATGATTTTGGCTCGACACTTTTTATTTTCGAAAATACCTCTAAAAAATAAGAAATTCAAGATTATTCTTAAATGGGGATACATATACTTTTGAAAATTGGTTTAATTAGTGGACACCAATAATATTTAGGATCGTATAGAAGCATTTTTTTTAAATCGCTATAGTTTTTGAATACGAAGTGATTTTGTGTTTTTTTTTGCGTAATCGGCATAATCGGTCTCGCTCCCGCGCGCGTCGGTTTCTCATTGCTATCTCACTTTAGCATAATTTTTCCGAGTATCGCCTTAACAACATTTAATTTTATCATGATCTCTGGAAGAAAGAATAAAAGCCAGACGCATTATCGAGTTCTGTTCATACCATAGAAATAGAACTCCTTGCGATCATATTTGGGTGCGCCCGCGACGGGCGAGTTCCTTCGGCGTGTCCGATCCGAGATTTCTTAGAAACACCGGCCCAACTCAGACTGCTCGACGCCAAAGCACAATAGGGTCCGGTTTTTTTTTCTTTGTAAGAAACCAAGACCCGTCTCAACTCAACCAATAGAATAACCCCATAGAAAAAAACCAGACGTTTTGTTGGGTCACTCCGAGTCGCTAACGTCTTTGATGTTTTAAATTTAGCCCGTATAGGTACCTGTTATACCTACTTAGTTTTAATGAAGTCGTTAAGAAATAGTTGAGGCATTAACTAAGCTTTGTTGTAAAGATCTTTGTGATTTAGTTTCGTTATACAGTGTTTACGAGGTTTCCCTTTCTTTCTGAGATAGCGTAGCTATACCTAGGTATATAATATAGCGTTTAACTGTTTATTTCTTATTTATTTTTGCATTTGTGCACTTTTCAATGCATCCTTTTTATGACCACAACAAGTAATTAAACAAAAATAATAATAACTAAATACGTGCATATGTATGTTAATAATTTGTATAAGTACCTATATAGATAAATTGTAATGTATACAAATTATCGAGGTCGCTACTTGTCTGTATAAAATGGTTCTATCTGTGGGATAATAGTTATCGTTTTAACCTTAACCAAGGTGCCAGAGCGTCTGGCTCGACAACACAGCCCCAACCTTTTTTTATAATGGTCGTTCCCAAGTCATGTATCATTTGGTGCAGCTATTAAGAAAAGGTTTCCATTTCATCTCTGGTTTGAAGTTGAAAGGCTCTTATTTATCTGTTTTGTAATAGTAAACCTTACGCTTTTTTACAAGCTTTTATTTAACTTGCAGTGTATGTATGTATGCATGCATGTATGTCCGTTCGGGTCAAATCTTGCAAGTTTAATTTGACCCACTTCCCAGTGTCCAATTGAGCTGAAATTTTGTGTGCAAGTTTGGTTTAGATGACAATACAATATTAAAGTACAGTCAGCAAAAAAGCTTGTCATAAAAATGAAGTTTTTACTAAAAACTTATTACCATACAAGTTTTGTGATAATAAAGAAAGTTTTAATATAGATAACTCCTGATAACTAAAGTATGTTGTTACTTAACGCTACTTAAGAATCATTGCTTGTTTATATAACTAGTCGAAGATAATGGATTAATAAACGGCCGGCGGCGCCGCGCCATCAATTTATCAAAGTATGTTAACGCTTCAACGATACGTATACTTATGCTTATATACCTAGGTACGAAACGGCCGAGTGCTCGATCGTTACCGGTTTTTGTGTCGGCTAATGTTGTGCATCACTTTGGACCGGTTAGGTAGTCGGACCCCTCCCCCACCCCCCAGGATAAGTTATAGACTAAAGAGTAAAAAACACCAGACGCACTCAAATCAAAATGTCGCGGATATCGAATCCTCTGTGACCTACTCTTACGGTGGTTGTACGGTCGCGTTTTATCAATCTTTATGTATCTACTTGGAATACGACTGTTAATAACGGTTTAGTTATTTTCTAAAAATATAGCCCATATATATTTCTTACTTACGCATAGATTTAGATGATGGATGTGTTTAGCGGAATAATCGAGCGGTCAACCGCGACTTCTGCTTACAGTCCCGCATCCCGCTCTTATTGAAGCCACAAAATTGATCTCCTCTGGGGCGACATAATTGTTAATAATAATATGATATAGGTGTTGATGGGTTGATCAAAGTTTAGGTACTGTAGAGGTCGTCTATGTTTTGTTTCCGCACTGACACTTAAAAAAAGAGCGGTGTCGTGCGTCGTGCGGTGGGTCACATGCGCGGTCGCATGAGAGAAAAATAATATAAAAATGTAAAATTAATAAAAGGTAAGTATTATCAATAAATATAAAACAGTAACGAGATGAACATCGTTTCATTTATTAAAGTAGCGCTCCCGTGGTATGATGGGAGTGTTACAGTACTTAGCCTACCTACTTACCTACATGATGTCTCCGTTTTCTTTAAACTTATCGAATCCTCATTAAATAAGGTGTGTTTCGGTTGTTAAGGTGCGAAAACTTTGTACTTACGTTTTGGATTTTGAGCAGAATAAAGGAATAAAGATAAGTATATAAGAGAAATACAGAAATAAAACTACCTATACCCCAAAGTGGCCAGCTGGCCAATAAAACTCCAATATCCACAGTGATAATATATTAAAAATGCCAAATAAAAACCTAAAAAGAAAATAACATATTTAAAAAAACCTTTTATTTAAAATCAAGCTTTTATTCACATGTCCTAAAAATAATAAAATAAACTGTGTATCAAGTCAAATCCAACAAACTTATTACATTAAACAATTTATATGTTTTAAAAGCTTGTCGCTTTAATTTCATATGTCAAATATAAGTTAAAGCATTTGTGTTTAGTGCAAGCCCAGTAACAATAAAATCTCGCGACAAGCTTTTAAAACATATAAATTGTTTAATGTAATAAGTTTGTTGAATTTGACTTGATACACAGTTTATTTTATTATTTTTAGGACATTTGAATAAAAGCTTGATTTTAAATAAAAGGTTTTTTTAAATATAATTTATTTTTGTATTTTTAGTTATTGGACATGTTTCAGTTTTTCAGAAAAAAAATCAGCTGTTCTATACATTTTGATCTATTCGATTTAAAGTTTTCTATGGAACAGCTGATTTTTTTTTTCGCGTTTCCAATGTTGGTACCATAGTAATAACTCTTTGTATGCGTGAGTACATTGACCCCTTAAAATTATGTGCACTATTTAGGAAGGACCTTATATATATTTTACCACCAAATAGAGATTGTAGATTCTTACTTTAGACACACATAAGTATTCATTAAATACAAGGCATATTCACATAGGTATAAGAGAAGGTAGCACTGTATTACGAACAAGAATAGAAAACACAAATTAGACTCAATAAGACAAAAAGTTCCAAATAAAAATGTGTGTGTGCCGTGCCGCAGCAGTACCTACTCAATGGTCGCAGCTCAGCGTCATATTACTTGTCTTGCAACGCAAGCAAACGCTGATTTTCAGTTGTAAATTTTAGTAAGTATTTAAAAAATAAATACTAAAGAACAAGACACATTTAAGTTTCTATCAAAGTTGATAAACATAGTACTTACATAAAGAAAAAAAGGATATTTCTTTTCTGTAGGTAGACTATGGTTGTATTAACTTGGAGCCATCTGTCGTTGACTTTAGTGAACTATTTATGTGCAACTAGCGGCCGCCCGCGGTTTCACCCGCGTGGTTCCCGTTCCCGTGGGAATATCGGGATAAAAAGTACATATAAACCTTCCTCTTGAATCACTCTATCTATTAAAAAAAACGCATCAAAATCCGTTGCGTAGTTTCAAAGATTTAAGCATACAAAGGGACGGACAGAGAAAGCGACTTTGTTTTATACTATGTAGTGATATACTATGTAGTGAAGTGACACCTAGTAGGGTCTGATGAAAGCAACTTCGCGTTTTTTGCTTCTTTTTAAAGTTCGTTCGTTAGTTCTTATAGCCGCTACACACGTCCAGACCAGACCTAACCGCCGATTTGGTGCGGACGAACTTTGCTGTAAAGCAAATATAGGTAATCCGTGCTACACACGTTCGTACCAAACCAAAATCAAATCAAATCAAAAAATCAAAAAAGCTACACCAAATCTGGCCTTGGCGAAGGCTTTGTATCACATCACTGGACAAGGCCTTGTATCACTTGTAAAGAAAAAGACCTATAAACAAAAAAAAGGTCTTGGATTTGAAAAAAATTTAACGGTAGGTACCTGTCACAAAAGAATGACGAAAAATTCTTCAAAACCATTTCGAGTGGCCTGTAACTGACAGGGAAACTTTTAATTAAATGTAAATTTTTTAAGTAAGTAATTGAGAAAAAGCCTAAGTATAGGGACTTTAAATTAATGTTTTAATAGAAATAATAATAATGTTCAATTCTCATGCTCTAAAAGTACGCAAATATAGCCCTACGAAGCGGGACTAAATAACCACTTTAGTCCTTAGGGAGTAAAATGTAATCCTAATTTCTTGTATGCATGAGATGAGATGAATTCCTGATTATAGCGCCTTAAAATCAAATAATACGCGTACATAACTAAGGGTTGTTTTATTTTAACTATATCACAGTCACGATGTTGTAAGCTCCCAGTCGGCTCGAGGTATCGCACGAATCCATCGCTGACGCAGTGTTCCTCCTTCGGGAATCCAAATCTTTCGAGATCCAAGGTTTCATAAGTAATTTCGAACAATGATCACGTATTTATATGCACTAATTATACAATAGATATTGTATTAAAACACCCAAACAGCAATCAAGAAAATCAAACAGCAACGTTTCTTGACATGACCAAAGAGTATTCCGACTTGCCACATCCAGATAAAAAAAATATCCAAAATGTGCAAAAATAATAATTTTTCTTTTTATTTTGTAACAAGCAAATTTAAACAAGTTGTTAAATAAATGCGTGCAAAATCCGAGAAAGTGTTTTATTTAAATGAACAGTTCGCGCAGAAATCTAAGATGTGAATTGAATTACGGCGAAAGTTATTTTTTTTTAATATATTATATCAAGTTTAGCCTAGTCAACGAAGAGATATAGAGGGAAATGTTTGGAACACAATTTTTGACTTTGGAACTTTGTTTGGGCTAAAAGTTTTGTAAAATACTGTATATATTTTACCGGCCAAACCAGATTTCAGGACAAACTAGTTTTTCCTAGGCCAAACTAGTTCATCGCGTGGACATTTCAGAGAGCGAGTTTGCCTCGGAAGTCCTGTAGAACACGTGATTGGTTAAAATGGTGGTTATCAAAGTCGCTCTCTCAAATGTCAACGCGATGAACTAGTTTGGCCTAGGAAAAACTAGTTTGTCCTAAAATCGGGTTGAAAAAAAAATGAGACCTTCAAGCTTTGGTCAAGCACGTGTCAAGTAACCATCACAACAAAACAAGAATATAGTACTTGAAAATTTGCAAGAATTCTGAATTGATAACTATACTGATTATATATTTAATTGCATTGTCATCGGAACTAAAGGTAAATTCCAAATTTCAGCTCAATCGGACATTGGAAAGTGGGTCAAATTTAGCTCGCAAGATTTGACGAACGGACATGCATACATACATACACTGCAAGTTAAATAAAAGCTTGTAAAAATCGTCCTAATCAGAATTTTTTACAAACACTTAAGTACTTCTCTCCTATGGGCATTTGTGCACTACACTGAATTTTACCGATCCGGAAAAAAACGGATGCTTGTATTTTAATAATTAATCATTTATAATAGTAAGAATTAATTTATTTCGTGTAGTTTCAATGTTTCGAACCCTAAACTACACGAAATAAATAAATTCTATTATTTATAATGATTCATTATTAAAATACAAGCATCCGTTTTTTTCCGGATCGGTAAAATTCAGTGTAGTGCACAAACGCCCTATGAGATTAAACTTACCTGTACTTCCCGACGCAGAGCAAAGAGGGGGACCACAAAATGAGAAGTAGGGCAGAGGTACCCTTTGTGGCCACTTTAAGGATTTTTTGACTTTCGGATCGGTAAAATTCAGTGTAGTGCACAAACGCCCTATGAGATCAAACTTACCTGTACTTCCCGACGCAGAGCAAAGAGGGGGACCACAAAATGAGAAGTAGGGCAGAGGTACCCTTTGTGGCCACTTTAAGGATTTTTTGACTTTTAAGCACTAAGTACTAAATGGTCTTCTAGGTATTTAAGACACAAATTATATCTTAAATTATAGATAATTTATCTACTTGCCTTTAAAATACATTTTTCAAATTTATATAAGTAAAATAGTTTTTTTTATATTACACACAATGTGTGAGAGGTGCCAAATGTACCGGTTTTGGCCACTTACTGATAGTTAAACTTTTGTAAGTATAGCGAAAAATCAAAACCAAACCCAGGTAAAATCAATATATTCTAAGGCGCTAGAAACCAGTAAATTGCAAAACAACAATTTAATTGTAAAAAACAAAGGTTTATAAAGTATTTCATCCAAAACAAATTTCTTAAAATTTTCATACAAAATATTTTTTCAAACAGAAAATGGAATGTATTGAAAAAAAATCTTATGACAAGGAATTCTAATGGTTGTTATTATTATCTTAAAATACCTTATTTTAGTTGCCTTTATCAAAAATGCCTAAACGTTGTTTAGAAAACTTTTAAAGCAAAAAGTGGCCAAAACCGGTACACCTGCCCTACTAAAAGGGTATACCTATTATAGGTACGTTTGGGGTCCCCCGACCGAGATAGAATTTTTTTTTTCTGATTTCTTTTAGATTTTTTTTTATGTGTTATGGGGCTTTTTAAAATTTTATTTTTTTATATTTATTAAGGTAGTCTTAATAACTTAGAAATGTGATTATGAGTACAAATATAAAAAAAATCATATGCATTTGTCTCAGTAAAGTCTCGGTAATACGTAATGAATTTGCCACGATTGGACTTGGATGGACTTGGATTTGGGCTGGGGGAGGGGTAAAATCCGTGACCGTACTTAGGTCTTATGAGTAACGGAACTGAAAAGGTTAGGAACCACTGTACCTATTAGACGAACTTTAGGTACATATTGAAAATAAACGTTGATTATGTTAGTTACAATACAGACCCTAGCAATTTCCGACCTATAGCCATTCTACCAACAGCATCAAAAATATTCGAAAAAGCTATGTTTGATCGTATTTATAATTTCTGTGAAAAATACAAAGTATTTAATGATTGTCAAAATGGCTTTCGCAAAAATAAATCTACAGTATTAGCAATTTATAAATATATACAAGAAATTCTTAAAATAATTGACGGGAAAAAATACGCGGTCGGAATCTTACTTGATATGACGAAAGCCTACGATAAAGTTCAATTTAAAATATTGCTGAAAAAGTTATACGGGGTGGGTATTCGAGGGAAATCTTATGACTGGTTTAAATCTTTCCTAAAAGACCGTGAACAAATTGTAGAAATAGAACATATAAATACTTACAACAACGAAATTGAAAAGATCCAATCAAATAGTAAAATTATAAACGCCTCGATTCCACAAGGAAGTGTTATCGGAAGTCTACTATTCCTTATCTATATTAACGATCTCCCAAAGGTCATACAAGAACCATGCGTATTATTTGCCGATGACATTTCGCTCCTTACTTCTTGGGATAATGATATAGATATAAACAATAAATTACAACTTATATTCAACAACATTAATAACTGGATGGTAGACCACAACTTAGAAATAAATGTTTCAAAAACTAAATTAATAACTTTTCACCCACGTCAAAAAATTCCAATAGATATAAACTTTGCATATGATAACCACAAAATTGAAACAGTAAATGAAGTTACATTACTCGGTCTTATAATAGATACACAAATCAACTGGAAGTCCCATGTTCAAAAACTAAAATCTAAATTGGCTAGTTTTGCATATGCGTTGCGTGAAATTAAAGTTACTACAGACAAAAATACAGCACTCAGTACTTACTACGCCTACGCATATGCATGGCTATCGTATGGCATAATTATGTGGGGTAACAGCACGGACGCTTCCTCATTATTTACTATACAGAAAAAATTAATCCGCATAATTTTTAACCGGGAAAACATGGATAGCTGTAAAACATTTTTTATAAATTTTCAAATCCTTACATTACCCTGTATTTATATTTTAGAAGCATGCAAGTTCGTCAGAAAATATCCAGAATTCTACAAACGGCGAGATGAAACTATAACAAGATATAAACTACGACACCGGAATAATCTAACGTTACCAACATCTCGTATAAAAATGCACTCTTCCGGGCCTCTAGTGATGTCCATAAAAATATTCAATAACCTGCCAAATAAAATAAAGGATTTACCAAAAGAAAAAGACTTCATTAAACAAATAAAAGCTCTATTGATAAAAAAACAATATTACACTATACAAGAATATTTAAATGATAAAATTTTGTGAACATAAGTTATACAAAAGACTTCAATAAATAATCAACAATAATTAATTTTTACAATGAATATCATAAATTATACAAAAAGCTTCAATTAACTAAAATATTTTTTTTCTCTCAATGAATGCATACTTCAATTATAATAAAATTAAATGTAAACTATAACATCATCAATTAATGTTATTAGCCAAAGGAAAGGTCTTCCCCCCTCACCCTTCTAGTTGCTGTGCCCGACAGGGTCCATATTTAACTGTTCATATTTTGTTAACACCTTTGTAACTAATATGGTTGAAGCAATAAAGTATTGAGTATTGAGTATTGAGTACTTACTTCCGTGCAGACTACTACTAACTTAGATCAGAGTTCATGAGCAGATTATCAAATCCAGTTTAAACAGTATCCACTCATTGGCAGACTTTATGTGCTCTAATAGACGTTTATCTTCTATAAAACTTTTCATATAATTTATTTGCGTCTGAATTGTCGTCACAATGGGTACTACCTATACCTACTGCACCAGCAGTACCTATTTGGGTCAAACAATATCACATCAAGCGCAAAGGGAAAAAATAATGCTTGCAATTGTGACCCAAATTTAGACGCAGCAACGAAAGTAGAAATAATGTATTACGACTATTAGGTACGGTATTAGGTATATAAGTACAGTTTTTTTATAATAAGTAGGTATGTAACTAATAATATTTTTTCTTTCTTTTCCAAGGAAAATCACACACAAGACGACGGTCATCAGTTCGAGGTCAGCGGAATAAAAGAAGTAAGTATTTTGATATTTAAATGCTACCTACTTGTATAAACTGACTAGAATTTTCTAGTTTACCTAACCTAACCAAAAGATCTAGCGAAATGTGAAATGAAATGTTAAGTGATATGTAGGTATTGTGTTAGTGTTGAGTATAAGCGAGGAACTTTTAAGGCGAGGGTTCCCGACCGAAATAGGCACGCTAATGCTTGCTCGGCCGCGCTCGATACACTTCGCGCGGACCCAGCGGCAGTCGGCAGTGAACTGTGAACACGCGAGCTTCTCGCGAATCGAAAATCACTTAAAATTCAATTAAAAATGAAATAATAAAAAAAAATATATGACGGCCGGAATCCCTCGGCTATTCAAAGACGGCTATTTTCATATGTTTTTCATTAACTAAAACCAACTATACTGCAAGTAAAATGATAAGTATTTGATTTTTATTAGACGGATGTTTAGAATTTTATTTGATACAGTAAAGTATCACCACAGATAATATAATACGTATCACTAATGGAAAATATAACGGCCGGAAGCACTAGAAAGGCTGTAAAATAACACACTTATATATTTTCTAAATTTTGAGTTCTTGTTGTTTGCGAGTTATCCATAATTTAAAATACCCTATTTTCGGGAATCATCGCCTGTAAAGCTTCGTTACCTACTGTTGCGATCACAACTGCCGAGGCCTCCAAAACCATCTTAAAGGAAATTTCTTAGCTTAAGATATGCAATGGATCTTTCGAAACTTAATAGATAATATTTATCGGCAGGCTGTACTCGAAGCGACCGGGCCCTCTTCAACGGCAACTTGATCAAGATATTTGGGGGGGAGTATGAACGCGTTCGGTCGGCCAACAGCGCACCCCCGGAACCACGGGAAGTAGCAGACTGGAAGTTCAGAGAGCTGGACAGAGACAAGAGCGACAGTTTGAGGAAGTCCGAGTACAGGGGACTAAGGAGACTTATCAAAAAGGTTGGTTAGAGAGATAGTATGTTATTTTTTGGGGGTTACGTTAGAATAATAATGTCCGATTAGCTATTAGCACCTCTTACCGTAACCGCATACGGGCCACAAACGCCGCCACTTGACGCTAGAAGAAGAAACAAGTGACGACTACCGGCGTCGGCGTTCATATAAAATGTATGAAAAATCACCATCCTTTTTTAGGGTTCCGAATCAAAATGGTAAAATAAAAAGGAACCCTTATGGTGAGACTTTGTCTGTCACAAATGGACATCTCGAGAACTACTAATGCTATCAAATTGAAATAGTTTTAGATGACGTTTGCCCAACTATTTTGCAAATAAGAGAGCAATAAAAATATGTATTTTTTTTGCAACAGAGACTGAAAGGGGGTCTCAAAAATTCGAAGTAGTGCTTCTAGGGCATATGGAGTATCATATGAAAGAGCGTTGTTTGCACATTCTCAAACATTGTTCTTTTTTCCTAAGCCGCATAGTATTCGACTTTTGATGAAAAATGTATCGGTCAAGAGCTGGCGTTGACCTAAAACTGCAATATTCTGCACCGCAAAAACTCTAACGAATCTAGCCTCGCCGATGAAAACATTTTCACGTTATATCCCCTTATTACCCTCGGTGCGCGAGTCCGACTCGCTCTTGACCGGTTTTATTATTCTTCCAAGGTGGTGAAGCCGAAGAGGTGCGCCCGCGCGTGGGCACGCGGCTGTGATGGCGACGGCGACGGGGAGATCGCACACGAGGAGTGGGTCGCCTGCCTGCTCGTCAACCCCGAGCCGCCGGCACCGGACTGTGAGTACCTTAGCGCCGTTACCCTGGCCGCTGGCAGCTTCAACGACTTGCTCGAAGCATGTAAGCATTGTGGTGGTTCCAGCGATAGTCTTTTGTTTCGTTATGCTTTCATGTAGGTGCATTGCGGTGATGGATTGTTATTATTCTCTGAAGTCAACGGGATTCTGGCAATAGTCTTTTGTTTTTATGTTATTAGGTTGAGTTACATACAAAATGAAATTTCGGAAACTCAACACTGTCGCTGGAAAGTATAATGGCTTTATTTGACTCTAGTTTCAAGGACTGTCACTGTACAAAGGACAGTCCATGAATCTAAACAATTTGATCCTAACTAACAATTAGAATTAATGACGAATTTACCCAATACTAAACAACAAACATAATTCTCTAGCGGTATTCCCTGCACTGCTTGTTGTCTTGGAATGATTGTCATTTAAATTCTAGGTTTTTCTTCACGTTAAGTAGTGTACCTAGTTGTTAAACAAATACACAGATTCCTACATGTGAAGATTCCTTATGTGAATTGTAATCAGAGTACCATCTCGTGTGTTCGTTAAAAGGGACCTAGGCGAGGTTGAGACGTCCTGATACGATCTTTATTAATAAGGGGATTTTCCATTCCGCATTGTGCACTTAACAAATACGAATAAATCAGTCTATCATACAATCAGAGTAAACCGGGAAAAAGTTAATTGTGTCCTCAGTAATAAAGGGACATTTTTTCACTCTATAACTATGTAAAAAAATAGATTGCGCGATTCTAATATTTGCACTAAAATCTATTTATTATTACGATCAGCATATCCGCTACCTACTTGTATAATTTACCAAATATTTTGTCATCTAGATCTGTAAATTTATATGATCTTTCACGTTTTAATTAGCAGCAATAATTGTAGATCACGCGGCATTATCACGTGCGACTGCACGGCGCCGTATTGCTTTAAAATTTTTGAAACTTTTAAAGGACTTTAATTAATGTCAAACAAATGCCTGTCAAAGTAAGACAGAAGTTAAGGTCGTTGGAGACAACATATCCGCATATATCAATGATTAAGTCAGCATTCTAGACGACACCAACCATTTCGCAGCAGGTTCTCGAACCCGAATCATAATACCAAGTTCAACATTCTGCGCAGTGAGACATTTTTTATAACGGTACCATAATCCCCTAAACGCTTTCGGTCATCGGCTCGCGGTAATCCATCTGTTTGCATGTTAATATATAAATGCTAATGTGTGTGCAAACATAATAATAATATATAGTCTCTCTCCGTTTCTTCATGTCGTTGAATGCAGACGAGGACAGCGGTCCCGAAGCGGAGCCCGATTATAACGAAGAGGAGCCCCCGCCGGAGCCGAGCGCAGGTGATTTTATGCAACTACACCTCGGATTTGCAGTAAAATGTATGAGACAACGCGTGTATGATCCGTTTGTGCCTTAAGTTGACTTTACCTTTTAGAGTAAGCGGGCTGAGCATGAAGTACCCAAAACTGATAAGGAATGTGTTGACACGACTTATTTAGGAGTCGATAACTTTGTGGAAACTAATATTGTAACTAAACGCTGATGCCGATGACTTAAGAGAGTGCGAGTGATTGTGCCCACTTTTTTAAAATAGATAATAGTTTGCTACATATTGAGATACACCTTTTATACTTACTTACAAATCAATTTCTTGCAGAACCACCAATGATTAAATAATAATGTCACGTTTTCAAATACAAGCTCACCTTTTATTGACTTTGAATATAAATATCATTACCTTTTTTTACCTACTGGGATGGGCCTTCTTGGGCGTTACCCTAGGGGCACTAGTTTTTACCATTTTTAACAACATCAAATATTTTTTCAATGAGTAGTAATTAAGCAATCGACTAAAATACTTTTTTACCGACACAAATACAAGGTGAGCGACTTGTCGCCAATCTAACCTAACCTAAACCAATTTTTCCGCAATCTAACCTAGTTTTTAGTCGGTAAATTTAGTATTTTTTAGCCGGTCGGTTTATTTTATTCTTGTTTCAATTATCTTAACTATGAAAGTGTAATTATTTTATTTGAGGTCTAGGTATTCTCCAAATTGCGACAGATTTACGTACCACCGTTAATTTGATCCCTGTGTCAAGTCATCTAATGCTTGATATATCGTTTATTGCAGTGATGCCCGGGATAAGAAACTCGTTCGCTCCAGACGGGCCGGACGCGGAGTCCCGGCGGGAAGACGAAGCCAACGACTGCCTGACTGACCGGCAAGCTGTCCTGGACGAACAGGTCAGAGCGAGCGTTATCATAATAAGATTTTAGTAAAAATTTCATTTTCATGACAAGCCTTTTTGATGACTGTACTTAAATATTGTATTGTCATCTAAACCAAACCTGTTTACAAAATTTCAGTTCCATCGGACACTGGGAAGTGGGTCAAATTAAGCTTGCAAGATTTGTCCCCCACTATAACCAACTAACTAACATGAGCAAAAGCTTGTTATAATATAGTTTAAAATATTGTAACGACAGTTCTTGGATGGAACCAACCCACTTCAAGATAACCAATTTCTAGTTCTCTTATTACAAGGCAACCACTACCACCTACTCTACTCGATATAATACTATGATCTGTTCTGAGGCTGAGCTATGCTAAGCTCCGAAAAATTACAAAGTTTTTGTGTCTACTGTAAATATTTATTTACTAGCTTCCCGCGGCTTCGCCCGCATAGACTACACGGCCGACCGACGTTATCCCGCGGAAATGTGATATTTTTCCGGGATAAAAAGTAGCTTATATGTCTAATGTCCAGCTATGAAATTATAGCTTTTACCAAAAAATCCGAGGCTCCGTTTTGACGTGAAAGTCAGACAAACAAACACACTTCCACATTTATAATATTGGTATGGATATAAATAAAGAAGAAACGCTAAATGTGTTTGGAAGCCCAAACTTAAGAACGCCTGAATAGATTTAGAAAAACATCGACAAACAGATGGACTGTGAACCGGATTAAGTAAAAATGCGTTTTAATCCCGATACTCGCGAACGAAACTTGTTGGCGACCTCTACTTCGTGAATATGTTTTATTTCCATTCCTTATATGCCTATGTGGTCTAGTGGTTCACACCACACCGATTTCAGACCAAGAGGCCCCGGGTTCGATTCCCATATTGTATTCGGTTTGGTTGGTGGTAAGACTTGTTCTTAGTCCGCCTGGCTAGCTACCACCGTCTTATCTAAGTCTGACGCCATAACAATGATGTTTTCAGCATTATTGTGTTCCGACAGTTAGAGATAAGATAGTGATCCAGTTCATCAGTGATTGAGGATTCCGGGAATAGTGCGCTTTCACCTATAGCCTTATCACCACTTACCATCAGGTGTGATGAAGGCCAAGTGCTACACCGTTGTGAATAAACTAATAGCATTTATTTACACTCTTCTTTTTCTTAGTCGGTATCTTCAGTGCTGAAGGTCGTGTCCAAATTGAAATGTTTAGGTCCGATGTACTAAGCTCTTTCACGTGGTTCTATCCTCTTTGGTATTGGCAGGCCAGTGAGCGTTTTGATTGGTCTGACCAGCGGGTAGGCGAGCGACCGCGGGGTCTTTTTCCGTCAAACTTTTATATCCTCGAGATCTTTTCCTATACTTACAGAATTGCATTGTGAATGCATAAAAATAATTTAAAATCTCAATTTAATGGCTGTTCATCTTAATCGATTGTTAATTAAACATGTGTAAACGTGTTTATTTTGGATGCGAGGGTTTCCTCGCATTGATGAAGCAACGCTGGCCTACAGCGTAACAAGTGCTAGCAAAATTTGACGAGTCGTGTAAGCCTTTCGGTAGCTTAGTTGGTCAGAGCATCGGGCCCGATTCCCGGAGGCGCGGGTACAGTCAGCGTCAAATTGATATAAGCGTCTAGAGTAGTCAAAAAAATCTGAAAAACAAACGCAATTTGATCAAAGCAGTTCGAATCATCATATTATTATCATCTCAAAATATCTGTGCACTATGGTGTTGTACATTATGCACAGATGTTTTGATAGCTTTGTTTGCTTAGATAAATTTGAACACTCTGACCGCTCATATAAATATGAAACAATGAGTGCCTAGATGTTTTGAACACCTTGCGCGCTTACAACAATATGATGATTTGAACTGCCTAGATCAAATTGGTTTTATGTTTTTCAGATCTTTTTGACTACTCTAGACGCTTATATCAATTTGACGCTGACTGTACTTATAGGGCTCGTGGTTTTATACAATCACATTTTTCCTATTCTTCTATATCCTCTTTATTGCAGAAAGCCGGCGGCGCCGTGCTCTACGTGCCCGAGTGTACGGGCGACGGGCGGTACGCGCGCGCGCAGTGCTACCGCTCCACCGGGTACTGCTGGTGCGTGCACCAGGACACCGGCAAGCCGATACCCGGCTCATCCGTCAAGGACAGGAAGCCGGACTGCGACGCGGCGCCGCAACACGCCAGCCCCATGAGAGGTATGTCACTGGCAACCGTAATGTGAGTCTCGGTACTCACCTTAGTGCTACCGCTCCACCGGGTACTGCTGGTGCGTGCACCAGGACACCGGCAAGCCGATACCCGGCTCATCCGTCAAGGACAGGAAGCCGGACTGCGACGCGGCGCCGCAACACGCCAGCCCCATGAGAGGTATGTCACTGGCAACCGTAATGTGAGTCTCGGTACTCACCTTAGTGCTACCGCTCCACCGGGTACTGCTGGTGCGTGCACCAGGACACCGGCAAGCCGATACCCGGCTCATCCGTCAAGGACAGGAAGCCGGACTGCGACGCGGCGCCGCAACACGCCAGCCCCATGAGAGGTATGTCACTGGCAACCGTAATGTGAGTCTCGGTACTCACCTTAGTGCTACCGCTCCACCGGGTACTGCTGGTGCGTGCACCAGGACACCGGCAAGCCGATACCCGGCTCATCCGTCAAGGACAGGAAGCCGGACTGCGACGCGGCGCCGCAACACGCCAGCCCCATGAGAGGTATGTCACTGGCAACCGTAATGTGAGTCTCGGTACTCACCTTAGTGCTACCGCTCCACCGGGTACTGCTGGTGCGTGCACCAGGACACCGGCAAGCCGATACCCGGCTCATCCGTCAAGGACAGGAAGCCGGACTGCGACGCGGCGCCGCAACACGCCAGCCCCATGAGAGGTATGTCACTGGCAACCGTAATGTGAGTCTCGGTACTCACCTTAGTGCTACCGCTCCACCGGGTACTGCTGGTGCGTGCACCAGGACACCGGCAAGCCGATACCCGGCTCATCCGTCAAGGACAGGAAGCCGGACTGCGACGCGGCGCCGCAACACGCCAGCCCCATGAGAGGTATGTCACTGGCAACCGTAATGTGAGTCTCGGTACTCACCTTAGTGCTACCGCTCCACCGGGTACTGCTGGTGCGTGCACCAGGACACCGGCAAGCCGATACCCGGCTCATCCGTCAAGGACAGGAAGCCGGACTGCGACGCGGCGCCGCAACACGCCAGCCCCATGAGAGGTATGTCACTGGCAACCGTAATGTGAGTCTCGGTACTCACCTTAGTGCTACCGCTCCACCGGGTACTGCTGGTGCGTGCACCAGGACACCGGCAAGCCGATACCCGGCTCATCCGTCAAGGACAGGAAGCCGGACTGCGACGCGGCGCCGCAACACGCCAGCCCCATGAGAGGTATGTCACTGGCAACCGTAATGTGAGTCTCGGTACTCACCTTAGTGCTACCGCTCCACCGGGTACTGCTGGTGCGTGCACCAGGACACCGGCAAGCCGATACCCGGCTCATCCGTCAAGGACAGGAAGCCGGACTGCGACGCGGCGCCGCAACACGCCAGCCCCATGAGAGGTATGTCACTGGCAACCGTAATGTGAGTCTCGGTACTCACCTTAGTGCTACCGCTCCACCGGGTACTGCTGGTGCGTGCACCAGGACACCGGCAAGCCGATACCCGGCTCATCCGTCAAGGACAGGAAGCCGGACTGCGACGCGGCGCCGCAACACGCCAGCCCCATGAGAGGTATGTCACTGGCAACCGGAATGTGAGTCTCGGTACTCACCTTAGTGCTACCGCTCCACCGGGTACTGCTGGTGCGTGCACCAGGACACCGGCA
Source organism: Crambus lathoniellus (assembly GCA_949710035.1). Classification (NCBI taxonomy): domain Eukaryota; kingdom Metazoa; phylum Arthropoda; class Insecta; order Lepidoptera; family Crambidae; genus Crambus; species Crambus lathoniellus. The sequence goes on from OX453296.1 coordinate 53,281,738, forward strand.
AGCCGATACCCGGCTCATCCGTCAAGGACAGAAGCCGGATTGCGACGCGGCGCCGCAACACGCCAGCCCCATGAGAGGTATGTCACTGGCAACCGTAATGTGAGTCTCGGTACTCACCTTAGTGCTACCGCTCCACCGGGTACTGCTGGTGCGTGCACCAGGACACCGGCAAGCCGATACCCGGCTCATCCGTCAAGGACAGGAAGCCGGACTGCGACGCGGCGCCGCAACACGCCAGCCCCATGAGAGGTATGTCACTGGCAACTGGAATCTTTCTTATATAACGAAGCTTTCTTGGTAAGAATTTTCAAATTAAGTGGGTTCCGTACACTGAACTTTATTATTACACACTGGACAGGCTGTCTCCATACAAATGACATCTAATTTTGTGTGGCAATTTGCAGCGCCAGCCACTACGAGTGTCCCGAGAACTAATTTAGACATAATCATTACCACACTCGACATGAACATCACTAATTTTAGTTACATGGACACTCGTATCTGCCTACAGCTTGACCTACAGCGCCAAAATGGCGATACCCAAATCAAATAGCCCCATAATATTATGTCAGCAGCCTGTCCAGTATGTAATAATAGAGGTCAGTGGTTCCTTATCATACCGGTTCAGAGATTTTCTCTTACATCCATTCCATAATACCTCTTTATAATATTGGTTTAGATACAAACAACTAAAAACTACAAACGACACTAGCTTCTTTAGCATAAATTCTTAAACTCTGAATGTGCACACATTTATCCACGCAACAGTAAAATTCAAAATTGTTTTGAATTTAAGAAAAACGAAACGAACATTTTCATTGACTTTCTGACTGCTTACTGGTATTTGTTTATTCCAAAGAGGAAATTTTTAAGTTGCAGACTTGTCGTGAGAAGGTCCGTAGTTCAAATCCTTGTGATTCTTATGTCAGAACACTTTCAACTTTGAAAGTATAAAATTACATCATCATGTTTAACTTATTTTAGGTTGTCCCGAGAAATCAAAGTTCCTACGTGATATAAGAAATTTCTTCATAACAAAAATGACTGCGGCGACTAATGGCACCGGACCTGGGTAAGTAATGCACTGATCGCCTTCCCAATTACATGTGCCTATCGCAATGGCTGGCTTCGTTTAAACGGGATTAAAGATTCGTGATGGAGGACGAAACGTGTTATTTTTTTATACGATTACGAATCGTGAAAAATGCCGGATACGTCTTTCCTATCGATACTGGCAGATTTTAAACTGCACATAATAATTATTGTAATGTAAGATAGAGTAGGTTTATTATGCTAATGGCAATTTAATATTATGTAGGTAGTTTAGCCATTGTTTTTAATCAAGAGCGTGATCATCCTCGTTATTCAAATGACGCACTACATTATACACAGTTTTAAACCGCAGAAACAATTTGAAGAATATCATCGATGGGACCCCCGCGCGTCTCGGTATACTTAGCATAATAGGTAATTTTGAAACCGACGAATGCCTTTAAAAAGAAATCACTCATCAAAATATGACTATAAAAATTACTGCATTTAATGTGCGAACTCGTGCAAGTACTAATAGTTTTTGTTTCATCGAAATCTGGCCAGGATTTCCAAAGATACAGCGTTGTAAAGTTTGACCAGCTTTTGAAAATTTGCTTTCCTTGCGCGCTATTGCGATGACGTCATGTCGCACTGACATCTCCGTTTGCGGTTGTTGCGGGTGATTTGCGTCTAACTGTACCTACATAGAGTTCGTCTGTGCGCAATCTTCGCGCAACTCGTGCGTTTTTGACGCTAGTTACAGTACAGTGCCACAACCTTTTCTGTGCCGGTGACAGCGGCGCTACGTACGTTTTTCTTTTTTTTGTAGTAATTTAACCGGCCCTGACTTCTCAGAACTTCAGCCGCCAGCAGCGCTATGGTTGGACATCAACTTGACAGCAAAATTACATTAAAAAAATCACGTTAGTTTCACATTTTGGCCACCGGCACAGCAAAGTTTGTGGCACTGTACATTTTCTTCGTTCTAAGGCTATGGTAAATGAGTATTCAATTTCGACCGCGCGCAGGCGCACTCTAAAACTGTCACCTACTGTCGATACCATGAAGTTTGACTTAATACTCTGAGGTAACTGGAGCTCTCACCCTGAATAAAAAAGTGTCGCCAGCAAATTTGACATTTATGTATGTAGTGGCAGGTAGTGGCTGTCAGCTGTCTCATATGACCATACGTATTTTTTTAAAGTGTAGGTGAGACGGAAGACAGCCACTGTGTAATTTGTGGTGACAAAAAATTGTTCGTACTGCACTCTCCATGGAGCTCTCACCCTGAATAAAAAAGTGTCGCCAGCAAATTTGACATTTATGTATGTAGTGGCAGGTAGTGGCTGTCAGCTGTCTCATATGACCATACGTATTTTTTTAAAGTGTAGGTGAGACGGAAGACAGCCACTGTGTAATTTGTGGTGACAAAAAATTGTTCGTACTGCACTCTCCAGTTACCTCAGTATTAAGTCGAGCTTCATGGTCGATACCAAAAGACATTTATCCCACAAACTTATCTGACCCAGTGGTGGAGGCGCCACTAGCAGTTTAAAATTATCGAAATGGCTGTCAGTTTTTAGGGTGCATATTTAACTACCAAGTCTGTTAAGGTTGTAAGTACATATTGTTTTGACGGTTGCTATATGTATTGACAGAAGAAGAAGAATTTAATTTATTATTCACGAAAATAAAACATTATTTGAAGGTGTTTTTTCACATGGGCTCAATACAAAATAACTTAAACATTTCATTGATCGACTATAAGAAAAATAAATAAATTTATTACGAAACCATGAGAGCGCAACTATATAGCCAAAAGATTCTATGTAGGTATACGGAAGCGCGACGTGACGTCACACGTTAATGCCATTGGTTCATCCAAATTTTCCTCGGAGGCCGTACTTTAACGTTTAATATCTCAGTCATTTTTGAAGATAGGAAAAAAATAAAAACAGATTCTTTTTTCTCGAGTTACATATTTTTTAGATATGCTGATAACAAAAATCATTGGTGTGACTCATTATTAAGTATACTGCAAGTAATAGGATATGGTATACGATTAGACGGATGTTTGGAATTTTATTTGATACAGTAAAGTATCACAATAATATAACGGCCGGAAGCACTAGATAAATAACTAAATAAATAAAATAAAACATATCTTTATATCGTCGTCAATATTTTCCTACCACCCCATTCAAGAATTTTTACTGATCATATTTATACTGTAAAATAACATATTTTTTCCAAATTTTAAGTACTTGTGATATGCGAGTAATCCATAATTTAAAATACCCTATTTTGGGGAATCCTAGCCTTAAAATTATTGTAAATTATAACAATAGTTTAAACCGCAGAGAAATGGTGCGATGGGGTGCCTCCAACGAAGAGCAAGCAGCGACTTGGACATTCGTGATGCTCGACAAAGACAAGAACAAGGCGCTCGAGAGGCGCGAGTGGAAGGCGTTCCACCAGCTGATAGCCAACGTGGAGCCGCTGAGGCGCTGCGGGCGGAAGCTGCCGCGGTACTGCGACGTCAACCATGACACCAAGATCAGTATTACCGAGTGGATGGCCTGCCTCGAGGTCACGCAGGCTTCGCTGGGACATAGCAGTAAGTGTACACTCTTACGGCCTTATTAATAAACAAAGAGTAAGTTCACAACTGGTGAACCAAAAATATTGCTTACAGTGCCACAAACTTTGCTGTGCCGGTGGCCAAAATGGGAAACTAGCGTGTTTTTTTATGTCATTTTGCTGTCAAGTCGATGACCAACCATAGCCCTGCTAGCGGCTGAAGTTCTTAGAAGTCAGGGCCGGTTAAATTGTTACAAAAAAAAGAAAACCGTACGTAGCGCCGCTGTCACCGGAACAGAAAAGGTTGTGGCACTGTAGCAATATTACTCCTTACGTTTGACGTTTCAAAGTGTCATATTCCTAAGCAAACTTATTGGTTAAAGTCATGTTAAAGTAGGTGTAAACGTACTCTTTGTTTTTAATAAGGGGGTTAGATATATATTCGTTCTACCAATACATCGAGCAAGACATTTCCACTGCGGGTGGAAGTTGCCGCGGTACTGTGATGTCAACCATGTTTAAATTAATGATAACTGACTATTATCGGTCGTGTTTTTTTAACTTCCTATAAATCTAAAGATTATTCTAAATACCCGCATGGTTGTTCGCATATTTGCAAAAATAACGCAATTTATTATTTACAGCGGAAGCCTCGAAGCCACCACCGAACCCGAGAAGAAAAGGTCCCAATCCATTGGAGTCGATACTAAAGGCTGATGATTGAGTGTTCTACCAAAAGTATTTTAACAAAATTCTTCGTGCCAGTGTTAGTGCTATAGCAAGACAATCTTAGTGAAACTGTTTAGTTAAATGAGAGAGAATGACCCCAACGGAACCGTAAAATTTGAGTTTCTGTAAGATCCTCAACTCCTAAATATTGGCTTAATTTATTTACTTACTATATAGTACGGGCTCTTTTATTCTGTTAGGAGCTGTAGTCTTGTATTTTATATTAATATTTTAGATTTTAATCAGCTATGTAAGTGGACGTAGTATTAACTGTTAGTGATAATTGTTTTGGTAAACTGATCACTTGTGTTGTTGTTGGTGTGTATATTACTATTTTGTCTATTTTATAAATAACAATGTCTATAGTTCATCTTTGTTATGTATTAGAATTATGTATAATATTTTAGATCATACTATGGACGTTCTTGTCCAGCTTAATGCAGTTACATCTTTTTCGAGTTTTATGTATAACAAGAAGTATTTTGACAAGATTAAAAGGAAATATTTCATACAAAGACCAATTAAACTTTGAATAAGATTTTATTCAAACTATATATTTATATAAAAACTAGCGGCCGCCCGCGGTTTCACCCGCGTGGTTCCCGTTCCCGTGGGAATATCGGGATAAAAAGTACATATAAACCTTCCTCTTGAATCACTCTATCTATTAAAAAAAATCGCATCAAAATCCGTTGCGTAGTTTCAAAGATTTAAGCATACAAAGGGACATAGGGAAAGAAAAAGCGACTTTATTTTATACTATGTAGTGATAGCGATGTAGATAGAAATCGTGATTCTAAGCAAATTATCGAACGAATATATCAGTATGTGAAATGTACCAACGTTAGTCGTTAGGTAAATCAAGGTATATTTTGAATATGGGTAGTATAACAACCAATTTTACACTTCCTTGTAATAAATGACGGTTGGGACTAGACAATATTAATAATTATAGCTGTACATTTATAGCCAGTTTCACTTTTTCCGGTAAAATATCTATTAACTTATTTGACAGATCATTTCATAGAAATCCTGTTCTCTTTAGATTAAACCAAAAGTTAAAATGTACCTTACCGGAAACTGAGAAATAGGCACTTAATACTGTAATAGTTACACATAATATATGGCTTCAGGTTTGATCTACATTCAAAGAGCTGTTACAAAAGATACATGTATGCAATTGTCTTATTTGTGATTTAAACAAACACAGTCGACAAACATACCAATACAATAACGATACTATGGTACTTTACACAGCTCAATGAAAGTAAATCTGTAAACACTGTCGATTGCCGCCAAAACGACTGGAAGTACTCTTCACTAAGTTAGTCAGTGTGAAACTATAAGGACTATGTGATATTTTTCTATATTATTATTTGAAATAAATAACTGAAAACTGCAAAAGTGTATATTTATAAAATTGCGGAATCACAAAATCGCAATAGTAATAAACTTTACAAAATGCAAATAAATAAGCTCATGCTACTAAAAATCCTTTCGCAAGTCAGCGCGTATGTTAAAACCAACATGATTAGGACAGTAAATTTACACTAATAAATATGCAGAGTTAACTAGTAGGTTCTATTAATCGCACAGCACTGTCCGTTTGTATTCGTCTATGGTTTCGGTGAGTATTTTCTGGAAGATGCCCTCGAAGATCTGGTTCTTGACGAGCGCCTCGTCGGACTGCAGCGAGGTCCACTCGGGCTCGCAGCGCCGCCACTCCGCGAATAGCACGTCGTCGATGTGGTCGGCGCGACGCCCTCCCACGCCTGTACATACGTGTACGAACAATTTGTTCAACATTTATGAGACTTTGCAGCACTCAGAGACGTCAATTAAATTTAATTGGCATTAAATTATCATTCCTACACTATTCAATACTTGTCATAAAGAGACAGATAGAGATTTAATGATCAATTAAAGTTAATTGGCGTCTCTGAGTGCGGCAGTTAGTATGGGGAGCTGACCAGTCGCGGCCCTTTTAAGCTGGCTTTACACACAGCGGGCGAGACGGGGAGATCGTTGGCGGGAATTGGGAGTGTCGCCTGGTAGTTATATTGTATAGATAATAACCTACTAATATTAATAAAGCGAAAGAGTGTGAGTATGGATGTATGGCTTGATTTAGTTGGCCATAAACAGGGACTCTCTCGGAAGACATTTATGAATTTTATGAAATCGTGACTGATTTCGCAGATCCATTATTAAAAATGTGATGTGGAGTTGTGGAGCGCGTCCGTCTTCTAGCGCTGTCGCCGATAACTGGCGACTTGGCTCGCCGGCCGTGAACGACACGCGCTTTTACACGAGCCGAGTAAAAAATTAAGCAAACATGATGAGCCGCGTGCCAGGCTCGTAGACTCACAAAACCGCGGTATTGCAATGATACACCGGCGAGCTTTGCTGGCGAGCCATAAAACCACGGTTTTACTAGCTCGTCGATCAGGGCCTTTATCCGTGACGTCATAAAGTAATAGAAAAAATTAAGGCGAATAACATCACAAGAATGTAGTCCACAACAAAAAGGATGCGGTGTCGTAGTTTGGCACCGCTTACGGTCAGAACGGGAACGTTTTTAAAAATCGCACTCCGTACTTTAACAGCAGTGACCTTGGAAAAGAATATAATAGTGCTAGGAAGTTAGGACGCGTTAGTTCCCGCGCCAGAGACCGTACTCTGAAACGCTATTCCGAAACTTCAGTTAGCCTCGCCCCTTTTACTCGATTCTGTCTCAACTAGAGAGTGAGAGGGACGGGTATACCGAAGTTTCGGGTTTTGCGTTTCAGAGTAGGCCCTCAGCAGCGGCAGCGAGACCAAAACTCGCGTAGAATGTGAAGTGAAATTTTATGTCGTCCACATTTTTTAAATTTCACGACGCGGTTTGCGGCTGCTTTGTGCGCGATTGATTGTGGCACCCGCGCGGGACACAGCCTCGGCCCTCTAGTAGTTCGGTTGATTAGTCTGGGGCCGAAGTACAGCCGCACTTTTAGTCGCAAATTCGCAATAGTTCGGTTATGACGTCAAACCTATAAAAGTTCGAGTTTTTATCGAACATAATAGGCGTATTGGAATGACATGAATGTGTAGGGAGACGAACATACTGCGCCCGGAGGCAAAGAGATGATGATTATACAATCAACTATCTATACTGATTTGAATAAGAAATAGGTAGGTGAATCATTCACGGCCGGTCCCAATAACCTTTACTCAGTAACAGATAAAACTTTGTTCTCTAGATATTTTTGTAAATAAGTCCAAAATAACATCAGTTGCCAACAAGAGATAGACCTATCATAGGTAACGTATCGTATCTCTTCCTAAAAATTGATTATTGAGACTGGCCATTAGTCTACAAAACAACATAATATATAATTTACCTGACACTAAAACGGGTCCAACTCCCGACAGAATATCGAGCAGATTGGAAGACGTATTCTTTATCAGTTTCTCCGTATCTTCTTGTGGTTTCTGAGGTAAGAGGTTGCAGGCGTCCCAGGGTTTGTCGCTTCGCTCCAAGTGGTGTTTCTCCAGAGTCTCTATGCAAAAGTCTTTGACGAACGTATCGAAAGCGTCGGTGGGGTCACACGAGTCTGTAATACAAATGTCTTTATTGTGAAATATAATAGCGTTAGGACATGGTTAGTGCACAAAGATTGTTGACAAACTATCTCAAGTTCATCATCACGATCAGCCTTCAGTAGTCCACTGCTGGACATAGGCGTCCTCCAGAGCGCCACAAAGAGCGGCGGTTGGCGACTTGCAGGCAACGGCTGCCCGCAACCTTCACTAAGTCATCGGCCCACCTAATGGGGGTCTTCCCACGCTTCGTCGTCTAGAATGGCTATCAGCTCCCCTAGACAAGTGGCTTTCTAAAATGTATGGGATTGACATTAGCGGTCACGTGACATTTCGATCGCTGATGTCATTCCCATACATTTTCTTTCTATTCTACTGGCGATGTCGATAATAGAAAGCCACTTGTCTAGGGGAGCAGGTCTGCGAGCGATGTGGCCTGTCTATTGCCCAACTTCGGTAGCTGTAGCGGAGCTACGTAGGTAACCTTACCGTGTCCCTGTCTATGGTTTCTATGCGTTTTTTTTCGCAATAGCGGAAAATCCATGCTGATTCTGCTTGACAAATACCTGTGTTGGGATCTCTCATGTACTTCTGTATCTTCTCGTCGGTGGTTTCGTCTGCGACGTACTTTCGCGGGGGGCAGGGCGGTCTGGCTTCAGCCGGGGGCGTATAAGGGGGCGGGGGCTTGTCCGGGATCTCGCGGACAACAAGAAGTTGACTTTGCTGTTGCTCCAGTGCTTTGATCTGGAAGCGAGCAGTAAAGTTATGAAGCCAGGGGACGTATTTTTGAATGATTCGAAGTGAATATTAAATTCATGCACGAAAGCAAAACGTATACGAAATTAATTTCGATTGCTCCCAATTTGACGTATTTTTCAGTGCCACAAACTTTTCTGTTCCGGTGGCCAAAATGTGAAACTAACATGTTTTTTTTTTAATGTAATTTTGTTGTCAAGTTGATGTCCAACCAACCATAGCGCTGCTGGCGGCTGAAGGTCTTAGAAGTCAGGGCCAGTTAAATTGCTACAAAAAAAAGAAAAACTTAAATAGCGCTGCTGTCACCGGAACAGAAAAGATTGTGCCACTGTACAAATGAGAGTTGTCCTAAAACTCGAACATTTTTCATTTCACGCAGAAACAATAAAAACCGGAAAGCCATAACTCGTCGATTTTTAAAAACCTGTAATGAGGTACGGGAGAACGGAACGTAAATTAAAAAGTTACAATGTCATTGTCTGTCAGTCATTTGATTCACTTGTCAGTGTCTTTCTCTACTTTTCTACTGGTAGAATATCGAAAACGAGTGGACCACTCGATGCAAAATTCACGAGTATGAATATTCAAAAATAGCGATTTTAGGGATTCGCATATGAATCTTGCGATTTCGTACACGATTTGCAAATTCTATTGATTCAAAAATGCGTCTCCTGGTCGCATCTGCCCCCCCTAGACAAGTGGCTTTCTATTAACGAATTCGCCCCAGTCGGATAGAAAGAAAATGTATGGGATTGACATTAGCGATTGAAATATAACGTGACCGCTTATGTCGATCCCATACATTTTCTTACTATTCGACTGGCGAATTCGATAATAGAAAGCCACTTGTATAGGGGGGCTGATCCACAAGCATTCGGAAATGGATTCGGATCCAAATTCCATGCTTTGTTTTTGTCTGTTCTTGACGACCTCCGTGGCCGAGTGGTGTACGAACCGGTTTTCAAGGTGCAGCTATCTCTAGAGGTCGCTGGTTCGATTCCCGGTCATTGTTTCCGATTTACATTAAACTACAGTGATCACAAAATAACAGGCCCGTTTTGACAGATGGGAATGACCCTAGAGTGTAAAGTCCATTCGCTTAGATAGTGTCGCTCTGCCACAATGCCGTGCGGGTGTACCGACACTATCTAACCGAACGGACTTTAACGATTTACGAAATGAATAATATTTTTAGCGAATCAAATAATATCATGAAATGGATTGCGAGTATTCTTCTCGCGTTTACTATAGATAGAGTAACACGCAGATTCGAATACTTACGAAATGTAGCAAAAACAGTTAGTCTTTATTTTTTAAACCCTAGTGTTGTAACCGATTGAAAACTTAATTTATGCAGCTTAATTCGATTTATTCGTAATAAAATAAATTGTTTTGATGATCTTTTTGTGAAAACTATAAGCTTTAGAGTTAGTAAATGTTATTTTAATGTAAAATTAATAATAATTTTGGTACTAGACTAGATTTCCATCATGAGACTGATGAATCTGATGATAGAAACCTATATGATGGTAATTTTATATGTAACTGGTTTAGCTTGATTTTTAATTATAAAAACATATAAAATAAGAATAATGATCAGTGTATATATCGTAATATAATTATCATAAAATAAGTACTATTTGACTAATTATATTAGTTATTTAAGTGTGGTCAAATTAAGATTTAACTGTAGTTAAAATACTTACACACAGTATTAAAATTTAAAGTATAAAGTTTTGAAACAGACTCGAATATTATCTACTTAAATTGCATATCTAGTATAATCGATTCTTATAAACTGGAATCGCTTTGTCGCAAGTATTTATCACAGACTCGTATCAAATCAAATCAAATCAAAATATATTAATTTTAGGCTGATACAGCACTAGAACGTCAATGAAGCTACGCTATCGGTTCGCAAATCCTACAGCGGGAGGCCTTGTAACGAGAAGAACCGGCAAGAAACTCGCTAAGGGCTTTTCTATGTTATGTATGGTTAGATGATGATGATGGTTAGATGATTTTATACATGGAGCTAGACTTAATACTGAGGTAACTGGAGAGTGCAGTACTAACACTTTTTTGTGACCACAAATTACACTGTGGCTATCTTCCGTCTCACCTACACTTTGAAAAAATACGTATGGTCATATGAGACAACTGACAGCCACTACATACTAAATGTCAAATTTGCTGGGCACACTTTTTTATTCAGGGTGAAAACTCCAGTTACCTCAGTATTAAGTCTAGCTCCATGATTTTATATGTAAGGTTAGACGACTAGTTGTCGCTTTGGCATCTGTCAAAACGGGCCGCTTATTTTGTGACGACTGTTAGTGCTCAAACTACTACAGTTTGGTATTGGAACAATGTAAGTGATGGTGTCCAATATTTATTTATTTATTTAATCTGAAGTCAGTGACACAGAGACAGAGCATACATTCCGCTGTCGGAAACGTTCCAGCATTTAGTGATTTGTTTTAATATTAGGAGTTTAGATTTTTTTGTATGCATTCTCAATGCTATTTCGTTACTATAGAAAAAACTATGAGGCACCTTGAAAACTAACGCGTACACAACGGATTTCGACAGTTTATGATGCGTACCTCCCGCTCGATGGCCAACTGTTGTCTGCGTAGCTCTTCCGCTTCGCACTGCGAAGCCATCGACGTCCTGCCTGGCGTGTGAGGCTGGCTACTGACGCTGAACACATCTGTGATAACAAAACGAGGATCATCATCAGCCAATTTAACTGTCCCCACTTCTAGGGTAAACTCTTTTTTATGGAGGAATAAGGCGAAAGAAATAAGGTGGTATTTAAAGCAGACAAAAGAAGAAATAAGGTGGTATTTAAAGCAGACAAAAGAATATTAAAAATAAGCAAGAAGCGATTATGTTCTTTTTTGAGAGAAAATACAATGTTCTTCTTCTTTTAACCCTTCCATTTTATTTATTTTTAACTTTTATAGTCATTATCGCCAAAACAGTTATGAAAAATGAGGTGTTTTACCATGTTTGAATTTGTTTTCGTATTTTAAATGTTGCGGCGCAGTTACATGCGCCATGGTCACAGTTTAACTGGAGTTATTGGATGCATGTCGGTATCGTAATTGTCAATCTACCCCCTTACTTTTTTTTACATTTTAAATATTACCTACATCATCAACCTATGTCCATGAAAATGTATCCATTCTTGCGTTTTTTTTTCAAGGATAGATCTTAGCAATACAAGCAGAATCATTTATGAAATGATCACTGTAAGGAAGATTAGATTTTAAATATTAATTTTTAATTTAATTTTAATTTTTAATTCCTTTAGAGTCAAAAATATTTATTTAATTGTATTTTTTTAATGAACACAATCGCTTTAAAAATAATCGTAAAAATGCAGTGCACTACAATTTTAGACGTGCGTAATTATATAATGATTTTTTATTTCTATCTTCTAGGGTATATTATAAAAAAGAATTGGTTACAAAATTACAAAATTTGCTATAATTTACTAATGAGCTGTCCTGGGACCCATGCTAAATTTTACATAGTATAGTAACAGTAACTTGCCTGAAGACGACGACGACGAGTCCGTGTTGTGCCACAGCGCTAAGTCCGGCATCTGCGGCTCGGTTCCGGCCGCCGCACCCGCCGGCACCGGCAGCGGACCGGTCGGCGCCGGCGCCGTCGTCGCCGCAAGCTCCTTCTCCAACATCTCCAACACATTCCCCGACTGTAGCACACACTGCCTATCCTCCTTACACACACCGTCACTGACCCCAGCCACTTTGCTACCACTCACAACAGTACACAAACTATAAAAGCTATTACAATCCAGTTGCTGCGACTTTGAATCAACACAAGCATCTACAATACTGTTCAACGGAGGATTATTCTCTTCAACCAAACCCTTATAATACTGATCCAACTCCTCCACCAAGCTCCGCGCCGTCGACGGACTACTAGACTCCATATCAGTATTCTTTATTTGATTCACTAAATTCTCTACATCTGATTCGTTGAAATTATTCTTTGTATTAGTGGAACTGACTATGTTTTTCAGTGCTTCCTCGTTAACTTCATATTGTTTATTGCTACTAAATATTTCTGGTACCGATAAGTTGTTGAATAAAATATTCAAGTAGCCTCCATCGACCACGACAAAGTTTTCTGCTGCCGTATCAGTGGATTGCTCCGACTGAAGCAACTTGCTATCACCGGTTTGTATACATTTCTCGGCACTAGTAACACTGACAGCGCTCGGCTCAGGTAGGACTTGTTTCGGCAGCAGTTGTGGAATATCAACCTTCAGTTTGGATGCTGAGCTCTCTTCGCATCCGCTGCTAGACAGATCAAAACATTTAAGGGGAGTGGTGTTACGATCGCTGGTGTTCCTTTTCAGCTTTTTCTTTCCTAATATAATTTGATCAACATCGACATTGTTTTTCAACTTGAGTTCGATGTTTTTCTTTGTTTTCATAAGTGCCACTTTTCTTTTCTCCGACTGTGTCAGGAGCGCCTTGCGCATGCGCTGCATCTCCCCACATTCGTGCTGCAATTTCAGAAGAGCACCACGCTGCTTCTTCTTTAATGTGGAAATGTCGGTGTTCTCCTGTCTCTTCTTATTTTCTAACCAGAGTATTTGAGATTTAGTGAAATCCTTGAGAGCGTCTTCTCTCATTTTCAGTACAAATAATAAATTTTTTGCTCGCCTTTGTTCATCACGAATGAGCAGGTTGAGCTAAAATTAACACAGAAAATATTTTTATAATGATTTGATAATTAACAAATGTATTATGTAAAAGTAACAAATCAGTCAACATTTTCAAATGTATTAAAAACGTAATAACGAGTGCGTTTGCACAAATGCAATTAATTAATGACACAAAAATGCAATTTACTCATTGTCTATCTTTGTTGACAGTACAGTTTTTAAGCATAACACTTACCAAACAAAGACTCTTGGACGCCATTGTTTCAGAATCATCAACATTTGCGCCGTTTTCAAGTTTTGAAATGAACGAGCCATATTCTATGTGATTCACATCAAAGTCTGGATTATTAATTAGACTTTCTACTCTCTTCTCTGATATACATGTGTCTGATAGGGAACAACTTTCAAGATATTGCAATGACTCAAAAAACGAATCGATAAAGTTGAGTTCCCTTTGGAATTGTTCACAAATGTATTCATTCTGCAGTAAGCCGTGGTTAATTTTTATTGTACTGATGATGTCCGACGGCTTCACTAATTTATTACTATTGAGTACATACGAGCAATTGACTGATTGTAGCTCATTCAAACAATTAGTGTACTGGACGTTGGATTCACGCTGCTCAAATGAGTTATCATTCTGCTTTCGTCTTTTCATTTCTTTCTCAAAAATAGATAGTACATTTACAGGATACGCTAAAGGACTAGGTGATTGATTAGATATAGATTCACTATTATTGCCGACAACATGAAAGTTTATCTTTTGCCTCGTTGTGCAAGTCACTGTTGCTTGGCCAATGAAATAGGAACTTTTACCAATACTGGTATTTTTACTGTCTTCACTTTTTTGCTGTGAAATCTTCAGCGATGGCACGTGAAGATCTGGTAGTGAATTACTTCGAAAATTACATATCTCCTCTTTGGTACCACTCTTATCTTTCGTCAAAGTAACGTTTGGGACAGCAAGGCTATCAAACGTATTGCCAACAAAATCAGTTTGAACACTGAGAGATTCAACACATTTGCATAAATTTTCTTTATCAATTTGGATTTCTTGATCCTTTGTGATAACAGGTAAAGTACTTCCGAATGTTGGATCAATTAAAAATAGATCGTTGCTCGTTTCTGTACTACAGTCCACTTTGTTCTGTATTTCATGGGTTGATGGAACATTTAAAGAACATTGAGATTCATCTTCTGGGATACTTATTTTAGGAACCGGAATTTCTAGTGGTACATGAATAACGGAAACCGGTTTATGTTTGCTCATTTGTTTTATAAATTCGGCATTATTTATATCGCTTTGGCTGGCCAATTTTGATAGGGAGGTTTTATTTACGGACTTTTTCAAAGACATATTAATTTTCACATTTTCTGTTAGTTTCTTTTTATCTAATACAATATCATTATCACTTTCTCTTGGTGTGACTTGATTTTTACTTACGCTAACTTTTGAAAGCATTTTACCACTTTTTGTCCGTACGGGTTCTGAAAATTTTAAGATTGTTAACTTACTTTTTCGAAGTTGGCTTGGAAGGAATAAGTTACTGTTGTTGTAACATTTAACAATAGCAAATGTAAACAAATAATTTGAATCTGTTTTAATTACTTATAGTTAAGCTATTTAATTTTACTTTTTTGCATTCACAATGCACTTTTTATTATTGAAAAATGGAAAATTAAGTATTTACTTAGAAAAAATCGACCCGTCCCACAACTAGCTCCGATGGGACTCGAACCCTCGACCTTTCGCTATCCGGGCGACTGCTCTGACCTCTGAGCTACGGAGTCGTTACGAGAAGCGTCGAATTTATCCAATACTTCTTACGCGCTGTATAGCCACCGTTAATTTTATCAATGTGAAGATATTACTACCCTCACACACGAAAGAAATACCTATTCAGATATTTGACAATCGGATGAAATTATTGCTATTTATTGCAAGTTATTTAAATTTTTGCTTTTTTGGATTCAAAATGCAATTTTTCAATACTTATAAGCTGTTTAATTTTGACTATAGCTGTCTCATTCTAAAACGAAATCTTCAATGGCGAGCCTATGACGCTACTGACTTGGTGACGACAGAAAGATAGCCGTTCTCTCTTTGTCCAAATATAAGTATGAAAATATTCAAGATATTACAAAATAAAAACTAGTTGTGTGTAGATATTTCGAAAACATTTTATATAAATAAAAACCGGTCAAGAGCGAGTCGGACTCGCGCACCGAGGGTTTCGTCCGTATCATCATAAATTTAAATAAATATAACATGAAAATGTTTTATCGGCGAGGCTAGATTCGTCGGGAAATAATATAATTTTTGTTGATGATTTCTGAAAAAGTTTACTATTTAGAGACATCGTTTTACTTTTCCTGTAATCTTTACATCAACTTCTATCACATAAAATAATTTCAGATTTTTCACTATGCAAACTTCAGAGATAAGGGGCAGAATATTTTTTAATTTTTCATCAAAAGTCGAAATCTATGCGGTTTAAGAAAAAAAAGATAAAATGTTTGAGAATGTGCAAGCAGCGCTCTTTCATAATGATACCCCATATACCCTAGTAGCCCCACTTCGAATTTCTAAGAACCCCTTTCAGTCTGTTGCAAAAAATATATATTATTTCTCTGTTATTTGCAAAATAGTTGGGCAAACTTCATCTAGTTTCCAAATTTCAAGTTGATAGCATTTGTTGTTCTCGAGATGTCCAGTTGTGACAGACAGACAAAGTCTCACCATAAGGGTACCTTTTTTGGTTCGGAACCCTAAAATCCTGCTAAAAACATATCAATAAATTCCCCTATTGGAAGGCCCTAAGGCAATGATGATTTGCTCTGGTCATTATCCCAACAGTGTTAAAGCCTATGCCAAAGTAAAACATTTGAACAGTATCTTGAAATATATTACTTTTAAAATGTTTTAATTTAATTTGGCATAGGTATTGTGAATTTTTCTGTAAACCATCGTTCGAAATAGGCCCTGAATTCTCCAACACGTTAAAGCTTACTATGAAAATAAATTAATAACTTAAACTACTTACCGTTTATGATACTAAATACAATGCTATGAAGCAAAGTAAAAAATTCGCCCGAACATGATGTTAAAAGACAATTTTCATAAAAAAATTTAACTTTATGACCAGTTTCACTTCGTGGCGATCAAATATTAACTTAAACTACTGTTTATGCTACTAAATACAATCCTGGCGATCAAATAGTCTTTCGAGTGTACCTGACCTACCTATTTATTACATAATTTTTCGGGTTCCGTATTTCCATACGCTAGGTACCGTATTCCTATAAACTTAATTTAAAAACTAGCTGTGCCACACAGTTTTACCAGCGCTTATTTAAAGAAAATGAAAAAGCCTACTAAAAATAAATATTTTTCCCGTTTTTGTAACGTTTTTAGGGTTCCGTATCCAAAGGGTAAAAACGGGTCCCTATTTCCTAAGACTCCGCTGTCCCTCTGTCTGTCTATCTGTCACCAGCCTCTATCTCATGACCATGATAGCTAGACAGAAATTTTCACAGATGATGTAATGCTGTTGCCGCTATAAACAACAAATACTTACTAAAAACAGAATAAAATAAATATTTAGGCTCCCATACAACAAACGTGTTTTTTGCCGTTTTTTGTTCGATATTAATAACGGCTACAGGTAGACGCTTGAAATATTCACAGAATATTAAGTTGTATATGCGCTTTAAAAACAAATAATTAAATTAAAATAAATATTTATGGGGCTCCCATACAACAAATGTGTTTTTTTGCCGGTTTTTGCTCGATATTAATAACGGCTACAGGTAGACACTTGAAATATTCATAGAATATTTAGTTGTATATTCACTTATTTTTCAATTCGGTCCAGTAGTTTCTGAGATTAGCGCGTTGAAACAAACAAACTCTTCAGCTTTATAATATTAGTATAGATAAGATAAATATTTTACCTCTGACTGGTCGAGCTTTGGAAACTTCTAAAGGCGGCTGGCTGTTGTTCACATATTTACTTTTATAATTAACTTTTGGTGAACTCAAATCTTTTCTATTAGCAGTGGAGTTAATATTTTTGGCACTTGGTTTAGTTTCTTTATTATCTGTAATAAAAAATATATGAAAGATACATAAATTACTACACTTTATGTAATTAAATTATAATTATAACAATATTAAATAATAGTGACATTCAAAAATATAACATTGAAGTTTAATGGGAAAAAAGTTCAATCTGTTTAATAACAAGGAAGTAATGAGCTGCTGAATTGTGACCAACTCTGACTCTAGCTATCTCGTTCTAAAACGAAATGTTATATGGATAACGGGAGTAGGGAGTACTCTACCTACGTGTAACGTCACACGTAGGTAGAGCTGTCCTTTGTCTAATAAGAAACTTTGATGCGCTATATCACTGAAAATACTTAAAATATTGGAAAATCAATACAGGTGTTGTGTTGCTGATATTTCTAAAAACATTTTAAATAAGTAAAAAAAAAAATATCGGACCAGTCCCACATTTAGGTACTCTTCTGCGCTTAATTGTTAATTTCACGACGGCCAATACATACGATTGAATCGCACTGTAAGAACCATTTCGTCATTTCAATTCCAAATTTGACCAATGTTCTAATGATTAAATAATTGCCATTATTGCTTTAATGATAATCACCCACTTGCAGGAAGCTCCATTAAAGTTAATGCTTCATTAAGTCTATTGCTGTCACTTTTCGTTGTCAAGAAATAAAAAGTGACAGCAATAGATTTAATGAAGCTTTAACTTTAATGGAGCTTCCTGCAATTGGGTGTTTGTCACATTGGTATAATGTTATGTGTTGCCATTAATTTTACGCCTTCCAGTAATGAGACTTTTATTTTAAAGCCTAATAGCCCCGTCACCCCAAAAACACAATAAGACAATTTACAACAATGAATTAATATCAATAATAAAAATCGCAATGCATAATATATAGCTAGTTATCAAATTCGCTGTAGCCAATACAAATTATGCACTGTGTGAACTATAGGTACTTTGCGGACATTGAATCAATAAAAAATAAAACCCGTAGTAAAAATATAGAACCTTTATAGTACAAAGGATACTTACATAATTATGTACTAGCTGACCCGGCCAAGGTTGTTTTGCCATATAAATTATTTCTACAGATACCAATATCGCTATTATAAAATAGGAATTGATTGTAGAAAGGTAAAAATTAAGGGTCATATGTATTTTTAGGGTCATATCATAAAAAAAAATTGTCCAAATATAATAATATGCATTTGCCCTGTCGCTGAATATTATAAACTAGCTGGCCCTGGGAAGTTCTTCCTGTGGAATTTTGGGATAAAAAAATAACCTACAACCTATTCTCAGACTGGCCAAATAAACACAAAAAAACATAAAAATCATTCAAGCATAGTTCCAAGTAGGTACATAGTTTGATAACAAACACATGACACAACATTTTTAAAAATTATTATAGAAGACTAGCGGATCCTCGCGGTTTCACTCGCATGGTACTTCCCGTGGGAGTATCGGGATAAAATATAACCTATCTCACTGGGGAAGAATGTAGCTTTCTAATGGTGAAAGAATTTTCTAAATCGGTCCAGTAGTTTCGGAGCCTATTCGATGCAAACAAACAAACAAACAATAAAATCTTTCCTCTTTATAATATTAGTATAGAAATATAGATAATATCTTTGTTGGCTTAGATTTTTGCAATGCCCTTACCATGCAAAGATAATAATAATAATAATTAAGAGGCTTGCGTTAGGTGGATGGATCGGGAGTCAGATGCAGAAGGCAGTACTTCTGGATACGGCCCGTATAGTGAGAAGGTTCCTGTCTCTGGATCCTTAACCATCGGTAGCCGGGACCCTGATCTTGCTAACATTGGGGAACTGCATTTTTGTATTTTGAAATGTTATATTTTTTAGTGTTATACATTGTAAAAATTTAATGTTTAGAAATATAATTTTGTAAGTATTTAAAATGTAATAAAGGGAATAATAGGTAATAAATATTGGACACCATCACATACTTTGCTCCAATCGCAAGCTAAGTAGCTTAAGCCTCTGGGTTATGATAATAAGAATAAAATAAATATCTTAAATGCGCACCCACTCCCCTCCGTCCTTATATAAGTAATTATTTATTCTTTCACCCAAGGTTGCCTGGAAGAAATTGCTGTTTAGCAATAAGGCCGCCTTTTGTATACTCTTCTGTTTTGTGATTGTTTCTTTCTGTATTTCTTTTGTGTGCAAATAAAGCATTGATTGATTGATTGATTGATTGAAGAAATGACAACGGGTATACACCACCCACACACACGTACTGCCGGCGCGACCTGCACGCAGCCACGAAGAACGTCAGGAAGACAGGTTGTTAAAACAACTATTTAAAAACTAGGGGCTAAAAGCGAGTGGGTACGGTTTCACCCACGTAGTACCAGCTTCCGTGGGAATATCAGGATAAAATACAACAATAGAAACAAACAAAAGATCAAATGTTTCCTCTTTATAATATTAGTATAGATAATTTCGCCATAACTTGCAACACATTATTTGATTGAATCAGGCGTCACTTGGCGGAAGTCCCTAATCATTGTGAAAAATAAATATATGTAGCTTTCTTCCGCAAATAATCACAAAACTTGCACCTTCACCGAAGTGAAGTCATTCGGTGCTGGATTGCATACGGACAAACATCTCCTGAGGATGCCCCGGGTTGGGGCGAAACACGTGTAGAGTAGTGTGATCGGTGAAGGTGCAAGTTTTGTGATTACTTGCGGAAGAAAGCTACATATATATGTAGCTTTCTTCCGCAAATAATCAATCAATCAATAAAAAATGTAATAAATATATATTTTTCACAATTGCAACACATTACACACATACATTTGTAACACAATAAAGGGCTCGCTTCAAGCTACAAGAATTACATAAACTAACAGAGACTTTACATATTAAGGCTGAAAATTACATGAGGCAAGTTATTATAGCATACAATTTGTTATACATTGCTTAGTGAGTTTGAACATTGCTGTTACTTTAAACTCGCATAGCGATGTATGTACTGCAAATTGGCTACTTGACCTTTTTCATTTTGTGACGTCACAATTTACAAGACAAACTTCTCGAGTGACATTGCGACAACGTTTTCTGTTCTGGTGGCCAAAACTGGAACTAATGTGTATTGTTTTTAATGTTATTATGCTGTCAACTATAAGTGCCGCTGTCACTGCTACTTGACTGGCAAATACCTGTCCAAACGATGAATGAACTTAACTTGCCAAGACCGTAAGTTAACTCGCTACTGTACTTATGCAAATGTAAATCAGCCTTTACGCGCGCCGCGTACTCTTTGTGCTTTAGTGCAAAGAGTAATAGTATACTACTGGAAATAGTGTATCGTGACGTCGAAGTCACGTGACCCAGCGTCTTAGCTGAAAGTTAAATCTGAAAAATATTTATTATTTAATAAAATATGCATTTTTTGAGAGAAAGTCGATTATGTTGGTAGTTAGCAACATATTTTTCATGTCTACATGTTTCATAATACTGTCATGTAGCCAATTGTTTGCAATAACTTGCCTCATATAATTCAGCCTTTATGCAAACAATTTTTTTATTATTCAATAATATTATGTATTGTAATTGCTTTCATTTATATACTTACGTTTTGAAAAATTTAGCCTTGACACAGTTTTCTGGGAAAGCTGCTCATCATTTTTTACTTTGATTTCTTCAACTTTATTCACAGATTTAGTGATCTTTTTCCTTTCTCTGACTGTAAATGTGAAATAAAAAATTAAACAATTAACCACATCTAAACACAACAAAAACATCACTTTCAGATTGTGTTTTAAAGAGTCTCAATAACAATACATATGGTAAAATAAGTATATTTTCACAAAGTTGAAATGATATCAGATCCTCTTTCTGCTTTTCAAATTCAAGTAGACATGATTATATTGCAATTGATATTATTAGACATGTGATAAGATTTATTAAGACATAATAAATACTCACAATTTGAAGAATTTGATAATCGAGATGTAGTTCTATGAGAAATTTGATTATCATTCTTAGCTTCGGTCTCCGTTGATATAGATTTTCTTCTATCCCTTGCTAAAAATAAGTCCTAATTGTTATTGTGACAAAGAAACTCTAATTCAATAAAATCATACTAGGGGCTCCATGAGGTTTTACCCGTGCGGTACCCATTCCTAAGGAAACATCAGGAGAAATATAGCCACTTACATATAGTCACTTAGGAAAAATGTTCTAATAGTGAAATAATTTTAAGAATCGGTCCAGTAGTTTTTGTTTATGGATAAAAATCAAATATTTCCTTTTTAACATATTAGTATAGATCAAAAATAACTTTTCTTCATACCAAATTTTGGATAAAGGTCATTTTCATCATCTTCTTCTATGGTAACAATTTTTCTTTTGGTTATACTGGAGTTCATCATCCGTGGTTGAGGCGGCGCTATAGCTGATTTTAGTGACCGGCTGGTTTTTACAAGAGTATCGTCAAGAGTGACCATGCGTCGTAAACGAGGAAAAGGGTAACTTAAAGCTCCTGTCAAAATATAAATCACATTGTTTTAATGAAAACCAAGTTTCTCACAGATTCATTGATACTATTGACAAAATATTTATTGTAGCCCACTTGCTCATACCCTGTTTTTGGTCAAAGAGTCGCCTTTTAAATGTTTACTAATCTATGCAAAAAAAACAAATTTACAAATAATACTATTGTTTTAGATTTTTTACTTTAGATATACAATTAAACTTTAGATTCTGAAAAGAGAATGCAGTAAAAAAATTACCTACATAGTTGCTATTATTTATATAGCATTTCTCATTTCAAGAGCTTAATATTTTTATCGAATTTCAAAGCAAACGTGCAATTAAAGTTAATTCAAGAGCAAATGGGACTATATTTTATCGATAGACGAATATTATCATTAACAAGTTTGCAGCAAAACAACTCAAAAAAATACCTTGAGACTGTACATCAAAGGCTGGAAGTTTGGTATATTTAATAACTGTATTCTTATTTTTTATTATAGATGGAAAAGAAGCATTATCTATTTGCATGAAAAACCCATACACCCCATTTAAATTGGCATCAATGGTGGGTGATGCCGCAGCATCCATTTTTCACCGTTCACTAAATAATTTTATAAATAAATTGTTATGACGCGTTCATGTTTTTATCGTTAGAACTCAACCGTTGCTCAACATAACACATATGTTGTTATGTTTCGGAATAATAGTAACAATTCACTGATTTTTTTTGAACATTTTGCAAGATTATTTTTCGAGCTTATTTTTCACCTATTTTTGTTGTCAATTTTTTTTTCGCTCATCACAGACTAGATAGATAGACTCTCTCTGGTAGGTAGACCATAGAGTAAGATAAATATTACCTATACCATACCTATACCCATAAAGCTCGACTTAATACTGAGGTAACTGGGGGGCTACCGGCTAAGGAATCTGGATATGGGTATGGGCTTCAGCTGTCATTTGAATTCCTTATTCTGATAGATTTTTGCTGCTTTGTTCTATTGAACGTTGCTAACTAGTTATCGTTTTACCCGACGTCACAAAATAAGGAACTGATAGCGGCTATTTTCTTTATAAAATTGAACTAAAGTTCCCAAAAACGTATGAAGTTCATATCCATAAAGTTACGCGGTAGCCCCCCTGGAGTGGAGAGTGCAGTACGAACAATTTTTTGTGACCACAAATTTCACAGTGGCTGTATCCCGTCTCACCTACACTTTAAAAAAATACGTATGGTCATATGAGACAACTGACAGCCACTACCTGCCACTACATACTAAATGTCAAATTTCCTGGTGTTCACTTTTTTATTCAGGGTGAGAGCTCCACTTAGAGTGTGTGTCAGATAACTCTGCACGTGCCTGGCGCGTTTTTGGCGCTAGTTACAGTGCATTTTTTTGTTCTAATGTTATAGAAAAAAATAGTATTCGATTTTTACCGCGCGCAGACTTATCTGACGAGCACTCTACCTCAGAGTATTAAGTCAAACTTCATGCCTATACCCCTCAGAACAAATACCCACTCGATCATAGATATAAGTACCTATATCACTCGATACATATTTTTGTCTAAAGCCTCCAGTACACGATGGCCGATCATGGTCGGCGACCATGACCAATACATCGTACATTGACACTTTTGAAAGAACCTTTTTAAACTTGTTCGTTCAAAAGTGTCAACGTACGATGCATTGGTCATGGTCGCCGACCATGGTCGGCCAACCTGTACCGGGGGCTTATGATTTTTGTCACCTTATTTTGAACGTCCGCCATCTTGTCGACAGTGCTGCTCTCTGTAAATTGGTTTCATAATAAATAGCCTGTACTAAGGCTACCCAGGAGCGGGTCAATCGCCGTAATTCCATACAGCGCGTCCTCATCGTGTATAGGTCTTGACGTTTGACTTCGTATTGCCGTAATGATATAACGACGCACACGTCACGCAAACCTATAGTCCTACAATCCTGTCTGGTGGCCTACCACAAGCTCTTATAGCAGTTATTTTTAAGTTGAGAGTGTGAGACGCCGCTCTACACGCCGTATAGCGGCGTCTCACTCTCTCAACTTAAAAATAACTGCTATAAGAGCTTGTGGTAGGCCACCTGATCCGGTGACATCCGTGGCAGAGGAACCACTTGCAATACGAAATTAGCTGTCAAAATCGTCAAAATAGACTGTCGTATGAAAACTGTTTTAGTTCCAAAGATTATCACCGGAACAGAAAACGTTGTCGCACTGTCAAAGCCGCGCGTTATCAAAAACGGTTTTGCACGTCAACTGCACGTCCACTTGACTAATGCGTCATAGAATTACCGCGATCGGGGCCCTTATTCCTCGTACATTACCGTAAATGCATACAACATGAGACAGTTTTCAGCAATAATTGATTATATATTTTTTGATTTTTGATACAATGCTATCAAAGTTTAATATACATTTGAGTCTATGGTTCAGGATGAAGAAACACATCACACGCGTGGACAAAACAGTATGCTAGATTTTTTATTATTTTTTTTGTCGATGTCTCAATTTACCTTCAATTGTTGCAATCATGAGACAGTATAAGAAACTCATAGTATCTCATGTAACATTTCACTGCTTTTAACATGAGACACTAAAAATAACGAAATATTGAATTTCCACTAATAATTTTGTAAAAATGTTGCATACAACTCGAGAAATAAAAAAAAACAAATTTTCATCTCTAAAACTTGGTTTATAATTTTAAATGGTTAGATTATGTCAAATAAAAACAAAATAAAATAAAACTAAAAATAAAATCGTCCAAAAATTGTCAAATAACAAAAAAACAATTTTACATAAAATAGAGGATGCGGGTAACTTGAGACATGTCTCAAATTAACCACTTTTTTGTGCCCTCATTCTCAGTTTTCATAACAACTTACTTAGTTTTAAGATAATTATTACGATAAATAGGTATATGTTTTTGGCACTTAGCTGAACAATTGACTTGGTATATTCAACTTAATGTATTTCTATAAAAACACAGGTAATTTCTATAAGGTTTCGCTCCAGGAGCTCTCCGTCTACACGGACGCGTTGCCTTGATACTGTTAACCTTCAACAAAAAACAAACCTTGCTAAAATAATTATTACCTACACCTGCCTACACCCATTAAAATAGGTATTTGAAGGTTATTTGAGATTTGCTGTTTATTTAAGACTATGCACCTAATTTGAGACTCAGTCTCAATTTACCTTCCAATAAAAAAAAATACTTCTATCTGTGAGAAAATTTAATTTGAATATGGTAAAACTATGCCAAAAATGTCAAACATGCTCTCAAATAATCTATGGTAAAGTGTCTTACAATATCGGATTATTAAATCGATATGAATCATTGTAGTTTTTTACCAATAACCAGAGTTTTGAGGCATATGTAATTCAGAAATATATTGGAATAAAAATTCAGTGGCAATTTCTCAAAGAATGCCACTTACTGTGTCTAAGTTTCTTCTCGACAGCAAAATTATGTTCCCACTTAACAACTTTGGAAAGAAACTGACAGTGTTGCTATAGCAGTAATGATATCACATGCAATAATGCCGCGGAAGTTTTGTCTCAAATTATATTCAAGTCTCATGTTGTATGCATTGACGGTACCAAGTTTGATAACTGGCTTTCTACAAGGAAAAATAATTCTTCCTAGCTTACCCGGTTTTCAAATGGGAATTTTTTTTCCTGGTAGAAAACCGTAATTTTATTTAGTTTTCTACGAAGAGTTTTCAACCGCCTCTGTGGTCTTGTGGTTCACACCACCGATTTCAGACCAAGAGGTCCCGGGTTCGATTCCCAGTGGGGGTACATATTGTATTCGGTTTGGTTGGTGGTAGGACTTGTTCTTAGTCCGCCTGGCTAGCTACCACCATCTCATCTAAGTCTGACGCCATAACAATGATGTTTTCAGCATTACTGTGTTCCGGCAGTTAGAGATAAGATAGCCAGTTCCTCAGTGATAGAGGATTCCGGGAGTAGTGCGCTTCCACCTTCAGCCTTATCACCACTTAACATCAGGTATGATGAAGGCTAAGTGCTACCCCGTTGTTGATATAAAAAAAAAAAAAAAAAAAAAAAAATTTTTTTCTTCTTAGCTTACCCAGTTATCAGAGGAGAATTTTTTTCCTCGTAGAAAGCTGTGAATTCAATCACAGCTGTGTACGTATTGTTTTAAGAATAAGATTTTTTCCTACTTAGCCATTAGATCAGATAGACCGAATAATTATTCATTTTTACTACTTAGATTAATTTTAATTTTAGAGGGAACAACAGTTTTATTTTATTTTATTACTAGCGGCCGGCCGCGGTTTCACCCGTGTGATTCTCGTTCCCGTAGGAATATCGGGATAAAAAGTAGCCTAAATTATTCCTTATTATATCAGCTACCTGCCAGAGAAAGTCTCATCAAAATCGGGTAAGCCATTTCAGAGTTTAGCCCGAACAAACAGACAGACAGACAAAAATTGTAAAAAAATATTTTCATGAATGTAATGTACCGTACTTATATATAATCATATACATGTAATTAAAAAGCAGTTATTTTAATATTACAAACAGACACTCCAATTTTATTTATTTGTATAGATATAGATTTAATAGTAAAGAGGTTAGTTATTTTAATTTTTAGTTTTTTGCAATTAAAGTACGTTTTTTAATTTGGTGCAAAAAAAAAGAAAACTGTATTACCATATTAAAACTCTATATTCACATTCTGTACAATTCTTTATTTGTGAACGACATTGCCGTTAATTCAAAACATGCTTTGACTGGATAGATATTTGTTTAACATTATTAATAAAAGTAAAAAAATGGAAATTACTCTTACTCAAACAACAAAATAATTTTTCGAAGGAATGTTAGATGGATATTTTTTTCACGTACTGGCAACACACAGGCACAAAATATTTGTTACGCAGGGGTGACAAACCTACTTTAACATGTGTGTGATTATTTGATTGATTTTGATTTTTTATTTTGTTTACTTTACGTGGGCTCTTATCTGCTTCGCGTACAGTGCTTCTTTTACATTATTTTGTAGATTTCTTCTTGTTTCTGTTATTGTTTTTGTTTATTGTTAAGTTTGAACCGTTGTTACTTGTTACTATTGTGTCTGTACTATTACTATCTAACCCATTTTGCATTATTTTATGCGCTTTACCCCATGATATAGTTTTTATAAGAAGATTTTAACAAAATCTGTAAAACCAAAACCTCACAATAAATTTGGTTTAAAAGAGACATGAAGAAAAAGGTTTACGACACCCTGTTGCCAAAGTCAAATGTGAAAGTGACATTATATTTTTTTTGCACCGAATTAATAAACGTACTTTACAATGCAATTTTTATCACAGAAAAATGGAAAATTAAGTATTTAGAAAAAATCTACCCGTCTCACAACCCATCGGAGCTGGTTGTGAGACGGGTAATTTTTTTCTAAATACTTCATAGCATTCACAAAATTACACAAATATTGAAAGATAGAAAGAATAGCTTTCATACTAACATAAATATTTGACAGTCTGCGCCTTCCACTCTGTCGTGCCGCGTGCGTGATAAAAATATAGTTTTCACTTCTCATGCTCGTAAAGTTCGTCTTTATGTTGGGTATAGGCTGCATAAAATCGCTTTTTATGCTCTAGTGCATAAAGTAAAATCTTCGTCTAAGTCTCAGACTCTAAGACAAAGGTCGTCAGGTAAACAGTCACACACGCAATTAAACTTCGTTAAATAAACTTGTCATTTCATTCGGTTTCTTTAATTTTGTACACAATCCATGTTAAATTACTAAATTAATAAAACTAGGCAAAATTAATGAGTTTTGTAAGAAATAAGTATTTCAAGAGCATTGTGGACTACGATCTATGCTAAGTCACTGTGCTGCCACTTCCACGTATAAAAAAAAAGAAAAAAAGTTTTCCCGCCAATATGGCGCGAAGTCTTTATTTTTTCTTTTTCTTTTTTGCAATATTGTTAGTTACTTTCCTCACACTCGAAGTGAAAAGCAGAGTGTATAACTCGTACATAAAACCCATTTTACCCTCGAATTGACTATCCATCCTCGCCTACGGCTCGGGTGGATATATACGTCTCGGGTAAAATGGTATGTTTTATGCACTTGTTGTACAATCTACTATTTTCCTCTCCGTTAAGTCTATGTTATTGTAGTTCATAGACAAAAATTTATGCATGCGGATTGGAATATAATCTGTATTGAGTTTATGTCTCTGGTTTAGCACGGTTTAGCACAGCAATAATCAGCTTGTGTGAATGAAGGTTGATTTTATTAATTTTTCGAAACGGAAACTGATATTTTTGTTTATCTTCCATTAATATTTGGTGCTCCACGATTTTATAGTTATAGAAAGTCTATTACTTTTTAGAACGGTTGTTGAACTCTTGTGCAATACGTGTGGTAGTTAATCTTGATGGTCTCAGTGTACGCAAGTACTTACGTACAATTGTAACAAAGAGGACCTAGCCACCCTGTTGATGATTAAAATGTGCCCATAGCTTCCAGTGTGATTCGACAAAGATTTATTTTCTATAAATTAGTGACAATGCAATCGTTGGCATACCATCATCGATTCAAAAGATAGTGTTGGAAAGGACAATGTGTTGTCATATTGACGATTACGCGTGTGGTTTTGTGTAGTGAAGTTATTTTCATCATCAAGGATTTCTGAAATCATTCAAAGTAAGTGTGGTTAGCATAGATTATTTTAATGAAAATACAAAATAAAGTTTCAGGAAGCCATTTTAAGATGCCTAGGTACATAATGGTTGTGATGGAGAGAGATAAGATAGATACGCGCAGCCTAGATGAAAATGCGCATGATAAGTTGAATTGCACTGGTGTGTTTCTGATTGATTTAGGTTGCAAGTATCGTCCGTCAGTGCATGTACGGTTAACGCCGTATGCACATCTCTGACATATTTTGTTAAGTCTTGAGAAAGTTTGGTTTGAATGGGTTTTGTTCAGGATGCAGAAACGTAAATTAAGGTATTTTCGTCATACGCTTTACATATTCGTGCATAATTATCAGTGTTGTTATTAAGTTTTGAGGCTTCAAAGTTTTGGGCTGTGTAGTAAAATTATGTTTGATGACAAGCAGCAGGTGTTGAAACTTCATTGTAGTGACCTGTTTCTTATCATTATTATGACAGTTCTAGTGGCTCCCCGCAGTTTTGCCCATGTTACTCAGAAATAATGTAGCTTACAAGTGGTGAAAGAATTTTTAAATTGTTTATAGTTCAGAGTAGTTGGTTCGGTACTAATGGAAAAAATTATATTTTTCCAAAAAATATGTTTTTTTCCATTAGGTATCATACTTTTTTACAATTTTAGTTTTCCATTACATACAAACAAAAAAATTTAATCCTTTTTATAATTTACTAGCTGTTGCCAGCGACTTAGTACGCACAGTGTAGTGACTTTTGTGTTAGTTTAGCTAATGTGTGTCTGTCGCTATAATATTACTTAAATTTGATAAGGCTCTTTTTGAAAACATATTCTCTACTAAAAAGATTTAAAGAATATTTTATATCTAGGTTAGGGTATGAACATGGTATGTTGTTATAATAATATGCTGCATGAACATAGTTGAGCCCTCTTAGATCTGTCCATCTGTCAAAAACCTTTTTCTCAGGAACTTTGTATCAAGCTGAAATCAATATTAAATTAAATATGCAAGTCTGCAATCCCTTAGAGTTGAGAAAAACTTTAAAAGCCCGATTTCATCACCGATATTTTAAATGTGATCAACGCTAAACATGTTTAAAACATAGTTCTGTATATGTCATCAGTTTGAATGTGACAGAGACAGAAATATGTATTAAATGCAATCAACACATATAGTGTTGATCACATTTAATTTTAGTGGTAATATCAGGCCTGTCAACAATCAAAATATACCAGCGCGCTGTTCATGCGCCATGTATTTTGACCCTCGCAAGGTAATCAATACCTATAGGGTACTTCCAGTTGACCTAGAATCATGAAATTTGGCAAGAACTAATGATCTTACAGTAAAAATATTGGATAAAATAATGTTACATCACACGAAAAAAACTATTACAAACTTATATTTATTTGTAGTTAATTTCATCCAAAATGAGTGCATACACCCGCAAATATAAGTTTGTTGTGTTTTTTTTAATGTCAAGAAATCTTCCCCTTCATCATTTATTTAATGTTGGTTGTTATTGTTGGTAATTTTATTTGGTTTTATGTTGTTAGTTAGTTTTTGATTTCTTGGTAACTGTTTTTAATCTTTTTATTTTAATTACTTATTGTCTTTATTTATAGTCTAGTCACATAAAGAAAATAAAGAGGTGGACCTCGGACTATGAGATAATAAGCTGTAAACTCGTGTACACCTTCATTTTGGTGATTCTAAAAGTTGTCTCAATAGTCACATAAAATCTTGTGTCTGTGTCGTAAGTTATTCAAGGTTAAAGGTCACAAAAATCATTGGAGCTATAAAAACCGAGATAATCGCGAAAAACTGTTTTTTTGTAAATTTTGAATAACTTACGACGCCAACACAAGATTTTGTGACAACTTTTAGAACTGAAAAATGGAAAATGAAGTACTTTAGAAAATATCGAGCCGTCTCACAACATAACTACTTCATTTTTCAATAATAAGAAGTTGCATTGTGAATGCAAAAAGTAAAAAAAAATACTTTTAGAACACCAAAATGAAAGTGACACGAGTTTACACATTATTATCTCTCATTCCGAGGGGAAACCCTAATATGACTGGACTGTTAGCACAATTTCCAAATGTCAGTGCAGGAATTCTGTAAAGTTTATTAATAACTAATTGTTGTCTGTTAGAAAACTTTATTAATAAACATGGAGCAAACTACACCTAGTTTTAAACTGATGCAGTATGTAAATTTGGCTTAGTTGTGGCCAGATATATTTTATGTATTCATTCGAAAGAACTTGTGATAAGTACTTATTAATTTGTAAAAACTCCTAATCTATAATTTCAGAGAATATTTTTTTGTGAAAGGTCAACATCCTCAATGAAAAATAATTTTTTTTTTCTCCTAAAGTGTTACTAGTATCTTTTTTTTATAACACAAATAACGTAACATCAGAATATCTATTCAATTAAAAAATTAAAAAGCTGTAGCTTTGATTGTTTTTGAAATATGTGAAAATTTCTTAATTTCACTTTTTATTGATTTTTTAATTATCCCTATCATTACCGCATTTTATTCTTTGCTATAAATATGTGTACACAAATGTTGTTTATCATATCATTCATTTCTAAAAAATTACACACGTTAATCAATGGGGTAGTGAGAAAGAGGATTTTCTAAATACTTCATTTTCCATTTTTCAATAATAAAAATGGCATTGTGAATGCAAAAAAGTAAATATTTAAATAGTTTCTAAATATTTAAAAATATCTATGGAAATAGGGTTGTCCAAATGTTAAATAAAGAAAAATTAAAGAGTTATATTTTATTGATGTCGTCATCATCGCAAATGTTTACGTAACAGTAAAATGTTTGGTGGCTGCTCCCCTGCGTTACCGGGTAGGCTACCGTGCCACTAATAGATGTACGGGTACGAAAAAACAACTCAAAAATAAGCCCGAAGGCATCTATCCGTATGAAGCTACGGAAGTTCCATATTGATATAATTATGTACGTATATGAATGGGAGTTTTTAGCCAGTAAAAACTGTTACCGCCTTCACCACGTTGAGGTACCTACTCCCAGCTTATGTGGTTAAAGTTTTGTCTTTTGCATTTTAGGAAAGTATAACTTTATGGGTCATGATGGAAGGTCATAGAATATCAATAAAAATAGTAGTTAGTAAAAAATATTCAATCGAATTGAGCACCTCCCCCTTTTTCGCAATCGATTAAAAATGCTACGACTGGTTTTGCAAGTGTGATATAATCACTTAAATAATCTCGTAGGTACTTCAAATGACGATTTTATTAATGACCAGAAGAAATTAATCAAATGGTAAAGAAGGTTAATGACAACCCTAGACAAAAATTTAAAAAATGATATCTCATTCATCACCCCTTTGTTCTTTTCAGCTGATATTTTTTATTCAAGTGTTAATTATTATTGTTACATATTTTCCATCAAAAAGAAAATGCGGTAATTTAAAAAGAGACCCACAAAAAATATTAATGTTTTTTGCTAAAAACATTGTCTTAATTATTATCTGTATTTCGTATCTAGTTTTTGGCAATATTATAATTTTTAATTTTCTTAATGAGAAGATACTTATTTCACTCGTAATTGATGATCTGAAAAAAGATATTACATTTCTATGGTTTCTATGGGTTTTCTCGATAATTGCAATTTATACAAAACTACTTTAAAAAAATGGTCGTTGTCTTTGTTAAGCCTCCAAAATAGTAAAAGCTATCAAATAAACACATAAACTGTTCTTGTCCACAAGTGAGTCAAAATTACAGTCCATGTGATGCTGTCACTTTTATTCGCTAAAAATAAGATAGAGACAGCGACAGAATTACACCTTGTAACTTTAGTTCACGTTTATTAATAAGGCGGTTAAAGTTTTACTTCTGTTGCTGAACAGTGATTGGGTTGTATTTTGTTGAGCAAGTGTCATGTTAGAATGCAGTACTTAAATGTTTGTGTTAGGGGTTATGATGAGTTTCTAGGTTTTTAGAAATTGTTTTAGGAATGCTCAAGAACGATTCATCTGGTCATACTAGTGCCGTAAAAAACTTGCGCTCTTAAGTCATTTTGCATGAATCAAAACTTTGTGTCAACCCACACGTACCACAACCACACCACATCGCAGCGACAAAATGTACGTGCGAATAGTGTCGATGCAACTATTTGCAGTTGCATTGTGGTTGAGCGACAAAATGTCGTTGACGCTAGTAAATAGTTGCGATGTGGATGTTGCCGGCGGCCGCTAGTTCGCAGCATTGTCGCTGGTGATTGCGTTGTGGTATACTAGTACTTATATCTATTCTGTGGTTGTGGTTGAGTTGTGGCCGGTATCACCCACGCGGTCGATAATTACTGCAAAATTTGGTACGTGTGCATTGACTATTTATTTCTAATACAGAATGCGCCCCGCCCACGTGGTGTGGTTGTGGTTCGTGTGGGTTGAACCTTAGTATCGCGAGTCATAAGCCTTTAAGTCTTTTGAGTCTTTTCAGTCCTTTGAGGCAAGTTCAATGAATCTATGAAATCAATGAAAGTGGGAATAAAAAATAGAATGCCATAAAATAAATAGATCTAAAATAAGTTTAAATATAATTATTGCCTCTTTTTTTCATCTGTAAAAAGTGTTACAACTAGACTTAATTACCTAAGTATGTCTAGTGAAAGACCAAATCAACAGAATAAACTTTTTTTTACTTAATTTCAATTTTTTTTAAATGAATCCGTAACGAGTTTTTGTTGTCATGACATAAGTCTTTTTAAAATACTCAAACACTGAGCTGAGTTGGACTCGGACTCAAGTTTAAAAGGGACTGTAGAACTCAATCAAGTCCCATTATTATGTCTTTAGGACTCGAGTCTCATACAAGACTAACCAACCTCCGACCGAAGTCATCTTGGTGGAGTCATTGGTTTACAACCGTATAGAACGCTTGATGTTTATATGATGACGTTTGTGGCAGGCAGTGTAATATAATAATATCTTGTTTGGAGAATTGAGAAGGTGCGCTTCGCGATCATTTTATTTTAGTGATACGGAGTTTACCGGGTTATCGTATGAAGTCTCAGTGTAAGGTCCTGAAAGTTTCCGCTGCGCTGCGACAGTTTTCTCCTATTTGAGATATAATTTTATATTTGAACTAGCTGACCCAGCGCGACTTCGTTCCCGTGGCCCTACCCCCTACTCCACCCTACCCTACCCGTACTCTACCCCTACCCTACCCTACCCCTACGCTACCCCTACTCTACCCCTACCCAACCCTAACTTACCCCTACCCTACCCCTACCCTACCCTACCCTACCTCTACCCTACCCTACGCCTACCCTACCCCTACCCTACCCTACCCTACCCCTACCCTACCCTACCCTACCCTTACCCTACCCTACTCTACCCTACCCTACCCCTACCCCTACCCCTACCCTACCCCTACCCTACACCTACCCCTACCCCTACCCTACCCCTACCCTACCCCTACCCCTACCCTACCCCTACCCCTACCCTACCCCTACCCCTACCCTACCCCTACCCTACCCCTATATCCTTCCTTGGACTTCCACGAACATTTCAAGACCAAAATTAGCCAAATCGGTCCAGCCGTTCACGCGTGATGTCGTGACCAAGGGAAATAGGGATTCATTTTTATATATATAGATTGCAGGTCAACTAGTAGTTATACTTTGTAAAACCTAGGGTGGGTTCTTTATCAGCTCATTCATGCAAAGTAAATTGTTGCTTCTGCAAATGGAAAGGCTCTTGTTTTTGAGCTTGACGACCGATTTGGCGCAGGGGTAATCTACCTACCTTCTGCGCCAGAGGTCTCGGGTTCGATTCCCGAACAAGACAAATATTTTGTGTGCATGAACATGTCTATTTGTCTTGGTCTGGGTGTTTTCTATGTATATTAAGTATGTATTTACAAACAAAAAGTATTTAAGTATATATTTATCCGTTATCAAGTTCACGTAGACACAGTTTCTTAAGAAATTAACTACGGGCTTAGATAATTGCTGTGATTGTAAGAAAATATTTATTTATTTATTTATAAGCTGCATTAAGTAATGCCTAATGCGGTTTTTCTTGAGTTTTATTCCAATAGCATAAAAAAGTGAAGCTTGATAATGGGGTTGGCCCCGGTTCTATCTCTACCCGTTTGCGTGAGGAAACGCGCTTTGCTCTGCTTCTATTTAAAGAAGAACGAGTTTCATCAAGTTGCGTAATGACATTCAAGCAGCATATCAATGAATATTAGCTAAATTTCATTAGGATAGTGCAGTAAAGTTTTTGATGACTCATTAAGCAGAGCACATTAGAGGTGTATTTCCCTTTCGACAGGCGTAGTTTACGCTCGGCGCAAAGGAGCGTCCGACCATCACCCACTGCCACCAGTGGCATACAGTTTGACACGGTTTGCGCAAAGCGCAAATAGTATTTAATAAATCATATATTATATAGTAGATTGTACAACAAGTGCATAAAACGTACCATTTTACCCGAGACGTAGGCAAGGGTGGATAGTCAATTCGAGGGTAAAATGGATTTTATGTACGAGTATGTATGAGTATGTATACACTCTGCTTTTCACTTCGAGTGTGGAAAATAAATACCAATATTGTAAAAAATAAAACATAAAGAT
Source organism: Crambus lathoniellus (assembly GCA_949710035.1). Lineage (NCBI taxonomy): Eukaryota > Metazoa > Arthropoda > Insecta > Lepidoptera > Crambidae > Crambus > Crambus lathoniellus. Next base: position 53,317,032 of record OX453296.1, read on the forward strand.
TTCGCCATATTGGCGGGAAGTCTTTCTTTTTCTTTTTTTTATACGTGGCAGTGGCAGAACAGTGACTTTAGCATAGATCGTAGTCCATAATGCTCTTGAAATATTTAATTTTTTGGAAAACTCATTAATGTTGCTTAGTTTTATTTAATTTAGTAATTTAACATGGATTATGTACAAAAATGAAGAAACAGATGAAATAACAAGTTTATTTAATGAAGTTTAATTGCGTGTGTGACTGTTTACCTGACGACCTTTGTCTTAGAGTTTGATACTTAGGCGAAGATTTTACTTTATGCACTAGAGCATAAAAAGCGGTTTTATGCAGCCTATACCCAACATAAACACGAACTTTACGAGCATGAGAAGTGAAAAAGTATTTTTCTATGTTACCTATATTTTGTTAAGTAAACATAATTTGAAAATAAAAAACTGTCGCAGCGCAGCGGAAACTTTCAGGATCTTACACTGAGACTTCATACCATAACCCGTAAACTCCGTATCACTAAAATAAAATTATCGCGAAGCGCACCTTCTCAATTCTCCAAACAAGATATAAATATGTTACACTGCCTGCCACAAACGTCATCTTATAAACATCTAGTGTTCTATACGGTTGCAAACCAACGTCTCCTCTCCACCAAGATGACCTCGGTCGGAGGTTGGTCGCCGACCATGTGAACGTTACCGCAGACTCCACACCACACCACACCAGTGATGCCAGTTTGAGGGACTCCCCCCAAATTGAGGGGCTTTTTTAGAGGAGTGGGGGAGAATCTCAGAAAGAAAATTAATTTCGGGGCATCATTGGGGGACGAAATATGAGTTTGGGTAAATTTGGGGTGTTTACAAAAGATCATTTTGATAATTAGTAATTTTGCTATAAAGAGATTCTGGGAGTCTATTTTTGAATTTCGCCACTCGTGTCGTGCGCTGTCGAGACTCACATATTTGACATAATTTTACTTATATTTGACATGAAAATGAGTATACTGCGACAAGCATTTCTGCTCCGGTGATAATCTTTAGAACTTAAACCATTTTCTTACGGCAATCCATTTTGACAGCGGCTGCTCTGCCACGGCAGTCACCGGAACGGACAAAGTCTAAGCGAGCGCTCGACGCGAGTGGCGAAATGCAAAAATAAGTCCCCTGGATAGTTGGACGTTTTACTACCTAGAGATTTCGATCTAAGCCGCATCCATTGTAGGTCGAGAGGTCATTTTAATGCAATGACAAAATTTTGTGACTCGTTTACTTCTTTATTTAGAGCTCGCGGGAAGCGTGTGTCTCCACGCAAAAAGGTGCCGGTAGAACCGGTGCCTGCCCCACCGTCCAGGTACTTGTCTCTACCTCCTAATCTAGATGAAATCCCTCAAAATCAGTCCTTGATGTCGTAGAAATTAATTCTTTTGTTTTATTCCAAATATGTAATCAGCTAAAAAGTTACTATCCTTCATTGGCTGTATGTGTATCTTTGATGTGGAACTACTCTAATAATTTCGCCTGTGTTAAGCATGTCTTTATGCTATCTGGTTTTCTACTTATTTGTATTTATTTGTTTTTGTCTCTCTTGGTCTGCCTGCAGATGATACAAATTTGTGTAGACTAGTTTTCCTTCTACAGAAACTGTGGGTGTATCCCAGTAGTGCCCCAAGATTTAGTTCTAATAAAACTGTTGGGATATTTAACACTAGAGTACACGCGCCTCAGAATGGTACGGGAGTGCACGCATGGTTGACTGGTGTCACCCATTTGTGTACTTAACTATTTTTTACTTAATTTTCATAATTTAAACAACTTTGAATTATGAATCAATATCTTTATTTTTATCATTTAGCAAGGTTTGCAAAACAAAATATGTGCTCTTTTCTTAAAATAAAAATTAAAATCAAATCTTATTGAAAAATAACAAAAAAAAAATAACTTTGAGATCAAATCACTCTTATTCTAAAATAGAAAAGATAAAGTTAGTAATTTTAATATTGTTTTATTCTAGAAATATCAAAATTAAACAAAAGTACTAAAATTAATCAGACTGAGCACAATCAGGGCAGAAACTGGTTTCATGATCCGGGCAAATGCGCCTTTTCGCAAACTTTACGGGTAGTACGGTCTTGAGCTCTACTACAAAAAAAACACCGACGCCTTCCTACCCCGACGGGCATAGATTGTTCAGAGGGATAGTCCTCAATACCTAAAACTAACTATCCAAAAAAAAATCGCTTTCATTAACTTCTTTTAACCATCGGTGTATTTGTTGTTCTGTCCTCTGCGCTGCCATATCTAAAATGAAAAAACCAACATTAAACATACTTTTTAAGTAAAAGTAAATAAGCAAAAACGAAAAAAACAGTAATTTAGTTAATAATTTATATCTATTATCAAATATTACACAAAATAAAAGCTTATTTACCTTTTTAAAAGTAAATCACCATTAAAAAAAATGTTGCAAGAACACACGCACGGGTGACTATTGTCACCCCTCAACTTTGACAGGTCTTTTCTCAGAAGTCCTTGCGCTACAAGAGTCGTCTCTTGGCACTGGCGGGGGCGGGGTTTTGTCCTTGAGGAATACACGAGCGCGCATGAGTTTGTCACGATGCGTTTTTTAAAATACATTCATCTTTATTGCGCTGGGTGACTATTGTCACCCACGCGTGCGCTCTAGTGTTAACATGCTTTCGAATTTTATCCCAATGGTTCTTTAGATGTAATAGGTACTGAAGTATAGTTTTTGCTCTTGACTTTACTTCGGTAAGGCATAATATTTAAGTATTTTTTTATATTTTTATTTTCTTTAACAAGTATGTTCTTGTGAAAAAGTAAGTAGGTACTTAAAAATAAATTAAATTGTTTATTTTTAAAATTTCTATCGGACTGGATCTTGCAACTTAGGATCCATATCCTTCCCTGATTTATTGTGCAATACTGTTAGAGTAATGCCCCCAAAAGCTTTTCGCACCGTTGCACAATGCGTAATTATGATAATCTACAGAGACAAAAGTCAAATTCTACACTAGTCTATTCTGGTAAAATAGTTATTTATATTCAAAGAAGACGAACCAAATTACGTGACTGAATGCCTTCGTGTTCAGGGTTTTCGTGATTATTTAAACGATAATAAGCAATATTTATATCCCATTTTGATTTCATTCTGATTTTTTGTCTAATAATTACATGTTTTTTTCGATGTGTATTGTCATTTTTGTGTTATGTCAGATAATAATGTTGCAATAAATGCCAAAAGCCGTCACAATGTCTTTAAATTTCATTCAATACATTTTATCGCGTAGTAAATATGTTCAGTTTGGGTCCAAGACTTTTGTCCCTCTAGATTATTAAAATTACGCACTGTGCGGCGGGCGCCGCGGCGGGTACACCGACCAAATTGATAAATGACAGATCAGTAATCAGCTTGACAATGCCACTTAAGTATAAGTGGACATTAACAATTATTTCAATCAAAATAGATCACGTTATTAAAATTTTTACTTTTTTGCATTCACAATGCAATTTTTATTATTGAAAAATGGAAAATGAAGTATTTTTAGAAAAAAAACGACCCGTCTCACAACTATCACTATCACTATCAGTCCCACCGGTGCTAGTTGTGAGATGGGTCGATTTTTTCTAAAAATACTTCATTTTCCATATTTCAAAATAGATCACATTACATATTACCTAAAATCTAACGTGTAGTACAGTTGTTTTATCTCACGAGCGCGGGTAAGCCATACTTGTAGCATCGGCCGGCGACTCGGCCAAAACCAGGGGGCATAATTTTCATACGTTCAAATGGGAACTACTAACCCAAAAAAAAAAACCGAAAGTGATAATCAGTATTTTTTATCAGTATGTAATGTGTTTATACACCAAAAGCTGCTTGCACCAGACAACAGATAGTTTTAGTTATACACTTCCAATAGAGGGGCCCAAGATTGGTCTACATTTCCTACATATATGGTGTGCATCTATTTTTTGTGCCGTGTAGTGCCGGCACATAAAAAGAATAGCACTACCCCCTCTCTTCCCGTGGGTGTCGTAAGAGCCGACAGAGGGAAAACTGCCAAAGGAGATGGGCAGCCTCATTTAAGTCTCAGCAGTCTCCATTTAACAGCAGGCCATACTGCGATCGCCAAGCCGCCTGCCAAGCGTGGCGATTATGGCAAAACCCCCCCGATATGGATACACACAACAAAAATCGGCCCCCAGTCCCCGGCGGCCCCGCTATTCCTAGCTAAGGTAGCGGCTATGGTAACGGCGGGGCAGGGGGTGCCAAGAATCCCCGAGTAGGCTCCGGCTACCAACACCGACGACTTGACCTGGCAACCTACAACACGCGCACGTTGAGGCTCGACGCGAAGCTTATAGAGTTGGAAGAGGCAATTAGTAAGTTGCATTGGGATATTATTGGGTTATCTGAAGTCCGAAGAGAGGGGGAGGACTCGATTACCCTTCAATCCGGTAACTTACTATACCACCGGGAGGGCGACCATCAGTCCCAAGGTGGTGTCGGGTTCATCGTCCATAAATCCCTTGTCAACAACGTGATCACCATCGGAAGTGTTTCGAGCAGGGTAGCGTACCTGATACTCAGAATATCGGAAAGATATTCGCTGAATGTCATTCAGGTTTACGCTCCGACTTCGAAACACGACGATGTCGAAGTAGAGGCTATGTATGAGGAGATCTCTAAAGCCATGCATAGCTATAAAACCCACCACACGGTTGTGATGGGGGATTTTAATGCTAAGTTGGGGCAACGCTGTGGTGATGAGTTGAGAGTGGGGCAATTTGGATTTGGGCAACGGAACGAAAGGGGCCAGATGCTGGCAGACTTCATGGAGAGGGAGAACCTCTACATGATGAACTCCTTCTTTAAGAAGCCCGTAAGCCGCAAATGGACCTGGATTAGTCCGGACGGTAAAGTCAAAAACGAGATAGATTTTATTATGTCAACGAGGAAGCAAATATTCAATGATGTCGTTGTCATCAACGCCGTAAAGACGGGAAGCGATCACCGCATGCTTAAAGGCACATTGAATATCAACGTCAAGCTGGAAAGATCTCGACTAATAAAATCTACGCTCCGACCAATACCGGCTCAAATTAAAAACCCCGAGTGCTTTCAGCTCGAGCTCCAAAACCGCTTGAGAACAGCATCGATATGGACGATCTATACAACATGGTGGTGGATACTGTCCGCACGGTAGGGTTCAAGCACTACAAAACCCACCGTCCTAAATTAAAGAAACTCTCCAGCCAGCCACACTATCCGACTCATGGATCAGAGAAACGAAATGAAACTACAAAACTCAGCGGATGCCCTTCGTTATCGACAGCTAAATAGGCAGATCTCCAAGTCTTTGACAAGCGACCTTCGCCAATTTAATACCGAGCGTATTGGAAGACCTGAACACAATGCTCGAAGATCTCAGCAATGCTTTCCAAAGAGTGGGTCTGAAGATGAACATGGATAAGACGAAAATCATGTCCAATGCCCATGTTGCATCCGCTCCAGTTAATGTTGGGAACATTACACTCGAAGTTGTTAAACACTATGTCTACCTAGGACAGACAATCCAATTAGGTAAGTCCAACTTCGAGAAAGAGATCTCTCGTCGAACCCAGCTCGGATGGGCAGCGTTTGAGAAGCTCCGGCATATATTTGCGTCCAAAATTCCTCAATGTCTCAAGACTAAGTTCTTTGACCAGTGTGTGTTGCCAGTTGCCAGTTATGACTTATGGAAGCGAGACGTGGTCTTTTACTATGGGTCTCATAAGAAGGCTCAAGGTTACCCAGCGAGCAATGGAGAGAGCGATGCTTGGTATTTCCCTGCTCGATCGAATCAGAAATGATGAGATCCGCAGGAGAACTAAAACGACCGACATCGCTCGAAGGATTGCTCAGTTGAAGTGGCAGTGGGCGGGACACATAGCGCGGAGAACCGATGGCCGTTGGGGCGCAAAGGTTCTCGAATGGCGACCGCGAACCGGACGACGTTCCGTGGGCAGGACCCCTACAAGGTGGACCGACGATCTGGTCAAGGTCGCGGGAAGCCGCTGGATGCGGGCAGCGCAGGACCGATCGTTGTGGAGATCCTTGGGGGAGGCCTATGCCCAGCAGTGGGCGTCGTACGGTTGAAATGATGAAGATGATGATGATGATGGTGTGCATGTACACCACACACACAAGCGTGGCTCACCCACACAAGCGTGCGGCTCGCCCGCGCTCTTGAGATAAAACATCTACTAGTACAAACAAGTTTTAATTTTAAAATATTGACACTTTTATTTTATCCCACTGGTACTACTTATATAGTACTAATGGGATACCCAAAATAATAATATGGGTTTCAATAGTTCTATAAAACTATAGGTATGGGTACTACTGTGATGCACTCGCAACTGTAATAAAATATTTTGTTATTAAGTAGCATGAGATCTTGAGAAACTCGTCAAACGCGAAATGATATTCAACAGTTTCAATACTTAAATAGAGCTAGCTGCTGGAAGTGAAAGGCATAAAGACAAAGGACTAAGATGAAAAGCTTTCACTTAACTTAAGTCGCAAACAAGTATTCCGTACAAAATATGGTATTTCACTGGTTGTTGAAATGAAAATATTTAATGATAAAATTTAACATTTATTAATAAAATAAGTATCAAATGATAATTTCTTTTTTTATTTTAATCTGCAATCCACTATGAGCAAATGCAGCAGGAGCAACTCCTCCTTAATATTCCTCTTAAAGGGTGTCATCACTTCCAGGTGTTGATGTATGCATTGGCTACATACCAGGGTATATCACCAATGGTTCGGAGGATCATGTTTTGAGCTCTTTGGAGACATGTGATATTTGACTGGCTGGCACATCCCCAAAGTTGTATGCCATAGCTCCAACCAATGTGGTCTAAGGACAGCCTTATAGATGAGGAGTTTATTATCTAAAGACAGTTTGCTGTTACATTACACTAGCCGGCCGAAGCGTCGAAAGTCACCGCACAGTATTCAATTAGTGGGTGTTGTAGAGAATAAAAGATCGTTTCATCACTTGGAGACTAATTTTAATTTAAATTTAAAAGTAGGAATATGAAATAGGAACTGTTACATTTTAAATTGTTTACAATATTATTGTTTTTTTAGATAGCCATCACATGATTTTTACTTATGCCCTGGCCACGTAGACGGGCTAGGCTAAGCGCGGGCGCGAGTGACTTCTGCGGGCGCGGGTGGCATGCTACGTACATTCTGTAGCGGCTACAGCGGCTGGCTAAGTGGACGTATTGAGGATGGCTCTAACTAAAGAGACGCATAGTTGCCTTTACAGCAGTTCGTATTTTATGCACGACATTTTAAAATCAAGAGACGGAATACATGAATTAAATAAAGATCGTCATAAATGTGGAGAATTTTTGAATCTTTATGAAGACTATTTCTTCCCATAGTCTTTTTATTACATTTTATACTTGTGTTGTGGATGCTTGGACATCCATTAAGGTGGTCGGTTTAATATTTCTGTAATAAATGCCTCGGTGTTCATAATGAAATCCCGCCGCTCATGGATTCGTTAAAAAAAATTGTTTCGCTCGATCCGTCCCGCGCTAGCCCTTTTCAACCGCCCGACAAACCGCTGTGCACCGTGTGGCCAGGCGCAAACTAGCCCTTAGGGCGTTTGTGCACTACCACTGAATTTTACCGATCCGGAAAAAATCGGATGCTTGTATTTTAATAATTTATCATTTATATTAGTAATTAATTAAATACAAGCATCCGTTTTTTTCCGGATCGGTAAAATTCAGTGGTAGTGCACAAACGGCCATAGCATTGTTTCCACCCGCCCGCCTTGTCCGCCACCGCTGCCGCCGACCGCCGCCGCCAGCCGCAGCCGCTCTAGCCCGCCGCGCGCGCGTCGTCCGTGGCATGCTTTATACATTTTCATACATTTGTTCAATAGCCAACCGCCGCCGCCACCCGCAACCGCGCCTAGTCCGTCTCCGTGGCCAAGCACTTATAACTGGTATCGCTCACGAGCTCTGTACAGCACGATGTTTGTGGTAGGACTGAATCAAAATTCTGAACAGGGCACGTGGAATGAAGAATTTGAATTTAAATTGCGAAAGAACAGTGGTACGGCATAAAATTGATGGCCAGTGAGTTAAAACTATTGAGTTTCCAGCCATTATGGAGCTTCTTACCATCCATAATGACTGGAACGAAACGGCATCGTTACAATACTATGCTTTAGGCAACCTTTTAGCTTGCAGAGGAGTCCTTTATGCCAAACCTTGTCAAGGGCTTGCTGGATATCTAAAAAATTGGTCATTTGTAAAGTCGGTTTACGGACGATAATTTTACTGATAACAATATGCCGCTGTCCCTCTTCGCGTCACCAGCCGAACGATTAGGCCGATAGTGCCTTTCTATCGCTTGTTCGGCACTGTCGCTTGTACACAGAACGTGACACGTTTTCGTGCGTGCAGTCGGCGTGCCTCGATTCACGTTATCACGTCAAAAATACTGCTGAACAGTACTCTTTTTCTTCGAGTGTCTTCCTTATTATTTCTGTACTCCACAATAGAACAGGTGCATGGGCCTGTTCTATTGTGGAGTGTGCATGTCTGAATCCAAATTGATGACAAGGTATAATATTATTTTCATCCAAGACAGGAATAAGGATTCTTCTGAGAAGCAGTTTATATATTTTATATGATATTTGACAGGATTGGTAGAAGACTGATGGGTCGGTAGGAACTAACCTCGTGTGCTGATTTTCCATCTTTGTGAATCATCGTTATTTGAGATACTTTCCATAGTTTCGAAAAATATTGGACTCTCAAAATACCGTTATATAGTGTAGTCAAAAAGACCATAATATGGCTTTCTTTGGCAGTTGTTTGATGACTTCTTTTGTGAGTAACTCAAAGCCAGGTGCTTTTTTATCCTTAAGTAATAATACTACTTTCCACACTTCTCTGAAAGATATAAGTAGGTTTTGGTGGTAGATACATTTGGAAATCTTGTTTGAGTATCGCATCAACTTCATTTTCTAGTTCATTGTTATACGAGTCATTTGGAGAGAAGATTTTAGCCAAAATAAATGTTCAGCGAAAGTATGAGCTCTTTCTTTTGGAGTCCTAATCCAGCCATCGCTATGCCTTATGGCAGGTTTAGCGATTTGAGGTCTGTCATAATTTCGCAAGCACTTCCACAGTGGATAATCAGTTCAACTTGTTACTGTTAAAGACTCCAGTTGCGTTGCAAGTGTGAGTGTTGCATCGTGCCAAGACTGTAGCATTTTCTTTAGCTCATTACTTTTGTCCTGTTACGAGGCGACCGCAAAAAACGACGCGGCCTGCACGCGCTTTGATAAACGTGCTATTATTTAAATAAAAATTCTTATAAGTATCTAAATCTTGAAATAAAAAAAATCATTATTGTAGACTGTAAAGTGTGAATGCAGACATGGGAGCGTAGCACAATAGCAGCAGCATAGTAGAATAGTTTCTACTATGGCAGTAGTGTCTATTCTATTAGTATATCTAGACCTTTCGTGTGTTAAAGACCGGGCCACAGTTTCTATTTAATTAATCATTACATACGTGGGCCCGAGCGTACGAGGTACTGTCATTTCGCAAATCCGTACGAGTTGACGACCGAGCGGCGTGCGAGCCGATGCGTGTGTCGTGGTGGGGGAAGGCGAGTGGCGAGTATAAACAAAAATTGTTGTAGTAACTCGGACGCGAGCGACTGACCCACTCGCACATGGCAGTAACTCGTATGGAGCGGTCACACGGTGCGAGTAGCTGCACCTCAGTAACTGTACAGGTCAGCTCGCATGCCAGCTCGCACTGTGTAACCTCGGCATTACGGTATGTAAACAGTAGTGATATGGCGGTACAATTTATCTGTGTTTTTCTTACCACATCCGATGTAGATGTGGGTCTTAGACTTAGAGCACAAAGGAAGAAAAATATCATGGGACGGACTCGCATAATATTTCTCCTGCGTTAAAGCTACTGAGCCATAAATGTTGCCATTCGTAGAATGTGATGGAAAAGTCCTAATATTTCACGAACAGTGCTGTATTTGAATACCTCAGGTGCGCTCAATCGGAATCTTTCTTCTTTGAATAGACGCAGAGCGAAACGTGTCGCGTCATCCAAAAAGGTCCCGGAAGAACCGGAGCCTTCTACATCGTCCAGGTACTTAACTCTACTTTTCAAACACAATCTAGGCAATGACATTTATGTTACTTTAAGCTCGAAAGAGTAGCGTCATCGAAAATTTATGTAAACATTATTTTTTTCCTTATAGGAATACATCGTTCAGGTAATTAACTCTACTTTTCAAACACAATCTAGGCAATAACATTTATGTTACAGAGTAGCGTCATCGAAACTTATGTAAACAAAATATGTTCATTATTATAGGAATTTGTTTTCATGTAACCGTATCTTCTTTTTGTCTAGTCCCACAATGGCGGTGAAAAAGCATGAGCTCGTACACGACAATCGCAATCAGCTGGACCTGACTGCGTTGGCACAATACATACAGCTGATGAATGAACAGCCCCACTATCTACCACCGCCGACTGAGCTGGTCAAAAATTGTCAAGATATAGTCAAATGTCTCGGTATGTCATTTTATGTCATTCGCAAATATATTACTTATAGTGCAACAAGCTTTTCTGTTCCGGTGATAATCTTTGGAACTAAAACAGTTTTCATACGACAGTCTATTTTGACAGCTAATTTCGTATTGCAAGTGGCTCCACTGTCACGGCTGTCACCGGAACAGACAGGAGTGTGGGACTATACGACATTCCTACTGTTCCGGTGACAGTCTTGACGGAGCAGCCACTAGCGATACAAAATTTTAACAGCTGTTAAAATGGACTGTTGTATGAAAAACGTTTTAGTTCCAAAGATTTATCATCGGAACAGATATCATTATGCTTGTCGTCAAAATCAACGCGTCATGTCATTCGTACGTAATCGCCAGCTAGCTAGTTATACACTGCCGTAGGCCATGGGGGACCAGTGTGGTACCCTCCCCTCAATTAATATATTTCTCTGCTACTCTGGAGGAAATATTTTTGTTAATTTTTTTTTAAATTTTAGCGCGGGCGTCAGGCAATGAGGAGCAACTATGGGAGTTGTTGCAATCCATAGAGATGTTCATCGTGCGCACTGTGAACTCGGTCCACAGCAGTATCCGCCACGAGATCATAACTGCGATCCTCGATAAGTTCTACTCTTTCATTTCTGACCCGCGTGAGTAATTCTTTATTTGTCTGATTTTGGATTCGACTTGAAGATTGTTTTACAGGCCGGTTAAGCCTTTGCACACACTGTTTTTAGAGCTTTTTTTACGGCACGTTTGTATCGATACTCACGTGCATCGACAGCGCGCTAGTGGCTATGCATACCGCGTTATTTGTAGCGCCATCGACGCCATTCTTATAAAGGTTGAATTCCGACGCTTGACAGAGTCGCGCGACCTAAGCAACCGAAACAGGTGACGCCGCGTCACCTGTTTCGGTTGCTTAGGAGGCCCTCTGAGGAGGCCCTCACGAGACGGAGCGCCGCGCGACGCGAAAATAATTGTCAACTTTATATGCATACGTCAAAAAACTAATATTGTTTGAAAAGACTGAAAGAGGCGTGCGGCCACGAGCGGCTTCTCGCGACACCGCTTGCGCGTGGGTTCGGGAGTGCGCTAGCGGTCGCTCGTTGACGGCCGAGGTCGCGGCGCGTCGCGTCGCGGCTCTTCGCTTCCATCTCAGTATGTTTTGGCCCTAAAACGCAGTTTGCAGTAGGCTCTTCGATACAATCACGCCGTGGCGCCGTAAAACACGGTATAAGATAGGCTCTAAAAATCGTGGTATGCATTAGTTCTTACTCGTACGTCGAGGTTTTCTTTTGGCTTACGATTCATGTAGGTATTCGTTAATAAAAAAACTGTAGGATGAATTGTTGATTAACTTAACTGTTTAGAATCGGATGCTTGTCCGGCCACCTCCGTGGTGCTGATCGTGTTCGACAGCTCTGACCCAGAAGCCACGCTTTCTGCTGCTCGCTGGCTCGTCCAGCAGGGAGACAATGGGCCGGCCGGGGCTGGCCTCAGGGCTTCCTTGTCTTGTCTGTACCGCTGGATGTACGAATGGCACGGCACACCTGGCCTCGGAGATTGGGTCTTAGCTTTCATAAAAGCTCTTGAGGTAATCCATAGCGTCAGTGAACAAACGAAGTGTTCTAACTTTTTTATAGGTTCTTAAGTAAGCTATAACTAAGTTAGCACACTTCGTTTCATGCTTGCTAACTAAAGCTAAAGTCGATAACAAAAGCCTCGTTTTCAAGGTAAAATTTGACGCGCCACCTTGCCAGCTAGTCAAGCTTTATGGCCGTTTTCACCAAAACTTATGAATCGCCTAAGTCATCACCTGAGTGTAAGCGACGTTTTCGAGCCAGGTGCCGAGTTAACTTGTTCGGGTAGTAGTTAAGCAAAGACTTAGTTTTGGTGAAAATGGCCACTAGTCTTGATGACGGTTTCCATAAGAAAACTGTAAAAGCTATGAAAACGTGTTGTAAATCTTTCTTCGCATTAATTTTATTATAGCTTATTTAAAAGGCTTCAGTTACTGCTGAGAAAGTTGATTATTGTAAGGTTTATTTTATTTTAGGAAAACGAGCGTTTCGACATCCTTATTGAAGTGTCGGTCGACAACTTGAGCCGTCTGTTCTCTGCTATGGACGATCCTGTCGTGTTGCGCCAGTCGGTCGCTGATGTCATCTTCCATATATTGGCTTCTCTTCGCGAATCGACTGAGGCTCTTGATAGGGTAAGTGGTCTAAGAGGGCCTTAAGTTTCTTTTGGCACGCGACACTTTGCAGCGATACAAACTCGCGGTAAAACAGCCGCGTGACTTCATTGTGCTGTGCATAGACTGAATTGCGATTATCACTGCAAATAGTCTCACTGCGTGTTAAGGCTCATTCTCATTAGTCGATACATCGTTGGATATGCAGCATATATAATGGGATCTCACCGCCAGGCGAGGAAACTACTAATAAAAGTTATCGATAAGTGGTCGGTAAACTGCCCGAGCTGCGGGGGGGAATCACGACAGCAAGCGTAATCGACCAATTATATGAAAAAATTATGCGATTCCGAAATCTCTAGCATCCCGCAGAAATGAAAACGATTCCCTGCATGTGGAACCTATGGCATATTATGTTACAGAAATCACCCGCATCTCTGATACGAGCCCAATCGACTAATTAAAATGATCCTTTAGATTTACATCGACGATGTATTTGTTTGTTGCAGTTTTATTAAATTTCATTTGTTACAGATTTCACCGCATGTGGGTCGAGTTCTTGTGAATCTCGCCGCCGACAGTGGACAGTGGAGCCGGCAATTATTACAGAATGTTGTTGATATTCTGTCGGCGATGGTCGACCGCCTTGTCGAAAACCTTAAAGGAGAAGCCCAAGATATGTTCAAGGACAAATATGCTGACGTAGTGAGTGAAAATTTTGTTCTTTTTACAAGTTACAAGCTTTTATTCAACTTGCAGTGTATGTATGTATGCATGTATGTATGTCCGTTCGGGGCAAATCTTGCAAGCTAAATTTGAACCACTTTCCAGTGTCCGATTGAGCTGAAACTTGTAGCACTAACTGAAGCACACAGGTTTGGTTTGGATGACAATACAATAATTAAGGCGCTACTCGGAAAAAGTATGGACTTTTTGATATAAAACTATAGGACGGTTAGAGTTGTTATAAATCTGGTTTATTTTTATTTTTTCTTTTTTTTATGATTTTGCCTCGACACTTTTTATTTTCGAAAATACCTCGAAAAAATACGAAATATCAAGAATATTCTTAAATGGGGTTACTTATACTATTGAAAATTGGTTTAATTAGTGGACACCAATAATATTAAGAATCGTATAGAAGCATTTTTTTAAAACCGCTATAGTTTTTTAATACGAAGTGATTTTGTGGTTTTTTTGCGTACTCTGCAAAATCGGTCTCGCTCTCGCGCGCGTCCTTTTCTCATTGCTATCTCGCTTCAGCATAATTTTTCCGAGTATCGCCTTAAGTACAGTCAGCAAAAAAGCTTGTCAATAAAAATGAAATTTTTACTAAAAACTTATTTGATTTTATGTCGCATTTCTTTCGTTTTGTATTCAACTTCATTTTTCTTGCAGATACTATGTTTGGAACGCCACATTGCTTCTCGAAGCTGCCGATTTCTCCAATTGTCACCGTGGCGCGCGCGCAATGTATGTTTGACAACTGTGAATACTCACGCGCCGATGCGTAAAGTTGGACTTCTCAATCTTGGCAACACCTGTTACATGAACAGCGTTATGCAAGCCCTTCTCGTCACCAGACAGTAAGTATCCCTTATCTATATTAACTATTTGTTTAAGGCGAGGAATCCCGACCGAAATGGGCACGCTAACGCTTGCTCGGCCGCGCTCTATACACTGCGGCAGCCGGCAGTGAACTGTGAACTCGCGAGCGCCCCGCGAGTCGAAAATCACTTAAAATTCAATTAAAAATTAAATAATAAAAAAGAAATTATGACGGCCGAAATCCCTCGGCTATTCAAAGACAATTATTTTTATATGTTTTTCATTAACTAAAACCAAGTATACTGCAAGTAATATGATATTTGAATTATTATTAGACGGATGTTTGGGATTTTATTTGACACAGTAAAATATCACCGATCGAAAAAAAACGGGCGGGAGCACTAGATAAATAACTTTAAAATAACATATATTTTTTCCAAATTTTAAGTACTTGTGATTTGCGAGTAATCCATAATTTAAAATACCCTATTTTGGGGAATCGGCGCCTTAAATCAATATTGGACACCATCACACACATTGTTCCAAATGCCTCCGCGGCATATTACATCCGTTCCAGCCCAGTCGGTGCTAGCCGGTTGGTATGAATCGTACCTTAACCGACGGGGATCAGGGCTTCAGAGATTGGGGCATGGAGAGGGGCATCTTGAAAACCGTTGCTTACACCACTAGACCACGGGGCGGGCGGTTGTCTATAACTATAGCGTAGCCTTAATGTGAACGCGCACAGCGGCGAACGCCAAATGTACTATGCGATTATTATAAGAATAGGACTGTCAAAACGGCCATATTTGTTTGCGTTTCGCTTCCACTTCAGGGTGTAGGATGTGCAAGAAAAGGAACAAAGATCAAGAATGCCGTTTGACAGTCCTATTCTTATAATAATCGCATTGTAACTAATTTTAGAATTCTTTTTATGAAATCCTACGAAACCTCGCACACATGCCAGAGTGGAATCGTCGGACGTCGAAAAATTCGGACAAGTGTGCGTTCACCTTTGATTTCATTAACTTTATAATATTCTATAAGCTGCTATTATAATTATCATTGTGTTTTAGTTCACACCGAAAATAATCTAACTATTCTTGTTTTGGAAACTAGAAACTTTTAATTAGTGTCAGTTGTCAACTTGTCAGTTACTGAAACCCAAGACTGGTTTCTATTCATCAATATTTTCAAAGGTAGGGTTTTTATTTTTAACTCAGTGCACCGAAATAGAATACTTCAATGTTTGTGCTGTCGTTCGTGATATGAAGCTGGTTTTACTTTTTATTGCGAATTTTTAGCGCTGTCTGTTTTACATGGAAACACGAAAATTCTCTCTCTATTTAACTTTTTCAACAACTCCAGGAAAAACGACAACAGGGAAAATTGGTTCTGCAGAATTTTAATGGCTAGTACTTTATAAAGTAGGTACTGCGCTTTCGCCAGTATCAATTTCTAGTTAGGAACTTTATTTGCGAATTCGAGATTACGATCGATATATTATTATACTAGCTTTCCGCCCGCGGCTTCGCCCGCGTGGACTTCATGACGTTATCCCGCGGGAATATGATGCTTTTCCGGTATAAAAAGTAGCCTATGTTCCTCTCCAGGCTACAAAGTATCTGTGTCCCAAATTTCAGCCTAATCCGTTCAGCCGTTTTGGCGTGATTGAGTAACAAACATACAAACATCCAAACATTCAAACATCTAAATTTTCAGATTTATAGTATTACTAGCTGACCCGGCAAACGTTGTTTTGCCATATAATAGTGGACCCGGTCACCAACATCTTGTGTGTGTGTTTATACACCAAAAGTTGCCTACACCAGACAACAGAATGCGCTATTTACACACTTCCAATAAAGGGGCCCAAGCTTGGTCTCTATCTTACATATAAAAAAATAATCTGGGAAGTAGAGTGAGTGTCAGATAACTCTGCGCGCATGCGCGACTGGGGCATTTTTGGCGCTAGCTACAGTACCTACATTTTATATTCTAAGCTTATGGAAAAGATTAGTATTCGATTTTGACAGCGCAGTCGTCAGTGATTACATACTCTTTGGAAACGGCATTGGAAGAAATGACAGTTTTGTATCGAAGGTACGACTGTTAAACGATTTTTCATAGAAAATTACAATTTTTACTCAATTTTACCGGAATAATAAGTAGCCTATGTTACTCTCCAGCTCCCAAACTATCCCCATACCAAATATCACGTCGATCCGTTGCTCCGTTTTGACGTGAAAGAAGGACAAACAAACAAACAAACAAATAAACAAACAAACAAACACACTTTTTCACACATAATATTAGTATGGATTAGTATGGATATAGTAGGATTGATCGTAATCTTATGACATTTTTCTAACACTTTCGTTTTGATTTGACATTTTTAAATTATAATGATTTTTATGACTAATGCTATTTCTTTTGTTTTATTGTTCTGTGATGAATTATGGTAAAATGTTTTTTTTAATTACCTACTTACATAAATGTATTTTGACCTTAATCTTAATATTTTGACATTGTGATCCTTATCTTCATTCTGGCTATTGCACTTTTGTTTTTTTGGTTTGACATATTGTTTTTATTGTTATTAGTTATTTTTTTACGGACTGATGTTTTTTTATGGCTAATGTTGTCTCACCTGTTATAAAGTTATATGTATCAGAACTAAGTACCTTTAGTTAAAGACAATTATGTTTGTTTTAATACAACGCTGCTGGTGTCATTTATAAATAAATTTAGTTTAAATTAAATTAACTTACTAGCCAATGACTAGTTAGCAACTTAGCTACTCTGCCTACCATCATCATCAGCCGTACGACGCCCACTGCTGGGAATAGGCCTCCCCCAAGGATCTCCACAGCGATCGGTGTACTGCCTATACTATAGTGTTAAGGCGATACTCGGAAAAATTATGCTGAAGCGAGATAGCAATGAGAAAACGACGCGCGCGGGAGCGAGACCGATTTTGTAGGTTAGGCAAAAAAACACAAAATCACTTCGTATTAAAAAACTATAGCGATTTTAAAAAAATGCTTCTATACGATCCCAAATATTATTGGTGTCCACTAATTAAACCAATTTCCAATAGTATATGTAACGCCATTTAAGAATAATCTTGAAATTTCGTATTTTTAGAGGTCTTTTCGAAAATAAAAAGTCTCGAGCCAAAATCATAAAATCGTGTTTTTGAAACTATACGATTCTAGATAAAGGTATAAAGAATGACATATCTTATTACCAGATTTGTAACAACTCTAACCATCCTATAGTTTTGTATCAAAAAAAATAAAACCGCCTTCAAAAAAACCACATCAAAAAAGGAAGAAATAATTCCTCACCAAATAAATAACGTAAGTACTTTGAAGTCGGGCGTGAAACATGTACAATTTTTTGTTGTTTTTGTTAAAACCCGCCCGACTTCAAAGTACTTACGTTATTTATTTGGTGAGGAATCATTTCTTACTTTTTGATGTGGTTTTTTTGAAGGCGGTTTTATTTTTTTCTAAAAATAATTTTTATTTCACTCTTTTTAGTGCATCGTGCAGGCAATTTACGTGTTTTCTGGTAAATAGGTATGTGATCAAACTGAAAACCTTCTTTTTCGAAGTCGGTTAAAATACCTTGAGGTATCCCCTTTTTAACAAAACAAGAATCATCTAAATCGGTTTATAAACAAAGGAGTTATGCCTAAAGATACGTATTAAATTCACATAAAGTGGTAACGAAAACGACAGTATTTTCAAGATTTCCTGAAAACTACTGAACCGATTTCAAAATTTCAAAAAATGGGACCAACTTGGAAACCAACCTGGGGGGCAATTGCGTAAGCTAATCGTATTAATTTGACAGTTCATATCGTATTCAATCGGCTGCGATTTGTATGGAATGACATTTATTATGATACGATATGAACTGTCAAATGAATACGATTGACTTTACGCAATTCCATAGCTGATGTAATAACGTTTGAACCATTTCAATCGGTTCTGCCGTCTTCGAGTAATCGGTGGACATACACAAAAAAAAAAAACATACAGACGAATAGAGAACCTCCTCCTTTTTGATTTAGAAGTCGGTTAAAAAGTCCATACTTTTTCCCAGTAGCGCCTTAATCAGCGCATAGTGTCGTTTGTGACCCTGATTCACAAACCGTCGAAAACGGTATTAGATTCGAATTCCGTGCTTTTTGCGTGAAAGAGTAACAAACATCCATACATCCACAGTAGGATATGGCTTTTACGCTATTATTCTTCTTTGCAAACAAGAATTTATATTGAATATTTTGTAATGAAAACTTTTATAGAGAGAAAAGAAGTCTTAGTAACTTACGTCTTTGAGAAAATTATTGGAAAAGCGTTTAAAATAAAAAAGTAAGAACTCTTTTAATAAGAGTCTTTCACGATAAGTAAGTAGTAGAAGTGGTATTCATATAATATAAATGTTATAAATGTGAAAGTGTGATTGTCCTTCTTGCACGTCAAAAGGGTGCAATTGATCGATGTTATTTTTGGTATGGGGATAGTTTGGGAGCTGGAGAGTGACAAAGGCAACTTATTATCCCGGAAAAACATTACATTTCCGTCGTCGTGTAGTCCACGTGAGCGAAGCCGCGGGCGGAAGGCTAAGGCGGTTCTCACACTGCACCGCACACCGCTCCGGTTTGTGGTAGTGCGCTTCTTAACTATGGCTGTAGAATCTTGATTTGCATACAAATCCCGCAGTTCATAACAAACTCACGCCGCATCTCCGTCCATCGGAGCGAAAACCGCAGCAGTGTCATGATCACCTTATTAGTGATACCGTAAAAATAGTTGTGCTAGCTACAGTAGGTTGCCAAGGGTAATAAAACTTTGAATAGTTTAAGAACATAAGAGTCAATAATAAATAGTGCCATACAAGCCACGATAAAATAAAACTTATAACAATAAAACATAAAAAATCTGCATATTTTGAGCTAAAAATTTTCTGCGTAAAATGTCTGCCTAGGTATTTCAATGAAAGTAAGAGATAACAAAAAGGAAAATTGAAGCTCAAATGCACGAGCTTTAAAAGCGTTGCTATTGGATATTAAAAAATATCCTCTGCTCAAAAGACATTATTCACACACATTATTGTGTGAGACTTGCATAGACTTATATCTGCTCCGTTTGGCGCAATATGAACTTTGAAAGTTTACTATAAGTTAAATATTTCAACCGTCAGCGTCAAGGTATCAGAGGGTTAAACTGAAATGCTTTCATTTTCCGCTAACAGACCTGTCTAATGCAAAACAACAGTTCAGCTACTTTGTACGTAATTAGCATCGCATGCTTCCGCCGCTTGGAGAGATCGCTCAGCAAAGCGACTACATTTAATTTTAATACCAAAGGGAAATAGTTTTACGTCCTTCTAATAATAACTTGATAGCGGGCGGTCCAAATCGATACTGCAAGTCCACCCCACAGCCACCCTTACTCGTGTTGTTGCAAAAATATACAAAACTAGCGCTTCGCCCGCGTGGACTACACAACGTTATCCTATGGAAATTTGATATTTTTTCCGGGATAAAAAGTAAACTTTGACACTCTACAGCTCGCAAACTATGCCCATACCAAAAATCACGTCGATCCGTCGCTCCGTTTTTACGTGAAAGATGGACAAACAAATACATTTTCACATTTATAATATTAGTACGGATTTATTAAATTTAACGCACCGTAGTACACCGCGAGCCGCCGCGAGTCTATAGCGGCGACGCCGTCGGGCCCCCGAGTTGAGGATTGTAGTGCGTGCGTACCTGTAGCGCAGTTGCCTGTAGGCTCAACTCACACTTGCGCAGAGTCGAAGCGTCAATGTGAATCACATAGCAAATTCGCCCTTATCTAATGCAAATACTTCATCCAAAAAAAATCTTTTTCAGATGAAATATGTGCTGTATCTGTTGTAGAGATAAGGGTGAATTTGCTGTGTTTTTCAGATTGACGCTTCGACTCTGCGCCAGTGTGAGTTGAGCCTTACATCTTCAACGCGAAAGTTACAAAGCGAAAACAAACGGGGAGTTGTAGCCGACAAGTGCGCTACAGCTACGCGTTCCCTACAAATTGACAACTTGGGCAGACTGTTCAGTGGCGTCGCTACCTTCTATAGTCCAGTAAAAAAAAACCACATTGAATCCTTCACTTTTGATTTGTTTTTCTGAACATTAATTGCGTTTATTGGATACCCACCTTGCCGTTGTCTCCCCTCGCCGTATTTAGCGCTTTGAGAAAACCGACACGAAACTCTTGATCCCTATGACTTCTGTTGAGAAAATTCTACAGCAGGGATTTGAGTAGGATTTAATTTTACTTTTACTTTTTTACATTCACAATGTAATTTATATTAAGTGAAAACGAAATAAAAAATACGACTCGTCTGACAGACAACTAGCATAGAGCATTCGGCCGGACAGTGAAAGGTCGTAAGTTCGTGTCCCATCATCGGAGCTAATAGTTGTGATACGGGTCGTTTTTTTCTCATACTTCATTGAAAATGAACTTTCAAGGTTTTCATTTGTTTGAACTTTAGACCCAAAAATCACTTGTTTATTTTGGGAGGTTTTGGAAATAGGATTATCTTGAAATACATAATTAAGTTATTTAAATTTTTACTTTTTTGCATTCACAGTGCAATTTTTATCATACAAAAATGGAAAATAAAGTATTTAGAAAAAAACCCATCGGAGCTGGTTGTGAGACGGGTCGATTTTTTCTAAATTTCATAATTAAGATTAATAAAATAAAATATGAAAGTCACCGCCACGGTGAAAATTTCTATTACTTATCGATTACAGTCATTTTAGTCATATTATAATGCAAAATCACCCTTTGTTTAAAACTTAACAAAACTATAGTTATGCGACAGCTGTATTACCCGCATAAAAATAAAATTAACAGTTTACACGTCGTCGGATGCGAATGATTTTTAATCGCGCCCTTTGAAGTATCACAATGACCAAGTGATGTTATTGACAAATAAAGCCAAAGGCTTTATGTTACAAAATTGACTGTTGCACTCGGTTTAGGTATCAAATGTAGGTATCAGGTATTTTCTTAATAGAGAGGTTGGATTAACTTTTATTTATATGGTTTCGTTACAACATAAAATGTAATAGATACATATGCCATCACTAATTCATAATTAAGTTTCATAATAGTCTCTCGGACATTTCCATATTGCTTTGTAATTTAAAATGTATTACATTATTAACATAATGATCCGTTGAAATTAGAGCTCATTTAGTTAATACTATTTATACAGCATGGGCCGGCTCTGTACACAATTTTATAATGTTGAAATGCTAAAACGTTTTACTCTATGTACAATATGAAGATGAAATTGTACATTTCAAAAAATTCAGTAGAAAATTCAGTAGAAAATTCAGTAGAAAATTTCCTTTAAACTCTGAACTTTGTTTTGTTATTTCCTGTGCAGCTTTTAATTGGGATATTGAACATATTCTGTGAGCAGAAAGTTGGAAAACCGATACTGAAGCGCGCACTCAACTAATTGAATACAATGAAATCAAGGGCTTATCAAGGGCTTAGCGATAATTGATAGAGTGCTACATGCTGGATTAGTTCATTTTAAACTTTTATGTGATAATTTTAAAAGCGGTTTCAGAATGTCACGAAATCGTTAATGATTTTGATAGGTGCGTTGACCTCGCGGTACTGTTCATACCTCCTGAGCCACGAGTCGTGGGTTCGATCCCCACCCGGGACCATTATTTATGTAAGGAGCATTTTATGTTTGTTCCGTGTCTGGGTATTTGTGTTACAGACACAATGGAGGTTGTGCCTGTAACACAAATGCTTAAGCTACTATTATTTCGGAATCGGATCAATGAGTGTGATGTTGTGAGTATGTATGTATATACAAGGTGTTTTCTTTGATATCCCATAACTCTAGGGTTATATTCTGTCATAAAAAAGCAATCAAAAAGTCCATGGAACATAGGTCTAAATATGATTATTTTTAATATTCCATACAAATTTTTCTAATCGTCAAGCAAGTTTGTATGGTGTTTTTGATATAAGGAATTTTTGATTCCTTTTTTATGACAGAATATATCATCGGAAGTATTCTACAGTATTTTAATATGACTTCGCCCACTAGATATAAGTCTACCTCCTTTGGGGAGGATTCCATACTTTCACGCCTTTCGGAGGTTGGCGATCTTAGTAAGACTCAAGTTTTAAAGAGATGCTTCTGTCTATTCCTGATGGCTGTGCTATGATGAAAATGGATGGTAATTTCGTAAAAGAATGCTAATTGATAATACCGCTTAAACATGCGTTTGAATTTATGTTATTGTGTTTTTTTTGCAATAAGCGAATTTTTTTTTGCAGTCGCTCCTCTTGTAAAATTCCATCTCTTCTCTATATAATTTGTATTTCATAAAGTTCTTTCATTCGATTTCGATTGCCGATCTGCCCCCTAACTCCTGGCGGATTCGAGTTGAGATCAAAATCGAATCAAGATCGAAAATCACCATTCTAGTAACGATTGCAGCGACAATCGAGTAGTGGTTGAATACCGAGCTAAATGAAATCGTTATAGGTGTACTGTTTTAAAGATTTAAACATCACACCACACCTAGCTTGTTTTTGTCTTTGAGGTGTGATTTTTGATCACATTAAAATTACTTACATAGCTACTTTTTTGTGATCGAAACATAGCATAATATGCTATGTTTCGATATATATATATATTATATAATTTACCGTGTCGATGGTGTGTTTTTTACCTTAAAAGCTATAAAACAGTACACGTATAAAAATTTAATTTCATTTAGTTCGGTATTCAACCACTACTCGATTGGTGCTACAATCGCTACTAGAAAGTTAATTATTGATCTTGATTCGATTTTGATTTCAACTCGATTCCGTCAGAAGTTAGGAATATCTGAATAACAAACAAAGGCGTACCTGCGTATTTATCATTTCAAATATACATTTCTTAAATGTGTTTATTTTTGTTTTAAAATGCTGAGTGTAACGCTGCTGCTTCAATCTTTTACGTAATACATTATATTATTTGATTTTTCTTTTGTTCAAAATTTTTATTTTCCAATGCAAAGCTAATGTAGTGCAAGCCTGCGGTTCCATAATTTTATTTTTACTTCTTTTAAAACCCTTCTTATGTCCCTGTGTTCCTATATTCTATTGTAAATATTTCATTGTATGAGCGTAGCATGTGGGGTTGCTTTTAATATTAATATCTTCCTAGTCGATCGAACGCTAATAATTTTCAAGCTCCAATATAATAGAAGATACCGGGGCTTAGATATCATATGCAAGCGTATAGTACTATTTTACATTACTCTTTTGTGATTAGAATGCACTCTAGCTTAATACCTATCTATTTTGCTCGCTATTTTCTATGAAGGATGTTCGTTCGCTTTCCCTATTTATTATTCGCATTCATTTTTATTATCATTCATTCATCAAACGAATAAAGTAATTTTTCACTTCTCATGCTCGTAAAGTTCGTGTTTATGTCGGGTATAGGCTGCATAAAATCGCTTTTTATGCTCTAGTGCATAAAGTAAAATCTTCGTCTAAGTCTCAGACTCTAAGACAAAGGTCGTCAGGTAAACAGTCACACACGCAATTAAACTTCGTTAAATAAACTTGTTGTTTCATTCTGTTTCTTAAATTTTGTACATACCTAATCCATGTTAAATTACTAAATTAATAAAACTAGGCAAAATTAATGAGTTTTGTAAGAAATAAGTATTTCAAGAGCATTATGGACTACGATCTATGCTAAGTCACTGTGCTGCCACTTCCACGTATAAAAAAAAGAAAAAGAAAGTTTTCCCGCCAATATGGCGAAGTCTTTATTTTTTCTTTTTTGCAATATTGTAATTTATTTTCCTCACACTCGAAGTGAAAAGCAGAGTGTATAACTCGTACATAAAACCCATTTTACCCTCGAATTGACTATCCATCCTCGCCTACGGCTCGGGTGGATATATACGTCTCGGGTAAAATGGTATGTTTTATGCACTTGTTGTACAATCTACTATATAATGTTATACACCTCTAAATTTTAATTAGTACAAAAATTTAAGGAGATGATATTGTCCATCAATACGATTTTTTTTTACTATGGGGCCAACCACGGAATCGCGAAGGAAAAAATCAGCTGTTCCATACATTTCAGTCGAGTCGATGTTGTACTTTTGTATGGAACGGCTGATTTTTGTCTTCGCGTTCCGTGGTTGGTAAAAATTGTTCGTATTAATGGACACTATCATCCCCTAAAATCTTTGTACTACTTAACTGGTGTATATTAGTTATATAGCTTCTTCTTAACCGAGCAGTGGTAACATTAAAAGGCTGATGATGATTTCTCGATTCCTGCAATTAAATTCCTCTTTCGTCTCTACAGATTTAGCACTCACGTGGTGATGAAGATGAACGCGGTTCCGTACTGGTCCAAGATGGGAGTGCTGTTCGCCAAGATGATGCACTCTATCACCACGAAGCTGAATCCCGACGAGTTCTTCAAGGTGGTCAAACCGCCGTTCTTCACCAGGGACAACCAGCACGACAGCTCCGAGTTCTTGGGGTAAGTGTCTCTTTCATTACATGCTGTGTGTCTCTTTCATTAGATGCGGTGTGTCCCAAAACACAAGACTTTGTACTGAATGAAGCTTTGAATCGATAACTAGCTATTTGCCATGATAACTTCCGTGTCAATGACTTCACAGGAGTACGTCACATTTCCAGTACCCCTGTATATTGTGTTGTACCTCTTCTGTAGTTACGTAGTAGTACCAACAAGTAGTTATGCATTAAACTAATCCATGGCGGCTTTCAACGATTTGAATTTAATATTATTACAATTTCGACAATCATGTCTCGTCTCTAGTCTGGACCCGAAAGCCCTGGGACCCGAGACAGCTATATTTACCCAAAGTCCCGGGACTTCGAGACACGAGACGTCTCGAGACCCAAACCCTAATGATAACAAAGAAAATCAACATAATACCCAGCTGCAAGGTCGAAAAGTACAATAAATTGACGATCGTAAGTAGAAAACTAAAGGATATTGGCGACCATGGATAAGGTATGCAATGAGAGTAGAATAACAAGGCGAATGCTCTCGCAAACAAAAACAATTACTCACTTCTTAACAAAACACAAAAACGTAGGTTTTATATTAAAATGTTTAAAATTTTGAAATATAATGTCTTTTTCAACACACTTGCTCATAAAGTGAGCCTTATTAAATCGATCTTAGGGCCATAAACCGAACTATAACACACGCGTGCATAATAATATTACAGTACTAGTTGCGTAATAGAATTATCCCTACAAAGTTAAGTAAGTACCTAACTGCAAATTATATCCCAATAAACATTTAGGCTGACAAAATTTCTTTTTACCAGTTAATTATCAGCTATAAGCTTTATAAACGATGAATAAAAGCGTAAAAATATACTTAGTGCTGTACTATAGCATTAATTGTGTAGTGTTATACAGTAGAGCTGGTTTACGGCTGTATATAGTCGAAATTATTACTTATGGCTTTTAAATAGGACGTAAAAACACTGAAATACAGTATGTAGTGTAAAAAACTACTACAAGCAAGGTTAGAAGACTAGAGCAGCATATCGACTGGATACTGCTCTTGAATTCTACTTCTGTATTGCCTAATTCTGTTTAAGAGCATTGAATATTGCTATCATCTGCATATTGGTGTAGAAGTACTCTATTATAAAGTCGTGTTAATAGGCTTGATAACAACTGTTCAATGGCTATCTAGGACACCCTTAGAAAGCAAATCTCTTTACAAGAGTGTAATACAATGCCGTCTGCTTCATAAAAGTTCAGTCTTACCCTATTCTAAAGCTGACGCGATTAGCGTAAATTTTTCCCTATAGTACAGCCCCCGGTGTTACAACAGATTATTATAATTTTGGTAGTGCATAAATTGAGAATTATTCAGCTTATCGATTATTTTAATGCCTAAGTAAAACTAATGTACCTATCGCTTAATGTCAGTTTTGGCTAATTGCATACTGTTAAGGGTGATTATATTCATTGTTCATTGTGAATATAAAACTATGGAAAAAATAAAAAAGGACCGGAGGAATAAAAATGAAACTAATAAAAGCATATTCACAACGTGAAACAGTAGAACTTTATACGGAACAAAGTATAATTGTACAAGGTCAGCCAATTCAAAAGTTAGCATTGTCATCATGCCAGGAGGGTTCCGTACAAACAACCAAAATTATTGGACAATGATAATATAGCCATACGTACTGCTGAATTTTGGATCAGTAACAAGCAAAGAGGGTCCCGTACAATCACAATTGGGTTGGATAGTGACGAATAGTGACTACTTACAAAAATTGACTCGAAATTCCTGAATCTGAAAGTTCATCAGATGAGGACGAAGCAGTCCGCCTGATCGCCATTTATTATTTCGCAGTAAGATTAAAAAAATAGGCTATAGACAAGAATATTTCTCAAGCTGCAATAAAGAATTTAATTGAAATTGTAATCGATAGATTTCAAGATTTTTTACCGCAGGATTTTTTATCCTTCGATCAACAATAACTCTAGATACATACTTGGAGTGACAGATATGTCCAAGCCTCATAAGCCCACTTGAGAGTATAATAAGTAGATTATTTTGACAGTGTCAATAATACTAAGGTATTTCATACTTAGAACGCTTCTTGTCATTTATAATGTAAGATCGTAACATTCGTAACCTTTTTTCTCCGTTTAAAAAAATGTGAGTCTGGCCATATAATGTTTTCATTTAGTTCGTGAGCCTTCATCAAGTACTATTGTTGATCGAAGGCAGGATCCAAGAACATTTCTCCATAGTATCCCATCCATAGTAATTTCTCCATACAATAACAGTAACAATGCAAAATGGGCCTTTTAAAAAAAAAATTACGTTATTATAAATAAATAAATCAAAAATGTTTCATTTATTTTTGTTTTACTCAGTCTTAATATTGATATAAGTAAATTCAAACAGAGCTTCAAATAAATTTAACAATCAAAAATAAATCGTAATGCATTCGTATCGTAATTCGTTATCATATTGGGTCATTACAATGTATTCGTCATTCGTATTGGTATCGTAATAGCCGTATCGCTGCATTCCTTGTTAGAAGCCTGACCGGAAACAGTTTTTGATGTAGATGAAGTCGACTCTTGTGGGTCATTATTTGGATGAAGTACCTGAAACGACTAAAGAATACAATTTTAAATATAGTCCGAATAGCAGTGGTCTGCGCTATAATGCATATTCTACGGTTAAAACTATATTTGTGATTTGGCGCCTTACAATTATCCCTTTCCCTTGGTTGGTTTGTTGGGTTATCTAATATTTCTGTTTATTGTATACTAGCTGACCCAGCGCGACTTCGTTCCCGTGGCCCTACCCCCTACCCTACCCCTACCCTACCTCTACCCTACCCCTACCCCTACCCTACCCTACCCTACCCTACCCTACCCTACCCTACCCTACCCTACCCTACCCCTACCCTACCCTACCCTTACCCTACCCCTACCCCTACCCTACCCCTACCCTACCCCTACCCTACCCCTACCCTACCCCTACCCTACCCCTACCCTACCCCTACCCTACCCCTACCCTACCCTACCCCTACCCTACCCCTACCCTACCCCTACCCTACCCCTACCCCACCCCTACCCCACCCCTACCCCACCCCTACCCCACCCCTACCCCACCCCTACCCCACCCCTACCCCACCCCTACCCCACCCCTACCCCACCCCTACCCTACCCCTACCCTACCCCTACCCTACCCCTACCCTACCCCTACCCCTACCCTACCCCTATATCCTTCCTTGGACTTCCACGAACATTTCAAGACCAAAATTAGCCATAACGGTCCAGCCGTTCACGCGTGATGCCGTGACCAAGGGAAATAGGGATTCATTTTTATATTATAATAATAAATATAGATGTCTACTCTACTTCAGCATTTCTCTTGGAGATTCATAGTTGTATCTTTTATAATTATTTAATAAACCCAATCACACACAAACAGTAGGTACTATTCTAACCCTTGATCAGTGATCGCGGTGAAGGTCTAATCTGGGTTGATGTGATCTCCAGTGAATTGGTTTCTTCTTTGTTTTAATTGAACCCTAAATTGCTGTAATATTTACATACTTAATTTACCCTTTTAAGAAGCTATTAGAGTAATTAAATTCTAACGTACAGACATTTTTACTTTATAGGCTGTAGTATATTCTTAAATTACGACTTAGTTACGCAAAAAGCTTCATTATCGAGTACTAAAAGAGCAAGAGCTGTTTAAATTGGGACGCCATTAAATCATAACCTATAAACATGGTTTCATATTTCATAAGATATTTTAATGTTAGTTTTTGATTTTTTTTTGTGAAATATACAGAGCATTTTATCAGAACACTATACACAATTAATTTATTTTAAATAGAAAAGTACTGGGACCTCATAAAATTAGTCTCAAGTTGGGTTAAACGGTTTTCATTACATATATATTTTCGATAATATCTATTATTTCGAGGGCGCATGAATTTTGGCTCACTATTAGTATACATATTCACGAAAAAGTTGCAGCCGCAAGCAAAATAACAACCAAAAACTAATAATCGGTACTTACCAATAGCAAAATAAATATTTGTTCACTTCACAAATTATATTATGGCCGCCGCCGTGTGTCCGACATATCCGATAAATAAAATGTTAGACAATAACTATGTCAGAGATTCATTCGAAATATTATTCTTATATTCAGACAATTTTTAGCCTAAAACTGTACAAAAGAATAAAACACGCAAAATTTGAGAACAATATCTGTATAATGGTATATAATTAATCTCTAAGTCAGCTAAATGCTTCGGCTTGTACAGCTATTGCACAGCTGTTAGACAGCTAGATCTACACTTAGAGCTGTATAATTTGGGGCCTCTTTTTGAGTTACAACGTCTGAATATCCGGGATATACAGCCCAAATACAGCAAAGTGGAACAGCCTAAAGTCTTTAAAATTTTCGTAGTACAGCGTTTATACAGTTATAAATGTTATCTGGGATGCGAGTAAACAGAGACTTTTCTATTTTACCGGTTAATACAGTATCCCTACAAAGTTAAGTTAGTACCTAACTGCAAGTTATATGCGAGTCAACAGAGCATTTTCGATTTCACCGGGTAATAGATACAGATATTTTTTATAACAACAAAGAGGTTTTATACGGCTGAAAATCCATTTACGTTTTTAGAATAAATAAATGTGTCCCTAATTAAGACAAAAAACATAATTAAGTATATTATTATCAAATTATATATTTATAATTCACAATAATTTGTTATTCACAACATTTGCATTTTATCACTATTATTATAATTAATTTGAAGTAGGCTGTATGGCTGTATGTAATCAATCACCTTAGATTTGACGCGTGCAAAAAAAAACTTGCGCGTTTTTTCCCTTAGCTAATATTAATTAAGTTTTTATAATTATGTTATGTATTCAATAAATGTTTGTTTTTCCTCGCAAGTGTGTTAAAAAAGTACGTATGAAACTCGTGAGAAAATTACTCACTAGACACTCGGCTGATTTACGCCCTCGCCTGCGGCTCGGGCTGCAACCCACAGCCTCGTGTATAATGAGCAACCTTAGCTCACTTGTATCATAATATACAATTTAAATATACAATGTAACATTGCCGTTCATGTTAAAATTTACACTTTAGCCCGTCAACAAAAAGTGGACACAAATGAACTTGTCGCAATTGTTCACAAGGATCTACTTACTTAAGCGCTATTCAAAAATACTTGAATAATCTGCGTAGACTCTTGCTTAAAATGTTCGTTAGACTTGTGAGAAGTTCTATGACTAACTTTTATCATAAGCGCTTTAATAACCCTCTCGGTACAAAATGTCCGTTGTTGGGTTGTTTTGTGTTATTAGTTTGTCTTTCAACGTAATAAATATTACACGTCTCCGTAGCTCAGCGGTCAGAGTATTCGCCCGGACGACAGTGAAAGATTGTGGGTTCGAAACCCATCAGAGCTTAGGAAACGGGCAGATTTTTGCTAACATTTCTATACCTATAACTGTAAAAAAACGCGTTTTGACATTGAGTTTTGTTCTTTTTTTTCTACAATAATTCCATAAGTTTTCATATGAATGCAGGTGTATTACATTCCAATGCTTCTTGGAGTATTTGGTATCAAGCCCTGGTAAGGTAGTAGGTAACTTACAATGAAACATTCAGTTTTTTTTAACGTAATATAACGTATCGTATTGTAAGAGCAATCATTGACTTTATCAAAACTTCACATAACTTATTCCGCTAACAATAATAAATGTCAAATGCTTGATAGGTAAAAAGCCTGCTGCACACGGCTATAGTGGTACATAAACTTATCCTATCACTGCGGAACGAAATTATTTTCAATATGGCGAATGGGTGGTCATTATATGGAACGAAATTTTTTTTTATAGTGCTTACAGCCGACACTCTGTTTTGACAGTTATTTTGTATGCAATACAAAATAACTGTCAAAACAGTGGCTCGTCCACTACCGTTGACACCGGGTCAGATAAGTTTGCACACTCTGCCTTGCTACTTAACTTACTTTACCCGTTTACGTACACCCGGCAGAAAGCTTAAAGCAGAGCGCCGGTTTCCGCTACGGTGAGCGGAGATGCGGCTTGAGTGTGTTATACACTGCGGGTTTTGTATCTAAATCAAGATTCTATAGCTAAAGTTAAGAAGCGCACTACCACAAACCGGAGCGGTGTGCGGTGCAGTGTGAGAGAGAATCACCTTAAAGTAAGACGGTTTACGGTTGATTCGGTAAACCGCTATCGACGGGCTTATGACCTCCACACTACTTTACTTCTACTTAGTACTAAGTCTCTTGTAGTACACGACATAGTGGTGTTCT
Source organism: Crambus lathoniellus (assembly GCA_949710035.1). Lineage (NCBI taxonomy): Eukaryota > Metazoa > Arthropoda > Insecta > Lepidoptera > Crambidae > Crambus > Crambus lathoniellus. Next base: position 53,348,379 of record OX453296.1, read on the forward strand.
TATTAATAATAATAATAAATAAATCTTTATTCTCTCTTACTGCATTTAAGGATTGTATGAAAACTAGTAGTGATTGTTTTGGGAACTTTGTCATTGCATTTTTGGCACACCATGGGATCAATGGGCCTTTTCACAGTTTCATTGCAATGATATCCCTAACGTTTAGACAAATTTTCTTTCTTTGGAATTTATGCAAGCGTGAATGTCTATTTTGACCGGACTGATTTGATTGTTCTTGTGTTGTCGAAAGTATGGATACTAACCACGTGTCTAATTCAAAGTGATCGTGATAGATTTTGAGTTCCACAATTAGCCCCATTTTTAAATTTTGTTACAAGATAAGATACTTCTTAGATACGTGAATGTGTCAACGTCAGGTTTACTTGGAAACTTGACCGATCATCAAGTACTGCTGCTAATAAATTATATTAATTATCGTGTCCACATTCTCGCCTTTGGCAATAATGCACTAGCTACAGTATCGACAATCAATACTCAGTTCACTTGGCAGACAAGTATCGCAAAGTGTACACCTAGACGAAATTGTACCTGATCATAATGTTTAATACTCGCTTTGTAGGCTTTTACTTCGAAGATCTTTATATTTTGTATAAAAACATGTTCGTGGAAAAATAAAAGCGAGATCTTTTATGCTCGACGCAAACGGGCGATCGCCCACTGCCACCGGCGCGCGGTGGCAGTCAAAATGCTGCCCAAAAGTATGGAAACTAACAGCTCTTTGCTTTGACGGATGTTATAGTTTACTCGAAAACGAGAGCTTTTCGTACGGAAACCCCTTTTTTATCCTGTTGGACACGCCTTCGCGTACCCCGTACCGCCGCCCGGGGAGACGAGGGGGTTATGTGAGGCTCGAACTCACTAAGGCTGCCTGTCCATAAAAGCGGAGCGGAGCGAACGAGTGTTGCGGAGAGGAGTTACGGGCTGTGTCTGTCAATTGACGCGGAGCGAGGCAGCGGAGTGGAGAGAGCGAGGCTGGGAGCGGAGAGGAGTTGCGGACTGTATAGAGCTAGGCCTGTACGCTTCGCTCTGCCGCCTGGCTCCACCGGCCGCCTTGCACCGCTACCTCGCTCCGCTTCCGAAAATGTATGAATTTTAAAACTAGCTCCCAAATCCCTGTCCACTGGAGAGGAGCAGGGGTTGTATGCAATCCTATTGCTTCAATTTTCTCCGTTTCGCCGCTCCGCCAGCTCGCTCTGCTTCTATGAACAGGCAGCCTAAAACCCCCAGGGTGCTCCCTTTGTACTTGGACGGAGATTACGCGGCATGTGTGTGTGGTAGTCAGCGTGTCTCCGCCCCGTGCCTGCGTCGTTCGTGCAGTAGCCCTACTGTTGAGAAATAGCCCCCCTTTATACGCTCTATCCCGCAGGATTGCGATTGACTGTTTGATGTTGTTTAGGACTTATTCTTGCATCTACATATATCATTAGATAACCCATGGTAACCAGCGCTCTTGAGTTCCACAAAAAATATTTAAGAAGACCTTTGGGTACGAAATATTTTTATCCGTACTTATCTATAAGACTACTTTTTAACTACAAAGGTCTTTATAGATTAATGTTACAACAACTTTGGGTACTATACAAATTGATCCGAACTAGTCTTTATATATTCACTCTTTTACTTCAAAGCTCTTTTGTATTTCGTTTAAAAATATGTTGGTAAAAACCACGCTTTTATCTCTTTATCGGGCTCGATACAATACCTAGAAACGAGCTGATCCTTGCTTGCATTGTGTGGCGGTGTTACTGCTTCCTACTTCGCCTAGGTAACCATGGCAACCAGTGCTTAAGTAATAACACACAAATATGGCGTTTTATTATTAATCATAAAACGTTAATCATCGCAACTATAAGTACTTACAAAGTTTATAAAACCGCACTTGTCTATATTATGTGCTCTCAATTTTATTGTCTGTCCTGTTTTATAGTACTTACCTATAGTACCTCGTAACAATGTTTTCGATAGGTATTGTTGTTTTCCGACAGTTTAAAATAAGCTTGTAGTACTCATAGAGTATTCCAGCAGGGTTATCCACAAATCTTCCGAAAGTTTCCGTGTCGGATTGTTTCCGGAGTCGAATGTCAACTATAGTTTCCGTCAGGAGGCCAAATCACTATTCGCAAACCCTGTTCGAAAGATCTACTACCACAGACTAGTTAGTAAACAAACTTCTTACTGTAATAGTAGTTTGTTACACAAGGAACGTAAGTGAGCTATTACAGAACAAGATCCAATGTGGCGCCCGTGCGAGCGCAGCTCGCAAAGGGCGCTAAAGGATCGAGTGCACCCGAGATATTTAGACGCCCGAGCGAGCGAAACGAGCAAGGGCGAACATAGTTCGAGGCAACACACGAAACTAATATAACATAAATGTTTGTATCGAACCCACTAGCCAGGGCTCAAGAGGTATGATCAATTAGCTAGCACTGAGCCGACCTACGGGCTCGATACAAAGCGAAAAGCTTACCTATTGAAAACCATTATTTTAATCTGAATCGATTTCCTACTTCAGACTATTATAGAGGATTGCAATGTCTGCTGCTATTGTTATTGAAATAAAATTCTGGTATTCATTACGCCGAGTAGTAATTTATGGGATATTAAAAAATAAATATTTCGTCTTAAGAACTTATAAGTACATACTTACTAATATTGTAATTAATTTTCGGTATATGGAGATAAGTTTGCGAACTGAAGATAGCCTAATCTTTTATCCCGGAAAAACATCACATTCTCGCGGGATAACGTTGTGTAGTCCACGCGGGCGGAAGGCTTGTTCTAATAATATATTCTATTCTTCTAATATTAATAATATTGTATGCTTGCGAAACACAAAAGCTTGAGATATTTTTTGATGCTACAGTAAATTACGAACTTGTATAATTAAACCTTTAATGAAACAATAATTAAAACTTCGTACCTAGTGAATATTATTAAAGTTTGTCCTCTGTCGCTGTTTAAGTTAGCAGGTTGTTATACTTTAAGGCGCTACTCGGAAAAAGTATGGACTTTTTCATTTAAAACTATAGGACGGTTACAGTTGTTACAAACCTGGTAATAAGATATAATTATATTTTTTCATACCTATATCTAGATTCGTATAGTTTCAAAAACACGATTTTATGATTTGCCTCGAAAGTTTTTCTTTTCGAAAAGACTTCTTAAAATTACGAAAATTCAAGATTATTCTGAAATGGGGTTACTTACACTATTGTAAATTGGTTTAATTAGTGGACACCAATAATATTTAGGATCGTATAGAAGATTTTTTTTAAAATTGCTAGTTTTTTAATACGAAGTGATTTAATAAGCATACCGCGTTAATAGCAGACTACCGGTATAGTCGGCATCACCGAAAAGATATTTCGTACGCGGCGGGGTGAACGATGTAAAGCAAAGGATGATGGGAAGTTTTGGGCCCACCCCTTAATAGAAATAAGATACTCATTAAGGTCAAATGTCAGTACTTTCAGAGTTATACTACTTATTATACTGGCAAGATAAAAGTGATCCCAATCTAAGCAATAACAAATTCTACATGTCTTAGGTATTAGATTAGATGAACCACGACCAGACGCAACTTAAAATTGTTTTTAATAATGTTTTATTTCATTTTGCAGACAAATGCATCCTTAGGCCATAACATTTTTCTTCAAACGAACAAAAAATATTCAAAGTGCGACTTCATAATACTCTGTTCTGAGATGTAAAGACCAGCGTCAACAATTCTTAATGAAGGGTAATTCAAACTTGGAAGTGAAGATGAAAATATTTTATCGTTTCTTGCATGCTTCTTGTCATTTATGATATGACGTATGATCGTAACATGCTTTGTAATCGTAATCTTTTTTGTTTTAAGTGAAATACATCTATTTTTACCATTCTACCTTATAAATATCTATAAAGAATATGTTAGACTGAGACAACTTTCAGACGTCGTATCTCCGAAAGTATTAACATTTGACCATAGGTTTATTAGTAACTAATGTTCCGCTTAAAAAGCCCTATCCAACGGTATATCACATGTTACTATTGAGGGGTGGGCCCAGACTCCATTCATTTGCGCCCATTGTCCTTTAAATAAGTAAGTCACCATGATGGCGGTCAATAGGTACTAATGGATCGCAGACCAAACATTTATGTCAAACAAACGCCTTATTGGACAGAAATATTGATCGCTCATCATAATTTTATACAAGGTATTGACGTGACGCCATAGGCTTATAGCCTACTGGTAGCTCCGTCACTGAAATTGTTTCCAATATTCCATATTACTGTTTGCACGGGTTCGTGGGTTACGCCCCCGGTGTGTGACGTCCCCGTGGTGGAAGCCCCCGATTTTCAATTAAGTTATAACAGCCGATTTCATCGCAATAAAAGTGATTTGTACCAGATACAGTCGACAAAAAAAGTGTTTATGAACTAACTAGCCTTCCGCCCGCGGCTTCGCTCGCGTGTACTACACGACGTTATCCCGCGGGAAGGTGATATTTTTCAGGAATAAAAAGTAGCCTATGTCCTTTCTCAGGCTCTAGACTATCTCTGGACCAAAATTCATTCAAATCGGTTCAGTAGTTTAGGTGTGATTGTGTAACACACAGACAGACAGAGACGCATTTATAATATAAGTAAGGATTAAGTAATTAAATTTAACTGATTATTATGAGTATGATGAACGGGCATAATTATTTGATTAGGTAGATATTTTTATATTTTTTCTGCATCAAAATCGGTTCAGCCAAACGCAAGATAATCGCGGACAAACATACATACGTACATACAAAATATACATACATACATACAGATCAAACTGAGAAGCTTTTTTTAAGTCGCTTAGAAATGGTAAAAATGCAAGATATTTTTATTAACGTAGGTGTTACTTTTGTAGTAAATAACAATATTAAAATAATATTTTCTCAGAATTCCCACACATTTAAGGGATGTCGCCATAGTAAAAAGTTGTCACTATATTAATATCTTTCACCTGACGCCTCCACCACGGGGGCGTCACACACCGGGGGCGTAACCCACGAACCCCACCCGGGCGAAAACCACAGCCGGAGTATAGAAACTAAAATAAATTTAATTTGCCATGCGTTTCCCATGCTTTGGCAAAACCCAATGGGGATCCACGCGCAAAGCTTAGCGCAGATGGCGCCAGAGGGACGCGATGGCCGCTGTCAAAGTTGTTGGCACTTTGTTTAATAAAGGATATTCGATTTTTTTTATATTAAAGCCAAGTACTTAATTGAAACTCCTGCTGAGGAACTCATCATGATGTAAATAGCTCCACCATATTGCTGAAGAATACTAAGCAACATATAAAAAGTTACTTTGACAGGTAAATTTGTGTTTCCTATTACTAAAACAGTGTGATCTTCGACCCTCATTTTACACATATCGGTACTAATTTCAGATTCAATAAGAACATCATCATCAAAAAAATTATTTGCGGAATTTGTGGTTAGTTTTTGTATGAAACTGACAGTTTTTAATGGCCATGGCGACGATGCGCCACCTGGTGTGAGAAAATGGCAGTAAGGATCGCTATTTATTGAAACCTGTGTCAGATTATAGTGGCGCATTGTACTGCTCCACAGAGTATGTGGTCGTAAGTAGGTACATCCTCTTTGATCTATTATCCTCTTTGAAATGAATGGTTGCATCTTTCGTTTGTGCCGGTGGCACCTGCTGCTTTTAGTCTGTGCTGCTTTAATATCGTAATCCTTACTGTGCTTCACTGTAAAGGACAAAAGAACAACAACTTCAATCTATAAAATACTTGAATGATATAAACAAAACAGTGGGAAAAATATAACGCGTAGCACGGAAAATAGATTCATCAACTAATTATTATTTTGTTATGCGAGGTGGGGCGCTTTGATAGTTAAATTTGGTCCCTAAACGTCTGTTAATTTTATTTTATTTTGGTTGTAGTAATCAAAAACTAAAATTATGCATGCATCCACAATGAAATTCTGTAAGTATGGGTCTTATATAACTCCTTATTTTTGCTTGCGTATTGCGTCTATATCGATATAAACGCGCGTTGACGGTGCGCTCAAAAATACGCGATGTCTAGGAATAAAGTTTCATTTCATTCGTAAGTATTATAAATATTCTAACATATAAACAATGAATAAATTATGACGTTTATGAAAACATTTTTGCCATTTTTCAAATGTGATTCGTTCGCTCGCTTGTCAGGTAGTACCTTCGAGCAACGCTGGTCTTCCGTCCCGGAAGGGAGTAGCCTTAGCGAGTTTACTCTATTCAAATAGTTCTGTCGTTTTTTGGGGGGGGAAATGTGCACACAAGTGCAATTCCGTATACTTACATACAAAAACAATACTGTAAAGACGACACTAACACATAGAAAATGAAACAATACAGCGACAATTCGTGTATGGATGAGTCACAACTCACTCACACATTGCCTCGATTTCAACGTAAATAGGGCTGGACTCAACTGTCGATGCAGCAATATCGATAAATTTCAATTTCGGAAGAAGGACTAATAAAGGTAACAAACTGAAACATATTACTAATATTATTTTTATTTATCGGTTAAACAATTATTGCTTAACTAGTGGATCCTCGCGGTTTTACCCGTGTGGTACCCGTTCCCGTGGGAATGTCGGGATAAAATATAGTCTATAGCCTTCCTCTCTAAATGGACTATCCAACAATAAAATAATTTTTCAATTCGGTTCAGTAGTTTCTGAGATTAGCGCGTTTAAATAAACAAACTCTTCAGCTTTATAATATTAGTTAAGATTTCTTATAATTATTATTAGGTATTTATGTAGGATCTTACTAACAGTTTTTGATATTCTATTATATAAAAATCTCGTGTCACGGTGTTTGTGGTTGCGCTTCTCCAAAACGGTTCGAACGATTTTGTAGTAATGTTTTTTTTCTTTGTAGGTACGAGAATAGTAATAAGACTTAATATTATACCGCTATTTCTAAGAGCTGATGATTTTATACCGCAATCGCTACTGATGATCTGTTTTGTAAGAGTGCGACCACATACGCGCTGTGACACGAGATATTAAAATTCAAAATTGCTATTTAGGTTGATATTACAACACTTGTGAACGTCAAAGCAGCTACGCCATCAGTTCGCAAATCCTACGGCGGGAGACCTTGCAAGAAGAACCGGCAAGAAAAGCTATATGGGCAATCTTTTTCTCCCTGTTATATTTTATACAGAGTCGTCAAATTGAAATTGAATTCCATCACAATAGAATACTTAATTTAAGTAGTAACATTTGCTCTTAATATTATATAATGTAACAGTAAACCATTTTCAACTAAACAAGAAATCAAATATGTGGGCGCGAACGTTGTAAACTGAAACAATTATTGACTTGCTTGACACTTGACACCGTGTTTACGGAATGGACATTTGGTATAAACAATCACAGTACTTTGCCATATCAATAATTGCGCTCTGGAATGATCCAGGAGCGGTGCCAATTTGATGTCTGTTTACAACACTGTAACCTGAAACCATTGTTTTGTCCTTGGGGAATGTTTATGGTTAATAAGTTATAATCTTAATTGAATTTCTAGAAAGATCAAACCAGTGTAAACAGGTTGTTTGTAGCATCATATAAATAGACGGGACTGAAGCCCGGCAGATCAGAAGTTGTCTAGCCAAAGGACACGGCACTAAGAGAGTGCTCTGAACTGCAACAAACTTTTCCATGAATTCTTTAATTCAGGATTTTTATGGAAGCTGTAAACACAAAAAGTGCGATAAATAAACAATGAAATCATAATGCTTTCATCATATTTTATCCAAAAAAAAATAGGCCGCCGTGGCCGTAATCGATCGGACGGGCCTATTATTTTTATAACGTATATTCGACACCGCCGTGTCTTCATTGATACTTGATGTTACGGAACCCTCAGTGCGCGAGTCTGACTTGCTCTTGATCGGTTTTTGTTTATTCTAATTACATGCTAGGTAACCCAATAATAATAACGTACTATAGTTCATATAAAACCATGATAACAATCATTTGTACATATGAACAAATAAAGTCTCGTCGCGTCGCCAACTCCCTCTCAAATTTATCGACAAACATTATGACATGTAACGGTAACATCACTGTGTTGCCCATCGTCTCGGCGAGAAGTCGGATTTATCGCGCGACCGATCTGAAATTTGTATAAACCGATCGAGTTAACATGACAGCTGCAGGTTATACCCGTCCTTCTCACTCTCCGGGCATGCGGAATCGAGTGAAAGAGAAGAGTATAAACTGCAGGCGTCATGTTTGCTCGACAGAGTTATATGGGCGAGCGGACTTGATGTTGCTGAACAAATCCGTCAACAATTTAAGAATAAAATATGCGAATTTGGTATTTAAATGTAATTAAATAGCAATAATATGATCAGAATTTACTTGCATGTGAAATGTTACACCATCTTTTTGTTAACTTGATGTTTCAGACCTTTTTTCTACAGCAAAAAACTGAGCAATTCGGCATTTTTAATACTGCGGCGTTCACTTGCGCGACTGGACTCGGTCTAGTAAAAAATCTGAGTGCAACTAGTTTTTATAAACGCCTATGCCCACTTGGGCTAGTACTTTGACAGAGGGGAAATGCTTCGTATGCCTACTCCCTTCCGAGACGGAAGGCCCGCGTTGCTCGAAGGGTAGTACGATAAACCATTACGTCATAGTCTAAATAATATAATATATTAATATATTCCAAATGGCCACATTTTCTGTACTTGACGACGAATTGTTAATAGATGTGGTGTCTAAACACCCACCCTTATTTGATTCGTCAGTATTTTCTCGCACAACATTATTCCGATATGATTGTATATCGGAATAATGTTGTGCAAGAAAATGAGTAAAATACTGTCTAAAACAGGAAAAATAAAAATATAATATTAATTATGGTCAGTTTGTAATGATAGTTACATAAAAATATGATGCACTAATATTATGTCGAAATAGCGTTTAGTGTTACAAAATTTCCCCTGAAAAGATGGTAATAGGCTGATACGGTCGTGTCTCGTAATGGAAATTGCGTTGTATTCTATACTTATATTCCGGAATATTACTGGAAGGTCTATTTATAAAGTTGTTAAATGATATTGCAGTTAGACCGGCATGGTAAATAATTTGTAATACATTTTTATCCTTATCTACTATATTATTTATGTTATAAGTAGGTGAAAAGAATACCTTTCAATTGAGATATTGAAGGCCTATTTCGAATAACTGAACTGTTAATTATAAATAAATTAGCTTCGTTTGCTTCCCTGTAAAATTAGTTTTTCATATAACAGCCTTATTGGCCGGGGCAAGCGAATTAACACCTGTAGTTTAAATTTATATGCTAGCCACGCCCACAGGTCGCGCGACGCGGTCGCTTGCGCTTCGCGTTGTTTTAAGCATTAAACATTTTTTTTTATCATAGGCACAGGATATAGTTAGGCAACCCATGTGCGATGTGATTTCTATCAATCTAGGCAGTATCTAGCAACTATTCTTTATTTGAATTAAATATAACAGATATGGTAGATATTCACTTAAACCGGATCTCGTACTATCAAGCTCATCCGTGCTTCACAAACCACCCCAAGTCGTTAGTCCCAGCTGCATTTGTAGCTATCAAACGTCCAAACCATTAGTAGGTAAATGATCTCCTTACCCATCCAACCCAGATAGCACTAAAACTATTTAACCTCTGCTTGTTATCTAAACATTAGAAGAACTTGTAATAAGGTTCACTTTCAACTGTCATTTAGTGGCGTTATAACGCCCCGCAGGTATAAGTGGGTAAGAAAACCTACAGGTACTAGAGACTACTAGCTACTAGTAGAGTTCCACTATCTGTGGAAACTTTAAATTGGCCCTCTATAATTATGTCATCGACTAAGAAGCTGAAAGTTTCCAAAATTTAAAAAAAAAATCTATTTTGTAGGTATTTGTTTGAGCTGCTACAATCATACGAGCACTGCTCGGACCGCAACTTCGACTACTCGCGCCCCGCGGTTTTGGCTGGTTCGAGCCGAATGCGCGCCATCGCGCAAGCTGCTAATGCGAATGGGCAGGGTTCGCAGTCACCCAGGTTAGTGCTTATTTATAATGCAGAACATCCTATTATTGGCGCCCTAGAGTTAAGCTCAAATGGCAAAACTAATGATCGATTTTGTACAATATAATAATACTATTTCACTTTTAAATGTATACTGAACTTGTTTTTGAGCTAAACTTAAGTGAGCCAAGGGTGGGATGATGACTGATGAATAAAATACGAATAAAAAACGAGAACATATTAAACTTTTAGAGTCGCTTGTAGACTCTTATCAAGGAGTTTTCATGCTAGCGAAATAATTCTTTTACCATAGTTTCTGTATTTGAGAGTTTATTTATATATTACTTACATAAAATAAAAAAATATTCACCATGCTTATTATTTAAAAAGCTGAACCACTGTATTGGAACAATCAATAGTCGTTACATTAAATAAGTTTAAACGAATAATCACTGTCACTAGCGCATTTTAGCGTGAATAAGCTATTTGTAATGATTTCAATTACTAATTATACCTAACAATAAAAAAGCAACACAAGCTGATAGAGATGATAATTTAAAAAAAAATCTTACTTTGCACAGTGACAACGAACATAGTGACTCCAGCCCCAACCGTCGCTCTGTATCACCGAGACCCGGTAGCAGTGCGGCTGGTAAGTACATCTTCCTTCTATACAACGTGTTAAAGAATAAGCACAAAACCTCTAAGGTGGTGATTGTGCTCATGAATATGAACAACTTTTAATATGGGGCCAACTTAAGAACTCAACAAAAAAAAACAGCTGTTTCATTCAAATTGTCAATACCTACTCGACCAAAATAATGGGCCCATAGCAAAAGTTGTTCATATTCATGAGCATGAACACCACCTAAGAGGTTGTGCGCTAATTCATTAACACTTTGTATACAGGATGGAATTTTTCATGTCACCTGGAGGGAAAGTACTCGAAACAATAGAAATTTCCAATTTCACTGGTTCCTTCCACTAATTCAATCAATATTTAAACAGGATCAAGTTCTGGAGCTCAAAAGCGACCATCCCAAGAGCAAGAAGTCCATCTACCACCTAAAAAGCGACTGCGTATGACCGAAGCGGCTTTCCTTCGCCGGGACTCGTTCATCGACAGTATGTTTGGCGGCGTCCTGCTCACTCGCGTAGAATGCACTGAATGCCATTCGTCGTCCCTCTCTCGCGACGTGTTCCGAGACCTGCAACTGGCGTTCCCGGAGAAGCCCGAGGGTTGGCAGCACAGCGTCCAGAACCTTCTAGAATACTACTGCTCGAAGGAAAGCTTGACTGGCGACAACCAGTACGAATGTAGGGATTGCGGCGGGCTCCGCGACGCAGAGAGGAGTGTGCTCATTGAAACCACGCCCAAGTATTTGATCCTAGTCCTGAAGAATTTCAAGTGAGTCCTTTTTAGATCACGTTTACTTTGTTATTTTAAAATATCCATGATATGTTTTTCAGCATATGCGTGATCTGAACAAAGATTGTTCTGAACTGGTATCCCCGAATAAGACATACACCCACTTGCAGGAAGCTCCATTAAAGTTAATGCTCCATTAAGTCTATTGCTGTCACTTTTCGTTGTCAAGAAATAAAAAGTGGCAGCAATAGATTTAATGAAGCATTAACTTTAATGGAGCTTCCTGCAATTGGTGTAAGTATAGTAAAAAATTACGATGGATTTTTACCTTTTTTAATTTTAAAAGTGAACTGCTGATATCACTTGTATTTACTGAATTATTCATTCTTCAATGGAGGGGAAACAGTAGACAATTCCCTCTTTTAAAAAATAATTCTATTCTTTCTTTACATACAATAATTTAAATTTTTTCATTGCCGGCCCGAAACAATTATTATTACTTCACTCGTTCTACTTCAATCGGCTTGTGCCTGCCGCCCGGCTTTACCGATTAATGCCGACAAAAATAATGCCGGTTGTGTGTCAACCCTTAGTTTTCATTTTTCATATGTATTTATAATCTTTATTTTATTTCAACTAAATATAAAATAGTTTTAATACAACTGAATGGTCTACCATTAGTGGCGTAGAATGTCATAAGCTCGTTATCCTTTGCTCTCCAATGCTCGTCCGTCTCAATCGAAGCTCAATTGGATTACGTGTGATGTGAGACGTTCCGGCTGCAGCAACTTCATTATACAGTTTAGCTATTTACACAATTCTCATCACTTTTATATGCATCACCTTTATACTGATGCATTTTTATAATAGATTTAGACACTCCTAGCGTTACGTTAGATTTTTTATTAGTAGTTACTTTTACCCTTTTAATCCGCGTGATAGAGAGCCCTTTGTCCTGCAGTGGGACGAATCAGAGGGTCTACTCCGAAACCCAAAATCCTAAACTTCATTACCTATAACCGAACCAAACTGTTACTCTTCAGTCATATGAATCGAGTGAAATGTGCGGAGCTAACGAAGTTTTGGATTTTGCGGAGTACGGTCTCAGACTAGCAAAAATAAAAACGAAATTAATCCTACTAATATTATAAATGTGAAAGTTTAATTAGATGTTCGGATGTTTGGATGTTTGTTACTCAATCACGCCAAAACGGCTGAACGGATGTGGCTGAAATTTGGGACACAGATACTTTGTTTGTAGCCTGGAGAGGAACATAGGCTATTTTTTATCCCGGAAAAATATCACATTCTCGCGGGATAACGTCGTGTAGTCCACGCGGGCGAAAAGCTAAGTCTTTTTATATATTTATCTATTTTATATCTTTCCTTACAGGTTCGAGCCGAAACTGCAAGTGCAGACGAAACTAATGCACACGATGTTCCACAACCACATGGTGACATTACCCGCGGTGCGTTCCCAAGCGGAGCACTCGGGCTACACGTTGTATGCCGCGGTCATTCACGCCGGGACCACCCTGGATTCGGGCCATTACTACACCTTGGCGAAAGACAGCGACCAGTGGCATATGTACAACGACGACGTAGTCTCCTCCACCAACGAGGCGGAACTAAACGGACTCAACCGGTGTAGCACCCCCTATATCTTGTTCTACCGGCGCACCGACATCGAGGAAGGGACCGCCCCCTCCATGGAAGAGCTCCCCCCCAAACTGCAGGAGACAGTGATGGCACACAACAAGCACTACGTCGACACCGTCCGCAAGATGCGGTTGACACGTCCATGACAATTAAGGTCGGACAAATACGTCGATTTTTCCGTATTGGATTATGTCGATCCCGAGTAAATCAACGCGGCGCAAATTGCTTTCAAAAAGTGACACAAATTTGTTCCCACGAAGACGTTTTAGAGTCTATGCACGCACCGTTACTTTTGGTAGCGCCGTAAAAAATCGCGCGTCGGCGACACGCTTTTTTATCCTGCAGAGCAGTTGGTTTGCGTTTGTATCGATACAGACTTTTAGGGCGCGATCTTTGCGGCGCGCGTATGTATCGATACACTCGCGCGTGAACGACGGCGCGATTTTTTACGGCGCTTTTGTTTAACTCGTGTGTGCAAAAGTCTACAGGCTGCGTGTGATTTGCGCGCGTATCGCATTTATATCGATACAAACGAGCGTCGACGGTGCTGCAAAAAGTTGCGGTCTGCATAGGTTCTCAAGATACACAACGATACTGACTACCGTTGGAACGATCGATCTCTTACCTATTAGAAGTAATTTTGTTGCTATGAAATGTTATGAACTCATTAATGTGTATCTATCGAAGATGATCAACACAATTCAGCATATACCACGGATGTGTGTCGTATAATAGTAGTTATTTGTTGTAAGATTTAAAATATTGTAACCGAATAGTAGATATAAATGTTGTTCAACTCCATGTTATTAATAGTGTTACTAATTTTATTGTTTGTGTCACTTTTTGAAATAGCCGGATTGTTTCGTTTTCGTAACTTTGATATGACTTTACTTATAAATTTTTTAATTCTGTTTTATAGAATCTGTTTGTACATCTTCTTGACATATATTTTTTCTTATCGACATTTGACGTAATCGCTCGTTTTAAGGGCCCCAAAGGCTGCCAGTCCGCCACCGCCAGCAGGCGACGGCCTGTCAGTTGGTCGCCATCGGCCATGATATTCGGTTTTTGTATGTAAATCTGTTAAGGTGTGAATTCGTACAATATTTATGTACAATGGTTTCTATGTATTTGTATGAAATACATTTCGTAGCGAGCGTCAGCGTTAGCGACTTCTGTGCGCATGCGTGCGCTTTTCGCACATTAAATACGGCAGTAAGTAGAAGATTAACACGTACCGATATCGACTTTATTTCAAGTAATTAAGCATTGATTTATTTTAAGCAAGCACGTAAATCCGTATCATGCCTAAAATGATGTACATCGCTGTCTATACACAGCATAACTTATATTGGTGACGTATTAAGTAATCAATGCATATATTTTATGATACAGTTTTTTTTGGGTTTCGAACAACAAAGCCTTCCGTCCACTCTAAGTTGATGCCCGTCATGGGTAGGTCTACAGGTCTTGTTAATTTGTTGGCAATCGATGATTTATACGAAACCGTGCACCGTCCAGTGTTAGCCGACTCTTCCTTTGGTTCAGGTATCATAGGGTTTTTTTTACTTTTTACTGCTGCTTGCTGCTGCCGTCGGATTCGAAATCATGGTAGCGTCATGACGCCGCGACGTCAAGCAGCGTCGTGTCGCCGCGACGTCAAGCAGCGTCGTGTCGCCGCGACGTCAAGCAGCGTCGTGTCGCCCAGTACGAACGCGTACAGTGCCACAATCTTTTCTGTTCCGGTGGCCAAATTGTGAAACTAACGTGTTTTTTTAATGTAATTTTGCTTTCAAGTTGATGTCCAACCATAGCGCTGCTGGCAGCTGAAGGTCTTAGAAGTCAGGGCCGGCTAAATTGCAACAAAAAAAAGAAAAACGTACATAGCGCCGCTGTCACCGGACCGGAACAGAAAAGATTGTGGCACTGTACAGTCAGCGTCAAATTGATATAAGCGTCTAGGGTAGTAAAAAAGATCTGAAAAACATAAAACTGTACCTAGTGTGTTGCCGATTGCGGACAACTGACACTTGACAGGCCGATGCCTGCTGGCGGACTGACAGTCTGTGGTGGCCTTTAGAGGCACAAAGATTCAAGACATGGTGTTTTCGTATAGCGTTACATATTGTAGGACGTAAAATTACTGACTATTTTAACAGTATGACTGATATGAGTGAATAAAGACTTTACCTACTATTCTACTACTACTATGCTCCATGCGTATGGGTCCGGTTTTCCATTTAGATATCGCTGCTAGGCAAGTTATTCTCATATCTTCGCCTAAATGTAATAAAAATGGTTTACAATAGTTATCTACTGACTTTTAATTAGGTTTTGTATTTTGGAGTAACGCATTGGGACCTTTCCCTCACTTATCGAGGTTATTGAAGCCAGGCACTGCTAATCTCACTACAGTCAAAAGTATAAAAAAATGGACATACACCCAACCATCAAATTTCATTTCGATTAATATTTTTTTATATATAGTTTTATGAAATGTGTTCTATTTATTTAGTACAAGTGATTTAGCAAATTTACGTGGACAAACATTGTATTGCTTTTTCAACGCTTTTGACTGATATACCATTTGGTAGGAAAATCACAATTTGAGCATTTATTAGCCTCAACAACCTAGCGAAGTCTTACATTTTGTTTAAGATCTATGAAGTTTTTTTTATCATGCTCAGACAGTCTGACATTTCGTTAAAACTCGGGGGTAATTGTCTACTCAACATCAATCGCAATCACATTCAGTTTGAAAGATATTGCACGGCCATTGCTGCTTTTGTTAACTAAAATTTTGTCAACTTTCTTTAACAATAAGTGATGGATGTCAAACCGAAAGCGATTGCGATTGATGTTGAGTTAGACAATTACCCTCGTATAAAAGTGCGACAAACATATCTTCTTCCCCTTATTCTTGAACGAAATTGTATTGGCATTACAGTGCGACAAGCATTTCTGGAGACGTCCATTTTGACAGCTGATTTCGTATTGCAAGTAGCTCCTCTGGCACGGCTGTCACCGGAACAGGCAGGAGTGTGGGACTATAGATTTAATTAATGTCAAACCTCAAAAATAAAGACTATTGCACTGCGTTAAGGCTCACTGATCCAATTTTTGACATTGATTTAATAATTGGCTATTTAAATTGGTTTCCAGAGTTAGAAGGCTGTTCCGGTGATAATCTTTGGAACTAAAACATTTTTCATAGGCAGTCCGTTTTTGTATTGCAAGTGGCTCTTCCATCACGGCTATCACCGGAACTGCTGAATTAATGTCAAACGTCAAAAAGTGAGGACTTTGTTGCGTTCGTTGCCCGTGACACCAATTTCATGACCGTGATACCCCAAGCGGGTAATATGCTATGGAGAATCGCTTTTCCCCATGACACCATGGTCTATTAGTGATAGACTGCTGTGTTATTTATGTCACTGATATTAAAATATTAATATAAATATACTTATCGTTTGTTGTTTATTTAGTTCATATTTCGTTTGTAAGTTTGGTAAAAAGGTTTATTCATAATCAATTTGCATTCAGTAACTCTTGTTTAGTTTACACTTCGAGTTTCACATCTCTACGAGGATGTCACGGGCAAAGCGATTCCCCACAGCACCCCTGGCGGTATCACCAAAGGGGTGTCATGGGTAACGAACGCTTTATTGCAAGGCGATAAGGTGCACTCGTTCAATGTTTATTATGTTTACCATTAATTAAATAATTGGCAATTGGAATTTGTTTCAAGAGTAAGGGGGCAGACACGAATTATATAACTATACTTGTGATTAAAATTATTACGCCAGTGAATCGGTACGATAACTACCGGCGAGTTGTTGCCATGCATCGTGTATCTCTTTGTGTTAATATAGCGCCATTGGTGTCGAAAGACGAGGGCCGACAGAAACCGCGTCGTCTCATAGTTTATTTTTGTTTATACAGTTTATGATTATAATTAAATATAGATTTCTTTATATGACTCATGTTTGTTTCGTGTAAATATTACGATCTCGTAGAGATCTAAGCTTCGGTCAGCTCTTTCATTGAGTCTCACCTCCTCGTGGTTTCTATTGCGGTCGTGGGATATCTTCGTGAATATGTCGTCTATGGCTTCCCTTAGGCTCAACTCACACTGGCGCAAAGTCGAAGCGTCAATCTGAAATTTCACATTGCAAATTCACCCTTATCTTCACAACGTAATGCACATATTCCTTCTGAGTAAAAAAAAGACTAGCGTCGCCGCGAGTATGCGCGCGCGTTCGTGCGTCTTTATTTCTCAGAAGAAATATTTGCTGTATTCGTCCTAAGAGATAAGGGTGAATTTGCTATGTGAAATTTCAGATTGACGCTTCGACTCGGGGCCAATATGAATTAAGCATTGAGGACTTAGCCCACTTATACCGCACCGCTTCCACCCAACCAATGTATGAGTAGTCAAATATGGACTTAATGTCGTGCTCTGTAGATGCACTTTAGCTTGCGGCAGGCTCGCTTACCGCGCGCTGTCTGCTATTGTATATTGTTACTGTAAAGTGCATTTACAGTGAACGATATTAAGTCCATATCCTCTGGCTGCTCATACTTTGTTTGGGTGGGAGCGGTGCGGTATAAGTGGCCTATGACCTTTACGCGGAAGCCGCGCTGGTACGACACAGCGCCGAAACGGTGACAATAAATTTAACTTGTCGTTTCTGCAGTGCGGCCAGCGACATATTATAAGTGTGTTTTCGACGTATCTGACGAAATCGCCGTCGCGTCGCAGTCGCACGTACCGGTGCGGCCTAAGCCTTACACTTGTTACAGTAGAAATTCCAATGAAAGTGCTCGCCAAAGGAATTAGAGTTAAAGTGTACATTTTATTAATACTTACATTATTTAGAATTAAGTCTGCTACAATCTATCGCAGGTGGTTGAAAACTATCCTAAATTGATTGAGGTATATGAATATTTATTAATTATTATTCAGTTAAGGTTTCGTATCTAAAAAATTATGATATCATGAGTTATTTGCAGTGATATAAATTGTATATTAAACGTAAAGGTTCGTAAATATATTATTCAATTTTTATTTGTTTGAACTTTCATTCGGTGAGTTAAAAAAATCTGTCGCCTCCAGTATAAATTATATGATTTGACAATTTCAAATGACATTACAATCTCCATAGTACTTTGTTCAATGTAGCATAAGTCCAGTCAGCGTCAAATTGATATAAGCGTCTAGAGTAGTCAAAAAGATCTGAAAAACATAAACGCAATTTGATCTAAGCAGTTCGAATCATCATATTGTTGTCATCGCGCAAGGTGTTCAAAATATCTAGGCACTCATTGTTTCATATTTATATAAGCAGTCAGAGTGTTCAAATTTATCTAAGCAAACAAAGCTATCAAAACATCTGTGCATAATGTACAACAACACCATAGTGCACAGATATTTTGAGAGCTTTGTTTGCTTAGATGATTTTGAACACTCTGACCGTTCATATAAATATGAAACAATGAGTGCCTAGATGTTTTGAACACCTTGCGCGCTTACAACAATATGATGATTTGAACTGCCTAGATCAAATTGGTTTTATGTTTTTCAGATCTTTTTGACTACTCTAGACGCTTATATCAATTTGACGCTGACTGTCCCTTGACAGCTCATTTTCGTGCAAAGCAGGATGTTGTTTCTGTACAAGGAATAGGTTCTAATTTTCTAGCGTAAGCTGCGTAAAAAATGTCTAATGCTGAGTTTGAGTTTTATCAGGCCTGTCTCACTTCCATACAAGCGGCGCAAAATCCCCAAGATATTTACCTACTATTCTGATTTCAACCTTTTGCATTGTGTATAGCGTTCATAATACAATAACTGTCTGCCGTCTCGCTTTAATCTGCTAGGGCTGTCAGAGGGACTACTTTATCTGTGAAAGTAATACATTCGAAGCGAGACAGATGGCGACACATGCGGATGCGTGCGCTGCGTGTGCGACAAGTCGAGCGAGTGCCAGCCTATCCGGTGACCGGACGCTTGCGTTTATCATACCTAAACTCGGGAGTGAAGTTCCTGTCCCTTAATGTACTAATATGTATATTCTGTGGTTTCATCTAGGTGTTATTGTTGATCGAAGAGTTTTACTCCAATATTATAAAGAACTTTTTGCTTTGCACGAATGAGCTGTCATAGGACTCGTGCTACTTTGAAAAAGTATGTCTCTGTAAACTAAATAATAATTAATAATTCACAGATTTCTAGTGAAGTCTTCGAATCGAATGGACATATTTTTTGTTATGTTATTAATATTGTTTTCCTGTAAGCAACGTTATACATTGATGAAGTTCATCGAGAATGCATACAGTTAATAATTTTATTATCTTTTGCTTCATTAAACTTATGTTTCATAAATAGCATAAAAATTAGATAAATCACAAAACGTTGTGTACATGTATACCTATGCAATAAATCTGATTGAAGCGAACTTTCCGCCGTTTTATTTTAATAAGGGTCCATTAGTTAGGCAAATACCTATTAATTTGCGTGAAAAAATAATCTAAAGCATTATTATTGGGTACAATCAAATTAAATGGGGCAGACAATAAAATAAACAACAGAGGTTGGTATTAAAAAGCCTCATATAATTATGAAAATTAAAAACAATATTTACAAATGTTTACACACCCAATTATTTGTACACTCGGCAGCAGATCAAGTTATACAGTTGAACTACGATAACAGCTTTTATTACGTAGGGCATAAAGGCGGTCTCAAGGTCAACATGTATATGTGCCGTGTGTGTACAATCGTCAGCACGTCCAGCGTTAGAGCTGCACTAAAAAAATAGCTGTTTTACGTACCTATGCGAAAAGGCGGTTTTCGTGGTAAACGTCTAAAGCTTGATTTGCTGACGCTTGTATTTATCAATTTGTACAAAGTTGTACCGCCTACATCAAAAAACTAGGATCCACTTATTAAAATATTTACACATCACCTATCTTTACTTTGTTTCGTATCCAATCCAACGTTTATAAACCTATGAGTCTTCCTCCGAAATTGTTCAGTTTTTCAGTGGCAGCCCTTGCTATTTTCTTGACAATAGCTCCGGGTACCTGGAATGGAACAGTCCATAAATGATTATAACCTATAAAAAACTTAAATATGTAATACCTAATTCAAATAATAGGTAGGTAAGTACAAATAATTTTTACCGCAACGAAGATTTTCGGTCTACAGTATTCCTACTAATAGTATAAATGTGAAAGTTTAGATGTTTGTATGTTTTTTATTCAATCACGCCAAAACGGCTGAACGGATTTGGCTGAAATACACCGATACTTTGTAGTTTTTATCCCGGAAAATATCCCATTCCCGCGGGATAACGTCGTGTAGTCCATGCGGGCGAAGCCGCGGGCGGAAAGCTAGTACACAATATTTGCGTAGGAATGATTATGAAATTTAATTGCCTTCGCTTTTTAAGATGCGAAAATTTTATTTTTTGATAAAACGTGTTGTTACCTCCGCAATGTCAGTATGTCTACCTGTACGCGTGTAAACGGCCCGATCCAGTGCCCCATGCCGATCCAGTGCGGCAATCCAGCGCTGGATCGATCTACTGGATCAATGTAAATCAGCCTTTAAACGAATCAGGGACCGTACTCTGAAACGCTGATCCGAAACTTTGTTTAGCCCCGCCCTTTTCACTCGATTCTGTCATGCAACTCATGCATGACTGAAGAGAGAGCGACGGGTATAAGTTATTTATAACGAAGTTTCGAGTTTTGCATTTCAGAGTAGGAGGGAACCGTTTTAGATGTCGCATGTCAAGTTTTTGTTTTCGAAACGCGGAGAGTATCGGACACCCAGCAGACATCAAATTGATGTATGATTGGTTCACCTCAATAGCAGTGTTGATCAATTTGGCGCGTCCGGCGCTGTAGAACTTGTCTGCGCTGTTGCCGTACCTCTCCTATTTGGTGATAATATAAGTATGTAATAAGCAGTTCACCTCAAGAGCTGTGTTGATCAAGTTGGACACGCTCTGCGCGCCGCCGACGATAGCGCGTCCGGCGGTGTAGAACTTATCTCCGCTGTTGCCGTACTTCTCCTCCTCTGTGATGGTATCTACGATAGGCTTCGGCTAGAAAATAAGGTAAAGTATTTGGTAAGCAGGGCAAAAAGCTTGGCTTAAAAAAGTAAAAATCCATTACGGAGTTGCGACAACGCTCAACAACCCAAAAAAAGCGCTTAAATCAGCGGCTCGCCAGTCCACAGGCCACTTCGCAATAAATAATAAAACAGTATTAAAGTGTTTTTAGTACACTATACTTTTTAATTTTATAACAAAAATAATCTATAATTCTGATTTGAAAATAAATTACACTAAATATTTCTAATATCGGTTCAGTATTTTTTGAGTTTATCTATTACAAACAAACAAAGTGTATTTATAGTATTAGTATAGATATAAATTGCATCTCGTATTCATTCATCATCATCTTATCATCGTTATCATCAACATATTTTTTTTTGGATTTAATATGTTCAAGTAAGAACAGAAATTGTTTTCAAAGTTAGAAGAAAACATAATGCAGATGTTAGCTCGGCAACGACTCGATTGACACTGATCAAAAATTTCGTCAGAACGCGCTGCGCCACACTAGTAAAGTGTGCACACCCGGGTCGACGCTGCGCTGCGCTGCGCTGCGCCAGAGAAATGTGTTTCTAGCTTAATATTCACATGAAGACCTTAAAATCAACATAAAAACCGGCTGTAATAAATTTTGATTGTTGATTATTACAGGTCAAATCAATTAATTGAAAAAATATAATTAAATGGTAAAAATTTACTAGTTTTTGATTTTTTCTTTTGTATTCACCCAACTACCTATCTGGAAGCCAAATTTGAACTTTCTAGGTCATCTGAAAGTAAGTAGGTTAGAGTTTTGATATTAGGTGAGTCAGAAATAAAAATGACGATTATTGGACTCTAATATCTAAATAACCGTTTGAAGTGTGTTTATGAAATTTGGAACACATGATAATCTCGCAAGTTTCAATATAATATATTTCAATACATGTTTATGTGTAAGTAATAGTTTTTGAGTTATGAGGGGGTCAAAAGTTTTTTCAAATGGTTCATGTACCTACTACTTACACACGGTGCTGCTCGCCAGTTCTGTCAGCTTAAAGCTAGAAACACATTTCTCTGGCGCAGCGCAGCGCAGCGCAGCGTCGACCCGGGTGTGCACACTTTACTAGTGTGGCGCAGCGCGTTCTGACGAAATTTTTGATCAGTGTCAATCGAGTCGTTGCCGAGCTAACATCTGCATTATGTTTTCTTCTAATTTTGAAAACAATTTCTGTTCTTACTTGAACATATTAAATCCAAAAAAATATATGTTGATGATTACGATGATAAGATGATGATGAATGAATACGAGATGCAATTTATATCTATACTTACTAATACTATAAATACACTTTGTTTGTAATAGATAAACTCAAAAAATACTGAACCGATTTTAGAAATATTTAGTGTAATTTATTTTCTAATCAGAATTATACATTATTTTTGTTATAAAATTAAAAAGTATAGTGTACTAAAAACACTTTAATACTGTTTTAACAGTATAATTAACAACCCTACATGATAACGAATTGGTGACTCTTCTAAACAAAAAAAAATAATTTTTAAATTGGCCCATTATTGACGGAGAAATCGGAGAACATAAGTAATAAAAAGCAAAATGCAGAGCTCCGCTGCGCAGTCCGCTACCGAGCCATCTGACGATACAATGCTAGAAAGTGGTGGGGGGTCTGGCGCAATCGGAGCCGAGCGATCGACGTCGCGACAGATCGCTCTGCGCCACACCACACTGCTTAAATGTGTTTCTAACCATACTAAATGTATGAAGCTAGAAACACATTTCTCTGGCGCAGCGCAGCGCAGCGCGATCGGTTTCATACATTTAGTCTCCGCGGGATTGAGGACTTCAATCCCGCAGGCTTGCGGGATTGCGATTCTGACGCGGGATTGGATTCCCAAGTTGGGGAACACGAAAGCGCTATGTATTAACCATAGAGTAACCTATTATAATATAGGAAAGTATTAATAGTCCTGTAGCCCGTGGACATTCAAATTACGAAAAAGGTTACCGTTTGTCTTCGTGAAATTATTATAGATTTCGCCATTGTATATACTATAAGCGAAGTCTTAAAGATCATAACTCGCCGTAACCATAATAGTGATAAGTTTAAAATCTCCAATTATGTTAGTTATTTACATTTCTAGGTTACCGCATTGTTTCGCTATTGTCATGTTGTACAGCTTTGTCCAATTACCATACGTAATAGTAAGACTATGGAAAGTTGCCAAACACTAATTTAAGACCAGATGTAGTCCGACCATTTTGATCATAATTTACATTTTTGAGTTACCGTTTAAAATTTATACATCTGTTAGTAGGCCCTCTGAACAAACCATATACTTATTTTAAGACTGTTTCTGTGGCCGGTTTAGATTTTAAGACTCATTTGGTCCATGAAGAAGAAATGCGAAAATGGCGTAAGTAAAAGCGCATTGAGTAAACTTACTTCTGCAAAACATAATGGAAGACTTAAAACTTGAAGGACAATGAAATCTGGTAACTGACCCCCTGTCAGATTACCTATAAATAAAGAGGAAATGCTAGTTCCTAATATTTTGTCTAGTTTGTTATGCCAGCTCTCTCTCTCTCGGGGTGCGAGCTAGATAACCTCCACGCGTGCTCACCTGCTGTTCGTCCCACTCTATGTTCGCATACGCTGGGAAGAACAGTAGGAGGGACGGTGCACCCTGGGCCACAGAATATATATTAGTACCTTACGGTACAGAAATTTCACTCCCGAGTTTAGGTATGATAAACGCAAGCGTACGGTCACCGGACTAGTATCAATAGGCTGGAACTCGCTCGACTTGTCGCACACGCAGCGCACGCATCCGCATGTGTCGCCATCTGTCTTGCTTCGGGTGTATTACTTTCACAGATAAAGTAGTACCTCTGACAGCCCTAGCAGATTGAAGCGAGACAGCAGACAGTTATTGTACTATGAACGCTATACGCAATGCAAAAGGTTGAAATCAGGTTGTTTTCCAGAATAGTAGGTAAATATCTCGGGGATTTTGCGCCGCTTGTATGGAAGTGAGACAGGCCTGCCTGGGCGCCACTGTAAGTAATTTTCTTGATTGTAAGTAATTACTTACAGTGGTGGCCGATAATCTAGCGAAACCCAATCCAAGGTGTCAGACGTACCGTCGCCGAGGGATGCGTGGCCAAGGGGGAGCTTGGTTCCGAACGGTGTCTCCCCAGGGAGATGGCAATCCTGGATCAGTAATTTCGCCTTACTCGAGCAATCGGAGCTCTGCTCGAGTGGACCTGTTCTAACGCCTAGCAAAGTGGCAAGTTGTACTCTTTGGTATTCTGTATAACTTGCCGCAGCGTATGAATGTGGTCTTTGGTTGGTGCTATAGCCTTTCCGGAACCCGGCTTGTTCTGGAGGTTGGAAGTCGTCGAACCTGCGAGTGAGACGATTCGTAATGACTCTCGAAAACAACTTATAGATATGGCTCAGAAGCGAGATGGTTCTGTATTTCTTCAAGAGAGTCTTATGTGAGAATTATTTTGTTACGTGAACAAATAGTAAGATTTCTAGTGCGCTGTGTAGTGCCGGTACATAAAAAGAATAGCACTACCCCCTGTAAGTAATTACTTACAATCAAGAAAATTACATACAGTGGCGCCCAGGGTGCACCGTCCCTCCTACTGTTCTTCCCAACGTATGCGAACATAGAGTGGGACGAACAGCAGGTGAGCACGCGTGGAGGTTATCTAGCTCGCACCCCGAGAGAGAGAGAGCTGGCATAACAAACTAGACAAAATATTAGGAACTAGCATTTCCTCTTTATTTATAGTAATCTGACAGGGGGGCAGTTACCAGATTTCATTGTCCTTCAAGTTTTAAGTCTTCCATTATGTTTTGCAGAAGTAAGTTTACTCAATGCGCTTTTATTTACGCCATTTTCGCATTTCTTCTTCATGGACCAAATGAGTCTTAAAATCTAAACCGGCCACAGAAACAGTCTTAAAATAAGTATATGGTTTGTTCAGAGGGCCTACTAACAGATGTATAAATTTTAAACGGTAACTCAAAAATGTAAATTATGATCAAAATGGTCGGACTACATCTGGTCTTAAATTAGTGTTTGGCAACTTTCCATAGTCTTACTATTACGTATGGTAATTGGACAAAGCTGTACAACATGACAATAGCGAAACAATGCGGTAACCTAGAAATGTAAATAACTAACATATTTGGAGATTTTAAACTTATCACTATTACGGTTACGGCGAGTTACGATCTATAAGACTTCGCTTATAGCATATACAATGGCGAAATCTATAACAATTTCACGAAGACAAACGGTAACCTTTTTCGTAATTTAAATGTCCACGGGCTACAGGTCTATAACTTACATCTATAGTAGGGTTGCCAAAAAATTTCAAGAAGAATATAGTAGATTTCTATTTAGGGTGTCAAAAAATATAGTATCAACCTAAAAAATATAGTAGCTTTTAATATTTACTTAATATACATATACCATAGGTGGCCAAATTATTAGGGACAGTACTGAGATTTTTTATTTTTACAGTTCAGTTGAATTTCTGTAACAAATGATTGGTTGTAGGTCTCTTATGTATTTTTTAAATGATTTTGTATTCTATTGAGATCATAAAAACTAAAAATAAATATACAAAACTGTTATAGTTTCTTTGAATAAGTATATATTATACTGATAGACGTAAATAAAGTAAGTTTTAATATGTATTTTGTAATGTCGCCTTTTGCTGCAATGCTCTTAATGCACGCTTTTGCATTTTCCTGTAGTGTGGGGTTGTTTTTTCATTCTCGGATGATAGTTTCTATCAACTGCCGCTTGGTGTAAATTAGTTCCTTCGCCATCACCAGTCTGGTGAGTTACCACATAGAGAACTATGGGGTTTATTTCTGGCGATTTCCCAGGCCGTGGCAAAAAAGAGAAATTTCTATTATTCAAGAATGCAGTCACACTTCTGGCTTTATGGCAAGATGTAGAGTCATGCATAAAGATGTAGAAGTTATCAGGTAGCCATTAAAAAACCTACGGCAGTAGGTGAGTTTCTATGAGTTGCTTGTACTGGTCTTGGTTCATGGTCCTTTTAACAATGTATAGGCGCCCCATGCCTTTGGCTGAGATGCCAGACTACACCATGACACTAACCGGTTGTTTAACCCTCTCCACTCTCCACTAGGCAATCTGCGTGGATTTTTTCCCAGGGCGTCGTCGTCTCACAAAAGAACTTTTGTCAACCAAAACTTGAAATGTTGACTCGTCGGAAAAACACACCTGTAAAATTACAGAATTTATAGAAGAAAATCGTTAAAGACCTATTTAAACTACTCAAAAAAGTTTTAATTATTCGACTCCAACCTGCAACAGTTATATTTTGATGTTGTCTAGCCCAGTGCAGTATTTTCTTTTTCATAGGATCGGTTAGGACTTAGGCGTGGTTTTTTGGTAGGTTGCCCCGACCCATCAGATTCTGTTTGACCAACCGCCTCCGTATTGTCCTTTCCGAAATATTTACACCATCTTCGTTCATCATCATGGTCAAACGAGCAACGCTACAATGTAAATTCATAGACAAAACAGCAAGAATGTTGTTTTATGAACAATTAGTTACCTTATATGGTTATTTAGGACAAGAAAGTCGGTCAAAATTAATAAAAAATACAACAAACAAAAACACCACAAAACCGCGCATTTTTGAAAAAATATCTATATGGGGAGAAATGTCACATTATCGACAGATGAATCGCATATCCTGTGTAGCCACTTGCCAAAAACAATAATAAAGATACCAGTAGCAATATCAAACAAAATAAACTTTAAAAAACAACATAATTTACAGAAACTAATATTACAAACTATATATTACATAAATATGAGCACTGTCCCTAATAATTTGGCCACCCACTGTACAACTCGTGAGGTTTCTAAACGTTTTTTTCAGGTACAAGAATGAAACGACCGACAGTGATGATGTCTGTTTAATCATGGTCAAAATATAGTAGTTTTTTCTACTAGGTATATATTTTTCCAACAGCATATACCTAGTAGCATCATCATGACCCAAAATATAGTAGGCTACTATAATATATAGTAGTTTTGGCAACCCTAATCTATAGGTACATAGTCTAGAGCTCAAGGAAGTAAAAGGCACCCACCTGTAGGATTCCTGAAACTATTTGGTGTAAGTTGTCTTTCTTTGACAAAGCTTGACTGGCCAGACCCTCAGTTTCCAAGACAGCTCCTTCCAAAGTGGTGACTGGTGGCGAGAACCACCCGCCTATTCCTTGGACGTTCAGGGTACCAGCCTGTAGAACCAAAATGACGTATTTATATTACACTTGACTCTAACAAAATTTTGCACTTTAAAGCATAATTATTCACAAACGAAGGCCTCAATCAAAATACTGTTTTCAAAAACCCGCAATATTTTTAAAATTGCTATCCAACGACACCCCACACTATGGGGTAGACAAGAAAAAAAATTACATCCCACTTCAAGTGTAGAAGAGGTACTTACTTACTTAACAGAAAAAAAAATATTTTCAAAATTTTACTTCACCACTTTTTCGGCGTGATTTATATTGTCGCAGGGATTTTGTCAAAGTCGTGATATTATAATTCCACTAGTGAAATTATAATTTCGCGTGTTAATATGAATAGACCTCAGATCATATAATCGATATATATAAAAATGAATCCCTATTTCCCTTGGTCACGACATCACGCGTGAACGGCTGGACCGATTTGGCTAATTTTGGTCTTGAAATGTTCGTGGAAGTCCAAGGAAGGTTTTAACGGTGAGAAAATAGTCTATATATATAAAAATGAATCCCTATTTCCCTTGGTCACGACATCACGCGTGAACGGCTGGACCGATTTGGCTAATTTTGGTCTTGAAATGTTCGTGGAAGTCCAAGGAAGGTTTTAACGGTGAGAAAATAGGGGAAGGAGGGGTAAGTAGGGGTAGAATAGAAGTAGGGTAGGGTAAAGGTAGGGTAGGGTAGGGGTAGGGGTAGGGGTAGGGTAGGGGTAGGGTAGGGTAGGGGTAGGGTTAGGGTAGGGGTAGGGTAGAGTAGGGGTAGGGTAGGGGTAGAGTACGGGTAGGGTAGGGTGGAGTAGGGGGTAGGGCCACGGGAACAAAGTCGCGCTGGGTCAGCTAGTACTAAATAGTATTATATGATCTGAGGAATAGACTGTACGATACAGTATGCACACGGCTGCGAGCCTCGGAAGTCATATAGAACACGTGATAGGTTAGAAATTTAAGGCGATCGCGAAGCGCAGCGAAGCGATCACCTTAAATTTCGTGGTTATTTTTTTTTGTATCAATAGAACTTATGGATTGTTTCATTGTCTATTCATAATTAACCTAGTGGAATTATAATATCACGCGAAATTATAATTTCACTATTGGAATTATAATATCACGCGAAATTATAATTTCACTAGTGGAATTATAATATCACGACTTTGACAAAATCCCTGCGACATATTCATACCAAATTACAGCTTTCTAGTACTAAGAGTCTATGAGCTAGGCTGGGGACAGACGGACATGGCGAAACTATAAGGGTTCCTTGTTGACTACGGAACCCTAAAAACGTACTGTAGGTAACTAGCGCTAAAACGCTCCAGTCGTGCCCAGAGCTAACTGATTCAGACTTCTACGTACCTATATAATATAGATCTTCATTCACCTCATACTTAGAGAAAGCAATAACTATTCACTAAAGCACATCAAAGCAGTTTTACTGCCACATAATATATTCACATATTAAAAGTAATCCAAAGCGGCTAAAACGTCACTTAATTACATAGGTACTCTTTGGAAGCGTGTCAGTTTTGTTAGCACGTCTCAGTTATACGATTTTCTATACAATCCTGCGGGATTGTGATATTTTTCCGGGATAAAAAGTAGCCTTTGTCACTCTACAGCCCTTCAAACTATCCCCATACCAAAAATCAGGTCTCGATCCGTTGCCACTGTCTTGACGTGAAAGACGGACAAACAAATAAACACACTTTCACATATTTTATAATATTAGTATTTGCCTATATTTTTAAATATACAACGTGTAAGCGCAATACCAGATTGTGCTCATGAGAACAACCACAGAACACGGAAAGATTTTTTTCTAGAACAACTTTTACTATGGGGCCAACTCTGCAACTCAAATAAAAATATACCTTCGAGCAACGCGGGCGGAAAGGCGCCGCGTTGCTCGATGGTCAATACCTAGTATAAGTTTATGGTCAATACATACTCGACCAGAATGTACGGAGCAGCTGATTTTTTTTGTTGTGTTGCAGAGTTGGCCCCATACATAGAAAAGTTGAAATTTATGAGCACAATCACCACTAATGAAGTTCATAATATATATTACAGTGGATTACTGTAATATAATATATGGATAATAGGATATATGGATGTCTGTGAACTCTGTAAAAGAAGAAACAGAGTTGTGCAAAAAACTAAACTCACCGGAAGTGTCTTAGGGCCCAAATCGTGGCTGAATAAGCCATTTAACGATTCTGATTTCTGCGCTATGAGATTTTTAGTTATCAACTCTCCATCATCTCTTTCTGGCTCTATAGGACTAGCCAGCAGTACGCCAGATACTGCCTCTGGCTTGTCGTATACTGGCAAGTCTACTCGAATTGGATCGTCTGCGGGCGCGGACCAGCATCCTGCAATTGCGAGGACGAAGATACTGGTGGAGAGAATCATTCTGCAAAGATTAAGTTCACAATTAGCATGTAAGGCAGAATGACGACTGTTGCTTTGCAAATACAATTTTTATTGCTAAGTGTACATTGCAGAGCGTTGTACAATGTTCCAAATTAATCTTAATCTTAAACTTAAAAAAAACTATAAGTATGTATGGCAGATTTACTTTGAACCTGTACTTAGCTATTAAGTTGGCAGTCGTTTTGCCAGATAATAAGTAGGTAAGTAGGTATATTGAAGTCGGTCTGACTTGGCTAATTTTCATATATACGAATTAAAGCCTTCGCAAGTTCTAAAGCTGTACCTAAGTTTTATTTTATTCTCCCGAAAATTTGAGAGAGAACTAGCCAAGTCAGACCTTCGGCTTTAATATATTTTTCACTTCTCATGCTCGTAAAGTTCGTGTTTATGTTGGGTATAGGCTGCATAAAATCGCTTTTTATGCTCTAGTGCATAAAGTAAAATCTTCGTCTAAGTCTCAGATTCAAGACAAAGGTCGTCAGGTAAACAGTCACACACGCAATTAAACTTCGTTACATAAACCTGTTATTTCATTCTGTTTTGTAATTTTGTACATAATACATGTTAAATTACTAAATTAATAAAACTAGGCAAAATTAATGAGTTTTCTTAGAAATAAGTATTTCAAGAGCATTATGGACTACGAGTACGATCTATGCTAAAGTCACTGTGCTGTCACTGCCACGTATAAAAAAAAAGAAAGCCTTCCCGCCAATATGGCGAAGTCATTATTTTTTCTTTTTTGCAATATTGTTATTTATTTTCCTCACACTCGAAATGAAAAGCAGAGTGTATAACTCGTTCATAAAACCCATTTTACCCTCGAATTGACTATCCACTATATGATGATATATAAGTACGTCTCGGGTAAAATGGTACGTTTTATGCACTTGTTGTACAATCTACTAATTATCCTAAGTTATAAGAAGAAATGATATTTAAGTTGTTATAAAATACCTTTTCACTTCTCATGCTCGTAAAGTTCGTGTTTATGTTGGGTATAGGCGGCATAAAATCGCTTTTTATGCTCTAGTGCATAAAGTAAAATCTTCGTCTAAGTCTCAGACTTTAAGACAAAGGTCGTCAGGTAAACAGTCACACACGCAATTAAACTTCGTTAAACAAACTTTATTAATACCTAACGTATTTCATTCTGTTTCTTAAATTTTGTACATAATCCATGTTAAATTATTAAATTAATAAAACTAGGCAAATTTAATGAGTTTTCTAAGGAATAAGTAGGTATTTCAAGAGTATTATGGACTACGATTTATGCTAAAGTCACTGTGCTGCCAATGCCCGTATAAAAAAAAGAAAAAGAAAGTCTTCCCGCCAATATGGCGAAGTCTTTATTTTTTCTTTTTTGCAATATTGTTATTTATTTTCCTCACACTCGAAGTGAAAAGCAGAGTGTATAACTCGTACATAAAACCCATTTTACCCTCGAATTGACTATCCACCCTCGCCTACGGCTCGGATGGATATATACGTCTCGGGTAAAATGGTACCTTTTATGCACTTGTTGTACAATCTACTATATTTTATGTTGTATTATATAAATCTAACGTAGGTAGGTATAGTTATTGCTTACTCTATGTATACGGGACGGCCGTACATTTGTTGCTGGGATTGTCGTCAAAATGAAACGCTGCCTTTGGTTGAATCAGCCAGAGTTCTTGAGGGAGATAGCTTCGAGTTGGTTGTTGCTTGTCCGAGCGCTTGCTGAAGAGTGCATGCTCCATACAAATCCGGCTCGTTATTTATACTCTCGCGGCTATCGCCCTCTCACTCTTACATTTTTATTTCTCTCTCTTACAATTTTATTACAATTGTTATGAATTTCTTAATTGTTATGTTTTTAAACTGTTACACAATTAGCTTATGTCTAAATAATACAATAGTAACGTTATTGTGCCTGTGGAATATTCATTTTGTGAGAAAAAGTGGAAAACAGGTTTTCGGTATAAATATACCTCGCCCCCCGCTTCTTCCGTACAAAACTCGGGCGCACGGGACGCGCGCCGCTCAGTCGTGTGCGGACGTCGTGGCGTTAGGATCTAAGTTTAGGTCATAGACATATGACCTAGGTCTTAAGTTTGGTGCCTAACTACCTAACTTTATCTTTTATCTAGCTTTATTTAGTGTCTAGGTCTCTATACTATTTGTTTACTTATCTGAATGTCTATGACCTAACTAGCCTACCTACCTAAGTTTCCACAGGGCTTTAATGAAAAGGCAATCAGAAAGTATCTTTATTAAATACGAACACAAGTATACATTTCAAAACTTACAAACGAAACAATTATTACTTAACTATTATACTAAATACTAACACGATTATAACTGTACAAACTTTATAGACGGAATTTATCTGTCGTCCGGAACATTCTCCCGCCGTGAATCGGCGTTGAGCCCGATTCATACTTCAACCCGGTGTAGGACGATCAGCTGACAGGAACATTACGAGCTTCTTTGTCGGTCGTCGCAGGGTACCGCCCTTGGTGTGTATATCAGCTGTTCGCACGATGCCGTCTGCGCCGGGGTAAGTTGCCGTCACTACTCCCATTGGCCACGTGTTGCGTGGCAGTGTGTTGTCTACCACGAGCACGACGTCTCCTGTCTTCAGTGCGGGTCCACGGCCATGGGGCTCCCGCCGGTTTTGAAGGTCTGGTAGGTACTCCTTCAGCCATCTCGCCCAGAACATGTCGGCGAGGCGTTGCGATGCGCGCCAGTGGGTGCGGCCTATGAGGTCGTGGTCGTCGAAAGCGCCCGGCGACGTGATGTTGGCCGGCCCGTGCAGCAGAAAATGGTTTGGAGTCAGCGCCTCGGGATCCTCGGGGTTCACAGACACGTGTGTCAGCGGTCGGCTGTTGACGGTGAGTTCGGCTTCCGCGAGCAGTGTGCTTAGGACTTCGTCGGACGGACTTCTCTCGTGTAGCACGGCGTTCAAGGCGGACTTAACGCTCCGCACCAGTCGTTCCCAGGCACCGCCCATGAACGGCGCGCCCGGCGGAATGAAGCGCCAGCTGATCGATCTTCGGCTCGCCTCGTCTTGCGTTGCCGCGTCGATGGCCCGCCGCAGCTCCTTGTCGGCGCCACGTAGGTTGGTGCCGTTGTCTGACCATATCTCGCTCGGGCAGCCGCGGCGCGCGATCATGCGGCGCAGCGCCATCACAGCCGAGTCGGTGGTGAGAGACGGGGCTACCTCCAGGTGCACGGCGCGCGTTGTGAGACACGTGAAGAGCGCGACGTATCTTTTGTGGTGGCTTCGTCCGACGGTGACGGTCAGTGGGCCAAAGTAGTCGACCCCCGTGTAGGTGAAGGGCCGTTGGTGATGAGCGAGGCGGCAGTGCGGCAGGTCACCAGTCGGCGGCTCCGGCGGCGCGATTTTCCTTTTCTTACAGGGCAGGCATCGATGAATAATCATGCGTGTGACGGGGCGCAGGCGTACGACCCAGTAGTGGGCTCGACACTCGTTGATAGTACATTCGACTCCGGCGTGATGCAATCTTCTATGTACATATTCTATGTATAACTTTGTAGCGTGGTGATCGCCGTCGAGTACCGGAGGCCGTTTTTGCTCTTCTGTTACGTCGTACGCAGCGTTGATTCTGGTTTTAATCGATAATATTCCATTTATCGATTCTAGCGATAATAAGCGCAACTTGTCGCTTTTAATCATTTTTCCTTTGTTTCCGACGTGGTTGAGCTCTTCCCCGAAGCTCTCTTGTTGGCAGACTCGTACTATCAAATTTTCAGCTTTTCTAACTAAGTCGCCGTTGAGTGGTAGAAATTTTCGTATTCTATTTTCACCCTTCTTCTCTAGGGGCTTGGGGTCATTTTTCTTTGTTTTCCAGTCGGGATCGCGAACTTCATTTTTCTTATTTCTTTTATAGTTGATTTTCGTCGTTTTCGTTCGACAGAGTTCGATGAACTGTAGTACTCGCGCCGTCGCTCCGATCAGCCGCTCCCACTTGGAAAAGCGTTCTATTTTTGGCACGGCTTCTTTTATGTTGCAGGTGTTTTTGACGGTGATGTTGTTGACCTTTTCTTCTCCGGTCGGCGTGGGCAACGTAGGTAACTCGGACGGCCATGTTGATGACGGCTCGTATAGGAAGTTCGGGCCGTGGTACCAGCGGTGGGCTGAGTTGAAGTCCGTGGGCACGTCGCGTGTTGCATCGTCGGCGACGTTGAGTTTGGTCGGCACCCATCTCCATTCTTGTAATGTACTATTTTCTTCTATGGCGGCGATGCGGTGAGCGACGAACGGGCGATAAGCTCTCCCGCCGGTTTTCAGCCAGGTGAGTACTGTTTTGCTGTCTGTCCAAAACGTCTTGCTGCTGGGCTTCTTATCGTGCTCTTCTATAATAGTCGCGGCCATGCGACTTCCCAGTACGGCTGCCTGTAGTTCGAGCCGTGGTATCGACGTTAGCTTGAGCGGTGCGACTTTTGCTTTCGCGGCGATCAGTGACGTATGTACTTGTCCGTCAGCTGTTTCGGCGCGCCAATATATAGCGGCGGCGTATGCGAGTTCACTGGCGTCTACGAAGATATGTAGCTGTATTTTGTCGGCGTCGCTGTAGCCGTTGTAACATCTTGGTACTGCGGTGTGTTGCAAGCTTTTCAGGTGGCGCGTCCAATCGGCCCACTGTTGGGCCAGGTCGGCGTCTATGGGTTGGTCCCAGGCGGTTCCTCTTCTCCATATTTCTTGTAGTATTTGTTTCGCTCGTACTGTTACAGGCGATGCGAGGCCGAGCGGGTCGAACAGCGACATCAGTATTTTCAGTGTTTCTCTCTTCGTGGGGTGCGTTTTTTCGAGTATGCCCGGTGGTAGTCGCGCCAAGTTGAGGTTGAAGCCAAGTTCGTCGGTGCGTGGTTTCCATATGAGTCCCAATATTCGTTCAGTCTGTTCGGCGTCAAGTTCGACTTCGGTCTTCGTTGTAGCGCCCGGGTCGAGGGCGTCGATCACCTGCTGCGAGTTCGATGACCATTGGCGTAGCTCGTAGTGTGCGGCGTTGTGTATCTTGTGTACTTCGGTCGCTATGGCAACGGCGGCGTCTTCAGTTCGTTCGCTGTGTATGAAATCGTCGACGTAGTGACTTTTGATGACAGCTGATCGGGCGTCGGCTTGCCATTGTTCGGAGTTCGCGTTAATGTTCTTCACGAAAATAGCGATGGCAGGTGAACACGTAGCGCCGAATATTAGCGACGTCATTCGGTACTCTTCTGGTGGCTGATCATCACGGCGGCTGCCTCTCCATAGGTAACGTAGCGCGTCTCTGTCTTCTTGTCTGACTTTCACTTGCATAAACATTTCTTTGATGTCGGCCGACACGGCCACTCGGTGCTGACGAAATCGCATGAGTACTCCCGGTAGTGATTGCAGTAGATCGGGCCCTCGCAGCAAGTGATCGTTGAGCGAAACTCCTCTTGTTTTCGCTGCGGCGTCATGTACGATCCTTATCTTGTCGGGCTTCATCGGGTTCACCACGGCGAAGTGCGGTAAGTACCATGTTCGTTGTTCGTTCTTCGTTTTCGGAGCGGGTTCGGCGTAGCCTTTTTCTATTAGCGCGTTCATATTTTCTTCATATCGTTTCTTCATTTTCGGATCGCGGTCGATTTTCTTTTCAACGGTGAGCAGTCGCTTTAACGTGTTTTCGTAGTTGTTTGGCATGTTGACGTCATCCGACCGCCATAGTAGCGGTGCTTCGTATCTTCCCTCTTTGTTTAGTCGGACCTCTCTTTCTAGCGTAGCTAAGGCGCGTGCGTCCGGGTTGTTTTGCGGCATGCTGGGGTTGACGATGAGCGACTCGAGTGCGAAGTAGTTCTTCAGTTGTTCATCCATGCTGTCTTCGATGTTGTTGATGAAATTAACTCGATGCGTTTGTTGCCCCAGTGTGCGTGACTGTGTCCCGTGTAGCACCCACCCAAGCGGCGTTAGCGATGCGACGGGTTGATTGTGCTGCCCTTGACGCATTTCTTCAGTCAACAGTAGGTGCCAATTGTCTTGACCGATGAGTACTTGTGGCTTCGCTTCGACGTATTTGAGAAGATTTTCTATGTCGCTGAGGTGACCGCAGCCGTGTAGCTCTTCATCGGTGATGGCTTGTGGCGATAGTTGCATGTTCGAAATGGTGCGTGCGCGGATCTCGAATTCTTTGTTGGACGAGCCGCGTAGCGATAGTGTGACGCGGCGTGAGCGCGCCGACGTTGTTTGCTGGTCGCCGATAGATTCGATGCGTAGCGGGTCGAATGGGCCCCTGGCGCCGGTTGCTGTTGCTAAGTCGTTGTCGACGAGTGTGACCGTCGAGCCGTCGTCCAGTAGTGCGTAGGTATCTACTCCTCCCGCCGGTCCGGAAACGTGTACAGGTAGAATCTTCAAATAAGATACGCCTCTCGCAGTCCATGTTGACGCGACTGTCTCGCTCTTCTGTATAGCGCTATCTCGCTCTGTTTCTTGTTTCTTCGCATAGTGAAGTAGTTGATGATGTGTTTTATTGCAGTCGTCTATTTCGCATCTTTTTCGTCTGCAGTGGTGAGTTTTCGTGCGGTATCGTAGACACACGAAGCAGAGTCGTTGCTTCTTGGCCATATCCCATCGTTCATCTGTAGTCGCGGCCTTAAACTTGCTGCATTGCGTTATGTTGTGGCCATTTTCGTCGCAGGCGGCGCATTTCTGTTGAGTGGCGCCGGTATGTCTGTCTGTTGTAGTGAAGGCGCGTTGTGGTCTTCGTAGCGGTGCGTGTTCGCTGTATATGTTTTCAGGCGCTGCGTATGGGCCGCAGCGTTCGGCTTCTCGTTCGAGGAATCTTGATAGCTTGAGTAGGTCGGGTTCCTCTTGAGATTGTTCGGCGGCGAAGTCGTACCACTTGTATTTGAGTACCGGCGTCAGCTTGTCTACCGTTGATCTGATTGCTTCTGGACTATATAGGTAATGTTGACGGTTGAGTGCGCGTAGCGTAGCGACGATGTTCATTATGCGGCTTGCGAATATGCAGATTTCCTTCGGGTTATCGGTGAGGCGCGGGAGGGCGCGCAGTCGTTCCAGTTCGGCTATGGCGATGCTATCTGGACGGCCGAAGCGGGCTTCTAGTGTTTTGAATATTTCTTCAGTTTTCGCATTGTAGATGAGTAGGTTCTCAACTGCTTCTTTTGCTCTTCCTTTCAGGCTGCGTCGTAGTCTTGACACGTTTTCTAGTTCTGAGAATAGCGGCGCGGTTTCGATGTATGCTGCTTTGAACGACAACCATTCTTGATGCGAGCCTCCGTACGGCGGTAGTTCAGTAGCGAAGCGAGGAGTGTGCGGTGTCCCTCTAGCAGCGAGGGCGATCGCGGAGGCCAAATCCTTCAAATCTATTTGTTGTGGGCACGGCGC
This sequence comes from Crambus lathoniellus, assembly GCA_949710035.1. Lineage (NCBI taxonomy): Eukaryota > Metazoa > Arthropoda > Insecta > Lepidoptera > Crambidae > Crambus > Crambus lathoniellus. The sequence continues at coordinate 53,385,746 of OX453296.1, forward strand.
GATGTCTCCTATCATCTTCGGTGTAACGGAGTCTTTCTTTTCTTGGTTGTCTTCTTTCTGTACTGGCGTCGGCTGCGACAGCGGCGGTGGTCGCAGTGACGGCAGCGGCGGCGGCGGTAGCAGCAGTGACTGTGTCGGCGGCGGCGGTAATGTCGCCGGCGGCGGCGGCGGCGGCGGCTTTTCTATTCTCTCAGCGGGCTCTTCAGCCGTTTCGGCGGGGCGGGGCTGGCTTTCGTTTAGCCAGTCGTCGACCTTCTTCGTTGTGTCGTGTTCGGAGATGGCCGTCCCTGCGTCGCTTTCATTATCAGATTCGGCTTCGAGGCTTGCGACGCGGGCGGCGGCGAGTTCTATCTTCAGTTTCAGTAATTCTTCTTTGGCGCGAGTGAGGCGGGCAGCGCGCCGTGGCTTTGAGGCACTCTTCGATGGCGCTGGTTTCTTCGTTTTCTGTGTGGTCTCCGAGCCTTCTTCCGTAGAGTTTTCTGTGGTTGCTTCCGTTGACGTAGTTCTTGCAGTGGATTCTGTCGCGGTAGCTTCGGACGCCGCTTCTTCGTTCGGCGGCGCGGTCGTAGGTACGGTTTCGGTTGATGGGCCCGGGGCCGGGGCCGGGGCCGTGGCCGTATCTGGGGCCGGAGTTGGGGCTGGAGAACGTCCCTTCGTTGATCTGGTGACTCGCATCTTCTTTTTTCCTTAGTGACGATTTATCCGGCTCGAAGGACCATTAATATACGGGACGGCCGTACATTTGTTGCTGGGATTGTCGTCAAAATGAAACGCTGCCTTTGGTTGAATCAGCCAGAGTTCTTGAGGGAGATAGCTTCGAGTTGGTTGTTGCTTGTCCGAGCGCTTGCTGAAGAGTGCATGCTCCATACAAATCCGGCTCGTTATTTATACTCTCGCGGCTATCGCCCTCTCACTCTTACATTTTTATTTCTCTCTCTTACAATTTTATTACAATTGTTATGAATTTCTTAATTGTTATGTTTTTAAACTGTTACACAATTAGCTTATGTCTAAATAATACAATAGTAACGTTATTGTGCCTGTGGAATATTCATTTTGTGAGAAAAAGTGGAAAACAGGTTTTCGGTATAAATATACCTCGCCCCCCGCTTCTTCCGTACAAAACTCGGGCGCACGGGACGCGCGCCGCTCAGTCGTGTGCGGACGTCGTGGCGTTAGGATCTAAGTTTAGGTCATAGACATATGACCTAGGTCTTAAGTTTGGTGCCTAACTACCTAACTTTATCTTTTATCTAGCTTTATTTAGTGTCTAGGTCTCTATACTATTTGTTTACTTATCTGAATGTCTATGACCTAACTAGCCTACCTACCTAAGTTTCCACAGGGCTTTAATGAAAAGGCAATCAGAAAGTATCTTTATTAAATACGAACACAAGTATACATTTCAAAACTTACAAACGAAACAATTATTACTTAACTATTATACTAAATACTAACACGATTATAACTGTACAAACTTTATAGACGGAATTTATCTGTCGTCCGGAACACTATGTAAATAAATTTCAGGACTGACTATTGAATTTGGGAGGAATTTGGCACCCGTTTAGGTAGATCTCACTTCTTTTGTCGTTGAAGTCAACAACCAAGGCATAATATAATAATATATCATACGCAAAGGCCAATGTTTTCTACCAATGCGATCCATGATGATGTCCATGAATGATGTCATGAAGGAAACTACATGAGTTTCCGTACCCGTGGTTACAACTAACATTTGACTACGTTCTTCAAGTGTTAAGATATTATTATTATGACATGATTCAATATAGGAACTGGCACAGAGTTACGAAATCGGTAATCTAGGCTATACTGTCAATTTTTTCTTGTAAACGCTCTCATCTATTCATATACACACACAGCATAAACTGAGGTGACCATATGGGGCTTGCGTGTTCTATCTAACAAACTTCGAACGCACTTACCTATACTGTTTTCAGTACGTGTGGATCGTTAATGGCTTACTTAAGTTAAGCGCAAGACAAACCGATGAAACTCATTGCAACATTTTGTGCACATTAAATCTACGAATGGAAATGGTCTTCTAGGTAGAATAATAAACGATCTACGTTTGCATCCGCTAAGGTCGAGAGCAGTAGATTCTGGTGGTGTGGTGGTATAATTTTAAACGTCTTAAAAAGGAGCACGAAAATAAAGCTAATTCGAACGAAATCGCGTGCGTAAACTTGGATACCTAAGTACCTATGCTAAATTTTGAGACCAGACTTGATATTGATGATGATTTTATTAAATGGTTTTGGAATTTTGCTTGGTTGTCTGCGCTTATGTAGTCCTTTTATTTTATTATTGACGAATAGGGTCTAGCTAGGTAGTTATGAACCTTTGAGTTCAAAGTTATGAACTAATGATTATTTTAGTCATAGATTAAATAATGTTGTGTGCGCGGAACGCGGAACCAAGAAATTTACCTACAGTTCCATGCGCGGAACAAAAACTCAAGCAGATAATGACAACAGCAGGGATGCATAGTTGACAGCAGTTGACAGTGTCAATAGTCAATACCAATTGTCAATACTGGGTAAACAGAATTGAATAGGTTATTTAAGATATTTGACCGGGGATTGAGAAAAAAGACACTGAAATCATCAGAAGTTGGCAGAAACAAACTGTTCAGTATACCTACAATGAAGATAATTTTGTGATATTGGAAGCCTTTCTGGGACTTCGTTTTGAGAGAGGATTGCTAAGAGTGACCAAACCCTAGTAGAGAACTAGTAGTCAAAAAATCTTTTCAAAATGGATATGCCTGAGTTGAGTAAGTGCTGCTTTTGCTTCGCGTTAAGGGCAGCCACGCTTATTATAGGGGTGATCGGCGTGATCATGGGGCTATCTGGCATATTAATGATTATTGTTTACGCTGTGACCGAAGAAAGTTTCCTCTCACATTTCTTAGACAATAAAGCCATGAACGACAGCATGAGGAAGTTGGCGTTACTTACGTTCGGCATGTCATCTCTTGTGCTGACAATAGGCAGCGTTTTTATGTTAATTGGAGCTTTATTGAAAGTCAGGGGAGCAGTCACAGGAGGCTACATGATTCACCTGGTTATGGTCGTCGTGATAATGCTCGTGTCTTGCGCGATACCAATGTTATGTTTCTTTTTTAAAGAGGCTTGCATTTTTTATCAGACCAACGTAATTCTTTTGGTATTTCTTTATATGTTGGTTGCATTTTACTTAATGTTATGGATGTATTTTATAGCAGTCGTTTGGAATTACGCCGAATCGTTGTAGCTATTTACTTATATGTTTTGTTAAATATACATTATTTAATTTATTTGAAAACATTTTATTTGTTTGTTTAACCGTTTTGTACCTACTTAATAAAAAATAGGCAGTAGTAAGAAACTGAAGGTAGAAGCGCACTACCTAGGTACTCCCGGAATGTATAGACGAAAATGTAGACAAATGTAGGAAAATGTAGACGACTCATAAGTACATATTCATTATGTCTACCTAAGTGAATAAATATTTTTTTATTTTACTTATATATTTAATTCTTAATTACCTACTGAGGAACTGGCTGTCTTATCTCTTACTGTCGGCACATAACAATGCTAAAAACAGTAGATGGTGGGAGCTAGCAATGCGGACTTTGAACAAGCCCTGCCACCAACCAAACTGAATACAATGTGAACCCTCACTGTACTGGGAATCGAACCCGGGACCTCTGGGTCTGAAATCAGTGGTGTGAACCACTAGACCACAAAGGCGGTAAAAAAAAATAACAGAGTTTCGCCGATTCGCCGAATCCCCTACAAAACAAATAATAAATGGATCCACTTAGCACCCAGGTACGCCGATGCAAATTTAATCTTTGCCGGTGGGGTTATTCCTCGGATGAAGGATGTGAATGTGGTGCCTCTTCCCAAACTATGTCACACCTTTTATCTTAAGTAGGTACATTCTGCAGAAATTGCATGCGAACATTATTATTTTAATTTTAAACTGAATACGTTTTTAATAAAAATAACAGCCCTTTTTACCATGTGTAGGTACGTACACATGACGATGGAGATGAACTTCGGGCATATTTTGTTACTTCAAACTAAGATAGGTAATATACTTAAGTACTTTATTATATTTTTTAATGCAACTGCAGTATTTACAAACTTAAGGGGTAGAGCCTGTTTGGAAGGGCCGCTTAGCGCTATATTAAAGACATTGTTTAACCATTAAAAATGACAGGACTGTGTATAAAATTAAATAACTTTAAAAATAAAGGTGAATACTCACATAGTTGAAGCCGCACTGAGGAGCGATGCGCACGCGACTGCTTGCGGCAACAGAATTAACTTTCATTTCACGCATTACGTCAGAGAGCCTTGGCACCAGAGCACTCGTGGGGACCTTACCACCACGCTTCAAACTTGCATAATGTACCTAGTTGTAATAATCCGTGATGACGTTTCTTGGGACTCCTAATTGATTTTAAATAATTTCGTAAATGAGCCGTTTCGTTAATGATTGGAATCCAATAACTTAAGGCAGCGAAATCGACAATGCTTACTCATAAGTATGTTTTATTTGATACAGTAGGTACCTACCCAAAGTGTAAGTTTGTCAATATGCAAACGTAAAACTATCGCGTTTGCGTTTAGAATTCTATTCTGGATCTTATTAATTATTTACGACTTGTGGACCCGCGGTGAACTTCGTATCACCTACATTATTCCTAGTGTTCCTACCCTACCCCTACGTATTTCCGATTTATATTATTTACAAGTTACTCTATGCCCTACATCCTACATCTAATCATAAACTTAATATACTACCTACCACATGAAGCTCGACTTAATACTGCCTCAGTATTAAGTCGAGCTTCATGACCTACCCCTAGTATAATAAGTTTATGCATCTAATAAAGATTGACATTCACCAAAGAAGTTTTACCAAAGCGCGCGTCTAAAACATCAGTGATTACTTACGTAGGTAGGTACTCTTTCTTTGGAAGCGGCTATGGAGTTATGTCAGTTTTGTTAGCACGTCAGTTATACGGCCTTCGATACAATCCCGCGGGATTGTGATATTTTTCCGGGATAAATTAGCCTATGTCACTCTCCAGCCCCTAAACTATCCCCATACCGAAAAATCATGTCGATCCGTAACCTCAGAATAATATCCGTAACTTCGTTTTGACGTAAAAGACGGACAGACAAACAAACACACTGTCACATTTATTTTATTTATTATAGGTATATTTCTTCTGTGCGTGAGTATGTAACAGAACTCCTCCTAAACGGCTGGACCGATTTTAATGAAATTTACACATAGGTATTACTGAATAGTTACTAGATACGTATTACATACAGGTGATCTGTGAATTGGATCCGGTAGGTGGCGTGCTGTCGATAACGGCCTGCGCCGACGAGGGACTTTTGTCCGCCCATAACCTAAAAGTCGGACTGCTGCGATTTCTACAGACTACAAGGTGGACCGACGATCTAGTCAAGGTCGCGGGAAGCCGCTAGGCGCTGGATGCGGGCAGCCACAGATAATATAATACTATGCGCAGGCAGGACCGATCGCTGTGGAGATCCATGGGGGAGGCCTATGTCCAGCAGTGGGCGTCGTTCGGCTGACATGATGATGATGATATTTAGAGCTACATTACCTATTCCTGAGTTACAAATGCTACATTATATGCCGATATTCCTACGGTAACGGGTAAAACTGCGCAGAGCCGCTATGACGAATAAACTCGATGTTGATAATTTATTTAATGAAATTATTTCTATAGACGCGTAAACCTAACTACAGGTGATCTGTGCGCGTGAATATCTAATTTAGATGGACGCGTGAATTCAATGAGAAGTTTTCCAGTAGGTTCTATAATGCTCAATAGATGTCGCTGCGACCACTTTTCTTTTAGCTTTTCTGTTCCGGTGACAGTCGTGACAGAGGAGCCACTTGCAATACGAAATTACCTGTCAAAATGGACTGTCGTATGAAAACTGTTTTAGTTCCAAAGAGAATCACCGGAACAGAAAAGATTGGCACACTATATGGTATGTTTTTTTGCGTTCCCCAGTTTACGGGAAAGTTGAATGTATTGTTTCACGAATTTTGTTGCGTGTAATATATATTAATGAGTTATCGTTAATTTAAATTTAACGTGATTTTGATTATATTTTAATTTAAATAACTGTTAATGTCAGAAAGAAAAGAAAATGTGGAAAAAGTGGCATTTTCATGAAAAAGTTGAAATTAATAGCTCAAATTAATTAAGAAGTTAGTACCTATGTACTGAATTTTCATTCTCTAGATGCAAAAACAAACTTGAACAAACTTTTCAACTTGACAGTTATTGTACATTTTTATAGGTACAACAAAAATAGCGAAGTATGGATAAAAACCTACGGTTGAACTTTAAGTCATATCCTAAAAGTAGTAATTTAGAAATAAAACCTTATATAACAAGATTATTTACATATTTATTTACATTTTAAAATTTAATTTTGTTTTGCGTAGGCTGACAAACGTCCAAGGTATTGTTATTAAAAAAAAAAGTTTCGCTAGCGCCATCTCTTGCACCTATTTGAAATAAGCTTACGATACCTTTTGGAAAATTCCTCATTTCCAGGCAGACAAAGTCGCGGGCGGAGCGCTACTCGTTCGTGCCAGATAACTGCGCGCTATATACTGGGGCGTTTTTGGCGCTAGTTACAGTACTATTTTTTGTTCTAAGGTTATAGTAAAAGATTAGTATTCGATCTTGACCGCACTCTACTCCCTTTTCCTAATTCGAATTTTAGTCAAGATTATTGACATTGACGCTTAACTGTCTCGTCAACAAGTCATAATCGCTATCAAAATACAAACATTTATAATTTTTGGATTGTCACACAAATGCTTGATATATAAAAATACTTTACGGCCAGGGAGGTCATATTATGAATTTATTTAATGGTGGTTGTTTAACACGTTGCGGTCGGGTTTCTTTCACCACACCTTTTGTAAAAGAAGCTTTGAAGCCAACTTGTGTGGTAGCTGCCGACGATGGTAAAGAAAAATTATGGAGAAAAAGCAACGATATGGTTAAGCTACAAGCCCTTCAGTGCAGAGGGAACTTCCAGATGGCTACAGTTCAATATCTTTGGACGCAAGTACGTTTCCAAAAAGATTGTCCCCCGCCAAAGTTTCATCGCGACATAGCACATCCAAATTTCGATGCGTACAGAAAAGATGATTATCTTGATGTAAGGAAAACCACTTGGGGATCCGGCGACGGTAAGCCTGGCATGACTTACGTTGTCGGCTTTTTCGGTTACCTGATTGGCGCCTATGCAGCCAAAACGGCAGTGTACCAATTAGTAACGTACATGTCAGCTCCAGCCGATGTGCTAGCGATGGCCTCAATCGAAGTGGATATTTCGAAGGTGGCACCTGGCGGATGTTTGTCGTACAAGTGGCGTGGGAAACCTTTGTTTATCAAGAATCGTACAGAATCTGAAATAGAGGCAGAAGGAAAGACACCGTTGGGGTCTTTGCGTGATCCACAGACCCCTGAAGAACGTTGTACGAAGCCAGAATGGCTAATTGTGATTGGAATTTGTACCCACTTGGGCTGTGTGCCGATACCTAATTCGGGTGATTGGGCGGGAGGGTTCTACTGCCCATGCCATGGTAGTCACTACGACAACGTGGGGAGAGCGCGAAAAGGACCGGCGCCGTTAAATTTGGAAGTCCCACCATACAAATTTATTAGTGATACTGTAGTTCTTGTTGGTTAACTAATATTTAAATATATTTCAATAAATATATTTCAAACTATTTGTTTGTAAGTGTTATCAGCATGATCGAGTATCCGACTAATAATTTTACTAATATTATAAATGCGACTTAATTAAAGATACCTACCTAATAACGACGAAAAGGAAAAACTAATCTGGATGAAATTGGCACAAACTCGATTAGGATTAAGGCATTTTATCCCGTGAAAATATCGAATTCCCGCTAGAAACCGTCGTCTTCCAGCTCACGCAGGTCAGCCACCTGATTCACGAACTGTCGGAAAAGGAATCGGATTCGACTTCTGTGCTTTGTCTTTGTCTATTATATAGTGAGTTACAGAGACAGGGCATACATTCCGCTGTCGGTCCGTTTCCGACGGTTCGTAATCAGGGGGCAGGAGTGCTATAAGTTCGGATGAATGGATGTTTGTTAATCAATTACTCTTCCTCCGGGTGGTCAAACTATTTGGTCAAGCTAGTTTGTCCAGCCGGAATAATATTCCGCGTGGTCAAACTGCTTAGCTGAATGTTTCCTATGTATAAAAAGTAACTCTATGGCTGAATGGATATGAATGAAAAGCACAGCACAGTAGGTATAGATAAATTATGCTTTGGAATAGCACGATAATTTGTATCCCGATATACCCACGGGCACGGGAACAACGCGGATACGGCAGTAGAAGGTTAGTATAGTACTAGGTAACTAGAAGATAGACAAAGATACAATAAAATAATTTTATTGGACGGAATATTAAGATTTTCTTACCTTAAGCAGTTCTTAAATGAGACATTAAACTTACAGTCGAGATTAAAAAACTAAATTATTAAAATATAAAGTAAAAATATTTGTGTCACTGGTGAGGGCTATAGACTATGCTATTACTACTTTATGGGTCCTATGATACAGTATACATAGCTCATTTTCGTGCAAAGCAAAATGTTGCTTCTGGACAAGAAATAGGGTAAAATTTTTCAGCATAAGCTGCATAAAAAATCGAATGCTGTTTTTCTTGAGTTTTATTAGAACTTTTTGCTTTGCACAAATGAGCTGTCAAAGATCCTATCCCATGCAAGATTGTACAAAATTTAATCAATACAGACACATTTACTAGGTCCTACATTATGACTAATGTACTAATTATCCTAAGATATTACTAATCCAAATAAATCGAATCCAGTTAATTTATGTAATTGGACGGAATCAATAGATATATGTAAATCGTAAAAAAATGATTTTAAAAGAATAAATAATACTTAGGTAATTTATAATAGTTGATTCACATTGTTCATCAGTTAATTTTTCAGTGAGAGTATAAGGAAATAATTCCTTCTTCTTCTTCCTTAATGGCTTGCTTTGTGTTTGTTCACAATTCCGCCAATGTCACGTAGTAAGCTTTTACACGGTTGGGATGCGATTGCGAAGTTCGTCATTCACTACATTCTAAGCGAATTAACCTAGAAGGGATGAAAACGCCATTTAGTTTAGTAGTAAATTATACTATACTTAATACAATACTGTATTACTTATGTATTTTGTATGAAAACCTTATCAGTGTTGCTACAGTCACAAACAGAACTAAATATAAATAGGCAGCACTTTGACAGCTTTGGTAGCATTTTGACAGGTGGTATAGATTACAATTTGCTTTTACGAGAACGCGAGTCTTCGTGCTTGCCGAGAGCCATTTAAATTTCGCTTTCCCGCTTGTGCAATTCTAAATATTCATCAGAGTATGTTAGAGGTTGACGCGAAACTGATTGTGTAATTTCAGATTCTTCCTTGAGAATATCATGGTATTGCTTTTGCTTAACATATTGTGCATGAAGGTTTTGCTCTTCAAGCTCTGTGAAATCCAGTGGTGGTTGCTTGTGCGGAGTTGTTGACCAGATGGACACAATCCAGCGATTACCTGGGAAATTTGAAATCTTATAAGATAGTTTCGTGCAGAGCAGTTGGTTTGGTTTGCGTTTGTATCGATACATACGCACTATCAACGCGCGTGTGCAATGATCGCTACAAACGCGCGTTGACGGCGGGAGCGTTTTTTTACGGCGCATTGGTATTGAAAAAATTTTTCTGGGATAAAACTTAACCTATGTCACTCTCCAGCTCCCGTACCAAATCACATTGATCCATGCTCCGTTAAAGAGGGACAAACTCACAAAAAACCCTCAAACATTTTAATATTAGTATGGATGGCTATTGGAATTTGTTGCATGAGTGAGATAACAGGCAGATCAAATAAGTAACACTTACAAATTACTTGTATAAATTTGAGACTTACCAGTATGCCTGTCCAGCCAGTAATCTGAGTATTTTGAGCAACAACATACTATGTTTAAAATCAGTAGAGCTCCAAAAATGACGGAACAAATGGCAATAGCTATGTAAAACGGTGTGAAATCTCCGACTTGCGACACCAACGGATTGATGGCTTTGAAAGTACCGTTTCCAGAAAAGTAGGGTGGAATTTCCGAAGCTGACATTTTAGTTAAGAGTTCTTCAGTACATTTGACCTGGTGATAGAGAAAATTATACAGTCAAACAACGCATAGAAAATCGGGTGAATAATATTTTATTTTAATCTTACCTAAATTGAATTGAATCGCGGTCAGTATACAACAGTAATATATAATTTTGATTTAAAGCTAAGTTTGCAACATTTCCACTATTTTGTAACTAAAAATATCGAGTAAAAATCCTTATTTAGAAGTTTAGAACACAAATAAATACAAACACCTAAAAACAAACAAAAACAAGCCAAAGGAAGGCAAATCAAATATCAAATTCCAATTCTAACCAACCAAACAACGAAACGTCAAACCAAACGTCACTCACAATCACAAGCATAGAGTAAATCATAGAGTAACTTATTTTTTCTTGTTATGGCGTCGCGTGATTCGCGCATTTTACCAGGGGGGCTACCGCGTAACTTTATGGATATGAACTTCATACATTTTTGGGAACTTTAAGTAAATTTTCTATCAGTTCCTTGTTTTGTGACGTCAGGTATAACGATAACTAGCTAGCAACGTTCAACAGAACAAAGCAGCAAAAATCTATCAAGATAAGGAATTCAAATGACAGTGGAAGCCCATACCCATATCCAGATTTCTTAGCCGGTAGCCCCCCTGGGGGGCTACCGCGTAACTTTATGGATATGAACTTCATACGTTTTTTGGAACTTTAAAATCAGTTTTATTAAAAAAATTGCCACTATAAGTTCCTTGTTTTGAGGCTTCGGCTATAACTATAGCAACGTTCAACAGAACAAAGCAGCAAAAATCTATCAATATAAGGAATTCAAATGACAGTTAAAGCCCATACCCATACCCATATTTTTAGCCGGTAGCCCCCAGGGGGGTTTGAAATGAATTCCTTGTGATAGAATTTTGCTGCTTTGTTCTATTAAACGTTTCTAGCTAGCTATCGTATTGGCGTGTGGTAGGATGGCCCGTTCGTCAAATGTGCTGAAGATTTAATACTGAGATTTTGTGAAAGTCAAACAAGCATATTTTGTCCTTGGGCATAATTTCGGCTTCAAATGTCAAATGAAGCCCATGTTCATATCCATATAGCCGGTAGCCCCCGTATGGATATGGGCTTCAACTTCAACTCCTTATTTTGATAGTTTTTTGCTGCTTTGTTGTGTTGAACGTTGCTAGCTAGCTATCATTATACCCAACTTCACAAAACAAGAAACTGATAGTGGCTATTTTTTTAATAAAATTAACTTTAAATTCCAAAAAACGTATGAAGTGCATACCCATAAAGTTACGCAGTAGCCCCCCTGAGTCAGGGGCCCTGACTGGATTTCCTATATATTATGCTAAGTTACTCTGTGGTTACTCTACTATGATTGTCCTTTTTATCAAATCAGTCTGTGAATCTGTTTGTGAAACTTATACGATGGATTGTTTTCAATTTTGTATTCCAGCTTAATAAAAATTATTTCAACTCGAATCAATTTGTAATATTATTCATAAGTAGGTTTTGTTTATGTCTTTCATAAATTGATATTATTATTATTAAAAAATAAGAATTTTTACAAAATATATTGAGTGAGTGAGACTGACATGTCTACCGGATTTCTCTATTCGGAAACTATTTTAATTTGTAGGTTCAAGCTGCAAATAGTGTAATAAAATTTATATTTTGCTAATTATTGGAAGAAAATGGGTAAAATAAATAATTCTTTCCTTTGGGGGATACTCATTGCTTCAGCCACTTGGAGTATTTCACTGTATTTGTATTGGCTTCTAAACATGAGTGGTAAGTAATTTTGTCAGGTTCAGACTTTAAATTACTAACTGACTTAACTTCCTCTGTTAATCCTACCATGTAACCATTAAAATTCACAATATCCTGCCAAGAATTTTTATGCAAACAAATTTATAATTTAATATTTTAGGTAGCAATACAATAAATAATGTGGATGGCAAATTTCAATATCGCTTGGTGAATTCTGATGAAAGGGATAGAATAAAAAACAATGACAAATCTATTGCAGCGCTAGAAGGGAAGAGTTTGCTTGATGATAGCCCAAGAGCTTACGATAGATTCTCTGCCAACAAATGGAAGGCTTTTAAAACTCGATCTGATTATCAAAGGAAAATGATGCTTAAAGAGAAGTTTGCCAAACAGTTGGGTATGAAATTGTCGGGTAAACTGGATAAAAGTTTAGGTGAGTCAGTGTCAATATGTAAAAACCACATTGTATGTTGAATTTGTTGAAAGAAAATTATATTAAAAGAACTTATTTAGACAATCACCTGCTAACAAGCAGCATACATGCACTTCTGGGTGTCTTGCCTGCACCCATGCAAAACTTGCATAAAGTAGAACCTCAAATATCCGGCCCTGTACGGATACATGCTCGGACATTTTCATTCTATTCCCGCCAGATTATTAATCTTTACTTCTACATATTAAAATTTGATATTTGTTAATAAGTTTAATTTATTTTTGTAACATATTTTTTACAATTAATTACCTATTTTAAAATATCATGCTATATTGTGTACAAAAAACGATTATCCAAATGTGTAACAACAATAAGTACTGTAGCTCTTTATTAATATGAGCAACATAAATTATTTGTTTACTTTAATCAACATATACCAATTTAATGAATCATATTCCTATTTGTTGTCATGTTTAGTGCATCATGTGGCAAAAATCTTCCACCTACCCTTTTTAAAAGTGCCATGTTAGTTATAGTTAGTGGGGGACACATCTTGCAAGCTAAATTTGACCCACTTCCCAGTGTCCGACTGAGCTGAAACTTTGCATACAGGGGGTCCACCAGTAAAAAAATATAGATATGGAGATAGGCTTTATTTTGTCCTTATATTTTGTTCTTATATGGGCATCAAATGTCAAATGAAGCTCATGCCCATACCCAGGTTTTTTGTCCGGTACAGGGGCAGGTTTGGTTTGGGTGACAATAAAATTTTAAAGTACAGACAACAAAAAAGCTTGTCATAAAAATGAAGTTCTTACAAAAACTTATAGACCCCTTAACATGTCCTATGCCCTGTGGGGTTTTTTATATCAATTTTTACATTTTTATTAATAACCAGATTCCAACCTTAAATAGGTACACATTAAAAAAAAAATTTGCTCGCAAAGTTTCAAAACTTGTGAAATAAAAAATTTGCTATATTGTATTGTCATCCGTACCAAACCTGTATACAAAATTTCAGCTCAATCAAACACTGGCAAGTGGGTCAAATTTAAGTTGCAAGATTTGACCCGAACGGACATACATGCATACATACATACATACACTGCAAGTTAAATAAAAGCTTGTAAAAATAACCATATGCGATTGGGTTCTTTCAATTTTCTCGAAAATTCTTTAGTCTATCCTTTTGCTAATGATGCCACATGTCATAAAAAAACTTTTGGTAGCTTCGTAAATTCGCTAAATATGTGTACCGGGTCACTTAAAACTAATGTTCAAAATTATAAAATAAACCATTAATTTGAGCAAATTTTAACAAAAAGCTAACAGTAACGTTCTCTGGATGTGTTGGCCATACCAGAAACATAGTATAATGATTATTATTTGAATTATGTAGATAATCAACTGGGACTGATTCGTAATGCAGAAGATGTGAGGATACGTGAAAAAGGTTACAATCTACATGCATTCAATACTCTAATATCTCAAAGAATTGGAAATCACCGGGGACTTCCTGACACGAGAAATAAATTGTGAGTTTCAATTTGTACCGTCCATATTTAAATTAACGTTTTTCAGACTTTAGTTCAGAGAGTTTCTGATTTTATTTAAAATAGTATTTGTGCTATGATCTGTCATATACTCAAAACTTACAATACACGCCGTTCAGTTTTAACTGCCAGTAGTGAATGGACAGTTAAGCTGACATTAATGACGTCAGTTTGGCCTACACACACGTAGCCCCACAGACTATCAGTCCGCTAGGAGTCCTAGATTGGATAGGCCGTCTGCCGTTCGAGACCTCCATCGATCGTCCATACACTACATCGATCATTGCCTGTCGGCAGTAGTTTAAAACCGACTCAGGCCACTCACTAGCAGTTAATAGTCGTCAGTTTTAGTAGTCGGTAGTTTCTATCCGGCCGATAACTGTCGATATTTTTCCGTGCCACCCAGCGGCCACACACTATGCCTGCGCATTAGCAGTCAGTCTTAAACCTTAAAGGGAACTGTGAGTGTGTGGCCTCTTACGGCTAACTGACAGGTCCTTGCTAACAGGCGAACAGTCCAGCTGTTCAGTCAAAACTGTTAGTTAAAACTGAATGTCACTGCCCTGCTTATATTACGGAGCCTGTAAGTTGAGAACACTTGTTACATTTGAGTTAATTTTTCTGTAAATCTGTTTTAGATGCCGTACACAAGTATATCCAGTGAAGTTGCCTAGAACTTCAATAATCATATGTTTCTTTAATGAGCACTTTGAAACATTAATGAGATCTGTACACTCAATTTTAGACCGCACTGATGCAAAATATTTGAAAGAAATCATTCTTGTAGATGACTATAGCGATATTGAGGGTTTGTACGATGCAGTAGCAAATGAGGTTAATGAGTTAAATAATAAAATGCGCAAAGAAGAAGAAATGCTAGAGACTAATAATGTGGATGATAATGTTGTTGATTATATAAACGATGACAATAATGTAGACAAGAAAACTACTGATAAGAATTATAGCAAATTATCTAAAAATGGTTTGAATATAAGGTTACTCAAAACGAGCAAGCGAGAAGGTTTAATTCGTGCAAGATTGTATGGGGCTGATAACAGTGTGGGCGAGGTAAGAAAGGCAACTATTTTTTTCTTTATTTAAGTATGCCGGTGTTTGCATTAGCCGATAAAAGCAAGCTATAACCTTTCTTTTATTTCTATGACACCTTTATTTCACGTAGGTTTTAGTCTTCCTGGATTCGCATATAGAAGTGAATGTGGATTGGTTGCCACCGCTGCTATGTCGTCTGGCTGAAGGTGTGGACGGTATACACGTGCGCTATTCGCAGCGCGCGGTCATGCCAATCATCGACGTCATCAACTCTGACACGTTCGAGTACACAGCCAGCCCACTAGTCCGCGGAGGATTTAATTGGGGACTACATTTCAAGTGGGACAACCTTCCGAAAGGAACTTTGAAAAGTACGTGTTATAAATATGGCCTCTCTGCTCTGGCAGTATTAGAAAAAGTATTTTTTATACACTACTAATTTTTAATTAGCTAAAACGTAGGGGATAAAAGTGTCCATCAACGAAGTCTTAAAAATACAGCTGTCCCATAGAATAGTACAACATCAACTACACCAAAATGTATGGAACAAACAGCTGATTTTTTCCACACCAGACTCGCGACGATGCATGAGCCAATAACATACCTAATGTATTTATGGTCAAAAGCGAAGTGTGTTTGTGGACTTTGGGTCAACAAACACACTTAAAATTACTCGTAGACACACTAGTTGTGTTTGTGGACTTTGGGTCAACAAACACACTTAAAATTACTCGTAGACACACTAGTTGGCATCGCGGTGGGTCCACGAGTCTGGAGCGATTTTTTCGCGTATTCGTTCCTGGCCTCATAGTAAAAAAAATCGTTTTGATAGACACTTTCATTACCTAAAATGGTTGCACCATTTAATAAACTGTGGTGTATGAGTGCTATGAAAAGAAATATTTTTTTACAGATTTAACATACCTATGCTAGTTTATCTGGCTAGCCATATTTGGTCACAATCACAAGTCACATTTGACAGCATAGTCAGAAATCAATGTAACATATGTTTTTTGTAAATCTTTTACAGATGACGAAGATTTTGTGAAACCTATAAAGTCTCCAACAATGGCTGGTGGTCTGTTCGCTATCTATCGCGAATACTTTAATTTTGTTGGCAAATACGACGCCGGCATGCACATATGGGGTGGTGAGAATCTGGAAATATCGTTTAGAGTAAGCATAACAATTACTTTAATTCATAAACGTTGCGTCCAACGTCCAGAAGTGGCTTCTGACTTTTAAGTGGCGGTGTCATTGGCGTGTGGCTTGTGTGCGCCGCAATGAATGAACGAATGAATGAATTATATATTTATCTATACTTATATTAAAAAAGGTAAGATTTGATTGATTGTTTGCATCAAATAGGCTCCGAAACTACTGGACCGATTTCAAAAATTCTTTGACTATTTAAAAGCTACATGCTTCTCGAGTGACATAGGCTATATTATATCTCGATATTCCCACGGGAACGGGTACCACGCGGGTAAAACCGCGATAATCCGCTAGTTTGCAATAATTTTGAGTACAAGAAATAGGGTTCGTTAGAAGAAAGTTCGTCAAAATCTACTTATATTTAAGCATGCAAATATTATGTAGCGCCTTTAAGTTATTAGGCAAGAATTTTATGATTAGATTTTTAGTGAATTTCAACTCGAATTATAATGTAATCTCAATAAAATGAATGTATTTTTTATTTTCAGTTATGGATGTGCGGTGGGAGTTTAGAGATGATTCCTTGCAGTCGCGTCGGTCACGTGTTCCGCAGGCGCCGGCCGCACAGCATAGGGGAGAAGGAAGATTACATGATGTATAACTCTATGCGCATGGCCCGAGTCTGGATGGACGAATACGTGGTACGTTATTGAGACGGCTTCGGATCTATTTACTTTCAGTTTGTGCTAGGACTGAACTTTGTGGAGACCCTTGGTGGAGGTAGGCCCAGAAGTGGGTGTCGTACGGCTGACATGTTGATGATGAGGTATGTTTATGCTAGCGCGCACTTGCAACTTTTTCTCTGCCACTAATCTGTTCCTCACATCGAGCTGCTGTTGCTGCTGCTGTCAACTGCAGCTTTCAACCTACTCGATTGGGAACATCTCTACTTTGTATGCAAGTAAAACCAGCAAAAGCAAGCAACTAAAGCAAAATGTGACGTGACTATGAAATTGCCTTAGGACCAGTTCAGACTGAGCAAAAAATGCCTAAGCTATTTGGCTCAATTGAAAATAGGACGTATTTCTATGATCTAAAGTAGAAAATTGTGCGAATATCGACTTAGTCAGCTTGCGTATGCTGGCGAGGAAGCGCGCTCGTTTCGTGAGCATAGTCAGGAGTTCTCGACGATGTTTTTTCATTAGTTGTTTCATATTATGTCGCAACGTCTCTTAGAGCATTTTTGTTTTCAATTTGAATTGCGAGCTGAGGAGGAACTGACCTTTAAGGGTCGTGTTGATTGCGATTTACTACTTGGCGAATTAAATTTGAAAAGCTATTTAAATACCTGCTTGTTCCTGATTATTTAAATATTTACTTATTCGTTTTTTATTATCTGTGGTTTTTGTTATTATCAGATACACATTCATATACAGCGCAGGACCGATCGTTGTGGAGATCCTTGGGGGAGGCCTATGCCCACCAGTGGGCGTCGTTCGGCTGACATGATGATGATGATACATATTAATATGAGCTTGCCTTAAAAAATCAGGTTGCGTGGCATTGTGATGCCTACCTTTTTAGTGTGTTATAAGTAGAGATCGGATAATCGGATGCATATTTACCTAAAGTTGAGGTGTTGGCTGTTATGGAATGCACTTTTGTATCGAAAAATCCCGGGATTTCGGAATTGACAAATATAGTGTTTTGGTTATATAGAATCAAATCTGGTATTTACATATATTCAGATGTTGGCTAAAATGGAATGCACTTTTGTATCAAAAATATATCTAAAAATAATAACTCCTTTATAATTTTACATTTCTTCACATACTTTTTCAAGTTTCGAAACATATCTCAAACGAATAATAAATAAGAAGTTATGAAGAAAAACCATTCAAGTTCTTGATTATTAAAGTAAAACAGCATCACCAATAAAATCCCGCGATCAACTAACAGTAGTACCTGTACCTACCTATCGTATTAAAGGACTAAGTAAGTTGAATGTTTAGGATACACGGTATCTATGTAACTTCACTGCCTCCTACCACAAACGTAACTCATTGGCATACTTAAAGTTTCAAGTACGTATGTACCTAAACGTCATATTTTGGTGTACACCTATGAAACATAAACCAATCAACAGAGAAAACATTTTTAAACAACAAATAATCTTTGACAAAAAGTCGTAAATGATGTACTTTTTGAAATATTTCAATTTGAATGTGTATAATAAAACTTAGTATATTAAAACTTGTCATTTTTAGGTAGGTAAGGTACTTGGAACTTTAGGTACGCTATGCCAGACTCCATATAAAAAGTTGGAATCTTTTCAGCTTTCTCTTGTTTTTAAATTTGTCGTATTGTCATTGGCGTTGTCAATAGAAATGGACAATTCACGTGCAACGTTGCTAGATTTCCATAGCTCGGCTTGTACAGTACGCGCAAAATAACTTGGCAGCCCTGAAGTTCGCGCAGAATGCTGCGCAGTAGACGAATACAGGTGTGCCCGGGGTAAGATTAGAAAATAGTTACTACGTAACAGATAAATCCCTCTATCTATACAAAAGCTAAAATACCTACGCTATATTAGCCTACAAAAACCGCTGCAGAACCGCTGCAAGAAGAAACATATTCTACGGACGCGCTCCAAGAGTCGAGATTTCCGCGTACTTCGCGAGAGTACGTCATCGAGCGAAATCGTCAAGGTTGTACAAAGAACATAAATTAAACAAAATGGCTGAAGTGAAATAAACTTTACTATTTATGAATA
Source organism: Crambus lathoniellus (assembly GCA_949710035.1). Classification (NCBI taxonomy): domain Eukaryota; kingdom Metazoa; phylum Arthropoda; class Insecta; order Lepidoptera; family Crambidae; genus Crambus; species Crambus lathoniellus. The sequence continues at coordinate 53,404,737 of OX453296.1, forward strand.
ATGCAATGGAGTGAATTAAATGTGGTTTAATTTTATAAAATGATCTATATTTTTTATTCCATCTTTGAATTCACGGTTATTAAATTTTACTAGCGAAAATATTCTGAATCGTGTGAACAATTTACAATAATTAACCATTGTATCGTTAGTCAAGATTTTATCTTTAATAATTATATAGGTACGTAATAAAATTGTATCGCAGCGTTTTGTGCGGGAAACGCGTGCAACAACCCACTGCTGATTGGCTCGGTTACGAGCTACTTAGCGGTCGGCACATAGCACGTGACCTTGAGCGAGTGACTGGGGCCTGCCCGGGGTTGGTGTGCGGGCGAAAGCACGGCGTGTCTCGTGTCTCACTCTGACGCGCACGGATGCGTCTGTGCAAACAATAGAGAAGGCTATGGTATTTCTTAATGCATGCGAGTGAGACGGCAAATTATACATATGCCTGCTTGTGTGCAAGTAGCGACCCGAAAAGGGTATATAGACCCATAAAGTATTATTGTAAGTACTTATTGTTTTATTTAAACTAACACTCACTACTCTTCCTCTAACACTACATACTCATAAATCGCAGGAACTTAACTAAAGTTCAAGTAAATACGTATGAATAGTTGTGAAAGTAAACCCGGAATCCCGGAATTTTTTAAAATAAATACCACATGCTAAAGGCTGCGTTTTTACACCATGTTACCGACTAGCTTTGCATTCCCGAATTTTCTGGAATCCCGGGATTTATATTTAAAAAACATATTTTAAGAAGCCGCTTCCATAGTTAGTTAGCCAAATATTAACTTTAGGTAAATATGCATCCGACTATCCGATCACTGGTTATAAGTGTTATGACCTTATGACACACTAAAGCAAATAAAGAATATTCTTCTTATTTCCATTATCTAATGCCTGATTTGTCTTGCTTGAGTAAATTGTAAGCAATAGCGAATTTTGTGGCATGATGATGATATGCTATGCGAGTTATGCTCAGTAAGTATAAACACCTGACTGTAGTTTTTAGTAAAAATGTCATTTTTATGACAAGCTTTTTTGCTGACTGTACTTTAATATTGTATTGTCGTCTAAACCAAATTTGTATACAAAATTTTAGCTCCATCGGACACTGGGAAGTGGGTCAAATTAAGCTTGCAAGATTTGAAGAAAAACTTGGCCTAACGAAATATCATTTTTAACTAATTGCATTTGCGAATCTGTACTATATAATATTATAAAATTGAAGAGTTTGTTTGTTTATTTGAACGCGCTAATTTTAGAAACTACTGGACCGAATTGAAAAATTCTTTGTTTGTGTTGGATAGTCCATTTATCGAGGAAGGCTATACAACATCACGCTACGACCAATATAAGCGGAGCATTAATGAAAAATGTTGCAAAAACGCGGAAAAAATATTCCTTTTTAGTAGGTTTTTACCTTTTCCTCAAATAACCGCAGGTGAAACTGTGAGGCACAGCTAGTCTAAAATAAAATGGTCTTTTTCACAGTGTTCTTTGCGGCGTATGTATGAATGGGGTATATTGCGATTTCTCTGTTAGCAATTTCTTTAGGTAAACATATGCCCTCTTATTCCAAAACGTGGGCTAAAAGTTAGACCTGTTTTAAAACTGGTGCTAATTCTGTCTTTCATTTGGAAAATAAAAGTGACAGCACCAGTTTAGTACCTGTTTTAAACCAGGACTAATTTTAGTCCACGTTTTAGAATAAGGGGGATGGTGTTTTGAACTATTTATTGTGTTTAGAATTCCAACTCTCCATTTCGTTATTTGTGCGGTGCCTCTAGTTGAATTTGCACTATTCATCTACATTGTAACAATTTTTTTTTTAATATTTTATGGAAGTTCCCAGATCTTCGCATTTTGAAAAGTTTTACTTTCTGACAAAATATATTGACATCCTTCTCCAATACGATCATGGGGCAATAGAGGCAGGCTGGAACATAGACCTACAATGCGTGTATAAATGTTATTTCTGATGTCAAGATTTCTTGGATTTTCTCCTATTCAATCATTGTTTAGATCTTTTGAATCATATAGATAAGGAAAAAAAATTACTGATCCACTGTACGCACGAGCACGTGCTTCACCCAGCCTCCTGATTCACGAGCCGTCGGAAATGCTCCCGACAGCGGACTGTATGCCCTGTCTCTGTTACTCACTATAGAATAGACAAAGACAAAGCTCAGACTCCGAATCAGATTCCGTTTGCGACGGTTCGTGAATCAGGGGGCAGGTGGAGAACCTAGGTGAGGTACGGGTCCGGCCTCGCTTATAGCTAGCAGCTTTAACTCCCTTTTCCCTTTTTGTTTGATTGTAAGAAATTATTTATTTTATAAAAAAATGTAATAATGTCTTATTGTAGTAAATGAGATTTTGCGATAAGCTGACGTTACAAAAAAAATGTCCCTATATTATTCTGATAGCCGGTAACCTCTCTCAAACTTTTTTCTTCCAGAAAAAGGTAATAGAACAGAATCCTTCGGCCGCTCATATCGACGTGGGTGACATATCAGAACGGGAAAAGCTTCGCAAGTCTCTAAAGTGCAATACATTCAAATGGTACCTTGAGAATGTCTACCCTGAACTGGAGACCGGAGACGTGACAGAGTCTAAAAAGAAACTGGTTGCTCTTAACGACCCGGAGAAAAACAAGTTCCAGCCGTGGCATTCGAGGTAAGAAAAAGCCACAGAACTCTGTTCGCCAAGAGTTGATAAATATTATGTTAAGTTTCCGAACTGTCGCTTGATTATCGCAAACTGTATGACGGCCGTCGCTTACCTCTCGTTTTCAATGAAACGATCATTCATGAAAAGAGATCAATATCTGACATCTTGTAATACTTATGCTTATCTATACTAATATTATAAAGAAGAAAGATTTTATTGTTTGTTTGTTTGTTTGTTTGCATCGAATAGGCTCCGAAACAACTGGACTGATTTAGAAAATTTTTTGACCATTAAAAAGCTACATTCATCCCGAGTGACATAGGCTATATTTTATCCCGATATTCCCACGGGAACGGTTACCACGCGGGTGAAACCGCGAGGATCCGCTAGTAAATTATTAAATGATTGATTGATCAACGAGTTTCTTGGTAAGAGGCACCCAGTTGTTGTCAACCGCGGCCCGAACGGAACAGCAGGCGAAACGGCCATTTTCTCTTTTAAAATAATTTACGGGCTGAAATTAGTAATGAGTAAGAAACCCTTGTTTTATCAACTCTCGGCGAACAGAGTATAGTAAGAGATTAAAAGAAGTTAGTTTTAATTGTTAGCTGTCAGGCGTTGCCATCCTATTCTGTGTCACAGAAGAAGTTGTGTTACAATGGCACAATCTTTTCTGTACCGGTGAAAGCGGCGCTATGTACCTTTTTCCTTTTTTGTAGTAATAATTTAACCGGCCCTGACTTCTAAGACCTTAAACCGCCAGCAGCGCCCTGGTTGGACATCAACTTGACAGCAAAATGACATTTAAAAATAAAACACGTAAGTTTCACATTTTGCCCACCGGAACAGAAAAGATTTTGCCACTGTACCCATTATTTTATTGAAAGGAGACGGTCCAAAATGTATGGACTAAAACACTAAATGTGTAGGTACTAATAGTTTCTTTATATTATAATGCACAATATACCCTACTTCAAGGGCAATGCCGAAATCAATTGGGTATATTTTATGAGCTATAGGCCAACAAAGCTGGTATGAAATTTTTTTGACTAGGTGCTTCCACTGGCTCCTACACAAAGCTGCGATGCGACGTCGCAACGCAGAAATATGATACTTATAGAAACCATATTGCCAGTCAAATACTTAACACGCGTCGCAGATTGTAGTACCAGCTCCCGTGGGAATATCAGGATAAAATACAACATTAGAAACAAACAAAATATCAAATGTTTCCTCTTTATAATATTAGTATAGATAATTTCGCCATAACTTGCAACACATTATTTGATTGAATCAGGCGTCACTTGGCGGAAGTCCCTAACCATTGTGAAAAATAAATATATGTAGCTTTGTTCCCCAAATAATCACAAAACTTGCACCTTCACCGATCACACTACTCTACACGTGTTTCGCCGTGTCCAACCCAACCCGGGGCATCCTCAGGAGATGTTTGTCCGTATGCAATCCAGCACCGAATTCGGTTGCAGAATGTTCAATGCAGATTGTTGCGACAAGGTTTTTTTGAAGCAACAAATGCATAGGCCTACCTACTACCCCTGAACCCCCTAGTTTATATTATAACTTTGACTACAGGAAAAGGAACTACACGGACTCATTCCAACTCCGCTTGAAGAACACTACTCTGTGCGTGCAAAGTGCGAAGGACATCAAGACGAAAGGCGGCGGCCTTCTGCTCGCCAGTTGCATCAGAACTCTGAACCAAGTAAGTTTTCCTGAGAACACAACAAAGAGCCTATTTCGGACTCGAATAAATATTTGTGACACGAAATCAAGTAATTATATAGTATACTTAGTCCATTTGAAACCGATTTATCGCTGTGTGGAAACAAACTTGAAGTATTTTGTGACTATTGAATAGTTATTTACAATGCAATTTTTATTATCGAAAGGTCGTGGGTTCGAGTCCCATCGGAGCTAGTTGTGAGACGGGTCGATTTTTTCTAAATACTTCATTTTCCATTTTTCAGTAAGTAATAAAAACTGCATTGTGAATGCAAAAAAGTAAAAATTTCAATAACTTGCAATAGCAATAATTTTATCGATACCGATTGTCAAATATCTGGAAAAGTATTTCTTTCGTGTGTAAGGGTAGTAATATGAAATTAACGCTGGCTATACAGCGCGTAAGAAGTATTGGATAAAGTCGACGCTTCTCGTAACGACTCAGCAGCTCAAAGGTTAGAGCAGTCGCCCGGATAGCGAAAGGTGGGTTCGAGCCCCATTGGCGCTAGTTGTGGGACGGGTCGATTTTTTCTAAATACTTCATTTTCCATTTTTCACTATTGAATAGATTAAAACAACGAATTTCGTTGACAGATATGGTTTGAGACCGACAGACACGAGTTGGTGTTGGGTCGCACCCTGTGCCTCGACGCGGCTAACAACGTGGCGCCCGTGCTCGGCAAGTGCCACGAACTGGGCGGCTCACAGGAGTGGAAGCATAAAGGGTCGGTGAGTATACTGCAGAGGAGAAGGATGCATCTGCTTATCTTCAGCGAAAAATGTACCACATTTATTACAAATCAATAATTATCTTATCTTATCTAAACCGGAAGCCACACCGCTGGTGACACGCTTAGCGGCAAGAGGTTAGCTGATCGCTTCGATGACTCATCCTAGTGAACCAACACTAGGCACGTTATGTGCGCGGCCCCACCGCTCGCTGAGTGGGTAGCTTGACGCCTCGATGGTAGCCTATAGGTTAGCGAAGCGAACGGACATGTCGGTTATTTGCTTGGATTACTGGGATACTTTATGGAAGAATTACGGGCGCCCGCGGTTTCACTCGCGTGGTTCCCGTTTCTGTGGGAATATCGGGATAAAGAGTATCCTATGTACTATATTCAATTTATACCAGTATACCAATTCTATACCAGTCTATAATCTATCTCTGTTGCAAATTCAATTCATCATTCATCATTCATTCATCCAGATCCGTTCAATAGTTTTTGCGTGAAAGAGTAACAAACATTCATACATCCAGACATCCATCCATACATCCATACTCACAAACTTTTTCATTTATAATATTAGTAGGATTACTATAGATCACTAGACACCGAGCTTTGTAGCCAGGCAGTATGGCCACTATGTATCGAAGCGTCTTAATAACTAAGCTTGCCTCCTAGCTAGCCTTTAAGCGTGCTACCTGCGGCGGGGCCTTGGCCTTAGATAAGATAGTGTCAGCTAGCCAGGCGGCCTTAGAACAAGTCCTACCACTAACCGAATATTATATACCGATATTTAAATGTTTCTCAAACCGAACATTTTTATTTGATCCAGGCTGGCAGTCCGATATACAACACGGCAGCTGGCATGTGCTTGGGCGTTGAGCGCGCGTACAGATCCGAGCCGCTGCTCATGGTCATATGCGACAACCAGTCCACCAACCAGTGGGACATCGTCAGGTCTTAAACACGGACCGCACTGCGGGTATGGCATTTACATTGACTGTCTCCCTCCCTGTGCTCTTAATAATGAACTGAACTACACTAAGAATACGAAGCCTTTGTATAAGGACGTTCGGTCATTGGCTTATCGGCTAGCTTAAAACTCAGACTGCACTATAGGTATGATACGTTTTCATTGGGAGTAGTCTGGTCTTTACCACGAAATGACTAAAAGGCGTTTTTTCGTCTTAGCCGAGATTTGCATTATGAATATGGCACATTTTCATATGAAGGCGTCTGGTTTTAACCACGAAGTGACTACGGATATGACACTTTTGGTTCGTCTTACCCGAGTTTTACACTATGAATAAGACACATTTTCAGGCCAAAATAATTATATATTCATGTCGTTTATACACGAAAATTAATACATAGAATACAACACTTTTTTTGTCAACTTGTAGCGTCATGGATTCATAAACAAAACGATATACGCATAAAATACTTATATTCGTTTTTTGCATGTGCTATTATTATAAGACTGATCCTATTTTATTTGGTTTTTGGAGTCTGCGCATCACGCTATTCCCTTTCATTTTACACTCGTCCTCATTCCTACAAACCATCCATTTACATTCCTACTTTTTCCTTTTTGTTTAAAGTCCTACATCTCGCTGATGCAACTAGGCCTCAATCTAAAACAATACATCGCATATTATTCGATTACGACTCTGTCTCAATGGGACACGTACACAAAAATGTATAAAGTGTTGCCCTCAAATCCGCATCGGGCCCGCGCACAGTGGAGCCAAATTAAAATTAGTGGACACGGGAGTCGATGTTGTTGTATCGAACTGAATATTTTTTTCATCACTGATGATGATCCCCTTACACCCTTACACCTTATATAATACTAGAGATCCATCAAACGCCAAACTTTTCAGAAAGAAAATTGTCTAGTTTTTTGTATGGAGAAAAATACACTGCACAAACTATAGGTAATATTTTGTTGTGTTGGCTCATAGCTTTTGTATCTGAATTATCACCTTTTGAATAAAACTGCAAAATTTTAGGTAATTTTTCTATTTTAAATAATGTTTTAAAGGCTTCAAGCATATTTTAGGAACTAAGTTGTGAATTTCAACATACAACACAATACAGAAAAATAATATAAATTAGAATTGCCTGCAGATTTATCACCATTTGAACAGAAGCTCCTCATGTGTACAGTAAATAATAATAAAAATAATAGTTTCTGATAATGTGTAGTGAGTCATAAATAATATACAGTATAAATGTACAACTCATAATATGTATTTATTTATGATATGTTGCAATATTATTAATAAATCACGTTGTATGACAGTTTAGCGTTCATTCATCTTGCCTCAAATTATATTTAAATTACTGTGTATAGTATAGTAATATTTTAAACTTACTTCTTTCCTTAATCTTATTTCATGATTGTTTTCGACAACTATCTCAATATTCATCTTGCCACAAATTTTAATTAAATTACTGGTATAGTATAACAACTTTTAACACTTCCTTGTTTTCTATTTGATAATAGTATTCGAAATTTATCTCATGTATTTTTATCACAAATCGTAGTACCCATGGAACTTTCGAATCAAATTGTCTTTTAATAATTTTTGATAAGATTTTTTTTTAATGTAATTATCTTATGTTTCTATTAATATTATGCATACAGTATTAGATTTATTTCTTTAAGATCGTATGCCGGAGACAGTATAAAATATGAATCAAAATGCTTCCACAATAGTAGTTTTGTACAAACCACAGTCTGAACAGTTAATTTTTTTAACATATCGTTACCTTTTAGATCCCTTTACTAAATATACACTAAACTTATACGTCACTGCTAATAAACAGCAGTTGGACTCACGCTTAGCGATATTCTAAAGTTTTATAAAAATTTATGTCAAGCTTAACATTTAGGTAAAATAAATTTGATGTCAGTTTACTAGTGTAAATTGTATAATATTATAAATCAGACACAATTTTCGGAAAAAAATAACTCACGATACCCGGTTGTATTTATGTTTCATATAAATAGATAAGTAATTGATTAATTTCGTGTCGTGACATACTTTTTACAAGTAGGTACCTAAAAAGTTCCGCATAACATTAATATCTGACAGTACAAATATTTATATTACTTTTCTATTCTTTGATATCTTTTAAGTGAGTAGGTATATTAATTTGTTAGGTTAATTTTATTTTAATATTAGACTCGAAATATCACAAACTTATACAAATCTTTACAATACAATACAATTTATGTTCTTACATAAATACAAAAATGAAATGTGGGGAATGATTTTTGGTAGAATTTGTTAGTATTCTAACTCTAGTTTAAAATCTCAATGTAAGTAGAAAATTAAGTATTAATATTAAAAAAGATATTCTAAAATATTAGTCAATAAATATACATTTTAAGGTTTCCTTAATATACCTATGTTATTTATGCCAAAAGGTCGTGTAGATCAAAAATCTCTCAAGGTATGATGTATTTTTCCATTCATGTCCCAAGTTTTGAAGGAAGTTTTTAATTTGACCTGCTTGATAAGATACAAGAATTTGTTCAAGTATAAGGAGAATGGTAATATATGCCACACAATTTATTTATGTATGGTCTTTATTTTATGATATTATGTGGTTTTTTTAGATACAATTAGCACTGCTTTTCCTAGTTCCTAGGCAATATTTGATCTTGGTACCATAAAAAATGTATAATCTTTTTTGTCAACATTAATATTAATATTATCGAGAATTTGTTGACTTAAGATAAGCACTGATTGTTTATTCAACACGAAAGTTTTAAACTTACCTTCTCCATAGATTGACTCGACTCGACATCGAGTCCATGATTGTTTTCTGTCATTAGTTTATCATGTTTCTAAGATCTTTATAAGTTACAGAGTAACTTAGTACGATTGATGTCCAAAAAGTAGAGGGTGTTGTTCTTTCGAATTTTAGTTGGTTTGATTGATCCCTGTGTGTTTTGTGGCCAAGCTTATTTATAAAAAATAAAAATTACAGTTGTTTTATCAAAAAAAAAAACTTTTGAGTGAAAATTGCTATCTCCTTTATTTTGAGTAAGTACTTTCATATCGTGCAACCATTGCAGCTGTAATTTTTTACAATATTTTACTGGCTTCAATATCATGTGACGGATGTCATACATTTGTCAAATTGAAAGCGATCGTGTCGTGATCGATCTTGGAGTTAGAAAATTAGCCCCTAGAATGAATCGAACACTGCTTTTCTAAATATTATATGGTTATTCAATGATTGTTGGATGAAATAAGTTGTAAGATGAAATAAGAGCTTGATTTTATTTCTGTATGTTTGGTTCTAAATTATATAGTGGCCAAATGCTTGTCTATCTAAACAAAAAGTCATCACGTGTAGATAATGTAGAATATAATATAATAGAATAGATTTTTGTTCTGCTCAGAATTTTCCATAATACATTATTAGAATCTTTTTTACAATTAACTTAATCCGTCCTTTTTCATTTTTGGAATAATATAATATATATATAGTTCCTAATCTATAACTATAGATATTCTATTCTTGGTTGTAAATATATATCTATATTTAATACCCATTAGGTACTCAATAAAAATGATACTGTTTGTACCTTTGCAACTGAATCTCACTATTCAAAGCATTGTATCAACGTTCAAAACGCTATGGCGACGCATTCTAACATGTTATGCCTATAGGTATGCCAGAAGCAGTGTAACAACGTATAGATACAAAACGCAGTGACGACGCATTCTAACATGTTATACCTATATTAATGGAAGGTAGGTTAGAATGCGTCGCCATTAGGTATACCTAATGGTACATCCAGATTGGTAAAACGTAACATGCAATGTATCATTCTACCTTTCATTGCATGTTCGTTGCAAGCGTGGACGCGTAGCGCGCACCTTCCGCGCATCCAATGCGAACCTCCCACGTGTGTCTGCGCGCCCCTTTGTGTACGTTAAAAAACCGACATATCTCGGATCGCTCCGTGCACGGTTTGAAATACTCGTAGTGTGCGCGTGAAATGCTCAATTCGTGCGCACAAGACGACCAAACTATGAGAAATTGTTACAAAATGTGTTACCTTTCATCATGACACATTGCAGCCATTTGGACGGTAAAAGTCATTGCATGTTACACTTCATGTTACGTTACACCAATCTGGATGCACCATATCATGTTGAAATAGCCATAGCATTAGAATAATATTTTTAATTGTTACAGAACAATGCTACTGTAGCATTGTTTGTATGTTATGATTTCTTGTTTTACATAAGAGACACTTAAATCTAAGTAAAATTATCAAACGAAGAGCATATTTTTATAGGTATAGCTGGATAAATTCTACCTCTAGCATTATATTGTAATTCAGATTAACAGTACACATGATAGTTATTATTATTGCATTAAGTATTTTTAATTACCTACTAGTTCTTTTCTGTCGTCTAGGCATGGAAAAAAACCCGCCCGACTTCAAAGTACTTACGCTATTTATTTGGTGAGGAATTATTTCTTACTTTTTTGATGTGGTTTTTTAGAAGGCGGTTTTATTTTTTTATAAAAGTAATTTTTATTTCACTCTTTTTAGTGCATCGTGCAGGCAATTTGCGTGTTTTCTGGTAAATAGGTATGTGATCAAACTCAAAACCTCCTTTTTCGAAGTCGGTTAAAATACCTTGAGGTATCCCGTTTTTAACAAAACAAGAATCATCTAAATCGGTTCATAAACAAAGGAGTTATGCCTAAAGATAAGTATTAAATTCACATAAAGTGGTAACGAAAACGACAGTATTTTCAAGATTTCCTGAAAACTACTGAACCAATTTCAAAATTTCAAAAAATGGGACCAACTTGGAAACCAACCTGATGTAATTACGTTTGAACCATTTCAATCGGTTCAGCCGTCTTCAAGTAATCGGTGGACATACACAAAAAAAAAAAAAACACATACAGACGAATAGAGAACCTCCTCCTTTTTGATTTAGAAGTCGGTTAATGATTGCTACTTTTTCAATCATTTTCATGTGATAATAACCAAAATCACATGAGTTCACCTGTGATTTAGCACAAGCCATGATTTTTAACAGGCTATAATTTATCATTGTCGTATCATATTATCGTCGCATTAGCTACTAATGAATGCTACTGGAAATGATTGTGATTTTTTTACAGGCAATGTTTTTAATCATCTTGTGATATCGTCGCACTTGCTACTATTGCTGCTTCTGGAAATTATGGTGATTTTTCACAGATAATGGTTTTGAATGAATGCTACTTTGTATATTAGTATGGAAATTAAATATCAATTAAGTATGATTTATATGATTATGATAAAATGACGTACTATGAATACGTACGTGGAGAGGCCTTTGCCCTGCAGTGGGACGACCCAGGCTGATTTATTATTATTATTATTTCCTTTATAATAAAGCCCTTTATTCCGAACTTAAGTAACTAAAGAAGAAAACTACAAAAGATCTCTAAGTTCGGTGTGCCTCCTAGCATAGGCCTCCTCCAACGACTTCCATTGTTGCCTGTCTTGGGCAACCCTTCTCCAGTTAGGACCTGCTGTCAACTTTAGGTCATCTTATAGGAAAAATGTGATAGTAAAAAACCACGAGCCCTATAAGTAGCTTTCAGGCGGGATTCGAACCCGCGCCTCCGGGAATCCGGCCCGATGCTCTGACCAACTAAGCTACCGAAAGGCTTACACGACTCGTCGAATTTTGCTATCACTTGTTACGCTGTAAGCCAGCGTTGTTTCATCAATGTGAGGAAACCCTCGCATCCGAAAGATAAAAATAATTTAAAATCTTATTTAATGGCTGTTTCAACTTAATCGATTGTTAAACATTTGTAAAAATGTTTCTTTCGGATGCGAGGGTTTCCTCACATTGATGAAACAACGCTGGCTTACAGCGTAACAAGTGATAGCAAAATTCGACGAGTCGTGTAAGCCTTTCGGTAGCTTAGTTGGTCAGAGCATCGGGCCGGATTCCCGGAGGCGCGGGTTCGAATCCCGCCTGAAAGCTACTTATAGGGCTCGTGGTTTTTTACTATCACATTTTTCCTATACTTACAAAAATTGCATTGTGAATGCATAAAAATAATTTAAAATCTTATTTAATGGCTGTTTCAACTTAATCGATTGTTAAACATTTGTAAAAATGTTTCTTTCGGATGCGAGGGTTTCCTCACATTGATGAAACAACGCTGGCTTACAGCGTAACAAGTGATAGCAAAATTCGACGAGTCGTGTAAGCCTTTCGGTAGCTTAGTTGGTCAGAGCATCGGGCCGGATTCCCGGAGGCGCGGGTTCGAATCCCGCCTGAAAGCTACTTATAGGGCTCGTGGTTTTTTACTATCACATTTTTCCTATACTTACAAAAATTGCATTGTGAATGCATAAAAATAATTTAAAATCTTATTTAGGTCATCTTCCCACCTCGTGTGTTGCCTTCCTCTATTTCTTTTGCCATCTCTTGGGTACCATTCTGTAACTCTCCTGCTCCACTTTTCCATTTTATCGCGCAACATGTGGCCTGTCCACCTCCATTTCTGTTGGTCTACTCTAATGAGAATGTCAGTGAGTTTCGTTGCTGTCCTTAGGTCACTATTTCTTACTTTATCTTGACGTTTGCAACCAATCATACTCCTCTCCATTGCTCTCTGAGTTATGGCAAGCTTGTCTCTTAAGGCTTTTGTAAGTCCCCAGGTTTCACTTCCATAGGTTAAGCAGGGTAATATGCAGATGTTAAATGCTTTTCTTTTCATTGACATGCTTAAGTCGTTGGACTTCATAATTTCTTTCAACGACCAATATTTTTTCCAACCAGTTGCTATTCTTAGATTAATTTCTTTTGTCATTTGATCTTCTGTGGCAATTATCTGACCTAAGTATATGTATTCATCTACATATTCCAGATGCTTGTTTCCAATTTTGACAGTAGATTTTGTGGTATTTGTCAATATTTTGGTCTTACTGATATTCATTTTAAGTCCAACCTTCATGCTCTCTGTATTTAAAATATTTATCACAATTTCGAGATCGCTTGGTGTTTCTTCGAATAGTACAAGGTCGTCGGCAAATCTAAGATGGTTAAGTTTTGATCCATTTATATTAATTCCATATTTATCCCAGTCCAAGTTGCAGAAAATATTTTCCAATACTGCAGAAAACAGTTTTGGGGACAGAGGGTCTCCCTGCCTTACACCTCTTTGTATGCAAAATTCATTTCCTAAGGTTTCCAGTTTATTTCCTTTATTACATTTTAAATACTTACAAAATTATATTTCTTATCATTAATTTTTTACAGTGTATAACACAAAAAAATATAACATTTAAAAAATTCAAAAATGCAGTTCCTCAATGGTAGCAAGATCAGGGTCCCGGCTACCGATGGTTAAGGATCCAGAGACAGGAACCTTCTCACTATACGGGCCGTGTCCAGAAGTACTGCCTTCTGCATCTGACTCCCGATCCATCCACCTAACGCAAGCCTCTTAAGGTGTTTATCGAGGCTCTTGGCTATCAGACCATGGACAGATATGACTATCGGAATAATAATTGCTGATTATTATTATTATGAACATAAAAATTTAATTTTATATAAAAAAATAAACCGAATAAATTGTGGATTATCGATGATAAATAGAATTACTTATAATATTATGATTTGTAGCAGACTATGTGAAAAAACTAGCAGTTGTAACTTATGATTGCATAAATCATACGATTAATCACAGGTGATTCATGTTTTTTTCCATGCCTATGCCTGTCGTCATTTGAACATACAGTAATGAACTGAAGTTTTTTTTATTAAATATACTACATACTCAAAATTATTTCCAATAACATAAATATGTATTTTTGACACTATTATATTTTATAATATTTGTGTATTAAAACTAAGAAATTAAGAATTTAAGACTTACGTTGATACGAAGTAAGTAGCAAAACCCGGGTAATATTAATTTGTCATTTCAATTTATTCCTTACCTAATCTTAACGTATTGGCGCGAAGTTCAAAATGGATTGAGTTAATTGGCCGTTTTGGCAATCCCAAGCTCTTGTCTAAAAATAATAAAATATTACTGCTTTCCCTGTTAGTATTTAATTAGGTGTCGAATAGATGTTAATTATCAACAATCATCGAATTTTTTGAAATGATATAAAAATGTGAAAACTCAGTTTAATACAAAAATCTTATTTAAAGTTTGTTAAGTTGAAATGTACATGTTGTGCTTTTAACTGATTGATGTAAGTAATTATTTTTATTAAGAGCCGCTTAGGTTATGTTCTATTATATTGTTTTAAAATAGCGTTTCTACACTCGAGTGATAATTATTTTCATTCCATTAAAAGGATCTCAATGAGATGTTTGAAGTCGTGTTTTCTATTACTATGGCGAACTGCGATTGTCGAGCCACGTGCCAACTTTTTTGATTAAGCCATATAATGCAAACGTGTATCAACCGTATGCCCAAAGTACGCCCAATTTGCATTGCATTTGAATGAAGGAATGTTTGCAAGTTGCTCAACAATCGCGGATCGCGACTGTATGTCTGTTACACTAACTTGTTTTTATAACACTAACTTATTCAACCGCCTCTGTGGTCTAGTGGTTCACACCACCGATTTCAGACCAAGAGGTCCCGGGTTCGATTCCCAGTGGGGGTACATATTGTATTCGGTTTGGTTGGTGGTAGGACTTGTTCTTAGTCCGCCTGGCTAGCTACCACCATCTTATCTAAGTCTGACGCCATAACAATGATGTTTTCAGCATTATTGTGTTCCAGATAAGATAGCCAGTTCCTCAGTGGTTGAGGATTCCGGGAGTAGAGCGCTTCCACCTTCAGCCTTATCACCACTTAACATCAGGTGTGATGAAGGCTAAGTGCTACCCCGTTGTGGATAAAAAATAGTAGATTTCATTACAAGTGCGGAAAGCCTATCATTGCAAAGAGTTTCGACAAATGTGTACCCGAGCCGAGGCGCAGCCGAAGGTGAGGGTTGACAGTCGGAACAAGTTGCAATGACGGTTCCGCACGTGTACTGAACAACTATTTTTAATACAGTTGCGAAAAAATTAAGCAATTTAATAAAATAATAAAACACAATAAACTCAACTAACTAATCGTAAAAAAATATAAGCAGACTTTTTTTTTGTGTTCTTCACCCATTCTGGGTTGGCAAAGGAAACTATGATCATACAGCCAAGGCTTCAGTAGAATTTTATTATTGATATGAAATGAAAATGAAATTAAATTAGATGAAATGAAATGAAACCTAACAAAAGCAATCCGAATCCTACAGGAGCGCCTTTCCTTATTTCTCTCTTTTACCACATCGTTTTCCATTAAAGCCACATTATTGCACTAATTCCACCATACTAAGTACCTACCACAACAAAATCCAGAAAAAACTAATTTAGAAAATTAAGAAATAAGGTCCCTCATTTTCTTTTCACTTACTTGCGCAAACTCCTATATGCAGATACTATGGTAAATAGTGCACGTCATACCATATTTAGTAATCTGTGGTCATACAGCCAATTTTATGTATTTTTTATATTCATAAATTTAATTTGCCGATACTAATATTAATTTAATGTATAATTAAAATTACTTTTAAATCTGATATTGAAACAAATTAGTACTTAGCTTCTTTTTAGAAATATTTGCATGAATCATAAAAACTTCTATGATTTTTTTTTTGTAAAAACTTCGTGGTTGGTTTTTTCTTTTTAATAGACAATATTTTGACAGTTGGGAAAGAAAACGCACGAGTTCGGGAAAGGTAAAGAAAAAGTTCGAGTGTGCAATAGCCCACATCCCGAACGCTATACGTCCCTGCAATACGCCACTTTTTGAGCAACTGTATTAAAAAATATATAATAAACTATGTTTTCCGAATTATAATTAGGAATACTGTAACAAAGACACATGTTTGTTGTTTTTTCTCGTTTTGAGAAATAACAGAGAAGTACAACGGTATCTTGGCAGCTAATCAGCTCTCATGTGCTTAAAAAAAATGCATGTTTATATAAGACCCAAATTTTTTACGAACTGTTTGAAATATGTTACAGCCAAAACTCATATATCAGTCAAAACCCATGATAGATGGTTATTTAAATAAGGCTCCGAGGAGCGTTGCGAAGAGGGTTAGGTTGCCATAAAAGACAATGAGCAAGCTGAGCAAGCAAAGCGAACGTGGCCGGCCGGCGAAGTGCCAGAACCAAATTGTTGGCATTTTCATCAACTTCCTAGGTTTTAAATTATATTACAGTCAAAAGTTGTTTCGACTGGTTGAGAGTTTTGACTGTAACATATACTTACTTTTTTTAAAGTGTGAAGTTAGGTATAAAATAAGACGTATAAAATCAAACAAACTATATACAGGTTATTTTAATTTTAAGTTTTTTGCATTTACAATGCAATTTTTATTACTGAAAAATGGAAAATGAAGTATTTAGAAAAAATCGTAGCTCAGTGGTTAGAGCAGTCGCCCGGAAAGCGAAAGGTCGTGGGTTCGAGTCCCATCGGAGCTAGTTGTGAGACGGGTCGATTTTTTCTAAATACTTCATTTTCCATTTTTCAAACTATATACAGGATAATTTTTTTATCAGTATCAGTTCAACAATAAGTCAAATTGTGATAGTAAAATACCACGAGCCCTGCAAGTAGGTAGCTTTCAGGCGGGATTACTAGCACGATTTTACTTATAGGTACTTACAGAATTGCATTGTGAATGCATAAAAATAATTCACAATCTCAATAATGTAACAACTTGAAAAGATTTTTTAGTGTACGGTACGGTTCTTAGTTACCCTTTTTACAATTTGTTGTCAAACAGAGTATTGTGTGATTATATGCTGGATCTGTTATGTTGAGATTACATTTCGGATGCAATGATTATTGTCAATTTTTAAGTATTGGATTGTGCATATTTTTATAAAGAAATATATTTCAGCAATGTGAATGTGAACTTATATGAAATAAACTATTCATACTTATTTTAGAAATGCTTTAAGTTTTTATTAACAAGTAGTACTTAGCTATAATTAATCAGTAAAAAGTGGTTACTTTGAAACTATTAGTAACGGTAGGGAAAGCAAATAAAACACCAATAATTGATATGTTAATCAACATTTATTTTAACATTTAAAATTACATAAAAAGAAGGCATTTTGCCTTAAAAGTCTTTGATTATTTATTATGTACCTACAGAATTGATTTCATTTATAGAGTGATCAGTGATAAAATATAGACGTATGAAGTCAGAACATGATAATCCTGCGTTTTTGACTGAACTGTCAATCAGTTCAAGGTGATTAATTTAGATTTTCTGTATAAAACGGCGATGAAATGTTTTAACTTCATTACAGAAGAGGCATATAAATAAAATAACAAGTCGATATGTCTGAAGTATTCGATACAGTACAATGATTGTATCTTGAAATATAAAAATGTGAATTAATTTTTACATTACAACAAAGGTTTTATGCCTTAATTCCTTTCTCGTAATTAACCGTAAGTCAAAACTTCGGTAGTTTTCTAAGTTAACTGAGCAAATTTTAGAACGATGATTTACCTAGGCTTCGCCAAAATAAAGTCCCTACATATTTTAGAAGGATATTGTCATCGACGCGAGCTTGCAGTGACCGCCCTACCCATGTTAATGTTTCCGCCTGTATTTTAAACCCTAGCAGTCACGAAACAAGCGAGAACGACACAATAGACATATAAGTATACTAGCTAGACATCCTTTATAGCACAGCACTCACTCTTTAGGTTTTGTGAATAGCTAATGATATTATAATATCGCTGCGATGTATGAGTACTCGTTTTGCCTTAAATGAAACTTTTGATTGTATGTAAGTACTATTGGATTTGAATGTCTTTTTATTGTCAAAATTTAATCGCTGACGAAACCGAGCGTTCAAGCGTTGAAAGGTGCGTGTAAACTTATACATTTATTGCGCTATCGCTCAAATCAACGTCTGATTGTTTGATTCATTGGTCCCAACACTTGCGTTAAGGGTCATTTGATAGGATTCCGTGATCTCCCGAATTTACTTCTCCTTAGTTCATAAAGCCGAACCGTTACAGCAAGATACCTACCCCCAAAGGACCCTTTTTCGTCAATTAACACGCCGATAGTTAAAACCAGTAAAAATAGAGATAGAGTAATAAATATAGTTATTAACCATTTAACATTGAAAATAGCCGAGACGAAATTTACAGGGTTAAGATTCTTAAATTAAGAACGATTTTATGATATGATATTCACGATAAAAATGATCCTTTCACCATTTCGGTAAACTCGACTCGTAGCTAAGGTCGCGTTGTTCAACTATGTGCTGTGTTAGTAGAAAATTACCTAATACTTAGCAAAATGGTGTAATGCTTCTTGAGAAAAAGTCGAGTGAACGAACGTGGTAGAGACCTTGACAAAATTACGCTACATTTATAACAATATCTTAATAATATGAATGTGACACACTTAAATTAGACAAAACATCGGATGTTTCTCTTTAACTAGTAATTATTTAAAATTTAACTTTTCTAATGAAATTGAAGTGCATTAGTATGGCAACATGAAGTAATTATAATTAACATATTATTAAAAGAACACCAAACACTTAGTAAAATATGGCATTATCATCAGGTCGTTTTCTCAAAAACTGGACAGGTTTGCGAGCTGATTGTGACATGGTCGACTGTTAAACATTAGATTATTACAGTTAGGTATATCGGAGGGACACACGTGGACATGGACCTGGATCCAGTTTTCGAAACGACCAACACACGAATGTTATTAATAATACTATTATTTTTACAATACAGGGTAACATTCGTTGTACAAAACCTCAAAATTATACTTCTTGATTCGTTCGACATACATTCGTAATTATGTTTAAAAAATACAATAATTAATTTAATTACTTGTTGGCTCTATAAAATGAAATACATTCTTGCAGGGTCTTACTTAGCCTAGAAGTTCCTTAGCTTACCTGTTTTCTTTGATTAGTATATATTTTAAAATTACATTTTGGGGGTTTGTTGAGAGCTAGGGGCGACAGAGGTGCGTGTCGATGTAACACAGATGTTTGAGAGACGGCAGCTTACATACAAACACGAGCAAGCGAACAATAAATTCTTTACACGCATATTACAATTACGTCTATAGAAGTAACGACAACCATGGTTAATGGAGAACATCGAAATAATTATATTTATGACCTTATAATAAGCTGTTATTCATTTCTTAAATAATCACTGATAGCAGTATAACACTATAACATATCGGGTGACATAAATAATTGTGCATAAGACCTTGTCCTTAAGATAATTTTGAGACACATTTAATTAGTTACTGCAATAATTGTGGCCAATGTCGCCAGACGTGAATTCTCGCTGGTTCTTGGACAAGATCTAAGTAATTCGTTTTATCGCATGACATTACTTATATCACCCATTCGTAAGGGCCTTATCATACTACCGGTTCGGTGAGCGGCTTCGCGGCGGGACGGGCACGCACCGAATACGTCGCGGACGCGCAACTAGATCGCCGCGAATAGCAGCGTGGACGCCATTTTGCACACTCTCGTACACAGTAGCCTTTTCCAGGTGACACTGATAATCTCAAATGTGTGTCTTCATGTCTTAAGTCAGTTTGTATCAGATGAAACAACTTAAAAAACTTGACATTCGCAAGCAGTGACGACATTTTTTAGGATTATTTTTATTTGCAAACAACACAAAGTAGTCGCTCTCTCAGTCGATTAAGTGATAATGGATCCTCCCAAAATCGTCGATGCTTTCGTCTTCTTCTCCTGCGTCTTCGAAGTAACAAAACCAACAGAATTGTTTCCTCGTCGGGATCCATTTTGTTACTGAGTCTACTGTACGTCTCGTCGTAAACTCGCTACGAACACGCGCTGCGCAGCTGCGGCGTGTTCGCGACGTATTCGCTGCCCGCTCGCAAACCGCTAGTATGATAATAAGTCCTACGGGTAAACACAACAAAGAATGCAGTAATAGGAAATTTTGACATTGCAGGAGATTCATCTCGACTGCAACCTTATGTACAAAGAGTCCAATTAGTATTACTGAATACATTGCAGTCTAAAAGTGTGTGTATATGAATATTTACGGCAATTGTGATGACACAAATTACTGAATTGCGCAACAGTAATAATTTTTCGATCAGCAAATTTTCAAAGCCTGTGTTTTAATTATACAAGACCTTAGTACTTGATAAAGTTATAATTTAGTCTATCGCGTAGACTGCAACATATTTAGCTTTAGCTATTACTGCATTACATATTATGTTTAAAACAATTCTAACCATTATATTCACAACTAATTTCGGTATTGCTTCTATGAGAATAACACGTTAGTATTTTAATGTACAAATTATAAAATAATGCTAAAATTAAGCTCATTTTATTAATCCCGATCAAAATTACGTTTAATTTTAATCACGAATGTTAACATATTGTGCATTTGTCCTTGAACATTGTGGTAGCTTTGGTGTTATTATGCCAACTTAAGTGTTATTATGTCAACTTTGGTTTTGTTATGCCATTATGTCAACTTTGGTGATTAAAATAACTCGTTGATGGTCAAGATTATTAAACTGATTTGTCATTTATAAATAACACACAAAGCGGTTATTATAATATAATTGCTCGATATAGTTCGTTACCGTTGAAGTAGTAATAAGTAATATAGAAGTGTTAAACCTCGTTAAGTGTTTTCAGAGGGCGATAGTAACACCTCCGCCGTGGGTCCCCTAGCTCAGGGTACACCGAGGGGACACATCAATTTTATATAAAACCTTAGATGAAAATTGAAGGAACAGCAAGCACCCCGTTTCATCGAAATACAAATTCATTGGATTTCAAAATAATATAGGCCGGACTTAGTCGGTTGAAGGCGGTTGGTACCATTTCGATAGATTCCATCTATTATTTCAAATCAGTGCGGTTAAACTCTAGCTAGAAGATGTCGGTTTCCAGTTGGTACTTAAGTAAATATAGGTACATTGACATAAACCGCGTGATAAAAGGAATTTTGAGTTATAATAATGCTTAATTCAAACCTTAGACAATTTAGAAAAATGGAAAATGAAGTATTTAGATTTTTTTTCTCATTTTTCTATTATAAAAATTGCATTGTGAATGCAAAAAACTAAAAATTAAAAATAATTTACTTAGACAATTTGTTAAACTATTTTCCCGTAGTTCGTGTGTATAGTGCTCAAAGCAATGAGTAGTTAAGGGTTAGATCAAGTGAATGCGTGGTAACGTGCCGTCGATGAGGCGGGGCTGTGTCGAGGAGATACTGGGGCCTAATAAATGACATCAATTACACTGTGACATTAAACATCCATGTATATTGTATGTATCTATCACTATTACGTTATTCCGCCACAGGGCTTAGACCAAGACTAAAGTTAGTTACGAGTAATTCGGTTTTAGTCAACCTCATGCGGCTAGGCCACGCTACCTGCGAATATCGACATTAAAGCAATGAAATAAACACTTCTCTTTAAATTGGCCCTTTTCATCGGTCTTCTCTCGACCGTTCTTCACTAAGATTCTCTCTCATAGAAATTGCTTCTTACTCTCTATTCGCGTAGTAGGTAGGCTTAACCTTTATGCCTGATTGAAGAAAACAAGAAGCACAGGGGGCTCACACGCCCGAGAAGCGATCACGCCTCTGAAGTATACAACCTTAACATTTAAAACAGGTTAAAAAAATAGGAGTTAGACTTTGGATAATATAATAGATCGAGGGCCGTCCGTGTAAAGAGCCTTTGAACACACTGGTGTTTATATGTTCTTACTATTGTCTTAATAAAGTTGGAAGATAAATGCTTTAAATAGAACCAGTATGTTCTATAATTTGCAGGCTCCTTTACACGCCCAGCCGCCGGCCTAAGATAGTCACTACTAAAATAAACGAAGAAATCCATCAACAGACTTCTTAGCACAGCCAAAAACATTTCTTCGAGTACAGCGATCAAATATTACTGTCGTTTATTAAAGTAGTGCTCTTTCGTGGGGATTTGCCATAAAGGCCGATCATGGAAGTGGAAGATCGTGGGAGCGCTTTGCGAAGGGCGCTGGGGAAAGGCGTGAAAATTACCCTACGGGCGGCCAACACTACCGTACAAAAGGTAGCGTTGACGAGCCCGCCTAAATAAAGCAGGTTTCTGAACGGCCGCGATTCTACGCAAAATATATTTACACACGCTTATAACCAAAGGGGAAAGCGGTCGTTCAGAATCCTACTTTTAGGTACTTAATATCGATGGCCGAAAATCGCGGTATCATCGACAGTTAACTTACAATAACCATCAGTACTGTGAACTTGCCAACACTGCCGTGAACAGTTTGGCAAGCGGACAGGACGTACAGAAGCGGCATGGCGGGGCATGCTCTAACTAAACCTAATTGAGATACATCTAAACTTAATAATACTGATTTTCCATACTGCTCGAATTATTATCGTATATTCTATGCAGTCTGTTCGAATATTCCCAGAGTAAAGCGGTGTCGCTCTTTAAACTAGGTATCATACTTCATTACCGATGGGTACAATCTACTTTCATACAAAAAGTCACGCGTTTAAAAGATCTGTTTTCACTCAATCGTCGACATTTGGTTTTCATCTTTATATAACTTACAGATTTGTAAAAGCTCTTCTTGTGTTTTTTTTAAATTCGCTGGCTAGTGAAGTGCACCAACTAATAATTATAATTACCATCTGTAGTAACTACCTCAAAATTGATTCAAAATTGACTAGTGAATTGAATTTGATGTACAGATAGTTATTACAAAAACGATTGAGTAACATATCTTAATCAAGTGTGTTCAGATTTTGACTAGATAATCATACCCTAAAGCTTAAATATTTTTTAATCTATAAAATTTATATTACGTAAGTATTTTATTTACTAAACATAAAAACGACAGTCAATAAGTAGGTACATAAACAATTATTAGGAACAAAAGTAAAAATAATTAACACAAAATATTAAAGGGTACGTACTTATGGATACAAAAATAAGTTATGTAAATAGGGAACTTTTGAATTTAAAATTAAAAGAAATAATAATGAAAATATACCTAAGAACATTTCAGTAAAATTTTAATTTTAATAACGATTAGCAACTTTTATGGTAAATAATAAGTAGGTACATATCTAATTGTAATTATTATATAAGTAGGTCAATTCTGAAGCAAATGTTATAAACTTCAGATCACGGCTAAATTAACAACCTTACAGATAACTAAGTATCTACACAGCTTTTAAAAAATTAGAAATAACAACTGACTTGAAGTTAAAAATCGTGTTAAATCTATATTTACATATTTTTTAAACAATTATTTTTCTGTAATGTCCTCAAATTAAAACATAAATTGCCAAATAGTAAAATAACGTAGACCAAGTTCAATTCTCTTTGGATCAAATTACTACGGACAAGAAAACCCCAAAATATTTTTTCCTATCAATCAAAACAAAATCCCTTTAATTAAAATAATTTTGTCCTCGGCAGTTCTATTCGTACATTTTAGAACTTCCCGAGGCCACGGTTATAGCCATATGAATCCTATAATCAAGTTGTATTTGGTTCTTTTAGTACTATTTGTGGTATAGGTATGTGTTGATTATACCGATTTGGTGTTTTTAATCTATGTTCAACCGTTTATTAATTGTAGTATTTAGACATCAGTGGCATTTTCATTAAGTAGGTAGGTACCTACCCAAGTTATGTGCGGTAAGGTGGAATCTGTGTTTTTATGCGACATAATAATTTATACTATTATTATTATACCTAAATATACTCTACAGCTAAATTAACCAAGAATGACGGCCTACAGTGGCATGTTTTACTAAAAATAAGTGTTAATTACGGATATTTCGATAATCATGCAATGCTTCAAAGTATCAATATTTTTTATCTAAGACTTAATATAAAATTACACGTGCTATGTAATCTACTGGCGGTATGTTACAAATCTAATCTCATTATTGCTGTAGCGAATAACTTGCATGATGCTGAATATACAAAGTATTCTATTTACTTATAATTAACACTCAAAAGCCGTACCAAGAATTTTTAAAATTGTTTCTTTATAGGCCGCAGTGTTACCTATGTAAATTTTGCCTATTTCGAAAGTTTATCAATAGATACCCGGCACCTGATTCCAAAGTTGATTACAATCCCTAATGCTATATTATCAAATGACGTTAATGTAATCCAGAGATCGCAATAGGTAGAGCTGTTAAGGTTCATTGACAGTAAACGTTGATGTTAATATGGACACTCCACAAAACTCCGGGTTTTTAATATTCATTTTGTCAGTCGAACGACACCTACTGCTGGGCATAGGCCTCCCCCAAGGATCGCCACAACGATCGGTCCTGCGCTACCCGCATCCATCCGCATTTTTGTTTAAGTATTGGGCTTCACCCCCTCGATGATTGGATTTATCATACTTACACCCACCGGCATCGAAAATTAGCCGACGCACAATTTTCATACAAAGTTGCTCACTTTAGTGTGTAGATGGGAAAGTATTTGCGTCACCGCGATGATATTTATGTCAATGGAGCAGCCTTTTAGCTTTGATAACAAATCAAAGAACTCCTGGATTTCTACAAATAAAATAAAAATCTGGGAATGTCCATATTAATAAAAATTATCGCAATTACACAAAATAGAGCTAGGTATTTGACAATTTTATGATGGACAAATTGTAACCGAAATAATTCCGTAATGAAACATGTTTGACAGGAACATCGCAACGTAAGAAATACTTTTAAGTTTGCATAACATAAATCTGAACACAGTCTTACAGTAATTGCGAGACTATCCAGAATAACTAATCAGTAATCCAGTTTGTTATCAGGCTTATGCACTAAAAGAAAGTACTTATCTAAACTAAACTATTCGCACACTAGCTGTTTTAAGCGAGTTCAAATGTTACATAGATGATCGATGATTGTTGTCGGTATCGTGGTGTTTTTTTTAACAAAACACGAGCACTAGTATTTTTTCTTATTTAACTGAGTATTGTAAGTTTTTTGTTTGTTTATTGTCTTCGTTTTAGATTTGTTCCACTAGGCCGTGCTTTTAGTATGTGACTGCTACTGTTACTGGTGACTGCTAATGCTAAGTGTGCGGATAATTTACACTATTTATATAGTATTTAGCACCTAGGTTTAAGCTATAAAGGATATTGCCGTTCTGAGATATACTTGTAGAACTTAATACTGCGTTATTGAATATATTGATATAGGTACTTAGTCCGTCATCGCCAATATGTTATTAATCTAAGTACAATATGTTATAATATATTATTTACATGGACGATAAGAACTAATAATCTTAGTGATCCTATAATATAAGCTGCACAGGCTATGGTCGCGCGGAGTGCGATATGTATTCTTATTCCTAACACACACATTTATATGTGTGGTTAATATAAACTATTCTACGCAATTGACTGTACAATACACACTTGAAAGATGATGTTACTCAAGGATGGTTTGCCTACTAACAAGTTACCAAAAAGTATGAGATTTATAATCGCATCAAAAGAAAAATCATAAAAACCGGTGCACTTCTAGCTGTCGGTACTTAATGGTCAACTTACATTGGATTAGTTTATAAGTACACGACCACTGTAGGTGTAAACTGTTCAAGGGGTAGCTCGTCACTTGCCACAGTGCTTGTACTTGTCACTAATGTAAATCGGCGTTAACGGTTAGCCTGCGGTTTGTAGCCGTGCGACATGCGGTCGAGATACCGGTGCAGGTCGTGGAAGCGGGGCCGCTGCGTCGGCTCGCGCCGCCAGCACTCGTGCATGAGGTCGTACAGCTCGCGGCGGCAGCGCGGCGGCGGCGCGGCCGGCACCAGCGCGTTGTGCCCGCCGCAGCGCCACTCGCTCGCGTTCGATACCACCTGCCATTAGAATTAGTGATAATGGTGGCCATACACCATCCTGCCTATCGTCCAATCAGCATGACGCTGCCGATAGGATCAAGTAGAACTGACCGTGGGTGGGCATGGGGCATGACAGTTATCAATTATGGTGTATAAATACTTAAATAAATATTTTTTTATTAATTTTTTCTCCAACAATCTTACAATGTGCAGTCACGAGCAATAATATGTATACAACATAGAACTTTGTCACATTAGCTTTCCGAAAGAAAACGATCAGTGTCACAGAAGTCATTCAATATCGTAATACGACCTAGTCCTATGTTGTATATACAGGAAAATTTTTTGACCAGTGCACAAATTTTTAGGATCAACTCGGAATCGGTAAGTGAACAACTTTCTCCTAGAAACATGGGTCGAAATATAACAAAAATTTTTGGACTTCCCATACTAAATCGATCACGTGATCAGTCCGATTTGTATGAAGAGTCAAAAAAATTTTGTCATATTTCGACCTATGTGTCTAGGAGAAAGTTGTTCACTTACCGATTCTGAGTCGATCTTAAAAATTTGTGCACTGATTAAAAATTTACCCTGTATATCATTGCTTGTGACTGTACACATACAGTGTTGGTCACATAATTAAAGACACCAGTCGATTTTCATACAAACGAGGTAACTTTGAAGCCTTGGTCCTCCGCCAGGGATTGACTTAGCTGTGATCAAATGATGGCCATCTAAGGAGCGAATGAAGGAGATTCAGATCGCTTTACACACCCAACTGATCTGATCAGCATTCTAAAAGATATAAGGATATGTTTAAAAAATGGCAAAATTTGCATTAAATTGTATGGAAATCCAGAAACTGAAAACTCTGATTCTAATATCTCTTAGAACGCTGATCAGATCAGTTGGATGTGTATAGCGATCTGAATCTCCTCCATTCACTCCCTAGATGGTCATCATCAGATCACAGCTAGGTCAATCCCTGGCGGAGAAACAAGGTTACCTCGTTTGTATGAAAACCGACTGGTGTCTTTAATTATGTGACCGCCACTGTATGTGTATATGGACGAACTGCAGATTAGATCAAGCCTGCAGCGTAATGCCGATTGGACTATAGGCAGGATAGTTGGTGTAGGGCCACCATAAGACAATTTTTCAGTATTTGATTGAATCAGGCGTCACCTCGCGGAAGTCCCTAACCATTCTGAAAAAAGAAATATATGTAGCTTCCTTCCGCAAAAAAACACAACATGCAAGATGCACCGCCCGCCCGCCGTTTTCTGTGCTGGTTTTTTCTCCTGATTATGAAGTTGATTGACATTGATTGTGACACTTGTTAAGAAGTGATTACCTTACCTACCTATAACATTTGTAATTAAACAAAATGTCGTTTTTACCTGATCGTCGCTCATTTCTTCGAAAGGCTTAGCCAGGCAGTATGTAAGCACTTCCCACACCGTCACCCCGAAAGACCACACGTCGCTCGCCGGGGAGTACATACCCTGCAATAATAAATAAAAGGTTACACGTCTAAGTTTAGTTAGACTATAATCTGCATCGTCGTAGCGCGTAGCAAGCATCTTGAGTTCTACGTCGTAGCTTCGTAGCTCGTAGCACTAATAAATGGTACCTAATTCCATTCCAACCGATTGTTAGTGAATGTAAATAAACGATGCTCTTTGAATGTAAGCAAGCATGAAGTGCGTCAGCTTACCAAAGGCAGAGTGACTGATTAGTGATGTGACGATTTGATAGTCGATTTCAATCTGAGTCTGAACTCTTTGTAATCGTGCTCGAATAATATTTCTTAACTCGAGTTCAAATATAGTAGTTCAATAAAAGAGTTGAAAGTAAAATCCACTATCGCATTTTCACATTACTAATCAGTCAATATGGTCTTTGGTAACCTAACACACTGCATGTTTGTTTACATCCACGGACAATCGGTTTGGAATGTACTATTAGTTACTGCAACACTACGCCCACCACATCCCGCCCGTGCCGCCCATTGTGAGCAATGAGCATGCAATACAATACAACTATGCACACGCCCAAGCGCTTGAGTTATCATATCAAAGACAAACAGTAGCAGTAGCCCCGGTTTTGGCCACTTTTTAGTATAAATGTTGTTTTAATAACTTTTTGTTATTTTTGCCAATGGCAATTAAAAGAGGGAATTTTATGGTAAAAATAACAATAGTTAGAATTCCCTATTGTAGAGTCCGTGCCAGATAACTCTGCTCGCGGCTGGGACTTGTTTGGCGCTAGTTATAGGTCATTTTTTGTTCTAAAGTTATATATATAGTAATATAGTAAAGTAAAAGATAAGTATTCGATTTCGAACGCGCGCACTCTAATAAGACTTTAATTTAATAAACGCTATTTTCTGTTCTATAAATTTTGTCTATGAAAATTTTAAGAGTTTAGCATGAAAGTTATTATAAACCTTTGTTTATTGTGTTGCTATTGATTGGTTTCCAGCACATTAGAATTTATTGATTGAACTTGGATTTAATTAAGTCTTTATTTTTCGCTATAAGTGACCAAAACCGCGCAAATTTTGTGCTATATTACAAAAAATATTATTTTTTTTAAATTAGAAAGATATTCCTTTCATACTAGATAATTCTCTATACTTTAAGATAATTTTTGTCTTAAATACCTAAGACCAAGCACTTAGCATTTAGTACTAAGGACTTCAAAGTGAAAAAAATCTTTAAAGTGCCCATCATATTATGCCCTATTTCCTAAAATCAAAAAAGGCTGGTTACCATCAAAAGGCTCTCCCAGGCCATCCAACGCAGAGGCAAACGTGACCCGTCGGCCATCACGTGGTAGTCGCTCACGAACTCCTCGCAAAACATCGCGTAGTCGGCTACCTTCACGTTCAGGTCCTCAGTCACTGTTACGTTTCTGGAAACACAAGACAATTTAAGGAAATGATTGGTCATTTGACTTTCGATTCCGCTGATGACTGGGGCGTTTAGAAGGGACACAGATTGACGGGTCTTGTGCGTGTACCTTGTGCATATTGATTCGCACACTACGTTAAGCTACGCTACTAGGTATCCGAGACCTGTCACTCCGGTTGCTCGTACATTACAGTAAAGTAAAAGTTTAAATTTAACTGTTGTCAATTTTGACATCGATAAAAGAAAAATACGTTGGTTATCTTAGGTCCGGTTGCTCGTACATTTAACTTTTGTCAAAATTGACAAAAGTTAAAATTTAACTGATGTCAATTTTGACATCGGTAAAAGAAAAATACGTTGGTTGTAGGGTTAATAGTGTTGTCTGTACTATTTTATTAACCTTCCCTTAATTACTAATGTCAAAATTTAAACCACCCCCACCCTGTCGGTTATTTTGACCGCCGTTAAATCTGTAATTTGACTGCTCGTTAAAGTAACCGCTGCTTCAACAACGCTTTTTAAATTTGACCGCCGGTTAATTTTACTTTAACCATAATTTAACCCTATAGTTAACGTAACCAAGCTTCGAGCAACCGGACCTTAGAGTTAAAAGTGTTGTCTGTACTATTTCATTAACCTTCCCTTAATTACTAATGTCAAAATTTAAACCACCCCCACCCTGTCGGTTATTTTGACCGCCGTTAAATCTGTAATTTGACTGCTCGTTAAAGTAACCGCTGCTTCAACAACGCTTTTTAAATTTGACTGCCGGTTAATTTTACTTTAACCATAATTTAACCCTGAAGTTAACGAACCAAGCTTCGAGGAACCGGACCTCAGTCTCAATATAATTGACAGGTTTAAGCGACTGACATCGGATCCTGTCGATTGTAAGTTTCGTAATCTTTGTTATTGTTGATCGAAGTTCGTAATGTATAAAAACATGTAGACAGGTCCCGCAGTTCTTTTAGGAGTACGGAACGCTTTCAATAGAAAAGTTTTAAACTTACCGAGCTGCCAGGTCTCTGTGGACTAGCTCGAATGACTCTAGATACTTCATACCGGCGGCGATTTGGCAACATATGTGAATCAAACTCGAATAACTGGGAACAAAAATTTAGTTTTTAGTTTTACAACAATCACTATTTGTAGATCTGAAAAGTTATAGCACAATTTACTTTTTAGTTTCAAACTGTGAAGTGGAATAAAGGTATCATATGCCATTTAGATACTCACTCACTTATATTTTAGTTCACATGAAGTTCTTTGTAGGAAATATTTTAGTGACAAAGTAAAATATTTTTTTTTATCAATTATTCATTTTACAGTCTGAACCTTACAACACCAATTAGAACGGAGTTAATAATATTGTACTATTAGTAAGTATGGATAACACTTACTTCAACTTCCTGTCCAGTCTCAATATCGTAGGCAGATGAACGGCATCGCCACGGTCTAGAGCGGCGCACGGGGGCTCGAGCAGGCTCAAACCCAGTACCCTGGCTAGTTGAGGGTGCTTCAGTCCAGCGCCCCACGTTGCCTCGCGGGCAAACGCGGCCCTATAAAGTACACATCGTGTGATAATGTAAAGTAATGTTAGTCATATCATTAGAGCGTGGCCTCCGGGCCTCGAACAGGCTCAAACCCAGCACCCTGGCTAGTTGAGGGTGCTTCAGTCCAGCGCCCCACGTTGTCTCGCGGGTAAACGCGGCCTTATAAAGTACACGTCGTGTGACAGTGTAAGATAATCTTAGTCATATCATTAGAGCGTGGCCCCCAGGCCTCGAGCAGGCTCAAACCCAGCACCCTGGCTAGTTGAGGGTGCTTCAGTCCAGCGCCCCGCATCGCCTCGCGGGCAAACGCGGCCTTATAAAGTACACGTCGTGTGACAGTGTAAGATAATCTTAGTCATATCATTAGAGCGTGGCCCCTGGGCCTCAAGCAGGGTCAAACTGAGCACTAGTTGAGGTTGCCCCACGTTTGCCTCGCGGGCAAACGCGGCCCTATAAAGTATAACGTGATGACGATCCATCGTAAGCTGATATTGTAAGGTAATTATTGTCATATTGCAACATCGCGGCGGTCTAGCGCAGCGCACGGAGGTCGAGCAGGTTCGAAAGGAGGACCCTGGCCCTTCAAGGGTGCTTGAGTCCAGCGCCCCACGTTGTCTCGCGGGCAAACGAGACCCTGATTGCACGTCTGTACCTACCCTAAGCACGAAAAACTCTCGTTCTTGTAATAGTATTATTTTGTACGAAAACCTGAGCAGCGCCGCCACGGTCGATTACGAAACTAAAATTCAATAGGCATAACCTCGACAGCTTTGATAGCATTATGATAAATATAGTATTGTTTACGATTACGAGAACGAGAGTTTTAAGTGCTAAGAGTAGCAATAATTTCAACTCACCTAATCGCTAGTCTTCACGTTCGACAGTGGAGCCGGCACTTAAGTTTTCACGCTTCAGAACTTTTCCCCTCCAACTCTGTACAAAGGTAACTTACTTGACGTCGCTATGGCAGCCTCGCCACAGTGTTTTGACAACAACAAGGCGGTGCTGGCCGCAGCTCGGCGACTCCTCGTCGCTCAGTTCCTCTATACCATCGGTCTCGCAGATCTGGAGCTGAAACATACACATGCATACGTTAGCGCTTGTCCAAAAAGGGCGATTTCAACATTAGTTTTGATTACATCACTCGCAATGTGGCAGATATAACACGCGGAGCGCTAATACTTAGCATGCGATGTATGTCAAAACGCGTACTCGCGCGTTCATAACTACTTGAACAGGATCTCAGCTTGACTCACGTTTGACATTAAAATTGACCCCGCCACTCTTGTCAAATGTATGATACAATACAATATCATAAATTTGATGATTTGAATATAATTTAATGTGTAAGGTCCACTTGCGTCCCTCAGTGGGTTCGCCCTTCGTTGCCCGTGACACTACTGCGTGGCACTACCAGTATTGTCATGGGTTATTTTTCTTTTCCGTGACTCAACTTCTCTTATTGGCTGATTTCAAAATTCAAAAATTCAAATTCATTTATTCATTTTAGGCTTATACAGCACTTGTAAACGTCAATGAAGCTACGCTATCGGTTCGCAAATCCTACGGCGGGAGGCCTTGTAACGAGAAGAACCGGCAAGAAACTCGCCAAGGGCTTTTTTTTCTCCCTGTCATATTTCATACAGTCGTCAAATTGAAAATTGACTTTAACATAATATAATATGTAAAGTCACTTGCCATCACAACTTCATCTTATATTTAAAAACAAAATAAATAACCCGGTAATCATAAATCGTAGTAAATAATTTTAAATAACTTAGGAAATAGACATCCAAAAGGTAGTTTCTTTAAAATACCCATCAACCAAAAACGTAGCGACTAAAATAATAAATATAAATGCCAAACAAGGGTAATAAAACTTTGAATAGTTAAGAACATAAGAGTCAATAATAAACAATGCCATACAAGCTGCGATCCTACGATAAAATAAAACTAAGAACAATAAAACAAAAAAAATCTGCATATTTTGGGACAAGAAGCCAGGAGCAGACCCATCCCACTGGTGGTACCCGTTCACGAGCATGACGCATGAACCAGCCATCGCTTCGCTCAACCATATTTTAGGGAACGAAACGACCCGCCTCACATGACACCACCGCAGAAATGTTTACAGAGAGATTAGACTCTTATATCAAAATTTCCCGTGGATAAACTTTTATACCTACTAAGGTTCTCGGTTATGATTTTGGTGTTAATTTCTTATTAAAACAACCTGCACCTCTGCATAAGACCTTTTCTGAGTTCTTGTGCCAGTACTTTAGTCTCTTCAAGGAGTAAGTATTACATTAATCTACCATTAATCCGATAGTGCCACCGAAAATTAAATTTCCTGTGACACAACTGACATCAGAGTTAAGTATTGTCATGAGAGATATAGTTTTACCCATGGCACTACCGGAACCGCCACGGGAAAGAAAAATAACTCGTGACACTACTGGTAGTGCCACGCAGTAGTGTCACGGGTAACGAATTGGGCTCGCAGCTTTAATCCACTTTCAGTCATGAAATATTTTGTTATCACTACATCGATTTATCTAGAAGTCCTATTCTTGCAGCACAATAGTACACTTTGATCCAAGGAAAATCGTTTACTGGCACACTTTACCAATAAGCGGCTTTTTAAAGTAAAAAAAAGACGTACGAAACGTCTTTATTCGCAGACACGCGGGAACTTTGCATGGGAATAGTTCTTAAGCACGTAATATAGTGAGGGAAGGTAGAATTCCCCGTATATTTTGCAAAAGCCTACTTTGCCCCAGTTTCTAAGTTTGCCAAGCGTGGAGAATGGTCGTCGTACCGGATTTGCATGCCTTCTGAAAAAAAAAACTACTTTAGCTTAGAACAGGTGTGGTACCGAAGAAATATTGGATGCACATTTAAATCTATAATTTGTATTAAGTCGTTTTAAGGTGGATATTGAACTATCATTGATCTTTGAGTCAATGATAGTGCATAGTTTAATACTGGGTGCCTACCATCAACTTTAAGACAGCGATTCAAAAATAGCGCGATGCAGAATAGGTTCCTAAAATGAATTGCTTTCTTTCATACTCTGACCTTCTAAAAACTGGATCGCAAATGAATTGCTAAATGTGAATGACCGAACGATTTGTGTCCTTTTTTCTTCTACCCGTCTCTTTCACTCGATTCTGTCATGCCCGGAGAGTGAGAGGGACGGGTATAACCTGCAGGTGACATGTTAAATCGACCGGGTTTTAAGTCAAATAAGAGTTCCTGACAGCTTAGTGGTTGTGAAATGTCATTGATCGATCACTGAATCGCTGTCATTGATATTAAGCTGTCGTGGTACGAATAAGCGAAGCAGTTCAGTTTAGGTCCTAAACAAAACCGCAATAAGAGTTGATGGTAAGCACCATGTTGTTGATTCATTTATGGTCATGCTCCGACACTCCGTCACGTTACTAACGACTTCGTAGCTCAGTGGATAGAGCAGTCGCCGGGAATAGCGAAAGGTGATGGGTTCGAGTCCCATCGGAGCTGGTTGTGAGAGGGTCAATTATTTATTTAAATACTTCATTTTCAATTGTTCAATAATAAAAATTGCATTGTGAATGCAAAAAAGAAAAAATGTTGGTACTAACCTCGCCAAAATAAAATAGGTAAAGGTAATTTGAACTTCTGTAAATATTCCAGTGTTACAGTATGTCTTTGTAAATAAGGCACTTAGTATGAACATAATTAAATAAGTATTATTCATATCATTAATTTTAGGTCAAATGAAAATTATATGAAGTGAAACGGCTGAAATGATGATGATGATGATGATGAATGTTAGTGACCTTGAAAACCTAACATCATCGTCCAGCTTTATATATTTATACCGACTGACCAGGACCGAACGTTGTGGAGATCCTTGGGGGAGGCCTATGCCCAGCAGTGGGCGTCGTACGGCTGAAACGATGATGATGTTATTTATAAAAGTACTTATTTTTTTTCTTTTTTGCATTCACAATGCAATACGTAATAACGTATTCATTTTGTTATAAGTTAAAGCAGAACAATGCAAAGTCTCAGTAAAAAGGGGTTCTCAATAAATTTTACCGTTGTAACGCCAAATGTAGCTTTATCGATGTTTCTCATTACATTAAAATGATATAATATGGTGTCGGGACCGATAAAAGTGCTGCCTCATTATAATTCAGGTCACATCGCAACTGGAAGGGAGCAGCGGACTCCTTCGAACACCTTCAGCTTTTAGTACAGTTACCAACACCTTTGGTAACCACGGCATCACAAACGATTTCGATCTTTACGCTCTACACATTGAGATTCAAAGTCAAAGATAATATTTTCCAGTTCGGAACTAGATGTGCTTTTGTGTGTGCAATATTACCTGTTATAGGTATTCTTTCAACGAGTAAGCTTAAGTATTCATTCAGAGTAACTTAAACCGTAGAAAATAGAAAATAAGTTGAAAATACCCTTCTTCTGTGTTCTTATTACGGTATTCGTAAAGTGAAAAACGAGTTTCTTGATTTATGGAGACTGCTTATGATGCAGCATATATTACGAGTATGTTGTGGCCAATTCATTATATTGATGATTTCATGACATAAATATTATGATACCTACATTATTTAAAAAAAACAGACCATGATAAGGTTACATAGACTTATTTCTGAGCCACACGTTTAAAAAAATCTATTCAAGAAAATTCGATACGTAATTAAGTACTTTGAAATAAATGCAAAGAAACGACATCGGAAAACTATATTTATTTAGCAGTTTATTTTTCAGTACCTACCTACTGTTACGATTTGAAATAAACGATGACTTCAAGTCTCAACTGCGGCAAGGTTCCATCAACAGAATCCGGACAAATTATTACAATTGACCCGTGAAGAGGAAGCCTAGCTGATGAGTATTATATTATTTTTTTATAATATCAATTTGGGTTCCGACAGGGAATATCTTGTGAAGATGCCGTCACTCTTCTCACTAACACCATAGCCTCTCACCTAGATGGAGGGTCGAAATGTATCGGTGTCTTCTTGGATTTGGCTAAGGCATTTGATACTATATCAACCCCGATCCTCTTGAATAAAATGGAGGCTTATGGCATCAGAGGAACGGCACTGAGCTGGTTTTCAGATTATCTATCGGGGCGGTCAGTGTGTCAAGCTTTTCGACGCCATGAGCAGCTTTAAACCAGTGGCTTTTTTGGCGTTCCACAGGGAAGCATACAGGACCTACCCTTTTTCTGTTTTACATGAATGACATCGCCTCTCTTCCATTCCAATATTAAAGTCAGGCCTATTTCACTCCCCGTGTCGGCTCGAAAACGCGGCGGCAACGCCGGCGTTGTAAATCCATAGAAATTAGGTCCGCAGATGAGCTAGAATATATGCGATAGAAAGAGATGCAACGACAACGAGTGGCCGTTCGTAATTTGCCTGCGCCGTACAAGCTGAATTCTACTTTATTGCGTTATAGTTAGAATTGCTATTTATTTAAATGACTTAGCGGAGTGAACTATCTGTTACATAGTAACTATTTACTAATCTGTGCTAAAGTCAGAATTGTTGTGTTACGCGGATGATACAGCTCTTATTTTTCATGATAGCTCTTGGCTTGGTGTCTGTCGTAATGCTGGAAGAGGTATCGCGGAGGTTTTGAATTGGTTGCAATTGAGTTTATTATCCCTCAACATCTCAATAACAAAGTGTTTGTGCTTTCACCGTATATTTTGCTAATATCGTCGTATATCACGGAATAGGAAAAAAAGCCCTCTAAAAGAAACTAAGCCCGTATTTGAGGATTTTTTGAACGCAACATGCATTTAAAAATATAACAATAAAGTATAACAAAAGTCAATCTGTTTGATAACAAGCAAATAATGAGCTGCAACCTTTACTCTAGCTATCTCTTTCTAAAACGAAATTTTATATGGCGGGAGCATGGCGCTACCTACGTTTGACGTCACACGTATAAATATCTGTGTTGTGTTTCTAATATAAATTTCTAAAAATCATTTTAAATAAATAAAAAATAAACAGGCCCATCTCGTATTGTTTGACCACTTCGTTTATTACGTAGGTACTGTGTAAATAAATACCAGCGTTAAAACGAGTCCTACCGACAGATACCGTGGAATCTCTGGAAATCCAACGGACTAATGGAATTAAAGTATTGTTTGCACAGTTGTTCTGCGTTGGTGGAACAAACAGTCTATGGTAAACAACGACTCAAAAACTGCGGGCGACTGTTATCGTTCCATTATACGTTGGACAGTTCGGCTGTAGCTGCAGTACGGAACGTTAATTATCTAATTAAATGAACGGTTTTTTTAAGCGGCAATAGTTTTCATGTAATTTAAGTAATATAATGTGCAGAATCTGGTAATAGTTTGGGCAACAGATTTTTTAAATTTTAGGTCTTTTGTTTTTCATTAACTTTTTATTAACTTACCGTGTAAGTTAGTTAAGTTACTTTGTTAGTGGGGGTCAAATCTTGCAAGCTTAGTTTTACCCACTTCCCAGTGTCCGATGGAGTTGAAATTTTGTATAAAATGTTTGGTAAATAATAATATGTTTGGTTTAGATGACAATACAATATTTAAGTACAGTCAGCAAAAAAGCTTGTCATGAAATTGAAATTTTTACTCAAAACTTATTTAATTTTGTGATCATGCATGGGGAATTCACATAATATGTGCAGTCGAACTAATTGAATCATGACCCATTTTGCTAATAAATTATTAGCAAAATGGGTCATGATTCAATGTCAACAAGCTTGAATTTCGATCATGTTGAATTTCAGTACCTACCTATTTGTTGGAAAATAAACTTATAGTTGGTTGGCTCGCTCAGACCTTTCCTAAGCGTACCATATTTTTAGGCTTGAGTATTAATAGTATATTATGATACAAGTGAGCTTAGGTTGCTCATTATACACGAGGCTGTGGGTTGCAGCCCGAGCCGCAGGCGAGGGCGTAAATCAGCCGAGTGTCTAGTGAGTAAGTTGCTCACGAGTTTCATACGCACTTTTTCAACACACTTGCGAGGAAAAACAAACATTTATCGCATACATATTGTATTAACCTAATATTAACTAAGGGAAAAAGCGCGCAAGTTTTTTTTTTTGCACGCGCCAAATGTGAGGTGATTGATTACATACAGCCATACAGCCTACTTCAAATTAATTAAGTATAATAATAGTGATAAAATGCAAATGTTTTATAACAAATTATTGTGAATTATAAATAATTTGATAATAATATACTTAATTATGTTTTTTGTCTTAATTAGGGACACATTTATTTATTCTAAAAACGTAAATGGATTTTCAGCCGTATAAAACCTCTTTGTTGTTACAAAAAAAGAACTGTATCTATTACCCGCTGAAATTGAAAATGCTCTGTTGACTCGCATATAACTTGCAGTTAGGTACTAACTTAACTTTGTAGGGATACTGTATTACCCGGTGAAATTGAAAAGTCTCTGTTTACTCGCATATAATTTGCAGTTAGGTACTTACTTAACTTTGTAGGGATAATTCTATTACGCAACTAGTACTGTAATATTATTATGCACGCGTGGGTTATAGTTCGGTTTATGGCCCTAAGATCGATGTAATAAGGCTCACTTTATGAGCAAGTGTGTTGAAAATAGACATATATAAGTAATGTAGATTTAACTTGAGTCGTGTTTGTGTGGTGGTTAAAATTTATAACAGGAAATTACATGACTGTACTGACAATAAAATAATGTATAGTAAAGGTAGTAGTTTCATGACATGAGAATTTCACCGTGGGCCCAATGCGGACTGGTGGGTATTAACGGCTGCAAGCTGAAAATGCAGCCAAGACCAACGGCTTAACAGCCTTCCGAAACACGGAGGAGCTCGTAATTGACAAATTGTCAATTTTAGGTCACCCAACCTGTGACCGACCATTGCGAAAGTTGCTTAACCACAACGATTGCAAGCACACACCTACCTCTGCATCACGGGCTCCTCCGTTTAAGAATAAACTGTATGACTTGCTTTGTGTTCAATGTCTTTATAGTATTGATGAATTTTTTGTATTAAATAAACAAAATTATTATCTTTTCGATCTTAATCTTGACATCAAAAACTATGTGACATCGCTTTTCATGACATTTATGACTTTGAAAATTTTAATTTTACATTATTTGACATTGTTTTATCTCAATGAGCTGAGTGTGATATCTATGACATTTACTTTTAGTGGTTTTGTATTATTTGACATTGTTTTTAATCCTTTTGACATTTATTTATAGCGATTTTACATTAACCATTTGGAATTGTAAATTTTTTATTTAAATTTTATTATTAATGCTCAATTTGACATTTTAGAATGAATAATTTTATATTATCAAAACTTATTAGATAATTATCATTATATTTGTGTGCCAGTGCCTGGTGCGACACGAGGTCTTGCATGTCCTTTTGTTTTATCTTTTTT
This sequence comes from Crambus lathoniellus, assembly GCA_949710035.1. NCBI lineage: Eukaryota > Metazoa > Arthropoda > Insecta > Lepidoptera > Crambidae > Crambus > Crambus lathoniellus. Next base: position 53,443,787 of record OX453296.1, read on the forward strand.
GTACCGTGTTTGCTTGCAAATAAAAAAATATTCTTCTATTCTATTATCTGTCCTATTTGACTCCTACTAACCGTTTTCTTTTCCAGATGTGATGGAAACATTAAAGCCATTTTATTTTCCGTTAACGACTTTTAAAAATACGTAATGGGCGTTGCTATGGTATCCCAGCAACGGGTGTTAAGATTCTACCGGCTTATTACTCGGTCGATTATTTGGATTTACTTTTTACAAGTACGATGTTCACAGTCTTCTGGCACGTAAAATATTAGGTTTTCAATGGCTTCGCTTTTTAGTGTCTGCTGGAATATTGGAGTAGTTAAAAAAAGTTGTTTTGTATTGGCTAATTTACTTATTCAATTTAAACATATAAATTTGTTTGTTGCAAGGTCGACGACCGATTTGGCGCGTAAGTACGTATACTTACGTGTCTGCTGCGCAAGAAATCCCGGTTTCGGTTCCCGGACAAGACAATATTTGGGTGTATGAACGGAACATGACTATTTGTATTGGTTTGGGTGTTTTCTATGTATATTAAGTAGGAATGTTAGTCGTCAGTTCTAAATCTTAAAGGGAACTGTGAGTGTGTCGCTGATTGAGGCCGACTGACAGGCCGTTGCCTGCAGGCGGACGGATAGTCTGTGGGAACCTTTAGCCTACATTTACTGTATTAGGATATAGCTGCAGTATATCGGTAGACCAATATTCTACCAATCAATAAAGGGAAATCTGCTAATACAATTCATGTAGTAAATCATTTGCTATCGTTAAGTGATTTGACAAATTTTACTAAGTTTTAACCATTATATTAGAGTATTGGCCCCGCATCGTATCTATTTCAATTTGAATTCGAGCTAAAGTCAAGAATTTCCGCCCAAAACTTGGAGTTAACTGTGCTACTTACTAAGTTTTACTTTACTATATATCTGTATAAAATTAGTGTATTGGGTATCGTATCTTATATCAATTGAATTCGAGCTAAAGTCAGGAATTTCCGCCCAAAAACTTTGAGTTAACTGTTCGACTTCACTTCACTTACTAGTTTGACATCCTACCACAAAAGTTTGCTCGGCCCATTCAAAAGAATTTTGTTTTAGGTTAAGTACCTACTTTAGTAGGTGTACCATCACGAACCGCGATTGTTGCACCACTTGCCAACATTCTTAATTTAGCTGTGCAATGCAAATTGGGCGTACCGACGTTAGGGCTCCTTCAAGGAGAGGCTGCGCGTCAGGTGGCGCGGCGCGCGGTGTGGACAAATTGTGGTACCATTGCGCGCTCGCGACTAACGACTAATCAAATAAGTCAATGTGACGCAACAACTGATTCACTATCCGCCCGCTCCGCCTGACGCGTCACTTGATGCGCCGCCTCTCCTTGAACGAGCACTAAGTTACACGTTTGCATTATTGGCACGTGGCGCAACAATCGCGGTTGCGATGTTAAATACAATATCAACCTCGACATTGATGACACACATTGAGCTGATTCTGATTGAAGTAGCTTAAGCATTTGTGTCACCGATATCAGATCAACGGAGGCATTATAAATATTTACTTTTAAATATTGTCACGTTTTAATCGCTCCTTGAGCGAATAAATTGCTTACAACGTGTTGTGGTCAATGTAAAATATCCATATCGTATTACTCGATATTATCGATACGATCCACTACGTTAACGGGCCCGTCAAAGAAAAACAAATCAGATTTGACGTATAGTTATTTCGTTGGAGTAAAGTTAAATTTTAAAAGAAACTGTGGTCATTCATCTCTCATCATTACGGCGGGGCGGTCTGTTTAACTTACCTATGCTGTTTTACACGAGCAGTTTTACGATGTTTCATGTAAAAATATGTCTGGAATCCGAATTTCCCTGCACACTACAGATTTCAGTGGGTTGTGTTGTGGCATCTTAAAAGCGCCACAAAATGGAAGTCGTGAATGTTTTGGCACTTGCAAAAAATTGCTGCAACGCTCCGGCTAAAAGTCCAGAAACAAAAATTCAGCTTGTGGTTTTTTAACTACACGGGGCTTGGTGAGTAAGGACAAAAAATTTAATGATTGCTTTCAAGAATTTCTCTTGAAGGGTTCTTAAAATCACTATGCTTATACGGATTAAAAATTTTAGGGAAGTTAAGCTCTTGGCTTGTAAGTCACTATATTTTAATCTAGTCTTTTAATTCGATCCGCATGACAAAACCTAAACATGAGAGCGTTGGACTTGATAGAAAAATAATCTGTGATCTCAATGATTTCTCTGGGAGATTTTTAAGTCAAAGTTGTAAAGTCAAGTCATGATCAAAGAATATACTTATAGCCCGATTAGATAATAAATAAATAAATAACTTTTCATTAACGGGGCTTGCAACCTGAAGAAATGCCCGTCTCTGAAATTTGGCATGTGTGGAAGGTAGATAATACAGATTGGACATGAAGAATAATTTAAAAAAATATACTTATGTATACAATTGCTGTTTAAATGAATAATATTTTATCTAAGTATATTCGTTGATTTGACAAACCATATTTCAAATTGTGTAATAAACCTTTATTTGTGAATAAATCAAGGTAGAACAGATGTTGTTTTCACGCAATAAGGTTACGATTCTTCTATTTGAAATAGATGACATGCTGTTTTGTTTATAGCGTGGGGGTAATTTACCCATATTTACGCGATTTCTAGAGTTATTTTTTTAATTAACGGTCCCATAGAATATAATAGCAAAAAATACTCAAATAAAGTTACAAGTTACACGACCTGCGTAGCTCAGTGGTTAGAGCATTCGCCCGGACAATGAAAGGTCTTGGGTTCGAGTCCCATCGGAGCTAGTTGTGGGACAGGTCGATTTTTTTAAATCTTCATTTTCAATCAAAATAATTACATTCTATATGCAAAAAAAGGTTAAAATAAAACTACATTACCGTTAGTACCTACCAACTTTTGCAAATATAAAGTCTCTATTTTCATCCTACTTCCTACTAATATTATAAATGTGAAAGTTTAGATGTTTGGATGTTTGGATGTTTGGATGTTTGTATGTTTGTTACTCAATCACGCCAAAACGGCTGAACGGATTTGGCTGAAATTTGGGACACAGGTACTTTGTAGCCTGGAGAGGAACATAGGCTACTTTTTATCCCGGAAAAATATCATTTTCCCGCGGGATAACATCGTGAAGTCCACGCGGGCGAAGCCGCGGGCGGAAAGCTAGTATAATATATATTCATATATATTTTTCTATTAAGTATCAGATCTATTTTGATTTAGTTTTTACCCTATTTTGAGATATAATATTTGTGATACGAGAGTCGTTATCAAAACTATATGTATGAAAGGCAAGCAAAAATTAAGGCAAGAAACATAATACTTAAAAGGTCATTAATTGGCATTCATTAAGTATAAAATACACCTTGGTCAAGCCATAAAAATAATAAAATCTGTTAAATTATCGCCCCTTGCCATCACACTGAGTCGCTGGGCGGGGTAAGTGCGATTGACCAGGGTGACCAACATTATTGGGAGTTTGAAGACCACTACTTCGGTTGGTTGACCCTACTTTTATTGAAAATGAAATATTAGAAAACGGAGTTTTTACCCTGTAATAGCTCAGTGGTCAGAGCATTCACCCGGAGAGTGAAAGGTCATGAGTTCAAGAACAGTCAGAGCCATTTGATCATACTTTGTTACTCAGCGTGCAGCTATGAAGCTCTCGAAAATTTTGTAACCTTTTGAGTTCGGTCACAAAAATAGTTATCAGCTACTTTTATTGATAAAGGGTAAGCTTATCTTAAATTCATTTATTTACTAAATTTTATCTCCAAACACATTGCTATCAGATATATTTTTTTGCCTTAAAGTTTGTGTATCCTCATGAGTTTGGATAGGAAAACATTTAAAAAACTACATTTCCTTGACTATATTTGCGTATTTTTGAGCACTTAAATGTTAATATTTACTACACGGAATAAGTATTATTAAACAGTAGATAATCAAGTCAATTAATAACAAAGTTCAGTCTTAAATTCAATAAGCTTAATTGAGGGCAGGGGCTGCGAGTATATTCTTATGTTAATCAAATCAGTTATAACGTGACTACTTACCATTATAACAATCATGCCCTTTAATAACTTCTATTAACGGAGTTTTAATTATTGATATAAAAACAAATATGCTTTATATGTCCATTAATGTTATTCTACGGCTTTTAAATGTTCTTGTTATTGCACTTAAACATGAAATATAACAAATACTTTTTTGAAGAGTTTGTTTATCCAACAATGGCATGAAAATATTAAATTGGTCTACGAAATCCTAATCCTAAATAACATTTTCACAGCTTTATTTATTTCTAAAGAAAATTGTAGTGTAGAATTAAATAAAGGCGGTAAAAATAATGCAAAGAGTTTTCCAACGGTAATTACTTGCTGTGTTTATTTAGTTAATTGTGTGCTTAGGACAATTAGTGTTTAGTTTCTCAAACAAGTGAATTGTTTACAAAACCGTTATTTTTCTTTTATGTTCAGTTCACATTACCTACTTATGTTGTTATAGCAAATAGAAGTTGTTTTATAAAAAATAATAATTTTTACGTGCTACCATCGTGCTACATTTAGGTATATTTTTAAATGTTCAATCTTCAATAATATAAATAATCTACAATAACTTATTTGGGATTTAATTTACATGTTTGTTCCAAGTAAATAAAAAAACACAATGAAACTCTACGCAATCAATTTTTTTTAAAATTGTATTGTATGTTTTTAATGGCTGAACTCGAAACTACTAAACTTATTTAAAAATCTCTCATCATTAGAAAGCTACATTCTTCCTGACCTGAGTGAAATAAGCTATATTTTATCCCGATATTCCCACGGAAACGGCTTGCGAATATTCTGCTCGAATTGCCAAAAAGTTACGTGTAACGAATGCTTGTGTTACCGACCTTAAATTATTATTACCCACAACACAAAGCATTTTCTTGTGTTCCCTTTCTGTTACATACTCGTACATAGTTACAGCCAGTGGTGGACAGATTTAATTTTCTTGCTTCCCGCCTTTCCCGGCTAGATTTTTTCAACAAATTTGTTGCATTGTCCTTTGTAATTGGTTCGCGAACATTCTGCTCGAGTTGCCGAAAAGTTCTTACAACAAACTAACGTGTAGTGAATGCGTAACCAACGTACCAGCCTTAAATTTCCCGCTACACAAAGCATTTTCCCTCCTGATACATCCATTATGGTGACAGCAGTTGCGGCCAGATTGCATTTTCTTGCTCCGGCTAGTAATCAATTTTTATGGAGCATTTTCGTGGAGCGCCACTCAATACCGCTCGGTGCGCCCGCCCTGTGACCTGCGTTGTCCAAGCTTTATATTTTGACATTGGGGCGAAATTATAGGGCGTTACCACTACACGGGGTGTCTAAAGGCTCAAACAAACTGAGCTTATGTGATGCCACGTATGTGATGTTACGTCCGTCAAAAGACATCGGTTTTCATAGTAAATGTATACACTAGAAGCACACTTATGTGTATGACGTGTTATAAGATAAGAGTGCTTCTTGTGCATACATTTACTACGAAAACCGATCTCTTCTGCACACGTAACATCACGCATCATATAAGATCAGTTTGTTTGAGTCTTTAGAAGTATAATTACGGGAAACGAATGTTCGCACGATTTATAGGTGTAACTTTAAAGAAAAAATATGTAAAAAATCGTAGGTAGGTATTAAATGTAGGTTAACATTGGCTTTATTTTGACATTGGGGTGAAATTACAGGAATTACCACAATTTATAGGTGTCGATTTACTATTCAAAAGTAAGGAATAGAAACACAATTTGGTAGATTTATATGTCGTAGATTTATAGGTCGTAGATTTATAGAAAGATCAAATTATAAAGTTTATGAAATTGAGATATAGTCAGCTTGCTATCTGTGAGTCAGTAATACTCTACCGCCATTATAAGTAAGGTACATTTACTTATTTCTATATATTCATTTACAGTTTTACTACGTTATTTAAGAAAGATCACCTATTATAATGAGTTTTTTTTTTAAGATTTTTAAACATGAGGAGCACTTATTTTTAAAAAGAAAAATACCTACCTAATTGATTAGTTACTTCAGACCTACATGATATAGTCCCAAACTAATTATAAAAAAGAAACTCCTTCTAAAACATTATATAAAAAGCAGTTTTTCACTCCCAAGATCTCATTCCAAGAGTATGACTATGTGTATGTACTGGCGTTGCTTATGAAAACGTAACAAATTGTACCGCAGCAGCCCTCCGAAACCAATCTGCCGCTCGATCAAATGAATTTATACGTAGAATATGTACAGTAGACCCTACAACTAATATTACATCTCCATTCAAACTCACCTTTATTGCTAAGCTTTAAGATCGTTTTTTGTAGGCCAACTGTGGCTATTGATGTGATATTGTCAGTACAATAAAGAGAGGCCAAACACGCCGTGTAATACAGGTGCCGTGGTCCACTAATTCACCCTGTTTGGACGGCTCTAATGAAAATACAACAGTGGCACGCTTCTCTGTTTGTTTAAGGCCGCCACAAGTGCCCGAGAAATCAACATAGTATAATATGTGTGAGGGGATGGGTTATCAAGTAACGTGCTTGCTACACATCATTGAGATTTTTAGGCGCGATGTAGAATATTTTACAAAGAGTTCATGAAATAGTGCAAAACATTTTAAAAAAAAAAACCTTAGTCATTGCAAGAATTATTTATATAAATAATTGTTAAATATTTTTTAATATTTGCTTTTTACTTGGTTTTCGTGCATTAATTGCAAATTAGAAAGTCTGTAGTAATAATATGCCTATGCCCAGCAGTGGGCGTCGTACGGCTGAAATGATGTAGTAATAATGAGAGTTTGCAGAGTTGAGGTATTTTAAAATGCAGGGGTAGGCTACCCACCTTCTGCGCCAGTGGTCTCGGGTTCGATTCCCGAACAAGACAAATATTTGTGTGCATGAACATGTCTATTTGTCTTGGTCTGGGTGTTTACTATGTATATTAAGTATGTATTTACAAACAAAAGTATTTAAGTATATATTTATCCGTTATCAAGTTTTCCATGATACAGTTTCTTAATGAAATTAAAATGGGCTTAGATAATTGGTGTGAATGAAAGAAGTTATTTATTTATTTATTAAAAAAAATGCGGCGTAGTTGAAAATATTTGTTGTATACCATACATAAAATATACCCATTATTTTTATTATTGGAATCAATTTTACTTTCGATTTTGAACAAAGTTCTTTTTAATGAGTGGTGGGGAATCATAAAGACGAAGACAACACAACAAGATGAGAAACGCTGCAATGTCAGCTTTAAGGCGCTACTCGGAAAAAGTATGGACTCTTTGATACAAAACTATAGGACGGTTAGAGTTGTTATAAATCTGGTAATAAGATATATATTTCTTCATACCTTTATCTAGAATCGTATAGTTTCAAAAACACGATTTTATGATTTTGGCTCGACACTTTTTATTTTCGAAAATACCTCTAAAAAATAAGAAATATCAAGATTATTCTTAAATGGGGATACATATACTATTGAAAATTGGTTTAATTAGTGGACACTAATAATATTTAGGATCGTATAGAAGCATTTTTTTAAAATCGCTATAGTTTTTGAATACGTAGTGATTTTGTGTTTTTTTTGCGTAATCGGCAAAATCGGTCTCGCTCCCGCGCGCGTCGTTTTCTCATTGCTATCTCGCTTTAGCATAATTTTTCCGAGTATCGCCTTAACGTTCACCATTGATTTTTTTATGCACAACGTCGTTGCACTTAGCCTTTATCACACCTGATGCTAAGTGAAAGGTGGAAGCGTACTACTCCCGGAATCCTCAACCATTGAGAAACTGGCTATCTCATCTCTAACTGCCAGAACACAAGAATACTGAAACATCGTTGTTTTAGAATCTATAATATAGATGGTAGCCAGGAGGTGAGAGGTGGTTAAACACAAGCACTAACGTGTTCACCAACAATCGGTTACGTTAACAGTTGGTTAAGTTGGTTGGTTAACTCACGTGATTGGTGTTTATATGGGTTAACATACGGTTAACTTTCGCCTAAATGTGACAAGTTAACAGTTTTACAGGTAAGTTGGTACTATTATGGGCTAGTATTTAAACTGATCACCAATCTTATACCTAACCAAACCTCCAAAAATACTGAAAACACAAAACGTAGTTTTGGTGCGCATTTCAGTATTTTTTGTGGTGCAATTAATTATACTTATTCCCCATTATGTATTGTAGTGTATTTTATATGCGATTTATATTAAATATTATACGCACGGTGAATATAATATCTTATGCCGTAAGTACCGATAAAACCTTAATCGGAACTAGCTTCGGTTATTTACTGTAATAAAAAGTTTAAAATTGTCAATAACTTATTACAGTACTTACCTATATATATTTTATATTTTCTTTGCCATATTAAAACAACACGTTCAAAGACCAACTACCGTAAAACTATCGTTGTTTTAATGTAATGTAAAGCAAGGAACGCCGTTATTTGATATTATTATGCCCGAGCCTCACCTGCGTCTAATGCCATTAATTAAAGCGCTATTTGATATAATATGCAGGTGTTGCCGGTTTTAGCGCACTAATTTGATACAATGAACGCGCTAAGACGCGCATGCCGTTATTAACGCCGTTAGGCGTCACGCATGTGAAGCCCGGGCATTATAAAAACTTTTCACGGACTTTAATAGTTACTGGTAAAAAAAAGATGGTAGAATTAAAATTAAATTTCATTCATAGCTTAGAGTTTTGTCTAGTATATTTTTCAGTTTCACTTAATGTTTATCATTAAATTCTTGCATACGATGCGTATATCAAAAACGTTAAAAGAAAAAAAATACAACGGGTTGCACTCCAGGAGTGGCGGCAGAAAAGAAAAGAGCTCCCTAGACTTCTAAACAAAGAAAAGGAATTTGACAAAGGAAAGAAAAAAATACGAACTGGATTTAAACCGAGGGCTTCTGGCTTCAATGCCGACCGTTTTCTAACTTGAGCTATTAAGACTTTGGAAACGCTGGCGAGCCTTCGTAGGTATTCTAATGACATTGTAACAGTTTTCGATCAGTTTCGATCTGACAGTCACGTGTCCCTGATGCGAGTTTAACATTTTTTACCCATCACAAAAAGTGCACAATGAAGCTTGTGATGGCACCAAAATGTGCCTTACACTATAGGTATAATAAACGATAAAAAATAAACTTTGAGAGTAAAAAAAACACAGTTCCTAAAATTCAATAGACGCTTGACTAAGTGCCACATATGGTTAAAATAAAACGACTCAGAAATGCAATATTCAAGCCAATATTATTTCGTAATTGTATTTCTTTGACCACTTAAAGAAATCATAAATTTTAGTTAGGCATGACGTTTAGTTGTAAATGCGTCTCAAAATCAAGAAAAAACCAATCCTTGAAACAAAACAGCAGAGGTTTTTGTAATCATAAATTTGTCACTCGAGAGTGCAAACCGACAAGCTGACGCCTATTTAATACGTATAAAAAAAGCACAGTGAAACGCAACGAATTATCTGAGCAACGACTGATATGCAAAAAGAAACCTTGTGTCTTAATTAGTAGAAACTATGAAGACATCATTGAGTTTTCCTGATGTTTGTTCAAGCTAAAAATTGCAGATATTACGCAGAATCATTCTCTATCTTTCAGGAGTCAAGCATGACAGACTCAAAATCACCTACAGCGCATTCTAGTCGGCTAGATTTCTAGTTGGATCTAAGCGCTTTTGAACACATCGCGCCATCTAGTGAGTGGAAGGTTGGAGCGGCGCCTAACGAGTTGATTAGCCAATCAGGTCACAAGGAGGCGGGGTGTTTTGCAAAATGCGCTGGCGCAGATTTAAAGAAGATTGGTCCGTGAAGACAAATAGTTAAGACCTAATTTAGGATACATAGATTTAGCGTAGTTGTAAGAAGGTTATTATTGTAAGCTGGCGGGGAGAAACAAACAAGGGATTATTCAGGGTCGCGCGGCCTGTTAAAGCGGTCATTTTTAATCTTACGGGAGGAAAGATTTCTGGAGTATTAAAATTGTTAATATTCATTGTATAAAACTTTGTAAATCACCATTGCTTGTAAAGTAATAGAATCAGTGTGGCGAATCAGCAAGGTGTTATAAAGCTAAGTATATTGTGAATCCTTTTGATGTGAACTTATTTGACTTTAAACTTTCATTGTAATAAAGCTGATGATTATAATAAATATCATAAATATCAAACAAACTTTAATGAACATCGTTCTCACATCTTATAAAGTCAAAATAAGTACACAATCGTATTGCAATTTTCTTTGTGTTCACATTTCTTTGTTTAGAATAATTAGATTAATCGGCAGGAATTGGGTTTTTTATTACTTTGCTTCGTTTTCCCAATTCTACAGACTTTATCAGCCGTAGGAACAGAAGCAAAGAGCCAATTTCCTTCTAACGAGAGAATATTGGTTAAAATAGTCCCAGAGTTTCGAATTAAATTCAATTTGAAGTAATAAAATTAATATAACATCATATTCTGTATTCATATTTATTTCCCATTATAGAAACCTTTTTTCAATGAATTCATAATTAATTTTATTAATTATTTTCTTAGAGTTGAAGTATATAATATTGAATTTTAATAATTGAGTTACTTTCGAATAGTAACAAACTTTTCTGGAGGATAAGACTATAGAAACTAAACTTTCCTTTCCTTGAATCTGAAATAATGCCTTCGACGGCATTTGAATATTTGATCTGTTATATGGCTATAGATAAAGTACAATGTCATTAGGAATCCTTCGATTGGATTCTAAATTTTGATTGGAGACAAAATTGATAGCTTCAGACAATTGGTTTGAAGTCAGCTTAATTGAAACTTATTTTAAATCACATTAAAATAAGCTGAATTATATTTTGGGATAATACAATTAAAAAGAGACGATCACATAGTTATGGCTATTATAACAAAGGACTTAGGCTTTTGTTTACGAGAATAGCAGAAAGGACAATAGGCCTGCAGTTGGGGCCATCACACGTGCTGCGCGTGACCATGATTTCTAGATTTTGTGTCCATCTAAAGCAGACACAACTAGGAATAGAACTTTGAATCAAAAAGAAAAACACAACGTAGTATATTGATATTTTATCCCAATATTATATTTCAGCAGATTTATATTGATATTTTAACCTAATATTATATTTCAGCAGATTTATATTGATATTTTATTCAAATATTATATTTCCCCAGATTTATATTTTAAATTTATCAAACAAAGCAGACGGAAACTTTTAAATTTAAATCTTTTAATTTTAATTTAAACTTTCACATTTAAATATTTTTTTCTATAGTTGGATATTAAGCTCTGAGGTTGTGAATCATTAAATGAAAGTAGTATAATTAGAATTCTATACCGATTGATTACACTAAGTGGGTTCAATTTAAAGGCTAGTCGTTTGCGTGATACGATGTTAGCCGGCACAACGGCTACTCGTATTTTCGTAAACGAAGTTAGCCGAGACATCTTTCGGCGCAATCAACGTAGATTAGCATAGGAAAAAAATATTGAAAGTGCACAAGCTGATCTAAAACCCTCATCAAGGTGGCCACCTATATACAAAAAAAAGAGAAGGAGAAAAAACTAACTCCTCAAAAAAAAAAAACAAAAAAAAAATTAAGGGAAAGACAGCTATTTGAAACCCGTCTGACGAGGTATTCAAAATCAGTATAGGGTCAGGTTTAGGATTGTGTACGGAAAGGTGACAATATTGAATCCACACGCGTTCTTTAAAATAATTTTAAATCATATAAAATTTATTCTATCACACCTCATCTTAAAAGCTGAAGGGTATACAACACCGTCGACAAGACGAGTTTGTTGCAGCAAGAAATTATATAAGACATGTTTAGTCTAAAAACCGGGGAGAGGAAAATTATCTAATTACCTATTTGTTCCAAAGTAGCAAAAATAATACCCTATAATTTCATATTACAACAGCCAACGAATTCCATCTGCATTGTTTGAAAGTGTAGACTGCATGTTGCTATTTTTTGTGTGTTCTTTTTGCAGGTCGTTGCTCATTGTTATTGTGTTTCCGTTAGGTGCATAAAAATTATCTTTTGTTGTTTAAAACATGATAACGTTAAGGAAATCTTCTGATTACAATTGTTGCAAACGCAAGCTAAAAATAAAAATATCGGGTCAGGTAGTGCCGTGCCGAGGTCGTAGCGTAACGCTGGTCGATCTTTTTCTATTAGATACTTCATTTTTAATATTTCAATAATAAATATTGCATCGTGAATACAGGAAACATAAAGTCAAAATAAAAATAATAAAAATCAAGGAAATAACGTTCGATAAACCGTTAGGTCGCGTGTAGAGCAAGTAGGTGCAGATAGGTCAAGTTAAACGTTGGTTTAGAGATTATTGTTAGTAAACTAGACAGTCAAAAGGCTAGGATCTTTAAAAAAAAAATCGGACATAGAGTACGATAGATTCTGTTAGTACGTCGTCGCAGGTATTAGGAAGCACGAAACAAAAGATCAATTGTTACTGGTTTTACAAAAAAAGATAGAGAAATCTTTACACAAAAGTTCGGGCTAGCTAATAAACAAAACATTCACGAGTTATGAATGTTCAACAAAAAAAACACCATTCATAAAACGTAAATTTTAAAAACATCTTTGATGATTCAATTGTGTTTCTAAGGTTAGAGTATAGTTTAAAATGTAAGTTAGCTAATAGATTATTATTAATCTTTAATTAAGATATTACATACAGCAAGAATATTCTTTATTTATACATTACAATCTCATTGTTCTCAAAACTCTAACTGCAGAACTGGGACTTTGAGATAATTGTGAGAACGAGTTATCGAATTGTGAATTCCCGGTGTCACTTTATCTAGAAATTAAGGGTTACTTTATTGATGGAAAGTCTATCAGTGGAAGATTGACAGAACAAAGTGTCTGATATACTTTAATTAAGTATTAATATTAAATGGTTTTAAGTTACTCCTGTCTTTAATAGGAAAGCATTCCAAGTTATTAGGTATGAGATAAGTACCTATTGCTTAGCCTCAATGGTTGACTAAACAAGTTAACGACTTTTCTATCATCTAGAATAATAATAAGGATTGGATATATATGCTACGAGGAGGGATCTCAGCACATAAAATATGATTAATCAAGGAGTGGATTGATTGAGACAGACACATAGATTCATTCACATAGGCTTGTTACATACAATAGCAAGTAAATCATAATTTAATTGCGGGTTCGAACCTCGCAATGAACTAACTGTGTTATTTAAAAGTAAGCTATTATTCAACGACTCCGATAGGTCAGCGATCAGAGCATTCACTCGGACAGTGAAAGGTCCCGGGTTCGATTCCCGGAGGAGCTATTTGGAGAATGGGTTGGTTTTCTGGTATTCCATTTTCAATATGGCAAATAAATAAATTGATTGATTGATTGATTGAATACTAAAGATTGCATTGTGTATGAAAAAAAAAGGTTAAGGTTAATTTTATTTGCTATACACCAATTTATCTGACTTATATAATGATTATGATCAGTGTCAGTTGTGTTTTGGAGTTTTACATTAACTGGAAATAAGACCATGCAGTAAAAAGTTTTCGATATACCATTATGAGCCAGATACTTAATCTTCTTTAAGTTAGATTTAATGAGATTATTCCAGCAACGCATGTTATGGTTGATTGAAGGCGTGATACTGTTTCGAATACAGTTCAATGAATTGGTTGGCGAAATAAATTCACAATCAAATGTGAATTGAAGAAAAAAATGTTTTAATTATGTTTAAAACTATTACATAGAGTATGGTGTGAGACTGTTTCGAATACAGTTCAAAGATAGAAATATAGTTTTAATTGTGTTTAAACTAATACACTTGGAGTGTTGTGTATATAACTGTTTCGAATACAGTATGAAATTTGAATGGGTTGGAGCAATTAACTTTTAATCAAGTGCGATGTTTGAAACATTATGTGAAACAAAATAAAGGGCAGTTCAAAGACAATTTATCATTGTCTCTGTGGAGAAGAAGCCAGGAATATGTGTAAATATATTATAAATAAGGCTAATTTACTATTAAGAATATAATAATAATTTAATGCAAATCTCAAGACTATGAATAACAGAAGAGTGTAAGAAAAAGGGAGAGGTTATTGTTGTGTTACATACAGGTGAAATTCTAACTTGATAAAAAAAATTGTATTGATTGTTATTCAGTGCCGAGAAAGGCAGTACGTTTGTTTGAAATGTTGTGAACTAGACAATTGTAGATAAGTTGTATAGTTAAGTGTAATTATAACAATAGAAGATAGTCTATTGATAAGAATGTCTCCAGTGAATATTAAGATTCTGTACGAATCCAGATAAACGGTAAAAATAAACTTGAATACCTAATTAAAATTTAAAAATCTTAGCTTAATCATTACTAGCCAATAAAACAAATGAATTCAACGATTATTATTATTATACTCATGATTTAGCCACTTGAATGATTAAAACTTTTAACATAAGTGATCTTGTTTAGATAAAAAAAAGTAATTAGTATTCAAATAAATAATCCTGAAACATAAGATTTAAAGAAATCTTATAAAAAAACATGAGATAGCAAATCATTTAGGACTTAGCAAACCGGAGAGGTATATTGACAAAATTATATAGCAGGTTTGTGGAAATATTATAAGAGCGGCTGAATCTAGGGTGGTTAAGACACACAATAAAAAAACCTCCGAATAATACGATAATGGATATACATTAATACGTGCAATCACGAATTAGATCAAAGGCAGCTATAACGCTGGTGGTTAGCAAAATTCAGGAATCCCACAGTGATAGTATTTATTTTCAAAGCCAGAAATAAAAACCTAAAAGGAATTAAATAATAGATTAAAAAAAGGGCGTTCATCACATAAAGAATTTTGAAAGACTATTTATAAACATAAACAGATATTCCATGACAACATTCGTAAAAATTCAAAATATTGATTTTCAGAGCAGAACGCATGAAAGTTTGACAATAATTCCTTTTAACCCACCAAAGAGGTTATAAAAAAAATCATATCATAAAAAAATAAAAACAGAGCATAACATTGCAATGGCAACGTTACAACGCTATCCATTAATTCAAATATTACATGAATACCGACGAGAGAGCGTTAAAGTAATTAAGCTCTGATATTATTGTCAAACAGATGACCGATCAAAACTAAAACACAATTGGTCATAGGATTTTTTTTGCAAGCTTTGAAATTTTATGACACCTTTAATAACAATGGGTCATAGTGTATCTAAATTAGAGGCCAGACGCTGTGCTTTAAAGACAAATTTACAGTTGTTTTTTTTGTCCATCAAGTAAAGTTTATTTAGAATATATTCAAAGATTTCTAGAGTAGCTTAGGTAACTGTAATTGTTTACAGTTGCCTAATCTGGGAGAGGCATGTGATGGCACCAAAATGTGCCTTACACTATAGGTATAATAAACGATAAAAAATAAACTTTGAGAGTAAAAAAAACACAGTTCCTAAAATTCAATAGACGCTTGACTAAGTGCCACATATGGTTAAAATAAAACGACTCAGAAATGCAATATTCAAGCCAATATTATTTCGTAATTGTATTTCTTTGACCACTTAAAGAAATCATAAATTTTAGTTAGGCATGACGTTTAGTTGTAAATGCGTCTCAAAATCAAGAAAAAACCAATCCTTGAAACAAAACAGCAGAGGTTTTTGTAATCATAAATTTGTCACTCGAGAGTGCAAACCGACAAGCTGACGCCTATTTAATACGTATAAAAAAAGCACAGTGAAACGCAACGAATTATCTGAGCAACGACTGATATGCAAAAAGAAACCTTGTGTCTTAATTAGTAGAAACTATGAAGACATCATTGAGTTTTCCTGATGTTTGTTCAAGCTAAAAATTGCAGATATTACGCAGAATCATTCTCTATCTTTCAGGAGTCAAGCATGACAGACTCAAAATCACCTACAGCGCATTCTAGTCGGCTAGATTTCTAGTTGGATCTAAGCGCTTTTGAACACATCGCGCCATCTAGTGAGTGGAAGGTTGGAGCGGCGCCTAACGAGTTGATTAGCCAATCAGGTCACAAGGAGGCGGGGTGTTTTGCAAAATGCGCTGGCGCAGATTTAAAGAAGATTGGTCCGTGAAGACAAATAGTTAAGACCTAATTTAGGATACATAGATTTAGCGTAGTTGTAAGAAGGTTATTATTGTAAGCTGGCGGGGACAAACAAACAAGGGATTATTCAGGGTCGCGCGGCCTGTTAAAGCGGTCATTTTTAATCTTACGGGAGGAAAGATTTCTGGAGTATTAAAATTGTTAATATTCATTGTATAAAACTTTGTAAATCACCATTGCTTGTAAAGTAATAGAATCAGTGTGGCGAATCAGCAAGGTGTTATAAAGCTAAGTATATTGTGAATCCTTTTGATGTGAACTTATTTGACTTTAAACTTTCATTGTAATAAAGCTGATGGTTATAATAAATATCATAAATATCAAACAAACTTTAATGAACATCGTTCTCACATCTTATAAAGTCAAAATAAGTACACAATCGTATTGCAATTTTCTTTGTGTTCACATTTCTTTGTTTAGAATAATTAGATTAATCGGCAGGAATTGGGTTTTTTATTACTTTGCTTCGTTTTCCCAATTCTACAGACTTTATCAGCCGTAGGAACAGAAGCAAAGAGCCAATTTCCTTCTAACGAGAGAATATTGGTTAAAATAGTCCCAGAGTTTCGAATTAAATTCAATTTGAAGTAATAAAATTAATATAACATCATATTCTGTATTCATATTTATTTCCCATTATAGAAACCTTTTTTCAATGAATTCATAATTAATTTTATTAATTATTTTCTTAGAGTTGAAGTATATAATATTGAATTTTAATAATTGAGTTACTTTCGAATAGTAACAAACTTTTCTGGAGGATAAGACTATAGAAACTAAACTTTCCTTTCCTTGAATCTGAAATAATGCCTTCGACGGCATTTGAATATTTGATCTGTTATATGGCTATAGATAAAGTACAATGTCATTAGGAATCCTTCGATTGGATTCTAAATTTTGATTGGAGACAAAATTGATAGCTTCAGACAATTGGTTTGAAGTCAGCTTAATTGAAACTTATTTTAAATCACATTAAAATAAGCTGAATTATATTTTGGGATAATACAATTAAAAAGAGACGATCACATAGTTATGGCTATTATAACAAAGGACTTAGGCTTTTGTTTACGAGAATAGCAGAAAGGACAATAGGCCTGCAGTTGGGGCCATCACAAGCTCAAGAAGTTTTCACTTAAAAAAAATACTAGTCCTCTCTCGACTCTAACATTTTATTAAAGCTTGTAGTTAATGAATACAACTTCATTCCACAAGTATTAAGTGTTCGTGACATTTTAAAAAATTTCTTTGATAGCTTTTAAGTCTCTATAAGTCGAGTGGAATGGTCTGAAACAGCAATTTTTCTATTACGTGAGAAACATATGTGGCAAAGCTTATTGAATGTAGAAATCGTGAAGATTTTCTACGCGATTGCACATTCGGTCCGGCATGTAATGTTAGAGCGTTTATATAAATGTCTTTCGGCATAATAGTCGGTAGTCAAATTTTTTTATAGTTGTGTGATTTTAACAACACATTTAATTAAAAATTAAATGTTGACCGTGAGTTTTAGGCTATTTGGAGTTCATTTTTAACTGACTTCAAAAAAAGGAGGAGGTTCTCAATTCGACTGCATATTTTTAATTCTTTTATGTGTGTTAACTTTTTAGATATTTAACCGATTTCAATAATCATGACGCTTCTCGTGTGGTTCCATTCAAATTTGATCAAGAACTGACTAGAAGTTTAGGAGTTATCCTGAATAATACGTATTTAGACTTTAGTTTTTCTATGTATGCCCGGCGATTCCTTAGTCAACTGAGGACAAATATTCAAAATGAATTTTTTGCTAAAGTGTGTATACTTCTGACATGATTCCATTTTCACCAAGTGATTGAATCCCAAGGAAATCGAGGGATATCCTCAAATTTTATAGGCAAAAGTTACGCATTCCATGTATTTTTTTAAGCTTATCAAGTAATAGGCATCTTGTAGTCATCATCTCATGGTGAAGAGCTGATGATGGAAGGTACAAATCCTTACTGGTTAGGAGCTGGAGAATTATTCTGTAAGTACATAATTGTTCGTATATATGGATCGATCTTTCAGGTTATAGCTGATGATGGGAGGTATAAACTCCTCAACAGTTAGGAGTTATAATGTAGTTTTTATAATAGGTACCATATGCACGAATGGACTTTTAGTTGTATTCCTCCAAGTTATCCAAGTGAGCTAGGAAGGCTAAACTCCGTAACGGTTAGGATACCTATTTACAGCAATTTATCATAATCACCATACAGTTTCTTAGGTTACTATTATATACCTTACAAAATAAAAACCTTTTGAAAATAAAAAGATAAACCGCCTTCAAAAAATCGCGTGGCTTTTTATTTATAACTTATCTTGGTAAATACTGATCCGTTTGAAGTCGGTGCCAAGCCAAATAAGAGAAGATTATTTGAGAAGAAATATTTTGAAACTTTGTTGAAGGCGGTTTAATTTTTTAGTTTGTGTTTTTAATTATAAGTAAACTTAACGGCCTTCATTAGTAAGTTAAAATGTTTAGCAAGAAAAATAGTATCCAACTGCACGTATTTTTAGTCAGGGTTATGTAGTTTAAGTCAGCTTTAGAAAACATGAATTTTCTGATTTAATTCATTCATAAATAGTATTGTATGATCTGAGGAACAATAGAGGAGGCTGTGCTTTGTCTGAGTCACAGCCATCTCTATCGTCTTCTACAAGCCATGCGCATAAAGTTGGCAACGTAGTTTTAAGTGAACCGATTTGACACCGTTTGCACCGTTTGACAGGTAAACAGCGAGTAAACCGCGAGTACTGAATCCTATGGAGATGGCATATCTTCTATACATCTATACAAATAAATAAAATTGGAGTGTCTGTTTGTAACATTAAATAACCGCTTTTTACTACGTGCATATGATTAAATATACGGTACATATACCAAAATGACATGTTTTACAATGTTTGTCTGTCTGTCTGTTTGTTCCGGCTAATCTCTGAAACGGCTGGATCGATTTTGACGGACCGATTAATACGACAATTAGAAGTAGTTTAAAATTGAATTCCAAGATTTTCTTACATTGTGACTTAGTTACACCTCACTTTTTCGTAGGTATGCCACCTCCATAGGATTTAGTACTCAGAGGAGTAAACCGGTTCACAGCAATGTTGCCGTTCCGTATCATAGCATGGCTTGTAGAAGACGATAGAGACGGCTGTGTCTGAGTTCATAATGTATTTAAGTTTTACGATTACGTGTGGTTTATATGATCGAAGGCGCTATCCATAAGGTTCAGTTTAAATGTCAAAAAGAAAATCCGACTTTACATTTAAATATTATTATAAAGTTCACAAAACTTTATTTAACAAGGGTATTCATGATTTTTTTATAGCTGATAATACGTCTGAATCAGATATGGTAGAATACGAAAACCTTATTCTCATACAAGTTGTAACTACTTCCACCAATTTTCTTCATATTTTGAGAAAAATGGAAATCTTAAAAATACTGATACATTAAAATTAAGCAATATTTTGTTATGCTACGCCGTGCTACGCCGTAGTCAGTCGTAGTAATAAAGTCCGTAGCAGTATGTAAAAAATCGTTGATAGTCAATTATTGGATTTTGGTACTCCACTACAGCTTAATACGAATTTCGGTGCAATTTTTTACACGTAGCCTAGTGGAGAATTGATGACGGATCTGTTCAATGGAGCACTCGTTCAAATTGAAAATAGATCCAATACATCGAAAACAAACGTTAGAGTTACAGACAATTTAGCTCTCTACTGACGTATTATGTGCAGGGACTAAAATATCGATAAAAAATATATAGATATAAAAAAATATCGATAAAATTTATCGATATTTCTATTATCGATAATTATATCGAAAAAAATATCGATAATTAATAATCGATAATGCCTTGCTGCGTCATACCATGTATGCAATGCATGTTGCCAACTTTACATCCGTCTGGATATTGTCTGGTGTGGTGCGGTGTGTGTGGCTCACACACTCACACGCCACACACATGGGGCGCGCCGTTGCTGTTATTTATCTTTTACTTATATTCTTTTAGCGCATTATCGTTATGATTAATAATTATGTTAGTATTGTTTTATAATAAATAACTGAATAAAAAAAATACCGGATAGTCAACCATTTATTTAAATTTTTTGATGTCGTTTTTTTATTTAACTTAGTGCTACTTTTGGCGGCGCATCAGATATTGAAGATGACCATATATTATGACGTGCCAGATTCTTTGGTGGTAGATTTTTATTGATGATATCCACCATATTCCATCCAATCATCCTTAGAACGTATGAATCTGGAACCCATCATTCTTTGGTTGGGAGATTAAAATTAAAATATGTTTTATTTTAATTAATAATGTCTCGGAAGTATTCATTTAAACATCGTGTCCTAAACGATTAATAATTGTCCTATTACACCAAAAAATGTAAGTATTTAAATTACAATTTTAAAACATAAGAACCTACAAAACTTTATTTTAAAATTTCGTTTTTTATTAACCGGTAAAAACGCTCTTCGCCATGTTCTGACGTCATAAAATTTGTAACCAACCACTTGACAATGTTGACAGTGCTGACAGTGTCAAGTGGTTGTTTACTTACCTTAGGGTAGTTCCACTTAACAAAGATCTTTCTCCAATATGCATTTGATTAAAGAAATTTGAAGACTTTGACGTTCAATTTTATACATTCAACATCCATCTTTGATAAGTGGAATACACCCTTACTTATATGTAGAAAAAGTGAAAGTGACGTTTATTTGTTTGCAAATTTAGAAATCCAATACGTCTCAACATAGTGTAGGCAATGAACAGGGGCTCTATTTTTGAATCACTCGGGTCGAGACGTGCGCTCGATTTCTACTGATTTTCGTTCGGAATCTGAAATTCCGTATTTTTGAATCGCTCGACCGCAACGAGTGCCCCTACCCACTCGTTGCAGACAGGCGAGCGATAGAATAACTGTCAAAATCAATGCGTGTGTCACATCTCACGTTACTTGTTCTTGTCAAGTTTGTGAAAACAAGCAAATCTTTTCGTTTTGTTAATAAAAACAATTTATTGTTTTGACGACATATTTACAAAATTAAAAGCACAAAATATACTTTAAGAAGGAACAACTTAAAAATGCGGTGCAAGTGCAACACAAATTCACAATTCACAATCACAACAGTTTTTTCTTATGTTGTGGCATTGATTGACAGCCAAAAAAGTTTTTTAAACATAAATATTACGTTCCGTTTTCGATGCGGAAGTTACCTAAGTTAAGTTAGTTTTTCTAAATTCTGCGTGAAACGGATAAAACCCGACATATCGTATTATGTTGGCAGCACTGGAAACGAACGATTCAAAAATACGGAAAATCGGCGTCATGCGACTTGGAAGACGAGTGCGACTTATGTCGCATGCGGCAACTCGGTGTCATACGAGTGATTCAAAAATAGAGCTCCAGATTCTTTGTATGGAGACCCATACACTAATTCCTCAGTCGATGAAACTTTGCTGAGTTATAAAATAGCATGAGCCATAAACTTTTAAATGATTATCAAAAAAAAAACTCACACGGAAGTTAGGTATTTATACATAAATATACAAATCTGTTTATATATTGAACCGAGTAATTTCTCAGTCCAAATTTATTTTACCAAATGAGTTTTTTTTTTTTTTTTTCTCTTTATTTTTTTTTGGAACTTTGTTTTTAACAAAACATGCCAGTTCCATCGAACCTTATTAACTAATTAACAATATTTTTAGTCTTACAGCTATTTATATTTAGCAGCGAGGTTGTAGAGTAACATAGCTGAACTTGAACTTGGCTTCGCTAGGATACTCTGTATAGTGCCAACATCGGCAGAATTCTGCTGCAGTACATTATACAATGCCACTCTGTCTGTTTGAAATTTTTTGCATTCCAAAAGAATGTGTTGCACGTCATCAACGGTGCCACATACGTCACAGTTAGGTGACTCTGACTTTTTCATGAGAAACGCAAAGTTTTTAGACGGGAAATGACCAGAACGCAGTCTATGGGCTAGTACAATATAAGAACGTTTTAAACTATTGCTAGAAAACCAAGGAATATGCGGGGGTTCGCATTGAATAGTTTTATACCAGATTCCCCTTTCTTTACTTCTGGTATCAAAATATTCCTTCCAATCCCAAAAAGTTTTGACTCTGAATTGTGGTAGCGCCTCAGAGTATGTTGGCAAAACATCTACTGGTACTCCGTTCGATATTCCGGATTTAGCTATCTGGTCGGCTTGTTCATTTCCGTGTAAGCCTATGTGAGATGGGATCCATTGCAATCTCAGATTCCAACCTCTACGATTGAGCTCGTAAATTTTTTTTAGAATAGTATAGGCTATCGAAACACCTCTGACTCCAGAGGCGCATCGAGCCAAATGCTGTAATGCACTTTTACTATCTATAAGAATTACAAAATCTCTCTTTTCAAGAGTTAATATGTAGGTAAGTGCTTCCGAGATTGCAATCAACTCCACCGTCATTATACATAAACTATGACTTATTTTAAAGGGTTTTGAAGTCGGCACATTGGGATCATAAATGGCTGCACCCTGCCCGTCTTTGCTCTTGGAACCGTCTGTGAAGATTTTGTACCAGCCTGTATACTTTTCATTTAGCTCCTTAATAACCATAAATTGAATGGAGTTTTTTTCATATTTAGTTTTAGCCTGGTTTATTGCATCAAGATCAGTATTAATTATTTTATCAACTTCAATACGAGTGACCCAAATATTCAAAGAGAACATATCTAAAGTGCGAGAGTGGGATAACCTTATATCTTTGGTGTCATTATAAGCTCTGGTCAAAAGAGGTTTCTTTTTCTTATTCCAATAATTACATTGACAGAGAGTACTAAGGGTTTCAATCAGGGATACAGTTTCATTATTGGTCCAAGAGCGAACCCTAAGCCAATATTTATACGCCAGAAATTGTCTTCTAAGGAAGAGAGGAGGAATACATAATTCGCACTCCATCACATGTATGGGGGAACTTTTGATGAATCCTCCCACTACTCGAAGGGCTTGATTTTGCAATTTGTCAAGCTTAGAAATGTGGGTTTTCGCACTATTATCATATAGAAAACACCCATAGTCTAGTCTGCTTCGGATTAAAGCAATGTACAGCCGCCTTAGATGAATAGGGTGGAGACCCCATCCGGAGCCTGCCAAAACTTTGAGTAAGTTCAGAAACTTGGTACCTTTTTCATGAGTCTCGTTTATGTGTTTTTTCCATAGAAGAGCTTTATCTAACCATATACCTAAGTATTTTAGGCAATCAGACGAACCTATCGACTGGTTATTGATTCTGAGTTCGACATCTATCAGTTTACGCTCTCTTGTAAAAATACAGAATTTAGATTTACCAGCCGATAATTCCAGACCCAACTCACGAAGTGATGCGACCATATCATCTAAAGCTGATTGAATACTTTCCTGACAGTAAAGTGTGTTTTTATCGCTTATGTAAAAAACGTAATCATCGGCATATTGTGAGAAACAGATATTGAGTAAATCACGACACACATTGAAAGTAATTAAATTAAAACTCAATGGCGATAGCGGATCACCTTGAGCGAGGCCCCTGTTCGTCCATCTAGTCATAGATTGATCATCTTTATCACCATCGATGTTCAAATGTCTCTCGTTCAAAAAAGACCACAAGTACCGGCATATCTTGGCTCCTACTTGCAGCGAGTCTAAGATTGTGACCGCTTTCTCTATTTCCACGTTGTTGTATGCGTTTTCCACATCCAAAAAACAGGCTAAATGAGTTATTTATACTAGTATGTGATACTTGATGAAAATCCGAAACTTTTTTCAAACATGAGTATGCTTGGCAAAATGCTATAATTCCGTTAAAAAGTTCGACAGAGACATTTTTTAGTCCAAGTCACCCCATTTTGTTTTATTAAAATTTGGTGTTTCTGCTGGGATATTTTTTTGGGTATTTCATATTATTGTTTTATACGTTACATGAATATGTCCGGTTAAGAAAATTTTTCATCCTTGAGGGCAAAACGCCAAAGGCATGGGGCAGAAGCGATGTGATGCTGTTTTTCAAGAAGGGTGATAAAACACTCTTGAAGAACTATAGACCCATCTCGCTTCTGAGCCATATCTATAAGTTGTTTTCGAGAGTCATTACGAATCGTCTCGTTCGCAGGTTCGACGACTTCCAACCTCCCGAACAAGCCGGGTTCCGGAAAGGCTACAGTACAATAGACCACATTCATACGCTGCGGCAAGTTATACAGAAGACCGAAGAGTATAACTTGCCACTTTGCTTGGCGTTCGTGGACTATGAGAAAGCCTTTGATTCGATTGAGACTTGGGCGGTGCTGCAGTCTCTCCAGAGGTGCCAAATAGACTACAGGTACATCGAGGTGCTGAGGTACTTATACCAAAACGCCACCATGTCGGTCCGATTACAGAACCAGAGCTCTAATCCTATCCAACTACAGCGAGGTGTGAGACAGGGAGATGTCATCTCTCCCAAACTGTTCACAGCTGCGTTGGATGATATTTTTAAGCTGCTGGACTGGAAAGGATACGGCATCAACATCAATGGCGAGTACCTAACACACCTACGGTTTGCCGATGATGTAGTTCTTATGGCTGAGACCTTGGAAGACCTGAACACAATGCTCGAAGATCTCGGTAATGCTTCGCAAAGAGTGGGTCTTAAGATGAACATGGACAAGACGAAAATCATGTTCAATGCCCATGTTGCACCCGCTCCAGTTAATGTTGGGAACATTACACTCGAAGTTGTTGACCACTATGTTTACCTAGGACAGACGGTCCAGTTAGGTAAGTCCAACTTTGAGAAAGAGATCTCTCGTCGAATCCAGCTCGGATGGGCAGCGTTTGGGAAGCTCCGGCATATATTCGCGTCCGAAATACCTCAATGTCTCAAGACGAAAGTCTTTGACCAGTGTGTGTTGCCAGTAATGACCTATGAAAGTGAGACGTGGTCTTTTACTAATGGGTCTCATAAGAAGGCTCAAAGTCACCCAGCGAGCAATGGAGAGAGCGATGCTTGGTATTTCCCTGCTCGATCGAATCAGAAATGATGAGATCCGCAGGAGAACTAAAACAACCGACATAGCTCGAAGGATTGCATCATTGAAGTGGCAGTGGGCGGGACACATAGCGCGGAGAACCCATGGCCGTCGGGGCGGAAAGGTTCTTGAATGGCGACCGCGTACCGGACGACGTTCCATGGGCAGGCCCCCTACAAGGTGGACCGACGATCTGGTCAAGATCGCGGGAAGCCGCTGGATGCGGGCAGCGCAGGACCGATCGTTGTGGAGATCCTTGGAGGAGGCCTATGCCCAGCAGTGGGCGTCGTTCGGCAGACATGATGATGATGATGAAGAAAATTTTGACGGAGCATTTTTCCTAAAAAAGATATCAATGAAATAAGACTTTCATTAAAAAATACCTAATCTTCTATTATTATTATTTTTTGGGAATTTATACCATACTTTTAATTTATTAATACTTTATCATGATGTAAAGTTTTTTCTGACTGAGGAATTACTGTGGGGGTCGACTAGCTTCATTGACTACACTAACATGGATGATGTGTTTTCATCAGTTCAAATAAAAAATAAAAAAATATATTTTTAAAATTATTTTTACTTATCAATCTTGTACTTTTATTTCATTATATCGCTATATTACGTTTTCCTAAGCCAAATATTTTTTTTTTATTTTTTTTTCGGTGATTGATGGAAATTTTCATTCGATGTATCAAATTAAGTATGAGTCAAATACCCTATTAATAAATTATTTTTTGTTTTAAGTATTAATGATGACATTGAAGTATTCAAAACACCCAGACCAAGACAAATAGACATGTTCATGCACACAAATATTTGTCTTGTTCGGAAATCGAACCCGAGACCTCTGGCGCGGAAGGCAGGTAGTTTGCTCCTGCGCCAAATCGGTCGTCAGGTATCGTCAGGTAAATATAAGAACTTATTTTCAAATAAACAAATACAAAAGTCACTTTACCGTGCGTACGAAGTCGCGGGCAACAGCTAGTATTGATATAAAAACATATATTCAAACAAAGCTTCAAATAAATTCAACAAAATGCTATCAAAAAGAAGTCGTAATGCATTCGTACCTATCGTAATTTGTTATCGTATTGGGTCATTAATTACGATGTATTCGTCATTCGTATTGGTATCGTAATAGCCACAAATAGGGTAAATTACTAAAATACGCAAAGAACGCATTTTAGTTGGTAGCTATCTGCCGCTTGCCAAAACAAAAAACAAAATCAAACGCTTGTCGTCTTGCCGTTGTTGTCGCTCCGACGATAATCCCCCGATCCGATCCTCTCGCCCTGCTAAGTTTGGCAACGTCGCGCGTCGCACTCGCACGTTTCGTACATTATCGATATTTTAATCGCTATTTCGTATCGATATCCAACTATCGAAATTTTATGCTTATATCGATATTTTTCAAATATCGATATAAGTCCCTGATTATGTGTATCCGTTGTGGATACTATTTACATTGTGCTGTCAATGAGTCTCTGTGATTTTTTTGCTACACTTATTTCGTTTGCACAGAAAACATCTAACTGTAAGTAAGCAAATTAAAGCTAACTTCCAGTTAGATAAGCAAAAAATAAGTATACCTAGATATCTTAGGTCACGGCACGCTACTACAGGTGATCGGTGGGTCACAGTGACCACAGCTCCTACGAGAACTACTCTAACATCCAGTAAATTGTGGCATAATCATTTCTGTTTGTATTTTAGTTGGTCAAAACCACGATAACATTGATGATTATTAAAGTTGAAAAGTTAAGACTTATTTCTACGTGTTAAATCTCGTTTACTCTTCGGGAATGTCAGATAATTATTAATACGACATTTTCCCAATGCAACCAGAAATTTAACTTTTTAACCTTTATTGAAGTCAGTTAAAATATTTGCAAACTTAAAAAACTTATTTTGATAGTATTAACAGTTCGGTTACTCATCGTCCAATGAGGAAGTAGTTATAGGTCTGATCTGAATTAGTGCCATATGTGGACATGACAGATTAATCAAATGAGTCTGGCTATCAATGCCGACTCCATTTCAATCAGACCATTATAATTGACCGACGCCGATGACAATCAGTTATCAGGACATAGTGCCCCAACGTACATACGCGTCGATACACCAAGTCTAACACAGTCAGTACCTACTATATACATTATTGGACACTTGGTGCTTTAGAGGATATAGCCTAGGACGTATTTAATGGATTACCTATCTAGTTAATAGTTACGTTAATGAACTAGTTATGTGAATTCAGACCGTAATAGCGTATCAAAATCAAGGGTTTCGATTATTGACATTATTGGTTGATGTTCATAGCGTAAGTAAGTATAATTCATAGCACATTGTTTAGACCTTAGATAATCATCACAACCTAATAAAATAATAATAATTAGGTCTTTACCTATGAACGCTCATTGCTCTCATACTCTTAAATAATCGCACAACTTCTATGGTTTAAATTCATCAGATGATTGATAAAATATTGAATTATGATAATAAAGGTAAACTATCAGTCATAATAAAATTATTGGTTTGGTTTTTTCAGCATGAAAAAATACCTTGAATATCCTTTACTGGTGAGCAAAAAGTCCGTGACCAACTGTATTTACGGCACTGACCTCTATAATACTTGTATTACAGAGGTCAGTGATTTACGGACAAAAACAAGAGACATTTTGTTCAAAAATATTTATTGGTGTAAGTTAGAACCATTAACTTATTTATACTAGAGTATAATAAGTTCATGGTTAGAACTCAGTGAATAGAGACTTAAGGTCCGGTTGCTAGTACATTACAGTAAAGTAAAAGCTAAAATTTAACTGTTGCCAATTTTGACATCGGTAAAAGAAAAATACGTTGGTTATCTTAGGGTTAATAGGGGGGAGGGGGGTTAAATCTTACAAAATGGTCCGGAAGATCTAAATTTTTGATATGTTGTCTAGGATGGTTAGTGAGTATTTAAAATGAAAAATGCACCATTCCTCTTCCTCCGCCCCCGTTTTGAAAAAAATCTAAAATTTCTGCAGATTTTCGTTTAGGTGCATTTTAGCCAGAAAAAATTCTTCACAATGACGTAGAAAGATAAAATTTCCTATTATTAATGTTAGTTACGGAGATATGAACCTTTGACAAATTTAAAAATCTCAACTTGTTCTTTAGATGTATGACAAATTTAAAACCGCGGGGGACGTGGTCAAAGGTCCCTTTTTTCAGTTTCTCGCTCGAAACTCGTAAACGGTGAGTCTTAGCGACATTACTTCTAAGAAGCAATTAAAGCTTATTAAATTCCCCATGACATTGATTTTATAATTATTAATTACGGAAAAATGCATGGATGATAATGAAGTAAATAATCAATATTGTGGGTTTAATAATCTTTCATGGCATAATAGAAGTAATGTCGCTAAGACGCACCGTTTACGAGTTTCGAGCGCGAAACAGAAATAGGGACCTTTAACCTCCCTCCCACCCCCCACGGCGTGTGTTATCGAGAGGAATTTATTAGACTTTGTTCATTAGACCTACCCCTACACAATCCTAAAACTATCGGAACTACATAGGTTAGTTCCGGTTTTAGCCCTTTTTTGTTTCAGTCTACTCGGACTAATCAAACTAAGTTAAGGTAGACATCAAACCGCTAAAGTACATTTATTTTTATAATAATGAGACAGTCCCGCCCGCGACGGGCATTGTGGGCTACCGCGTAACTTTATGGATATGAACTTCATACGTTTTTTGGAACTACAAAGTCAATTTGAAATAATAAAAAAAAAGCCGCTACAACAATAGCTAGAAAGCAATTAGCACCGTTCAACAGAACAAAGCAGCAAAAATCTATCAAAATAAGGAATTCAAATTACAGATGAAACCAAGGTCGGGACTTTCCTGTACCTATATGAAGTTACTCCATGGTCGGGAGTGTCAGGACCATGAAGCTCGACTTAATACTAAAGTGTTTGTCAGATAACTCTGCGCGTGAATGGCGCGTTTTTGGCGCTAGTTACTGTGCATTTTTTTGTTCTTATGTTATAGAAAAGATTAGTATTCGATTTTTACCGCGCGCAGACTTATCTGACGAGCACTCTACCTCAGTATTAAGTCGAACTTCATGGTCACACTGGCACTGACACTGGGTAAGAGTACCTTTTTTTTTTTTTACTCTTTCTCATAGGTGGAGCCATGAAGTTTGACTTAATACTCTGAGGTAACGTATTAAGTCGAGCTTCATGGGTGGAGCTGTAGTGTTTATATTCTTTGGCTGCGTGGAGCTAGCTGTGTTTTCATTGTGTCAAATGTACGAAGCACAGCTCCGATCAGCGTAGCTCTGTTTATGAGGAAAAGCACCCCTAAATGCGAGTCGACTCACTAATATTACTACCTACGAGTATAAATTCGTGAAACGACACGTCGATAAATCCTCTCCACGTTTATGTAATAATTTGTGTAAATAAAATTGGATTTATGATTCAGTGGCTAAGTACAGTGGCATGGCAGGGCATAACGATAACACACCTTCTTTATTATAAAATATATAAAACTAGTTTGAATACTTAGGTAAAAAGAAGATTATAATACTCTGCTTGTTTATTTGTCAGTTTGGCATTTCAAGTTCGTAAATTTTTTTCAACAAAATTCTAGTTTTATTTTCAAATACAAACACAAAATAAATATCAAGAATGGAAAGTTTTATAAAAAATATCAAGAAGAAGCTTTCGGTCGACAATCTTGTCGACATGATGAAAGAATGTAAGAATGTTTTCTATGTGAATTTGTGACGGCACTTTGTTTTCTGGAAATTTTGTACCAGAGTATAAATTATTAGTTGGTAATTGTGGCAGTATAATGGATTCGGTCACGAACATATTCGTGCGGTAAAAGTTTATTGGTTTTCATAAAAATCAAATTCTAATTAGCCTTATTGTTTTGAGGCATTATTCACCATAAATGGAACATCTAAAGTGAAATGCACGAGATAAAAATTAAATACCTAATTATTGCGTTGCATTTATTCAATAGATATAAATGTTCAATTAGCCGATATGGCGCGATCATAGTGGGTTTGAAGTGTTTAATTGCTTAATATCTTTACTTAATTATTACTGTGGAAAAGTCACAATAATACTTAATTATTACTGTGGAAAAGTCACAATAATCCCCTAGAGCTGCAATAATCTCGCCAGTGCAAACCTATTAGTATTTATAACATTGTTCTATTATAAATAAAACACTTTCACGGATTTGTTCACGCAATTTATTTAACAACTTGGTTAAATTTCAGTTGTTTTTAGAGACATTTTGGTTTATCCGACGTTTCGGCACCTTTCCAGGAGCCGTGGTCACGGAAAACTGGCGCAGAAATCTAAGATGTGTTTATTGTTCTATTAGTTTTATTGGTCCTGATTACACTATAAAAATATAAAAATTGTTCTTTCAGCTAAAGTGATAGATGAAAACGCTGTAAAAGAGGAAGATGTAAGGAAGACACTGCAGAAAATTGATCCAAACGCTATGATGGATGTTGACGAGCTAGCTGCCAAACTAAACGAGATCTCTGACGATATTAGCAAGTCCAAATCGGAGAGTTCAAAAGCGACTAAGTCTAGCAAGTCCGCTCTCTCGAAGCCCGCGACTCCAGAAGAAACTTCTAGTACTGATAACGATTTCCTACGTGCTTTGAACAAAGAGGAAAATGTATTCAATTTAAGCGACGATTTCAACTGAATGGACTTTGGACTATTTAATTTTACAACGCTCATTTTCTTGGATGTTACAACGGCTTTCCTTCTTTCAATACTTTAAATCCTCTTATTAATCGGTTTTGTAATCGCGAGGTAAAGATTGACGCGACATACCTATTTGGTTACCAAATGACGAGGAGCGCTCTCGCAACTTTAATCGATATAATGCAACTTTGTGAGATGTTACCGTTAATAATTGTTGCCTAATGAACACAGGACTTACAACAACAAACAGAATTGATTAAATACTACCTCATCTTATTTACATTTGTTTTTATTGAAACCCTGCCTCAATTTTCGTACTTCGTGCTTGGTATAGGTACAAATGACAATCATGAAATTCAGTTTTACTGACAACACAGTTTAAATAATTATCAAGAGACATTTGATTTAGGTACTTGTACGTACTAGATTTTTCAGTTTACTGCTTTTGCTTACGATATTGTAGTCGTGTGTACCTGTACGTTAAGCGTGTAAAAGCTGACAAAAGAAGTTTTGCTGACTTTAATTTTGTGTTGTTAAATACAATATTATTAGTTATTAATAATACGATATATCACGTTGTCGTCACTAAAAGAAAAGCAGGCCTAGCATCACAAACTTTTTTTAAAGCTTTATAGGCACAAACACTCTGGAAAAGCGGTTATACTTGGGCACACTGGGCAGTTTGATAGTTGTTGCCCTTCTTACTACCAATCTTACTACCAGTAGTAATACCGTTAATTTTTATTGCCCTTCTTACTACTCCAGTAGTAAGTAGTAAGAGGGAAAAAATTAAAAAGCCCGTGTTACTACCGTACTTAGTAGTAAGTAAAGTACCTACTTAATTAATGTTATTGGTGTAACCGTTTTAATTAAAGTAAATAAATAAATAAATCAAACAAAAATAAACAAAATTATTATTTTTTTATTTTTTTTATTTTTATTAAACTACTGGTCATTTCACCTACGGTCAACTCACCTACACGGTTTATTAAGTTTAAAAATAGTGACTCATGTATAGACACGAGCAATAATATTATGTATACAATACAACATAGAACTTTGTCACACTGTAGCGTTCCAAAAGAAAACGATCAGTGTCACAGAAGTCATTCAATATTGTAATATGACATAGTCCTATGTTGTATACATATTATTGCTCGTGACTGTATTGCTGATAGGTGCGAGGAGCGAAGCGACGAGCATGTTAGGTTTACATGAACATACTGCGCGAGCCGAGCGAGCGTGCCGCGGCAGCGGCCGGCGAAGCGCCAGCAGACAAGACTTTAGACATATTCCCATTTCCTATTAAACTGAAGTAGGGGGTAGGGGGGTGTATGAAATCAGTTCTGTTTTTCCCAAAATATATAATTTTTTTGAAAAAGCAAAAGTTTTTTTGAGCAAAAAAAAATATATTTTTTTTATATGTCCATCGGATGCCTCCTAGGTTTCTCCGGGATACCATAGGGGATCGAAAATGTTGTTAGATTTCAGCTATGACGCACCGTCTTCGAGATATTTTCATTTTTATAAAATTCATTCTTGAAAATTTTACAAGTCCCCGCTCCATACTAAAACAGTCAAAAATTTTATGTTTGCGGCACCCTAATTTTTGTTTGATTTATTTATTTATTTACTTTAATTAAAATGGTTATGTACACCAATAACACTAATTAAGTAGGTACTTACTACTAAGTTACGGTAGTAACACGGGCTTTTTAATTTTGCCCCTCTTACTACTTACTACTGGAGTAGTAAGAAGGGCAATAAAAATTAACGGTATTACTACTGGTAGTAAGATTGGTAGTAAGAAGGGCAACAAAGGAGAAGATGCTCCTTTGTTGCCCGTGGTACTACTGGTACTGATGGCTGAAAATCAGTGTTTTTGCCTCCGGGCAAAAAACTACACTGAGCCTTGGCCCAATTTTGCTGCTGCACATACGTACAATTCTTTGTTTATGTAGTACCCCGTTCTAATTATTTTCTGTGTCTCCCTTGCCTTGCCTTTTTTGCTTTTATGTTTACCATGTTTATAATTGTATGCGTGTGATGTAGCAAATAAACGATCTATCTATCTAATACTGGTAGTAAAAAAAGGCAGATAAATAATACTGTGTACTCACACTTCCATGGGGGCCCTCGCCCAAGAATGTAAGTGGTCGCATGCGCCCCCGCGGGAAGTCCAGCAGGGGCGCCACGCCGTTTGGGGGCTCGGCTTCGGGCAGTTTGATGGAGGTGAAGAGCCCCGGGGCGGGGCGCTCATGGCGGCAAGACCGCTCGCTCGGGTACGTCTGTTGAGAGAAAATCATCGTTGAAAAAACCGTTACAATTAGATATTTCTAAATAGTACATACATAGGCACTTTTAAAAGTAAGTATATTTAACAAATAAAGGGCAGTATCTTCGAAATTATCGAAATTAACCTATTTTTGATTCAATCAAATAATCTTTATTTTGAGCAGATAAAAATATGCCTACTTATGTTTCGTTTATAAACATATAAACATTCATTACTTTTCACATATAAAGAAAAAGACAAAGACAGAGTTTTTGGAAGATCCTGCCCTTAAATAATATTATTTTACAAATCAGATTTATTATGCGTTTTAATTTTTATGAGTATTTAATAAGATTGTAACATTTGTAACTTGAACAGTACAGAAGTATAAATAACTGCAGTCCATACATATCAGCAGTACAGCTGCACAATAATTCATTGTACGATAATTTATAGGAGCACAATCTTGTGGGGGAATAGCAATTAGACTCGGGAACTCTGTTATTTACTGGCACGTATAAAATGCTATCGGACTTAATATTATAGCTTTGTATATTCATAAACTACCTACTTAATCTAATCTGTATTAATGATGCCATTAGTAGAAAAAATAAGAAGAAAGATGTTAACTACTACTTAACTTATAAATCATATAGGGCAGGCGTACCGGTTTTGGCCACTTTAAGGATTTTTTCACTTTTAACCGCTTAGTGCTTAATGATCTTAAGTATTTTAGAGACAATTTATAATGTAGAGCTATAGATAATTTATCGACCTTTAAGGGTACAATCTACAAAGTAAAAAAAAAAACAATAGTTTTTTTTATTTAGAACAAATTCTGCGGAGGGGGCCAAATACACCGTTTGCATTGGTTTTGGCCACTTTCATAAAATTACTATATTTATAAGTTGAGTTTATGCTTAATTGATGTCTTATTAGAGTTCTGGACTAAAACACTACTTGAAATAGTATTTCAATCTCAGCTAGCTCCTTCCTACAATTTTATAAGTATACCTTTATCACTTGATTAAAAGAAAATTAGCTGATTGAGTCTAGTGTAGGCTAGTGCCTACACTAGCCTCAATCCGCAAATTTTTTTGTACGTTAGCTAACATAAGTGAGTTGTGAGTCTTTTAAAATAAATGAACTTTATGATAGGTTGGAAACTTTCTACTAATGCCAAAGTGGCCAAAGGTGGCACAATGCTAAAATTTCTAGCCCCACTTTTGGCCACTTATTGTTTCCCAACTTTTTGTAAGAACAGTGAGAAAACAACACTTAATCCACCTAGAAGAAACATATTCCAATATGATATAGAATATTAAATAACCATAAAATAATTTTATTGTAGAAAAAAAATGATTTTTCAAAACATTTACTCTTAACATTTTGCTTAAGAATGTTACAAAATGTTAACTTTGAAACATAACACGTGTTTATTTCTAAAATATCGTACTACATAAAAAAAGCTAAGTGCTGTAATTATTAACTAAAAGTCCAATCTTTTATTCGCCATTAATAAATATAAGCAATAATTATGTAATTCCTATTTATATAACTTTAAAGTGAAAAGTGACCAAAACCGGTACAGTGGCCAAAACCGGTACGCCTGCCCTACTTTGCCTTTTGATCTTCTATATCTATATGGTAGTACCATATAGATATAGAAGATCAAAAGGCTGTACCCTCTATACATTACAGTATTTGCGATGGTAGGTAACGAATAATAATTTATAAGGGTTCTGTTTTTCCATTTGGATACGGAACCCTAAAAGACCTGAGACCTTTGCGTGAGGTCCCCATAACACTCTAATAAAGTTTCATCGCAATCTGATCAATGGTATTGGAACGCATCTATATAGGACCAACATACAAATATTGATTTAGATTTTTATACATGTAGATGTGATACATACATAGTAGCTGCAACCGGAATGCCTTGCTATGCTACGTAGTATAATAAAAAATAGTTTTTTTTGGTTTTTTGCTAATTACTTTTTCTGGTAACACCCTTCAAAACGATACCACGACGGTCATTCTGTGATTCTCACAAGGCATTGCGTTGTAAGCGTTTTTTAATAGCCATATCATTATCATTATATAATTATCATTATATGTGAAAAAGTTATTTATTATTATATCAGGATCTTCACGATTTGTATGTAATACAGTGACCACAATGCGTAATGAGCTGTTTTATTGTCTAGAAGCGTTTTTGGTGTTTAAGTGTAATCCTTCGTTCACACGGGAACCGACATTGACATCGTCTTTCCTATGCTTTTGACATCCGTGTTTTTAAGACGAATCGTGAATGACGGATTCATATGAACGAGCCTTAACATAATATTGTGCAACAAGCATAATATATCTGTGCCGGGAAACTCTTTGGAGTTCAAACATTTTTCATACGAGAGTCCATTTTACAAGCTTTTTATAAACTTGTCATGTTACTTAGTTAGTTAGTTAGTGGGGGACAAATCTTGCAAGCTTAATTTGACCCACTTCCCAGTGTCCGATGGAGCTGAAATATTGTATATAGGTTTGGTTTAGATGACAATACTATATTTAAGTACATTCAGCAAAAACCTTGTCATAAAAATGTAATTTTTACTAAAAACTTATTAACAGCTAATTTGTATTGCTAGTGTGTTAAAAGATATGTTAGCAAAATTGTTAGCAACAATTTACCATCATCACCTCATAATTCAAACACATATTTTACAATTCACTTGTACAGTGACAGTGTCATAAGTTTCTCAGCATGTTGATCCTCGCGGGATCAGTCGCTCTGAAGCTCTCTCCGCATAATTTATAACCATTTGTCTCTGGCTAAAGCGAACAACACATTCGCCAGTACACTCCATGACTTAGACAATGTATTATTATTCTTATACAGGGTTACATGTCAACGATACTGCTTTACCAGGTTTTCCGGCTATATATCATGCATTTCTTTTAGTTATAAAATAATGCTTTTGAGAAACACAATAAATAAATAAATAACCAATTATCTAAGCCCATGAAAATTTCATTAAGTAACTGTGTTATGGAAAACTTGATAACTGATAAATAGGTATTTACTTAAGTACTTTGTGTTTGTTACATACTCAATATACATAGAATAATAAATTCACGGAAAAATTATCACGCTTATAACCTGAGCTTTTACATTAGGGGTCATTAAGTAATCTGGTTGAATGTTTGGAGGCAAGGACGTTGCCAGCCCATGGGCCTAGAAGACGAAATGTATGAGAAAGCTATGAATTTTAGGTAGCCTCAAAAGAGGGGAAGTGAGGTGCAATATCTACATAATAATATGCTGTACCCAGGTCTTAATAAACACTTCCAACGAAAATTGGTCTGAACGAGATATAGTTAGTAGTTTTTGAGATACCTATAACATTTTCATTTTGCTGGCGAAAAATGATAGTGGTATTTTGTTTAAGTGTATGTTATCGGTACGTTAAGTGGGCACGGAACCCCTCATGGGCGAGTCCGACTCGCACTTGGCTGATTATTTTTCACAAAATCATGTAGTTTTTTCGTGATACTGTGAAGTCTATCATCAATTAATCTACTGGTGAAAAAACTTCTGAACTGGTTTAATAGTTCCAGAGATAAATTCCTCAATACCTATACAAACAATTTACAAAACATTATAAAATGCAAAATAAAACCATTAAGTGTCAATAGCTAAATTTGTACAAGAATAACAGTGTTCCGCAGCGTTCCCGTAAGCCTTCTAAAGCCGCACCGAAACATTTACAAAACACCGTCGGGTATAAGTCGTCTTCTCATAATACCTTCCTTTACGATCGGCGCAAACGGGCGACCGACCACAGCATTGCCCCATCGCCACCGGTGGCTGATGCACGCTTCCGCCACTAGTCCGCCGCTTGTCCAGAAAAGGTGAATTCGCCGCGATTTAAGTAGCGATTTTCATTACATCACTGTCCATGTGGCAGATAAGTCGCGGAACGCCAATACTTAGCGGACGATCTAACTCGCGCGTAGTTCTGGACAGGGATAGGAGGGTGAAGCGCGTATATAGCAGCCACCGTCATCACGTGTTCAAAGTTTGAAGTTTCTTATGGCACCATGTTGTTACAAAGATGTAACAGTATCATTATCATCGTCATCAGCCATTTAATGTTCCTACTGCTGAGTTTGGCACACTGGCCTTCTCTAGGGATGGATAAGGAGAATGAGCAATGACCCACTAAGCGGTGGGTTTGTGGGTAATAACAACTGGGACCAACGGTTTAACGTGCCTTCCGAAGCGCGAAAGAGCTCGAGATAATACATTTTTGGTCACCCATCCCGTTACCGACAGTTGCGAAAGTTGTTAAACCTCAACAATCACAGGCCAGCGCGCTAACCACTGCGCCACGGTCACCGCAATATAAATTGTCGCAAACATGACCCTGCAAGGCCACAACAAATACCTACTTGTAATCTATTTGTCATTAATCATTATTAATGAAATATTATTATTATAAATAAATTATCTTTTCTTAATAATCTTTACTAACTTGTATGTTACCTATAGTCCTACTAATATTATAAATGTGAAAGTTTGGATGTTTGGATGTTTGGATGTTTGTTACTCAATCACGCCAAAACTGCTGAACGGATTTGGCTGAAATTTGGAACACAGATACTTTGTAGCCTGGAGAGGAACATATGCTACTTTTTATCCCGGAAAAATGTCACATTCCTGCGGGATAACGTCGTGTAGTCCATGCGGGCGAAGCCGCGGGCGGAAAACTAGTAAAACTATAATTCTTTATTTGTTTCTTGTCAATCAAAAATCTCTTGCAGTGAATTTTTACCGGCATGTATTGTATGTATTTGT
The DNA here is from genome assembly GCA_949710035.1 of Crambus lathoniellus. Classification (NCBI taxonomy): domain Eukaryota; kingdom Metazoa; phylum Arthropoda; class Insecta; order Lepidoptera; family Crambidae; genus Crambus; species Crambus lathoniellus. Next base: position 53,482,017 of record OX453296.1, read on the forward strand.
ACAATACATACAATACATGCCGGTAAAAATCATAACCCTCCATTTGGCTACGCCGTAGTCAAATAAAAATACCTTCCGTAGCTAGCGACGCGTTCGGCTGCCTACTGTCTGCAGTCCGCCACGTAATCGCACCTTATGTGTCTGTCGCTGGCCACTTGCGGTGGTGGTCGGTCGCCCGTTTGCGCGGAATGTTAGTCGTTTATCATTTTGCAAATGGCCGCATAATACCTCTAATGAGTAAAATCCTAGCGCACCTCTGGCAATACCATAAATATTACAGACCCCTTACAGATGTGGACTGCCCGTAGTTTGCGGTCGATACCTTGTTTAATGGCTACAAATAATAATATTGTTTACATTGAAGTTCTGTTAAATATTTGGCCAGTCAACACAGACATTACGAAATTCATAAACGACGACTTTTTGATAGATTGCATTTTATTTTGCTCTTGCAATTTGCGGAACAAACAGCCCACACTCTTGTGTGGGCTGTTTGTTCCGCGCTGCAGTTTAAATTTCAGTTAACAGAATAAATGCTTGTGTACTAGGCAATATTTACCTTTATCCTTACTCATATTAAAAATGTTTTCGAACTATAAAGTTAATAACTCCTTTAGCCAATATATTACGGGCTCGCACATATCATAGCATCGCAAAAATATGCAGCGCGCTATGCTAATAGAAACATTACTGCCTGTCACTGTCACATACTTGACACGCGTCGCAGAGTTTTGCGATGCGATGCGAATTCGCAGTTTGATGTGGGATCCCTAATCAAAGCTAATATTTTGGTTTTAGTTTTACGAAACTTTGAACAATATTCAATATCCAAAAAAGGTAAACAGAAAATTATAACCCATACAGAAGTATTTAATAACTCTTAATTTTATTTTACAAACTGATGTAATATTGCTTATTATGAAGCAGATTCAAGCAGTAGTATCTAATAAATAACCACAAAAAGTTTTATTTCTAAATTAATGTTTTCTTTTGTGACAAGAACTGTACAACCCCTGCCTGTCACAGGTGTCCAACCCAGCCGGGTAAAAGATAAAAAAAGGAGCTCAGCATCGCTGCAACTTTTATTAATTGCCATTCGAGTTGACGCGATATATTTATGACTAATTGCCGCGGGCTCGTGGTTATGCAAAGCGGACCATTATTTAATGCCGTCCAGACCCCACCCGCGTCGGGGGGTTAGGGCCTACGCGACCGTGTGGGACCGACAAAAATATAACAAGATGACGATGTGCTTTTTGGTAACAAACCACTTAGGTTAGGCGTTTCAGTGTTGATTTATTAGTCCAGCGAAAAAATGTAGCCTACGTAGGTATATAATATGGACCTAGGTTCTGTTAAGAAAATTTTCATGTGTTCAAGTTTCGACGAAAACAGATTTATTTGTTGATCTGAAAAATATCCTCATCTCCCAAGTAGCTCCGGGAATCGAAGCCATGCAGGACTTTTCACTGACCGGGCGAATGCTCTGACCGCTGAGCTACAGCATCTTTAGGAGATGCGTCTAATTTGCTATAATACATCTTGCGCTGTGAGCTTCCGTAGTAGTATTTTTTTTCCTCTGTGGTGAGCTGGCGTTAATATAACTTCACATTGATGAAATAAACGCTGGCTTGTAAGACTCTATTAGAGAAATTCGATGCATCTCTAAACGACTCCATATCTCAGAATAATTTGAAAACAGTGATTATTCTCTGATTAGATAATATTAATACGTTACCCAACAAAATTTACTATAAGCTTTACTTACTTATCACATTAAAAAAAGAACAGCTTATTTAATAAATTAAAGAGCGCGATTTAAAATACGTAAGCAACATTTTGCCATCTTGACGTTTACCAAAGCCCTTTTAACTGCAATTTAAAAAAAACCTCTTTCGTTCAACACTACGAGTCGCGCTTCATTTTATTAAAAGTCTTTTTGGCAACTGGCAACCCTGTTTGGGGACATGTGACATATTCCCGGGCCCCGGGGTACTTAAGGTAGGTGCACACTGCTGTTAGTGTAATGGAGTGCCGGAAAGGGGGAAATGCACGAGACATGCATTATCGAATGTTTATTTTTTAACTTTTTTGACTATTGATTCGGATCTGTGTTGTGTCTTTTGTTTTTGGATGTTAAGTGGGAGTCCATTAAAGTTTCTCGCATTCAGATAGTAAGGTGAACTGCGCTAAAGTAGGCTCCCCAGATACTAGCTCGAAATACAAATAAAAAGTAGTAAACTCAAGTTCGGTATGCATTAATGTAAAACAGGATTATTATATTGACACTTACTTATTAGTTTTACCATTGGAGCTATGACGATGACGACCGATTTGGCGCAGAGGTACAGATGATTTTGCCTTTTGTGTCAAAAGGTCCCGGGTTCGTATCCATCAAATATTTTTAAAATATATAAAATATTTCAACCATACATACAACAGATTCGTTTGTACCTTATTTTGAAAAAGAGTGATAATATTATGTAAGTATCTATATATTCTATTTACAGAATTCGGTTAAGCACACGAGAATACGGAAAAGTGACACATGACAGTGTTTCAGATGTGGGTATCGGGAATGTAGTCCTCCGCGATTGCTACAGGTACTGCAGGTAAAAGCCTAATGTTGCTCGAATAAAAAACTATTTTTAGAATAAAAGGGTTTTGTAAAAAAAAAATATTAAAGGGATTTACAGTTGCGGTATTGATTTAACAACAATAAAACTTAAACCTCGCTATACACGGTCAGTTAAACTGCTCTGTTAAACGTCCAGTTAGATTGGTCAGTTAGCAAGCGGATTATGGTGCGCTCGGATATATCTGTGGGTTACAGCCAGTTAAAAAATTTTACTTAACGGCTTTGTCACACGTGACCGTCTTTGACGATTCGTCATATAACACGATGTCTAATGTATAGAAAAAAATATCCAAAATTGTTCACTATTCATGATCGTGTGAACAGCCCGTTTTTTATATTAGGTACGATACATCCAGATGACTGTTATTAGCGCTTTAGTCCTGTCTGTTCCGGTGACAGCCGTGACAGAGGAGCCACTTGCAATACGAAATTAGCTGTCAAAATGGACTGTCGTATGAAAACTGTTTTAGTTCCAAAGATTATCACCGGAACAGAAAAGCTTGTTGCACTATAGCATGAAAATCTATCGCTATGGTAATCGAATAGTAGAGTATGCGCCACATAACTTGGCGCGTGACAATATCTGGAACTAAAATTAGTGCATGGGAATCTTCGATGGAAAGGCTTATTTTTCCGACTGACCACGACGATCAGCGCCCTCTAACAAACGCCAGGACCATGAAGTTTGACTTAATACTTACCTCAGTATTAAGTCGAGCTTCATGGCCAGGACGCTATAGTCGTGAAGACACTGATCTCTATTATACCACTGGATAGGCTGTCTCCATACAAATGACAGCTAATTTTGTGTAACAATTTGAAGCGCTACTAGTGTCACTACGAGGGTGCTGAGAACTAATTTTGACGTGAGATTGTGACAGCCGCGAGATTTTTAAAAGTATTTATTTTATTTTGTGTTATTTTGGTGTGATTTCATGTGTAATTCTGAAAGTTATTGTGAAAGTTAAGCTCATAAACATGAGGAAATGTGTGTTTGTAAAACTCGGTACGAAAAAAGGGAGAAAAAGGTCATTTCACAGGTGAGTGTATTAAATTGTTGTTTTTAGTCAAAATTGACCTAAAACTGTGTGTAAAGCATTTGATTACTACCTGAAAATTGTTTGCAATGATATCTTATCAATATCTAGGCATTATAATGATGAATTTTGAGAGAATTATGAAAAAAATGTTTTGTTTATAATTCACTAGTGATTGACAAATTCTTATCGATAAAATGTCGATATTCAATACCAAAAGTTGATAGAGCTCAGGCTGATTCAGTAGCTGTTGTACACCCGTCTTTCGACATTATGGTAGTACCTAGCTCTCCGCTCGCGGCTTCGCCCGTGTGAACTACACGACGTTATCCCGTGGGAATGCGATATTTTTGCGGAATAAAAAGTAATAAGTAGCCTATGTTCCTCTCCAGGCAACAAAATATCTGTCTTTCAGCCAAATCTGTTCAGCCGTTATGGCGTGATTGAGTAACACATACTTCCTACTTTTATAATGAATCGACCTCGCATAGCATGTGGAGTCGACCCCACATGCTATACGAGGTCGATTTATTCGACAATTGAAATTCGAGTCTTATAATACGTATGCAGAAAATAGTCGAGGTTTTAGTAATAAATCTTTTTTTGTTTTAAATTACACTTGTAGATCTTAATTAAAATTTGATCAATTATTTTGCAGATTTCCTTCCGAATTGAGTCTAAGAAACAGGTGGTTAGAAAATATGAAAGCCCTAAACTGGACCCCGAAGGAAACAGATTCACTTTCTTCAAAACATTTTGACACCTAGTGTTTCTTCACACATAACACCTTTTTTTAAATAAACTTGTTACTTGAGCAGTACTTATTTCTGTTTTTTATTTTGTATAAGCTACCCCTTTATAACATGAATTAAGTAATTTAACGTCAATTAAGGATGTAGTTGTGTGTGTCAGTAAACGGTACGGATACGTACTTTGTAGTACCTCGATGGAAAAAAGAGTACCACAGTATTTCAAGTTTTACCACATTTTTGGTGGCCGAGCTGCAACGCATAGGACCCAACCCGGCCACCAAAAGCGTGGACCGGCCACCAAAAATGTGTTTCACTGATGAAATGCTGTGGTACTCTTTTTTTCCATCGAGGTACTACGAGGTACGTATCCGTACCGTTTACAGCCTTAATTGACGCCGCCGCCGGCGCCGTGGCCGGGCCAGAACGTAACACACGTATTTACAAACAAAAAAGTATTTAAGTATATATTATCCGTTATCAAGTTCATGTAGACAGTTTCTTAAGAAATTTACTATGGGCTTAGATTGTTAAAAAATATATATTTATTATGTTTATTATCATCGATATATTATCATTACCACAGTCGACCTAAGAACATCACTAATGTTAGTTCCAAGTACTTTCGTATCTGCCTACAGCGCCAAAATGGCGATACTCAAATGATCACAAAAATATGTTACGTCAACCAGTCCAGTGGTAGGTATAATAATGGTATAATAGAGGTCAGTGCGTGAAGACGACTCTTTTGTATTTAAAGGGATATACGACGCGGCGACGCGTCTGCGCGACTGGCGTATGATACCAGTCATCTTCAAGTATCGTAATGTAAGAACTGGCATTGGGTTTTAAGCTTGTTGTATCCTTATCCCTACGGATATACTGGGTTGCGCAAAACATAGATATAGTATATTAAAGCGCAAAAGTACTGGCACTATAAAGATTACTTATATTTTTTTTATATGACATTCCTGTTATTCTGATATTGAAAACTGTGTAGTAAACACAGATCACCTAAGTAAACAAATGCAAAATTCACTAAAAATTTGCTAAAAATAAACATGGACCGATATACTAAGAACGTGGAATAATCGTGTCAATGTTTTTACGTATAAATTCATCAATCCGAGATAAAAACACAACGTGAATTTCATCGACGACTTAAGATCTGATCTGTTCAGAATTCTTTCTTTGGGGTTATTTAAAATCTCTGATGTATGTCAACAAGCCACAGACTCTAGCAGCCCTAAAAGGAAACATTTATCAAGAAAAGGAACATATAAAAGGCAGGAAGTGTTACGGCATATTATGGAAAATGTCATTAACATACTCAAATGTGCGTCAACTCTGGAGGTCACCATTTAAGAGACATCATCTTCAAATCCTATCTATGACACGAAATTCATGGCATAAATATCCTTAAAAAAATTCTTCTAGTTTTCTAATTTAGAAAAAAGTTGTAGCTGAACCAAATAGTGCCAGTACTTTTGCACCATCCAGTATAATATACACCACCGCGCCGCCTCGAAATGCATTAGTCTACTTTGAGAACAACGCAGCATCTTGTAACTAACTTTGTATGATACTGCAAGTATGAACGGAGAAGAAACCTCCAACGTGAAATGTCCGCTGGGAAGCGTACAATGTTTACGATATAAGTTCATAGCTTATTTTAAATATTTAGTTCGTATAAAACTCTGAATATTTTATGCGCGGCGGTGTGACATGGAAGGGTGTTTTAACCCCCCGCATCATTGCCCTAACATTATGTCATGGATGGGATGAAAATACGTAGGTACCTATTACTCTTTAAGCATTGCTAAGGCTTGTCCCACCGTCGGTGATGAACGAGAAGCGAGTAGAGCTAGAACTAGAAACGAGTTAGCGAGTGTGTAGTTCCGATAGTTTTGTCGCTGGCCTATAAGCTATTAGCGAGTGTGCGAGTGCGACGGTCGATTACTCGCGCCACTCGCTCGAGTCGATCGCGGCGGCAGTCACAGCTGAGTAGTGAAACTACCTACCCACAGAGAAAAAAATCTTTCCGTGTTCTGTGTACCTACCGCTAGTCGGTCTGTCGGCGTGAGTAACGCCGAGAGAGCGACCGCCGAGGGGCCGAGAGTATCGCTGAGCGAGTATAAAATTTGATAGCTGTGCTCTTGTCGCTCGGAGACAAAACTAGTGGAGCGAGTCCTAGAGTGCTCGTCAGATAAGTCTGCGCGCGGCAAAAATCGAATACTAATCTTTTCTATAACATTAGAACAAAAAAATGCACTGTAACTAGCGCCAAAAACGCGCCAGGCACGTGCAGAGTTATCTGACACACACTCTAGGTCCTATCTGGCAATGTGAGCAGTCAGAGATCAACTATTAATATATGCTTCTCTTTTGTTTACATGGAATGTATATCTAGAAAATAGCTGAAAGATAGTTGCTACCTCGCCGGCGCCGGTGGGACAATTGCCTTACACACTTATTTATGGGCGAAATAGAAATTGTTATTATTGAATAGTCTTTCAGTTCTCTATAAGTCCAGAATTGAAAAGTATCCTACTAATATTATAAATGTGAAAGTTTAGATGTTTGGATGTTTAGATGTTTGGATGTTTGTATGTTTGTTACTCAATCACGCCAAAACGGCTGAACGGATTTGGCTGAAATTTGGGACACACATACTTTGTAGCCTGGAAAGAAACATAGGCTAGGCTAGGTAGTAACGTCGTGTAGTCCACGCGGGCGAAGCCGCGGGCGGAAAGCTAGTATTCAATAAAATCGTGTTAGCATTGCTTGAAATCATCAATTTCAAATGTTCATGCCATCACTGTCGTAACTACAAATGTTGTAAAATACATGTGTACCTACCGAATACAAGACTCAAGTATAAAAGTATAAAAAGTATAAAAAAGTATAAAAGCGGTTCCATAGAGCAAGTGCAAATTAACGCAAGATGGCAGATAGCAGTTTTGCATCAAAATCCTGTAGACTACAAGGCAATCCGATTATTAAATATATGGCAATAAATGTCTTTTAATTTCAATTCAATTTCAAAAAATATTCTCAAATCTAAATTTTGTTATTTTTTTAATAAATCTGTAAGTAGTCCTTGCAATTGGATAGGTACAAGTAAGTACAACATTTTTAGCAATAGGCTTTTCCTTAACCGTCTATAATCTATTTGAATCAATAAAAGTATATTTTTCCCCTTTGATTGTTTGAATGTTCGCTCTAATAGGAACATTTTAGTAAAAATATTTTTCGTAAATATCCCTAATCTGTATATTCCATTGTTGAGTCCCAACCCGTCTGTTAGGGATCTCCTTTGAAGTAAAGCCCTTTAAAGATTTGAGCTCACCTTTCTCGACCTTGAGTCCTGTGTTCTACTATAAATCGGCTTTAAAGGACAAGTAGGTAAAGACTAAAATAATTTGCTGATTTTCAATGTAAAAAGCGGCGGTAAAAAGGATTGGAAATCGGAGTTTATAATGTTGTGTATTAATCTCAAAATAAAAGCAGTACATTTTATTATTTTTCATAGAGTTTGCGATTCTTTTGAGTACCTAACTATATTAATAACTAGTTGCGTGCAATAGTTGCAGTGTTTTACCCGTGAGGTACCCGTTCCCGTGTAAATATCACGATAAAATATAGCCTCTGTCACTCAGAAAGAATCACGAAGAATTTTGTACATAAGTATATCGGTTCTGTAATTTTTGATTCTGTCAATAATTACAAACAAAAAAAAAATTTTGAAAATTCTGTCTAAAATATTATAATTTCCAAAAATGTTCTTATGCAGATTGATATTTTTTGAACTTGGGATAGGGAATTCAAATAATAGGTTTTTTTTATTTACTTGCATCTTTTTATATTTTAATAATATTAAAACCTTTAATACCTTATGTACCTACTTGTTTTTCTGGCACAATAAATTTGTATCAAATTGATGCTTTCCACGTTTTATCATTGCCTTCATATGAACATTTGAATAGCATTGTTATAAAAGTTTTAATGCGTAGATGGATATTCCTAGTGAGCATTCAGTGCAAATGAGAATATACTGTGGAACAATAAAATTTAACTGCACATAAAGTTTAAGGCATAAATTGTTTAAAAGAGTGCAACTTGTCAGATTGTTGCAAACATGTAACTCATGTTTAGCTAAAAGATGTAGACGATGAAATGCGAAGAGCAATAGAATGAGCAGAGTGAAAGTGAAGAAAAAGCTAAGAATCTAACTTTTCCATAGAGAAAAGATTTGATTGTTTCCTAGTTTGTTTCTAATGTATAAACTCAAAAACTACTAAAACGACTTTAAAAATTCTTTCGAGTAACATAGCCATATATTATTATATATTACCACGGGAACGGGTACCAATTAGTTAATAATAAAACAGTAGTGAGAGCCTGATGTAAATAATTATTAAGAGCAAATGTAATGGGAGAGTCTGAATGGTTACGCGGATTGAACATGAGATAATGAGGTCAACTATGTGTTGAAAAAATAAGAGAAGAATAAATTTAGGTAAAGGCAAGGTAAAGGTCATTTAGCACTTTGTTCCAATTTTCGACTTAGAAGCCATTTATTGCCAACTAGCTTTCCGCCCGGCAGCTTCGCCCGCGTGGACAACACGACGTTATTCCGCGGGAATGTGATATTTTTCAGGGATAAAAAATTTCCTATGTTCCTCTCCAGGCTACAAAGTATCTGTGTCTCAAATTTCAGCCGAATCCGTTCAGCCGTTTTGGCGTGATTTAGTAAGAAACATCCAAACATCTAAACTTTCACATACTAGGATGATGCCAAAAAGTAAATTTTATGAAACGTAATAGTGTCTCGCAGACTCAAATGAAACGTTGTTATTTTTTATTCCACGCATTATATGAAAGCAAACGGCTACAGACAAAACTTCATAGTGAAAGTCTACAATAGCGAAACTTTTCAGTTTTCCATCTATGTATGTGAAGTTTGCTCCAGCAATATTGTATAAGTTAGGAAACGCTTATTCATGGTTTATGTATTACATTCTACTGCGAAAAGTTAGCACATATTAAAGTTATGTGGGTAGTTTTGTCTTGTAAAATAAAATGTGGCTACTCGGCTCGCTGAAATTCCGGTTCACAATAAACGTTTTGTTCTTCACTATCATAATTTCATTAGGTAAGTAGGTATACTACTTTTGGCAGAGTTTACTGGAAATAACAAATCTTACTAATATGGTTGATGCGTAAAATTTTCTGTTTGTTACTCAATCACCACGGCAAAATAGCTGAACGGATCTGGATGCAATTTAGCATAGAGTTAGATTATAGACTAGAATAGCATAAATATGCAATTTTTTTCTCGATAACATAATAAACCCTCGTGTGCCCCCTTGCAGAAAAGACGGGCACATGCTCACTTCAATGACATTTTAATAAAACTGTCAGATATTTCTAAATTTATTTGTGTGTCTAATTGTGTTGGAAAAAATTTTGTTTTTCCGTTAATAATTTGAAACAACCTTGAAAATCTCTTCACATTCCTAAACTTTCAAAAACGTAAAACATTTTTGTTGTTGTGAGTGTGTGTGGGTTGTGAGACGGGTCGTTTTTTTCTAAATAAAAACATTAGATGAGTTTCATATAATAATGATAAATAAATATATTCTAGCAATCACGTCAATTATCTAAGCCCATGTTAATTTCATTAAGAAATTGTGTCATTAAAAACTTGATAACGAATAAATATATGCACCTACTTGAATAGTTTTTGTTTATGAAATGTATGGAACGTGAACAAAAGTTCAATGTTTTTCCGCTATGGGAAAATGGGAAAGTGTTAATTCCTATTTGAGGCTTTTATAATTATGCGTTTAGCGTGATAGTGTAGAGAAATACCTAGCGAGTAGATGATCTGCAATAGAGACTGTGCAGTGAGCACGTTCGTATGAAAATAAAGCAAGTGCCCGTTTTTTCTGCAAACGAGTGTACTTATCTTATTCCCATGGAAACACATCGTGAAGTTTACGCTGGCAAAGCCGCGGGCTCAAAACAACTATCTAATAATTATAATATCGGTTTTATATATTATTATGACAACTTAGCAAAATAATAATAATTAGTATAAATAAAATACACCTAGGCCCTAGGCCCTAGACGTTTTGCGTCATCTTGCTACGGTGCCGGAGCGGTGCGGTAGCCGTTCTACGCACGGACGATTATATCCTACTAATCCTGTCAGGTAATGTATAGTTGTGATTCATTGTCGGGTATCTATGCTTACTTAAATCAATACAGTTAGTCTGAGGTCGACCTCCGTCTTTGATTGCCGCAGAGTGCTTGTACACGGTGCATGTAGCTTGCGCATGTTGAGGCACTTGCGCGGGTTATATGCATCGTAAACTTACCGTTTAAAAACATGTGCGGGTCTAGCGACTCGAGCATGTACCAAAGCGAGCCACCCGCACAACTAATCCGCATGCTCTGCGGCGCGCGCGGGTCACTCGCGCATGTTACTTGAGCAGGTGCAGCTCATAAAGCTACCGCTCGAATAGCATGCACCTGTAGTTCTTGACCACGAGCAAATAACTTGTGCGTACTGTCTTTACCTGCTCCAGTTATTTGCACCATGTACAAGTAAAAGCGAGTAACTTGAACCAGTAGCTTGCGCATATTACTCACGCGTGTAACCCGCATCTTTACTAGCTGCTGCTACTTGCACCGTGTACAAGCACACTCACCGGCGTCCGTCCAAAACGTGACAAATCCTACTAATATTATAAATATGAAAATTTTATGTTTGGATGTTTGTTACTCAATCAAGCCAAAGACGGTTTTTTGCGCTTAGGTATATGAAAAAATGTAGTATTATTAATGATATTTTCGTTAAAATAAGTTTCATAACACCTAAACTATTTGTGCCAGGCAGGCTTCTCAAAAATGTCCTATCTCCTTTGTAATTTCGAGTCTCTCCGTGCTTCGGAAGGCATGTAAAACTGTGGGTCTCGTCTTTATTTGCAGATGACTCATCAATCCGCATTGGGCCCGTGTGATTCATATGTTCATATGTCCCCGGTTCATATTTCAAATCGATGTACAAGAAGGCCAGTGCCCAGCAGTGGGGATATTAAAGTGGTTAATGTCGATGTTAAAAAATGCCGTAAATTAATAGGTTACGATAAAGTTCTTTGTTTGAAATGCCACCACTTATAACTGGCTTAAACAGTACTCAGCTTGTAAGCACATAGCGCAAATGCATTTAATACACAAGTGCCTATTCAATTTCAATACTCCCTATATCAATTATCAGATAAGCGTTATGCATTTGCCTGCAACGTAGATTACGCTGATTTCTATTGAGATATTAACTGATCGCTATTACGGATTCAATATTAATCTTAACCAGCAGTATAATCTTATCTATAATATCAATTCCTTGGTGTTTTCGGATGTGTATGTTATTTACGGGATATCGAATACATACATATAGTGATTGTAATAAAATAGTACAAAGCTGACTTTAAAAAAAAAATTGATACGATTTTTAGGCAGGGTGTGACTCCAACATAACGATAGCACTTAAGCCTTTATCAAACCTGACGTTAAGTGAAAATAAGGCTGATTTTGATGAAAGGGGAGGCGCACTCCTCAACCTTTGAGGAACTGGCTATCTTATCTTAATCTGTCGAAACAAAACAATGCTGAAAACATCGTTGTTATGGCGTCAGACTCAGTTACGATTGTGTTTGATATCCAGACAGTCTTCTTCAGAACTTCTTCAATCTTGATATCAGAACAAGTAGGTACTACTAGGTAGGTAGTAGTAGGTACTACCTACTACCACCAACCAAACCGAATGCAAAACCCTCACTAGGAATCGAATCCGGGACCTCCGGGCTGATACGGATAGGGTACCTATATAAAATCGGGGACAGACAAAAGCTATTAATGTGTAATAGAAAAATGAAGTCCAAGGTCGACACAAATTAAGTCGCTGACTAATATTTATTAAAGATCTAAGAACATTAATATAATTCAAAACACTACCGCCTCATCCAATTCTATTACCACTACATAGATACGCTATCACTGACGTAAGTACCATTAGTGATGTAGGTTGTAGGTATCCGAGCCACTAGAAATTAATTAAAAATTAAATTAAACCTCAGGTGTGCTCCGGGAGAATGCAGTAATTAAGAGGGGAAAACACGGCACATACAATACACTAATTAATACCATGTGCATCACACATGCAGTAAGTAGTCTAGCTTATTTGCTTCGGATTATGAATGATTTAGCTTTGTACCTGCGGCTTCGCCCGCGTGGACTAGCAGGAGGAGAATGAGATGATAACTAGCTCACTTTCACATTTGTAATATTAGTATGTATATACGTTAGTACTATTATATATTTTGTGGTATGGACTTTAATTCACCTAGTATTTTTTTATCTACTACGGGGTAGCACTTAGCCTTCATCACACCTGATGTCAAGGGGTGATAAGGCTGAAGGTGTAAGCCCACTACTCCCGGAATCCTCAATCACTGAGGAACTGGCTATCTTATCTCTAACTGCCGTAACACAATAATGCTGAAAACATCATTGTTATGGCGTCAGCGTTAGATAAAATGGTGGTAGCTAGCCAGGCGGACTCACAACAAGTCCTACCACCAACCAAAAATAGTATAAAATAATATACAATCAAACAGTATAAAGAAACACAGCTACAAGTAAACTGAGTGGGCAGCATACGTCGAGCAAACTCCTGTCATTATAAAATACGGCGGTTGTGTGAATCCACTTTGAGAAATGGAGAGGGCCCGCGCACACCTGGGTACGCAGCCAGCCGCTCGCTGGCTCCTTTTTGCGAAAGTCACTCGTTATATTTATAGCTCGGCTATATTCCGAGGGACTAATGCTACTTTCTTTGTGATGATGAAACAGGTTTGGAGAAATCAGGTTTTATTAAAGTAGGTACCTACCTAGATAATGGACAAGTTGCATTCAATTTTAATTACCCGACTGCGACAAAAGAAGGGTTCTGTCTTACGATAGTATGTACACTTATGTATGTAGATTTCTATGTTCCTTGCTACTAAAGCCTAACTAAATGGTTAGAAGGATTGTAACATTGCAATATCAAAAAAAAACTACCAATCCCATCGAGTATCGAAATGAAGGGTTTTAAATAGCAATTCCATAAATATACAGGGCGTCGCGTCCCACGGATATGCCAAATGGAGGGAAATTATGTTAAATACTTTAGATAGAAAATAAATTTTTATTTTAAAAACAATACGGACTGCATTGAAAATATTTTAAATAATCACCTATTTGTACTGGGAATCGAACCCGCTGAATGTGAAAAAAAATACATCTTTAATTTTACTGTACCCGAAAGGTTCAATTACAAGTACAACCAACAGTTTGTACTTAGCAACATAGCTTGTTAAATAAAAGGAAGACTACGAAATTTATGAAAATAAATAGTTACAATTTTATTAGGTATGTCTTTCGATTGGTACAATAAAATGACAGAAGTATTTTGTTTAACATTCAGCGAGTTAATTCCAGTTCCCCGTATTCCCAGTAGTAACAACATTTATCCAGGGATTCTGAAATACAAGGTTCGCAGCAGCCTTCGAGCAACGCGGGTCTTCCGTCCCGGAAGGGAGTAGCCTTAGCGAGTTTACTCTATTCAAATAGTTCTGTCGTTTTTTGGGGGGGGAAATGTGCACACAAGTGCAATTCCGTATACTTACATACAAAAACAATACTGTAAAGACGACACTAACACATAGAAAATGAAACAATACAGCGACAATTTGTGTACGGATGAGTCACAACTCACTCACACATTGCCTCGATTTCAACGTAAATAGGGCTGGACTCAACTATCGATGCAGCAATATCGATAAATTTCAATTTCGGAAGAAGGACTAATAAAGGTAACAAACTGAAACATATTACTAATATTATTTTTATTTATCGGTTAAACAATTATTGCTTAACTAGTGGATCCTCGCGGTTTTACCCGTGTGGTACCCGTTTCCGTGGGAATGTCGGGATAAAATATAGTCTATAGCCTTCCTCTCTAAATGGACTATCCAACAATAAAATAATTTTTCAATTCGGTTCAGTAGTTTCTGAGATTAGCGCGTTTAAACAAACAAACTCTTCAGCTTTATAATATTAGTTAAGATTTCTTATAATTATTATTAGGTATTTATGTAGGATCTTACTAACAGTTTTTGATATTCTATTATATAAAAATCTCGTGTCACGGTTTTTGTGGTTGCGCTTCTCCAAAACGGTTCGAACGATTTTGTAGTAATGTTTTTTTTCTTGGTAGGTACGAGAATAGTAATAAGACTTAATATTATACCGCTATTTCTAAGAGCTGATGATTTTATACCGCAATCGCTACTGATGATCTGTTTTGTAAGAGTGCGACCACATACGCGCCGTGACACGAGATATTAAAATTCAAAATTGCTATTTAGGTTGAGATTACAACACTTGTGAACGTCAAAGCAGCTACGCCATCAGTTCGCAAATCCTACGGCGGGAGACCTTGCAAGAAGAACTGGCAAGAAAACCTTTAAGGGCAATCTTTTTCTCCCTGTTATATTTTATAGAGTCGTCAAATTGAAATTGAATTCCATCACAATAGAATACTTAATTTAAGTAGTAACATTTGCTCTTAATCCTTACTTCCTTACTTATCCATACTAATATTATAAATGTGAAAGTGTGTTTGTTTGTTTGTTTATTTGTTTGTTTGTTTGTTTGTTTGTCCTTCTTTCACGTCTAAACGGAGCCACGGATCTACGTGATATTTGGTATGGGGATAGTCTGGGAGCTGGAGAGTAACATAGGCTACTTATTATTCCGGAAAATTTAGTAAAAATTGTAATTTTCTATGAAAATTCGTTTAACTGTCGTACCTTTGATACAAAACTGTCATTTCTTCCATTGCCGTTTCCAAAGAGTATGTAATCACTGACGTCTGCGCGGTCAAAATCGAATACTAATCTTTTCCTTAAGCTTAGAATAAAAAAATGTACTGTAACTAGCGCCAAAAATGCCCCAGTCGCGCAAGCGCGCAGAGTTATCTGACACTCATTCTACTTCACACTTTCACAGACTAATTTTTTATATGTAGGAAATAGAGACCAAGCTTGGGCCCCTTTATAGGTAGTGTGTAACTAGCGCTATCTGTTGTCTGGTGTAGGCAACTTTTGGTGTATAAACACACACACAAGATGTTGGTGACCGTGTCCACTATTTATATGGCAAAACAACGTTTGCCGGGTCAGCTTGTATATTATAAATGCGTCTCTGTCTGTCTGTGTGTTACACAATGACACCTAAACTACTGAACCGATTTGAATGCATTTTGGTACAGAGATAGTCTAGAGCCTGAGAAAGGACATAGGCTACTTTTTATTCCTGAAAAATATCACCTTCCCGCGGGATAACGTCGTGTAGTTCACGCGGGCGAAGCCGCGGGCGAAAGGCTAGTATTATATAATGTAACAGTAAACCATTTTCAACTAAACAAGAAATCAAATATGTCAACATGTTAGGCATAGCTGAACTTGTAGATCCAGCAGTATTGTAAGATGGTTCAATGGGTTATGAATGGCTCTGGAAAATAAGTATAACAGTGAGATGCAATTTTGTGACTTTATTAAAACACCGAGAATACTTAGAAGACTTGCGGCAAAAATGCAGTCTGTTATAAAATTTGGTACATATTGAATTCTCCGTTATTATTCTCCTTTCTTTGGAAGGGCTTGAAAATCGGATGACATGAAATGGGTCGAGCAAATTACACTGCTCCGCTTGAGATCCCAGGTTTGCTTATTATTGCAAAAACTTTTCCATGAATTCTTTAATTCAGGATTTTATGGAAGCTGTAAACACAAAAAGTGCGATAAATAAACAATGAAATCATAATGCTTTCATCATATTTTATCCAAAAAAAAAATAGGCCGCCGTGGTCGTAATCGATCGGAAGGGCCTATTATTTATTTTTATAACGTATATTCTACACCGCCGTGTCTTCATTCATACTTGATGTTACGGAACCCTCAGTGCGCGAGTCTGACTTGCTCTTGATCGGTTTTTATTTATTCTAATTACATGCTAGGTAACCCAATAATAATAACGTACTATAGTTCATTATAAAACCATGATAACAATCATTTGTACATATGAATAAATAACGTCTCGTCGCGTGTCGCCAACTGCCACTCAAATTTATCGACAAACATTATGACATGTAACGGTAACATCACTGTGTTGCCCATCGTCGGCGAGAAGTCGGATTTATCGCGCGACCGATCTGAAATTTGTATAAACAGGTCGAGCTAACATGACAGCTGCAGGTTATACCCGTCCTTCTTACTCTCCGGGCATGCGGAATCGAGTGAAAGAGAAGAGTATAAACTGCAGGCGTCATGTTTGCTCGACAGAGTTATATGGGCGAGCGGACTTGATGTTGCTGAACAAATCCGTCAACAATTTAAGAAAAACGTTTTTAAAAAAAATGTAACCGCCTTCAAAAAGGATCTTCAAACAAAAATTAACAAACACTAAAAAACGAAAAAAATAATAAGATTTTTAATTCAAAGGACGATGATACGTGACTTTTTCTAATTTATCTTGGTACTTACTGAACTGTTTGAAGTCGGTGCCGTCTAGTAGGTATTGAGGTGAATACGTCCTATAGCCTACACCTCACGCTTGGGACCGGGTTTTTTTATATGTTTGTTGTTTCACTCAGTATATTTCGTTCGTATTCTTTTTGGCTTGGCACCGACTTCAAACAGTTCAGTAAGTACCAAGATAAATTAGAAAAAGTCACGTATCATCGTCCTTTGAATTAAAAATCTTATTATTTTTTTCGTTTTTTAGTGTTTGTTAATTTTTGTTTGAAGATCCTTTTTGAAGGCGGTTACATTTTTTTTAAAAACGTTTTATTTTTCGATTTTTAGTGTACATAATCGTAGCATAAGAAACTACATGGTGATTAATAATCACCATGTAGTTTCTTAAGCTAGTTACATGATAAATTGTTGTAAATATCCTGTTACGGAATTCAGCTTTCCATCTTTAGCTACTTAGATAACTTGAAAGAATACAACTGAAAGTCCATTCGTGCATATGGTATTTATAAAACATCATATAACTCCTAACTGTTGAGGAGTTTCACCTCATCATCAGCTCACCCTAATTACCTGAAAGAATATAACTATTGGTCCATACGTACGATTAATACTTAAAGAAATATTCTCCAGCTCCTAACCGTTAAGGAGTTGTAGCTTCCATCACCAGCTCATCACTATGAGATGATGACTACCAGATGCAAATACTTGACTAACTTCAAAAATCAGTGGAACGCATAAAAGTCTTGCCTATATTTGAGAATTTCTTTCAATTTTCCTGGGATTTTATCTCCTGGTCCTGATTTGGTGAAAATAAGATCAGGTCAGAAGTACCAACTTTCGAAAAAAAAAATTGAAAATGATCCCCTTTTTGATGAAAATATGAAATCGTCCATGTACCCAAATAATGTCTTAATACACATTATTCAGGATAACTCCTGAACTTCTTGTCAGATCTTGATGAAATTTGAATGGGACCACACGAGAAGCGTCACCTTTTAAATAAAAAAAGAATTATCCAAATCGGTTCATTAACTCAAAAGTTCTGAGGTAACACACATAAAAAATAAAAAAAAAAAATAAAAAAAAAAATATACAGTCGAATTGATAACCTCCTCCTTTTTTTGAAGTCGGTTAATAAAATATGCGAATTTGGTATTTAAATGTAATTAAATAGCAATAATATGATCAGAATTTACTTGCATATGAAATGTTACACCATCTTTTTGTTAACTTGATGTTCCAGACCTTGTTTCTACGGCAAAAAACTGAGCAATTCGGCATTTTTAATACTGCGGCGTTCACTTGCGCGACTGGACTCGGTCTAGTAAAAAATCTGAGTGCAACTAGTTTTTATAAACGCCTATGCCCACTTGGGCTAGTACTTTGACAGAGGGGAAATGCTTCGTATGCCTACTCCCTTCCGAGACGGAAGGCCCGCGTTGCTCGAAGGCAGCAGCTGACCTATCGCTTGGCGTTTGCGCGCGGTCGAATTTGGAACTAATTTCAAATTTGGCAGGTCGCCATGTTATTTCTTGTGACAGGCGAAATGAGTGTGTCAAGTGTCTTGTGTTTTATTAGTTTATTTGGTAATCGTCATACCAAAAGTCATCAAAAGTGCTGGAAGAGAAATTGTTTTACAGTTGAAATGAGCTTGCGAAATAGAAAAGGACAATAACAGGCTACTTAAACCATTTGCTAAAGTGCAGGCGCGGACTGCTTTCTTGACAGGTCATTTTTAGGGTGACCATTATGTGATATTTTGCTTTCGCTTGGGGTATTTTAGTTGCTATTATTCTCTACTCTATAGTTACTTAATAAAATATTTGAAAATATATTTATTTTGTTGTTATTTAATTCCTAAATTGCAAACAATTTTAATAAACAATATTATAAAATCTATCTGCTTATAAAAGTGTTTGTAATGTCTTACAGTTTTCTATTGCTATTAATGATGAAAGTATCTAGGTAAAATTTACTGTATTCTCAATTATAGCAACCGGACGAAAGCCAGTTAGATTTTTTCCTCGTCTACTCATGATGGGAAAATAATTTACAACTACTGGCAACATTAAATACGCCACCAGTCGCGTGCAGACTTATCTGGCGTGCACTATAGTTTAAACCTAAGCCCCCCTTATTCCAAAACGTGGACTAAAATTTGTCCTGGTTTAAAACTGGTACTAAACTGGTCCTGTCACTTTCATTTTCCAAATGAAAGACAGAATTAGCATCAGTTTTAAACCAGGTCTAACTTTAGTTCACGTTTTAGAATAAGGGGAATGAGTTCTGAAATTTTGCAATACCTACAATATTCATAAGCTGCATTAGAAAATGTGATACTTCAAAATCGAATTTGGTAGTTTTACCTTCATGGTTGCATCTAGAGTTTGGTAATTGAACCATCATGGTTTGAATTTAGAATTAGGTATCTAATTCAACTTTCATGGTCTGCATCTAGCCTTCATGATTTTGCACATAGAATAAAATTGATAGTTCAGTCTTCACGCGGTTTGCATTAAGAACTTGGTAGCTCAATCTTCATGGTTTGCAACTAGAATCTTGCAGTACATTTTTAGGGTTCCGTAGCCGAATGGCAAAAAACGGAACCCTTATAGATTTTTCATGTCTGTCTGTCTGTCTGTCTGTCCGTCCGTCCGTCCGTATGTCACAGCCACTTTATTCCATAATTTTAAAAACTACACAGTTGATACTTGGTAGGTAGATGTATTCCGTAAACCGCTTTACGGTTTTAATACAAAAATTTAAAATAAAAACAAATTAAGGGGGGCTCCCCATACATGGAACTGAAACTGAAAAATATTTTTTTAATCAAACATATTCGTGTGGGATGTCTATAGATAGGTCTTTAAAAATAACATAGGGGTTTCTCAAATCATTTTTTTCAAACTCAATATTTTGAAAGATAGAGCCTTCCAAAGTGGTAAAATGTGTGTCCTCCCCCTCTAACTTCTGAAATAAAAGAGTGAAAAATCTAGAAAAAATATATGCTGTAGATCTTAATAAAAACTTTCAACAAAAATTGGTTTGAACGATATATAGTAAGTACTTTTTGAGATATTACTCTTTTTCAAAAACCGCAAATGTAACTTTGTCATTCATACAAACACTATAAAAAACAAAGTTATATCTTGCTGGCGAAAAATTATAATGTAATTTTGTCTAGGTATACGCAATCGGTAGTTAAGTGGGTACGGAACCTTTCATGGGCGAGTTCAACTCGCACTTAGCCGATTTTTTATGGTTTGTATCTAGAATCTTGGAGTACAACTTTTATGGTTTGCATCAAGAATCTTGTAGTACAGTACAATCTTCATGGTTAGCATAGAGAATTATGCAGTACAACCTTCATGGTTAGCATCAAGAATCTTACAATATTTATAGTATGCTTTAAGAATAACGTAGTATAATCTTGATGAATTGCACCGAGAATCTTGCAGTACAACCTTTATGGTTTGCATTGAGAATCTTACAGTACAACCTTTATGGTTTGCATCGAGAATCTTAGAGTACAACCTTTATGGTTTGCATCGAGAATCTTACAGTACAACCTTTATGGTTTGCATCGAGAATCTTGCAGTACAACCTTTATGGTTTGCATCGAGAATCTTAGAGTACAACCTTTATGGTTTGCATCGAGAATCTAGCAGTACAACCTTTATGGTTTGCATCGAGAATCTTACAGTACAACCTTTATGGTTTGCATCGAGAATCTTACAGTACAACCTTTATGGTTTGCATCGAGAATCCTGCAGACTACCTTTATGATTTGCATCGAGAATCTTGAAGTACAATCTTCATGGTTTGCATCGAGAATCTTGCAGTACCATCTTCATGGTGTGTACTGTAATTTTTGCAGTAAAGCCTTAATGTTTAGTGCAGACATTTTAAACTAAAGCCTTTATGATTTCCATCAGAAAATTGTCAGGAATTCCTGTTAAAATTTTCAATGTTCCAAAAAGTAATCAAACTGACACACGTAAGACCAAAATGTTTTGGTGGTTATTGAATATTGGCACGGTGCTAACCGCACTCGCCATTAAAATGAATACAAAGTGTTATTGTTTTTACCATTGTATGCAATGCATTTGTGGGTATCGTTTCATTTAATATAACGGTTTCAACGGAGATAAAGAGCATCAAACTTCCTTATTAGACAAGGACAGTGCGACGTCACACGTAAGTAGCGCCATACTCCCGTCATGTAAAATTTTGTTTAAGAAATAGATAGTTAGAGTCACGGTTAATCACAATTCAGCAGCTCATTACTTGCTTGGTATTTATCAGATTTCACTCTATTTTTCACTTTTGTTATATTATAATGTTATACTTTTGAATGTCCCTATTAAATATTGACATATCAATAACAGTCCGATCCCCTATTATCTCTGCGAGATTGCGTAGTGATCATTTACTAAGGCCGTGAGTGTCAGGGATTATGATTAGCCCCATTTAGTCGTATGTGATAATTGCGAGATAACGTAATACAATGAGATGGCAAGTGCAGGCGCGATTGCTACTAAATAGCCCACTTGATTGGAAAATTAATCTAGTAGGTAATTAGGGTTCTTGGGATTGGAGCAAGCTTGTCTTTTACGTAACAGTAACGTTGTTTGCAGATTTACAGCTGTCGCCAATGTCACTGGCA
Organism: Crambus lathoniellus; assembly: GCA_949710035.1. NCBI lineage: Eukaryota > Metazoa > Arthropoda > Insecta > Lepidoptera > Crambidae > Crambus > Crambus lathoniellus. Next base: position 53,503,757 of record OX453296.1, read on the forward strand.
TGCCGGCGCTAGCTCCATGTGAAGGAGTTTTAATGCCAGGCCGGGTCCACTAGTTGTATTTGTTACCGGCCAAACCCTATTTTAGGACAAACTAGTTTTTCCTAGGCCAAATCAGTTCATCGCGTTGTCATTTCAGAGAGCGAGTTTGCCTCGGAAGTCCCGTAGAAGATAGGTTAGAAAATTAATTTCGTGTTTTTTTTTTTGAAACAATCTCGGTTTGTCCGTTCGCCTAAAGGGTGATGAACTGATTTGGCCTAGGAAAAACTAGTTGGTCCTAAAATCGGGTTTGCACGTAACATATCTTAAGACTGGTCTGTAATGAACGAAGAGAAACACTGCAGCTATAAACTCCGGTGGTCCGGCCAAACGGCATATTCGGTTATTGTTATTTAGAAGTTACAGCAGAGAATACGATACGTTTTGAATTTAATATTTGTAATGATTTTGTTAGTAAACTATTGGGATGTTGGGGATAGGCTTCCCCCTAGGGGTAGGCGGGCTTGGGGGTAAGAGCGATCGTGTTCTAACAGCCTGTGTCACGATGCTTAGGTAGGCCTAAAATATGGTTCAGGTACCGTGAGAAAGGTCATAATGAGTAAACGCAGGCCAAATTCAGACGCAATCAATTTGAAGGAAATGTAGCTTCGATAGACAAAAAGTGCCTACAGACTTAAGCCTGCCAATTTAAAAAATGAAATTTTGTTTTTATCATATAACAATATATAAATTTTGTTTATTAATATAGTTTATTGAATGAAATTATTTCTTAATTATTAGTTTTTTTTTATTATTTTATATTTTTAACATTTATTTCACTTTAAATTTTATTGAATGTATTTTTAAATAAATCAATCAATGTTTTTTTAATCATAATTATTGTTATTATATTTGGACATTTTTTTTTACATTTTTAATTCAATTTTTTTTATTATTATTATTTGTTAGTTACTTACGAATCTAAGAAATTTGTACTGTGTTTAGTATAAGGTGACTGTTCTCCAAGACGTCTTGGGTTAAACTGTAAGTCCTGGAGAATTAAATGATTAAATAAATAAAATAAAATAAAATATAGATGTATGTATAAAGTAACTGAACTCCACGCGTACGAAGTCGCGGGCGATCACTAGTAGGTAATAATTAGAATGCGATATTAGAAGCTGTTAGAGAATGCTTATAAGCCCGCCTTTTGTACCCTACTTTAAGTAAATTTACAATAAAGTTTAAAAAAAAAAATTACGGAAACTCGAGACGAATGTAAGTATGCACTAGAGTTGATATGGTTATCCTCACAAAGTAGGTAGGTATAATTCAATGAACTGTTCACGCACAAATCTTGCTTATAAAGTATTATATTTCGTCGTTTCATTCTTTGATATAATATTTACAGAGTAGTCCCTTTAACCTACAGGCAACTTCGCACGTCTTTAGAGATTAAAAAAAAGAAAAGTTCACTAATCTGTCATTTACTGTTCTGTGGTCAGTTTGACGCCATTTTTCTCATTCCTTTTTCGTGCGAGGCAACGAGCGCACGCGTCTATTTTAAATGCCGAAACGCAGCGCACAGGAAAATGTTGAACGAGTCCAACGTTTATATTCTTCAGAGAATGAAGATAATGCCACAGGTACGTTTATAGTGCTTTATCAATTCCTATTCGAATATTTGTGCATACAAGTTATTAACAAGCTACACCATAGTTAACTAAATTTATCAGATATTAAGATACAATTAATACTTATTTGTTTCTTGTTGTTCACTGGTGAACATGAACAAGTGATTTCACTAGATGAGTTTAGTTAGGTACATAAAATCAAACTAAATCGAGATTGACTGCGAGCCAATCGCGATGTCGTAATTAGCTGCGAGCTAATTATGGGTCATATTTATGACATGAAGTAGAATCTACCCGCGTTCTAGGATAGACGCATGTTATCTACACTTTATTTAGTTACATAAAATCAAACTAAATCGAGATTGACTGCGAGTAATCGCGATATCTTAAATAGCTGCGAGCTAATTATGGGTCATATATTATGACATGAAGTAGAATCTACCCGCGTTCTAGGATAGATGCATGTTATCTACACTTTATTTAGTTACATAAAATCAAACTTAATCGAGATTGACTGCGAGTCAATTGCGATATCGTAATTAGCTGCGAGCTAATTATGGGTCATATATCATGACATTAAGTAGAATCTACCCGCGTTCTAAGATAGACGCATGTTATCTACAGTTTATTTAGTTACATAAAATCAAACTAAATCGAGATTGACTGCGAGTCAATCGCGATATATCGTAATTAGCTGCGAGCTAATTATAGGTCATATATTATGACATGAAGTAGAATCTACCTGCGTCCTAGGATAGACGCACGTTATCTTCAGTTTATTTAGGTAGTTAGTCAAAATCAAACTAAATCGATATTGACTGCGGGTCAATCGCGATATCGTAATTAGCTGCGGGCTAATTATGGGACATATATTATGACATGAAGTAGAATCTACCTGCGTTCTAGGATAGGCGCACGTTATCTACAGTTCATTAAGTTACACAAAATCAAACTAAGTCGCAATTGACTGGGGGTCAACCGCGATATCGTAATTAGCTGCGGGCTAATTATGGGTCACATATTATGACATAAAGTAGAATCTACCTGCATTCTAGGATAGATGCACGTTATCTATAGTTTATTGTCTGCGGGACAATATAAATTATTAGGTCATAATAACTTATTAAATTATTCTTTGAATTTTATCTTTTACATTCTACCCTCATGTTGTTTTTTTTGGCAAAAAAGAGTACGTTTGTTTTGGATACAATAAATATCATACAAAACGATGCGGGACTTTATCGAACAATCTTTGGCAATATCCATCCAACAAACCTTGGATGCCGCAGTATCGCAAACGGCTCACTCAAGAAATTACATCGATAACTTTCGATCCACAATAATATTGTCAGCGTTGAGGGCGTCTACGTCCGATACGCCTGATTTTGGAGATGCCATTCAGCTTAGCTAATTTATGGACACCTTTATGAAAAATAGGTCTACCAAAAGATCAGAAAGAGAACTTGACAAAGGTACTTGATACCAAATAATTGTTGAATGTTGCACGCACCTAAATTAAACGCAGCGATTGCTGCCGCAGTTTCTGACGTCGTCGTCGTGAGGGGACGCTACAGAATGTTTCTTGGTTTTCAACAACAACTTGATATGGGTACCTCGGCAATAGGTAAATAGAGCAATGGACACACTGCTCTCCTCAGACGATAAGATACAATCTCTTTAGTATCTAAGCCACGACTGTCGCATTTTGGTATTGATTTACACTATTTCCTAACGAAAGATTACATCTAGTTTAGAAAATAATTTCCTGCACGTCCTACAAGACTCCGATAGATATGACTCTTTATTGGGTAATACATCATCCGAAAATATAAAAGCCAGTAAGGCAATCGAACGACTAGGTTCACAGATTTGGAAAACATTCACAATTCAGAAACCTTCTGCAGTCCAGTCCACAGTCATTCGTCCTGCCCATCAGGGAAACCGGTCAGGACCTCCTCAGTACCCGTGAAACAGGGGGGCGGCGGGGAGGTCAAACCACAGGACAGGACAGAGGCTAGCGCCGCCACCGCGACGAACCTACCCTAAGCCTGCTTCGTCTCATGCGAAGAACTACAATCAACCCAGGCCCCGTGCACTGCCACAATAACAAAGGTACACGCTGGCAGAATTCAATACTTTTATGATTGTTGGTTTCATATAACATACAACAAAACTGTACTATCATGGATCCAAAACGGATATTATATACCCTTTTGTACGGAAGTGACAGTCTGTCGTGCTTTAATCTAAATTTACCCCCGAAGAAAGTCACGAGATGGTCAAAGCTATAAATAAATTAATTGAATTGGAGCAATTTCACATTGTTCCCCGGTAATTGACCAGTTCATATCAAGAACTTTCCTTGCACCCAAGTCTAATGGTGGTAAACGCTTTGTCTTAAATCATTAAATAAATTTACTGAGAAGAAAAACTATTTTAGAATGGAAGACTATAGAACATCTCCTTAACTTATACCACAAGGTAGTTTTGTAGCACCGATTGACCTCAAAGAGGCGTATTTATGACTTCCAATATGTAAGGAAGACCGAATAATATTTAAGATTTCATTTTCAAGCTCCAAATTCAAACTTAGCTATCGACGAATTTACTGACTTGCCTTACGGCCTGTCCGTAGCATCAGCATCCAGGGTTTTTACCAAAATTATGAGAGAGGTTATATGTACTATCTTAGAAGCCAAGGTCATAAATCAGTAAATTTATTTCGACGATGCTTAATAAATAAATTCTTTAATTATCAGACAATACAGTGGCCCATAGAAGGTTAGTAAAAAGAATCTTAACAGAAGGCATCGGGGACACTTCCGTACGACTACGTACGGTACGACTCCTAAATTGTTACAATGTTTAGGTTTTGTTGTAAACCGCGAAAAAAGTGTGTTAACGCCTTCTCAAGTCTGTACTTTCCAAGGCTTTTTATAATTATGATACGCAACATTTCTCGCTGTAAAACGCAGAAACATTGCACAAATGATCAGAAATTATTTAAAATTACCGAAACGTACAATAAGAATCTTTGCTAATTTTATCGGTGTTCTAATTTCGGTCTGTCTAGCAGCTAAATACGGATTTAACTTTAAGAACGCTAGAAGTTTTTGGCATTGCAGCGCCATAACGGTAAATGCAAAGCAAAAATTTAATTTTAAGAAGACCAAAACTAGTCGCGCAATAACTTTTTTACAACATTCTGTCCTATGAAAGCTTTTACAAAGGAAGACGATATTGTGCAATATTACTGCGCATGGATAATACTACAGTAGTATGCTACATTAACCGTCAAGGTAGATGGAATAAAATTTCCACGCTTAAAGAAGTTGACACGATGTAGGTAGATTCATCGCCATTTGGCTACACGCGTCATAAGAAAACACAAAAAATAACGGCTCAGATATCGAGCCAAGTAAAAGCAACCCCGATACTGAATGGGAGCTATCTGACGAAGCTTACGTTGATATTAAATCACCGTCCCGCGCCGTACCGTTTCACTGTTCTTAAACCATTAAACAGTAACATCGGCTCACATGAGTGTATTTAACGAGTTCTAAAAGGCGCTTACAAACTTAAACCAAGTGGCCTAAATATACCTCTACTTGGGACCCACAACTTGTTCTCAACCACATACCTAATTGATACCCAAATTTAGTACTGAGCCTAGACAAGAAAACTTTGTACAATGCACAGGGTACAAACTTTCACGCTTATGAAACTAGAAAATGTATTCATTTCTCAAGACGGTGTTAAGATAGCCATAACCGACATTATTAAAACTTCGGTCCCGGGCCGCGAACAACCCATGCTGTACTTGCCATTCTTTCACGAGAAAATAAATATATGCTGCTTCAGTCCTCGTCGATCATATATATTTTTCAAAAATATGAGGACTTCGAACGCAGACAAACTGTTGTTAAAATACAAAAAACTCCACAAGCGCACCAGCTCGCAGTCTTTAAGCCGCTGGGTTAAATAAGCTGTTGGGAGCTTGGGAGAGAGTGGCGATAGCACACGATACGCCTCCATCTCGACCGTGCTTGCTCACGACTCAGTGTTTGTAGACGAGATAAGAAAAACAGCTGGTTGGACAAGTACCTACATCTACACAGCCTTTGCTCGGTTCTATAACCGGCCTATTGAAAGCGAAGATGTCTTCGCGAGAACCGTAACGTTCCCTACTAATGATTAGTTACTTTTTTTTGTTGCTGATTTATGATTAGGTATTTAATTTGTACGAAGAAAACCTAATATTATTTAAGGGTTGATTGTTTACATTCTGCTTATGAACAAATACATAATATGTTTAATTGAGATGGTTATTTATTCTTATAAAAACGACCCATCAACACCTCTTCTAGAACAAAACTTAAATCTCTAAACATCTACTCTGTAAATATTATATCAAAGAATGAAACGACGAAATATAATAGATGATCAAACGAACTACTGTGAAGTTCGATCGCTATTATATGAGTCGTTTCATTCGAAGATATAGCAACCCGCCCAGCCCAGTAAACCTCAGCTGCAGGCGGAGGTTTACAAACCCACTAGTTAAGCTTTGTTCTAGAACACCGCTATTACTCTGAACTTGCTCTAAACGAAATGAGAAAAATGGCGTCAAACTGACCACAGAACAGTAAATGACAGATTAGTGAACTTTTCTTTTTTTTAATCTCTAAAGACGTGCGAAGTTGCCTGTAGGTTAAAGGGACTACTCTGTAAATATTATATCTTCGAATGAAACGACTCATATAATAGCGATCGAACTTCACAGTAGTTCGTTTGATCATCTATAATATTCTATTGCCGACTTTTTCTGAGAAATCTAATTAACCTGCTGTTGGCATTGCATGGCCTGCATTCAGCTTTACTTATCTTTATAACTTAGAGCTTAGTATCAATTATATTTAAAAATAGACGAGTGCTGTAAAAACATAACGTTCTATAGGTACATTACATATTATTTGTTGCAGGCCATTGCAACATTTCAATATTGTGTCTTTTTACTCTTGTAATACGAAACAAAATCGCATATCCACTCCTTCGAATAATCCAGTCTCGCAATGCTACTATGTTTTGTTTTCTCCATTTACGACTCTCGAATCCGAATACGAAAAATAACGTAATATGTTTCGATTACTGTTGTTAGAGCTTCTATTCGATTGAAAAATGTGGCTTAGTTTCCCATCTTTATTTGTATCGAACTTTAGTATTTGAAAACTGAGTTTTCGTGATGAGGTGTTTTTTTCCAGTTTTATGATTCATGTGATGATATGTGTTTATTATGGAAGTATGCAAGAATGATACTATAATACTTGAATTTATTAACGATACAACTAGGATAGATGTGAAAGTAAGTCTGTCTGTCTATCTGTTACCTTTTCAAATCGGAACTTGGTTGCTGGTATGACCTGGGTGCCTACCATCAACTTTAAGACAGCGATTCAAAATTAGCGCGATGCAGAATAGGTTTCTAAAATGAATTGCTTTCTTTCGTACTCTGACCTTCTAAAAACTGGATCGCAAATGAATTGCTAAATGTGAATGACCGAATGATTTGTGTCCTTATTTCTTCTACCCGTCTCTTTCACTCGATTCTGTCATGCCCGGAGAGTGAAAGGGACGGGTATAACCTGCAGGTGTCATGTTAACTTTGCCGAGTTATAAGTCAAATAAGAGTTGATGACAGCTCAGTGGCTGTGAAATGTCATTGAATGATCACTGAATCGCTATGTCATTGATATTAAGCTGTCGTGGTACGAATAAGCGAAGCAGATCAGTTTAGGTTCCTAAACAAAACCGCAATAAGAGTTGATGGTAGGCACCCTGTTCTTAGTCCGCCTGGCTGGCTACCACCGTCTAATTCCGACGCCATAAAAATGATATTTTCTGCTTTTTTTATTCCGGCAGTTAGAGATAGTCGGGTTCTCAATGATTGAGTATTCTGGGAGTAATGCGCTTCCACCTTCAGCCATATCACTACATGCAAAGACCGCAATGCCTGGCTATGACATGTATGAACCTATAACTATATGTTTGTTTATAAGGAAAATATTCTACAGGTTCACAAAAAAATTACCACGAAATTAAGGCGATCGCTTCGCGGCGCTTCGCGATTGCCTTAAATTTCTAACCTATCACGTGTTCTACAGGACTTCCGAGGAGTACAGGACTTTTCCGAGACAAACTTGTGAGCTCGCAGCCGTGTGCATACTGTCTCGTCCGTACTAAGTTGATAATCTCGCGAGGTAGATTATAAACTAACGGGATTCACAATCTTGCGGTGACATATCCTTACCACGCAAATAAACTGGCAAGTTTCTTGCGCCCATTCTTCTTGTCAGTTAAAAAAGTCTTGAATGGGTGGTAGGAAAATATTGACGATTCATAAGTACATATTTATTATGTCTAAGTGAATAAAGAATATTTTTATCTTTATCTATCTTTAAACCTTAAATAGTGTGTGTGTAATTTGAGCAGTATATTAATCTGAATACCTACCAATAAATAGTATCATGTAGTATAATAGTTTATAACCCAAGAGCATCTCAAGATCGTATCAAGGCTAAGAGCCACTTACCTCATTAGCGGATAGGCTAGTTAGTTAATACAGTTCATTGGTTTAATATAATGTCGCTAAGTTAGACATGAGTAGCCCTGCGATACGGGCCACTGCTCGGGCTCAAAGTAATTGTTGATATTCTCTAGTAGGTTGAGGTTTGCCTTATGAAATACCTTGCAAGAAATAATAGCAGACTACTAATCTTGTTTTTATCATCAACATATTTTTGAAATCAGTACTAGATTTATCAACTTATGGCTTCCTATATGCTAGTCTTAATGAAAGCAGAAATTGATATAATGAGAACTAGCATTCCGTCCGCCGTTTCGCCTGCATGAACTACTCGACGTTATCCCGTAGAAACCTGTCATTTTTCCGGGATAAAAAGTAGCCTATGTCACTCTCTAGCTCTTAAACTACCCCATACCAAAAATCACGTCGATCCGTCGTCGCTCCGTTTTGACGTGAAAGACGGACAACAAACAAATAAATAATAAATAAATAAATAACTTCTTACAATCACACCAATTATCTAAGCCCATGTTAATTTCATTGAGAAACTGTATCATGGAAAACTTGATAACGGATAAATATATACTTAAATACTTTTTGTTTGTAAATACATACTTAAGATATATAGTAAACACCCAGACCAAGACAAATAGACATGTTCATGCACACAAATATTGGTCTTGTTCGGGAATCGAACCCGAGACCTCTGGCACAGAAGGTGGGTAGCCTACCCCTGCGCCTAATCGGTCGTCAAACAAATAACCAAACAAACACACTTTCACATTTATAATATTAGGAATGGATACAGATAGTTGAACTCAACTGGAGCATCTCAAGATCGTATCAAGGCTACGGGCCACTTACGTCATTAGCGGATAGGCTAGTTAGCCAATACAGTTCATTGATTTAATATAATGGCGCTAAGTTAGGCGCAAGCAGCCCAGCGATACGGGCCACTGCTCGGGCTCAAAGTAATTGTTGATATTCCCAGTCGGCTGCGGTTTGCCTTACATTTGGCAAATGTTATGTTAGTGGTTTTACTGTTAGCTAACTTACATGTGGATTAGGCTGGCTTGTGAATTGATCGCTTCGGGGTAAGATTGGGCGATTGTGATCGTGCTAATGTCACTTTTTTTAACTACTTACCTATTCTTTTCTCGAAACTAGGTAAGTACTAAATATATTTTTTTTAGTTGGCTGCTTTTATTTTATTATGCCTATTCCATCATTAATTTTCTAGAGCAAATAAAATACCTATGATAGTATATCAAATGTTTATAAATTTTCCATGTTCTTAAATAATATTAATACCCTAAACAAACATCACAGTCGCACACAAGCTCCGTAATAACAAGACGAATTCAACATTCAACAACATAAATGCACCGATGCGTTGTCTGCAATCTGGTGCCGGTGCAGCGCGACTGCATATAAAATATAAAATATACGAATATTATGAGGGTACGACGTATTTTGCGATGCAGACAGTGTCCTAATGTGTCAGTCTTAAGCTTCGGGCTAAAGTGGGGACTGTCAGTTAAAGAAGGAGGAAGAAAAATCTTACTACTACCAAGCAACTGGTTGGAATGATTAATTTTTTTGTGAGTGTGTTATTGGTAGTGCACGAATCTAAACACTTATTGGCAAACTGTAGAAGTAAACTGATAAAAGTAGCAAACTTTAGGAGATAGCAAGATAAAAGTACTCAAACGTAAAGTGTTTCAGGAGTAGCAATCTTTTATCTTTTGTCTTTTTATATTATTTTTATGCATTCACAATGCAATTTTTGTAAGTATAGGAATAATACTTATAGGGCTCGTGGTTTTTTACTATCACATTTTTCCTATACTATATTGTCTTTTCATACAGTTGAGGCTTAAGCACTTATAATGCTAATGCCTACTTATCTTTTTATTTATTTTTTTATTTAATATTTTATTAAAACACCACTTTTCACATACAGAGATATACAAAGATTACAATAAAAAAACCTAAGCTCTAAAAGGCAGTCTTATAATAGGCTTAAAGCTATCTCTTCCAGACTACCTATCAGTAAGGAGATATTGATACAAAATACTTTTAGGTTACAAAATGTTCAATATTTTCTTCAATATATATACCTAAAGTGGGCCCATAGAACCCTAAATTCTGGTGCAGAAGCAGTATAATGAAGTCAGTGTATTTGAGAGAGTCAAAATTGAAAATAAGCGATTTTAGATCGATTAGAGAAAATATTGAACATTTTGTAACCTACAAGTATTTTGTTCGGAGAAAGGTTCGATCGCGTTAGTTTTGGATTACCGCGAGATTTTAAGTAAGTAGCATTGCATCCAGGTGCTCGCTAGGTTCTGGTCGACTTGAGAGCCGAGTTGAAATGAATTTCTAAAGAACCTCTATTTAAGCCTGGCTGCACACGGGCTACCGAAAAACGCTGCCACCGACCTCTTTCCTGTAGTTTTCATACATTTTATATGAACGCCGAAAAGCCGGTTGTCGTCACTAGTTCTTCTTTTAGCTTCAAGTGGCGGCGCTTGTCGCTAGTTTGCGGGGACGGTAACAGTGTAACAGCTTGACCACATCCGTCAGCACGTTACCACAGTAAATATATATGGTGACGTTACGGCGCGGCGTCAGCAACGTGGACCGGTGACGTCAACGACAACGTTGTTGGATTCAACGTCTGCAACGTCGCCGGCAACCTGAAAGTCGTACGTCATCGTACGACGATAATCGATCGACGATGGTGTAAACTCACGTGTAAATAAATATTTATTTACACGTGAGTTTACACAGTCACATCAGTTTTTTTACCCTTTTAAATGTTGGGTGGGCAAGTCCATTACAAACGTATAAAATTCATCAAAACAATAATTATAGTTGATGACGAAAACTTAGAAACTAGTTTGATAAACACAATCTTTTGTTCTTACGCCTTGTCATGGATGAATAAATATGTATTGTATACAAAGGTAATGACGTCATAAAGTCATAAACTGCGAGCTAAAGTAAAAAAAAACCCATTAAACCCCGCCATTTCCAAAAAGATAACATTAATGACGCGAACTTTTTATTTATTTACTTACATAGTACAATAAATTTTAATTTCCAAATCCGTTTGATTTTCCGTTTCTGACATTTGACAGCGCGGCCCGATAGGACCGCTTGGGGTTAATGTTGTTAGACCTTTAAAAATAATTTGAATTGCCCTCAGAAGGACCTAAACCGTCGTTGATAGTATAATGGCTTAGGAATAATGGCCAACTCCTCTGGGGCGTGACTAATGTCGCTTTGAGCTGGTACCTCGTCACCGATAGGGCCGCCAAGCTATCTTTAGTGGGATAAAGCGACTCCATAGATTTAAGGATACTTGAAAGAAAGTTCCTTTGGGAAGCCTTTTGTTACGTAACAATGAACTTCCTTTACTTTTGAAACGACCACGATATTTAAACTATTAGATGGAAAGGTGCGGCGTTTATCTTAATCCAGAGGGGTAACGGTTCGTTCACACGACGACGTTTGGCGTATCGTATTATTTCACAAATCGTCTTATGTACACCGATTACTCGAAGACGGCTGAACCGATTGAAATGATTCAAACGTTATAACATCAGGTGTTTTCCCAAGTTGGTCCTATTTTTTGAAATTTTAAATCGGTTCAGTACTTTTCAGGAAATCTTGAAAATACTGTCGTTTTCGTTACCACTTTAAGTGAATTTATTACGTTTCTTTAGGCATAATTCCTTCATTTATTAGCCGATTCAGATGATTCTTGTTTTGTTGGAAAAGGGGATACCTCAAGGAATTTTAACCGACTTCAAAAAAGGAGGTTCTCAGTTTGATAACGTACCTTTTACCAGTATACACATAAATTGCCTGCATGATGCACTAAAAAGAGTGAAATAAAAATTATTTTTATAAAAAAATAAAACCGCCTTCTTTGATGTACTTAAGTAATTTTTTTGAAGGCGGTTTTTTTTAATTTATTATTTATTTATTTTTATTTATGGTATTATTTTACAAATCGTCTTATTTGCCGACAGTAATGCTTTTTTCATTTATTATTTATTTATTTTTATTTTTATATGCTCGCGTTTACACGAACACGAATCGCGAAAAATTACGGGTACGTCTAACCTATACTTTAGGGTTTCGTTTTTTTAACCGGACGACGGAACCCGTTTGAACGAGCCGAAAGGTAATCAAACCACAGAACAAGAAAAATCAAACCAATCAATGAGGGTCCAGTTTATGAAAACTTTGCTTTTTCGGGTTCGGGATGGGTAAAGTTCTTGGTGTGCTTTGATTCCCGGGTTCAATTCCGGTCGGGGACATAAATATTGAAAAAAAACTTTTAGTTTTGCAATAATTTACGTAAAGGTGTTCAATATAAATTTATATTTAATAGTTAAATATTTTGAGAAAAATTATTCACTATTTACATGAGTATAAGTATTATTATTAATAGTATTTGTTATACAATCGACAGCACATCAAGTTAAACTATAAAAAGTTATTGCGTGCCCAACCTTAAGGGCACGATCTTCCAAATTATCGAAAACAACCAATTTTCGATAAAAATATATGTTGAAGTTTGATACACGATCTTGATTATTTTGTGGCTAGAAAAACGATATTTGTATCTTATCTCGACAAAAACAAAGAAAATTTTCATTATTTTTATATTTTTGTGGTTTTATACTTAGATTATTAATCTCTAATTCACGAATAATATATAGAAAAATAGGTAATGACATATATGTTCTTCTTCTTCTATATATAGAAGGTTAATCTTAAGCTACTTTATCGAAAAGTGAATTTATGCTCAAAATAACAACAAAAACATTGAAAAAATTAAAAAGTGAGGTTATTTTCATTACTCTTCACACACAAAGATAAAAGACAAAGACAAGAGTTTTTGGAAGATCTTGCCCTTAAGTCAAAGTATGTTTGTGATTTTTTACGATATTAATATATGTTTAATTAGGGTTCCGTAGCCAAATGACAGAAATTGGAACCCTTATAGATTCGTCATGTCTGTCTGTCAGTCCGTCCGTATGTCACAGCCACTTTATTCCAAAACTATTAAGACTACACATTTGAAACTTGGTAGGTAGATGTATTCTGTGAACCGCTATACGATTTTAATATATAAAAAAATAAGGGGGTCTCGCCATACATGGAACTGAAACTGAAATATATTTTTTTAATCAAACGTATTCGTGTGGGGTGTCTAAAGATAGGTCTTTAAAAATGACATAAAGGTTTCTCAAAGTCAATCTTTTGAGAGATAGAGATTTCCAAAGTTGTGAAATGTGTCCCCCTCTCTAACTTTTGAAATAAAAGAGTGAAGAATCTAGAAAAATATATGCTGTAGATCTTAATAAAAACTTTCAAAGAAAATTTTTCTAAACGAGATATAGTAGGCACTTTTTCAAATGTAACTTTGTCATTCATACAAACCAAACCAAAAGTACCAAACCAAACGTATAAAATACAAAGTTATATTTTGTTAACTAAAAATTTTAGTTGAATTTTGGCTAGGTATAAACTATCGCTACGTTAAGTGGCTACGAAACCCTTCATTGGCGAGTCCAACTCGCACTTGGCCAATTTTTTTGAAATATAACGGTACTTTCAGTAAATATCTGACCCTACAAGAGAAAAAAATCTTTCCGTGTTCTGTGATCTGACCGTTGGAAGACTATTAATTGTGTTTGGTTTATATCTTTGATCAATGTATGTTATCAAGCATATTTCTGTAGATTTTAACAGAAAGCAAGAAAAGAGCATATTTCTGTAGATTTTAACAGATGCACAACAGATGCACTCGCACAGAGACATCTACACAGAGTTCCAACTCCTTAAGTCTGTCCACCGAGACTAGATACATAATAATTATCGGGCCGCAATTAGTAATGAGTTAAGAAGCGCTGAATTATTCAGTTCTCGGCGAACAGACTGTAGGTAAGTGGTTTAGAAAATCTGAAACTAACTTGTTAACTATCAAGTTCAAGAGCCAAACCAAGGCATGTAAAGTGCACGTACCTAATTCCATTTCTAAACTATGTCCTCGAGAATATTGTATCGCGTACGTACTCTACAAAGGCGGGCCGCAACTAATAATGAGTTAAGAAGCGCTGAATTATTCAGTTCTCGGCGAACAGACTGCAACTAAGTTGTTCAGAAAATCTGAAACTAACTATGTTACCTATCAAGTTCAAGAGCCAAACCAAGGCATGTAAAGTGCACGTACCTAATTCCATTTCTAAACTATGTCCTCGAGAATATTGTATCGCGTACTGACTCTACAAAGGCGGGCCGCAACTAATAATGAGTTAAGAACCGCTGAATTATTCAGTTCTCGACGAATAGACTGTAACTAAGTTGTTCAGAAAATCTGAAACTAACTATGTTACCTATCAAGTTCAAGAGCCAAACCAATGCATGTAAAGTGCACGTACCTAATTCCATTTCTAAACTATGTCCTCGAGAATATTGTATCGCGTACTTACATACTCTAAAAATACGGGCCGCAATTAATAATTAGTTAAGAAACGCTAAATTATTCAGTTCTCGGCGAACAGACTGTAACTAAGTTATTTAGAAAATCTGAAACTAACTATGTTAGCTATCAAGTTCAAGAGCCAAACCAAGGCATGTAAAGTGCACGTACCTAATTCCATTTCTAAACTATGTCCTCGAGAATATTGTATCGCGTAAATACTCTACAAATTCCGTTCCGATCAGTCTTTACCTCAAAGTCTACCATTGTCTTTGACAGGTGACTGCAGAACAAAGTTGGGCCTGCGGTCTATGCAGTCGGTAGGTAATGAAAATTGTTAGACGTGTGAGTGTGACGCTCAGATGAGTGAGGCGAACTGCAGTAAATAGAACTTCATGTAAGCCTTCCAAGTTACTTTGTGTGTGGCGACATGTATTTATTGCTATTTCCAGCGCATCCTACTAACATTATAAATGTGAAAGTTTAGGTGTTTGGATGTTTGTATGTTTGTTACTCAATCACGCCAAAACGGCTGAACGGATTTGACTGAAATTTGGGACACAGATACTTTGTAGCCTGGAGAGGAACATAGGCTACTTTTTATCCCGGAAAAATATCACATTCCTATGGGATAACTTCGTAGTTATAGTAGTACCATGACCTAATTCTAGTGCACTAGCTTTCCGCTCGTGGCTTCGCTCGCATGGACTACACGACGTTATCCCGCGGGAATGGATATTTTTCCGGGATAAAAAAGAGCCTATATTCCTCTCCAGGCTACAAAGTATCTGTGTCCCAAATTTCAGCCAAATCCGTTCAGCTGTTTTGGCGTGATTGAGTAACAAACATCAAAACATCTAAACTATTGACATTTATAATTATAATATTAAGTAGGAAGTAGGATTGCAAACTGGATATCGATGGATGAAAGCAAATATGAAGTTCACCAGCTTTATAAAGACGAACTGATCAAAGTATTAATTTAATCAATAATAATAAATATGACTGTTAACTCCAAATTGTGTCACTTGAGTTTGGTTTATATCTTTACATACATACATAAAAAAATAAAAACATATAGCGGACTTTTGATAAGATATTGCAATAAAAAAAAATCTTACAAATCCCATCGAGTGGGGTATCAATACGAAGGGGTTTAAATAGCAATTCCATAAACTAAAACTAAAAAAATAAAAACCTCACTAATTTTCAGAACTACTAACAACGACTGTACTTACTAAACTTACTCAATTAAGGTGGTTCGTTGAGCTCAGTAGCGCCACCAATGGAAATAAATCAATTACACTTTATTAAAGGCTTAGATCAAAAGTTTCGGTTATTTTGCGCAAATAAAAGAGTAAAATTCATTTTATAAATATACTTTTAAGAACTCAAACTTACGCAATAAGTCGTGAATGTGAATAGTGCCAAAAGTGGCCACATTTAGCAATATCGACATCCATAACTTAATGCTCATATTTGAGGCCCTGAAAAAACAATAAAAATTGCATTTTACTCTTTTATTTGCGCGAAACAACCGAAATTTTTATTCTAAGCCCTTGATAAATCGTAATCGATTTATTTCCATTGGTGGCGCTACTGAGCTCAACGAACCACCTTAAGGTGATTTATTGATAATGAACTAAAAAGTCTAAAATAAAAACATAATTAACTATTATAAAAAGAAAAACCTCCAAAACAAAAAAAAACCATTAAAAAGGGAAAAACAAGCTCTTTAATTTCTAATTGCAGTCAGGGGACCTTTTAAATTATAAAGCGTTTCACCGAACTTAAAGGGCTTGTTTTTACCTTTTAGTGGTTAATTTTTTACAGTAAGGTTTTGGTTTTTAAATAATTTTATTATGTTTTTTCTGCAGATCGCCCCGCTCTAACTTTCCGTTGACAGTAGGAGTCGTGGTCGAGTGGTTAAATTGACTTTAAAATTGTGTGGATTGGATTCAGCTCCCCGCGTCAAATGCAGACGGTGTTATTTAACTTGGCCCTTGTGTCACTTAATTACATTTCCAAAAATCATAGTTTCGTTTTGTTTGTTTGTTTATTCGCAACGGATCGACACGTCATATTTATTTAGAAAGTCGTAATTGTAAATAATAGCTCTATTCACACTATCGTTAGATTTTAGTGTAATACGCTTTTTATTCTTACATAAATAACTTTACATTTGATTCTTGCTATTTATTTTACAAAAGTAAAATGGTGTGTCAAGAAAAATAATAAATGGGTAACATGTAACATACTTATAATTTTTACTTTTTTGCATTGAACAGTTTTAAACTGGGTAATTCCAACATTGCATTCAAATGTTTTTGTTTTGTAGATGTACTTACCTATTAGTTTTGAGTTGACACAAAGCATAAAATTTTGTGTCAATGCTAATAATCTTTATTGAGTGATAGAGTTATATTTAAAGCTAAACCATATAAATTGTAAAGGCAACTCAGATATTAGGCTGATCCCCAGGCTCGCAAATTGCATGCTTGCTGGCTATGCGGCAATTAAGGCGAGCCGTCCACTGCTGCTGTGCTTTCAGACCACTACAATTTAAATGGGGCATAACTTATTGAACAATCAGTTCAGTTAGGCTTATTACTTGCAAACGTGTAAAATTTTAATAATAATATATTATTAATATTTTACACAAACGTATGTATATTAGATAAAAAATGTTCAAGGTGGCCGGCCTCTTCATTTTGCATTCATAGACATAATAAGAAAAACCAAATGATTTCGTTCTAAAATCATGCAATGTTTTGTATTAATACTAATAACTTTTATTGAGAAAGAGTTACTTACTACTAATAGATTTACGCCCGAATTCTCGTACGCAAATCATCTTTGGGAGCGTCTCAAACTTCATGGCATCTCTTTCATACGTTTGACATTTAAAGTGACAGGGCGATGTTTGAGACGCTCCCAAAGATAAGTAGCGTACGAGTATTCGGGCATTAGTGATAAACCTAAACTCACTTATTGAAAACAATATACCTACATTGTAAAAGATATAATATTAGGTGGATCCCCAAGCTTGCAAATTGCTTGCTTGCTGGCTATGCGGATTTAAAAACATATTCATTTTTCGTGTTACTGTTTTTCATGATATTGTGTAATATCTTCATTCCAACACTTAGTCAAATACCTACCCTATTCATTGAATGCAACATGTTTAGACCCTAAGACCATTAGACATGAAATGGGGTATAACTTATTAAACTAGCAGTTCACGCTATCGAGCTTATTGCGTTCTGATAACGTTATCTGTAATCGTTTAATATATTGCAGACGTTTCGAGCAATTAACATTGCTCTAAGAATTTACGGAGTTTATCGCCTGTCAAGTATTGGATTGGTTAAATCTTAACTGGAACTAGATAAGGTCGTTAATTGACAAACATCATAGAACTATAGTTTGGTAAATTAACGTTTCTGTTGTGTTTCCTCTCTGAAAGGGATGGAAAGCAATTGAAAGGAATTGGTGTACCTTTGATGGATTTATGGTTTTTAGGCCTTTTTACGATTACATAGAGTATGGTACAAGAGGCGGGCTGAACGTTTAGCAAAACCAACGAATGCGGTAAATAGGTATGTTTTTATTAAATTTTATATTTTTCTCCAAATAGTATTCTTCGATTCGATAATTATATCTGTACCTACTGTACGCCTATTAAGTATTATTATTTAATGACAAGAATAATCTTCGTATAAATCATCATCAGCTACTTTAAATTTCCCCACAGCATGTGGCACTGAATTGCCATATGAACGGATGACTAGGTACTCATAAATCACTATGGTCATCAAAAATTGATGTAGGCGGCTAACAGTTTGCCACTTAAACAGCAAATTGCGTATGTTTCGATGACCACGTGAATGAGGGGTCCAACCAGAGGGTGTAACCCTTGCCCTAACACGTAGGTAAACATAATAATAACTAGAATCAATAAAGCTAATCATTACGGAATGGCGGGTTTTAAAAGTAATGGCTAACTATGCCCCAGCCACTGAGTTATCCTTAATTATAATTTAATGTCCCCAAGCAGGAAAAAAATCTCGTTTAATGTATGTATGACCAAGTCATATTTGCGGTTTTTGAAAACGTATTTTAAATGTAGTATCTATAGTTTATCTAAAACTGCTAAATATCTCGTTTAAACTAATTTTCGTTCAAATTGTTCATTGAGATCTGCAACATTATATATTTTTATTTAGATTTTGCACTGTCATATTTCACCACTTTGGAAATGTCTACCTTTAAACTGACTTTGAGAAACCTCAATTTAATTTTTATGACCTATCTTGTATAGACACTTCGCCACTGAAACCTACACAGCAAATGTGTAGGTTTCAGTGGCGAAGTGTCTATACATGCTGATTCCCATCGGGTTCCCTTTTAAAGATCCATAAAAACCATATTCCACCGATCAACTACGATCATCAGCCACTTTATGTCTCCACTGCTGGGGCACTGGCGTTCCTGCCTGGCCTGACCGACCATTGCGAAAGTTGCTGCAGGGCGAGCGCGGCTCCTCACGGGCTGATCACTATTTTGGTCACCACGTTGGATACGTGTGTTGTCCTAATAGTTTCTGAATATAGTGGCTGGCTGGCACAGACGGACAGCCATATATGTCTTATTTATAAGGGTTCCGTGTTTAGCTATTCAGCTGCCAAACCCTAAAAAGGTGTAAAAAATACAAGAAACATTTTTATGGGAATAACCACTAGCCCTGCAGGTAGCTTTCAGGCGGGATCCGAACCCCCGACTTTTTCCATCTTAGAGTGGATTTTTCCATACATAGTGAATGCATAAAAAATTATCTTGCATCAGTTGCCAATTCCTACACGTTTGTTTGTTATGTTGTGTTTATTATTATTAGCCTAATGAATGAGTGACGAAATATGATGCAGTTATTGGGAACTACTAATTTTGCCAAATCACAAATTAATCAAACCGCTAGGATTGCCAACTCTAATTAACAATCGAATGTTCGCATAATTACAAAGTGTTATTTGTTCATTATTAGTAGCACTGTGTAGCCCAAAGAGCTTAGTTGACTAAATACTGAGGTAACTGGAGATAGTAGTACTAACACTTTTTGTAGACTGGTGGCTGTCTTCCGTCTCATTTACACTTTGAAGCAAAACGTATGGTCATATGAGACAACAGACAGCCAGGATATTTTTCAGTTTTGTATGGAGCCTGGGCTAGGACTTTGTACACTATACCATAGGCAAGCAAAAGATAAATATAATAATTGAAAACTAATAATATCGCAATAAGCTAACGCGTTTGATGGTACAGAAGCATAATCTAGTCTTAATTAGGATGCAACCCCGATTCAATATGGCGGTAAAACGTCACACTCACATTAAAAAAAAGGTTGACATTGACAGATTATCATCAGTCGTCAATGTCCTCGTTTTTTTCGTACAGAAACATCAATGTTTCCGAACGTGATTTAAATATGGTTGCCAGTGTGACCATGGATGGCAAAGAATTTTTATTTTAAGGTTTATTTTTGTACCATTTATCCAGAAAGACAATGATAATTTTAATATTTTATATGACTTTACTATATTTTTTACTATTAGTACGAATAGTGTACAAAGTCCTAGCCGTAAATGAAAAATGTCCTTTGCTGGGTACACTTTTTTATTCAGGCTGAAAACTCCAGTTTATGGTTGAAACTCCTTGGTGTAGCCCTAGCACTAAAAGTGTCGTTATGGTGACCGTTATCAAGATCGTATTATTTTGTATGAAAACCAGAGCAGCGCCTCTGCGCTCATCATAATATCAGTGCAGCAGGTTCCTAACCTGCTGCTTATACTGAGTTGGGCGGATTTCTGACACCACACGACGATCGTTGCATCTGTTATCTTAAATTGCCAGGTTTTTGCTGTGTATTTTCTAGTTATTTAAATTTTTCCTTTTTTGCATTCACAATGCAATTTTTATTATTGAAAAATGGAAACTAAAATATTTTGAAAAAATCGACCCGTCCCACACCCGTCTCACACTCTCATCACCCGTCCCATCGGAGCTGGTTGTGATGCGGGTCGATTTTTTAAAAATACTTTATTTTCCATTTTTTTATTTTTTACTTGTAATAAGTGTTTTATTTTTTTTTATTTTTATGTTGTCGTGTGGATAACAGAATAAATTATTTTTCTTTCTTTCTTTCTTTCGGTCGTAATTCAATACATATTACAGCAGCACTTTGACAGCTTTCGAAAGACGGTATACTTTACTATTCGATTACCATAACGAATTTTTGTACACCCATCCCATGACCGGCCACTGGGAAAGTTACTTAGCCTTCGCAATCGCGTAATCGCAGGGTGATTTCGTCGCTTGCTTTAAAATCAATGCACTGACTTTCTCTTATATTCTACTAAAGTAACCGTTACATTATGAAAACACTGTTAAGTAACTAAACAGTGTTTTTTTAATGTAACGGAACGGGTACAGTTAAAACATAGAAAATAAGTTTTTAGTAAAAATATCATTTTTATGACAAGCTTTTTTATCTGACTGTACTTTAATATTGTATTGTCATCTAAACCAAACCTGTATACAAAATTTCAGCTCCATCGGTCTCTGGGAAGTGGGTCAAATAAGCTTGCAAGATTTGTCCCCCACTAACTAACAAACTACTTAACTAACTAACATGGCAAGTTAATAAAAAGCTTGTAAAATAGTTTTTAGTAAAACCAAAATATCACAACACTATTAGTTTCCCGCGGTTTCACACGCGTAGTATGCGTTCCCGTGGGTGTATCGGGATAAAACATAGTCTATTAATAATAATTATAATGTGGCTTCCAACTGGTGAAAGAGTTTTCAAAATCAGTTCAGTAGTTTCTGAGTTTATCCATTACAAACAAACAAACAAACATACAAACAAAAAATCTAATCTTTTCTCTTTATTACATTAGTATTGATTTCACAACTGCATTGTAAAGGAGGCGTACGAGCGTTCGTATCTTCTATGTCACAATAATCATGTTTGCACATGCGGCACATTGTTCGTCTATCGGGTTTCGAAGCCATTATTTGCCGGTCTCTATTTGTGAATTAGACAGGCGCGCTGTTGCGTACAAAGGATGACCGAATCAGCGTCATTACAGTGCAACACGTCCAGTCCAAGCCGTGTCGCTCAAAGTGCGATTCCGACCGCATTTCCCCGCCTTTGTACTTTGTCTCCTGCCCTCTTACATCTCAACTGTGACTTTTGTTTGCTTTGTTGCCTGTGATATTTCATTAATATGGCATTGTCTGAACTGTGATTTTTAACCCCCGACGCAAAAAAAGGGGTTTTAAAGTTTGACGTGTGTGTGTATCTGTTTGTCTATCTGTCTGTCTGAGGCAACGTAGCTCCTTAACGACAGGGCCGATTTTGATGCGTTTTTTAAATGCGAAAGATAAATTAATCGAGTTAGTTCTTAGCTACGTTTGATGAAAATCCATCCGGCCATTTATGGAGATGGTCAACTGCCTGCCGAAAGTAACGGTAAAAGATACAGAGGGGTGCTATGACTAAAATAATGTACACCCTAGGGATATTTAGGTGCAATAAAAAAAAAACTAAATGGCGGCAAACCAGTACTTTCTGTCTGTACTTATATTCGTAGTGCCTTAACGGATCAAGCGATTTCAATGCGGTTTTTTAAAATTTAAAGTGTAAATTAAAAAGGATGAAATAAAAATAAAATTTTAAAAACCCCTGAGGAAAAAAATTCAAATCATAAAATTTATCTCTCTCTGTCGGGGGACCCCAACGACTAATACACCCTATAAGTACTTCTCTTTTTGTGATCCCCCGACCGAGAGAGAAATTTTATTAAGTAAGTATTTACGTACGGCTGAAATAATGATGATGAAGTAAGTATTTGACTTTTTTTTCACGGCGGTTTTTAAATTTTTATTTTTTTTTGTTTCCTTTGTTGCCTTTCGTTTATGAATTAATACCTATCTTATATTTTTATTAGTATCTTCCTAATGACATGACATAATTTTGCCGGTCACTAATTGTGCATTATCATCTCAGTTACTATTATTACACTAAATTGTAATTTCCGTGGGCAGGCCCCCTACAAGGTGGACCAACGATCTGGTTAAGGTCGCGGGAAGCCGCTGGATGCGGGCAGCGCAGGACCGACCGTTGAGGAGATCCTTGGGGGAGGTCTATGCCCAGTAGTGGGCGTCGTTCGGCTGACATGATGAATTGTGAATTAGACCGGGTGGCCGTGATGCTCAAAGTGCGATTTCGACCAAGATTTGCCCGCTTTTGCCCTCTCTCCTGCCTTTTGATATCTTGACTGTGATTTTTGTTTCCTTTGTTGCCTGTGATATTTCATTAATAGGATAACATAGCCGATTTTTGACCACTTAGACAAAAGCCGGACTTCGTCATGATTTATTTACGTTACTGATATGTCGTAGTTCAAATAAAAAAATTGTTTGATGCCATCAAATAACGTAAAACTTTCAGTGTTATTGTCTGTACTTGTCAATGTCACGGTGAAAATCTGAAAGTAGCCATTTAACCCTAATTCGGCAAGTAACTTTAGATTTACTAGCTTTCGGACGGTTTACGGTAATTTGAAAAATACTTTTATGGAAGTTAAATTTTTTAATGAAAAGCTAAAGAGTTAAAATCAACGAGTTTAATCATAATCAAATTTTTAGGAACGGATTTTTGAAAGTGTCTTTACACGTGGCCAAAAACTAAAACGAAATTATCTGATTCTCGGCCGTCTTATAGGAAATGGCCACGAATTCAATTAATATGAGTTTATTTTCGGCCGTTGTTCAACTTGCTAAACTTGACAATTAGCAAATGTAAGAAATAATAAAAAAGTTACTTTATTTACGCTTGACTAAAATGATATGAAACAAGTAATTCAAATAGATTATACATAGTAATTACTACTTTTGTTTTTTTTTCGCCCGAAAATTGGTTTACAGATTGTTAGCTTTCGGCCACACAAAGTTGAGTTAGGTCGAAAAATAGATAATATTTATCTGGTTTCAGGCCGTCAAATTAAAAATGTTTTAAAGCGTTTTTATAGGATATTTGATAAAAAATATGTGGCCGTGTGCTAGCCATAAAAACCAGTCGTTACCATAATCAGTATCTAATTATATATATATACGTCATCATTATATTGTGAATTAAAGATTACAACTCGTTCATTAGTTATCGCAAATGGGCTCCCTAAAAACACTTAGTTATCCAGCCATCAAATTTTAATACCTAACATCGAATATTTTACAATAACGGTTCATAAACTCATATAGCACATCCAGTAATAAAGAGTGTTCGCAACTAACTTTGAACCGCATTGTAACTAAGCTTGCAAAAATCTCAAGCAAACTATTTTTATTGTTCTTTTAGTGATACTCTTATGCTGTGCAACGTTCGGACGCGCACAGGCGCGACAATTCGATCGTTATAAACCTACCAATTGGAAAACGCATATAAATCGTTGTAAAAATTAAGAAGACATTGGTATTTTAATAAATAGAGTAAAGTTTTCTTGCTAAAGGGTTTTGCTTCCGCATTGGCCGAAAACCAAAGGTGGCCGGCAAACCAGCTAACCGCCCTATGATTTTGTCATTTATGAATACACGTTGTAGCCAAAGAAATCATTTTCTACACCTTTTTCATCTAGACAACCGATTATTCAATATGACCGATTTGCACATCTTTAAATTGAATAGAAAGTTAAATAGTCGACAAGGCGAGTTAAAGTGACTCGCCCACCTCGGACAACAGGTTAACATCTGTGTGCCTATATAGAACACTAGGAAGCAGCTTGCCGTGACGACGAGAAGAAATTCAAAATCGTACAAAGTTAAATATGTATATGGACTGCTTTTGTGCTTTGCGCAAAGCGGTGGCGACGCGTGGCAACTAACCCCTTTCTTATGTTATGTGGTACGCATGTTTATTGCCGACTCAAGAATTACCTACCCCTATCGTGCCCAGTCGTGCTTCGCCGCGAACTGATTTCTATACCATTTCGTTATAGACGGTTGCTTTCCACTCTGTTGATTCGCAGTAAATCGTAGGATTTGTTGCGAATCCTCAGACGCACGCGCGCATTTTGCGAAATTTTGTGATGGGCTGATTATTTGGTATATTTACTGTAGCTTGCTACTCTAAAATTCCAACACCAACTCGCATATGACTTCGATCGACGTTCTTTTCGACTTTTATTTACCTATAGTTTGATTGACCTAAATGATTTACTGAATTGCACCCATAAGCGACCCAATCAAATGAAGATTCTTAAAATGTGACCGATGCGGTTAAAATGTAATGTGTTAGGAAGAAACGGATCAAAATCATAAACGACAATGTCATATTATTCGAAATACCACAGGCAACAAAGGGAACAAAAACCACAGTTCAGGTATCAAAAGGCAGGAACACAGAGCAAAAGCACTTTTAGCGTCACGGCTTGGACAGAACTGGAAGGTGTTGCACTGTAATGACGCTGATTCGGCCATATGTTAAGAAGAAACTGATAAAAATATAACGTAAGTATATAGGTATTCATAAAGGCTCTGTGACGTGCAAACTCGCTATTAAACTATGAAGGTGTAGCTAAAACGATCTAAAATACTAGTTGACCCGTAGTTGAGCACGTCAGTTAGCCGGTTTTCCATACAAATCACCATTTTTTATTTACAATATTTATTAGTTTTTTTTAAGATTTTCGTATAGCAAACCAAACAAAAATCTACTCAAATAGGTCAAGCTGTTTCTGAGTTTTAGCGAGAATAACAAAGAGCATTTCATTTTTATTTTAATAGGTAGAAGAAGATAGAAATTAGTTTTACGTCGATGCAGGAGAAAATGTTATAGAAATATAGTTTCGCGTCGAAGCACGGCTGGGAGGGTGTTTGTAATTCTTGAGTCAGCAATAAACATGCGTACACACAAGCCGAGAGGTGAAACAAAACGTGTAACGGTGCAATCCCGGTGCCGTGTTCCCGTGATTTCCCGTGAGACCCGGACTCACCACGTGGGGGGAACCAATTGATCGTTAATTTATAATGAGCGACTTTGTTTCCACGACCAAGCTGTAATTGAGTTCGCGAATGCTTATTACTTTTTTTACCTTTTAATTATTTAGCTTGCCTCCCTCGAGGCAAATGAATTTTTTATAAAGAACGCTTCTGGGAGCAAGTTGGCGTAACATTACGTTTACCCTTGGAATAATTACGTATAGAAAGTAAGACCGCGCGCCCATTTTGAATCACCTTTTTGGAGAGTTTCAATGTACTACACTACGGAGTTACAAGTGTACCTACATGTGCGTGTCGCCGAGCGCAAGCAAGTAATCGTCACGAAAGTGTGAATCGATTTAGTGCTTCACTTTAGACTCTAAAGTTTAGAGCGCTTGTATGAGGACATAAGTATCCTTCTATACGCAACATTGTCTATCGTAATTATTGTAAGCTATTACCTTTATATTAAAAGAGCTAACTGACTATGTTCTAATTGAGGCCTTTAATTTGGTAATGTGGTGTTTATAGTTTTACTTTTTGCTTTGTATAAAATGCAAGTACGCACTTAACATTGGACTTTGAAAGTTAGAAATATGAGTTGATTTCAATTAATTTACTTGATTTTTTTTGACAAGGAACCCTGTCTCACATCCGGAACTTTTTACATCCGGAAGAAATTAACTAACACAGAGATTTGCAATTTATAAAATTAAAGGGTTCCCTGTTTAAAAGAAATAGTTACGACCCGATCGTGCTCCCGTCCGTTTTTTATGTTCTCTTTAACTGTCGCAAAAGTTAGTTATAATATTTTCTGAACTAATTTTGTGAAAAGCTAACCAAAAAACAGCCAATGAAAGACGTAATTAGCAAATGTAAAAAAAAAACCTAGAACAGATTTATTTATTCATGATAATCAACACTAATATTAAAAGGAGGAAACATTAAATTTTTGTTTGTTTTTAATAGATAACTAAAAACTTACTACTTAAACCGTTTTTAAAATTCTTACACCAGTAAAAAGCAGCATTATTCTTTACTGATATCATAGGCTCGATTGGAATCTTCGAGGACAAAGAAGACGTGGCAGTCCTCGACAAAACTGACGTCACACACACCGTACTGGCAGAAGCGAAAAGCTTTGGAAAGACGTGAGGCGAGATGAAACGCGATGCTCAAGACCGACCGCGTTGGAGATCTACTACTGTGGACGCCCTTTGCCTCATCCAGGGGACATAGGATATTAGGATTATTAGTTCTATTAGGATTAGGATTATTATTAGGTACCAAGAATTCCGGGAAATTAAGTTAATACAGCTATAATACTGAGATATAGCCTCTGATATTAATAAAAAAAAAATCAAAAAAAATATTAATCAAAATATTCAAAACGAAATTTGGCCTTGCCGCCAGTCACACACCTTAGGCACGATAGGCGAGTAACCTATTTAATTTAAACAATAATAGTCGGGGTCAATGTAATCGAAATCGATGAGGAAGACTATATATTATTTATTCCAATATCTCTGGTATTACGCGGGTGAAGCCCACGGAGCGCAGCTTTTATGATATTAAGGGCAGGATCTTCCAAAAACTCTGTCTTTGTCTTTTTTTATGTGTGAAGAGTTATGAAAAAAACCTTATTTTTTATTTTTCAATGTTTTTTTTTGTTCTTTTGAGAATATACTCACTTTTTGAAAAAGTAGCCTGAGATTAACCTTCTATATGTCATTACCTATTTTTCTATATATTATTCGTGGATTAGAGATTAATAATCTAAGCATAGGTAAAACCCAAAAAATAAAATTATGAAAATTTTCTTTGTCTTTGATTTTTTTTATAGACGAGTGAAGATACGAATATCGTGTTTCTAGCCACAAAATAATCAAGATCGTTTATCAACCTTCAACATAGATTTTTGTCTGCTCAAAATAATGAATAAGTATATGATAATATTTGATTGTTTACTTTTGGATCGAAAAGTGGTTAATTTCGATAATTTCGAAGATCCTGCCCTTAACGTAACTAACGTGGTCTATTAAATGCTAGCAGATTATTTGGGATATCGACATCCTAGATGTAGTTTCGATATGGCGTATCTCATCACAAATCAGTCATACCAATTTTAGTCAATGGAGCGTAATATCAACCGGTATTGAAATTGAGATGATACTAATGAGATGATAAAATTAGTTTATCGAATACCTAAATGTGTGTGTGAGTTAACTGAAGAATTCCTTCGGATTTGCAACAAAAGTGAAGTGATTTCTCAAATAACAATCGTTAATGTTACAAAGTGTCAATACGAATTTCGCCCGGCTGTGTATAGCTGACAAACCGGTTGACCTTGAACGCGTATCGGCTGTCTACATCGATCGTTGATAAGAAAAAGTTAACCGGCAAGTGATTTTAATATTGGTCGGTTGTAAATAAGTGCCGCGCGGTGTAGAGGATAACAGTACGGAATTAAAGACGTTCAGTCGTTAACGATCAAACCTCATTGAACATATAACTTTTTTTAATAATTTTTTGTCTTTAATATATATATATATATTTTTTTTGTGTTTTTTTTTTTTTTTTTTTTTTTTTTTTTTTCCTGTGCTGTTTTCTTTTATTACTTACTTTTCTATCACGGTGATCCTAAATCATGTCGCCAGAGAAAGCAATTTGTGGTGGCTGTCGAAATATCATTGCAGACAGACGCCATCTGTTTTGTGGTGGGTGCAAGCAATATTACGACCTGATATGTGCTAATGTGTCGGAAGAACGCTTTAACAACACGCTAGCAGGCGAACATGGGTTCACTTGGAGATGTGTTCTATGCAAGAGCCGGGAACCTAAATCTGACAACACAAACACTCCGGTACGAGGTATATCAAGTGGTGTCACGACGCGTCGAGGGGCTGCTATCGAGAGCCCCTTACATCTCGACGTTTCCTTGGCAGAGCAGCCACAGTCACCGGATTATCATAATGACACTGCTCATAACATAACTATGGAAATGACGGATTTACAAACAGTGCTCATGGAGATGCGTTCGTTCAGAGAGGAAGTACGCGTTGATATGAAGACGAACCAAGCTCAAATGAACCGAGTCGAAGAGACACTACTCTCACTTACACGCAGGATAGTTAAATGTGAAGAACGTATGGATCACTTTGAACAAAGATTAGCGAAATTGGAGCAAAATGTTCACCAAAGCCAAACCGATCATTCTCTCTCTGCAACAATTGCTCAGTTGAAGGCGGAGATCAATGATCGAGATCAAGACCTACTACTAAATGATATCGAGATATCGGGCATACCGGAACGAGCGGGCGAAAATCTCAATCATGTTGTTACTACCATTGCTGCAAAGCTGGCAGTGAATCTTTCCGAACTGGAACTAGTGAGCACGGTTCGAGTGGGTCGTGTCATCACTGCAACATCGGCGGAGGGCCCTACCTTGAGGCCTCGCCCCATTGTCGTACGACTGGCAAGGCGTCTTGTGCGTGATCAGTTTCTTGAAGCCGCTAGAGTTCGTCGCGGAGCCACCACTGAAGGCATGGACCTCCCTGGCAAGCCGTGTAAATTCTACGTTAACGAGAGACTAACTAAAGAGAATAGGCGACTGTTTAGGCGAGTTCGAGAAATAGGAAGAAGTTTGGCTTGGCGGTTTATCTGGACGCGTGAGGGTCGAATTTTCGCTCGACAATCTCAAGATAAGGACGCCCCACGACATCGTATTCGCACTGACTCAGATCTTGTTCGTATTTTTGGTCCAGCTGCTGTTGGCTCTAACGATTAATTTGCATAGAATATTTCAAGACTGTATAACCTTTGTACGGCCTTTTTCTCTGGTGGTACCATTAATACTTTATAGCACTTCATATTATAACTGTTATATCGTTCTTAATCATAGAATATCCAAAAATATTTCTAAAAAGTTAATTAATACCAAACGTGGTGCGAACGAAAGTAAAATATTTTATATTCTATCTCTTAGTAATATTAGCTTTTATTTAATAATAATTTTATGTTTGTATTCTATTCAACATAATGTAAATTTCTTTGTTCACTTTAAACAAACAGAATTAATGAACAGTTCTGTTAATGTTTACCTATCTTTTACTATTATCGTGATTAATTTAATACAAATCAAGACTAAAAACTTCATTAATTCGATTAGTTTAAAAAAATTATATGAATTAAATTTCTTAGTTGTGTATTATGAATTTAATATCTTAATTGTGTATGGGTGGTTAATCTCTAATCAAATTGTAATATACTTTTGTTTAATCAAAAGTCACTATTCAAATTCTATAATGTATATTGGGAATGTATTCAATAAATTATTCATCATGTTTGTGAAAGTATTTTTTAAATTTAAAATAATTAATATAGACTTAATGTATGTGTTTTCAATGTTTAATAAAATTGTAATATACTTATGTGCAATCAAAAGTCAGTATTCAAATTATTTGATGTATGTAAAGAATGTATTGAGTAAGTTATTCATTACCTTTATGAAAGTGTTTTTTAAATTAAAATTCAATATAGCCATGAGGAACAGCTTAGTAATAAAGAATCAATGTTATTGTACTTTCATGTTTTTTGAGTATGTATTGGTCAAGCATGATTTTAAATTTACTGTAAATTTTAATATAAATGCTATGTTTAATCAAACAATATTTAGTCAAACTGTGTCCGTAATTGATCTCATCATATACATTATTAAAAATTACAGCTTCAGTTTGCATGTTATTATTGTTATTTTGATTGTATTATTCTGCGTAGATTTTCTTTTTAAACGTGTTATGGCTTATTATTTAGCGAAAATATGCCGGTTATATAGTTTGGAAAGTATAATAGAAACTTCTAATGGAAATTTTGAATCTTTAATTATTATTGGCATTTTAAATACTATATTTGTCATTTTCTTACAAAATTCTTATTATCTTTGTTTAAATTTACGATCATATCTGCTACTATGCATGTGTGTTAATTTGTACTTGTATAATCAAATAGTAGTAGTTGAGAGTAGTGCTGCAGTGGTGGGGGAGCTTTCGAGGTTTTTGCTATGCTTCGATATGCTAGCTTGTAGACAAATCGCTTCGTATCGTGGTAGTGAAACATACTTTAATGGCAATCAATCGGATTTCTTCAATATAAGTACACATAGCTGCCTTAACTTTATATTCTTATTATTTCCACTGTTATATTTTTTACTTATATTTAATGCTATCTATTATTTATTTTACTGCTTTGTATCCATATGCTTAAATTTGCATTGTTATCACAGAAATGACATCTCTGATTCTGACATTTGCGACAACCTTTTTATGAATTCATATTCTGGGAGGTATTTATTTTGTTTGGCGGTTGATCAGATCGCTAGCGCTACATATAGCTGCTTTAATTTAATATTCTTATTATTCCCATTCTTATGTTTCTTGTTTGTGTCTTGTGTTATTTATTATTTAATTAACCGCTTTATGCCCATAAGCATATTTTTGCACTGTTATCTTGTTGTTATGACAGAAATGATATCTTTGATTTTGACATTTGTGACAATGTATTCATATTCTGGTGTTTATTTTGATTGGCTGTTGATCAGATCGCTAAAGGCCCTGATGTATTCGTGTGTATGTCCATCGGTGCCTCATGTACCTACGTATATTGCGTTTGGCTGTTTAATATTAATAAATGATTTTTTTAAAGATAAGTTTATTTAATGCAGGTTCCTTAGGAACTTCTCATGACGACTTTATCGCAGCTGTTCTTAACATGTCGCCGGATTTAATGGCAATAAATGAGACCTGGCTACGCATAGGACAAAATGACAAGGCACCTACTGTACCAGGTTATTGTCTCAAACACCTACCTCGACCTACCACTATGTGTGGAGGGCGTGGGGGAGGTGTAGGGTTTTACGTTCGACGTGGGGTCTCTGCTCGCGTGATAGACCACCCGGCGGCCGGTATTGAGCAGATGTGGCTGAAGGTTCTAATAAATGGTAGAAGGCTTGCTGTTGGTACCGCATACAGACCCCAGTGGCTTGACGTTGACAACTTTTTTGACGGTCTTACAGATAGCATAATGTCCTTCTCAAACTTTGATAGTATCATCTTACTTGGGGATTTTAATATTAATGTGTTGCATCCTATTAATGATAAAACTAAAAAACTCTATCAGTTTCTTGACACTGTTGACTTAAAACAATTTGTAACTGAACCTACTCATTTTACGGATCACGGCCATAGTTTGATCGATGTCTTTTGTACAGATGCTCATGTGAGAGACATAAAGGTAACACATATACCTGATCTAAACCGTCATGCTATTGTGAGTGCAACTATTAATATAAAGAAAGAGAAGACCTCCCCTAAAGTCATATCTTATAGACCATTGAAGGATATAGACATTAGTGCTTTCAATAGGGACCTGGCAAAGCTGAAGTGGAATCTAATTTATTCGGCTAATGATGTAAATGACATGGTCGATATATTTAATAAGTTTGTGGAAGCTTTATTTGATGCCTATGCTCCTTTGAGGAATATTGTTGTCAGGGACAGAAAACCGCCTTGGATTACAGATGTTATAATGAAAATGATGAATATCCGTAACACTGCTCTTGCTAAATACCGTCGAGATGGTAAGGATGACAGTAAATACCAGTATAAGGATCTTAAGTCGCTGGTGTGTGTTGCACTACATAGTGAAAAGCAAGCTTTTTTCAATATGTCTATTAATAATAATATTAATAACCCTAAGGCTTTGTGGAAAAATGTTAAAGATTCCGTTATCCCAAATAAAAAAAAAGGTGCTGAGTTACCTGTAGCTTTATCTAATCCTGATGTCATAAATGATCATTTCCTTGACATACCAGGTAATACATCTCTTAACATTGCTTTGATGACATTCTTTGAAGAAAATAGGTTCAATGAAGATGTTTTTGGGTTGCACCCGATTACCGAGAGTGAAGTGGGTAAACTGTTACTTAAGTTCAAATCAAATGCTAGGGGAGTGGATGAAATGAGTCTTGATATGGTGCTGTTAACATTACCTCATACGCTTCCTTACATTACGCATATTGTTAACTATTCCATTGCAACTAACACTTTTCCTGATGCTTGGAAAATGGCAAAGATCACGCCTGTGCCTAAGGTTTCTGATCCGCAGCAGTTAAAAGATCTTAGGCCCATAAGTATCCTTCCGTGTGCGTCCAAACTGCTTGAGAGAGTAGTTTATCTGCAGATGGTCTCCTATCTAGAGCGAAATAAGATTCTTCCGGTTCATCAGTCTGGGTTCCGTAGGGCGCGCGGCACTACAACAGCGCTGATGGATGTAGTGGATAATATACTTACGGCGCAGGATAATGGTCAGGCTACTGTGCTTGTTCTTCTAGATTTTTCACGGGCATTTGACTGTATTAATATTCCTTTGCTGTTGTCCAAACTCTGCTACTACGGTTTCGACAGGAATACTGTTGCATGGTTTGGTAGCTACTTAATGAATCGCACTCAACAAGTTGAACTCTGTAACAGTAATGATGGATCTGTTTCTATGTCTGCCAGCAAGAGTATACGTAGAGGTGTACCACAGGGATCGATTCTGGGTCCGCTCCTGTTTATTCTGTACAGTTGTGATGTGACCAAGGAAATACTCAATTGTAGGTATCATATGTATGCTGATGACATACAAGTCTACATATCTTTTGATCCCCAAAACACTGCAAGTGAAATCTGTAAGCTGAATGATGATTTAAATAGGATAAAATCTTGGGCAGTCCAAAACTCTCTGGTGTTGAATCCGAGTAAATCTAAATTCATGATACTTGGTTCAGAGAAACAAGTCAAAGGTGTAGAAACCAAGGATCCTTTGGTGAGTATAGATTCTCAACCTGTGGAGAGAGTTTTTGTTGCTCGGAATCTGGGCATATTGATGGATGCAGGGCTTAGGTTTGAGGACCACGTGGCTGAACTTGTTAGGAGCTGTTTATACAAACTCAAGCTACTATACAGAATCCGGTCATATCTCAGTGAACAGCTTAGAGTTAAATTGTGTGAATCACTTGTGCTCTCAAAATTAAATTACTGTCTTCCTGTATTTGGTCCTCGTCTTTTGGAGCGAACAAAGAAGTTACTGCAACGGGTGCAGAATGCTTGTGCGAGATTCTGCTTCAAAGTACCACCTAGAACGCATATCACGCCATTTCTTAATGAGGCTGGCATGTTAAAAATGAAAGCGCGATGTGATTTGCATCTTGCTAGCCTACTCTTTGATGTAGTAGTTAATAAAGTACCTGAGTATTTGGCAGACAAACTGACCTGGGCTAGTGCAAATATTCACCGAAATACTCGAGGAACTTCCTGGAAGATGGTCATGCCTCGTCATAGAACTGCTGCTTTCCGGGGTAGCTTTCGGTACTTAGCGACTAAATGTTGGAATAATCTCCCACCGCCAATTAGACAGTCAAGGACTAAGGTTGCTTTTAAATCCAATCTTAGGAAATTTCTACTGTCTATTCAGCTCAACACACCATGAGGTTGCTAAGTACCGATTTTCTTCATATTTGCGTTGTTATTATGTCTGCTATGTTCATGGTCATTATAATTATTGTTATTTTTTTTTTTTAATCAATATTTGACATTGATGCATTCGATTGGAATATTAATTTAAATTTTATTACTTTTTACTTCTCTATTTTAATTATTCATTCATATATAATATATTATAATTGTGTATTATTTAATTAATTAACATTAACATATGACATTTTTTAAATTACCTACCTGATTGCTTTTGCTTTGTTTTATTTAATTATGTACAATGAATCAATTACCAAATTAAACTATGTCACTCAAACATACGGTAGCCTCCGGCTGAAAAACAGCGTCATGGCAATGTCGTGCTGTCGCCATGCCGTGACATTATGCTGAGCCGGGGACTTTTTCACCACTGCAGTGCTGCTTAGAAGCTGTTTTAATTATTTATATTCTTTGTTTTGTCTTTTTTTTTTAATTGTTAAGATATGTTTTTATGCATGCATTGCTGTGTGTGAAATAAATTATTTCTATTTCTATTTCTATTTCTATTTCTAATGGGCAGCTTATCAGTTGCATTGAGAGCTTTCAATATTCGCGAGCTTTTGTTAAGGTAAACCAACAGCGCCACAAGTCTATATTTTGTAGTAAAGTCCAATTTCAGACATTTGAATACGAGCTTTTGTTTTCTATAATGACAGCGAGAGTAGAATTGCTCCTTTTACAATGGCAGATTAAAATCGGAGCGTAGACAAAAAAGTGGCCTGTTTTTATTAGTGTTAGGCTGGCCGCACACGGGCCACTGACCACAACCACAAAACGTCGCCACCGACCTATTTCCTGTAAAGTCCGTTCGGTTAGATAGTGTCGGTACACCCGCACGGCATTGTGGCTCTTGCTTTAAAATGCAGATATAAAATAATACACTCAAGTTGGGTACCAAAGTCAATTTTAATGAAAATTTGGATATTTTTTATATAAGGAAGTTAAATAAGTGATTTACAAATAATAATAATTATTAATTTTTTATATGATAATTATGATTACTCATCATCGCTCGAATCGTCACAAGTCACAACCGTCGTTACCACCTGTATTTATAATAAACATAGATTATTTAAGAAAATATAATTTAATAAATTCCGAATCCCAAAATCCAATTCCATTTGCGGGTGTACGCCGCACGCGGCTTCTTTTGTTTATGCGGCGGCATCCTTTGCCAAGAAGCGGCACGTGCCAAGGCGGTGCGATAAAAAGGCGACACTATCTAAGCGAATGGACTTATAGTTTCCATACATACCTATTATAATCAACTCGCCGCAGACGGATGACACAGTGTAGTCGTCATTTGTCTCGTGTGCCGCGACGGTTAGCGATTGCGTGCACTAGCATCTTTTGTCTTGGCAACTAATTTGTCTCTCATTCCATGTCCATTTTGTATGAAAATTTGCCCCTACATGCCTACATGCGCGTAGTGTAGTAGCACAGAATAAGCAAGAAAGATTGCTTAAACTGTGGTAGTAGTGTTACAATTTAGTTACAACTAGCCTTCCGCTCATCTCTTGTGTTGGAGGCCAAAACATAACTGCGGGTTTTTTTTATTGATAAGAATGCGTTTACGCATACCCCGCCTGCGTAGGTGTGCGGACGGAGGTTATGTGGGACTCGCCCAGCCGCTTCCTGACCCCTCATCCAGTCGCCAGGACTCGATGGGGGTCAGGAGGGGGAATACCCACTAAACCCCTCACTACTTGCTCTCACCGGAGTGAGGAGTATTTATTTTCTCAGTAGCTTTATTGCAACAGTTTCCAACTGTCAATAAACTACCTTGCTTCTGAATTTACTCAAGGGAGTGTGTCAAAGCGCACAGTCAAAGTGATTGGAAAAATTTCCTCGCGTTATTTTCCCCTTAGTGCTTTAAACTCACTTTAGTTACAATTTTTCAAGTGGTTGTCATTTCGCTGAATTTATAACTATTATTTAGAGAAAGTGTTACGCAAGGTAGTTAAAACATGATAAGAAATTATGAAAGACAATATTTGGTCTGTTAAGTTTTTTACTCGACTGCGACAAAAAGGGGGTTATTTATATTTTGTCGCATTTGTAACAAGATGTATTCATATAAACTTTTGTTTACTGAAAATAACTCTATGAAAACATACTAGATCATTTTTATTGATATTAAACCCGAGAAAAAAAAACTTAATATTAAAGATCTGATCTATCAATCATGAGAAGAAAGAAAATAGTAAGAAACAAATTTCATCACCTAAAATAGTTTTTCGATCGATATCACAATAAATAGGTGAAAAATTTGAAGGATTTAATAAATTGTAGATCGTAAAACAAGCGACAATCGCATCTCAAACGGAGAACCGAGTTGTTGTAGAGAAGTTAAATTAACGCTTTTTTAAGATGACGGGACTGAAATTAATTCGTAATCGCTTTGAAATTAACTTTCAATGTTTAGAAATTCCAAACTTTGCCAAATTGCAACAATACTGTCGGTATTGGTAGGTAAATGTACCTACTTCGAAGTGAAGCTGCTAACAAAGCGTTCTAGTTGCTTTAGTCCGGCAGAAACTAAATGATAATACCTTTAAATTGTCGCTAGTTGGGGCGACCGCTTGTTAAACTTGACTCCACAGTAAGGGCCAGATCAGACACAGGCGGAACCTGTTTGGACGACTGTAACGACTTGCGCTGTGTCTGAACTGGCTTTTACTGCGGAGTGAACTATAACAATATTATTGTATTTTAGTGCTTATAGTTAAGTTAGAACAGATCATGTCTCATATTTAGACATATTTAAAGTCTTACAAAAATAAGGATATTATAATTTGTTTATAAACGTATTTGTACTGTAGCGGTATTTAATGGTGTTTCCACACTGCAGTAAGAATATTGCTAAAAACATTGTAAGTATTTTATTAGCAAACATTTTAAGATTTAATAGGAAGTGATTTCACCTTAGGTAATGTTGGTATGGTAAACATTTCTAAACAAAACGTCTAAGAGCACTTAAAATACACTCGTGTGCAGTCACTTGCTTTTTTTCATACAAACATATGCACATTTCACACTCTTTATTGCAGATCATCTCCTCGTTAAAGCATCACTACCACTATTAGCAAAACGCAAAATGACTCGTCTTTCGAATAAAAGCCTCAAATGAGATAAAATACTTCCCCATTTCCCCATTGAATCATTCATCATCATTGTTTGTTCACGTTCCATGAAATAGGGCAGAAGCCCCGGTTTTGGCCTCAGTACCGGTTTTGGCCACTTTTTGCTCTAAAAGTCTAAATCTAATAACCTTTTGTTATTTTTGTCAAAGGCAGTTAAAATAAATTATTATAAGGTAATAATAACAATCGATAGAATTCCTTATGTCATCCTTATGATGTTTTTACTAAAACGCCATTTTCTTATTAATATATTTTTTTAAGAAAATTTCTTATGTAAATTTTTTATTTTTTGCTTTCACGATGCAATTTTTATTATTGAAAATGAAAATTCTGATGGACAAAATTTCTTATTGAATTTCTTATGGATAAAAATTATTAAAAACGTTTGTTTTTTTAATTAAGATTTTGTTTTGCAATTGATTGGTTTCTAGCACCTTAGAATATATCGATTTAACGGTTTGGTTTTGTTTTTTCGCAATACTTACAAAATTTTAACTATCAGTAAGTGGCCAAAACCGGTACATTTGGCACCTCTCACACATTGTGTGTAATATAAAAAAAACTATTTTACTTTTATAAATTTGAATAATGTACCTTTAAAGGTAGATAAATTATCTATAATTTAAGATATCATTATTTATGATTTAAGATATTATTTGTGTCTTAAATACCTAAGACCATTTAGTACTTAGTGCTTGAAAGTAAAAAAATCCTTAAAGTGGCCACAAAGGGTGCCTCTGCCCTACTTAGAAAAAATCGACCCGTCGCACAACCAGCTCCGATGGGACTCGAATCCACGACCTGTCGCTATCCGGGCGACTGCTCTAACCACTGAGCTACGGAGTCGTTAAGTGGCCAAACCGTTTATTTTGTGTTATAAAACAAACAACTATTTAACTTTTTAAATTTGAAAAATGTGCCTTTATATTTAGATAAATTAACTTTAATTTAAGATATAATTTGTGAGACCATTTAATACCTAGTGCTTGAAAGTGAAAAAATACTTAAAGTAGCCACAAAGGCCCTGCCCTACATTGTTCTATGAAACTCAACAAAATGCTAAATATTTTTTGAAATTTGGGAAAAGGAGGTGATTTTCAAAGTTGTTTCAAATGATTATCGGAAAATCAATAATTTTTCCAAACACATTTGACACAGAAATTATTGTAGAAATATACTGACTTTCCGTGGGATAACGTCGTGTAGTCTTCGCGGGCGGAAAGCAAGTGTTATCATAAATTGTTGCATGTAGCTAATGTATGTATTGCATGTAGCAGTGTGGGAGCACCTTAACACCTATCAAATCTCAATCGACAAACTATTAGGGATTCTCAAGGCCACGTTCGAAATTGAAATTTTCTGTAGGCTAATCCTAATAGCTTCGAATTCCGATTCCGTAGTTCAAAACAGTAACAGCCCTCGAAAACGAGTTTCAAGGGGTGTAAGGTTCTAAATTGGTTATTTGATCAGTTGATTCAATAATTAATGGAAGTGGGGTGTTATCAATCAAACTGCGGGTTGTAACGTGTCCGAACCCAATGGACTACCTATTGCGATTTGCATGCAAAATGCATTATTGTTTATAATTAAATGTTGCATCACCTAGCGCATTCATAAGGGATTAAATTGAATCCGTCATAGTAATAATTCGTAATGACGTCAATGAGTACTTAAATTGGATTTGGAGAAATGGACTATCTGGGATTGATTTATACAATTGGTATAGAGGTAACACCTCTAAAGTTGTATTAGTACAAAGATTTTAGTGCTTAACTGCCGGAACACAATAATGCTGATAACATCATTGTTATGGCGTCAGACTTAGATAAGATGGTGGTAGCTAGCCAGGCGGACTAAGAACAAGTCCTACCACCAACCAAACCGAATACAATATGTACCCCCACTGGGAATCGAACCCGGGACCTCTTGGTCTGAAATCGGTGGTATGAACCACTAGACCAAATATTCACATAACAGCTGTTCCATATATTTTAGTCGAGGCGATGTAGTACTTTTATATGGTACAGCTGATTTTATGTCGCTATTCCGTGGTTGGCTTGGCCCCAATGTAAAAACAGTTCGTATTGATGTACACTATCATTCCCTAAAATCTTTGTACTAATTACAATTTAGTGGTGTATAAAACACCTGAGTAGTAACGAACAATAGATTGAGTAACTAACTTATTTATGAAATCAAGTGTTAAGAAAACAAGTTCAAAAGACTGGTGGTTATATTTAAATAAAAAAACATTTGGTAAAGAAAGTAGGTAAGTAGGTACCTAAAAAGTAGCATAAGTAAACAAATTTGTATTATTCTAGAGATATATTATCTCACACTCGTAGGTATTACAGGTACCTTCATTCGTAATTAGTAAAATTCTTAACTTCGTAACTTACCAACAGAAAAAGATATATGTATAAGCAGTGTAGCCGATATTTTTAAATCTTGGTGACTGCGATCACCAAGCCGCCAACAAGTCCAAAGATTATGATAAAACAGGAACTGTTAGAGCAATAAGTACTAAAGTAAGATTGTGAAACTGATGGTGCTATACGAAGTGTATAGCTCCGTCCTAATATTAACATTACTTTAATATTGCGATTAGGCTTTCAGGAGTTCTAGACAGAGAATCGCAACCGACAACATTATTTCTATGTTGGACAGCCCGATTCAAGATTTTTGACGTCTCGGAACATCGCGCGCGTCATAATGAGCAGTAAATGCAATTAGGAGGAAACTCCACGATTAAAAAGTAGTAGTCGTGGGTCGTTGTCGAATTTTTTGACGACGAAACGCAACCGTTTTTTCTATAACGAAAACTAGTCCTCGAAACGGTCTTCGTTCGCAACCGGTTTCATTGTATGGGGACGGGCAACGAATGACGACGCAGGACGGTCGAACGACGTAAACTCTTCCTTCTCGTCGACGGTCATCTCGAAGACGAGTGAAATAGTTGCGGACCTGCGCTGCGGTTACTTAACGTTTCTCGTTTGATTGCAATAGATTTTTCTTAATTTAAATGAATGAACTTCCCTTCATACTTATCCAGGCTTAGGAGTGGCTGGTATAGATTTTTATGCGCGCGCATTGAATTATTATTGCAAACTAAAAAAATCTAAACAAAAACTGTCACCCACGCGAGCCGCGTAGCGAGCGTCGCCGTCGCGACTTGTTGCCATTTAATCAAATTTTTGTAAACAACTTTACACTCTATACCAACGGCATAAGATACACAGCAATGACTACCGCGTTGCGAACGAGACGAAACATCAAAAAAATAAGTTGACTTTCACAATATTCGACTGTATTGCGGTATAGTAGTAATAAAGATGATTTTATTATATCAAAGACCAAAACGAACGGAACGAGCGACGACGTTGCAATCATCTCATTACGTTCTAGGCTCTATCGTCATAGACTTTAAGTACAAATTCGCGTCAAACAATCCAAGGACTACTTGCGCGACGAAGACTGCTTCAGAATGAAACGTAAAACGGTTCTATCGTCGCGGGACACAAAACGGTCTTTTAAAACGGTTCGTCTTTGCAACGACCATGGCTAAAAAGTAGGTATTTGCTCTCTCACTCTATCTATTGCTCCACCAACAGGGCGTGATAGAGACAACTCGTGCCTTAAAAACCTATTAAATTACATAAAAACATCGTTTCGTAGCACCCTGGTTTCTTTTCCACAATTTGAGTGAGCAATTTATTTTTTCATTAAAAATTAAATAATGAAGTCAAAATTTTTTTGATGTTCGAACACAGCGGAAAATTTAGTAATTTTTTTAGGATTTGAAAGTTTGTAATATCTCGTTAAATAATTAATTTATGAAAAACGGGAATAACATAGGGACATGCCAATAGGGGCCATAGATGTTTAAAAAAATGCTCTACTGTCATTATTCTTTATTTTTTTTATTGGATAGGTATTAAGGACCTTTTTTTAGAAGGGACGTAGATAAATACTGTCATAATCTGAATAACATCACAAGTACAGTATTTTAGTATTTCGTTTGTATGGGAGACTAACATGTCGCCGGCTGGTCGCCGCCGGCCTCTGCGGGACCAGCCGGCGGTAAGAGAGAGAGGTAAAGTTCCGAGGTACGCATACGGCTAACTTCACGACCGCCGCTAAGATTGAATTATATACTATTTAAACTATACCATTTTCATTCTATTCTAAGTGCAAGTTTAGAACTACTACTTACGTGGTGTATAATATCAGTAGCTGCGTAGAAACTCTCATGCGGATCAGGTCGCTTCATCATGTACGGACGAGGGAACTCGGAGTCTTCGCAAATTTCTGTTGGCAACGAAGTTTAGTCAATTTGTTGAATTTAAGCATTTAAAGAATATACCAATTAGATATACTTCCAACGTGTTAATAAAAAAGTACAAAACCTCATTGTGATCATGAATATTAACAATTTTTACTATGAGGCCAACTCTGCAACTCAACCAAAAAAACAGCTGTTTCATACAAATTGTCAATACCTACTCGATCAGAACTCCGGCGACCGCCGCGTACTTACTTTGTGACCGGGTCCCGATCGCAAATCAAGTGTACGTGCAGTTGAAGTGCAGTTGACGTGCAAAACCGTTTTTGATAACGCGCGGCTTTGACAGTGCGACAACGTTTTCTGTTCCGGTGATAATCTTTGGAACTAAACAGTTTTTATACGACAGTCTATTTTGACAGCTCATTTCGTATTGCAAGTGGTTCCTCTGTCACGGATGTCACCGGATCAGACAGGATTGTAGGACTATAGATTTGCGTGACGTGTGCGTCGTTATGTCATTACGGCAATACGAATTCAAACGTCAAGACCCAAACGCGATGAAGACGCGCTGCATAGAATTACGGCGATTGGCCCGTGGAACAGCTGAATTTTAATTGTTGAGTTGCAGAGTTGGCCCCATAGTAAAAGTTGAAGTCAATTGTCATGTTAAGGGCTGCGGTTCAAACACGTTAAGTTTTATCGTCTGCCGTTTAGTTTGCGCGGAGTGATTTGCATTCTTCATCATCATCATCACCATTGCTGCTTTACTTTTCAGAAAAGCATATTCTCACTTTGAAAAAAAATATTTTTTGATGGCTAAATGATTATAACGTTACTTTTATTAGAATTTTCTTTTAGACGGCCTTTTAATTTGTTCCCAATTCGTACTCAATTCTTAATACATAACTACTACTGACTTACAATTATGACTAAATGTTAATAGTTACCGTGAGTTTTAATCACGAAAGTTAATCATTTTCAAAATGCTTTGTTTAAATTAAACGAAGACCATAAAATGAGACCACCTTAAAAAGCATACTAACATAAAATAATCGTGGTCTTGTGTTTTAATTAAGTTTCTAGTCTCATCTTACTTAATTTAGAATAAGTTCCAAACAAACAAGAAAAGAGAACTAAATTATATTCCTCATCTGTTTGACTAACGAAACCATTAATAGGTTGAATCTATTTTATGCCTTACAAGTTTTATAAGGCAGATTTCAAGGTTGTCTGAAAATTCAGCCAAAGAAACAATTTGCTAAGTTCAATCAATAATTTTTGATTACTGTTAACGAATATTATTATATACTCGAGCAAGGCGATATTTTTCCGTGAGAATAAGATATTTCCCGAGGTAAAAAGTAGCCTATATATATTTTAATCTATCTTTGTGCCAAATTTAATCCCAAACAGTTTAGCTGTTTCGAAGTGATTGAATAATAAACATCCAAACTTTGCATTAATAATATTAGTAAGATTATGAGAAACGCATCATTAATTTAAAATTTAAAACTAAACAAAGACAGATTTGACGGCGACTGTAGCTTAGCTTAGTTTATGTGTATTGCAACCCACTACCACTGGACTAAATACTAAACTCTCTAGGATAAAAATATGAATTTATCACATTTTGCTTGCTTGCTGCTTCAAATCAAAATAAAAAGATCATAACGATTGCATAAAAAGTACTCAGTCGTCTATGAAATATCATCCAATTTGTTTTTTTACAGATAGGTCCTTTTTATGTCTTTTGACGTCGTCCTAATGCGGTAAGGGCAATTAATACGATTATTAAGAGGCTGTTAGGGAGTTTAAATCTCGAGTATAAAGGGG
This sequence comes from Crambus lathoniellus, assembly GCA_949710035.1. Lineage (NCBI taxonomy): Eukaryota > Metazoa > Arthropoda > Insecta > Lepidoptera > Crambidae > Crambus > Crambus lathoniellus. The sequence goes on from OX453296.1 coordinate 53,547,317, forward strand.
AGAGAATCTCCCCTCCTAATATCAAAGAAGAGCAAAAATGTTATAAGATGACTATTCAGCGTTAAAGAGAATGCATCAGAATGTTTAAAGTCTCTCGTCATATGATCGGCTATTTTCTGGCGTACGGCGTGAGGCGTTCAGGAGCGGAAAATCTCCACCATTAAGCTGTACTCGGGGGCATCATCTTTTCAATATGGCGCCGGAACAATGGCCGCCGTTCGGATGTCCGGCCGGCGTAACGAGCAAGCCTCCATCTTCGAGTTTTCTTTTCAACGGGAACTAATATCAGCGTTCGATCTTATGGGTATTGTTTAAAAACATTATTAAATTATTAAATATTTGTAAAGGGTTTTATGCTAGTACATAGAGACCCTGACCATCTAGTTACATTTCTTCGAATTGAAAAAGTCACCTTATACATACATATAACAAATCTAAAATAAGTTTTAAGTAAAAATTTCATTTTTGTGAAAAGCTTTTTTGCTGACTGTACTTTAATATTGTATTGTCATCTATAACCAAACCTATATACAAAATTTCAGCTCCATCGGACACTGGGAAGTGGGTCAAATTAAGCTTGCAAGATCTGTCTCCCACTAACTAACTAACATGGCAAGTTAATAATAAGTTTTTAGTAAAAATTTCATTTTTATGACAAGCTTTTTTGCTGACTGTACTTAAATACGGTATTGTCATCTAAACCAAACCTGTATAGAAAATTTCAGCTCCATCGGCACTGGGAAATGGGTCAAATTAAGCTTGCAAGATTTGTCCCCCACTAACTAACAAGCTAACTAACTAACTAACTAACATGGCAAGTTAAGAAAAAGCTTGTAAAAAGCTTTTAATTAGATTGGTTTGCTTTGATCTATTTACCCCTTCACCGACAAGTGGTAAGCCGTAGCAATATGGCAATACCACGAAAAACTGTCGTTATGGTAACCGTTATCGTGATCGTATTATTTTGTGTGAAAACCATGGAGCTAGACTACATACTGAGGTAACTGGAGAGTGCAGTACTAACACTTTTTTGTGACCACAAATTACACGGTGGCTGTCTTCCGTCTCACCTACACTTTGAAAAAAATACGTAAAGTCCTTGTCAGATAAGTCTGCGCGTGACTGGGGCGTTTTTGGCGCTAGTTACAGTTCACTTTTTGTTCTAAGATTGTGGTAAGTGATTATGAGTGTGAGTATTCGATTTTTACCGCGCGCAGACTTATCTGGCGCGCACTGGTCATATGAGACAACTGACAGCCACAACATACTAAATGTCAAATTTACTGGTCACACTTTTTTATTCAGGGTGAAAACTCCAATATTAAGTCTAGCTCCATGGTGAAAACCAAAGCACTCTTTCGGTCGTATAGGGAACTGAAACTAGATCAAGGAATTTATAAGTTTGAACCCTATACATATTTGACAGCCAGCACTTTGACAGCTTTTAAAGGAGGTACAGTGCCACAACCTTTTCTATTTCGGTGACAGTGGCGCTACGTACGTTTTTCTTTTTTTTGTAGCAATTTAACCGGCCCTGACTTCTAAGAACTTCAGCCGCCAGCAGCGCTATGGTTGGACATCAACTTGACAGCAGAATGACATTAAAAAAAAACACGCTAGTTTCACATTTTGGCCACCGGCACAGCAAAGTTTGTGGCACTGTACGAGTACATATAGTTTAGTATTCGATTATCATAATAATATATTTTTTTATGCTATAGCTATACTAGGAACATACTTCTGTGTTGTAGTTGTCTTGTGGCGCTACAAGTGAGGTACCTCTAGTTTGGAACGACAGATCACGCTGCAACACAACACACTGCATTAATATGTTTCTAATCACGCTATCCTCCTTACCAAAGCCATCTTCTATCTCACTCGTTGCACTTGTACAAGCAGCCGAGAAATAATAGCGGGCCATGTCCTTACTAATAAACGTTGTGTAAAGTTACACCTGTTGTTTTCTCTGTCATCATTTAAGACAGCATAAGTGACAACTATGTTTTTCATTGTTGACCACTATGTTTACCTAGGACAGACAGTCCAGTTAGGTAAATCCAACTTTGAGAAAGAGATCTCTCGTCGAATCCAGCTCGGATGGGCAGCGTTTGGGAAGCTCCGGCATATATTTGCGTCCGAAATACCTCAATGTCTCAAGACGAAAGTCTTTGACCAGTGTGTGTTGCCAGTAATGACCTATGGAAGTGACACGTGGTCTTTTACTATGGGTCTCATAAGAAGGCTCAAAGTCACCCAGCGAGCAATGGAGAGAGCGATGCTTGGTATTTCCCTGCTCGATCGAATCAGAAATGATGAGATCCGCAGGAGAACTAAAGAAACCGACATCGCTCGAAGGATTGCATCATTGAAGTGGCAGTGGGCGGGACACATAGCGCGGAGAACCGATGGCCGTTGGGGCGGAAAGGTTCTTGAATGGCGACCGCGTGCCGGACGACGTTCCGTGGGCAGGCCCCCTACAAGGTGGACCGACGATGTGGTCAAGGTCGCCGGAAGCCGCTGGATGCGGGCAGGGCAGGACCGATCGTTGTGGAGATCCTTGGGGGAGGCCTATGCCCAGCAGTGGGCGTCGTTCAGCTGACATGATGATGATGATGAAGTGACAACAACATATTTACACATGGTGGACTTAACATTACACCAGTAAGGGGGTATGTATAAAACCAAATCGTTTTTGGCTCGCGTCACACACCATAACACAGAAGTATATATCCCCTGTATATTAAACGGTTTTGAAAGAATGTCGTAAAAAGAAGTTTTGAATTTGTTTAGGAACTAAGTTTACTTATTATCCTTTTAAAAGCATTTTTTAAAGTATTTTTTTTATCCAAAAATGCGTAGCACTTTGCCTTCATCACACCTGACGTTAAGTGATGATAAGGCTAAAGCTGGAAACGCACTACTCCCGGAATACTAAATTAATGAGTAACTGGCTATCTTATCACGTAACTGCCGAACACAACAATGCTGACAACATCGTTGTTAAGGCGTCAGACTTGGATAAGATGGTGGTAGCTAGCCAGGCGGACTAAGAACAAGTCCTACTACCAACAAACCGAATACAATAGATACGAGAATGTACCCCCATTGGGAATCGAACCGTCGTGACCTCTGGGTCTGGTCCCGGTGCTGTGTATCACTAGAACACAGATGCGGGTTGTATTATTGTAAAGTCTTATCTTAACTGTGTAGTTTAACTATTGTACCTATATCTTGTTTAGTTCAATAACAAAAGTAGTTTTTTAGGCACCACACCCGGCATAGCATGCACATTTCTACGGTGGTGACGTGTGAGGCGGGTCGTTACGTTCCCTAAAATATGGTTGAGCGAAGCGATGGCTGGTTCATGCGTCATGCTCGTGAACGGGTGCTGCCAGTGGGAATGGGTCTGCTCTTATCTGCTTGCCTTAAAATGTGTTTTCTTTTGTTTTTATTAATTTTATTAAGAATTACATTTGAAACATGTATGGCGCAACTTGCAATATATAGTAGAATTGTCTTTTGTTTTTAACTAATATTAAAGCTTGAAGTAGAGTTCCTAAGTAATTGAAAATTGTACACCGCTATGATCATTAGTTCGCCTATACTTAACTGTATTTATCATAACCTATTGTGTAATTGTGACGGAAACTGACCTTAGTCATACCATGTTAAGGTCATTTTTCAATTTGACGACTCTGTATGAAACAAAACAGGGAGAAAAAAACAACCCTTGGAGTTTCTTGCCATTTCTTCTCCAAGGTCTCCCGCTGTAGGGTTTGCGAACCGATGGCGTAGCTTCTATGACGTTCACAAGTATTGTAAATAACAATCTAAATTGAATAAACAAATTTGAATCTTGAATCTTTGAATAGGTATAGTTAAGGAAATCATTAGGCCGTTTCGTTACAGCTATTCAGGAAAGGGCTGTGGGGAAGTAACAATCTCGGGGCAAGTGCACTCGACTGCCACGAGTGCAGCTGAGGGCAAGTCGAGTGCAAGCGAGCTAACTAGCTCGGGGAAAAACAGAGCTAATAAGCTGATTCCATAAAACAACCCCGATTTATTTGTGGGTCAAGCTGCATGACTCATGAAATTCATGATGCTATTTAAAAAAAATGATTTTATTTTAATGTTGTGGATACCAATAAGTTAAATACATTTCACTGTTATCATTATTATTGTATGTATTTAGTTCGGTGAGGCTATTGTTATAAATTAATAAAATAAGTTTTTGTAAAAATTTCATTTTCATGGCAACCTTTTTTGCTGACTGTACTTTAATATTGTATTGTCATCTAAACCAAACCTGTGTACAAAATTTCAACTCCATCAAACACTGGGAAGTGGGTCTAATTAAGCTTGCAAGATTTGTCCCCCACTAACTAACAAACTAACTAACATGGCAAGTTAATAAAAAGGTTGTAAAATATAAAAAGTAACTAATGTTTTCAGCTCGAAACTAAGAAGAAATTGTACTTACCTACTATAGCATATAGTATTCAGATATTATATTCTATTTGTAAATATTAGAAACAATTACACAAATACGAACTCATATTATTATTATTCACCTGCTAAATCAATTTTTGCCAGTTGTTACCTACGTTTATCTCTCATAAAAAAAAAAAATATACACAAGCCAGGAAAGAGCTACAGCTTTAAATGTAATTTATTTACATTTAAATTATTATCTCGCTTTTTTACTTTTAAAAATTAGGTACTTGAGTACATATTATTTAGTTTAAAAACTGGTATATTATCCATGCTACCAATATTAATATGAAATTAGGTAAGTATGTTTATTGCTTACTTACGCAAAATCGGCTAACTAATTTGGATGAATCTGTGCTGAAATCTAGTTGTATGCTTTAGAATAACATAAAATTATAATATTTATTTATTTTTTAGATGTCTTCAAGGACAGGTCCTTTGAAAACATATTAGGTTCCCGCGAGATTATCCCAATCTAGTCCGAAGGAGAATACAAGATATACGATGAAACGAGCTTACTCGGGAGATGCCAATTTAATGTATTGTTAATGCTCGCGTTATTCTATAGAATAGACTATCCACAGCCGAATGTATGTTACTCTGAATAACAATTCGATTCCAGCCATATTCCAGCTAATTAAAAAATGTTCCAATTATACTTGTGAAGGTATCTTCTAATAGTAGGTACTTAGTGGTACTTAGATTAGGCTCGCAGTGAGCGGCTGACTGTCCGATGACTGATTCTGAGCGGCGCAGTGGGCCTACTGAGCGGAAGACCGCGAGCATCGTTCGCTGCAAAGTCGCTCACAGAAAGAGCGGCAAGCAAAATGCCGCAAACCGCGTACAATAAGCCAAGAGGTTCGAGTGTAAGATAGTAAATACGCATAGTATCGCGTTAACGTAAAATTATGACTGATAGATTGTACCTTATAATAAAGCAATAAGCGTTAGAATACCTATAATTCTTCTTAACGCGAGCGCGATTATAACGTTTGCACACTGACAAATTTACAGATTACCTACTCAAATTTAAAATATACGAAGAGGTCAACTAGAGGCCAACTGTTAGCACCTAATATACAATTTTAAATATAGCTTTTTAATTAGAATACCTTAGTTTAAAATTCCCTAATGTGGCTACAAGGGGGCTCCTGCCCTAATGTTCGTTGGTGATATCCGCTTCATTTCATGCTACTATCTCGAATAAGATCGATTGATGTTTGCAATGTTACCAGATATTGGTAATTATTTTGTATCCTACATACTAATTGATTAATGGTTGATTACATTATTTACATTGTCACGTAGGCGATATCAATCGGAAATGAGCAATTAAAATTATGAATGTTTAATATCTTCGAATGAAGCGTACTCATAATAATATAAAATTGATAATAATATGAGATTAAACTTAAAAAAAAGCTAGTTGAGTAGTATGACAAAGGAAAATGCAAAATTGTAGAAAGGTAAAATAGGTTTGCTGTTTTATGTATTCTGTAGCCCTAGCACGAAAAACTGTTGTTATGGTAACCGTTATCGTAATCGTATTATTTTGTATGAAAACCAGAGCAGCGCCTCTTTCGGTCGTATAAGGAACTGAAATTCAAAACATATTTGACAGCAGCTCTTTGAAAGCTTTTGAAGGTATAGGTTACTATTCGATTACCAATAAAATAGTTTTTCATGCTGTAGCCCTAGTAAGAAAAACGGTCGTTATGGCTGGGATTCCCAAAAGTTGGGAAAATAGGGTATTTTAAATTATGGATTAATCGCAAATCACAAGTACTTAAAATTTGGAAAAAATATATGTTATATTACAGTTATTTATCTAGTGCTTCCGTCTGTTTTTTTTTCGATTGGTAATATTTTACTGTGTCAAATAAAATCTCAAACATCCGTCTAATCGTAATCCAAATATCCTACTACTAGCTGTATACTTGGTTTAAGTTAATGAAAAATATACGAAAATAATTGTCTTTAAATTGCCGAGGGGTTCCAGTCGTCATAAGTTTAAAAATTTTAATTGAATTTTAAGTGATTTTCAATTCGCGGGGCGCTCGCGAGTTCACAGTTCACTGCCGGCTGCCGCTGCGTCCGCGTGAAGCGTATCGCGCGCTGCCGAGCAAGCGTTAGCGTGCCTATTTCGGTCGGGAATCATCGCCATATGGTATAGTCCGTTCGGTTAGATAGTGTCAGTACCCGCATGGCATTGTGGCTCTTGCTATAAAATTCTTACTAATGCAGATATAACTAATACGCTAATACACACAAGTTGGATACCAAAGTCAATTAATTATGAAAATTTGGATATTTTTATATAAAAGGAATTTAAGTAAGTGATTTACAAATAACGTTTATTGTGATCGTTTTATTATGTATGAAAATCAGAGCAGCCGCGCCTCTTTTGGTCGTATAATGAACTGAAATTAATACATATTTCACAGCAGCACTTTGACAGCGTTTGAAAGACGGTTTATAGTTTACTATTCTATTACCATAAAAATAGTCGGTATAGTATACTATTCTATTATACCATAGTAACAATACTTTTCAAAGCAAAACTTTAAGGCGTTGCTTGTCCTAATAGAACGCGACTAGGTACTACTTCTAATAAGACAAAGCCATAAACATAGAAAGATAGCTTTCAAAAAAGTAACAAAATTGTGACCCGCAGTAGTTTGTTCATTTACAAAGCGGCATTGTTTACAATTAGGGTCTGGCCCCGGATTAAGTATCCCAGACTTTATTACTCTTTTCATTATTATCTGTTTGTACACCCACCCGCATTGAAAGGCAATGTTGCCACAGGGTATTTTTTGGAACGCTGAATCATTGTAAATAACATGATGGTAGCTAAAAGTAAACAGACTGAACTGAATCAGAATTTTCCCTTTGTGATTCCGCTATTACAGGGGCAGCGTTTAAAAATAGTAAAAGAGTTCTATTATGCTCGTTTGGTATGTTCGTATTGTGATCTGTAGGGGAGGAAAAAAAAGGTTATAGTAAGGGCCTTTGCACACCTGAATTACTCATAGACGCCGTAAAATACACGCTGTTCGACGCGCGCGTGTCACTCGATATCGATACATAAGTGTGCCGCAAAAAAATTGCGGCCTAAAAGAGCAGTTTTCTGCTCTGCAGGAAAATAAGTGCACCGCCCGTATGGAAACGGAACCAAAAGAGTCTATGTTCTTTAAAGATATTGTAATCTGAGGTAATTTAAAGATATTTATCTAGATTTCTGGATATATAAAAAAATTATTAATTCTAAGGAAAAATGATCTGGGACAAGTCTTTGGACACCATTGGATGTGACCTTTTTTATAAGATTCTTAATGTTAGTTAGTTTGTAAGTTAGTTAGTGGGGGACAAATCTTGCAAGCTTATTTTGACCCACTTTCCGATGTCGGATGGAGCCGATATTTTGTATACAGGTTTGGTTTAGATGACAATACAATATATAAGTACAGTCAGCAAAAAAGCTTGTCATGAAAATGAAATTTTTACTAAAAACTTATTTTAATCTTGTAGGTAGGTAATTATTGTTAGATCGTTGATAAATGTAGCCGTCGACGCGTGATTTTTTACGACGCTACTAAAAGTCGCGGTGTACATTGGCTCTATTGTGCCTACTCCCTGTTTGAGGGAGATGTTGACTGTTGACTCGACTTGCCTCAAAGACAAAGGGTTGCACGATACACAAATTGGACTATTCACTGTTATTGGATGAGCGGCGTTGATTGATATAATTGCGAAAGCTCTCTGTTACATTGTCGATTACGAGCGAGCTCTTTGAGAAAATTTCGAGGTAATTTATTTGAACGTATTAAAACACCTTGATGACAATACAAGGACGAGTAGATAAATTTCTAATAAATTTTGATACGGAATAGAATTTCGTTATAACATAATTAAAAAGAAACATGTAACACATGCAATGTGTACGATTTACATGAACATTATTATGTTACTTTTGCTAACTATGCAAACGCCACGCACGCGGGCGCGTCTTAAACCCTGTAGTGACCTTCAATTTCATAACAATAAATAAATATTTCCAGCCAGTGCATTATAATACATCAACCGAAACAAAACATAACAGAAAATAATTGCCTATTTAATTAACTTTTGATTGTGACATTTATATTAATACAAACTATTTTTATATCTGCTACATACACCCAGACCCGAGGAAATATTTAAAAGGTCTTTTTTTTTAATATTTACCCGACCGGGAATCGATGGACCAATGGCGCCAGACATAGCACAAACATTTGAACAAATGTTTGGACACATGTGTAGCACGGGTATTTGAGTATTTGTTCAAAGCTTTGATAAAATACTACAGTACTTTGCCATGTCAGAAGGCAAAGTCTGCAAAGTCTTTATTTCTCAAATATTTGTCTATGTCTGGCGCCGGCATAATACCAATGCTATTTCCTTCAAGAGTGGGGGGCTGGTGACTGCAGTGGTGGAGGAGCCACTCGCGATACAAAATTAGCTGTCAAAATAGTAGGATAAAAAGTTTTCTATATCAAAAATGAGGTCCGATAAGTTAACAGCACACTTCTATATCGTTAACTCTACTTTTTAAGAGCCATTTCGCATTAAGAGCCATTTTGGCAGTTGTCTCGCTCGCACAATGCAACATTTTCATAGATTGTGGAAAACACATTGTGTTTTGTTTCATTATGTCCCTACAACTGAATGTTACGGATATTTTGTATAAGTTATTTTATTAATTCAATTGAGTATTGGTTAGAATTAGGAAGAAAATGTACGATAACTTTAAGCTCGTAGTTCTATTATTATTACAGTATTGACAGTGTTGAAATATGTTTAATAATGTATACCTATCTAATTGCGTTGTAGGGACATAATGAAACACTTTTCTAAAAAACACAACGTGTTTTCCACAATCTTTAAAAATGTTTATTGTGCGAGCGAGACAATTGCAAAGTGCGAAATAGCTCTTAATACCAGGCTAAAAAGTGTAAAATAAATCAAGTAGTAGGTAACTGTAAAACTTACCATTGTATTCGTTCTGGTCATGTGTCTCGCGTTTATCACGGCGACCGAGGGTCTCCCTCCATATGTTGTACGGCTCTCTGTAATCCTCGTCAACAACCGCAGGCCTGGAAACAAAGATACATTTTTATTCCACGTAACACAAAAAGCGTATTAAACGGCTTTCCTTTTTAAAGTGTACTAATTCAATTAAAGCACGTACAAAATTCGTCTTTTTTAACGTACAAATGCTCGGTCTACACGGCTTAAATGTTGGGGCCATTTCAAATATTTGCTGACGGTGCGTCGGCTTTAAAAAACGTTACAGTTGTTTTATTGTAATTATGCTTAATTCTATTGTTTTAGACGGTTCAGAAGAGTAATTGTTAAAATGTATTTATTTCTTTTTTTTTATTAGTGAGACGATCACGACTTTGCTTTGGGAAACTGAAGTACACAATACGCATTGATTTATTGCATAACGCAGAAACAGGTATGTGGTAAGAAGAAACACTAGGCGATTGAATTGAAAACCATTGTAATAGTATATTATGATACAAGTGAGCTAAGATTGCTCATTATACACGAGGCTGTGGGTTGCGTAAATCAGCCGAGTGTCTAGTGAGTAAGTTGCTCACGAGTTTCATACGCACTTTTTCAACACACTTGCGAGAAAAAACAAACATTTATTGCATACATATTGTATTATCCTAATATTAGCTAAGGGAAAAAGGGCGCAAGTTTTTTTTTGCACGCGCCAAATGTAAGTTAATTGATTACATACAGCCATACAGCCTACTTCAAAATAATTATAATAATAGTGATAAAATGCAAATGTTGAAAAAAATATTGTGATTTATAAATAATTTGATAATAATATACTTATTACGTTTTTTTGTCTTAATTAGGGACACATTTATTTATTCTAAAAACGTAAAAGGATATTCAGCCGTATAAAACCTCTTTGTTGTTACAAAAAAAGAACTGTAAATATTACCCGGTGAAATTGAAAATGCTCTGTTTACTAGCATAATACTTGCAGTTAGGTACTAACTTAACTTTGTAGTATTACCCGGTTAAATTGAAAAGTCTCTGTTTACTCGCATATAATTTGCAGTTAGGTACTTACTTAACTTTGTAGGGATAATTCTATTACGCAACTAGTACTATAATATTATTATGCACGCGTGTGTTATAGTTCGGTTTATGGCCCTAAGATCGATGTGTTAAGGCTCACTTTATGAGCAAGTGTGTTGAAATAGTAGTTTATGTGACTGTCGCATAATACCAAGTTATGTGCAGTCTCATACACTACTTTATCTACACTCATTACATTTATTATATATTTCAAAAATAAAGTAAATCAATACTAATTATAAAGTGTGAATTGGTGCCAAACCCCATTCATAGGAGTCTATACGGTCTATTCCTTCTAAATTCAAAATTCTAATTTAAAAAAAGTTTCTGATTGTTGCCGGCTAAAGACGGGCTTGAAAGAGTTGGAAGTCAGGGCCGGTAAATCCTACGGTTGCCATGGAGACTGTAAAATTAAGAAATATAAGTGTTTTATAATGAGTGACAGCTGTATCCGGGTGTTTCATAATGGTCATTATGCAACACCCGGATACAGCAGTTTTATTTTTTAAGTTGCCTATGGCTTAAAGTGTATCAATATACGTTCAGGCATTAGTTCATAATTCGAATATTATAACATGAGTGTAGATAAAATCTATTACTGTCGCGTAGTGCCCAAACAACATAGCGTAGAGCGCGATAGAGGTAACTGCATCTCGAACCGAACATACAGCAACTAAAAGTGCACAAAATGAACGTTTCGTAGTTCTCTGATTTCTTTTCCAAAACTTGACAATTTAATAATCTTCTTCATCAATAAATCAAACAAAGCCATGTTCCTATGTTTTTTCATTTTTTATATAATATTCCTGTTTTCAGCATGTTTGAACACAGCGGAAAATCAGGCTAATTATTTATAGTCCAGTCAACGAATGCTCCAAAAAAAGTAGGTATAGAGGGAAATGCTTGAAACACAATTTATTATGTCCGTTCGAGTCAAATCTTGTAACCTAAATTTGACCCACTAGTGTACGATTAAACTGAAATTTTGCATACAGGTTTGGTTTGGATGACAATACAATATTAAAGTAATGTCAGCAAAAAAGCTTGTCATAAAAATGAAATTTGACAAAAAAGTTAAAGACCAATATTGTTTCTAAATAAGATTGTTTGATAACTTGAATTAATTTTCTTAGCAACGTTGCTGTGAGATATTACTCGTTAAAACCGGTTAGGTTACCAAAGGGTATTGAATTCGCACTCACCGCAACATGTGAATGGGTGGGCAATTAGCCAGAGCTAATGCTAGCCTGGGAGCCCGGCGGTTGTTGCGCGCGTTCGAGTTGCCGCGTAGGGAGGGGCAGAATGGTTTCTTCAGGACATTTGGTATTCTACGCCTAGTCTTCTTCGCTAGAATGACAGCCGTCGCCGCTATAAAAGCCCCGCCTCCAACCAGAGCACCGCAAGCCAACCCCACAGACACCCTCAACGAAGAATTGCGCTTCTTCCTCGAAGAAGGTGGCGTATCAGTCCTGTAGTACTCATCCAAGAACTCCGTCGAAGTATTCACCACAATAGGAACTGTTGACAAAAATATTAGTATTGAAATAACACAATTAGACAGAGATGGCGGAAAGTGCTTTTTGATGTATCAAGTATTTCGTTGGCACTTGATTGATTAGAGAAAGTTTCGACAGTTATTTGTTGTTCTTTCCCGATGTCCCAACACTTTATTGCTGAAAGTTACTTTCGTACTCCACGACATTGAATCTATTATATTAATAACACCATATGTATCATAAGATACAATAAAGAATTGGCTTTTTTTTACCCAAAATTTGTTTTTTCTCTTTCTATATGTCCAAGGTTTGAAACCGTCTTATGTTTGACTCTGGTAGACTATAGACTGCAAAGCAATTCCATAAACTATAATAATAAACAGCAATCTCGATTGCCGAAAGTTATTAGGAGAGCAAATTTGATATCTAAGTGAATAATCGTTGTTTGTGAACTGTAGATAGATATATTAGGCGATGGTGTAGTATTGAATGAGGTAAAACAACGGCACGAAGACTAAGACAATACAGAGAAATGAATAGGTGTCGGCCCCAGAACTAATTGTTGGTCGACAATGGTGTGAAACTTAGCTGGATCCTGCGTTTTGTATCTCAATGAGACCGACGGGACGAGGCGCCTTATTGTGTGATGTTTATCTGATTGTTAGCTCGCTTCGCATATTAGCTCCAAAGGAATGATTTACAGAGAAGCGAGTTTGCCGCTTAACATGTGAAACACCTACTTAATTTAGTAATTTCCATTTCCGCTTGGCGGGGTTGTTTTTGAATGTGTTTCAGGCAAATAGTGTTGAACTCGTTGTTAATTAAAACTAAACTTCAGCATTTTCGGAAATGTTGTGCAGTTTAATTTTATTTTGTTAGTTCTGAAAACATAGCTAGACTAATTGAAATACTTATGATTATGTTTTAGCCCGGTCTTACGTTACAAAGCTACTGACGTCTGGTATCCTACGCCAGTTGCGGTGACGACGACAAGTCATTTGTATTGTACCTACTGTGTGTCATATAAGTATAGTACGAGATCCGGTATAAGGTAAAATCTACACTCATCTGTTATAATTCAAACAAAGAATAATTATAAACAAGAGTAACGGGACTCAACGCGACATTTATTATGAAGTACATATTATTATGTAGGGCAGGCGTACCGGTTTTGGCCACTGTACCGGTTTTGGTCACTTTTCACTTTAAAGTTATATAAATAGGAATTAAATAATTATTGCTTATATTTATTAATGGCGAATAAAAGATTGGACTTTTAGTTAATAATTACAGCACTTAGCTTTTTTATGTAGTACGATATTTTAGAAATAAACACGTGTTATGTTTCAAAGTTAACATTTTGTAAAATTCTTAAGCAAAATGTTAAGGGTAAAGGTTTTGTAAAATAGTTTTTTTCTACAATAAAATTATTTTATGGTTATTTTATATCATATTGGAATATGTTTCTTCTAGGTGGATTAAGTGTTGTTTTTTCACTGTTCTTACAAAAAGTTGGGAAACAATAAGTGGCCAAAAGCGGGGCTAGAAATTTTAACATTGTGCCACCTTTGGCCACTTTGGCATTAGTAGAAAGTTTCCAACCTATCATAAAGTTCATTTATTTTAAAAGACTCACAATTCACTTTTGTTAGCTAACGTACTAGAAAATAAGCGGATTGAGGCTAGTGTAGGCTAGTGCCTTTACTAGCCTCAATCCGCTAATTTTCTTTTAATTAAGTGATAAAGGTATACTCATAAAATTGTAGTAAGGAGCTAGCTGTGATTGAAATACTATTTCATGTAGTGTTTTAGTCCAGAACTCTAATAAGACATCAATTAAGCATAAACTCAAATTATAAATATAGTAATTTTATGAAAGTGGCCAAAACCAATGCAAACGGTGTATTTGGCCCCCTCCGCAGAATTTGTTCTAAATAAAAAAAACTATTGTTTTTTTTTACTTTGTAGATTGTACCCTTAAAGGTCGATAACTTATCTATAACTCTACATTATAAATTTTCTCTAAAATACTTAAGATCATTAAGCACTAAGCGGTTAAAAGTGAAAAAATCCTTAAAGTGGCCAAAACCGGTACGCCTGCCCTACTTACAGCTTGACGTGGTCACAAGCAGACAGACAGTCTGTCTACTCTTGTTTATAATTATAATGGAACGCGAAAGTTTAAAATCTTATACAAAGAATAATTGCTAGATAGTATCTATAGTATCTAGTAGATACTGCCTAAATTAATGCTTCGCACATGCGTTGCCTAATTAAATCCTGTGCCTATGATCAATCAATATCAAAAGAGAATAAGTACTCAAAAAACCCAGGCTCAGCGCAAACGAAATGTTCCTTAAATTATAGGTAAACATGAAGTGCGCTGCATAGAGGGAATCATAGAAAGCAATGGTTATGTTTGAAGTTTAGCTCAAGTTGATGTATAAACAAGCAACTACGCGTTGTTAATATTATCCCTCATAAGTTATTTAATCAATCCAACCAATTATGGTTGTCCTATAAAAAAGTGTTTTCAATTCACTGTTGGCTAGATTTAAAATATAAGTAAGTATTTTCTTTTGTATTTTTGTCTGTTTTGAAGCAAATTAATATGGTTAGATTGTGAATAAAATAAGCTTTCGTTTGATATGTAAATCAATTTAATAACTTATAGGTACATTAACTTATGTTTACTTACAACTTTATACCTGAAAAATTCAAAATTAGCGATAGATTTCGATTGTTACCTCTATTCAGTATTTAGTTACTCATGCTTACCTACATATAAACTTATGGAACATTTTGTTTGCGCCGAGCCTAGGTTTCTCATTGAACATTCCCCTTTGATTCAGCAACTTATCCTAATTATACATCATTATGCACCGAACTTAGCCAGGAAACCCATGTGCACTGTATAACATGCTTACGTAGACTTTTGAATAAAAAATGACTTATGCCCGAATACAGGGCCGCTCCGACCCCCCATAGCGCCTGTGTGCGAAACCTATGAAGCGCCTCTTTTTTTTCACGAATCTTAATTATCTTACTGTGAAACATTAAGATAATTAAGATACGTGAAAATACTTATTTTTATTTCTTTTTGTTAATTTTATTATTTAATTAACCGAAATAAATGTTCTCTAGCTATACAGGGTGACATCGAAGTCGTTAGCATCCTTTTAAAAATTATTTTTATAAAAAAATAAAACCGCCTTCTAAAAAACCACATCAAAAAAGTAAGAAATAATTCCTCACCAAATAAATAACGTAAGTACTTTGAAGTCGGAAAATAATGCAATTTTTTTTTTTAACTTTATTTTCTTCCAGGACCATCTGGTGTCACGCCAAATATTTATTCTGATTTAGAAACACACACGGACTTAATGGTGACGACGAAACTTAAACGATTTTTTTATAAATTTTAATTTGGTTTTAATTTTTGGTTTTATTTAAAATGTGTGACGAAATAAATGAAAAACATTAAGTTTGTATTGATTGACACCTATAAGCCCATTTAGAGACAAAAACATTTTTGGCCAGCTTTTACGTTCAAATACCCTTATGTGCATCGGTCGGATTGCGTTCATAAAGAGCGAACGCGCACTTGTGATTTTTCGGGCGATAGTTTGATCGTTCTCGGATAGTTATATGGCAGTGCGCGCGCTGACGATTAAACTATCGACTGATCAAACTATCGAAAATGACTGGCCGATAGTTGTACGATAAAACTATCGCACAACTATCGGCCGGGCGGTAATGTGCATGAAGGACTATGTGAGCGCGCGCACTGCATTCAACTAAACTATCGCCCAACTATCGGTAGACTGCGAATTCACTATCGAACTATCGAAAATAACTGGCCAATAGTTCTACAACTATCGGACAACTATCGCACAACTATCGGACAACTATCGCACAACTATCGGCCTGTGCATGAAGGACTATGTGAGCGCGCGCCCGGATTCAACTAAACTATTATCGACCAACTATCGGTCGAATAAAAATCACAAGTGCGCGCAGGCTCCCAAAACCACACTATCGGCCGAAAGTTTGATCACGATCGTCTTACGATTCCGACTAAACTATCGCCCGATTAAAAATCACAAGTGCGCGTTGGCTCAAACTCATTCAAGCAAACTCATGGCGGCTCTTTTGATTTTAACGCTGAGCTCGTAATTATTGTAAACTAAAACCAAAAGCATAAAATTAAACCCCAAACGTGTAAGTATATTATCTTGGGACACTTGTGCAATAAGCGCAGTATTATGTTTTGTTGTTTACGAGGCATTTGTTGCGCCTATTATACCTACTTACTTATCGGTATCCACTACAAAGAAATATGTTGTGTAAGTGTTACAAAAATAATTTCGATAGCGGCGCCCCTACTGTCTTGGCGCCTGTGTGCGCCGCACACTTCGCACACAGGGGCGGCGCGGCCCTGCCCGAATACTCGACCGCCGCTCAACTGTGGAAGCGTCTCAATCATCGCCTTTTTGCATTAAATGTAATAGGTATAAAAGAGATGCCATAATAATATGTTTAAGACGCTCTCAAAGTTGAGTTGCGTTCGACTATTATTCGGGCGTAAAATAACGTTTCTTTAACACCCTTGGCGCCCTACCCTTCGTTCTTAAGACTGTCTTGTCTAACACTTGCGCACCGTTTTCTATATATTTCATATGGCCAAATTAAAGCTCTGACCCACGCGATTTTTCTGATGGTTTAGGTTGGGAGTAGGTAAATAGTTTGTATGTTATTTTAAATGTTTGTTAGTATCGATAAATAGGCTTAGCGCTGAGCGTGTTAAATGCTTTGCATAAATGGAAGACTTTCAAAACGTACTTCGTTAAAACTACATGAATATGAAGTACTGAGTAGTTTAAAAATATTCTTTTATCATGCACTGTTGGAGCTCGGGTCTAGCTCGGAACAAATTTGATTATATGCGCCGACATGCGACTTTGAAGGAGACTCATTTTACCTGCAATGTCGGACTGAGTAGACAGTTTGCGTCCATCTGAGTAGTGGGTGCATTAAAGTTTTAAGTGCTGGGCACCTAATATAGCAGCTGCCAAATGAAATTATAAATACCTGACAACATCAGACAATATATTGATCAGATTCCGAAATAGGTACATTAAGCTTCAACACTTGCATTACGGATACCTATCAGAAACAACTGAGGTGGTATTTAATTTTTTTTCAGTTTACAATCATTGTTAACCACATTTTTATTATATTTAATAGGAAATATTAGAATAAATCGAACTCGGGACCTTTTACTGTCAGTGTGCATGCTTTGACCGCTAACGACTCCATAGTTCAGCGGTCAGAGTATTCGCCCGGATAGGGAAAGGCCCCGGTTTAGATTCCGGCGGTGTTATTTGGGAGATGAGTAGATTTTTCTAATATTTGCTTTTTAATAAAAATTGTGAAACGGGGGTATTATTTGTAATATACCTCTCAGTAGGTCCATTCTCCAGTCTCATTGTAGAGATACCTACTGATTATACTTACTGGGCCAGAGGTGGGTTTTGATCTTCAACCGAGACAAACATTAAAGAGATGAAAATATATGTGTAAAGCTAGAACACACACTTGTCTAGCGCAGTGTGTTGACGCGCGGTACGACGCGTATCGGTTTCATACATTTAGTATGGTTAGAAACACACTTATGCAGTGTGGCGCGACTCTCTCTGTCTCTGTCGTGTCCATACTAAGTGTATGAAACATACATTCTGGCGTCGCGCCACACCACAGAAGTGTGTTTCCGACTTTATCTTGGCACATAATATTACGTAATAAGTATCGAATATGATGTTGTCAGAAAAACAATAAAAAATAAGTACCTACTTCAAGTGGTCGGCATTAAAGATTTTAATTAAGATTCCTGTGACAATACAGCTGCTCAGTGAGAGCTTACAAAACTGCTTGCCAGTTGCTGGCCGCGGGTATATTTGCGTAGAATTTTAAGAAGAACGCATGGACAACTAACCACAACTACTCAATTATATCAAAACTACTTAATGAACTTACAAAAATGTCTTCAAATTGGCTCAAAAGCATAAGTAACTTAGTTTCTCTAACTTCTGATAAATGTGAGTAAGACCATATTAATTTAGGGTTAAAATCTACTAATACTGAAATAGGTCGAGAAGCCGGTTTAAACTAGCAAAACTGGGGCTAAGCTAAAACTGAGGTGCGAGAGAATGGCATTTTGCCAGTGTAATAGTCAGTGGGTGCCAAGAGCCAGTTAATTCAGTGCTAATTCCTAATTGTAGTGTACTTAATGAGTATCTCAGGTCAACTGACAAGTAGTGGATTATACTCGATCTTACAACTGGAGCCCGATTCTCAGGCATTCGAACTTTTTCAGTGTGGTAATTCGTATGTCGAACATTTTGTTTGTGGTTTCTATTGAAAAGTTAGAACGTTTCAAGCAAACTAAACTGTCTCAAATGTCAACAAATTCATTTTGACAGCTAAGTTCGTATACGAACATCGATTGGTCTGTACCACTCGTAGCGTTCGACTGCTTTTCGATCGAACTTTTTCGATTGTGAAATTCTGACAATACACAAACTGTGTTATATTTGAATTTCGAGCTTATAAAAGTGAACTTTTCTCGATTGCCTGAGAATCGGCCCCCTGGTGGGCGCAAGCTAATTGTTAGGCAGACGCCACACTATCGGAATACTGCATGGCTCGCCTTGCTAATGGATGGATGACCCATCACACGAGTCCAATGCGAGTTGGTGGTTGTTAAAGACAACAGTTGGAGCTAACGGCTCTGGACGGAAGATACCTCATCTCTTCTTATATGCAGAGGCAAACTCAAAATGTTAAATTTTTGGTCACCCATCCCATGACCGACCATTGCGAAAAATGCTTTACATTTATAAGTCTTTGAACTGTACGTGATCTTACAAATGGCTTATTGTCAAAGAATATATACACTAACGCGTTATTGTTAGAAGGAACTAGGATTCACTCTCCGAGATATTGTTATGACGATGTAGTAGAACGAGGTTAATCGTATAACGACAGCCTTCTATATTTGAAAATTGAATTAGCTCCACTTCCCATACTCGGTTCCATAAGTCACAGAATAAATATTACCAGTGTTCCATCTTCATGTAAAAGGTAGGAAAGGGAGTTATGAGTGTTATGTATGACTCATCGCCTGGAGCTTGGCCTCATCGCCTGGATCGCATCGCCTGGATTTTGGGCGTTTGTGCACTACCACTGAATTTTACCGATCCGGAAAAAAACGGATGCTTGTATTTTATTAATTACTAATATAAATGATTAATTATTAAAATACAAGCATCCGATTTTTTCCGGATCGGTAAAATTCAGTGGTAGTGCACAAACGCCCTTTGGAAGTATGCGCCTCATAAGATTGCCTTCCAAATCATACCGAGATAGGCTAAGGCCTCATTTTCACCTGCAAGTAAGTCTTCTGCAATAAAATGTCCGAAAGTCTGTCAGATAGCAACTTGCAAGTGTAAACTACAACTTGCAAGTGGGTTTACACTTGCAAGTTGCTATCTGACAGACTGTCGGACATTTATGGCAGAAGACTTACCTATCTACTTGCAGGTGGAAATGAAGCCTAAGTCATGACTCGTGTTCACACCGTTTATATATAAAGATGGAATACTGATAGTATTATTCTGTGCATAAGTAACTATTTTCCATGATTTAGTGTATTGTATACACTAAATCATGTTCAGTAAAAAAATAGATTTAACATGTTATAATCTAAAACAAGTAGCTAATGCACTGCAAAATTGTAATTAATTAAGGCTCCGTAGTTTTAGTGGTTTAACTGCACCTTTTTTTTTCTCTGCTCGCGCGCCAACACTGCGCGCGCATTGTGGACAACTTCACTCCAAAATCGAACGTATTAATTTACGCGTATTTCGAGACGTTCGCAATGTTGGCGCGTGACCTCATTCTTTTAATTATTTAGCTACCGCCCTAAAATAATATTATGTCCTTTTAAGTATGCAAATTTTAAACTTGTATTTTTATAAATAAATAAAGTTATTATTATTATTCCAATCTGTGGTCTAACTTTCGGTAGGTACCTACGTAGGTACTGGAGCTATTTTGCAAGAAGTGTAACTTGATTTTAAACATCTTAGAATTAATTCAGTGATATGGCTATAATGAATACTACTTATCATAAAAGTTTTTTTGGATGTTACACTTTTCCTATTGTATACAAAATAATTATGCGAAATGCAAAACGATAACGTTTGACGTACTCGTACTTATCTCTTTTTAACTAATCGAGATTTTTATAGACGGCGCGCTTAAATATGCTTTAGAAGCGGTAACGTCTTTCCTATACTTTTTAACAG
Source organism: Crambus lathoniellus (assembly GCA_949710035.1). Classification (NCBI taxonomy): domain Eukaryota; kingdom Metazoa; phylum Arthropoda; class Insecta; order Lepidoptera; family Crambidae; genus Crambus; species Crambus lathoniellus. Next base: position 53,567,817 of record OX453296.1, read on the forward strand.
ACTTCAAGGAAAAGGAGGTTATCAGTGTGACCTGCGGGCCAATAGCCGTAATTCTATGCAGCGCGTCTTCATCGCGTTTGGGTCTTGTGACGTTTGACTTCGTATTGCCGTAATGACATAACGACGCACACGTCACGCAAACCTATTGTCCTACAATCCTGTTTGATCCGGTGACATATATCCGTGACAGAGGAACCACTTGCAATACGAAATCAGCTGTCAAAATAGACTGTCGTATGAAAACTGTTTTAGTTCCAAAGATTATCACCGAAACAGAAAACGTTGTCGCACTGTCAAAGCCGCGCGTTATTAAAAACGGTTTCGCACGTCAACTGCACTTCAACTGCACGTACACTTGACTAATGCGTCGTAGAATTACCGCGATCAGGGCCCTGCATGTTTGTGAGTATAATTAGATTTTGATAATATTTTGAGTCTATCCTTCTATTTTGGCTACTAAGCACGTGTTCGTAAATATACACGGAAATCGCGAAAACAAAATCAGCTGTTCCATAAGATTAAATATTTTTGCACTTTTGTATGGAACATCTGATATTTTTTTCGCGATTTCCGTGTATAACAAAAGATGTTTGTTTTCATGAATAGAATAATCCCTAAAATTATCGGGGGTGATAAAAACATTGCCGTGTATGTATGTTTATTTGTTTGTAGGTATTCCCAAGTTTCTGTAAAGGTTCTGGCTGGAGTGATTATTTTGATCGAATTACACGCAAACATAGTCGCAGTGATTTATATATATAATTACCTAATCTAATCTAATATAATCTATATCATCTATAGTTACATAATAATATACAATATGTTGATTGCAGGACGGAGCTATACACTGCGAATAGCGCCATCTCGCTTACAATATTACTATAAAACATGTGTGACAGTTGCCAGTAAGGCCCCTATGTTATTTTGTAAAGGCCATTGTATCGGTAAGCTTACCTTTAACGAAAACTGATTTATACGAGCATATAAACTGTCCATTTATTATGTACCGAGTACATTTATCTTCTTTAAATGCGATAAACGGTTATGATACACCTTATACTGTCAATTTCCAACGAGTGTGAAAAATGTTTTAAAAGATCTTAGGAGAGATATAGCTCTCCGTTATGAGTATAAATTTATCAATGTAAGTCGCGTCTTCACTAGTTTTCACACGGTTTTACTCGCTATAGGATTTGTGTTTCTGATTGTTTTACATCAGTAAAGTAAAGAAGTCGTATCGTAATCATAATTTAGTATATAAGCTTAAAACTGATTATCACATTAAGTTTTATTTTATACGAATGTATTTTAATTGCTTTGGTTAACGCACATGATTGGTTTTCGCCAACGTGCGTTAACCAACTAACTAACCGACGGTTATTAGCATAACCGACTTGTTGGTGAATTCTAGCCTTTGCTTTTTACTATGGATCCTTGATTTGTAAAGCCAAACATCTATCCACAGCTATAAAATGGGACATCTATATTTCATATTTTTTCCTCAGAGGGATAGAGCCTTCATCACACGGATCATACCTGATGTTAAGTGGTGATAAGGCTGTAGGTGGAAGCACACTACACCTATAAACAATGAGTAACGGGACTCAACGCGACATTTATTATGAAGTACATATTATTATGTACTTACAGCTTGACGTTTCGGCTGTGTTGCAACAATCGTGGTCACAAGCAGACTTAAAATCTTACACACTACACCTGTAATACTCAATCATTGAGAAACTAAACCAACCACAACAACAAAACGTCGCCACAGACCCATTTCCTGTAATGTTTATACATTTCATATGAACTCGCCACCACTTGAAACTAGAAGAAGAAACAAGTGACGATTAGCCGGCGGCGGCAGCGAGCGTCAACCGTGTGCTGCGAGTTCATATAATAAGTTTTTAGTAAAAATTTCATTTTCATGGCAAGCTTTTTTGCTGACTGTACTTTAATATTGTATTGTCATCTGAACCAAACCTGCATACAAAATTTCAGTTCCATCGGACACTGGGAAGTGGGTCAAATTAAGCTTGCAAGATTTGTCCCCCACTACTGACATACTAACTAACTAACATGGCAAGATAATAAAACGCTTGTTAAAACTACAGGAAATAGTATAGGTCGGTGGCGGCGTTTTGTGGTTGTGGCAGTTGTCCGTCACTCGCTCAAGAACCCGAGATAAGTGCCTACCGCTTCGGGTATATCTCGGGATACCAATTCAATACAATTTACAGCGGGCCGTCCGCCCGAGCGCGGTAAAATACATGCGATAGAAAGAGATGCAACGTCTAGCCGTTCGTAGTTAGAGCCGTACAAGCTGAATTCTACTTTATCGTGTTGAAGTTTGAGTTGCTATTTGTTTAAATGGTCTCGCAGAGTGCAGGTTCTGTAACTAGTAACTATTATTTATTCTCCAGGATGGAAAGCTCTGAGGTGGCTAGCAAAACCGAACTTCGTTTTGACGATTCGGTTACATGGAGCACAGAAGAGTTGGCCGGCTGAACTAAAACTATAAACGGTAATTTTTTTATCACCCCGGATAATTTTAAGGGATTATTTTACTCATGAAAACAAACAACTTTTATTACGAGACCAACACTGAAATCGAGAAAAAATAAAATCAGCTGTTCCATACAAAAGTGCAAAAATATTTAATCATAATATATGGAACAGCGGATTTTTTTCACGATTTATCTCGCGATAAAAAAATTACCGTCTACCTACACGGTATTTTTTTTATCACACGTTTCTTGTACTTATTAGTAAACAATGTTCATGTTACGTTGAATAAGAAAAACCAATAAACCGAAAGCCATGAAATGTCGGCAGCCACAACCACGCTGTATTTCGAATAACAGCTCAAAATTCCAGTTGCATACAACATTTTTGTTTCGCAATCCAAAATGTTTTCAGCGAGGGAATTCTCCCCAATTGTCCGAGTGATGGAGTTTGCTACGAATACCGCCGCGCCGCCGAAAGAGCGTTCAGCTCAGACTCAAAACTTTTAGTAAATCGTATTTAGTGAGCGAACGCTGTGAACACCAAGCAGTGGTAATAAACTGAGTTACTACGGTAAAAAAATAATAGGGTTTACCTATTAAAAGCATGATTCGCGGTTAGCTATTTAAGGTAACGAAACGTTTGGTATTTTGAAGATAGCCGTAATATTAGAATACTTAATTTTAGTTACGGCAAAAGATGTAAATGTAATGCAAATACTTTGATATACCTAGGCAATTAGAAAAATTGGGATAAAAATACCACCAGCTCTGCAAGTACATTTTTGGACGGCACTCTACTTGCAGGGCTGGGTGGTTTGTATTAATCAATTTTTCTTATACTTACAGAGTTGCATTGTAAATGCAAAAAAATAATTAAAATCAGAATCTAAATACTTTATTTAATCAGTTGGATTGACATGGAAGTAAAAGGATCTTGCAATTTTCTATCATGAGAAAGAAATAGTTAAGTATTGTATTTAAAATTATTTGCATTTATCAATGAAATGATTGCAAAATACGGGTAAGTTTGTGCTTTGAAGTCAGTCTCAACTTAATTCGACCGTATAATACCTACTGCATACGAAATTCTCAACTGAATCATCAAATTCACGTAACATGATAAAGTTGGGGCGTTCGTCTTGCTTCGCGTCTGTGTAAAAATGTAAAAAAGGCTGTTCTCAAGCATGATTGATGAGGTGATGACACGAGGGTTTTGGTGACAAGCTCACCCTTGGTTCAAGCGAAGGTCAAACGCGAGGTCGAGACTTAAGACCTTAAGACACTACATGCTACACTTGAGTTGACCGAACATCGAAGATGAAGAGAAGAGTAAAACAAAAGATAAAAAAGTTTTAATTTTAAATGGTTAATTTTGACAATATAGGTATGTACCTACGTATGTACAACATGTAGATTTAAAAGTTAGTTCTTTTGAGTGGTCCGAAATAAAATTGTTTTCTACCACCCGTCAATTGCACCTACTGACAAGAAAAGGTGTTTTTAAGTGAAATATGCTTGAAAAAATAAAATTCTACATATTTTAACCTTCAACACGTTTTTTTAACTTTGAAAACGTTTTTACTTTTGAGTAACGACGTATAAGGGTAGGTAGGAGTAATTTGTAATTCTTAACTATATGCGCAGTTTACATGAATACAAATACAAGTAGAACTTGTGCAATACAACTAACTCCTATTTTTATTCCAGAAAAATCTACTCTTTCCGCAAACATAAATTCAGCATAAAAGTGTTCAACTTTATCTGTACTATGGCTGTATTTGTTTCGGAGCTAAAACCGTAGGCGTAAATTATTCAGAATTTAATTATTTGCTCTGATTGCTTTAACCGCCATGACGATGGAATTTCCGCCAAAATTAGTTGGAAGTAAAAACATGTTTCACTTTTATTAAAAAAAAAATCATGAACATGGGTATTTTAGATATTTTTCACACATTCTCTATCGCAACTTTTTCTTAATAATATATTCTTCTAAATAAATCTCATTATTCAACGAAAATGCGAAAAGTCCGACGTAGTAGTAAAACGTAGTAGTAGTAGTAAAACGTAGACCATCAATGATACGGCTCCTTCACACGACAATGTTTGACGTAGATGTCTTTTTTAACAAATAATAATATTTTTTAAATAATATTTTTGACGGCGGTTATGCTTTTTAAATGCCATGTTCACACGACCACGAATAGTGAAAAATGACGGATACAGGTCACAGCACATACATCAACTCGGAAAGGGATCGTAAACGTATCAACTCGAGCGGTTCAGTATTCTTTGTATGAAACCCCCTACTGCAAAGCACACTAATCGGAATCGTAACGTAATCGCCTCGCCTCGGGACCAGCTCACGAACCGCTTTGCGGGTCGCTCAACTTGCTGTCCCCGCGCTTACCGCTAGTCGTCCACGCGCTCACGTCTCTCCGTACCCGAGCTTACGGCTCTACGCACAGTGGTCTGAAAATGAAAATGAACATCATTTTTTTTTATATATACATTTTTTTTAATCTTTTTTTTCTCTCATTCATTTTTTTTTATGGAACCACTGTGCGGCGAGCCGTAAGCGCGGCGTCGCCTAGCCGTAAGCGCGGCGTCGTCTAGCCGTAGCCGAGCCGACGTACCGACGCTGATCCGGTTTGGTTACGTGCTTGCGTTAGGACGCCTGGTTGACGGCGAGGCGAAGGCGATACGGTGTCGATCCCTTTCCGAGTTGATGTAATGTGCTGTGTCTTTTAGTCTTTCCTCTACGGTTTCGTGTTTTTGATGAATCATCAATGTCGGATCACGTGTGAACTAAGCCTTACTTTCACATTTAACATGGAGATTTAATGGGGTACTTTTGTACTTGTTCATCATTAAGTTACCGATTAATTCGAACAGCATTAAGTAACCTCACATTTCAAATTATTTTTACTTTTTTGCATTCACAATGCAATTCTCATTATTGAAAATATTGTTATTGAACTATTGGAAAACAATATCGACCAGTCTCACAACTAGCTCCGATGGGACTCGAACCCACGACCTTTCACTGCCCGGGCAAATGCTCTATCGACTCCGTAGCTCAGTGGTTAGAGCTCCCCACGGTTTTACCCGCGTGGTGCCCGTTCCCGTTGGAGTATCGGGATAGAATATAGCCTATGTCACTCAAGAAGAATGTAGCTTCCCTACTGGTGAAAGAATTTTGAAAATCGGTCCTGCCCCTTGATTCACGAACCGTCGAAACGGAATCGGATTCGAATTCTGTGCTTTGTCTTTGTCTATTCTATAGTGAGTGACAGAGATAGGGAGCGTTTCCGACGGTTTGTGAATCAGGGGGTTGTACTTTTTGAATGTATACCAACAAACAAAGATTCGAAAAATCTAATCTTTCTAATAACTTTTAATTAGTATGGAATGCCTTATAATAATTAATATGGAAGTATAAATAACGGATCCCACAATACGTCGCGGTCTCGTACCAATTACACAAGTTGGGCAACGACATAATCCAGATTAAAGATTTTTCTTTAATTACAAGTTCTCCATTAAGCGGATGCCGATTTATCACTTAAGGGGCGATTTTCTCAAAAGAGCTGTGGATTAATTAGAGAAAGATAAAATTTGTGATATAGCTGGAGGCTCGCGAGTGCTCCGAACAGATAAGGGAGTCCGATGAGTGCTTTGCCCTCTGTGCCCTCGAGGGTATCCCCTTTTTGTTCACGCGAAAAATCACCCAATCGAGCTTATGAATCTCGTCTGCTCACTTTTTCACCCCCGAATAATTTGTTTGTATAAAACATTTGATTCGATAAACTGCTTTGGATTCTCTCATTGGCGAGTTACAAAAAAAAATGTTTATTTCCGACGTTCAGTGTTGATTGGGACGGCGTTAAATTGAGTTCTGATTTTTCCGATAAATTATCTCCATCAACGTTTGGTTAATAAAATCTGACTATTTGCTGTGGAAATTAGGCCGATGGCTGATTATGTAATGGTTCGAAGGTATAGTTCCGTTAACAACAATAATAAAACTTTTACCTAAATAATTTGGTATGGAGATCTGAAGGAACTCTTTATTTGTGTTTAAATTTGTATAATGCTGTTAATTTTTAACCGACTTCTAAATCAAAAACGAGCAGGTTCTCTATTCGTCTGTATGTATGTTTTTTTTTTGTGTATGTCCACCGATTACTCGAAGACGGATGGACCGATTGAAAGGATTGAAACGGTATTACATCAGGTTGGTTTCCAAGTTGGTCCCATTTTTTTTTTGAAATTTTGAAATCGGTTCAGTAGCTTTCAGGAAATCTTGAAAATACTGTCGTTTTCGTTACCACTCTATGTGAATCTAATACGTATCATTAGGCATAACTCCTTTGTTTATAAACTGATTTAGATGATTCTTGTTTTGTTAAAAAGGGGATACCTCAAGGTATTTTAACCGACTTCAAAAAAGGAGGTTTTCAGTTTGATCACATACCTATTTACCAGAATACAAGTAAATTGCCTGCACGATGCACTAAAAAGAGTGAAATAAAAATTATTTTTATAAAAAAATAAAACCGCCTTCAAAAAAATCACATCAAAAAAGTAAGAAATAATTCCTCACCAAATAAATAACGTAAGTACTTTGAAGTCGGGCGGGTTTTAACAAAAACAACAAAAAATCGTACATGTTTCACGCCCGACTTCAAAGTACTTACGTTATTTATTTGGTGAGGAATTATTTCTTACTTTTTTGATGTGATTTTTTTGAAGGCGGTTTTATTTTTTTATAAAAATAATTCTTATACAACTCTTTTCAATTAGTCTGTGGTGGAATTACATCACTCTACTTATATTCATTTTGCGGAATCAATTGAACGAAGCCTTGATAATGGTCAATAATTTGCTTTCTAACTTTGTTGACTGAAATATTATTATAGGATTAGTTCAAAGAAAAATAAGTTTCATCAGTCATACTGTGCTTATCGTTTTTTTCATAATAAAGACGTTTATCTCTCCCGGCAATTTTATTAATAAAAGTTCAGAAATTATTTTAACAGGTTTTACTTACCCAGACAGAATGTACGAACATTTTAGGGGTACTCAGTTTGTGAGAAAGTGTGTATCTGTGATATTGCCTGCTTTTTTAACCGCTTCTGTGGGTTAGAGGTACACACCACCAGTATCAATGGGGGTAGGCATATTGTATTATTTATTTGTTATTTGGCGACCGATTTGGCGCAGGGGTAGACTACCTGCTTTCTACACCAGAGGTCTCGGGTTCGATTCCCGAACAAGACAAATATTTGTGTGCATGAACATGTCTATTTGTCTTGGTCTGGGTGTTTTCTATGTATATTAAGTATGTATTTACAAACAAAAAAGTATTAAAGTATATATTTATCCGTTATCAAGTTCACATAGACACAGTTTCTTAAGAAATTTACTATGGGCTTGGAATTGAAAGAAAGAAGAAAGAAAGAAAGAAAAAACATTTATTACGAACACACCACATAACACATAAGTACAGACAAAATACAGAGAATAACAATAGACAAATAAAACAGTTTACAAAAAAAAGAAAGATAAAAACAAATAGACAACAAGCACATGGTGTGACGCTAAAAGGCCCTGACTCAGCACAAAACTCCTGGGCCATCCGTAGGTGGTTAGGATGACCCAGAAGCGCTGTTATTCTGTCAGGGCCTTAAGGCTCGGACAACACTTAAACAAACAAACCGAAATAGAAACAACAAAACAGAAACATAAACAAGTGGAAGAGCAGTAGGTACATACATTCAGATAAAAAGAAAAAGAAAAAGAGAGCTTGAGAGAGACAGTGAACTATAAAAAAAAACACCTTTTGAAACGCAAAAACCAAATTTCAAACATCTACACTGTGGGCATAGAGAAAGATAAATGTATTTAAAATCTAGTCTGTAGTCTATGGGTAAAAAATGAAAATGGCGCAAGCAATTGGTGTGATTGTAAGAAAATATTTATTTTATTTTATTTATTAGTTTTGTTTGGTGGTAGGACTTGTTGTAGGTCTGCCTGGTTAGCAGTGCTGCCGCCATCTTATCTAAGTCTGCCGCCGTAGCAACAAGGCTTGCAGCATTGTGTGTTCCGGCAAATAAGCCAGTTTTCAATGCTCACGAATTCCGGGCGCATCCTTAGGCTTTATCATCACTTAACATCAGTTGTAATAAAGGCTAAATGTTACCCTAGCTGTAGTTAAAAGTAATAACTTACCTGATTTGAATGTGATTTCGCTGATCAAGATCCACTCATGCTGGAACTTTAATTTCATCATGAGATGCTTAGCAGTTCTGTTCTGCAGGTCGATGTGGATGACACGAGCATGCTCTGACACCCGGTCTTGCTTGGGTTCGTAAGATATGTAGTCCTCTTGCCATCTCTCTCCTTCGAGGGAAAAGTATATCTCTGCTTCTTTGAAAAGCTATACGGAAAAAACAAGCTTTAGTACTTAATGACAATCGATTATAGTACTTATGCCAAGTTTGATGTATTTAATAAAAACTTATTAGTTTAACGTAACAATATACCAAACCGCATTTAAGTAGGTACATAGAACATAAAATTACAGTTTACTAATAAAATTACTTTTAATGTCAACATGAGTTGGTTTTAACGTTAGTCTACAATTCTTCATAAAAATATTTGGATTAAGTTAGTTAAATGTGTGATTATGTAATGGTAAGATGAATTTTGTTAAATTTTATCATAGAACAGACAAAAAAATTGCACACCGAAGAATAAATAAAATACTGTATTACTATGATTTAAAGAGAATTTTGGTCCACATATTGTTCGGTTTAGATCACACAAAACAATCACTACAAAATTTTACTCGCTCATCGCCAACACAAACGTAATCAAACTGAGATAACAAAAACAAATGAAGTTACATACCTGAACATCTTTGGTAAACATGTTGTTTGTGTGTACGTCGATGAAATGGAAAAGTCTCGTGTTTGTAAAATTAAAAGTAAGCTCAACTTCATCCTCCAAGAGCATCGATTTGTTCCAGCCAACCCATCGAGTTCCTACAAAGAATTTCAATATAACTTGTAATAGAGCCCATCAGCTTTTTAGTTACGTCACTGAATTAAATAATGCACCATCAGCTTTGTGATGCAAAGCAGCTTGGAAGTTAAGCTACAATTTTGACCAATCTGTAGTGTTAGCTGCTAGGTTAGGACCCACAAAATTAGGTTCTAACTATTAACTGTTAAAATAACCTGAGCTTTAATACATCTCTCGTGTGAGTCGTGTATATGTGTGTGTGTTTGTGTGTGTGTGTGTGTGTGTGTGTGTGTGTGTGTGTGTGTGTTTGTGTTTGCATGCATGTCTGTTTGTGTATGAGAGAGAGATAGAGAGTGATAAGTGTATCAAAATTTGTGGAGTCATCACATTACCTCTAGTGTCCGAAGGATCTGGCAGCTCAAAATCATTTGGTCCGATTAAGGAGTCGGTCATTTGACCGAGTCCGTCGTAAAGCGTGCTATCGCGCATCACGCCGTCGTACGCTAGGTCTTCAAACTTGGCCCCGCCAGTCATCGACTGCATATCCCCTCCTTTAGGCGCCGAATACGCCACTAAAGCTTCTGCAGAAACATCGGTCTTATAAATACACCGCCAAGGGCGGTAATCGCTCAGCACACGAAAAACAATAATTAAACTCGCAAAGGCATACATCGCTTAGCAATAAGGATAGGGTAGGAGGTCCCGGGACTGCGCCAGCGATGGATCAGTTATACATACGTTTCCATCGACATCCGTACAGTTCGACTCTCATGCAGGCTGTTCTTGGGTGCGCGGCGTAGGGGAAGAACCGCACTTTGGATGCTATGAACGGGGCTTCCAGCACTGATTTCACCGCCGTGTATGTGTTCACATTGCCCGTTATCAGCTGAAAATAAAAAGACATTTAAGACTTAGGTCATGTAGGTACAAATGTTGAAATAGCAGAGTGGTGACAGACGTTGGACGCAAAATATCACAAATTATGACAAATGGTATGGCTTTATTGTGGAGCTCAGGCAAATGAGCACACCACACTGACAAAGAAATTCAATTTTAAAACCGTAACATTATCGATGTCTGCTCATATTTTCAATTTTCCTTGGAATTTTACTTAGTACTCAGGTCATTTCCCTTATTTATACATATGTGCCCCAGTAGAGGGGGCAATTGATGGCTGGTTAACCCATGTATATAAATGGCTGACGAGGCTAAATAATTCCATAATACAACAGTAACAAGTAGGTATCATTAGCATTGAAGTAAGTAATAAGTATAATAAAATGCAACTTTAATTTCATCCTCACTGGTAAAAAATAATAAACCCCGTAGCAAAAAAAAACAGGCACTTGCCTTATTTTCATACTAATAAAACTGTCAGTATATTTCTACAGTAATTTCCGTGTCAAATGTGTTGGATAAATAGTTTGCTTTACCGGTAATCATTAAAAACAATTTTGAAAAACTCTTCCTTTCCCAAACTTTCAAAAATGTAAAACCTTAGGTGAGTTTCATACAACAAATACAATGTATGAAGCGTGAACAAATATTTTTTTTTTCCGCTGTGGAGACATTGGAAAGTGTTTTTTCTTATTTAAGGCTTGTATTCGGAAGATGAGTCATTTTGCATTTTGATAATAACTAGTGGTAGTGTAGAGAAAAAACGAGGAGATGAACTACAATATAGATAGTCTATGAAATGAGCATATTTGTATGAAAATAAAGCAAGTGCCCGTTTTTTCTGCAAACAAGTGTATAATTAAAGAGACGACTTAAACTCAAAATTAAACGTGGTACGGGTTCTATTCCTTGGTAATTAAATGGGTATGTAGATACTCAGATGTGTAAGGTTTCCTACCGCAGTGGGACTAATTTTGAGTAACCCGACTCTTCGTATCCAACTGTGTTCCGTGGTCCTACTACGAAAAAGGATCACGGCAGAAGAACGATGTTCGTTGTTCTGTTAACTTATATTCGACCTTATTTTTCAGTCTATAATGCTCCGAATCGAAATAAATCTAGTCCCTTTTTCGAAGTAGGCTTTTCGGGGTAAAACCCGTGAAAATCAGGAGGGAGGGATCCGAAACGGAAGCGCTTGAAATTCTTATAAACCTATTTCCATTTCCTGTTCGCTAAATAGCCGCAAAGATCAGAGGGTTCCGTTATTAAATTCAATAAATGTATCTCGGTTAAGGAGAGGTATCCTTTACTAGAAACATTATTTTTATCGAAAAATTTAGGAATTTACAACTTTGGAGTCATCACTCCTAAAAATAAAATATTCAGATTCATCAATCTGAATATTTTATTTTTTCAAATGATAAACGTGCAAATGAATATTTTTTTCTATTACTCTCCACATTTCTGTACACGTGTAGAGACTTTGTAACAACAACTGTCACTTCTCCGAATACTCGAAAGCTACTCAGCTTTGGGAGTGTCTTAAATATCGCCCTGTCGCATTAAATGTCAAAGGTATGAAAGAGACGGCATGACGTTTGAGACGCTAGTTGCTTTCAAGTATTCAGGAGCAACTAACTAAAAGATAGAAGCTGAAGTTGTGTAAAGCTTCCTCATCTCAATTATTTAAAATAATTAAACAAAAAAATTAAATTGTTATTGCTAGGTCAAGTCAGCCCCTTAAATTATTTAACTAAATACTTGAAACAAAATTTTGTTTTATGTTTGGTAAGAAATATTCAAGGAAACCGAAATATAAATGATAAACCTGATATTTGCTAAGCAAATTTCAACCGTGTGTCGTATTCGTAGTGTCTGAAGTTTTAAAAGTACCTCGATTAAGATATTTTTTTCGCAGTATTGATACATTTTTCCGACAAATCTAATTACACTCGAGTAATTTTGTAGCACGGTTTACTTGATTTTATAACGTTTTTCATGATATGGATTTGAAAAAATATTGAAATGTTTTGATAATATGCTGAAAATATAATCATATTGTATTATTTTGAGTGAGAAAAATCAACGTCTGTTTTATCAGGTTAAAAAAACATAAAGAATGAAACATTTGGAAATAGAGCAAAGGTATCTTAATCTCAAAAAAACACAAAACTCACGTAGCTACAAAAGTAATTCGCATTACAATTATTGCAGACTGTTACTTATTTGAAGGATCACTCAGACAAAGTTGAATTCCGTGTAAGCTTGATGTTATAATGAAAATTAATGTTTCTTTTGAGTTTTAATTACGGTGTGTGTAGGCAAAAGGCCGTGGGGAGTAACTCGGCGTAAGGCGAGCGCAAGCCGAACAACTTCATCTACGGTACGTCGAGGTAAAGTTGGTCTCTTCAAACTCATTCTGTCATAATTACTGATTGAATTAAGCCTTTACGTATTTTGAATTGAATGTTCAGCCATTGAGTGACACACTAGCTAGCATTGTTACGAACTTGGGCAAAAAGATAGTTATTGTTTCTTCAAAATCACGTTCAGTTATAGGCATCGAACCTTATTGGCATATCTAAGTCGCAAGTATGAAGTATTTTGGCGTACACCTATGAAACATGCGTACTATGGACAAAATGTCGTAAATGAAATGTCTTCTGAAATATTTCAGTTCAAAGATGTATAATATTTTATTTTACACATTCAAAGTGAAATATTTCTAAAAGTATATCTTTTACGACATTTTGTCAGTAGTATTTGTCGTTTGTAATTATTTTCTCGGTTGACTGGCGCATGTTTTATAGGTGAATACCAAAATATGTCATACTTGCAAGTAGGTATGCCAGGCTCCAAATAGAAAAGTTCGAAGTCTTTTGCCTTTACAAAAAAACAAAGAAGCAACATCATTTTATAATATGCCTTAAAGTCGTATGTTACTCTGATTACATGAGCCTTGATGGAATTATTTTGGGTAAAATTAGTACTTGATACAAAGATCCGTAACAATAACTGAATAAATTAAGCGTAACCCGTGTTTTCAATTTTCATTTGTTTGGAGGTTGCGAAGTAGTTTTTGTTTCAAGTATAAAATATTTTGACTGTAGAAACAATTATATGTTGAGAACACAAAATTCTACAGAGTTATTCAAAGTTGTACATGATTCTGTTTACACGATTATTGTTCTGCAATCTAGATTTAAATTAAGTGCTTCACGAGGAATTACATTCAAGTCATTTATTTTGGTAAACTGGCTCTTTGCGTTTTTGCCTTCTATTACTATACTTAGGACGTTTTGTTTTTATAAAACATGTCAATCTGATAAACTTTAATATGAATATACCCGGCGTTGTTGCAATAAATAGGCATAATCCCTTAACATTATCGACATACTATAAGCTACCGATTTTTTTGTTTTGTTTTAATTCCTTAGTAAATTGTATCTACATCAGATTACAGTCATGCCAAAAATATCTATAGGAAATACTTACTTTGCTTCCGTTGAAATCTTTGTATTTAACCCAGCGGTTAAGTGCGGACCGAAAGTACTCAACCGAGTAGCTTTCGACAAACTCCACGCCGACCGAGTTCGCGAACCTGCCCTGGGACTCAGTGGCAGTCACCAGGTACTCGTCGTGGAGGTCTATCTGAAGGTACTGGCGGCTCCGAGGCGAGATCAACCCGTTGGGGCACCACGCACCACCGCGGATTTCTGTACGGATCCTGGAAGATAAGGACGGAGTTAGTGTGTTACCCGACACAAGTACTGCGTTAATTTCTGGGGTGCCTCATACTGTTAAATTGTAGATATTGAGAAATAAATAATTTTTTTGTGAGTGTTTTTTTGCAACCTTACGTAACATATTCCATCCATCCATCAAACCGTTTGATATAGATATTGAGGTGAAGTGTTGTCAAAATTGGTCGCCCAAAGGAAACCGACGGGATAAGCTTAGACAGCTTGTCAGAAAAGGTGTACTTTAGGAAGCCATTTTCAATTAGCATTTATGTTAATAATTACTAGATTTTGATAAATAGTCCGTTCCTACAACATTTTTAAAAGACAGTACGTTATTCTTAAGCCTCTACCTACACAGTCCTTATGTTAGTATATGCTGATAAAGCTCAAACGCTTAATTTTTGGTATAAACAGTTCCACTAAGATCGCTTAACCAAGCCCAGTCGGTCGAGACCGCAGCCATCGCCGCAGTTTACATCCACATTACTAATCCATATCTGTATAATGCGGCTGCAACAACGGCTTTACTCGATTAAAAGCAACCCGCTCGTATTTATAAACGCCAGCTTAAGATAAGTTTGCGCATAAGCAAATAAAATTAGCGTTATAGACTGAGCAAATACTCCGCTGTCGTGGCTTCTGTCAACAGAACAGTGGCAGTACTTGGAGCGTCTGGCACGGCGCTGGCGTTTCATTTGAATATCTACGCAACCATCTCATCACTAGGTATGGTTACAAAGAGCGCTAAACGCCGAATTAACGCGGCTAAATTGTCGTGACCCGAAATAAGTGCCCCGGTAGTACACAGACACATCCATCCGTACTTACAGGCTTGTTATCTTCGGCGAGTCAAGCTCGTAAAGGATTTTGTAGGATCACGGTCGCTCCGAATTCATATGAAAATTTAATTTTCTGTTAGTGAATTTCTCAAACTGGAGCGGAGTTTTCGCTATTGTCTCGCGCCGAGCTTATGCGGGCTTAAGGCCCGAATGTGAGACCCTCTGTTAATTGTTTGAGCTAAGTATGAGCATTTTGCGGTTGTGGGATTCGCAATTATTGTAACAACTTGGCCGTATCATAGCAGTTTATTGTTGTGTAACAATAGGCGCGGAATAAGCGTATTGTTGCGTATCGATTTAGCGGTTGTTTGTTTTGGGGTGATTTATGTTACAACATTTTGTTACACTCGCTTGTTTTGACATTATTGTTCAGCTGGTTACGATAGATTGTAGTTCTCCCGTTGAGCCGAGTGTAAATGTATTAGGGCCTTTTCCAATAAGCATTCAGAAAAAAACATTCTAAATACAAGCGTTAGAAGCCAAAATGATGATAATCCTAGGGACTTTTTGATTCAAGCTACTAAATTTAAAAAATGGCACTTATGGATATACTTGTGTTAACTTGTCTTAAATCAGGTTAGATTTGTTCTAAATCCTAAATTCAGTAGGTAATTTTTTGAAGTCTTGACTTTAGTGGATACCGTAATATTATACTCGTACTAGCGGATTCTCGCGTTTTACCCGCGTGGTACTCGCACCCGTGGGAATATCGGGATAAAATATAGCCTATGTCACTCGGGGAGAATGTAGCTTTCTAATGGTTGAAGACTTTTTTTAACGATTCAGTAGTTTCAGAGTCTATTCGATGCAAGCAAACAATCAAATCTTTTCTCTTTATAATATTAGTATAAATTAACTCACCTAGAGCTGAGTGGTGACACACTTTGGTCATAACTGGAACTTGCTGACAGAGATTCGTTGGAGATCATGCCGCTTTCCATGCCGAGAGGAACACCGCAGCGTCCAACTTCAGCTGTTAACAAAAAAGGTTTAAAATAAGGTGGATGTAAAAAACCAACTTAAAACTGACTACTCTAGGAAGGTTTAATTTAAAAATAAAAATAAAAATAGAAATGTAGTATTTTAGAAAAAATCAACCCGTCTCACAACCAGCCAATAAAAAAAATTGTTTAATTCTACAATTAGAAAAGTAGGTAAGTACTTAAGTACATATTAAAAATGAAAATAATCATTAAATGAGTCAATAGGTTGGACACAGGACATAATAATAAGTTATGTAAATACTATAAACTTTTTAAACTAACTTAAAGTGCCTTCTGAGGCAAGGATGAGCTCAAGATAGAAGTTTTTGATCACCCATCCCGTGATCGACCACTGCGATAGTTGCTTAACCTTAAAGATTGCAGGCCAAACGCACTGCACAACGGGCTTTACATAAATTCACATAAGTCATACTTTATCGCTTGTATTTGACCACATTAATATTTTCAACAAAAAACTCCACGAATCAACAGCAGGTACAATAGCTGTCGATTAATTTAAACGGGTAAATAAAAAACATTTCCATGCTTTGACGGTGAAATGTTCACTGCGAACGCTTAAATATCATCGAAAAATAAACCTTTATTAAACAATACTGGGAAATACGGTCGGGCGGCAGGAGTTCACTTTGAAATGAAACAAAGTGATGAAGTTTAAGCTTTCAATTCAGTTTCAGAAATATTTTCCGCGAATGTTACAAGCGGGACAAAGGCTGAATGTATGAATGTACCTAATGGATGCTACACACTGTCGACGGCTGAGCCGTTGGCGTACACCTCCGGGCATGAAGAGTACCTATACAGCTAATGCGGCATGCCGGCGGTAACGGCGCAGTGTCCAATAACCTTAAAAGCTTTGAATCCGACTTGATATTTGATTCGACTTTTGATAGATTTTCGTGCTGGCAATACGAGGATTTTTTGATTCTCGTCTCAAGCTTCTGAAGTTACGTGCTTAAAACAATTTTAGTCTTCTTTATATTTTTTCACCACAATTAAATTTTTTTTATACTCAAATGATACACAGTTGTTTGGGCTCACAAATGACCAATTTGTCGAAGTCACACCTATGAATTTGCCGTTTTCTATGGGGAAATTGTAGGAAGTTGGAATTATCTTACAACTATATTTGGGGATTTCTTGGACATGTGAACTCCGAATTCGACGAAACATTTGAGATATGATCAGACAATTTAATCCAAATATTGCCTATAATCTCATTTGAAGAACTGCCTTAGAATAAAAAAAAATGTTCAAAGCTGTCAAATTTGACGACAACAAAATAGGGGTACTTTGAAGCATTTATAAAATTTTAGACGCGTGTTTTATTTGAGATTGATTAAGAATTTATCCTATAATATCCCTGAGATGTGGATATATTTATGATAAAAGTCAATTAATGAAACAATATAATGAAAATACCTTATTGAGCTTATGTTCTATTTGGTTATAAGTTGTAAATTATATGATTCAGTATGAAATCTAGTGGCAGTGTCCGCCGCGCTACTGACGCGCAACCAATATTACCGAGTCGCTTCAACTTCTCAGACGCTTGGTCAGGTATGTAAGTTTAGAGCTTCATTTGAATTAAATATACCATAAGAGCCTACACGCAACACATTAATATCTATTTAAGGTTACATCACACGAAATGGTATTAGTAATCTTAGTGGAACTGAAACATTTAGGTAAGTATTTAGACTGTTTGGTTGGTTCGATTAATTAGCTAATGCGTCGATTGCTTCGGGCGGTCACGGCCGCAAAAACTACGGACAGTAAACAACCCTCTGAGTGTTTTCACAGTATACGAGGGGCAGAATAGTAAGTATTTTCTAGTATGTTACGATTATTACAGGCATTCATATCTGATCAACTAGACACGACCAAGCGTCTGCGAAGCGGGAGCGTCCGTCGCAAAGCGAGTGGTCAATTACTTGTATGAGATAAAGTGACAGCATTCACCGCGCGACTGACGCGCGACCAATTTAACCGCATCGCTCCCGCTTTGCAGACGCGTGGTCGCATCTGTCTGTTTAGAGCACAGTAATATACATACACCTCTAAATTTTAATTAGTACAAAGATTTTAGGAAATGATAGTATCCATCAATACTTAGGTACAATTTTTACTACGGGGCCGTCCACGGAATCGTGAAAAAAAAATCAGCTGTTCCATACTTTTTACTAGTTAATAAAAATGTAGTGATGTAGGTATAATGTATTGCAATGAAATAACGAGTATAATATTATATCGGGTTACGTAGCTTATATACCTATTAAATTCATAGTGCTACGAATGCTACGATAGAATTACGATTACGTCTAGCTACAGCGTAAATAGTCGATAGCATCAAGCAGGTAAAGTTGTAAAATGTTTAATTTAATTTGACGAGCATGGCCGAGTGGTGTAGGCACCAGTTTTCTAGGTAAGTACTGATATTTGAGGCCACGTCACGGGTTCTTAGTCTAACTAACTTTTTGACATTTTCGCGTGTCTGTGTTTCGCATTCATGATTTGCTTGCGTGTACTACACGATGTTTTCCCGTGGGAATGAGATATTTTCTCGGGTTAAAAAGAAGCCTATGCTATTCCAGACCATTATCTATCTCTGTGCCAAATTTCATCTAGACCCGTTCAGTCATTTCACTGTTGCCTATTGTTTCGCCGGCATAATAATTACGTACTAATGTACGTTTATTTCATACATTTAAGCGACTACGACGCAACGCGCAAAACACCGCGGCGGCCTCCGCAGCGCGATGCTCACGCTACGCATACGCTAATTGGTCGCCTCTAGTAGGTCAGAGCTTAACGCAGCTACCCTTCAAGTTTATGATCGAAGCAGCTACCATATGATATGATCAGTTTCACTGAGCCATAGGGTGCGACAGACATAATCTACTGTGTGTAAGTTTCGTGTTGATGTTGGCGGTTTTCATTAAGACAAGCTGATACGTCCTCACCCTCGTTACTATTTTCAGCTTACTGTTTACTCTTGATTACATGCTATTTAAGCAATTATTTACTATTATTTACTGTAGATGTAGATATGCTACCAGTAGGGGACCGCGCCTTCGTCCGCGTGTAATCCAGAATGGTCTTTGGCTTTATGTCCTGAATTCCTTTTTGAGACGTAGGTATAAAACAATACCATAAACATTTCTAGGTCTTTAACTTGTTTTTGTCATATGTGTAAATAAAACGTAACTAAAACAAATAATTTAAAGGCTATAGCCAACTGTACCGCACAGTTTTACCGGCCCGATTATCGATACTGTGGAAATTCTACGATAAAATCTCTTTGGCTTTCATGTAGACTCGGTTTTACTTCTAACCAACTCTTCGAAATTGATTATTAGTAAATAATTAAAATTGCCACCAATACCATTATAAATATACTAATATTAATATATCTGGTAATTGTAACCAAAACTCTCATAAAATGAAAACTTTATCGTGTTTCTTTTCTATATTAAACTCCTAATTCAGTCTTTGTCTAAATATCCTTTAAACAACAATACAAGTATAAACGAACTAAAGATATGTCGTATCAAATTAGTCTAATGATTAAGGAGTTGATTATGATATTGCTTCAGGCGAATTAGGCAGAGTCATAGGTAATGTACATGGAGGCGGGGGAGAAAGCCCCAAGACAAGGGAGCCAAATTTTTGTTTATTTTCCTGCTTTTAATAAAACGAAAATACAATAGGTAGGTACGCAGGCGGTGGCGCAAGGGGGAACATTCAAATTCGGTTCTCGAACGGAGGTATTATTTCAACATATTATGTATGTATGTATATTGTTTTTACCTCTGTGTTCTCGCAAAGTATCGTCAAGATTCTTTTTGTAAATGTACAAATGTTATTTATAGCGCTATTTGCTGTCGTGTGCGGAGGGCTCTCAAACGTGGTTGTCTTTTGTTTTTTATCGTATCTGATTTGGATTCAGTCGAATGTTAGCTCGTGATTAGGTTACTTTATGTCAATGTTTAGATTTCGTTATACATATTTAGATAGTATATGATGGTGAGGTCTTTGCGATACGGTTTTGACATTTGACGTTAAGGTTACCCAATCTTAACCGAATTTGTTAGTAGACTACGAAATCGGTTATGGGTGGGTTTTTTTTCTAAATTTTTTGGCTAGGCTGTCACATGCTACCACCGTCTTATCGAAGTCTACAACCATAACACAGCACTATGTTTTAGCATTGATGTTGTGTTTTGCCGGTAGAGAGCAATAAGATAGCCAGTTCCTCAACGGTTGGTGATTCCGGGAGTGGCGCGCTCATCTTCAGCTTTATCATCACATTATCAGGTGTGATTAACGCTGAGGAAATTGATATACCTATATGTATATACCAATTCCAGCATTTCCGAACTTGTTTTATGTCGCCATCTTATTTCTTTTACAAAAAGAACTAGTTTTTACAACCTAGGTAAATTGACGTTATTTAACGTATCAGACTCATAAAATAATTTTCACCTTTGGATATTTCCCAATAGATCACTTTGATGAAAAAAGAACAAAGGATCGAAAAATAAAATAGATATTTTATCTAAACCCTGTAAAACGTCAATCAAAACAATTTAATACTCGATACGATCAAACGATTTATTGTATAAAATGCTTTTACAAAATGTAACCCCGAAATGTTAACCTCAATAAACACACAAAATCTTTTTTTTGATACTAGTTACAGTAATGTATAAGAACAAAAGGTAAATAAGTAGCAATAAGGCTGCCTATAGTGTGTTGTTCTTTTACATGTATTTTAGTTTTTCCAAACGAGTTTGATTGTCCACCTTTCACATCAAATCGGAGCAACGAATCGACATGATTTTAGGTATAGGAATAGGTAGTACGGTAGCTGTAGAGTGACATAGGCTACTTTTTATCAAGAAAAATTAATATCACATTCCCGCGGGATAACTTCGTGTAGTCCAAGCGGGCGAAATCGCGGAAGGCTAATTTCTATTACTCTTTGAAAAAGAAAAGTCTGTGTCTACCTGAAATTAATTTACCTACAATCTGAATATAACAAACATTGGAACATCCTGTGTTTATAAATATGAATAATTTGACAGAGACTTGTTTAATACAAACCGTTTTGAGACACATTCACGTGCTAATCTCGGAAGGGTAATCCACGGCTGAGGCGTTATGATAAATGAGAAGAGAGAGTAGGTATGAGAGTAGGTACATAATTATGTAGGAAAAACAAATTATTTATTAAGGAAACAAACGTGAAAATTTAATTGTAGAGTGCCAGCCACCTGCCGTCATTGTTGCAAGGAATAATGAAGAATTGTTCTATCAAACTTAACTAATGTTTGACATTTATGAAAGTTTGGGAATGTCAAGAGATTTTCAAAGTTCTTTCAAATGATGATCGGAAAATCAAACACTTAAGTATCTGGTCCGGGCGGCCACCGCACGATTACTTACCTCATCGAGTTACTGGATATTACCACCTTCCCTGAAATGTAGACCTAATATAGGTAGGTAAAGTGTTGGTCTGCTGAGGCTCAGCTTGGAGGATCCTTGGTGGTGAGTAGTTTTGCAACCTACTTTGCACCTCTACTCTAGCATGACCAACTAAATTCGATATGATATGATAAGTTATCCGGTTTAACTGTCAAAAGACTATGGGTTTAGACGTTTGAATGTCGATAAGTCGCTCTATTATGCGATACATATCACGTTTTGGGTGGTCATGCTAGGCTTATTGGACTATCGTTTTTACCTCATGTGGTTACCGAACGAAACCTTTTCGTTGGTCTACTTTTCGTGAAAGGTGGTAATATCCAGTAACTCGATGAGGTAAGTTATCGTGCGGTGGTGATTTTCCGATCATCATTTAAAAGAACTTTGAAAATCTCTTGACATTCCCAAACTTTCATAAATGCTAAACATTAGTTAAGTTTGATAGAACAATTCTTTTTTTTCAAAGATTTCGTGGTTGGCCCCATAGTAAAAATTGTTCGTATTAATGGACACTATCATCCCCTAAAATCTTTGTACTAATAGTAAAATAGTAAAATAAGATAAGGATTAATACTGTATCCGTATATAATAGCTTTCCAATTACCGCATTGTACGTGAACATTTTTTAAAATATTTAATGGCTGTAATAATCTATCCTTTAAAAAATAGATAAAATGCCATCGCGGACTTTTTGGTAGATCTATAGAAGAGAAAGCCCAACATGCATTATTTTTTTAAGCCTCGAAGGGATTAGGCAGCGTTTTCGCTGTAAGCTCTCAGGCGGCTAGATTTTTTCACACACTCCCAACAATTATCGTTATATTTCAACCAATTTACACGAAACCTTGATAAATTATATACCTACCAAAACCATCCTCAAGAATCACCCTCAGTCAGCATGAAAATCCGTGCAGTAGTTTTTGAGTTTATTGCATACAGACATATAGGTACAGACGGACGCGGCGGAGTACTTTATTTTATAATATGTAGTGATGGGCTTAATACTAATTATATATTATCTTTATACTAATAAAAAAAATTGTGATGTAGGTATAACTGCCTGCTAACACTGTATTAAAAATTGATAATGTTAAAAAACAGCCTAAAGCTACAACGCCAATTCAACCATTTTTGGCAATGTGACTGTGACAATGAGTCAAATGAAGAGATTCCGTTTCCTATTTGATTATGGAAACGTTAATATTGGTATTAAAACATGCAGTATTTGTGAACAAATAAGGTGCAATATAGTAGTACATGGAAATCGTACCAAATAAGTAGTGTTGCCTTGCATTAAATGAGGTAGTTCTGATTTTTTTATATGTTAGTAGTGATGAGATGGTTATGACAAATCCAAGTTTTCCACCTCGAAAGCCCTCCGGATCATTGTTAAATACTTAAAAATCCATAAAATTTTCGGATATTTTTCAGTTTTTGTAAATTTTTACCACCAAGGATCTGAGTCACGGCAAATGTTACTATGCACTCTTTAAAGTAGACTAAATTTGCAATAAAAAGAGAGTAATTGGGTTTTTGTAAGCCAAATAGTTTTTAAGATAAGGCTATTTTAAAATTTGCAAAATCACAAAAAAGGAAGTATTACAGTTTTTTTTATTTTTCGTCAACTTTGACCCCCTAGTAGTGGGTTTATGGCAAAAGTTTTTTTATTAGTTATTCAAGTTCATTAAATTTCCAACAAAATGAGATTAATTATGTCGATTTACACCTGATAGTTCCTAAGACACAGCTGTTCAAAGTTATAGAGGTAGGTAAGTAAACAATTATGTAATAGAAGGCTTCGCAAAAGGTAATAAGCCCTAAAGGAAGAAGGATCTGGGAGACGTTCCCGTTCTACCCTGTTAATGACACGCAAACCTTAATCACCTTGAAAGCATACCAAAGATGTAAGGTTGTACCAGCAGATGTGGTTGCAGGAAAGCAGAACTCAAATGTTCGGCTGTTTGCAGCTACTGCATTGGCCAATCATGCGAGAACATACCACCTGATGTGTGATGACATTGATGAACCATTGATTGATAACCCACCATCAAAGAACGATTTTAACCTTCCTGAGCAGTTCGATGAAGAAATTATACCTCAGCAAGCTGCCCCCAAAAAGTGTGCTGTGGATTCAGAGGACGTGCCTGGTCCATCAAAATTATACATACAATGTACATAATTGATCCCACCACCTCCCAGATCCTCCTTCCTTTAGGGCGTACTTCATTTTGCAAACCCTTCTATTATATAATTGTTTACTTACCTCAATAACTTTGAACAGCTGTCTCAGGAACTATCAAGTGTAAGTTGATATTACTAATTGGTCTCATTTTGTTGGAAATTTAATGGACTTTTATAACTAATAATTTAACTTTCGCCATAAATCCACTACTATGGGTCAAAATGTCGAAAACTAAAAAAACTGTAATACTTCCTTTTTTTGAATGTTTGCAAACTTTTAAATAGCCCCATCTTAAAAACTATTTGACTTACAAGAACCAAATTATTCTCTTTTTATTGCAAATTTAGTCTACTTTAAAGCGTGCATAGTAACTTCTGCCGTAACACAGGTCCTTGGTTGTAAAAATTGACAAAAACTGAAAAAAATCTGAAAATTTATTGGATTTTTAAATATTTAACAATGATCCGGAGGGCTTTCGAGGTGGAAATCTTGGATTTGTCATTACTATCTCATCACTACTAACATACAAAAAAATCAGAACTACCTCATTTAACGCAAGGCAAAATGTACGATTTCCATGGACTATAGGTACTCTATGACAAATGGATGCATGAAATGCAAAACTGGAACTCATAACGTAAACAATTACGCATCGTTATTTGTAAAACTGTCGGTGTTATTATTTTATAAAGTATTTGAAATAAATTCCTTAAATCATAACTAAATTGGATTTATTTTAATTTTTAGTTTTTTGCATTCACAATGCAATTTTTATTACAGAAAAATGGAAAATGAAGTATTTAGAAAAAATCGACCCGTCTCACAACTAGCTCCGATGGGACTCGAACCCACGACCTTTCGCTTTCCGGGCGACTGCTCTAACTACTAAATTGGATTACTTCGTTTTTTTACTTTTGTTGAAAGAAACTGCAAACAACGTAGAAATATTTACAAAACTTAACAGATGATGTTAGGCTCTGTTCACAGATCCTTTCAGCCGTTTTGAAGTGATTGAGTAACAGAGAATCAAACTATCGCATTTAGGTATGATATTAGTTAGATAATAACTTACGTCTCAAAATGAGATGGGTACGTTTTAAGGTAATCAATAATTTGATATTAAATAACGTAACTTATTTCAACAATACCTACAAACCATGATAAAGGATAGCCTTGATCAAACTAGGCTCTTCTTCTTATTGTATCTTACTAATCTTACTAATCGAATCTAAAAGATCGAAGACTATTACGAGAAGGCAAAATATCAAGGATCTTGCCACTAAATTTAACCGGCAACTGTATGCTAACGAAAACCCCAACTTAGCTAACTCTACTAATAAAATGCTTGACTATGACACAGTGAACTCAGAACCTATACAGGATATCTTGTTATGTGAAGTTGAAAAAGCAATTAAGAGCCAAAAGATGGATAAGGCCCCTGGGCCAGATAAAATCACAAATGAATTAATGAGAGGAACTATAGATGAATTAAGTCCAATATTAACAAAAATATTCAATGAATTTCTAAGAAGTGGGCAAATTCCAAAACAATGGGGTAAATCTCACATTATTCTCCTGCACAAGAAAGGCGACAAAGATAACATAGAAAATTATAGACCGATAAGCCTTATGTCAAATATATACAAGGTATTTGCAAAGGTAATACTGAACAGAATTAGTACACTTCTAGATGAACAACAGTCAAATGTTCAAGCAGGCTTTAGAAAAGGCTTTTCAACCATTGACCATATTCACACGATCAAACAGGTTCTAGAGAAATACAACGAATACAATAAAAAAATCTATATAGCTTTTATAGACTATGCGAAAGCGTTTGATAGTTTGAATCACCAGCATATATGGGAAAGTCTAGATCAGCAAGGAATCCCAGGCACATACACCAGAATGATAAAAGCCATCTATTCAAACAGTAAGGCCAGAATCAAATTGGAAACCTTAGGAAATGAATTTTGTATACAAAGAGGTGTAAGGCAGGGAGACCCTCTGTCCCCAAAACTGTTTCCGCCGTATTGGAAAATATTTTCCGCAACTTGGACTGGGATAAATATGGAATTAATATAAATGGATCAAAACTTAACCATCTTAGATTTGCCGACGACCTTGTACTATTCGAAGAAACACCAAGCGATCTCGAAATTATGATGAATAGTTTAAATACAGAGAGCATAAAGGTTGGACTTAAAATGAATATCAGTAAGACCAAAATATTGACAAATACCACAAAATCTACTGTCAAAATTGGAAACAAGCATCTGGAATATGTAGATGAATACATATACTTAGGTCAGATAATTGCCACAGAAGATCAAATGACAAAAGAAATTAATCTAAGAATAGCAACTGGTTGGAAAAAATATTGGTCTGTGAAAGAAATTATGAAGTCCAACGACTTAAGCATGTCAATGAAAAGAAAAGCATTTAACATCTGCATATTACCCTGCTTAACCTATGGAAGTGAAACCTGGGGACTTACAAAAGCCTTAAGAGACAAGCTTGCCATAACTCAGAGAGCAATGGAGAGGAGTATGATTGGTTGCAAACGTCAAGATAAAGTAAGAAATAGTGACCTAAGGACAGCAACGAAACTCACTGACATTCTCATTAGAGTAGACTAACAGAAATGGAGGTGGACAGGCCACATGTTGCGCGATAAAATGGAAAAGTGGAGCAGGAGAGTTACAGAATGGTACCCAAGAGATGGCAAAAGAAATAGAGGAAGGCAACACACGAGGTGGGAAGATGACCTAAAGTTGACAGCAGGTCCTAACTGGAGAAGGGTTGCCCAAGACAGGCAACAATGGAAGTCGTTGGAGGAGGCCTATGCTAGGAGGCACACCGAACTTAGAGATCTTTTGTAGTTTTCTTCTAATAAAGGGCTTTATTATTATTATTAATCTTACTAATATTATAAAGAGGAAAGGTTTTTTTGTTTGTTTGTGTGCATTGAATAGGCTCCGAAACTACTGGACCGATTTAGAAAATTCTTTGACCATAGAAAGCTACATTCTTCCCTAGTAACATGGGCTATATTTTATTCCGATATTCCCACGGGAACGGGTACCACGCGGGTAAAACCGCGAGGATCCGCTAGTTTTAAATAAAATTGTCGAAGACAGATTAATTACCGAACAGTTTCTTAACAGAACCGTCACCAAACTAACCTTTCCTCTATTTAACGAAGAATATATTGCTGGTCTGTGAATAATTTGTGTTGTGTGAACTTCGTAGCTCAGCGATCGTGGCGTAATTAAAAGTTTCACAGCTCGGTGAGGGAAAGATAGCGTCCTAAAAATATGTGTACGTGAGAAACTTACCTACCCTACGACGAAGTTTTACCTCCATCTTATCCACTTTATACCGCACATACTGGGATAAAGTGTTCTTTGTAGCACATTTTAACCGTATTATGTTTTAAACAAACAATGTATGGTTTAACAATGGTTTGAGAATGTAGGAACGTGTAACGGTTTTAGTGAAAAATGTGGTGTGGAATTTTTGTAGCGCCATCGAAGCGCGTTTGAATCAATAAAGATGTGATAAGCAGGCTCACACGCAACGCAACCTGCAGACCACAGAACACGGAGAGATTTTTTTCTCTTGTAGATAGAAGGAGCATGTTACGACTTTAGTACTAGAACCGGTGTAGCCTCTCGCACACAAATAAACAATAATCGGTAATAATAATAACAATGATCGGTGCATCGTCCATTCAAAGCGGACCTCCTCACAACCAGCCCTTTTTTGTAAAATGTCTTACAAAATTACTGCTTGAAAGACCGCGACTGACTGAGAGACGTCAAATCAAATCGGAGTGTTTACGCAAAAGCTTGATTCCGCTGCCACGCCCACATGCGACTTCTATTACTTTCCATGTTCTGTGCTGCAGACCTTTGCACAACGCGCCGCAAGAAGAAGCGCCGTCCGGTCGGAGCGTGTTACTTTAGGGAAGCCCGTTTTTAGGGTTCCGTAGTCAACAAGGAACCCTTATAGTTTCGCCATAGAGTCTTAGTACTAGAAAGCTGTAATTTGGCATGAGTATACATATTTATCACGTTAAGAAAGTGGTAAAGAAAAAGTTAGAAAAAAAATTTTTTTAGGAAAAATAAATGTTATTTTACAGCCATTTATCTAGTGCTTCCGGTCTATTTTTTTCGATTTGTGATATTTTACTGTGTCAAATAAAATCCCAAACATCCGTCTAATAATAACTCAAATATTATATTACTTGCAGTATACTTGGTTTTAGTTAATGAAACGCATATGAAAATAATTGTCTTTGAATAGCCGAGGGATTCCGGCCGTCATATTTTTTTTATTATTTCATTTTTAAAATTGAATTTTAAGTGATTTTCGATTCGCGGGGCGCTCGCGAGTTCACAGTTCACTGCCGGCTGCCGCTGGGTCCGCGCGAAGTGTATCGAGCGCGGCCGAGCAAGCGTTAGGGCGTTTGTGCACTACCACTGAATTTTACCGATCCGGAAAAAATCGGATGCTTGTATTTTAATAATTAATCATTTATATTAGTAATTAATTAAATACAAGCATCCGTTTTTTTCCGGATCGGTAAAATTCAGTGGTAGTGCACAAACGCCCTTAGCGTGCCTATTTCGGTCGGGAATCCTCGCCTTAACCACCCGTTAAAATAGGTACAAAATTGAGGACGAATCAATAGAATAAAATGCTTTTAAGTCTTTATTTGAGTTTTACTTGAATCTGGTCTTATTGAAATATATGTAAGCTTTATATTTTTATTCCTAGTTAATTGAACAGTTTACTGCTTTTACCGGAATAGTTATATTTCCATACTTTCTCTATAAAGTCTTACATACAAACGCAAACGCACTGCTCTGCAGGAAAAAAGCGCGCCGTCAACGCGCGGTTTTTACGGTGCTACAAAAAGATGCAGTTTGCATAGGGCTCTTGGTAATATTCTAAGGATTTTTGAAGGATACTTACCGATATTTATCATAGTAAAAATACGATTTTTGTATCCTTTGACATTTGAAACTCAGTATAATACTGCAATAAAATAACCATCATAGGTATAAAATTAGGTATGTAAGTACCTAAACAAGAATGTGGTCAGCCTTGTCAAGCTAGAAACAAAACTTCTAGATAAATAAATGTGAAAATAATTTGGATGATTATACCTTTTACACGGCAATCAAAAGGAAATCTAGTAGAGAATTAACTGTAATTTGCAGTCATCCCCAAGGGTGAGCTAAATTTGCTACCTCATTACATTAATTGCCAGTAGCAAAGGATAATAACTATTAAAAATTCATTGTTTCCAGCCTTCCACCAAGTTCACTCGAATAGCATTATTAATATTTAATTCTGCTGAAGTACCACGTCTAATGTTCTAATTTAAAATTCTTACGAAACTTAATATTTGAGTAAGGCAAGCCCCTGAGGATTCGTGCTTGGCGGAAAAAATGTTGCTTTGTGTGATTCGCTGTTGGTGGTGTAGATGGCGGGTTGTGTTTACGTCGGGGTATGTGTAAGCAGGTAGAAGGCTGCAATGTAAAGCGTGTTTGTAGGGGTATCTGCGTGAGTGTGGTTGTTAGCTATGCTTGGTCTGGGACCGGGCTAGACCAGCGCGCTCAGTGCTACATAAATTTTTCCTGGTGCCGCATCGGAACCGCAGTAGCTACGGCCGTTGTACGTGTTGCGTTGCCAAATAAAACGGTAAATGAATAGTGCTACATTAGTTACTTTTGTGGGAACGTATGTAGAGAAAACTTGGATTCGAATGTACAATTGAGTTTATGAACGCTAAATGCATTGCTCCAGTGTTTCAATGATTTATCAAGATGCTTGTATAACCTTTTCACCAACTTATGTTACCGTTTGCAACAAAACAAACGAAAGAACACGCAAGTTTTTCACTGAATCTCAGCTTGAGTTTCGAAAAGTTTAAATTAGCAAAAGTGCAAAGTAAAACGCAACTATTAATATTCGCTTGTAAGTCCCGGCCAACCGTTGAATCTAGATAAATAATCCTCGCTAAAATTAAAGAATAAGTATAAGAAAGTTTTTCTGTAATGAGCCATTTTGCGATAGGAATTTATCAAATCTGGAATCTAATAATACATGCTGTGAATAAAAATGATTCTTTTTAGGGTTTGAAACTCAAATTAAACGAAAATTGAATGGCTCTCCAACTGGTTGTCTAACTGCTGTTTTCTGCTAACGCTTCAGCAACGCGGATCAACGCATGCTTCTTGTGTTACCGATGCGGAGTTACCGCGTCGCGGTCCGGTCGCGGTTGCAACGTCGATCAAGAAACCGATGAAGTCATGTCGGATGGATGTAGAAAAAGAAAACAAATGTTTTAATCTTACCTCATAAATGAAAGGTATCGATAAGAAATAAGAGTGCCCCTCAAGTGAGATCTTATTCACTCGGCCGTTTTTAACTCTCCATCCAGGTTGTGTAGTGATCCGCTTGCCCCTCTCTGACTGCGCTGCTTTAAGTGCATGGGATTGGGGCATAAGAAGCCGATGTGCCCGTCCGAAGCAGATCGAAGCGGGCTCTATTTTAGATGTGGGGATCAGGGCCATATGGCTGCGTCCTGCCAGGGTGCGCCCAAATGCCGGGTGTGTACCGAGAATGGCCGCCCGGCTGGACATATTATGGGTAGCCGAGTGTGCGAGCCCCCGGTGATCAAAGGCAAACGCTCCGAACGCCTGGTGGACTCCATAGACGGGGTCCCGATGGAGGGGGTGGCGGAGGAGCCGCCCAGGGCCCATCAAGAGAGCGGGAAAGAGTTACGACGCTCTGCGCGCATCTCTCAGGAGAAGCGTCAGCAAGACGCGAAGTAACCCTGTGGATGGAGGAGGGGGTCGGGCGGCGGAACGGGGAATTTTGTCGTCCATCTAGGGCCCCCGTGGTGAAAAGGCGCGCCAGGTGCCCCCGGCGTGCCTCACCGGAGGTGGAGGAGAAGAGGCGTCGAAGGGACGCAGGCACGGGGTGGGGTTGCGGTGACTAACGCCCTTGGGCCCGCCATCACTCCACCCCACGTGCTGAGGAGGCACCCTGGGGGTTTTAGTGGGTTCAAGCCGTACATAATCCCCTCGTCTCCCTAGGCGGGGGGTACGCGAAGGCGTTTCCCCAGGCCAAAAAAAGGGTTGTCTAGTGATCTGACTGTCTATGTGTAATTGTATATTGTTGATCGAAGAGACAGAGACGTGTTTTTTTATGATTTTTGTGTTAATATTCACATTCGTTTTGTGAAGCTTAGTAAATCTTGCATCGGATCCGTCACCAAAAATGCACGATATTATGTCAAAAAACACGAATCGCCCTCGTTTGAGTGAGCTCTGCTCATTAGCAATTAATCTTCTGTTTTAACGATACGATTTATTGTACCTTTAGACAAAATCCTAACTTATTGAATTAGGTATCTAATATAACAGATACTACTAATACTTCATAAATAAATTAAAGCTATTAAAAAAATCGTAACAAAATTCAAGAATTTCTTAACTGTCCAAATGGTCGCAAGTAACATAGCTAAATTATACCTAATTTTATTTCAAAATTTAAATGTAACTCTCTTGACAGCCCTAAAAGTACATTTACCCACATCTTACCACTACAAGCATTTCTAATTACGCCGTTTGTGAGCAATGTTTTAAGGGAACAAGGTTGTGGTTGAAGTATAATATGTTATATATTTAATATAAGTAACATGTCAACCCTCTTATCTGAATAAAACCGAAAAGTTGTTTTATTCTTAGAGTATTATGGTAAGGGCTAGTATTTAAAATTAGGGTGCGACTAGGATCTTTTGGCGTGTGGATGACATTGACAGAAACGCTAGTTGACTGATCGACTAGCTAGAGCAAAGTTAGTTCCAATTTCAATAAATGCAATGACAGACGTACGAGAACATAGGTACAACTTAGGGTCAGTTTTTTGATCCGTAGTTAACTGAACCAATGGTTGAAAAAGTAACTACGTTAACTATTATTTAAAAAAACGAATTTTTAAGATTTTTGACTATCTAGTATAGTAACTTTTTTACCATTAGTTCAGTTAACTATGGATAAAAACTGGCCCCTAGTAGTAAATCTGTTTTGACCTTCGATCAACAATACCCCAATAGATGATGCCTCACGAACTAAAACACAATGCGTATTTCTTGCGTTGGTTTTTGTTGCAACCGGCGATTGAATCCGATACCTCACTTTTTAGCGTCACCACACATGAGTTACACGTGAAAGCCGGTGTAGACACTTGCGGTCGGTAGCCGCTGAGTGTGCTTGTACACGGAGCAAGTAGCTGAAGCTAGTAAAGATGCGGGTTACACGCGTGAGTAATAAACTTACGCAAGTTACTTGTTCAAGTTACTTGCCTCTACTTGTACACGGTGCAAATAACTGGAGCAAGTAAAGACACGGGCTACTTGCTTACTACAAGCTCGAGTCGCTAGACCCGCACATGTTTTTGAACGGTAAGTTTACGATGCATATGTCGTAGGTATATTGTCAAAGCCGTGATATAATAATTCCACTAGTGAAATTATAATTTCTCGTTAAAATTATGAATAGACAGTACGAGACAGTATGCACACGGCTGCGAGCTCACGAATTTGCCTCGTAAAAGTCCTGTACATACTCCTCGGAAGTCCTGTAGAACACGTGATAGGTTAGAAATTTAAGGCGATCGCGAAGCGCAGCGAAGCGATTGCCTCAAATTTCGTGATTGAAGCAATCCATAAGTTGTTTTGATACAAAAAAATAACCACATAATTTAAATATAAATACTTATATAATAATAAATTTCTAACCTATCACGTGTTCTATATGACTTCCGAGGCTCGCAGTCGTGTGCATACTGTCTCGTAGTGTCTATTCATAATTTAACGAGAAATTATAATTTCACTAGTGGAATTATAATATCACGACTTTGACAATATACCTACGACACATATAACCCGCGCAAGTGCCTCAACATGCGCAAGCTACTTGCACCGTGTACAAGCACTCTAACACATTTGATTGCAGTATTTTGTGCACGAGAAGCGAGTGGCGACGATATGCAGCATGTGGCGACCAGCGACGTCACCGTGTGCGACGCGGCGAGTTCATATAAAATGTATGAAAATTACGAGAAAGAGGTCGGTGGTGGCGTTTTGTGGTTGTGGTCGGTGGCACGTTTGCGGCCAGGGTTAAGACTAAGGCCCATATTCTAGAACGACAGATCTCTTCTCAAGTATAGTTAGTAAGGGATGAATGTATTCGTTGCATGTATTTGCATCCCTTTCTAACTATACTTGAGAAGAGATCTCCACTTAAGTGTAGTTCTAGAATACGGGCCTAAGACTGAGCACTTATATGGTACAGTCGAGTTCAATAATATCATTTGTGCGTTTTTGAACTTAGTTGTAGCAGTTTATTGTGACAATTTGTATCTACAGAAAGTCAAAGACGATTTATCAAAAAACTTAATGCGACAAAGTCCAAAAATGCACAGATATTATTGAACTCGACTGTACTTAAGAGGACTCCCAGTTTTTCCAAGCAGCTTTGCTAGTTACACGAAGAAGATCAAGGTCCTTGAATTTAATTTTCTATAACGCGCTCCAATAACGTTACATGAAAATTCAAATTTAATTAGCAATTCAATTTAATTTTAATGCTTGGTTGCTTTTACAACATAAGAACGCTCAATCATACATATATTATTCATGACGTAAGACGTAGTACGAAATAGGTTACCTTTTCAAAAGCCCTCAATACCTGCTTGGAATAATTATTATTGAGCAAATTGTATGGTTCATTTTTTTGTTATTAAAGCGAGGTATTTCCTTATAACATTTTAGTATGGCATTGATTAAGATTTGAGTGCTAAGAAACATGAAGTCCTCATTGATTTTAACATGAATACTTGAATAGTATTAAAATAATTACTTATGGTAATGGTGAAAGATAAGTGTACTATGAAAACGCTTAAAAAAAAATGTTTACGCCATAAAAAGGCCGCCCGCCCCTAACTTGAAAGTTTTTAAGAAAAGACATATTTTTAAAGGAACATTTAGCGAGATCCATCGGAAAAAATCTCGCTACATTTTACGCCTCGCCGTCCCAGTTTGTTGACTCGTAAAAACAATTGACAAACGATTTGCAGACTTTTATAGAGCGTCCCATTTTCAATTCAGTGTATTTTAGTATTCACCCTAGTACAATTAATGTTTCACGCCGTGAAGGAATGCCTTACTCGATATTGACTTGAGCTTGATTTACTAAAACACCGTTCTTAGCCCCTTTGTCTTAGACAAAGGAATGAAAACCCATAAATAAAGTAATATCCCACCAGAAACAGTTTCATGTAAAATGTTGCCAAGACGACGACCA
Organism: Crambus lathoniellus; assembly: GCA_949710035.1. NCBI lineage: Eukaryota > Metazoa > Arthropoda > Insecta > Lepidoptera > Crambidae > Crambus > Crambus lathoniellus. The sequence continues at coordinate 53,601,881 of OX453296.1, forward strand.
TAATATGGCTGTTTGTTACTGGCAAAAAGTTATCAGATATCATGTAACTCTATACCTACGCTCTAATTCTACAAGCCCTAACTACACAAAGTCTACGTCTTTGTCAAATTATGTGGATTGGCATTTCGCTACAGACACAATATCGTCAATGATAAATTTATTCACTGTCCAATACTTTTCTGCCATACAATAGTACTTGTAGTAAGGAAACGGCCAAGCTACATACAGTCATATTTAGACTAAGGCGCAGAGTTCGTTAAGTTTGGGCGTATAGAATTAGTATAAAAGATATGCAATTGAAATTTTATATATTTAAAAAGTCCACTATTGACACCATATCCGGAGAATTTTGTTTGTCTGGTATAATCCAAACCCTTGGGTTTGGATTACTTGTAATGAGGGTTCAAAAATAACGAAACGCTTCAAGGAAAGGTTAGTACTTAGTGCCCTTGCGCTTCACATGCTTCATCTTGGCAGGGGCACTCCCGTGCCCTCAGATAAGCCAATGTAAGTGTTCTGAGCTGAAACTCATCAGGTATTCATTTCACTGTTGTTTATATAAATGAAATAATACTAGCACCAAGTAAAGGAGCCTTATTCAGGTTTCACAAGAAGAGCGGGTACTTAATAAATAATTGCATTTTCATTGTGCAATGTGCATTGTGCTATCTAATAGCTCTGAATTTCAAAAAGGAATCCTGTAAACTACTTAAAGCAATAGAACATCTGCGATCCGAATGTTCTTTAGAATATAATTCTTGCTATGGAATATAAGAGCAATAAAGATATAAAAAACAGAACATCACGTAAATTAAAAACAAATTGATATGTCTTTACGTTAGTTTGACGTACGTTGTTACAATTATTATATTCGACTCAAGAGAGCATTGAAATAAGACAATGTTTTTAGTGAAAAGCTTATTAACTTACTCAACGAAAACATACTTTACTATCATATATTAAGTATAGTTTCTTTTATTTAATAATAACTTTTATATTACAATAAGTGGTAAACTGTTATGGATAATAGGGATGATGACTGATGAATAAAATAACGAAATTTAAATAAAAAACGTGTAGTCACTTGTAGACCTTTTGGTTGTGTATTTGTGTTTGTGTGTGTTTTTTTTAGTTTCAGGACCCTTCAAATTTGGGCGGACAAGTCCATTTAAAAAGTTTAAATCTTATTAAAATTAATCACACCTTTGAATAGTCAAAAATTTTTTAGTAATTTCTATAAGAAACCATTTTGATAAAATACTTAAAGTGTGATATAATAATTTGGTAGCCGTTAGTATTTAGCGTTTTTGGGTGAGTCTAATTTGTGTGCATTTCAAACTGTGATATCTCGGGGAGTTTTCATGCTAGCAAAATAACTCTTTTACGAATGTTTTTATCCCTTGTTCCTCGTACACAAAGAATTTACATTACCAGCACTGGTATGTAACAAAATATTCCTAGTTAACTAAGTAATGTAGAAGGAATTTCTTTGCCCCCTACAATACCGATATGGCCGACCAGTTTTGCACTGGGGAAAAATAATTACCATTACCTGGGTTTGTACGAATAAAGTAAATTACTCATACAAAACCAATATGACCGACCAGTAATGTATGTACTAGGAGAATAAAAATACTGCAACATTACCTAGTTTTGTACGAGTGATCGCCGTTACCTTTACAAATCCAACATGGCATGGCTATAAAGCCTGTTAATGCAAAATGGGTATTCAATTCATCCCTATATTATTTTCTTTTCAATTTATTTTCAACAATACTTTTTTAAAAGTTTACATTACGGAAAGTCTTTGTAAGTGATTTAGGAAACTCCAAACATAAGTTATAATCAACAACTTGTCAGATTTCAATCGGGAGATCGCTAAATATTCATAAAATGTGCTAGACATGTATCAACTGTGACAAAGTCATAACTTCTCAAGCAAAACGCCATTACGGTTGTCTTCATTAGAATTTATAATGATTGTAAGAAACGAAAACGGCCGCAAAATATGATACATCCAGCTCCAGGTAGAAGTGAGTAGAGACTAGTGATGTGAGGAACTTGAATCTTCGATTAACTTGACTATGAGCTCACTATTGAGTATTTGCCCAAAATTTTAATGATTTCAATCTATCACGCGAAAACCTAGTGGCACTAAATAGCGATTTACGCCCTAATTCAAGATTCAGAAGAATTCAAGAAGACGAAGAAGACAGAAATCGAATTAAAAAATATATGATAAAGTAATCTGCTTGCTGTAATATTGGTACCTTGTAAAATTTTAAGAAATAAGGACGAGTAGATCCAAAGAATGTGCGAGTCACTTATGACTCAATTAATTGAAACTAAAAAAAAAACAAGTTCTCATTTCAAACAACGTTTTAGACAAGTTTGCAAGGCTTGATGAAGAAAAATGTAACAGACCCAATCGAAAACATTAGCTTAGTCAAATCTTCGTGATAAATGAGTACAAAACTCAAAAATCGCTACTGAATCTACAAAACTAATGTGAACATAAATCGTGGTTACCAGTGGTGACATAAGTATTTGTTTTTAGTAAAATCAATTTGCAAGACTTAATGAAGAGAACTACATGTCAGGCATTTGATTGTACTTAGAACATTGAGTCGAGTATGGTAAATAATAAGCAACTACAATGCGTAAAAACTCTTCTCTGTGCGAAGAGATAGCTTAGTAGATACTGGAAACACGAAAAAAAAAATAGTTTGAAAGATGAAATAATTATGCAAGAACCACTGAAAAGTGGAGGAAATTGTTACTCAGAAAATATTGAGTCGTGTCTCTTTCATAAGCCAGTACAATACACAGAAAAGACTTTTGCTTCTTCTCCCGAGTCTACAATACTAATGGAAACCCGAAACGAAGTAAACTAAATTGAGAGATATTAAGAAAAGTGCAACTCTAAAATATTGAGTCGAGTCTTGTTAATAAGCGACAACAATATTAGACTGAAAGTATTACCTCTACCTCTCGAACAACACTAATGTGAACACGAAATGTGGTCGGCACCGTCGTGCGCCCGTTTCAGACATTAGGTAGAAATTAATGATGTGGCACCGAGCGCAGCGAGTCTGACGGACCTTCGAGGTGGTTCATTACCCTGTCTTGCCAAATAGGGAATAGGAAGCGAGTACGGACACGGAAGAAGCGTGTGGAATGATCAGCGGACTGTAGTACTATATAATCTTACTATGAGAAAGTTTGGATGTTTATTTAAGCAATAAGCCTTCATCACACTTGATGTTATGAGATGATAAGGCTGAAGGTGGAAGCGAACTACTCCAGAAATCCTCCATTACTGAAGAACTGACTCTTATCTCTAACTGCCGGAACACAACAATGCTGAAAACGTCGTTGTTAGAGTTAGATAAGATGGTGGTAACTGACCATGCGGACTTAAGAGTGTAAGGCCACGAGGAAAAACATTTTATTACTTCTGGGATACTATTAATCACATAGAATTTAAATTTTGGAGTGTAGCCAATGAATGGTTGTTGTTCATCCGACCTTTATTATGCTAGACGATGTTGAACACAATAATTGACATTGTTCTTTTTGAAGCTATTACTTGATAATTATTGATTCTTCTTTTAAGTAGGGCAGGCGTACCGGTTTTGGCCACTGTACCGGTTTTGGCCACTTTTTGCTCTAAAAGTTTTCTCACCAACTTTTAGCCATTTTTGATAAAGGCAATTAAAATAAGGTATTTAAAGGTAATAATAACAACCGTTAGAATTCCTTATGTCATAAGATTTTTTTTCAATAAATTCCATTTTCTGTTTGACAAAATGTTTTGTATGAAATTTTTAAGAGATTTGTTTTGGATGAAACTACTACTACTACTTTATAAACCTTTGTTTTTTACAATTAAATTGTTGTTTTGCAATTGACTAGTTTCTAGCGCATTAGAATATATTGATTTTACCTGGGTTTGGTTTTGATTTTTCGCAATACTTACAAAAGTTTAACTATCAGTAAGTGGCCAAAATCGGTACATTTGGCACCTCTCAGACACTGTGTGTAATATAAAAAAAACTATTTTATTTTTATAAATTAGAAAAATGTACCTTTAAAGGTAGATAAATTATCTATAATTTAAGATATAATTTGTGTCTTAAATACCTAAGACCATTTAGTACTTTGTGCTTAAAAGTAAAAAAATCCTTAAAGTGGCCACAAAGGGTACCTCTGCCCTACCTACTCTTCTTTCATTTAAAAATTTTGCTTATACAAATTGTGTTTAGCAATTCGTATCACACTTCATTCTGGTCAGTCAGTACATACAAAGTGAGTGTCTAAACGCACGTAAAGTCACAACCAAAGCACATTTCTGTAATACACTTGTGGTTAATAGCATTATGTATGAAATGAAATGAAATGAAAAACATTTATTCAGTCTAGGCTGATATAGCACGTGAACGTCAATGAAGCTTCACCATTGTCTCGCATACAGAACATGGATGTTCTGTGGGCTTGCAAATCCTACAAGGCGGCGGGAGATCTTGTAACGAGAAGAACTTGACAATAACTCGCTATTGACTGATTTTTTCCTCGCAGTCTTTACATACAGAGTCGTCAAATTAAAAAGTGACTAACATAATAGTACAAAATCAAAAATGAATCCGGTAATTAATAGCAGTAAATATTTTTCAATCACCTCAGACATTAAGAACTTTAGGACATTAATCGCCTAACGTTAAGTTTAATTCGATAATAGCAACTGTGTTTTTATGTCATTCTCAATTAAATGCCGGCACTAAGAGCCGACCCTATCCTGTGCAAACTTCTCAGTAATTTATTGTTTAAGAGTAACATTACTTAACAGGGAACTTTTGAAGGGGTGCCGTAAGTACTGCTCCTAGGATTGTAATTGTTCTGTTTACGGTTTCCCACTCACATTAATTGAGTTGACACCGAAATTAAACTCATTATTGAGATAAAAACGTACGTCTCCTTGATAATTGTGAGAGTTTAAGATAATGGTAACGAGTTCATTTTGGAGTTTCCTTGGTCGTTTAGATAATGTTAAGGCAAGCAGTAACATATCTATCACCCTATCAAGCTTTAGGGCGTCTACATGTAGAAAGCTGTAGAATGGCTACCGGCGCCGATCTACCAGTGTTTATCGGTATCAGTCCGCGCAGGTAGTCGGCGCAGGCAGTCTCTATACTTTTGATATCAGCGCCTATCCCAGCAGGTCGGCACTTGTCGGCGAAATTCGGCACTTATCGAAGCTGGTTCAACACAAAGTATAGAGACCACCTGCGTCGACTATCTGTGCGGACAGGATCCGATAACAGGGTGCATACCATCAACTTTAAGACAGCGATTCAAAAATAGCGCGATGCAGAATAGGTTCCTAAAATGAATTGCTTTCTTTCATACCATGACCTTCTAAAAACTGGATCGCAAATGAATTGCTAAATGTGAATGACCGAATGATTTGTGTCCTTATTTCTTCTACCCGTCTCTTTCACTCGATTCTGTCATGCCAGGAGAGTGAAAGGGACGGGTATAACCTGCAGGTGACATGTTAGCTTGGCCAGGTTATACGTCAAATAAGAGTTGATGACAGCTCAGCGGCTGTGAAATGTCATTGAATGATCACTGAATCGCTGTCATTGATATTAAGCTGTCGTGGTACGAATAAGCGAAGCAGATCAGTTTAGGTTACTAAACAAAACCGCAATAAGAGTTGATGGTAGGCACCCAGCTTGGCAAGCCAAAGCTCAATACGTAAACGCCAAAGGTGTACCAGATAGAGCTCGAGAGCGATAGATAGAGCTTTTTGTGGTACCGAGGTTAAAGTCGGTTAAACTTAAGTTACTGTCAACTTTACTATGTTTGAGAATAACGAAGATTTTAACTGTTTTCCAAATGAACACTGGTTAAAGATTGCGATTATTATTTTATTGTTGAGAGCGATTTGAGTTCAGTCCCCTAGCATGAAAAACGATGGAAAAACGTTAGCGTTATGGTAAACTACCTGGGTGCCTACCATCAACTTTAAGACAGCGATTCAAAAAAAGCGCGATGCAAAATAGGTTCCTAAAATGAATTGCTTTCTTTCGTACTATGACCTCCTAAAAACTGGATCTCAAATGAATTGCCAAATGTGAATGACCGAACGATTTGTGTCCTTATTTCTTCTACCCGTCTCTTTCACTCGATTCTGTCATGCCCGGAGAGTGAGAGGAACGGGTATAACCTGCAGGTGTCATGTAAGCTTGGCCGAGTTATAAGTGAAATAAGAGTTCATGACAGCTAAGTCGAAGTTAGTCAGTCAGCTAAGTGAAATGTCATTGAATGATCACTGAATCGCTGTCATCGATATTAAGCTGTCGTGGTACGAATAAACGAAGCAGATCAGTTTAGGTCCTAAACAAAACCGCAATAAGAGTTGATGGTAGGCACCCAGTCCTTCAAAAGCTGTCATGTCACAGTGCGGCTGTCAAACACGTATTGAATTTCAGTTCCCTATACGACCGAAAGAGGCGCTGCTATGGTTCTTATACAAAATAATACGATTACGATAATAGACAGTTTTTCGTGCTACGGCTACAGTAGCTCGATTCTCTAAATTCGATCACCAACTCGCTCATACTCACTGTTATTCTTCGTTTGTTATGATGAATTTGACAGAAATATTCTAAAACTTAAAGTTCTAAAGTTTCAGAATAACCTTTCAAAAAATTAAGATAACTTGTAGATAACTTTTAACCTTCAGACTAATCAAATGGGAGTCATCAAATTTTTAACGTGCCGTAATTAAAAAAATATTTCCATGGTATAAAGGAGACGCGGTAGTTTTACCTGACTGCGACAGAAGGAGGGTTATGTTTTTAAATTATTCTATTTTAGTGTAGTCAATGAAGCTAGTTGACCCCCACAGTAATTCCTCAGTCACAAAAAACTTTACAGCATGATAAAGTATCAATAAATTAAAAGTATGGTATAAATTTCCAAAAAATAATAATAATAGAAGGTTAGGTATTTTTTAATGAAAGTTTTATTTCATTGATATCTTTTTTAGGAAAAATGCTCCGTCTAAACTTTCTTCACCGGACATTCATGTTACGTATAAAAACAATAATATGAAATATCCAAAAAAATATCCCAGCAGAAACACCAAATTTTAATAAAAGAATTGGGGTGACTTGAACTGAAAAATGTCTCTGTCGAATTTTTTAACGGAATTATACCATTTTGCCAAGCATACTCATGCTTCAAAAAAGTTTTGGATTTTTGTCAAGTATCACATACTAGTATAAATAACTAATTTGCTAAAATAAATTTGGACTGAGAAATTACTCGGTTCAATATATAAACAGATTTGTTTATTTAGGTATAAATACCTAAATTCCGTGTGAGTTTTTTTTTGGATAATCATTTAAAATTTTATGGCTCATGCTATTTTATAACCCAGCAAAGTTTCATCGACTGAGGAATTAGTGTATCTGTTCATTGCCTACACTATTTATTGGAGTAGAAAATTGATCACATAACTAAAAACTTCTATTCTATCAACTAACACTTTCAAAAAAACTATTCTCATTACATACTAAACTGATCACGAAAATAAAATAGGGCAGAGGTACCCTTTGTGGCCACTTTAAGGATTTTTTGACTTTTAAGCACTAAGTACTAAATGGTCTTAGGTATTTAAGTCACAAATTATATCTTAAATTATAGATAATTTATCTACCTTTAAAGGTACATTTTTCAAATTTATAAAAGTAAAATAGTTTTTTTCATATTACACACAATGTGTGAGAGGTGCCAAATGTACCGGTTTTGGCAACTTACTGATAGTTAAACTTTTGTAAGTATTGCGAAAAATCAAAACCAAACCCAGGTAAAATCAATATATTCTAATTCGCTAGAAACCAGTCAATTGCAAAACAACAATTTAATTGTCAAAAACAAAGGTGTATAAAGTATTTCATCCAAAACAAATTTCTTAAAATTTTCATACAAAACTTTTTTTTAAACAGAAAATGGAATTTATTAAAAAAAAATCGTATGACATAAGGAATTCTAAGGGTTGTTATTATTACCTTAAAATACCTTATTTTAATATTGCCTTTATCAAAAATGGCTAAAAGTTGTTTAGGAAACTTTTAGAGCAAAAAGTGGCCAAAACCGGTACAGTGGCAAAAACCGGTACGCCTGCCCTACTTATTGTGTTCACGATATCCGTGTCCCGTCCCTAGTCAAAAATGAAATTGTGCTGCATCAACAAATTTCGGTTTTAAAGTCACAAAAAGTTATCAAAAACACTTACAACAACAATAATTACATTTGAGCACATTCAGTATGAGGCCGCTTGGTTGCTAAAACGGGAGGGAAGATACAGTTTTTCAAAGGTTAGAACGAGAGAAGAATAGCCGGCTCTTGTGGGAACGATTTGTCACTGTCTCCAGCAATTTCCTCTTGTAACTAGTTTTTTCTTTGCGCCACGTAAATTTAATTTTAGTTCTTTGTTGAATCGGTTTGAAGTGGTTGTAGCCGAGTGGCGCCGGTAACTTTTTCTATATCGTCTTTGGCAAATGCCCGTGGAAATGCGAAAAGGTGCGGTAAAATAGTTTTATTGAAATACGATTCACTTTTCTGGAAATATCTATCTACTTTTTAGCCTTGCTATTACATTTGAATGGAGTTGTTATTGACGTCATTTTCGTTTACTTCACAAGCTCCCTTCTAGAATATGAGAAGGTTTGTTATTGACGGTACAACATTTATCATTTTCGTTTACTTCACAAGCTTCCTTCTAGAGTAGAAGGTTAGGCCATAGGTACATCCTACCATCCTACACAGGCCTTATGCTTGCTGTTAGAAAATGTTGAAAACATTTGATCACAATGTTAATAACTGTTTTCGATGTTAGGAAATGTTAGTAAACATTTCTAAAACAAAAAGTTTAGGAGCACTTGAAACATCTACTGTTTCTGCAGTGATTATATATAATATATACTTATATTACCTATTTGTTTTATGCCAATATATTTTTTTATTTAAGTATAACTTTACGGCATATTTAACTTATTATAATTATATTTGATCATCATAATAAACTGGCAGGTAAAACGATTTCTTGATGGCAAAACCTCATAACGAAACACAATATTATATACAAAAACCTCGCAAATACACAAGTTTTCCATAGAAATATTAAAATAACAATAGCATATGATGCGTTTAACCACAGCAAGGGTTGCTCCAAGAAAGTAGGTCAGGAAGCATAAAGGGCAGGCCCTTATTTCACGCTAGTTGCTCGCCTATCGCCCGTTATCCCTCTTGGAACCGTATAAAAATTATAATGGAAACCAAGATTTTGGAAGGCTGCCTATCAATCACTCACTATAGTAACAGTTAAGAAGAATTTATGAATAAACAATACTTTAAACTGTACATCATAATCATCAGCCATTTGATGTCCCCACTCCTAGGGTTGGGTGGACCTTTCTTACGGTTGGATAAGGAGAATGGGCCATGGCCTACCATGTGGGCCCAATGAGGATAAGTGGGTATTAATAACTGCAAATGCAGCCGAGGCCAATTGTCAAACGTGCCCTCGAAAGCACGGAGCAGCTCGAGATAATCAAATTTTAGTCACCTACCCCATGACTGACCTTTGCAAAAGTGGCACAACCTCAACGATCGCAGGCCAAGTGCGCTAACTACTGTGCCATAGGCTCTTCATTTTACCTCTTGCTCCTCTATTATGAATCAGCTGTTCTTAATGGGTGTGTTCTTCGTGTAAGGCATTCTTTGGTGACTTTCGTGGCAATTTTCAAATCCAATATTTTTTCTAATTTGACATCAGACTCTTAAAATATACGTAAAAGAAATATTTTTTATAGAAGAGGCACCTCGGAGAGCAATATACTTACAGAGATAACCGAGGTTAAAAAAGTAGAGGCGACGCAAATCACAAAATACCCGCACGAAAATGAAAATTGTAATTTAACTTTCTCAAATGAGTTACTTAATGTTACTTAATATTGAAAAAGTTATTGTGTTATCATAAGGTAAAAAAATAGGTAGATTACCAAGGCAGAAATCGTTTTTTTATCAGAATCAGTCCATAAAACCTACCTACCTATTCAATGTGACCTGTGTGATTATACCTAAACCTATTGAATATAACATTTTAAGTTTGATTTAAACGAAATTGCATTTATTATCATTTGCATGGTCAAAACCTAATGTGCGTAGGTCAAAACTACCACGTAAACCACGCAAATCACGACCACGTAAATCAAAATAAATCCTTTATACTAAAAATATACAAAAACCTTTTAAGCAAATAAACTGTGTTTTAAATATAAGTTACGTTACCTTATATTTGTTCACTACAATATTTTATTAAATAAATAAATCCACAGAGACTGGAGAAAATTGAACTACGCAAATCAAAGTTTTGAGAAACCAAACCCACGCAACGAGGTTCTTACCTCTATTTTTCGAAAACTCGACGCACTGTCACACAAACTCTCTGCCTGGCCGCCGGAGCGTGACTAGTTGTAACTTGAATTAGAATGACGCAACATAGGGCCGCGAATTTAGAGATGTATTAGTGAATTTATAATGATCCACGCAAATCACCAACTACCAGCGGACAGTTACATTTTTATTTTTTTTAGGAAATGTAGTTCTTTTAGAACTATAGTCAAATTTTTTATAGCATTGGAAACTTCTTAGGACTTAGTGTTATTTTTTTGGTAAGCATGTAGCGTTTAGTTTAAAATATATAATTTACGAAGTGACCAGATCGGGGCTTGGGACACTCCACGAAAATCAAAGAATGGGGGTATTTTATTTTTTTATTATATTAATTTATAACAATAATTGAATAATAATTAGTTACCCAGTTAATAGAGGTTTTAAGGTTTGCGCAAAAAAATAAATGGCTTGCTGACTTATAGATTTCCATCATTGATAAGCGATGCCGCTTGAAAAACGTGTCCCAAATAATTACCCTAATATCGGATGATGGGGCCCAGAGCCTTCTTTATGGATAAAGAAGTTGGACCTGATCCTGCAAAATGGTCAAATGCAGATTGCAGTAAATTTATTGTTCACCATCTCTTGACTCAACAAAGTCAAAGTTGCTTAAAGGACTGTACTCACCGGGAGCATTCGTTTAAAGAATTTGGTCAGCGAGCATTCGTTACGCGAGTGTTTGATGCATAAGTAAATTTATTCATTATCTTCGTGAGCACAACTTTCGATATTCGTTTTAACGTACTCACCAAAATGTTTAGTTCGCGCAGGATATGCTCGAGTATGCTACAAACGCTCGTTCGTGAAACGAATGCTCCCGGTGAGTACAGTCCTTTACTGATGTAACCGCAAGTCCCGCCGCCATTAATTCATTTACTTAGTTCTAAACTTAGCAGTGCTTGTTGATGACCACTTCCGATCTTAGATAGGTACCTAAGTTCTCGTCTCCATTAGACAACATTTGAGACGCAACACGTGCTGCTCAATATCTGGCAACGTTGCACAACCTCAGCACGTTAGTGCCACTTCCAGCTGGCATTTTTTTAGGCGCGTCATGTACGGAAACGTCCGCAATTTTGTACAACGTGGCCGAACATGTTGAGCGGCATGTGTTGTGCTTCAAATGTTGCCTAATGGACACGAGGCTTTAATATGAGATGGAGATGGTAGCAAATGTTTGCATTCATCGCACAAACGTGTCTATAAAAATTAGCCACGTTGCACGTCACGACGTCGTAACGATACCGTGCCATCGTGGCATCTTACGTCGTCGTAACGGGTATATGTGGCCCAGACCTTACGCGACAACGTTGGCTACATAGGTATTCATAATGTGCATAAAGGATGACTCACGCTACAAGTCAAGCTACGTTCCGAGCCGGGTCCGAGCCGAGCGTCGTCCGTGATATTTTGTATGGACATACTCACACTATATCGAGCGGTATCCGACCGAGTATCGTCCGATTGCGTATTATGTAATGTCGTATTTGTAATGTCGACGCTTGGCTCGGGCTCTGCTTAGACCCGGCACGGTGGTGTAGCGTGAGTCCGTTACACCGACGTAAGGTGTCGTTACGACGTCGTGACGTGCAACGTGGCTTGTTGCTAATTTTTATAGTCACGTTTGTGCGATGAATTTAAACATTTGCTACCATCTCCATCTCATATTAAAGCCTCGTGTCCATTAGTCAATATTTAAAGCACAACACGTGCCGCTCAACATGTTCGGCAACGTTGTACAAAATTGCGTGAGTTATCCTTAAATGACACTCAGACGACACTCAGATGCCTCTCGGTAAAGTGTGTGCCCGTACAAAATATCACGAATGACGCTTGGATAACGCTCGGATGCCATCCTTTAAGGTCGACGCTCGGCTCGGGCTTGGCTCAGACCCGGCACGGTCTAGCGTGAGTCATCCTTTAATCGACTAATTAATATTTTCGAATGGTGTCGCATCGGGTCGCGAATGTCGCGATACCGGATTTGGTTGTTCAGCAAGGACAATAGGCCTTTCATGTTTGATTTTTCTTTGTGGTTGGATGTCATTGTCGCTGTTGCCTTATCGCGTGATACATTCCGCATGTTTACTGCCGTCATGGAATGAATATACTAAATACCTACAACTGCAATGTCTTCTTGACTGACTGCTAAATTGCTATGTAAGCAGTACAATTTTTTTAATTCTTAATCAACTCATAGCCGTCGCTATTGGCAACTCTTTTATTTGAATGAAACTAAATAAATTGTGATAAATATTTATTTATGTTTTTGAGTAAATAAAATTAAGCTAAAGAAATCTCAGCAATCCTTAGAGCATTTCCCTCAATTTGGTTCACAGATTAGATTTGCCGAATCTGCCTCATTTCCCAATCTAGAACTTTGTGAACTGAGCATTTATTTATCTCCGTCAAGTTCAAAAGTCGTCGAGCCAAGGTGAAATTAGAAAAGTATCCAAGTAAAAGTTCAGTATTATTGGTCTAGTTTTTACGAGTGAACAACTAAAGGGAGAAGTTACTTTTGTTCAATAAGCCGACTTGCTGCTTGATAAATGTTGATGTGTTTCGTCACGGAAATCCAAGGTTTGTAACACGAAGAAAAATATCGTGGCCATAATACGAAAGTATAATATAATAGCTGGATATTTTAGATGGCAATGACATTAGTAGTACCAGGCCTATAACGTTGCCAAATAATATTGTGCGTTGAGCAATAAATAAATTTGTTACGCGACTAGATCACGCAATGCTCGTTTGTATTACTGGTTTATGTATAGGTAGTTTGTTCTGGTTTCAATTAATTTTCTTTTTAAGTTGACAGTACACTACCTGAGCCAAAGCTCATCCGAGGCACAGTACCCGCCTATTCCTAGATCTCCCAACTGGAACCGTTGCCGGAAGGTGGCTTGTCACCCGCTAGATGGGCACCCCTAACTTGTCAGCATGTGCCGACCGGGGTGCAACACCGGCACGGGCAACTCAGGGTGTAGAACTAAAGGTGAGTCTGCGGGGCGCAGGATCCCGCTAGAACTAGCGATCAATAGCCCCCGGCGTTATGACATTTTACACTTCCACCCTTCGAGCACATAGCTCTTGCGACTACACCCTGATCAGCCGGTGAAGGCAAGCCAGGGGCGGAGGTCTGCAGGCCCACTGGGGTGAACCCCTGCAGCGGGGGCAGATGCCTGAATGGTGGGGGGGTGGTGTCGCCACTCACCAACAGCTCGCCAAAACCTGCTCTCCGGGTTATTATTTTTATATAAATATGTGATATTATCACATTTGACCCCTTTCGCACTGACTGATTGAGCTGAAATGTTTACCTCAGGTTTGTTCTGGATGACCATACAATATTAAAGTACAGTAAGTAAAGAAGCTTGTCTTAAAAAAAATATTAACAAAATTCTTTATCGCTTTCAGTGTGTCGTTTAACATGAATACTTGTTATTGACTAATAGTCAACAACAAACAACCACATACAACTTTGTTGTGTGTCACACACAAATAAGTTTCTGTAGCAGTAAGCTTCATTCATCGACTAAGCTTTGCCGCATTGCTGCAAAAGCGTCAGATATTGCATTTTGCATAAAACATCCCGCCTGTAACAATATTTTGATATAATAACCGGACCCTAAACTAGGTAATGATAAATAACAGATATTAATATGAATGGTACCAGTGCAGCAGCCAAAGAAAAACGTTAGAATGCAAAAGCGAGCAATGGGCGTTATGCCAAAATACGAAATCTATAGTATTGAGAAATATAGAAGTTGGTAGCGGATAACTTTATTGAAATTAAGTACAATTTTAACGCAATATTTGGTTGAAAAAATAAAATAAAAATCTTATCTTTATAATATGAAGCTCGATTACCATAACGATAGATTTTCACGGTAGGGGTGCAAAGCTTAAATTCGCAGCGAAATTAGTTTTCTTCTTATAGAGATATTAGATGTAGGTATAAATATTGAATGATTTTTTTTTAACTGGATTGGAATTGTGTGTCAACACACAAACTATTACTATTTCACAGATTTAAAGTGCAACCCGATGTAGCTATAAATTGGTGGCATTAGCCAGTAAATTCGGTTTAGGAGCTAATAAAGATAAGCTTCTAGTAGTAAAGCCAAATCAAAGACTTTTCGGTGAAATAAATTTAAACGGATTCAGTTTAACTTTAGTATAAGTGTTGAAACTTAGTCCACAGGCTATTAACATACATCATTCTAAGTGCCAGTAATAGAAGACTGAAGAATAAAGTGGTTATAAATATTTTTTAGTGTACCTAGTTAATTTCTATTGTCATTTAATTGTTTTAATTTAAAATTAATACTTCCTAGTAATTAAATTCTATCCACCGAAGTAGCAGAGTGGTTAGGTGTCATGGGCAGGGCAACAGCGTCGCTTAACCACTTTTAGGGTTAAAATTGCTCGCACGCCGTGCCCGTCACAATATACGTTTAGTTCGTGCAGAGGCGATACGCGCGCACATGAATTTTGTTGCTAGCTGGTTAAGCGACGCTGTTGCCCATAGTACATTAATAAAGTGGATAAGTTACCTACCACCTGCCTATATGGCCTAGAATTAATTAATACTAATTAATTACCTACATATAATTTTAGGAGAGCACTGGGAGCCGAAATTCAATTCTTTTAGCATTTGTAGATGAAATATATAAAAAAAAACTGTCATTATTTACTGAAATTTTATATACCTAGTAAAATGTTTATTAGGATTCAAATAAATAAATAAATTATGAAGTTATTATATATTGTTGTTGTCGACTTTATATCGCATAAAGAAAGATATATGTTATAGTAAGCAAACATTTAAATGGGACGCCCTTCTAACTGACTCCATATCTTTTTAAATATAATTTTAATTAATTATATAAGGTACAGAAGCTTAAATTTTTTTGTCCTTTTTTACTAAACACAGTAAAAATCAATATTTATTATTCAGATATGAAATTTCGATAACGTTGAGTAATTTTTTTAATTTTAATTAACAGATTTTCATGTTAGTGGAATAAAACGCATAAAATACTTTCCACCTTATCAGTTCTTAATTGCATACCACAAGGCAGGGTGCAGCGGCAACCACCAACGAAGACCTTTTCCATTCCAGCGGGCTTTAAAGGCGGTTTGAGATTTTTCCAAAGACAATGGGAACGCGAGAGGTCTACCATCTCTGGACGCCTCCCCCCCAAGGCGAAGAGGGGACATCATTTCACGCCGCTTGAGTTCGTATCGAACCAATATTAGGTTTATTAGATGGATGGCTCGGCGCGAAAATACGATTTTTTCTCTTCACATTTTAGTCTGTAGCTTTGAATACTTAAGTTGAAATAATGAGGAGATCTTTAACGATGTCGACTTGGTTTTTTATTTGGAAGACTGTTGCATTTGTGATTTAAGTATAATTACGTCAATGATTGGGTAAAGTTTAACTTTTAAAATGTGATCTAATTGACGAATTTGTAGGTCGGACTATTATTACTAACGGGTATTTTTTGTATGGGAAAAATGTGATAGGAAATAACCACGATGAACCACTGATGTTTTTTGAATAAGAATCGAGTTTAATTTAGCACTTTCACTAGGGCACTGATTGAGCTAAAGTACGAGACCGTTTGACACGGTAAGTGTACATTTGGAGGGTTTTCCTATTTTGACAGCTGACGTTGGCAGCTTGGTGTGCTTTCCGTTACCCGCGCGGTTCCGTAGAACCGGGTTGCTTTGACTTTGACCCAAAATTGAAACAGTTCTAAACTTTTTGTTCTGCAATGTGATAATCAACTGAGCATAAATAATACTTCCCTTAATAGTCATAGTCATAGTCATAATTTTTTTATTCATATAGATTAATTAAATCTCGTGGGAAAACCTATGTTATTCGGATATTATTATGTGATTCTATACTGGTGAATAAATTAATAAAATTGGTCCAGTAATTATTGGTTTATCAATTTACAAACAAAGAATCAAAAAATATCTTACGTCCGTACGTAACGTACTATCTTACGTTACGTATTAAATATAATAGTATAGAAGTATAAATAGTAGAAGCACAAAGATTATTAAACGGTGGGGCTTTCAGCTAAAAATAACTGATAAATGAATGCTTCATCATCATCATCATCATCATCATGTCAGCCGAACGACGCCCACTGCTGGGCATAGGCATGAATGCTTAAAAGCGTGTAAACTCGTAAACCAATTTTTAAATAAAACTTGTTTTATATTGCTTTATAACTATCAAGAAAAAGAGTACTTAAGTACATTGTGCAATCTACAACCATACCAAAATTCAAGAAGAACAACCAGCATCTTGATATGAAAATAATACCATAATCCCTTAATGTAAGCGAGCGTACGACCTACTATTATAGTAATATAGTACAAGTCCAGCAATTCTGCTTACAACCTCCTCAGCACATTCTACACTGACCGGAGAGTTACTTGCAAATTACGTTTCCCGTGACGGGCAGTTTGGATGCCCTCACGTCCCGAAGCATTCCTCGAGGACCCCTTACAAAACTATGTGACTTAAAATGAAAACGGCATGGCAACGACGACGTAGCGAGTTAACACGCACGACTGGAACACAATGTATTGTGACTGCCTGAGACAAATAGCTCGGTGATGTTGGAAATTATCTACGTGTTTCCTGTTAAGTGTTCTTGGAAACGTCTGCCTGAGTTTTAGGCTGGTTTGATTTCTCGATTAGCTTAGGCATTCCCCGCACAGCGTCTTTTTGATTGCGACCTTGTAAACACATAAAGTTATGGATGCGGGAGGATTTTTTATGCGTGAACCTACTTACTTAAAATTCTATGTGTCACAAAAATGTCGATACGTTTCGAGTTTTCTTTTCGATTCTTTGGAGCTAATTGAGCATTGGAAGAGCCCATGGTTTAGTGCTTACCACGCTCGGCCTGCGATCGTTGAGGTTAAGCCACTTTCGCAATGGTCGGTTACGGGATGGGTGACCAAAAACTGTTCATATAGAGCTCCTCCTTGCTTTAGAAGGCACGTTAAGCCGTTCGCCTCGGCTACATTTGCAGTCGTTAATACCCACCAACCAGCATTGGGCCCGCGTGGTGGGTCATGGCCCATTCTCCTTATCCATCCATTTGGAAGGCCAGTGCCCCAGCAGTGGGGACATTTAATGGCTAATGGTGCTGAGCGTTGAAGCAATGGCGGCCAACAATATCATTCTTTTCTTTTCATTTATTTAAATGAAAATATCGTGCGGTCTCACTTGTTTCAACTCAGAGTTGCACTAGTTAAACAGACGTGAAGGAAACGTTACAACTACAGAAGAAGAAAAGCGATTTAACTTCAATGTAAATTATGGTGTTCAGTAGACTAATTAATAAGTTAATGACACCATTGATTAGATTTAAATGTCTAAGTAAGCTCAGACTATCACTAAAGCCACCTTCCTATTAGATTTACGGTGAGCTGCTGACCACAAATTTAAAGTCACCCGGCGAGCTATGGATCTGGATACTCCACAAAGCTCATTGCTCCATTCAAAACATTATATGAGACCAGCTAGAGGCAAACAGTCAGCAGTGAAATAACGAATTATCAGAACATCCATTCGGTTAACCAGTCTATTTATGTAAATGTTAAAAACTTATTCCATGCAATTCTTCACAATTACCGTAAGAACCACGAAAATTCAAATAGAAACAAATTGTTAGCTTTCGCATGAAAAGTTCGTTGACATCAAAAATGATTCTTATTCGCAACAAGAAAGGGACCGATACGTCCCCAATATGAGTAAACAAATGGCAACACAAAGTTGCTGATCGAGATTGAGCGATGTATCGAATCTTCGACTACGTATTTGTTATCTGTATTTCGAAGGCCCTTACCACTGAATACAACAAATAGGTCAGAAGTAGTAAGACTATAACGCGTAAAACTCTCGTAATCGTAAACTATTATTTTGTATGAAACCCAGAGCAGTGCTTCTTAACTTCAATAGATATAATTGAAACCAGTACTTTCACAGTTTTTGACATGATATGGTTTACTATTACGCTTTCCATAACGACAGTTTTTGGTACCGCCCGCCGCGCCGTTACGCTGGCTTATAACAACTTTGATAGTATTTTCATGCAATGCATACTTAGTTTCCTATTACAATTACGAGAGTTTTTTGTGCTTGCGGTACTGATATTTCCCTTCACATGATTTTGATTTTTCTACGCTGTTAATGATGCGTGTTTTCGAGGTGGCTGTTCAACTTGTTTCTTGTGTTCTATGGGCTTTTACATTCGGTAGCATGAAAAACTATCGGTATCGTGATTATTATTATTTTGTTCTAGCTTTCCGCCCGCGGTTTCGCTCGCTTGGATTGCACGACGTTATCCTGCGGGAATGTGATAAATTTTCGGGATAAAAAGTCGCCTACGTTCCTCTCCAGTAAGCCTAGCATGACCACCCAAAACTCGATATGTATCGCATGATAAAGCGATTTATTGACATTCAAACGTCAAAACCCATAGTCTTTTGACAGTTAAACCGGATAACTTATCATATCATATCGCGTTTTGGTTGGTCATGCTAGGGGGGCAGGCTACAAAATATCTGTGTTCCAAATTTCAGCCAAACCCGTCAGCCGTTTTGGCGTGATTGAGCAACAAACATCCAAACACCAAGCAAACACCTAAACTTTCACATTTATAACATTAGTAGGATAAAAACCAGAGCAGTGCTTCTTTTGGTCGTATATAGGTACGGAACAAAAATTCAATAGATAAGTATCAGTAGCACTTTGACAGCTTTTTAACCGACTTCTAAATCAAAAAGGAGGAGGTTCTCTATTCGTCTGTCTGTATGTATGTTTTTTTTTTTTTTTTTTGTGTATGTCCACCGATTACTCGAAGACGGCTGAACCGATTGAAATGGTTCAAACGTTATTACATCAGGTTGGTTTCCAAGTTGGTCCCATTTTTTGAAATTTTGTAATCGGTTCAGTAGTTTTCAGGAAATCTTGAAAATACTGTCATTTTCGTTACCAGTTTATGTGAATTTAATACGTATCTTTAGGCATAACTCCTTTGTTTAAAAACCGATTTAGATGATTCTTGTTTTGTATAAAAGGGGATACCTCAAGGTATTTTAACCGACTTCGAAAAAGGAGGTTTTGAGTTTGATCACATACCTATTTACCAGAAAACACGTAAATTGCCTGCACGATGCACTAAAAAGAGTGAAATAAAAATTATTTTTATAAAAAAATAAAACCGCCTTCTAAAAAACCACATCAAAAAAGTAAGAAATAATTCCTCACCAAATAAATAACGTAAGTACTTTGAAGTCGGGCGGGTTTTAACAAAAACAACAAAAAATTGTACATGCTTCACGCCCGACTTCAAAGTACTTACGTTATTTATTTGGTGAGGAATTATTTCTTACTTTTTTGATGTGGTTTTTTAGAAGGCGGTTTTTTTTATAAAAATAATTTTTACGGATGGTATAGTATACTATTACGATTATCATAACCACTTTTTTGTGCTAAGGCTTCTGATGACATTGCTTACATATTTTTTAATACATTACATGACATTACAATTTACAATATACCACAAATTTTAAAACTGTTCTGAAAGTTTGTTTATTGTTTGTTACTCAATACGTTAGAAACCTGAACATTTGGCACAGTGTAATACTAGTATCACATCGCTTAGTCTGGAATAGCCCATAGAAGTAAAGCAACGAAAGTTTGACAAGCAAAAGTTGCATAGAGTGTGTGTCAGATAACTCTGCACGAGCCTGGCGCGTTTTTGGCGCTAGTTAAAGTGCATTTTTTTGTTCTAATGTTATAGAAAAGATTAGTATTCGATTTTTAACGCGCGCAGACTTATCTGACGAGCACTCTGACTTAGTGCGTAGAGTCCGCGCCAAGTGGCATTTGTCAGAGGGCGCTGATCGTCGTGGTCAGTCAGAAAAATAAGCCTTATTCCCATGTCTTATTTTTAGTTCCAGATAATGACTCGTGCCAAGTTATATGGCTTGTACTCTATCGCGTCTGTATCGAAACAAATGCCCATTGAAGTGCGTGAAAAAAAAACGCGGTAGGCATAGGATGTAATGGAAAATCTATACGCTGCGTATAGTGCCATCTCGCTTACAATACAATTTTTATATACCCAACACCGCTTGGTAAGGCCCTGCCTGCCCTTGGCTTTGCCCCTTTGGGGTTGGCTCTGTTAGAACTTGACAAGACAATAAGGTAACTTGGAGATCGCAAGTAACTGTGCCTTAATGGAATATTGGCAGCGGATTGACATAAGGACATAAAAAATAAGGGTAAAACAAAGGTGAGGCAAATCTTTTGTTGGAAATACCTTTCTATTTCTGAATATAGCAGGTACGAGTTTCTTACATTACCGTGATATCGAACTGACAGTTTTTGGTATAATCTATACATATAAAATGTTTTGTCCTGAATGACTAACGGATACACGCACAGCCCAAACCACTGATCGTAGAACCTTGAAACTTAGAGTGTTGTTCTTTGTATGACGTAGGCAGCCGATAAGAAAGGATTTTCCGAAATTCTACTCCTAAGGGGGTCAAAAATGGGGGCAAAGTTTGTATGGGACAACGTGATTCCTTGGTCCAATCTACTCCAAATTTTGCATAAACATTCTTTAACAGAATCAATGGAAGACGTATTTCGTAAACGTATTTCGCCTAACGAGGTTAAAAAGGGGTACAGAGTTATTTAGGGGTGATTTGCATCGAAGTTGATATCAATACTCCCTAGTGCTTTTGATTTAATGCCAGAGCACACCAGATGCGTCACTACGCACGTGTCTACGTGAAGTATTTTTAAAAGGTATCGCTACATTCCCTCCCACATAGTCATTCGTAGAAGTACACAAATGTGTCAAAAACGGCCACTTTTAGCAGTTTTGCTATCTACTTCTAGCAGTGACTACGAGGGAATGTAATGATACCGTCTAAAAATACTAGATTATGGGCCCTAAAAACGTCATGTAAAGTTTTATTAAAATTGTGTACTTATTAGAATTACAATATTAAATAAAATTCACCACGGTGCACAGTGGGGCCAAGGTGACTGATTTGCGGCGGAAATTATAATTATTTATAAAAACCCTTTTAATGCGTTGAGGATCTTAAAACTGTTGTTACCATAATAATGTTGAACCCATTAGCAAAAGCACCGCGGTTTTACCCATGTGCTTTCTTTGTATAAACTTTACAAAGAAACTTAACACTTATAATACTTATTAATTTTATTTTTATAACAAACAGTATCTATTTATATTTTATTTATTGTGCTCTTTACTGCACTGAATTAAAAATAAGGAAACTTTCTATGGAAAAAACAAATTTATTCAGAATCTTCATCAATTATCGCGTATTCTGAATGGTTTTCGGATACTGGATATAGCTTCACTATCAAATGACCATGAGATTTCTTTGTGACCCTCTGGCTCGTAATAACTGGGTCTGATGATATCAACATTCTATTAAAAATGTCGGTCATTGTATCTAGTCTGGATGTTTTACGGCTGAAATGTACATTTTAAAATCCTTATTCCGGGCTTCTAAAGCCTCTTCACTCAATTGACCAATAGGCAACGGACTGTGAGAAACTATCTCATGGCTGTGAATGAGAATTTTGTGCACTGTGGTACTCATGTAGTACCAAGGATATAGGGAGATGAAGAATTTTGCACTTTCGAGACAGAATATTTTTTTCTTATCAAAATTTTTGAATTGACTGTTAAAATATACTTCGCATAACTTTCGTTTAGTGCATGAAAATGATGACATCTTGACCCTACAAAGAAAAACGTTTTATCATGTGGTGAAACCCCTATTTTTCAGTTGCGATAACTTAGTAATGTTAATTACGGAACCACCTGATATTACAAAAAAAAATAAAAAAAATATTTTAGGCAAACATCGCGAACATTTTTGTTAATTTCTTGTAAGCCTGTAAACCAATGAACACTTTTAATAGGTAGTAAGATTCCGATGTTTGCCTAAACAAATAATGTGGCCAATCTAAAATGTAACTTAATTTTTGTAAACCCCTGCCAGTCTAACCCTGTTATTTTCTAAAATACTCAATCAATCTACTTGTTTTAAATATAATTAAAAATTACATACCTATAGATATCGGAAAATCACCACATTTAAAGAGCAATAATCCAGTTAACTATCAATATTCAAAGCTGAACGTAAACAAACACTAGAATTGAAAGAATGATGTTTCTCTTGCGCACGAAATTATAAACTTTGACGGTTTGTTGTTACCGATGTGTAATCAGTAAGTGAACGAAACTGGTCACATCCGATGTAGTACACATTCAACTGTAGTAAACAACCCGCTTCTCTTAAAACTACCCACATTTTAAAATATCCACTTCTCGCCGTATGTTTCTTAGATGTGGCCCCACTGTGCGGTGCCACTTTCACCTAGTCTATCGCCTTAAATGCCAAACGTATGAAAGAGACAGCACGACACTGAGAAATATACCTTTTATTTTTTGTTAAATTATTTCTGTCATGCTTCTAAAATCACCGAGTAGTCTTTCGTTTTCTTGCTACCAATGACGAAGAACCACAGCCTTCTAAAACTTTACATGACGTTTTTAGGGCCCACAATTTTTAGACGGTATCATTACATTCCCTCGTAGTCACTGCTAGAAGTAGATAGTGACTATGTGGGAAGACGATAGAGATGGCTGTGCGAAGAACCTATGAATAATTTGAAATAGGAACGGTTAGCTTTACGCTTCATAAAGGCTTCGTAAAAAACTACCTTTATTCACTTCGATCAACAATAACACCTAGATCGAAGTTTATTCATTAAAAGAACGGAATTAGACAAAACTAATATTGATTTATTTTCATTTCTTTTACATATGGTTAAAAGCTATTTATGTTGTGCTGTCGATTGGTAATGTCTGAATTTGTACGAAAATTGGGTCGTATATTTTGACTGCAACAAATTCGGCCTAATCAGTTAATGAGCTGGCCACGTGCGACTTAATGAGCGCTTAATTATGCTTCCTAGGTGCTATAAAAGAAAACAGGTTGACAAAGGTAAATTTGATAAAAGAGGACGTTTTGTGAAGAGAAAAAAAAGTTGAAATGGGTACGTTTCTCGGAAAAAGTCCTTTTGGGCCGAGCTTTTCTGGTCAAGATCGTTTTATAAAAGTATTTGTCTTCAAATAGCTCGTATATTAACTTGTGATGTTAAAAGTAGGCACCTATTATAGTTATTTATCTCATTAAAAGTGATAAAATAATTTTTCAAAGTATATTTAAAGTAAATGAAAGAAAATTTAGATTTTTACAAACGTGATAATGCCGTACACAATCGTAACTATGACTACGAACTTCTGCTACGGATCCGCGTAGTCTACCGTAGTCATTCATCGTAGTATTACTAACTTTCATTTGGTTTAGTGATCGTAATTATTGTTTGGATGTCAAATAAAACGTTATTGCAGTGTTGAAGCTCCTAAAGTGCTTAGGCTGTAGCAGTTATGAATTATTAAGAGAGTTTCCTGAAGAAGACTGCTTACTGTAGCCCATCGTGTGTCACTTTAGTATTGTTATTGTTTACCTTGGTTTCAACAGTGGTGGTTATTAGTAATAGCTGTTGTGTGAAGGTTCGAGAAGAACACTCAGTATATCCACTGTGGTCAAAAGCACGCGGTTCCATAGTTTTTTTTTTTGCTGTTATTTGCTGTCATTTGTATGGAGACAGCCTGTCCAGTGTTTAATAATAGAGGTCAGTGCTAAATACTTACTGTGGTCAAAAGTGCGCGGGTCCACAGTGGTCGTGGCCATTTGTGTGGTGACTTCAACATCGTCTTCATCTTCTTCAGGCTCGACAGTAGTGGTGGTAGTGGTGGTGGTGGTCTTGCGGCGGTTGCGCTGGCGGCGTTCGGGGCGGCGGGGCTGCGCTGTCTGGCGGGCCGGCGGGCCGCGTGACGTCACCGCCGTCACGCCAGCCTCGGGGGGCGAGTCGGCGAGCGCGAGCGCCACCAGTGACACAGCGGCCAGCCGCATCACCAGTGGCGCTAGACGCCACATCGTGCCTGCGGACAAAAAAGAGGTGAGATTAAAGTCCGCGCGACATAACTTGGTATTTGTCAGAGGGCGTTGATCGTCGTGGTTGGTCGGAAAAATAAGCCTTATTCCCATGTCATAATTTTAGTTCCATATATTGATTGACACACGCCAAGTTGCATGGCGCATACTCTAAAGAGTTTTTATTACTCGTTTTTAATAACTTCACTTCTTCGATCAACAACACTAGCACGTAGTTCTAGATACATAGTTGGAGTGACAGATATGGCCGAGCGTTATACGCCCACTTGAGAGTATAATTATAAGTAGATTATTTTGACAGTGTCAATAATACTAAGGTATTTCAAACTTGGAACGCTTCCTGTCATTTATAAAGATCGTAAAATTCGTAACCTTTTTTCTCCGTTTAATTGCTTGTGGTTTGTTGTTTGTGCCATATAAAGTTTTCATTTAGTTCGTGAGCCTTCATCTAGTACTATAGTACGCACTATAGTGCGACAAGCTTTTCTGTTCCGGTGATAATGTTTGGAAATAAAACAGTTTTCATACGACAGTCCATTTTGACATTTAATTTCGTATTGCAAGTGGCTCCTCTGTCACGGCTGTCACCGGAACAGACAGGAGTGTGGGACTATATTGTTGATCGAAGGCGATTAGAGTCCGCGCGTCATAACTTCGCATTTGTCAGAGGGCGTTGATCGTCGTGATTGGTCAGAAAAATAAGCCTTTATTCCCATGTCATAATTATAATTTTGACACACGCCAAGTTACAGTGCCACAACCTTTTCTGTGCCGGTGACAGCGGCGCTACGTACGTTTTTCTTTTTTTTGTAGTAATTTAACCGGCCCTGACTTCTAAGAACTTCAGCCGCCAGCAGCGCTATGGTTGGACATCAACTTGACAGCAAAATGAC
The DNA here is from genome assembly GCA_949710035.1 of Crambus lathoniellus. Taxonomy (NCBI): domain Eukaryota; kingdom Metazoa; phylum Arthropoda; class Insecta; order Lepidoptera; family Crambidae; genus Crambus; species Crambus lathoniellus. The sequence continues at coordinate 53,627,419 of OX453296.1, forward strand.
ATTAAAAAAAATCACGTTAGTTTCACATTTTGGCCACCGGCACAGCAAAGTTTGTGGCACTGTATATGGCGTGTATTCTAAAGATTTTTTATTAATTACACGTTTTTAATAACGTCACTAGTCAGTCAAATCCTGGAAGACAAAATCAGTCCAAACGAACATCTTTAGAAAGATAGTTGGGGACCGGTCGATTTTTTTAGTGCAAGTATTTCAATATGCCGAAAAGTATTATTATAATCTTTAGGATTCAAAGTCAACAAGTTTTTCTTTATTTAAATTAACTTACAAAGTTAAAGCGCAGTTGAATATTTTTTTACTGCCCAATGATTTATTCGGATCTAGAGGTTTATATTAAAAACAGCGATACACATTAAATGAGATTTTCATCCCATCGATTCGAAAAGCGATGATTCTTTATCTAATAACAGGGTCCAAAACGATTCATTTTTTACCTGTTATGACAAGATGGTATAAATGAGATTTGAATTTTGAACAGCTTCATAACAGGGTCCAAAACAATGAGATTTAAATTTAGAACATAATTAAAGAAGCATTGGTTGGAGTGTAGCAAAGGGTGTGCAGTACTTAAAAAAAAATTCAACTGATTTTGTATGGGGCCGGGACTTTTTTCGGGACCGAGAAATTTTCAAAAACGGAATTTTATAAAATTGAGAATATCTCGTAAACGGTGAGTTGTAGCTAAAATCTAACTAAATTTTCAACCCCCCTACGGTATCCCCGGAGATAATTTTAAGAAATCTGATGGACATATATTTTTTTTATTTAATTTTTTTTTTATTTCAAAACTCAATTTTTTTTTCTTGCCCGACTAGCGCTATGATGTTTCCGAACGACAAAGAAAGGTAGGTAGTTTGAGTTGTATTTACTGCTTTTCTTATAGAGGGGGATGAAAAGCAGAGTGTATTACTCGGCCGCAAAATTATTTTCACCTTGGGCGGCGTATATTGAATCCCTCGCTGCGTTCAGGATTCTACATTAGAATCCCTCGCTGCGCTCGAGATTCTACTCTAGAATCCTTCACTGCGCTCTGGATTCAAAATAGCGCCCTCGCCATAAATATATTATTTTGCTCCCTTGTAATACAATCTACTATTTTATTTTATTTTAGTTGCTTACACGTAACCTTATTCACCATGAGACTGTAAGTGTTAAAATAATCTGTTGAAGTATTCTTGCCTCTGTTGCCGTCCCTTCCGTTCATGCCGAAGAAATAACAGCGTTAATAATGAAATTAAGAAAGTGTCGATTATCCCTGTCCCGTAAACATGGTAAACATGAGCCTTTTGCGGTGAAATTAAGTTAGGCTTTTATCAAACACTTCTCAAGTTTATTCGTAGATTTTCTGCTTTTAACTTTAAAGCGACTTCGAATGATACTACATACATACCTTGTTACGATTTGATAGTCTAGCAAAGCTTTGATAGTAGGGCAGGCGTACCGGTTTTTGCCACTGTACCGGTTTTGGCCACTTTTTACTCTAAAAGTTTCTAAACAACTTTTAGCCATTTTTGATAAAGTTAATTAGAATAAGGTATTTAAAGGTAATAATAACAACCGTTAGAATTCATAGTTTTATCGATAAATTCCATTTTCTGTTTGAAAAAATGTTTTGTATGAAAGTTTTAAGAAATTTGTTTCGGATAAAATACTTTATAAACCTTTGTTTCTTACAATTCAATTGTTATTTTGTAATTGACTGGTTTCTAGCGCATTAGAATATATTGATTTTACCTGAGTTTGGTTTTGATTTTTCGCAATACTTACAAAAGTTTAACTATCAGTAAGTGGCCAAAACCGGTACATTTGGCACCTCTCAATAGTGTACCTTTAAAGGTTGATAAATTATCTATAATTTAAGATATAATTTGTGTCTTAAATACCTAAGACCATTTAGTACTTAGTCAAAGTCAAAAAATCCTTAAAGTGGCCACAAAGGGTACCTCTGCCCTATATCAAATACAATTTTTATGTAGCGATGATTTCCTGATACAGGAATTTATATACTTACTAGGAATGTCATCTTAACTTTGTATACACGTTTGTAAAAGAAATAAAGCATTTTGTATTTGTATTGTTAGTTCATAATATGAACGTTCATAAGCAAACAATAGTATATTATGATACAAGTGAGCTTAGGCGCCTGCGGCTCGGGCTGCAACCCACAGCCTCGTGTATAATGAGCAACATTATACACGAGGCTGTGGGTTGCAGCCCGAGCCGCAGGCGAGGGCGTAAATCAGCCGAGTGTCTAGTGAGTAAGTTGCTCACGAGTTTGATACGCACTTTTTCAACACACTTGCGAGGAAAAACAATCATTTATTGCATACATTTTGTATTAACCTAATATTAACTAAGGGAAAAAGCGCGCAAGTTTTTTTTTTTGCACGCGCCAAATGTGTGGTGATTGATTACATACAGCCATACAGCCTACGTCAAAATAATTAAGTATAATAATAGTGATAAAATGCAAATGTTATATAACAAATTATTGTGAATTATAAATAATTTGATAATAATATACTTAATTATGTTTTTTGTCTTAATTAGGGACACATTTATTTATTCTAAAAACGTAAATGGATTTTCAGCCGTATAAAACCTCTTTGTTGTTACAAAAAAAGAACTGTATCTATTACCCGCTGAAATTGAAAATGCTCTGTTGACTCGCATATAACTTGCAGTTAGGTACTAACTTAACTTTGTAGGAATACTGTATTACCCGGTTAAATTGAAAAGTCTCTGTTTACTCGCATATAATTTGCAGTTAGGTACTTACTTAACTTTGTAGGGACAATTCTATTACGCAACTAGTACTGTAATATTATTATGCACGCGTGGGTTATAGTTCGGTTTATGGCCCTAAGATAGATGTAATAAGGCTCACTTTATGAGCAAGTGGGTTGAAAAGACTTTTACAATATCAGTGATTTTTCATATAACATTATTTAAATTTTGATTGGTTCTGTTGTAATCTCAGATCATTATATAGTATTGTATGATCTGAGGTTTTAATGATAATAATATGAACGTCATAATCACAAGTTCTAAATTTTTAGTCTAGTGATACAGATACGATCATCTTTTGACATAATAATGATATACCTACTCGTAGTGGGAATAATATTTTCTTACTATGATAAAAAGGGTTCTCCAGAAAAAGGTCGAGTATCCAAATCATAGTCTGTTACCACATCGTCAGTTGTTTTGCAATTGTCTGTGTACGTACGTGAAAAAGGTAGCACTGGAAGTTGTACAAAATAGTGTTGTAAAAGACTTGAGTTTTTGGTCTTAAATTCGAGACTCATGTCATTTTGCATGACTCAAGACTATTAGACTCGCAAGTCATGAGTCCTTTGATTCTTTTCAGGTTTTCTAGTCCTTTGAGACTTTGTTTTTTAACACTTTTTAGTACTCACAAGTCCTATTGAATTGTTTTATATTTTTTTTTATTATTCCAGAAAAGGGCTCTGATCGGAGTACTTAATCCCGAGTTCTTTTGAAAAGACTCAGTTACGAGTTCTTTTAGTCGTGACTCTTGTCTTTTTAGAAACTTGAATGTGAGTATAGCTCTATTCTTTAACTACTAGCTTTCCGCCCGCGGCTTCGCCCGCGTGGACTACACGACGTTATCTCGTCACTCTCCAGCCCCCAAACTATCCCCATAGCAAAAATCACCTCGATCCGTGGCTCCATTTTGACGTGAAAGGCGGACAAACAAACAAGCACAATTTCACATTTTATAATATTAGTATGAATTATGAAGACTTGGCTGAAGAAAAAATCGGAAGACAGGTTTAAGCCTGGTTCCCCTGCTATCTTTTTGGTTAGTTCCCGATTTCGACAGCGCGCCAAAAGATCCTCGTGGTCAAAAAGCTTAGACTAAATACTGAGGTAACTGGAGTTTTCACCCTGAATAAAAAGGTGTGCCCAGCAAATTTGACATTTAGTACGTAGTGGCTGTTAGTTGTCTCATATGACCATACGTATTTTTTCAAAGTGTAGGTGAGACGGAAGACAGCCACAGTGCCACAAAAAAGTGTTAGTACTGCAGTCTCCAGTACCTCAGTATTTAGTCTAAGCTTTTTGCTCGTGGCAGTGTATCGTCTGACGTTCCGCCCTATATGTCAACACGTTAGACTTTTCTGTTTTTTATGAAATCCTCGTGATACAACGAATACAACCATGAAGCTCGACTTAATACTGAGGTAACTGGAGTTCTCACCCTGAATAAAAAAGTGTACCCATAGCAAAATTTGACATTTATGTATGTAGTGGCTGTCAGTTGTCTCATATGACCATACGTATTTTTTTAAAGTGTAGGTGAGACGGAAGACAGCCACTGTGTAATTTTTGGAGACAAAAAAGTGTTAGTACTGCACTCTCCAGTTACCTCAGTATTAAGTCGAGCTTCATGGATACAACTCACGTGCGCTAGAATTGCTCTAGCCTGACACTAGATTGACACTGTAAAATCCTTCAGAGGAGTTTTACAACTTGCACAGAGTTATTTCTACCAGACACTAAATCTAAATTATTACTCTTGGCTAGGTACAGAAATGTTGAGAGTAACAGCTGTGGTAATAATAAAATATTATACTCTGCTAATTAACTTACTGTCGTTTAACTTAGGAGATATTCTCATAGGAAAAACAACAGTAAGTTTTACCCAGCAACAATATTATTAGTATAAAATCTATTTGTGTTGATTGCAAAATATATCTCATTTATAACTTGACAGATTCCGTTACTAAAATCGAGGAAACTTAGATATTATATTGTTTTGCTCCCGGCTTTGGATTCAAAATTAGAGCTCACTGACAGTTTCCCACTAACAAAATAGTATATCTAAACGTCCTAATTGAAGTCGCAATGTATCGTGCAGTGGATTTTGAACTGTCAAAGTTTGTGTTGGCGGCGGCGAGGCAGTCGGCTCGGAAACCGAACACCGTGAGGTTATAACTGTCAAAGTTATTATTGCAATGCTTCCGTTACAAAACGGGCCGGTTAAGTCGAGCTCGCTTCATTCAATGACAAAATGAATTTAATTAAAATTTTCCCTCCATGTTGCTCTTCGGTCTTAACGATTCCGACAAGGGAACCGGGACAAAATCGATAATTTGGAAATAATTATGAGAGTCGAATATTAAAGGGAAGAAAATTTATCTTCTATGTATTACTAGCTTTCCGCCCGCGGCTTTGCCCGCGTGGAATACACGACGTTATACCGCGGGAATATGATATTTTTCCGGGATAAAAAGTAGCCTATGTTTCTCTCCAGGCAACAAAGTATCTGTGTCCTAAATTTCAGCCAAATCCGGTAAGCCGTTTTGGCGTGATTGAGTAACAAACATCTAAACATCTTATCTTCGTAAGATTCTTATTATTTTTTACTACTGACTTACTGATTTTTTCTACTCCTCCCTATTTCAGTGTTTATTCAATAAATATTTTTAATCACTTCAGATTGCTTTCTTGTCTGACTGTTCGTTTATTAGTTTTATATTTACAACAACTATATTATTGTCGATCTATATATTTCGATCAACAATAGCATTAAATACCCGATCGGAGTGACAAAATCGGGCGAGCGGGTCAATATAACTGTGCGCTCTTATTTCTTATCGATTTCTGTAATTTTTGACGTAAGATCTTTACATGTGTAACCCTTTTTCTCCGTTTAAAAAAGTCATTCAGGCTGCATTCGACCTAACTTTTATTCGGAGAATATCGCTTACTTTTGGATACTAATGTCACATTAGTATGGGGTTTTGACATTATTATCCGAAAGTTAAAGTTAACGTCTTGGAATAAAAGTTTGGTCGAATGCAGCCAGTGCCTTAATTTGTGTTTTGTTTTAGTTCGTGAGGCGTTATATAGTGGCATTTTGATCGAAGTCTAAATACGAAGAAAAATAAACAGAAAAAAATATCACTTTTTACTAATCCAACATAAAACTACATGTTTGTATATAACAAAACCGCCTTCTAAAAAACCACATCAAAAAAGTAAGAAATAATTCCTCACCAAATAAATAACGTAAGTACCTACTTTGAAGTCGGGCGTGAAACATGTACAATTTTTTGTTGTTTTTGTTAAGACCGCCCGACTTCAAAGTACTTACGTTATTTATTTGGTGAGGACTTATTTCTTACTTTTTTGATGTGGTTTTTTAGAAGGCGGTTTTATTTTTTTATAAAAATAATTTTTATTTCACTCTTTTTAGTGCATCGTGCAGGCAATTTACGTGTTTTCTGGTAAATAGGTATGTGATCAAACTCAAAACCTCATTTTTCGAAGTCGGTTAAAATACCTTGAGGTATCCCCTTTTTAACAAAACAAGAATCATCTAAATCGGTTTATAAACAAAGAAGTTATGCCTAAAGATACGTATTAAATTCACATAAAGTGGTGACGAAAACGATAGTATTTTCAAGATTTCCTGAAAACTACTGAACCGATTTCAAAATTTCAAAAAATGGGACCAACTTGGAAACCAACCTGATGTAATAACGTTTGAACCATTTCAATCGGTTCAGCCGTCTTTGAGTAATCGGTGGACATACATAAAAAAAAAAAAAAAAAAAAAAAAAAACATATATACAGACGAATAGAGAACCTCCTCCTTTTTGATTTAGAAGTCGGTTAAAAAGCACTTTGCCTTGTAATTATAGTAATAACTCTACATAGCCATAACAATAATTACGTATTCCTTTCACAGATTTTATCGAACCTATCCAACCTATGTTTTAGTGTGTCCAATAATGATGGATATATTTTCGCTAACGGCAATGGATTTCCATTAACTAAAATGACCCAACACAACCTACGAAAGATTTATTGAACCAATGACACAGAATAAAGACTACCAGTAGGTAGTCCTAGCACGAAAAACTGTCGTTATGGCAACCATTATCGTTTGGTATCGTATTATTTTGTATGAAAGCCAGAGCAGCGCCTCTTCGGTAGTTGAAGGAGATTCAATACATATCTGAAAGCAGGACTTTGACATATTTTGAAGGACGGTATGGTTTAGTATTCGATTACCTTATCGATAGTTTTCATGCTAGGGGTACAGTATTTGACCTTCATATAAAATGTCGTAATGCGATTTAAGACTATGCATAGTCTCAAATCGTATTGATCATTCTCTCTGCCGGTATATATGTCGCAGCCAAATGGTTGAATCCGTCATTCAATTAAACGCTTAGGCCGATCATTTTTCCGTAAGCTATTTTATTTTCCCATAAGTTGACGTAGTCACAAAAAAATAACCACGAAACGTGTTCTACAGGACTTCCGAGGGGTACCTGCTGCCATACTTAACCATCTGGCGGATTCAACCATCCGCCTGCGACATATATATATATAAGTACCGACATATAGGTATGCACTGAAATCCTGGCTTTTCGAGTCAGGACGAGGTGAGGTGCTGCTGCGTCCCCACCCAGGGTGCGTATGTTTCCGATGCGGCTTAAATCATTAAGATAGTGATGAGTCAGTAGGAGTCTGACATAATCCTCGTCACAGCCGGCTATGGGATATCCATGCAGGATTCACTACCTTCTTTCCCCGTTTATGGGAAGGTTATGGATTGCACCGGGCATTTACAACGGCGGAGTTATAACTGGCGGTCCGGCCTTTTATATGAAGATTGAATACTGGTTGTATTTATTATGTACCAATGGCTACTAACATATTTCCTATCTCGAAATCATGACGTCACTTATGACAGATGTTTGTCGTAAAAGGTGAGCGGCTGACTGTTATTTTGATAAATGATAAAGTAGAGTACCTACCTACTGGCAAAAATGAAACATACAAAAATTGCCAACACGGGAAAATGGAATGCGATTTTATTATTGGCTGTATTTCTTCTTATTAACAAAAGGTGTCTGGGCTAATTATTTCATACTTTTTATAAACAAATATGAAAAAAACAACAAATCCAAAAATATTTAATGCTGTCTTTTTTAATTTAACCATAATATTATTTTATTTTATTTTTAAGTACCTATTTGTCTATACTTTGAATCAGCATCTAGATAAAAGCAATAGACATAAAAGCTGTCATTTTGAAATATTACAATTTCGGTACAATGCTAGCATGAACAGATTTTGTTTACTTTTTAACCGACTTAAAAAAAGGACGAGACTCGTAATTCGTTGGAATAATTAAGTACTAACTTGTCGTGGCAGTTGATAATAAGTCAACACTGTAGCTTGTAAGTTTTCAAATGCGTTTTTTAACCTTGTCTTCGGTGTATGTTCTTGCTAACTGTAATAAATAGCTAATAAACAGGAGAAAAAATAATCATGGATAAACATACTTTTAATCCATTAAAGTGGATGAATGAAAGTCGACCACTATTTGTATCTTAAGACTCAAATAATGTCATAATTAAAAGTACAAAAATATATTTCTGCTTTAAATATAATTCCATGATTCTTACTGTTTTTACCACACTTTTATTAGCTTCACTTGTAACTAAGTCACAATGTAAGAAAATCTAGGAATAAAATTTTAACCTACTTCTAATTGTCGTATTGATTTAAAACTTTGCAAGTCTATATGAATCCGATGACAATACAATAATTTGCTACCATCGAGCTGATCTGATGATGGAGTCAAGAGGTGGGCAATAGAACTCTTCAATGGCTGCTAGGAAACCCATCGAGTTTAGGCTCATTTGTTTTGTTCTGATGAGACCTATTCGCTACACTTAATGGTTGAGGTCTGATGATGGAGCCGGGAGGAAGCCAGTGGCACCCTTAATGACCAATAGGAAACACCTCGAGTTCTGGCTCCTTTGTTTCGTTCTGATGAGACCTATTCGCTACAATTGGTGGTGAGAGTCTGATGATGGAGCCGGAAGGAAGCCAGTGACACTCCTTAATGACCAATAGGAAACCCCTCGAGCTTGGGCTCAATTGTTTCGTTTTGATAAAACCTATTCGTTACACTTGGGGGTGAGGGTCTGATGATGAAGCTGGGAGGACCCAGTGAAACTCCTTAATGACCTCAAGAAAACCCCTCGAGTTTGGGCTCATTTGTTTCGTACAGACGAGACCTATTCGCTACACTTGGTGGCGAGGGTCTGATGATGAAGCTGGGAGGAAGCCAGTGGCACTCCTTAATGGCCAATAGGAAACCCTTCAAGTTCTCGCTCATTTGTTTCGTTCTGGTGTGACCTATTCGCTACACTTGGTGGTGTGGGTCTGATGATGGAGCAAGGAGGAAGTCAGTGGCACTCCTTAATGACCACTAGGAAACCTCTCCAGATGGGCTCGTTTGTTTCGTTCTGATGAGACCTATTGGTGAGGGTCTGATAGTGGAGCTGGGAGGACCCAGTGAAACTCCTTAATGACCTCAAGAAAACCCCTCGAGTTTGGGCTCATTTGTTTCGTTCTGATGAGACCTATTTGCTACACTTGGTAGTGAAGGTCTGATGATGGAGCAGGGAGGAAGTAAGGGTTCGGCTCGCGCATTGTAAAACTAAATACATACAATCACGCCTTTGAGTTATATAATATTTACGGGTTGGGCAGACACATGAATGGTCTGTGAAATCGTTTTCCATCCCCATCCATAGCTTGCCATTTGTTAAACTAAAAAGTAAAAAATAAATATGTAGTTTAAAAAACTATAAAAACACACTTTTATAGGAACAGACAAAAATTAAAAGTACAAAATAACCGTCTATTCAGTAACTGAAATTAAAAAGCGTGGTGCGCCCTTTGCAAAGCATGCATTCAAGTAAGTACTTAATATTGACAACGGGCATCACGCTTTTTAATTTCAGTTACTGAATAGACGGTTATTTTGTACTTTTAATTTTTGTCTGTTCCTATAAAAGTGTGTTTTTATAGTTTTTTAAACTACATATTTATTACTATATACCTACATATAACATTGTCGGTGGCGATTGGTTCCATCGATCGACGTGTAGCTCAACCTTTATTTTGGCCATTGGGTACCCAAGTAAAGCATGACCCCCTTAAATAAGAGGAGACTGTTATATTGATAACAGTCCCCTCTTATTTAAACCACTTGGCAGGTTTTGCGGAACTTTGTGTTACTTGAAACACAGTTAAATTTCCACGAGACTAGAGCGTGATTATTTGTACATAAGTTTGTGAATTTAGTTTCGTTATTGTTTTGACGTGTACCTTTGTAGATGTTATCGAATCGTAGATGTTCCCTTGGGATGACCTAACCTGGTGAAAAATCCTACTAATATTATAAATGTGAAAGTTTAGATGTTTGGATGTTTGGATGTTTGGATGTTTGTTACTCAATCACGCCAAAACGGCTGAATGGATTTGGCTGAAATTTGGAACACAGATACTTTGTAGCCTGGAGAGGAACATAGGCTACTTTTTATCCCGAAAAAATGTCACATTCCCGCGGGATAACATCGTGTAGTCCACGCGGGCGAAGCCGCGGGCGGAAAGCTAGTGTATTATATAGAGAAACTTACTGAATGAAGAAAAAGTAAAATCTCAAATATCTTAGATTTGTGAATTTATCGCGAGAGCATCGCAGTGGTCTAGTATTATTTTAGTTGTTAGATTTGTATTTTGAATTTGAATAAATACTGTTATCGATATATTCACAATTTCACATACATTGTTCCAATACCAAACTATAGTAGCTTGAGCACTAGTGTTATGGAAATTGGAAACAACAACGGGTATTAGCACATACACCCAGACCCGAGGCAATATTTTGAAAAGTGCATTTTCAATATTTACCTGACCGAGAATCGAATCCGGTACCTTTGAAACCGGCACCTTGGAAACCGGTGCGTATACCACTCGGCCACGGAGGCCGTCAAGTCAAAAGAGTCATTATTTTGGTATTTTTAAACCATCTCTGAGTATACTTTAATCAATTACTATCTTTAAATATACCTTGGAGTCAGATTATTAGTCTGACATTAATTTATTTGCAAAACCAATATTTTCCATATACCTACAAGCACACACGCCTGAGTTTTATTTTATACTAGCTTTACGCCCGCCCGCGTGGACTACACGACGTTATCCCGCGGGAATGTGATGTGTTTCCAGGGTAAAGAGTAGCCTATGTTTCTCTCCAGGCTACAAAGTATCTGTGTCCTAAATTTCAGCCACATCCGTTCAGCCGTTCTGGCGTGATTGAGTAACAAACATACGAACATCTAAACATCCAAACATCCAAACATCCAAACATCTAAACTTTCACATTTATAATATTAGTAGGATACTTTCTATTTATGTAAATTAAAACTATTTATATTTTTATGTGGTTAGCGCTATAGTTGTCTGCTAATAAGTGTAAGTTAGAGACTGTTTAAAATATAACACATTTCAGTTTTATAAAATAGAAATTTTAAAAATGTTCAAGTTAGTTTCGCTCTAAACTGAGAGCACAGCTGAACGTTCGATTTCGGTTTTGGCTAAAATAATTGTTTTGCTTGAACACGCACGAACTATGGCATTAGATTATTGTATTTGTAACGTTTGTATATGTTTGTATTCAAAAAACTTTTTCATGTTAAATATTTCATAAATAACATTATTATTACGGTTAATTATTGAAATTAACTCGTAACAAAAAAACCAATAAACCTAATGGACTAGTATAAAACTTTGTAAGAGGCATCATTAATCGGATGCTTAGGTGTTATAAAACGGCGGAGCAATCGTAGAAAATGCCAAGTTGCAGGAAAATTTATGTGCACTTAAGTGTAATAGTAATAGTTTAGAGTTACCCCGTTCTGGAGTAGGTAACAGTATGTTTCCCGGCGACACAGAATGGCTATATCATAAGTCCTGTGTAATGCATATTTATTGCTTGCTTTTTTATATATTATCAATAGTTTGTAAGAAATGCTAGTGTAAGTATTAAGGACTGCCTACACATATCAGGGCCGTGGCACGCCGGCGGAGCTTCAGTGCCGAGTCCGGTCGCCTCTAGTGATTGGCGGACGGATTACGGCCCGGCTACGGCCCTGATATGTGTAGGCAGTCCTTTAACGGACCCCCACAGACTATCAGTCTACTTGAGGGCATCGGCCTGTCAGTTGGCCGCAACCGGCCATACACTCACAGTTTCACATACAAGAACCAAATGACAAAAACTGAATGATCGAGGACTGTAGATGGCCTGCCGGCGAACTGGTAGTCTGTGGGTTCCTTAAAGGTAAATAACTTCTAAAGAATAGCTTTCTAAGGAATGATTGCTTAATTAAATTTAAATGGAAGAGTTTACCTAGTACAGGTAAACGTAAGCGATTCAGTTTTTTTAATAATGCGCTTGAAAACATAGGTATTATGCGGCTGTTTACATTAAACTATTATGTGGAGATATGGTAAACACTTATGAGTAACTCTAAAGTGTATACTGGAACCACATTTTTCTTCCATCATTTGCATCTACAAAATTTGCAAAGCGAAAAAAAAACTCATCAAACTCCTTCAAATGCTTAAAGCACTTGGTCCAATTCCATCCACTGATTGTCAACATTTTGCGTTCGCCCCCTAATGGGGGTCGGTCATTAGTCCGCTGCCAGATGCGAAAAAGTTGGTGACACATTACCCATCGTGAAATCGAGACATCAAAACTGTAATAGCAAATATGGCGGACGCTACCGGAAATAGGGCTAGCGGCGATGGAAAAATATTAAATAATAGGGTAAAGGAAGATATTTCGGTGGTATACCTACGTAATTGAGTAATATTTTTTGAAAATAGTTAGTGTAAGAAATGCAAGTACGATTGAGCGGAGTTCGTGGTAGAAATTCGCTAGCGTTGTCTCATGAATGTGCTTGCATAAACGCCTGGGTGATATATAATAGGAGCTGTATAGAAACAAGGAAAAAAAGAGACTAATAGTGAGCAAATTTCTATAATAATAGCAAATATATGACAGAAGTCAAAACAAAAACAGAAGTTCAACTTAAATAGATAGGGTAAACAAGCATAGAGCAATATAAAAACAGACAAACTATAAAAACCTAAATGCTATAAACCCCCACACATGTAAAACCTCAACAGATATTTTGTTTCAAACAGTTCAATAAGTACCAAGATAAATTAGGAAAAGTCACGCATCATCGTCCTTTGAACTAAAAAATCTTATAAGTTTTTTCGTTTTTTAGTGTTTGTTAATTTTTGTTTGAAGATCCGTTTTGAAGGCGGTTACATTTTTTTAAAAAACGTTTTATTTTTCGATTTTTAGTGTAAATAATCGTACCTTAAGAAACTACATGGTGATTATGATAAATTGTTGTAAATAAATATCTTATCCGTTACGGAATTCAACTTTCCATCTCTAGCTAGGTACTTAGATAACTTTAAGAAATACAACTGAAGGTCCATTCGTGCATATGGTATTTATAAAACATCAATAACTCCTAACTGTTGAGGAGTTTCATCTCTCACCTCTCATCATCAGCTCACCCTAATAACCTGAAAGAATATAAGTATTGGTCCATACGTACGATTAATACTTAAAGAAATATTCTCCAGCTCCTAACCGTTAAGGAGTTGTAGCTTCCATCACCAGCTCATCACTATGAGATGATGACTACCAGATGCAAATACTTGACTAACTTCAAAAATAAATGGAACGTAATAAGGCTTGCCTGTATTTGAGAATTTCTCTCAAATTTCCTGGGATTTTTTCTCCTGGACCTGACTTGGTGAAAATAAGATCAGGTCAGAAGTACCAACTTTCGAAAAAAAATACTGATTTTAAAAATGATCCCCAATTTGATGAAAATATGAAATCGTCCATATACCCAAATAAAATCTTAATACACATTATTCAGGAGAACTCCTGAACTTCTTGTCAGTTCTTGATGAAATTTGAATGGGACCACACGAGAAGCGTCAACTTTTAAATAAAAAAAGAATTATTCAAATCGGTTCATTAACTTAAAAGTTCTGAGGTAACACACATAAAAAATAAATAAAAAATAAAAAAATACAGTCGAATTGATAACCTCCTCCTTTTCTTGAAGTCGGTTAAAAAGTACTCCTTGGGCAGTCGTGTAAAATCTACAAAAACTTTCTTATGTACATAAATATATAAAAAATGCATAGCGTTTGCTAAAACTTACAACAACTAAATACCAAATATCTTAACTAAATAACCAAATATGACCTTATGATGTAAAAGAAATTAAAAATACAAAAACTAAATTTAAAAGCAGGTATCATTCAGTATACGCTTAGACTAAATACTGAGTAGGTATACGTTATATGAGTGACATAGGCTTCTTTTTATTCCAGAAAATTAAAAAATATAAGTACCTAAATGGTATTTTTGTATGGAAAATCGTTTAATTGTTCCATGACCGCTTCCAAAGTGCATGTTATCACTGACGTTTTAGCCGCCTACTTTTGTTAAGTGACATTTGCAGGCAGTGTAATACCTACCTAAAACTTCTTCGCGATTATTTCTTCTCGCGAAGTGACGGATCGACGTGAAAACATAGGCGAGTTTATCACAGGAGACAGTTCAGGTGCACAGTTGCGCAGAACAATTGCTGGGATGCCGTCAGAACCCACCGACCACTAGCTTTGTTCACGTCTAGGGTACGGAGAGCTTTGAGTACCTCTTTGTTGCGGATCTGAATATCTCCCATAGAGTAGGCAGGAGCTGGAGAGTCACAAAGGCTACTTTTTATAACGAGAAAATATCTCATACCCCGGGGTAAAGTCTCGTGTAGTCAACGCGAGCGAAGTCACGAGCGGAAATTTAGTTTTCAAATAAATGTACGTATAAGTAAACTCATTTTTAACTATTCTTATCTTCGAACAACGCGGGCCTTCCGTCTCGGAACGGAAGACCCGCGTTGCTCGAAGATTCTTATTTACAAGTCACCGTAACAAAAGACAGTAAAAATATCTATTGCTATAATAAATATTTAAATACTTGTGTAGTTAAAACAATCTAACCGATTAATTTACTAACAAAATAGCGAATTTCTGTATTTGCTGTACAGTTATACAAATAAAAAATTTATGAAAAAGCTTTGTAACATTGTTTTTTATTTAAATAAGCCTCAGGCTACGCAAACATTTTATTACTATCGGAGTTTTTATTATCTTTATTTCTGTGTAAAAACAGTTTAGCATTAAATACAACTCTATTTAAACATTTTTATTTTACAACACCACGTTTAAGTAATATAAGTTATTTAGATTTGATTCTAAAGTTTAACTTAAAAACATACTACAACAAAACAACTTTAGGTTACATTTAAATATTTAACTAACTAATGGTTACATTTACATATTGCTAAACTCGATTTTAGTCGTTAAAAACTCATTATGCGCCGAGACATCGAGTAAGTCAGAACTTGATAAAGTTTTTAACATTTTCTCTACAGACGGTAGGTTAATAATGTGGAGATAACGTCGCTAAATAATATGTATAAAATAGTGATTCTAAGCAATAAATAGGTATTAGGGCAAGTCTTTAGTTTAATTGACAGATCTAGGCAGTAATATAATCTTATTTACTCGGGTTTACACGGGTGACTAAAGCCGCACGATTTCCGCCGCGCGGCGAAAATCGACCGTCTAAAAGGCAATTCGACTGGGCCTCAGGTGACTAAAGCCGCAAGTCCCAAAGTTGGGTGCCATCCGACTTTTGCCGCGCGGCGACCGGCCGCGTGCGGCTGGTGACTAAAATCGACCGTGTAAATGCTCAGTCGCAGGTCGCTTGCTCAAACTGCTGGAAATCGAATTGAAGGAAATGACCGAGCCGCATGCGGTTCTAGTCACTTGTCTAAATGGGCTGGCGATGCGGCTTGGTGACGCGATTTGTGAAGCGACTAGCCGCACGGCAAAAATCGACCCGTGTAAACCCCTCTTTAGTCTTAAGCTATCCATACTTATATTTTAAAAAGTGAAAGTGTAAACTATCCATACTTATATTACAAAAAGTGAAAGTGTTTGTTGGTCTGTTCGCCTTTCACGTCAAAACGGAGCATCGGATCGACGTGATTTTTGGTATGGGGATAGTTTAGGGGCTGAAGAGTGCCAAAGGCTACTTTTTATCCCGAAAAACATCACAATCGCGCGGGAAAACGTCGTGTAGTCCACGCGGTCGAAGATTTGATTTTTTGTTTGTTTGTATGCTTGTAATGGATAAACTCAAAACTTCAGTAGGTACCTACCGATTTTAAAAGTTATTTTACCGTTAGAAAACTTGTATTGCGAGCAAAATTCTTAAAAGATTTTATTTAACATAACGTTATTACCCGAAGTACACTCTAGTATTCTATGTTCTTTACATAAATCCGTACCTAAATACATCATCATGTCAGCCGAACGACGCCCACTGCTGGGCATAGGCCTCCCCCAAGGATCTCCACAACGATCGGTCCTGCGCTGCCCGCATCCAGCGGCTTCCCGCGACCTTGACCAGATCGTCGGTCCACCTTGTAGGGGGCCTGCCCACGGAACGTCGTCCGGTACGCGGTCGCCATTCGAGAACCTTTCCGCCCCAACGGCCATCAGTTCTCCGCGCTATGTGTCCCGCCCACTGCCACTTCAATGATGCAATCCTTCGAGCGATGTCGGTCGTTTTAGTTCTCCTGCGGATCTCATCATTTCTGATTCGATCGAGCAGGGAAATACCAAGCATCGCTCTCTCCATTGCTCGCTGGGTGACTTTGAGCCTTCTTATGAGACCCATAGTAAAAGACCACGTCTCACTTCCATAGGTCATTACTGGCAACACACACTGGTCAAAGACTTTCGTCTTGAGACATTGAGGTATTTCGGACGCGAATATATGCCGGAGCTTCCCAAACGCTGCCCATCCGAGCTGGATTCGACGAGAGATCTCTTTCTCAAAGTTGGACTTACCTAACTGGACCGTCTGTCCTAGGTAAACATAGTGGTCAACAACTTCGAGTGTAATGTTCCCAACATTAACTGGAGCGGGTGCAACATGGGCATTGAACATGATTTTCGTCTTGTCCATGTTCATCTTAAGACCCACTCTTTGCGAAGCATTACCGAGATCTTCGAGCATTGTGTTCAGGTCTTCCAAGGTCTCAGCCATAAGAACTACATCATCGGCAAACCGTAGGTGCGTTAGGTACTCGCCATTAATGTTGATGCCGCATCCTTTCCAATCCAGCAGCTTAAAAATATCCTCCAACGCAGCTGTGAACAGTTTGGGAGAGATGACATCTCCCTGTCTCACACCTCGCTGTAGTTGGATAGGATTAGAGCTCTGGTTCTGTAATCGGACCGACATGGTGGCGTTTTGGTATAAGTACCTCAGCACCTCGATGTACCTGTAGTCTATTTGGCACCTCTGGAGAGACTGCAGCACCGCCCAAGTCTCAATCGAATCAAAGGCTTTCTCATAGTCCACGAACGCCAAGCAAAGTGGCAAATTATACTCTTCGGTCTTCTGTATAACTTGCCGCAGCGTATGAATGTGGTCTATGGTACTGTAGCTTTTCCGGAACCCGGCTTGTTCGGGAGGTTGGAAATCGTCGAACCTGCGAGCGAGACGATTCGTAATGACTCTCGAAAACAACTTATAGATATGGCTCAGAAGCGAGATGGGTCTATAGTTCTTCAAGAGAGTTTTATCACCCTTCTTGAAAAACAGCATCACATCGCTTCTGCCCCATGCCTTTGGCGTTTTGCCCTCAAGGATGACTGAGTTGAAAAGCTTCTGGAGGACCTTAAGTATCGGCTTACCGCCCGCTCTCAGAAGCTCTGTTGTGATTCCGTCATCGCCCGCCGCCTTGTTGTTTTTAAGCTGCTTGAGAGCCATTCTAATCTCGTACAGGCTGACGTCCGGGATATCTTCGGTATGGTGTCGGGTAAGCTTGGCTCTAGGGTCTGTAGCCTTGCTTTCAACAGGTGTTTGTGTGGAATATAGCTGTCCATAGAAACTCTCAATCTCCCTCAGGATTTCAGGTGTTGACGAAACGATGCTACCTTCCTCAGTTTTCAGCCTCGTCAATTGACTTTCCCCGATAGACAGATCTCTCGCGAACACTTTGGAGCCTTTGTTCCGCTCAATGGCTTCTTTAATACGCTCGGTATTAAATTGGCGAAGGTCGCGTGTCAAAGACTTAGATATCTGTCTATTGAGCTGTCGATAACGATGGGCATCCGCTGAGTTCTGCAGCTTCATTTCGTGTCTCTGATCCATGAGTAGGAGAGTCTGACTGGAGAGTTTCTTCAATTTGGGACGGCGGGTTTTATAGTACTTAGACCCTACCGTGCGGACAGTATCCACCACCATGTTGTATAGATCGTCCACGTCTATGCTGTTCTCAAGGGCTTCGAAGCGGTTTTGAAGCTCGAGCTGAAAGCACTCGGGGTTTTGAATTTGAGCTGGTATTGGTCGGAGCGTGGATTTTATCAGTCGCGATCTTTCGAGCTTGACATCGATATTCAATGTGCCTCTCACCATACGGTGATCGCTTCCTGTCTTAACAGCGTTGATCACACTGACATCATTGAATATGTGCTTCTTCGTCGACATGATAAAATCGATCTCGTTTTTGACTTTACCGTCCGGACTGATCCAGGTCCATTTGCGGCTTACGGGCTTCCTAAAGAAGGAGTTCATCATATAGAGGTTCTCCCTCTCCATGAAGTCTGCCAGCATCTGGCCTCTATCGTTCCGTTGCCCAAATCCAAATTGCCCCACTCTCAGCTCATCACCGCAACGTTGCCCCAACTTTGCATTGAAATCCCCCATCACAACCGTGTAGTGGGTTTTATAGCTATGCATGGCTTTAGCGATCTCCTCATACAAAGCCTCCACTTCGACATCGTCGTGTTTCGAGGTCGGAGCGTAGACCTGGATAACATTCAGCGAATATCGTTTCGATAATCTGAGTATCAGGTACGCTACCCTGCTCGAGACACTTCCGATGGTGATCACGTTGTTGACAAGGGATTTATGGACGATGAACCCGACACCACCAAGGGACTGTTGGTCGCCCTCCCGGTGGTAAAGTAAGTTACCGGATTGCAGGGTTATCGAGTCCTCCCCCTCTCTTCGGACTTCAGATAACCCAATGATATCCCAATGTAGCTTACTTATTGCCTCTTCCAACTCTACGAGCTTCTCGTCGAGCCTCAATGTGCGCGTGTTGTAGGTTGCCAGGTCGAGTCGTCGGTGTTGGTAGCCGGAGCCTACCCGGGGATTCTTAGCACCCCCTGCCCCGCCGTTACCATAGCCGCTACCGTAGCTAGGAATAGCGGGGCCGCCGGGGACTGGGGGCCGATGTATTTCTTGTGTAAGCATTCAGGGGGGGGTTTGCCATAATCGCCACGCTTGGCAGGCGGGTTGGCGATCGCAGTATAGCCTGTTGAAGCCTGGAGACGCTGCTGCCCATCTCCTGATGGCAGTTTTCCCTTTGTCGCCTCTTACGACACCCACGGGAAGAGAGGGGGTAGTGCTATTCTATTTACGTGCCGGCACTACACGGCACCTAAATAAATAGAATTGTATATACATGCGAATTCGCAGACAGAAGTTTATAATATTTACATGTCAATGGCTTACAAATTATGAGTTTATATTTCGGCTTTTTATTATTTCAAAAATTTACTTATTGTATAGTTACATTGTGGTAGACAAGTGTGTATTTATGATAGACAGTGTACTCCACTTCCCATCTCGACTTAGTTAAGAAAACTCAGATATTTTATTTTCTCAGTTTGCATAGCACAATAGGATAAAGAAATTGAAGATCGCTTAAACGAATAGTGAGTTGAGTCTGTGAGTAGTTAAACTGAATCGACTTAAATATGGCCCGATAGCTCGGCAAAGGGATGGGATTTATATTTTATGCGATCAAACGAAACATCATGAACAAAGTATCAAAACAAATATCTTTACTCCGTTTTTTCAATTTAAGACAATCTGTGAACTTAGAAGCAGGGTCATTTATATTTATTTACTTTTTACTTACAATTACTGATGTACGTTATCTAAATAAAGAATTAAGTTAAAATCATAAAGGAAAAATGCGTTCAATCGTGTATGTCATACTACAATTCCTTTACTCTATAAAGTTCACAAAATTGTTAAATGTGAAAAAAGGAGTTAGTACCCGGTAAAAGGCTGTAGATTTATTATCGAAACTACACCCCCTGAAATAACCGCAACAGATCACTATAAATTGAAAGTAAACGTAACAGCATATGCGGATATCAAACTTTGCATAAAAAAATAAAATTGGCGGCAAAAACTTACAAGTTTGTTTATGTGAGGTGCGGCAACCCTACGGCTAAGTTTCTCGGTGCCTGCCGTGCTAAGCTACCCCTTTCGCCCGATTTATGACATTGGCGTGCATTTGAATAAGTTTACCATAAAAATAGGCATTCTGCGGCCAGAAACTTTGGCAATAAAATGCAAATGGTGACATCGGTGATGCTTTAGATAGCGGAGGAGGGCTAACAGATCTAGGCAAGAGTGAGAATGAATTTCAAATGATGCTCCATATTGGACACCTTGTGCACACATAGTTGGGTTGCATAGCCTTGATAACTCCATATATGTATGTCATACAGATATCTGCATAGTACCCCTTTCTATAAGGGGAGTTTGGGGATTTTGCTATATATTTCTACAGATTTAAATTGTTGCTTGGGTATAGGTATTAGATTTACCTGAAGAGTGCTATCTTTTCCAGGCGCTATGACACTAGCAGCATTTACTCGTACTTGACTTTTGGCTACTTTGCGTCACAACCAAGGAAGGTAGAAATGCTGTAATACAATTTAACATGATTTGTTTGGCGTCCACTGCTGGCGTCAGCGTCGCTGTCATGGCATTCAAAAGAGATAGACCTAAAAGATGTTACGTGCCAAAGATATACGAAATTGACAGGCAATTCTGAGATATGTATCAAAGAGAATAGCGACACAATAGTCCGTAAAGTGAATTGTTGTTTTGAAAACAACACTGAGGATATTAAACGCCCGTATCTGTCCAAGGCCTCTGTTGTCTAACTAACTGGCAATTCAGACAGCTGGTTCAATTTAGGCTGCCATAGAAACAATTCGCCGGGGCTAGCGATCATGTCCAAATCGCATTTCTGCGTTGATCACTAAAATGGCTAGTGTTGCCGCAGATTCAGTCAACCTTGTGGAACGGTAATAAAACCTTTTTTGGGTACTTGACTAAACTGTTCTCTATATTTTTGAATTAAAAATAAACAAATAAAAAACTAACAAGTCTAGCCAAGTCAAGTCTGAGTAGCTATACAGTTTTTTACCAAATGGACAACACATTAACGACCTGCGGGCCGATCGCCGTAATTCTATGCAGCGCGTCTTGATCACGTTTGCGTCTTGACGTTTGACTTCGTATTGCCGTAATGACATAACGACGCACACGTCACGCAAACCTATAGTCCCACAATCCTGTCTGATACGATAACATCCGTGACAGAGGAACCACTTTAGCTGTCAAAATAGGCTGTTGTATGAAAACTGCAAACCATTTTTGACATCGCGCGGCCTTGACAGTGCGACAACGTTTTCTGTTCCGGTGATAATTTTTGGAACTAAAACAGTTTTCATACGACAGTCTATTTTGACAGCTAATTTCGTATTGCAAGTGGTTCCTCTGTCACGGATGTCACCGGATCAGACAGGATTGTAGGACTATAGGTTTGCGTGACGTGTGCGTCGTTATGTCATTACGGCAATACGAAGTCAAATGTCAAGACCCAAACGCGATGAAGACGCGCTGCATAGAATTACGGCGATTGGCCCGCTGCACGTCAACTGCACGTACACTTGACTAATGCGTCATAGAATTACCGCGATCGGGGACCTGTTGGTGCCTGATACATTTGATTATACCAATGACACCACTGTGACTAGCAGATACCTTTCAGATGCAAGGGCTATCACTGATGAAGTCCAGTCTTGTCGTGCGTCACTAGTTGAGCAAACGAATCTGGCACTTTAAGCAGTTTCCGATCGGGGAAATGCCAACCTTGCCAGTTTCAACGCGACCATAACGCAGGCGTGTCTTTTCTCAGCTAAACGGAGTCCCTTTCAACTAATAGTTCCGACTTTCCAGGCGTAAGGGGTATCCGTAACAGTAACCAAGAATCTGCAACTTCTTGGCGTTACTCTATCATCTAAGCTGAACTTCGTTGAGTATATCGACAGTACATTACAGTACAATCATAAAAAAAAAACAAAATTAGGGGCCTCACAAAAACCGCACTCGCACGTAGACGGCGCGTTTAAGAACCGCAATGTGCATAGATTCTAAGAATAGTGACACAATCAAGGTAATTGTTGCCAGTATAAAAAAAAGTTACAACAGCTGTAAGTTACATCAACGTCAAAGCTAATCGTACCGGTACAGAGCGACGTTGCGGAACAAATCCATCTTCCACAGTAGACAGGATCGTCCAAAAATTCCTCATACAATTTGCTTGTGGCAGATAGCGGGGAACAAAAACAATCTGTTAGCCAGTTGACTGGACACCGACGCGTGGGAGATCGGTGACGCAACTTGTGACGTCACGGCTGGCGCTTCGGTTCATGCGGGAAAGGGGATCAAATTTCAATTTATATGCGGGAGAAAAAATCAGATCACACCAGCTCAGATTTCGGAGGAAAGTCACGCAAAGCTAAAAATCAAAATAGGTACCTAAAATTCCATCAGTAGTTCTAGCATGAAAACTGTCGTTACGGTAATCATTAGTAAACCATATTACCAAAAGCTGTCAAAGTGCCGTTGTCAAATATCGATTGAATTTTTGTTTCATAAACAACCTAAAGAGACGCTGCTCTGGTTTTCATACAAAAGGGTACGATCAGGATAACATAGTTTTTCAGGCCAATAAAAACTCTCGTTTTGCCAATCGTAATAGTGTATACGATACGATACGTCAAAATGCTGCCAAAGCTGCCAGTTAAATGTGAAGACTGACTGCTCTATGGCAGCATTTTTTTCGTTTTATCGTTTTTTTTAATCTATACCATCCGTCAAAATGCTGCCAATTTTAGTTTCGTAAAAGACCGTAGCGGCAGCGCTGCTCTAGTTTTCATGCAAAAAAAAAAGACGATTTCGACGACGAAAAGAATGACGAGAGAACGACGAGAGAACGATACTTTTTCGTGCTTTGGGTCAGTTCGCTAGAAAGGCTTAGATATAAGTAGTCGTAGTCAATATAGGTTAAGTTTAAAATGAATAGATAGATCGATGCTTTTAGTGCCGTGCCGTACAAAGAATGCACCCGATGCTATAGATCTTTAATGCTTGGCGCATCCATACGGAATTCTTCTGTACGTTTTATTCGCATACTTTATCGATTTTCGTTGAATACGAATCGCATTATAAAAAGCAATTCAGAATCTTGTACATTCGAAACAATTGAATCGTGGCCGATTTTGCTGAAAAAATTTTGAAAGCGTCAAAACTAATAAAGGTCAGTGTCAATGTCAACAAGTTTGAATTTCGATCGACCTTATTGAATTTTAAAAGTTTTTAGAAAATTAACTTCGTCTTGAATCGGTTGGTTTGACTGTACATTGTCGACGAAATATATCACAAGTCACACAATTTAAACAAGATGTGTAACTGAAAATGAATGAAAGAACATGGAGTTCAAAAGTGAAATTTCAATGCTTATGGTAAACCAAACTTGCCAAGAAGAAATACTCGAACGTTTGCAGAAAGCCAGTATGTGGTTCTGATTCCCCCTTACATGTTAGTCACGTAAATGTGTATATGGATTGATAGGCCCGTTGGTTATTGGAATCCCTGAGATTCGTATGTCGCTATGAGTTGCGTTGCTAAGGCGTCTCTGTAATGGAGATTGGCAAAACAGTCCGATATTTTAGGCAATAGCCGGACAAATGATTGATCGGCGATCTTGGGCAACTCCAAGCTTTGTCTGTGCGATGCGATCTGATAGGATTGTTCAAAGCTGTGATAAATTGAGTTCGTTCACACGTTCTGAATGTTGACTTGTGTAAGTCTGAAAAGCTAAAGGTTTTAATGTTTACCGTCTCTGTGGTCTAGTGGTTCACAAAAACCCAAAGGTCCCGGGTTCGATTCCCAGTGGGAATCGAAACCGGTTTTATTTGGTTTCGTTAGTAGCAGGACTTATTCTTAGTCCATCTAGCGACCACCATCCCAACTAAGTCTGAAGCCATAACAACGATGTTTTCAGCATTATTGTGTTACAGCAGTTAGAGATAAGCGTGCCTACCATCAACTCTTATTGCGGTTTTGTTTAGGACCTAAACTGATCTGTTTCGCTTATTCGTACCACGACAGAATACAGAAATGTATGTGAATGTTCGAGGATTTGTTACGGATCCTCTCATATATGTATTCGGGTAAAGAGAGATCAGAAGGAAAGGTGTGCTAAGTATCCCGGCTTTGGATCCTTGATCTCACATTATGTGAGAGTAGTAGAGTAGTTATGTGAGATCACATAACGACTCATTGAAAATAGTTCGCCTTGAATGACACTATTTTATGCTATTTCCGATACATGTGTGGGAAGCCGGACTATTCAAATTGTTTACCCATGGGATACGCCTCCGTTCAAACGGTTAATAATAGCCTGATCCCAGATGCTAGAATTGTTAAAACAGAATTTAAACTGATGCAAATAATTGATGTTACTTTTTAAGTTCTATGTAAATCTAGACTAAGTTTAATGAGAAGTTTGTTTCCAATATTTACCCGACCGGGCATCGCACCCGGAACCTCTAGAGTTAACAGCAGCAGATTGATGGGTATTAATGACTGAAAGTGCATCCAACACCAACGGCTTAATGTGCCTTCCACCGCACGGAGAAGCTCGCCATGATCAGTTTTTGATCACCCATCCTGTAACCGACCATTCCAAAAATTGCTCATCCTTAACGACCGTAGGCTGAGCGAGCTAATCGCTACAATAAAGGCTCCTCTAATTGCAGCCCTTGTAGTTGAGCTAAATAAATGTTATTATGCACCAGTGCCTTCTCGAAGCAGGTCCCATTATTAATATGCTGCTGTTTAAGAGGGTGGAATTAGGGAGCCCTGGAGGGAGGGAAAGTATTCGAAATAATAAACATATAAAATTTCACTATCTCTCACTTTTTAACTCACCTTTTTTATACAAAACTACAAACTGGACTCGATTCGTCATCTTTTCGTCATGATTTTAAGAAAAATAAAACCATAAAAGTACCCTATCGATTGATGTCATAAAGGTACAGGATGTTGCTTTTTCGAATTTTAGCCAGTTCTATTTCTAGGTATGGCAAACTTATTTTAAAAAATCATTAAGAAAATATCTGTGTATAGATTTTCGTAACTCCATTTTTTCGAGTATTTTCCCTCCAAGTATCATGCAATAATTCCATCCTGTATAAAGATAGAGCTATACCACTTCATATATATTTACTGTGGCTATACGTTGCGAACAGGGCAATCTTGTTTACAAAATTATTTTGTGTACATACATACATGCAAGAACTAGGCCTAGAACCAGGCTTATTACCTTCAGCTACTATTACTGTTAAGCTGTCATAGAAAGGCATAGCCAGAGTTTTTTTTTAGGAATGCATATAGTGTAATCTCGAATACCCCTTTAAAAAGAATTCTAGCAGCTCATTGGCCTCATTGCTATTAAGTACCAAAACTAAATAATTCTAACTTAAGGGCAGGTTCTTCCAAAAACTCTGTCTTTGTCTTTTTCTTTATGTGTGAAGAGTAATGAAAATAACCTCACTTTTTAATTTTTTCAATGTTTTTGTTGTAATTTTGGAAAAAGTAGCGCGAGAATAATTTTCTATATGTCGTTAACTATTTTTCTACTTATATATTATTCATGAATTAAAGATGAATATAAAATATGATTTTTATACTTAGTCATAAGAAGATACGAATATCGTGTTTCTAGTATCATCATAATAAATATTTGATTGTTTACTTTAGAATAAAAAAAAGGTTAATTTCGATGATTTCGAAGATCCTGCCCTTAAGTGAACCTATCACAAATATTTCATTATAATAGTCTGAAATTGCATGTAAGTAATCCTAAAACCATACAACTCAGCTTCAATACCATCCAGAAAGTACATAATTTAATACTTTTAATTTGAATAAGGAAGCGAGCGCCGAAGTGAAGCTCACAAACAAATAAAACAAAACACATAGTTCCTCATTCAGCTTTAATATTTCAATCGAATACCTACTACGAGTATATAATAGAGTCTTGAACTACTAGAAATACTCTAGACCGCTATACACTCACAGCTGGACTAAGTATATAAATTGCTTCCACCCATACATTATCGAAACCAAATCGAAGGACTTAATGAGCGGAGAAACCGGGAAGCGTTGCCTAGTGTCGCATAATTTACGAGAGCAATCAACAATTTCAACCGTCTCCTTAATGGTATTAGGTGCAAAATCGAATTGCGACCGTTCGTTGCCGGTCCATTAGTTACCAGTGGTTTGTAATGGGGGCGAATCATGCTGTGCTTTGCGTGATTGAAGCTGAGCACATCAGTGCTTGTATATATTGTACTATCAACCAAACGCCATTAGATAACAGTTAGCGTACAATAGATTTCCTAAGAAAATAAAACAAAGAGAAAAGCTTATAGAAAATGAAGTGAAAAAATCGACCCGTCTCACAACTAGCTCCGATGCGACTCGAACCCACGTCCTTTCAGTATCCGCGCGAATACTCTTTGTTTACGAAGAGTTGTTGTTTTAATTAAGAGATATATTTGTTTGCAAAAACCTGGCGTGAACGCGCCTACGCGCGGAGTTTATAGGGTTCCGTAGCCGAATGGCAAAAACGGAATCCTTATAGATTCGACATGTCTGTCTGTCTGTCTGTCTGTCCGTCCGTCCGTATGTCACAGCCACTTTTCCCAAAACTATAAAAACTACACACTTGAAACTTGGTAGGTAGATGTAGTCTGTGACAGCTTTACGATTTTAACACAAAAATAAAAAAATAATCCTCATAACTATATATGGAATTGAAACTGGAAAATATATTTTTTAATCAAACATATTCGTGTCTATAGATAAGTCTTTAAAAATGACAAAAAAGTTTCTCAAAGCATTTTTTCTCAAAGTCATTCTTTTGAGAGATAGAAAGCCTTCCAAAGTGATACAATGAGTGTTCCCCCCTCAACTTTTGAAATAAAAGAGTGAAAAATCTAGAAAAAATATATGATGTAGATCTTAATAAAAACTTTCAACAAAATATGGTTTGAACGAGATATAGTACCTAAGCACTTTTTGAGATATAACACATTTTCAAAAACCGCAAATGTAACTTTGTAATTCATACAGACACTATGAATAACAAAGTGACTGACGACAAATGATAATGGAATAGGTATGGACAATCGGTACGTTAAGTGGGTACGGAACCCTTCATGGGCGAGTCCAGCTCGCACCTGACCGATTTTTTTCACGTTGTCGTCGCCTAGTTGTATGAGATACAGTAAATGCGTCCGCCGCGCGACTTGGCAGACGCATGGTCGCGGATGTCTGTCTGTTCAGACTTCAGAGTACCTACCTATTTTTAACAAAACTAATAGTCGTCAATAATAAAATTCATCAAATAGGTAAATGCTCCAGCCTCGGTGGCTTTTACTGTCAGGGCGGCTCTATTTTAGAGCATTCGCCCGGACGTGGGTTCGAGTCTCATCGGAGCTAGTTGTAAGAAGGGTAGATTTTTTCTAATACTTCATATTCAATAATTCATTCTTTCATAATTTAACGAGTAGGTTCTGATTTTTAACCGGGCTTTAGTTCAGAAACATGATTATCGTTCTTTTGTCTGATAAAAGCCTACCTGCCCGAAATGTAACAACAGTGTTTCCCTATCTAAAATGTAATATATACATAACACATAATACATAATACATAGTACACAATCTACATAATGTATTTACAGTGTTAGTATTAATTAACCAATGTGAAGATAAGCAAAATGTTCGTAATGTTTATTTACCGTAATTAACTAAATGGCAACTTCAAAGGTGCCTTGTTCGTCGAATATAAAGATTAAAGCTGTTAACTCTCTTTAATTAGCACAGTTTTCAATGATTATAATAGATGCTTTGTGAACCATGATCACAGAAGCCTTTGTATGGATCGTTAAAGAAGAGTTCTTTCTCTTTTGACCTGTAGGTACTTTCGTTTCAGTTACTGTACAAAGCCACTTACTTACATGTAAGAGTAAATTTATTTCTTAATTCAATAAATACGGTCTTTGAAACAACTTTCACATTACTAATAGTGAAATACAAATGGAATTTTATTTTTGTGTATTTTGTTAATTGGCATTTTTGTTTTTCTTACGGAAAAACTAGTAAGTCAAATGGTTTTGGTGCGGAAACTATTTAATTCTTCCGTGGTATGGCAGACAAAATAACCATGCCCTATCAGCCACTTCTTGAGTGTAATCTGAGTTTTGCTGTTTTACATACGAATGATAAAGTACGAGTGAATACCCAAGGTCCTAGCGCCAAAAATCTCTCGTTTTTCTCATAGTTACATGCAAAACCAAGGTAGTACCATCGTTTCATCATCATCATCATCATTTCAACCGTAAGACGCCCACTGCTGGGCATAGGCCTCCCCCAAGGATCTCCACAACGATCGGTCCTGCGCTGCCCGCATCCAGCGGCTTCCCGCGACCTTGACCAGATCGTCGGTCCACCTTGTAGGGGGCCTGCCCACGGAACGTCGTCCGGTTCGCGGTCGCCATTCGAGAACCTTTCCGCCCCAACGGCCATCGGTTCTCCGCGCTATGTGTCCCGCCCACTGCCACTTCAACTGAGCAATCCTTCGAGCGATGTCGGTCGTTTTAGTTCTCCTGCGGATCTCATCATTTCTGATTCGATCGAGCAGGGAAATACCAAGCATCGTTCTCTCCATTGCTCGCTGGGTAACCTTGAGCCTTCTTATGAGACCCATAGTAAAAGACCACGTCTCGCTTCCATAAGTCATAACTGGCAACACACACTGGTCAAAGACCTTAGTCTTGAGACATTGAGGAATTTTGGACACAAATATATGCCGGAGCTTCCCAAACGCTGCCCATCCGAGCTGGATTCGACGAGAGATCTCTTTCTCGAAGTTGGACTTACCTAATTGGATTGCCTGTCCTAGGTAGACATAGTGGTCAACAACTTCGAGTGTAATGTTCCCAACATTAACTGGAGCGGATGCAACATGGGCATTGGACATGATTTTCGTCTTATCCATGTTCATCTTCAGACCCACTCTTTGGGAAGCATTGCTGAGATCTTCGAGCATTGTGTTCAGGTCTTCCAAGGTCTCAGCCATGAGAACTACATCATCGGCAAACCGCAGGTGTGTTAGGTACTCGCCATTGATGTTAATGCCGAATCCTTTCCAGTCCAGTAGCTTGAAAATATCCTCCAACGCAGCTGTGAATAGTTTCGGAGAAATGACGTCTCCCTGTCTCACACCTCGCTGTAGTTGGATAGGATTAGAGCTCTGGTTCTGTAGTCGGACTGACATGGTGGCATTTTGGTATAAGTACCTCAGCACCTCGATGTACCTGTAGTCTATTTGGCACCTCTGAAGAGACTGCAGCACTGCCCAGGTCTCGATCGAATCAAAGGCTTTCTCATAGTCCACGAACGCCAAGCATAGTGGCAAGTTATACTCTTCGGTCTTCTGTATAACTTGCCGCAGCGTATGAATGTGGTCTATGGTACTATAACCTTTTCGGAACCCGGCTTGTTCGGGAGGTTGGAAGTCGTCGAACCTGCGAGCGAGACGATTCGTAATGACTCTCGAAAACAGCTTGTAGATATGGCTCAGAAGCGAGATGGGTCGGTAGTTTTTCAAGAGAGTCTTATCACCCTTCTTGAAGAACAGCATCACATCGCTTCTGCCCCATGCCTTTGGCGTTTTGCCCTCGAGGATGACAGAGACCATCGTTTAGAAACTAAAATTCAGTAAATGTCTGAAAGCAGCATTTTGACAGCTTTTGACGGATAATTTTCTACTATTACGATTTCCCGACAGTTTTCGTGTCTCGGCTACAGCTCACACTCAAAGAATAGAACACATTATGATAAAGTAAGTTTAACTAAGCAAAATTGTTATGAGCGTGGTTCAGTGAAAATATTCTTTTCCGTGGCTGAGTGACAAGAACAAAAGACTCATGCGAGACGTCAGTCACGTGAGCATAGATTATGTCAAGTGGGATATTCACGGGATATTGTATGGCGCGTAGCGTAACACCACTGTCAGATAGAAAATGCCTTGATGTTACAATGGATTTAAAACGGTTAGGTCTTTTTGGGACAAATTGAACTCGACAATTCGTTGAGCGCACTGCTTGGCAGAATAAACACAAACAAATACATTCGTTCACGTTTAGGTACATTGTATTTCTTAGCGATGCAAAAGCGCGCTGCAAATCACTTGCGAATGTTTTCTTTTTAAACTAGCTTAAAAAAAGCTTCTAGCATTGTTTTTTTTTTTTTGATCAAATGCATTTAAAAACCTTAAGAGAATTCGCATCAATCTTCGCATATCATAACGCAGTACGTGAAAAACTTGTTCAAAAACTTTCAGAAGTACCTACTGGAATATTTGTTATATTCTAACTATTCTAAGGAATGTTTCTTTTATTCAAATTGTTTATTTCTCCCTCTGTCAACTCGCCTAGATAATGACAGGCTGGCTGGCCGGTGCCACTGTTTGTCGCAGAACCAACGGAAAGTTTTTGATGTTCTTTGCCAAGGTGGGCCGAAAAAGGACGACCCAGCCCGTAATTAAGGTCCCAATGCGTCAACTTTGTTGATGTGGGTTCAAAAGCAATGCAAACACACTGTATACGTAGGCCGTATACATGTAAACTTGCGAACAAAACCAGTCCTAAAAATATCAGTGGAAGGTTCTCGAATCATTTCGATAATGGCGAAGGTTGTGCTAATCGCAGTGATGTTCACATTTGGAGGGATTGGTTTTTCTGTTTACCTATTAGTATTTTAGTTTGTTTATTGTTTTTGATGCCGAATACTTTAAAGGTGTGTTTTAGTATCTATTACTACAGTTGCTCTTGTCGAAATATATGAAATATTGAACCAATTTTAATGGAAATCAACATTCAGGGGAAGGGGTCCCCTGAATGATATTTTTTTAAATATTTTTTTTGGATTCACAATGCATTTTGTTATTATAGTACTTAAATGAAGTACCTATTATAAAAAAAAACCGAACAGTCTCACAACACATCGGAGCTAGTTGTGAGACGGGTCGATTAATTCTCGTCATACTTCATTGTTATTAAGTTTTACCGTTGTTTGTTCACTGTTCTATAATGTTATTTACATATTTATTAAATTTCAACGCTTATATTTATTTTACCACGACATTCTAGTCAAATGAAATATTTTAATTAAATTATTAGATTACTTTTTCATGAATAATAACGTCATTCATAAAATGGTATTTATAACTTTCTCTATCTACTAACGAAAATAATACAATTAAGTAGTCTCTTAATATTGTCTAAATTAAAAGACTGATGAATAAATGATTAAAAGACTGACATTTAGCTTAAATATACAAGTTTATTGCTGCTTACCTAAGAGACATTGTGTCATTTACCGAAATGAATTAAACAACTTTCGAGAATGAAAATAAACTGTGTTCTGAACAAAGTTAAATTAACTCTGACACAGGAGAAAAACTTGGGGCGCTGGAATTCTTTTCTTCAAACGATAGTTAGGGTCACATTAAGAGTTTCCAGACGAAGTATATTTAGAACATTGCCGATTAGGTAAATAAAATAAATACACATCATACTTAGATTTTGTTTCAAATTTCAATAATATAATTTTTTTTCTAAGGCTTGGTAGTGGTAGCTGTTTTGTCCATAATATTTTGTGAATTAAGGCGCTACTCGGAAAAAGTATGGACTTTTTGATATAAAACTATAGGACGGTTAGAGTTGTTATAAATCTGGTAAAAAGATATGTATTTCTTCATACCTTTATCTAGAATCGTATAGTTTCAAAAACTCGTTTTTATTATGTTGCCTCGACACTTTTTATTTCCGAAAATACCTCAAAAAAATACGAAATATCAAGATTATTCTTAAATGGGGTTACTTACACTATTGGAAATTAGTTTAATTAGTGGACACCAATAATATTTAGGATCGTATAGAAGCATTTTTTTAAAGTCGCTATAGTTTTTTAATACGAAGTGTTTTTGTGTTTTTTTTGCGTAATCTGCAAAATCGGTCTCGCTCTCGCGCGCGTCGATTTCTCATTGCTATCTCGCTTTAGCATAATTTTTCCGTGTATCGCCTTAATCTCGGTTACAGCAAAATCATCTTAAGTTAGTGAGTAACTTTACAGTGTATCATACTTAGCAACAAAAGAAATGTAGAAGACCGGTACTTAGGTAATGCCGAGGATAAAATTTAGTTTCCCTATTAACCTCACATACCTACCTATACGGGTCTGGCTGGATCTGGGAAAATGTGACCAAGTGCACTGTGAGACTAAACCCAAATTCTCGAGCTCTTCTCAATTTCAGGTGCGTCACATCATCCAGTCAGTCGCCATGAATGTGAAATTTATGAAAGAGATGCCATGATGTTCCATAAGTAGAGTTACTTTTGAGTCTTCGGGGGATAGACCAAAAGACTAGCAAAAATATGAGCCAGACTAAGTAATTTTTGTAAAATAACGAAAAAAATCAAAAACACGACATTCGGCGCGGCTGAAGACTTGCACATCGCGATGTCAATTCCGCGTCATATTCTCAAAAAAATATTCCACTACTATTCGTGCGGAATTTCGGAATTTCGAAAAGGATTCTGCCAGTTTTGCGGCTAACCTAATTTTGTGGTGCGGCGGATTGCCTCGCTTTCGATTCGACGTGTCGCTCGAAACGATTAGATTCAAGGAAATAGAAAATGCGGTGTCTGGGTACCCAACAATCTGGGAGCTGATCATTCGATAATACGCTTCGTGTGCTCGCTTGACGGTTGACGTTTTGTGAGATTAATAATATATGTTATATTCGATTTAAAATACATGTTTCGCTGAATTCAGTTAAATATTATTTGGTATTGGATAGAAAATTATATCGATTCGATTCAAATCGAGAGCTGATGGCTTGGGCTGTGATTATGATTATGAATATTTCAAATGTCTCGATTTAATTTTGAATTGATTGTGATTGTATTGTGTAGAATTTTATAAAGATTTATTAATGTATGTGTAAAATATGCCGGAAACAAATTATTTTAATTTAATTTAGTTTTTACCTGACGGCTGGATGTAGAAATATAATGATTACATTACTCGTATTCGCCTTCTCGTATTTCGTTTATTTTATAGTCAGCTTCCTTTAATAGGTAGGGATTATAAAAAAGGCAAGAATAAAAAATGCTTAATTAGCTTGTTCATTGAATTCACATAACCAAACACGAGCGGCAGTGCAAGCATCTTATTTAAATGCTTATAATATGACAAAAATATATCGAACAACAATAACACCTAGGTCCAAAAATAACGAAGTATCGGAGCTTTAGGTCGGAAACAGTAGGATTATTTGCATTCCAGTGAGCACGAAAGATTGACAATGCATTTAACAAAAAAAAACATCCCCTTAGCGTTTTATGAGGCTTTCGTGTGCGTTGTAGCGCGAATGCTCACCGCCTGCGGCTGTGGAAACTGTTTTTTTTCCACTGAAATTGTAAACCCAAGAGGTGTGATGGAGATAGCATAGCTTGTGATCATGCAGTGAATGCATTCGAGTTACACAAAAGCAGAAGGTTTTCCTTATTTCCCCCTCCCCCCACGTCCACACGGCGAGGCAGTACACGATTTTTAACTTAGCCAACATTACTCAGAGCCGGCAGGTACGTCCGCATGCTAATGCAAGATCTCAGTTTTAGAATTATTGCTTCATACCGTGGTAACTGGGCTATTTATTACTTTCAAGGAGTTTTCCCATTTGTTACCTTCGGTTTTTATGTCGCATTCCTCGATGATGTTTATTTTTACTTCGATAATGAATTGGTGAGTACTGTAATAGCTCCTGAAGATAGTTGTGGTTTTGTTTCTTTAATGTAGGGCAGAAGCCCCGGTTTTGGCCACTACCCCGGTTTTGACCACTTTTTGCTATAAACGTTATCTTTATACTTACTTATCTTTAAGTTATTTTTGCCAATGGCAGTTACCAATCGCCAATCGTCTTAGCACATTTCTTGAAATGCGACCATTTCATGAAATTCTCGATCATTTCATGAAGTGAGCAAATCTACGAGGCCACGACATATCGAGATACATGATTTCCACGCATATGAAGTCACTAGTATTATTGATTTACAACTGTATCAGTATGCAGCGTGACAATATAAGTGAGGAACCCAGGTCTTATTAAAAAGCCTTAACTTACAGCAGGGCCTCAGGTGCGTCATGTCTAAACAATTCTGAAAACTTAGAGCTCTCTCTATTCTGGCGTGCGCAACAACCGTGAACAATCGATACTCGGGTTTAGACAATCTAGAAAATGTCTTGTGCCTCGTTACATCTAGAGTAGCCAGGATTATTGATTCTTCAAATAAAAATATTTGAATTCACAGAATTCAAGATCACATTTCTACAGCAATGACATTTCTGAATGTTTGTAGCTTACTTTATCTCATTTCTATAACGACAACTTTAGAAATAAATGTACATACATCTGCATGGCTAAGGTATTTTTAATAAACATCAAAATGAACAATTAAATAGAACCATTGGAGTAAAAAATACGAACACTATCATATTAGAGCCTCTTCACACTAGCGTTTGTCCAGCGTCGGCGTGTGATGAACGTATGCGCGACAACAAGACGCATTTTGTGTATTAATACGTAATCGTCTCGCACTCACAACGCCAGCCTAGCTTACTCATGTGTCCAGAAAAAATGCCTATGCTGGAAAGACGCTTGTGTAAATAGAGTATTAAGCCAGTTAAACTAGCTGTAGCCCACGACTTTGTCTGCGTCAGATCAAAAGTAAGAATTTTAGTGCTGTCAGCTCCTGAGACCTTTGCAAAGGCATCTAGGCCATAATTTTAGGCTAAGCGACAAAGGCTGGAGGTAAAGGATCGCTCTATCACAAAAGCAATTACGTTAAGTCATAACACGATTGTCATTTGCCCACACTGTTTAATGAATACAGTGCAAAACCGAAACACAGAAAACAACTCCTAAAAATTGTCGGGAGTTCAGCCGAAATCTTTCTTTAATTAAAAGTTAGAAAGATTTTAAAGATTTCATTGTTGTGCCGTCCATCTGGGCTTAACGGAACTCGTTCAAACTGTTGTGCAATTAACATCCAATGCAGTTGAAACCCCATTTGTTCAATACATTTCAAACTAGTTAGCGCTTTAGTTTTTATTGGTTTACCACATAGACTATTAGAGTGTTTACTTTGTCTGAAATTAGAAGCTCCGTGGTGCATTGTTAGTACGTATAGAAACAGCATTTTAAAGTTTAATGACATGTCGTTAGAATGTAGTAATCGGTAAGGTTACATTGCACGAAAGTGATAATAGGTTTTGTTACAATGTAGGACTGAAGGATATTATTGCATATTAATGCGCTGTTTTAAAGTGGCTCCTCTTTCTTTTTTGCCAGTAAAGCTCTGATCAAACAGACGCGACAAAGCGTCTGAGAAGCGGGAGCGTCGGACGCACCACTGAGAACCCGCACCGCTGTAGTTAGATAACAAGATAACGTGATAAGTGTTCGTATGCGAATGACTTGCGACTACGTTCCCGCGTCGCTCTCGCTTCGTAGACGCTTGGTCGCGTCTGTCTGATCGGAGCTTAAAACCCTCAATTTTCATTGAAATTGTGTACAGCTCAAATGCGTTTGCGCAAGTCATTAGTACATTTATGTGTTTTAGAATAGAATGTGTATTCTTTATTTTTCAGATTATCTGCTATAACGATTTAACAACGACTTAACGCCCAAAAAACATTTTCGTTATTGTTTTTTTAAACTTTTCTTTAGGTTTTTTGAACACGTCGAATCATTATTCAATTGAAACACCAAAATAGTACTTAAAAGTCTACGATTGAACTACGATTACGGCACTCCATTGCGATTAGACTTTGATTGCGAGTCTCTGCGACCACTAATGTGTGTGCACGATCGATTGCCAATTAGGACAAAGCCTGAAACAGCTGCAGTTGTTGCCGGTATAACTGTAAAATTTCACAATTTCAGGATAAACGCACTATAAGCCACCATTTGTGAGCTATCGTTAGACAGATTATGGGCGAAATTTTCGATACATTCTGTGAATGGTGTGGACGCTTACTTTGACGAAATTATGTGCTGATTCTGGAATTCGGAGAAATTGTTGGAACTTTCAACATTTTCTCTCGTAGCGTTGTGATCTAGGGTTAGAATTGAATAATTTGCAAATTATGGTGTATTTTCATAATCAAAGATAATGCTAACATTATGTAAATAGGCAAACAAACGATGTATGGACACGAAGATACTACAAAAATTTACGATTTTTTTTTTGTGAATAATGGTGTAGACCACGTGTGGAAGCATACGCTGCCTGGGTGCGTACCATCAACTCTTATTGCGGTTTTGTTTAGGACCTAAACTGATCTGCTTCGCTTATTCGTACCACGACTGCTTAATATCAATGACAGCGATTCAGTGTTCATTCAATGACATTTCACAGCCGCTAAGCTGTCACATACTCTTATTTGACTTATAACTCGGCCAAGCTAACATGACACCTGCAGGTTATACCCGTCCCTCTCACTCTCCGGGCATGACAGAATCGAGTGAAAGAGACGTGTAGAAAAAATATGGACACAAATCGTTCGGTCATTCACATTTAGCAATTCATTTGCGATCCAGTTTTTAGAAGGTCGTAGTACGAAAGAAAGCAATTCATTTTAGGAACCTATTCTGCATCGCGCCATTTTTGAATCGCTGTCTTAAAGTTGAGGGTATGCACCCTGGTAGAATTGAGAGCTGATTCTATAGCGGATTAGAGGGACTTAAGTACCTAAATATATCGTAGCTAAATATATTCAAGCGAGATGTAAGTAAACGCGTTTTAATGGTCTGATTAATTGTCAGTATGTCAATCAAATAAGAAGTCAACAAGTGAAAGTAAACGGCGCGCAAAATTATAGCGAATCGAACTACTGTAGCCATAACACAAAAAACATTGTTATGGTAACCGTAGTAATAGTAAACTATTCTATCCGTCAAATACTGTCAAAGTGCTGCTGTCAAATATCTATTGACTTTTAGTTCATTATACGATTGAAAGAGGCGCTGCTTTGGTTTTCATACATTAAAATATGATCACGATAACGTTATTTGAGAGATTTTCGTAGTACGGTCGGTACTGACATAGGGAACATTGTAAAACGTGACGGACGATCAGTTACAATTCCAAATGTATCAATTTAAGCTGAAACTGGAGACAAAGGTAATTTATATTAGTTTCATAACTCCAGGTACCGTCGGCCGGGGCGTCGCGCGGACCAAGATTAATGTATGTTCATTTGGCCGTAATTTTAAGTACACCCCGGCTTCGTAATCTGTTTTGATTTGTTGTCCACAGGGAATGCAGATTTATTAGACGAATTCGGGATAATAATTATTGTAGTGTTTTAATCATTTATTATTATATAGTTTATGAACTACAATAAAACAAAATTCTTGGCCGCCCGTTTAGTTTAGCTCAAACGGTAAATGGTGAGGTATAAACTACAATTTTTTTTATTTAAATATACAATGATGAAACATTTTTAGTTACAAGTATTTGTCCTTGTTTAATAAGGCTTTTAATTGACTTTCATGAAGGAATGTAGTCTATAAATAAAGAAACATAATTCTTAAATTCAAATAATGCTCCTTATACATCTACTTATGGAAAGCTTATGCCTGTGGGGACATGAAAATTGCTGATACAATGAGCGACATTTAGTAACATTGACTGTAAACCATAAACTTAATATACCTACTCTCGGTAAACACACCTCTAATTAAAATATGTTACTACTTACTTAAGACCCAACTCAAATTCTAATAGAAACTTAGCACAATCTCAAAAGCGTTTGTCTCGGAAATCCAGCTAAACGATATAGCATAATGTAAATATATGAGAGAACTATTTCCTAAAACTATCTATAGTTGAACTATAAGTACAAATAGGTTGGATACCAATGCACCGCCTTGGCGATCGCTTAAGCTTTGATTAACGATCACCAGAGTAAACTTTCGCACGGACCGGTAATTGGTTAATTCGGAGAGCTCAGGAGTTTAAGACTAGTCGAAGAAGTGGAATAACAATCTCGCCCAAGATTTGGTAGATTATTTAATGTTACTCTTCTTTTTTGACGACCGTTTTGGCTCAGGGGTAGGATACCCGCCTTCTACGCCAGAAGTTTCGAGTTCGATTCCCGAATAAGACAAATACTTGTGTACATGAACATGTCTATTTGTCTTGGTCTAGGTGTTTTATATGAAATTTTCAAAGAAAAAGTAATATATATTTATGCGTTATCAAGTTTTCCATGACACAGTTTCTTAATGGAATTTACATGGGCTTAGATAATTATTGGTGTGATTGTAAGAAGTTATTATATTCTTTTTATCGTGTCTAAAAGATTAAGAATAAAGTTTATTTTCAATAAAAAGCTTTTTCTGTTTACTGGCACTTGTTTGTTATGATTTTGACAGAAAGATTCGTATTCAGATGCGAAGTGAGTGTGAAGTGACGGCGGAATATCCTTACAGAATTGCATCCCTGATTTGAAGGAGAAAAGTTTGTTCCGAAAGCCGATTGGACTTTGAATTGTTACTGAACTTAATGAACAGTTCAAATTCAACATAATTTTGTCTTTAGGTTTACCCATAATAGTGGACCTGTTTATATGTTTTTATATAAAACTGGGCAGGCATTTGACCACCATCTTGTTTAAATTAACAGGATGTGGTCATAAGATGTTGCATGCTTGTCCAGGAGATGCCTGTTCAGTCTGGCCTTGAAGATACCAAGGTTTTAGTTATCGGGGAAAACAGTTTAGTGTATCCACCCCTTTATGAAGGATTACCCGCAGTGCGCCTGCAAAAGTGAAAATGTTGCGTCGCGACGCACGCGTTGTAACAACTCTGCAACGCTGGAACACTTGTAAATCACCTGGCGCCTTACCACGGGCTGTTGATCAATAGCGAGATGGCGCTATACGCCAGTGTATAGCTTTGTCCTTTATTCAACGTTACTTCAATAGGATATTTGACAGATTTTTTTTATGGACTTAAAATGTTTATTGAAATATTAGCAACACAACATAGATATTTTTATTTTCAAATATCTTGCATATTTTCAGCGATATAGAGCTTCAAACTTTCTAATTAGACAAGGTGAGCGCTACAATCTAGTGACGTCACATGCTAGAGTAGCCCCATACTCCCGCCATAGAAAATTTCGTTATAGAAAGAGATAGCAGGAGTCACAATTAAACAAGTAGCTCATAATTCGCTTGTTATGATAAGATTAAATTTCTTTTTTTACATTTGTTATTCAATAATGTTATATTTCTGAATGTTTTAATTAAATATAAATATTTCAACAACAGTCAAATAATCTATTACTTGTGTTTGTGTCTGATACAAACAATTTTGTTATTTTTGTCAATGTGTGTGTATGTTACCTCTTACAGGCCATCCAGAATTATAATAACAGCTCTATTACAGAGAGCAATGTTGCACACTGTAACAGCATTAGCTGAGGAGGGTCCTGAATGGCACATTATCTTCACAGATTATGTAAATATTGAAAATAAGTTTGTTTTTCTCTGTCTTTTTCTATTTTTTTTATTGTATCTTTATTGTAAAATTGTCAAATTTCTCAAAATTGGGCCAATACACGCTTACTTGCTTACAATGTGATGATAGCTGATGGTAGGGTCTACGTAATTTGACCTTAGAGTCCTTTACCAAGCTTAACACTTTCCCGTAACACGTAAACAGGCTCGTCAACTTACCCGTTGGCCGATTAGTAGGTAACTACTGACGTGGTTGGAACCATCATACCTGTAAAGTAAACAAAACAAAATTATAACACACTTACTTTTTTATTACTAGATAAGTAAACAAGGTTTGAAGAAAAGCTAGGCGTCGATGAAGTGACAATACCTCCTATCTGTGAATATGCTATTTTAGATGAGATAGGAGATATTGCCATAAAACATACCACTTAAAAATTTACTACTGCATATAGCTGCTATTTCCTGAGTTTTAATAGCTCTTTAAAAGGATATTTCAGATATAGGTAAGTAAAATTATTAGTCTACGCGAAATTGAATTTTAAGTCTATTACCTATATTTAAAAAGAAGGTAACATCAAAAATTATATTTGAGGTATTATCACTTCATTAGCGAATGGTCATTTATCAGGGTAAGCAAATCGGGTGCACTTCACGTTTGCATTGCACGGCAAAATTAAGAATGTTGGCAACTTCTCACCCATCCCATGATCGACCATTGTGAAAGTGGCTTAACCTTAACGATCGCTGGCCGAGCGCGCTATCCACTTACACCACGAGCTCCTCTGTGCCTTACAAGTTAATAATATGACAGTTCATTGCAATACCAAAGAAGATTATCTATTAGTTTTAAATGGGTGCATTCGAACGAAGAATAGGTGTCATCTCGGTGAATGGGAGAGAAAATGGAATAGTGAAAAATAAAACCTCTGAACGCAGAGAACATTGGATTCTAATCGGTCTTGTTTTTTCTGAATCTGAATTTTTACAACTGGAAATTAAATTCAGACGATCAAGATGGCAATGAGATTAGTTTCGAAGCGTTTTTAAAGGGTTTTAATAGAAAAAACCTTCTCGGAGTAGACCCTGTGAAACTGACGGATACATTATTTACTTTTGTTTGTACATATTTACTACGTAGCTTTTTTACTTATTGACGCTAAAACATAATTAGACTTATTCATTATTTTTTGTCTAAAATGTAGCAAGATTTTATTAAAATAAAAATAGCTTTGCAACAATTAATTAAATCAGTTAATACCCTTTACTATTCGCACACTGTCCCTAGATATCCTCTCAAAACAGCAGTATGTAACTAGAGCAGTATTATTATAATAATAATATATAATAAGACCGCAGGTAAGTAGGGTGCACACATTATAAGGGGACATCGTTAGCAACACTCCCGTCCATAGTTACGGTAATCGCTTACTACGATGGTGGTAAAAGTCTATCCACTATTTATTATTCACATCAAAAAATGGGTTTATAATGTCACATTATAGGGGTTATTAAAACACACGAGTGAGAGTTTAAAAAACGAGCGTTGGGGAGTTTTTTAATAGTTGCCCACGATTGTTTGTATACAAAGTAAGGTGCAGTCTCATAGACTAACTTTATCTACACTCATAATTATATCTACAAATTACTTAACAATAATATTATTAGGAAAACATAGTTATGGTTTTAAGTGACGACCTTTAATGTAACGATGCGACGTCGTGCATAAACTTCGTATGAACAACGAGAACGGTCCATAGGGTACCGTACGGTCGCTGCGACGTCGTGCATTACCACAACGCAATTCACCGGACTTCGGGCTAGTTCAGACACAATGAAATCGCTTGGTTGGACTTTCGTGTGAATCTTATTTACATTACCATCTGCGCGGACAGGTGTGGACGAATATTAGACGGTAACGTATAGAAGATCCGCGCGGTTTCCGTCTTTATTGGAAATAGCCTTTCAGTTAAGTAGGCATATATAAAAAGGATTCCGTCCCTGTGGTGCAGACTGGGCAGCTAACAAACGTAGCGCGTATAATGTAGCAACTACGACCGATATAGTATAATAATATGTTTGCAATGGCACAGAGATCGTATGAGAAACTCAGTGCATGCATAAAGTGGGTTTCACGTAATTCACTTGTTTAAAACGTCTTTACAACTCACGAAACATGAAAAGAACCACTGTAGGGCTCGCTTAATTCAACAAGTTGCATTATAAAACGAGAA
The DNA here is from genome assembly GCA_949710035.1 of Crambus lathoniellus. Lineage (NCBI taxonomy): Eukaryota > Metazoa > Arthropoda > Insecta > Lepidoptera > Crambidae > Crambus > Crambus lathoniellus. The sequence goes on from OX453296.1 coordinate 53,669,523, forward strand.
TAATAAGCAACAAAGATTGAAAGAGTTTATTATCAAGACGAGCCCGCATTGTGTAGGGTAACTTACAAATTCTGCGTAGCCAATATTAAATAAACACTAAAGGCTTTATGATTATAACAACAGAAAAACTATGATAGAATATCGAAAAGCGTGGGTGAATTTCGATGCATACATTTCCCACTAAGCTGATGAAAGTGAGACACTATTACCAAGTTATAAAATGTATGAAATATTAAGCTTAGTATTTAACAGAGTTTAAGCTGTACAACAAACTATCAAAGACAGTGTCTGTTACAGAACAGTAATGTTTATGGTAGGAGAAATAAGTGGAAGATAAGGGATAATTTAGATTAAGATAAAGGAGGTCATTAACATTAAATTAATATGAATTTAGGTATAATCTATCTATCTTCTTCTTCTTCTTTCTATATTGATAATTGTTGCTAAGCGCAAAACTCGAGAACGGCTGGACTAGTTTTCTTTTTTTTTTCATAATATGTTCCTTAAGGCCCAAGAAAGGTTTTTATGAAGACAAAAAACATAAAAATTGCGTAGAAAATAGTAAAAACCACACTTTTCTTTTCCCATACAAACCAGCTGTCAAAACGGAGCAACGGATCGACGTGATTTTTGGTATGGGGATCGTTTGGAAGCTGGAGTGACATAATAATATAGGTTACTTTTTATTAGGACTCCACGGGATAACGGTTTGTAGTTTACGCGGGCGAAGCCGCGGGCGGAAGACTACTATAATAATAATACTAAAAAAAGATAATTGATAGTCCATAGGGTTAGTAACAATTATTATCCTTAAAACTATGTTAGAAAATTTACATTTAAGACACAAACTGCGTTTTACATACGCGCAGGTGCAGTTGGCTTTGCATGCAGGCGCAACCAATGCACTAGCAGTGGAGAGTCCCATCGATCAATGACTTCCTTCAGGATGCTATTGACACTACTACGTGTTCTGCCTAGTAGCGCTTCACAGCGTTTTCTGATTATGGCATGAAAGCCATCGACATGCGCCTCTGCGAACGTATTAGAAGCACTGCAAAATCTACGTTATCCCCGTAGGCAAAGGCATTGTTGTACAGGACTCGCAGAGCACTGTAAGCCCTCTGCGTAACTGCAGATATCAATGCAGTAACCCCTTCCAATGTAGTAATTTGTCTTTGGAACATACATAGAGAGAAGATGACGACTCAGGGAAAAAGAAAAGTCGACGACGATCCAAAACAAAGCACATAGATACCTAATTGTGACGTAATGCCAGCTGGCAAGAAGTATTACACAGTTTATAATAATTAAAACTTCTAAACTTCTAACATGAGATTAAAGTATTGTGATTCAATCAAAAAGCAAACTAGTTACTTACACAGAGCAGGGTGCCTACCATCAACTTTAAGACACCGATTCAAAAATACCGCGATGCAGAATAGGTTCCTAAAATGAATTGCTTTCTTTCGTACTCTGACCTTCTAAAAACTGGATCGCAAATGAATTGCTAAATGTTAATGACCGAACGATTTGTGTCCTTTTTCTACAACCCGTCTCTTTCACTCGATTCTGTCATGCCCGGAGAGTGAGAGGGACGGGTATAACCTGCAGGTGTCATGTTAAATCGACCGGGTTATAAGTCAAATAAGAGTTCCTGACAGCTTAGCGGCTGTGAAATGTCATTGATCGATCACTGAATCGCTGTCATTGATATTAAGCTGTCGTGGTACGAATAAGCGAAGCAGATCAGTTTAGGTCCTAAACAAAACCGCTATAAGAGTTGATGGTAAACACCCTGTACCCCTAACACGAAACGATCAGCGCCTCTTTCGGTTGTATAAGTAAATAAAATTCATTAGTTATTTGACAGCAGCACAGACTTCTTTGACGTTCACAAGTCAGTATCAGCCTAAAATGAAATCAATAGTTTTGAATTTTGAATTTTTAACATACCGACAGTTTTCGTAATACGGTTGCAGTACCCCTACCATAGTATCTTTAGCATGAAAAGCTTGCGTTATCGTAATCATAATATATATTTTATGAAAACCAGAACAGTGCCTTTTTTGTCGTATGGAACTAAAATAGATATTCGTCAACATCACTTTAACGTACACTATAGTTTAGTTTACTATTACCTGCCATAGCGACAGTTTTCGAGCTAAGGCTAGATCTCATAATCAAACCAAATCCTCATGCTATGCTCAAAATATACTTACGCTGTACATAAATAGAAAAAGCCTAACGTAACCTTCGAAGGTATCACGCGATAACGCAAAAACTTAAAAAGCCTTGATACAACCTGCTACCTCCAAAACTTTCATTTGTTTATTTACGACACGCACTTTGAAAAGTTTCAAAATTGATTCCGTGATTTGAAAAAGAGTCGTGATTTCAGAATAATTATATTATAATCGAGTCTCTGAAATCTAAAAACAACCGCAAAAACTTCTTGCAAGGCGTCAAATTTAGGAAGAGCATGCTTGGATTCTTGTCGAGGAAATAAATTGTTAGCCTTGTTAGTCCTATGGTAGGCAAAGCCTCAGAATCTTACTCGAGTCAGGACTACACTATATTCATCATCATTTTTTCATCATTTCAGCCGTACGACGCCCACTGCTGGGCATAGGCCTCCCCCAAGGATCTCCACAACGATCGGTCCTGCGCTGCCCGCATCCAGCGGCTTCCCGCGACTTTGACCAGATCGTCGGTCCACCTTGTAGGGGGCCTGCCCACGGAACGTCGTCCGGTTCGCGGTCGCCATTCGAGAACCTTTCCGCCCCAACGGCCATCGGTTCTCCGCGCTATGTGTCCCGCCCACTGCCACTTCAACTGAGCAATCCTTCGAGCGATGTCGGTCGTTTTAGTTCTCCTGCGGATCTCATCATTTCTGATTCGATCGAGCAGGGAAATACCAAGCATCGCTCTCTCCATTGCTCGCTGGGTAACCTTGAGCCTTCTTATGAGACCCATAGTAAAAGACCACGTCTCGCTTCCATAAGTCATAACTGGCAACACACACTGGTCAAAGACCTTAGTCTTGAGACATTGAGGAATTTTGGACGCAAATATATGCCGGAGCTTCCCAAACGCTGCCCATCCGAGCTGGATTCGACGAGAGATCTCTTTCTCGAAGTTGGACTTACCTAATTGGATTGTCTGTCCTAGGTAGACATAGTGGTCAACAACTTCGAGTGTATTGTTCCCAACATTAACTGGAGCGGATGCAACATGGGCATTGGACATGATTTTCGTCTTATCCATGTTCATCTTCAGACCCACTCTTTGGGAAGCATTGCTGAGATCTTCGAGCATTGTGTTCAGGTCTTCCAAAGTCTCAGCCATGAGAACTACATCATCGGCAAACCGCAGGTGTGTTAGGTACTCGCCATTGATGTTAATGCCGAATCCTTTCCAGTCTAGTAGTATCCTCCAACACAGCTGTGAACAGTTTCGGAGAAATGACGTCTCCCTGTCTCATACCTCGCTGTAGTTGGATAGGATTAGAGCTCTGGTTCTGTAATCGGACCGACATGGTGGCGTTTTGGTATAAGTACCTCAGCACCTCGATGTACCTGTAGTCTATTTGGCACCCCTGGAGAGACTGCAGCACTGCCCAGGTCTCGATCGAATCAAAGGCTTTCTCATAGTCCACGAACGCCAAGCATAGTGGCAAGTTATACTCTTCGGTCTTCTGTATAACTTGCCGCAGCGTATGAATGTGGTCTATGGTACTATAACCTTTTCGGAACCCGGCTTGTTCGGGAGGTTGGAAGTCGTCGAACCTGCGAGCGAGACAATTCGTAATGACTCTCGAAAACAACTTGTAGATATGGCTCAGAAGCGAGATGGGTCGCCAATTCTTCAGGAGAGTCTTATCACCCTTCTTGAAGAACAGCATCACATCGCTTCTGCCCCATGCCTTTGGCGTTTTGCCCTCGAGGATGACAGAGTTGAAGAGCTTCTGGAGGACCTTAAGTATCGGCTTACCGCCCGCTCTCAGAAGTTCTGTTGTGATTCCGTCATCGCCCGCCGCCTTGTTGTTTTTGAGCTGCTTGAGAGCCATTCTAATCTCGTACAGGCTGACGTCCGGGATATCTTCGGTATAGTGTTGGGTAAGTTTGGCTCTAGGTTCTGTAGCCTTACTTTCAACAGGTGTTTGCGTGGAGTACAACTGTCCATAGAAACTCTCAATCTCCCTCAGGATTTCAGGTGTTGATGAAATGATACTACCGTCCTCAGCTTGCAGCCTCGTCAGTTGACTTTGCCCTATAGCCAGATCTCTAGCGAACACTTTGGAGCCTTTGTTCCGCTCAATGGCCTCTTTAATACGCTCGGTATTAAATTGGCGAAGGTCACTTGTCAAGGACTTGGAGATCGGCTTATTTAGCTGTCAATAACGAAGGGCATCCGCTGAGTTTTGTAGTTTCATTTCGTTTCTCTGATCCATGAGTCGGATAGTGTAGCTGGAGAGTTTCTTTAATTTAGGACGGTGGGTTTTGTAGTGCTTGGACCCTACCGTGCGGACAGTGTCCACCACCATGTTGTATAGATCGTCCATATCGATGCTGTTCTCAAGGGCTTCGAAGCGGTTTTGAAGCTCGAGCTGAAAGCACACGGGGTTTTGAATTTGAGCCGGTATTGGTCGGAGCGTAGATTTTATTAGTCGAGATCTTTCCAGCTTGACGTTGATATTCAATGTGCCTCTAAGCATGCGGTGATCGCTTCCCGTCTTTACGGCGTTGATCACAACGACATCATTGAATATTTGCTTCCTCGTTGACATAATAAAATTTATCTCGTTTTTGACTTTACCGTCCGGACTAATCCAGGTCCATTTGCGGCTTACGGGCTTCTTAAAGAAGGAGTTCATCATGTAGAGGTTCTCCCTCTCCATGAAGTCTGCCAGCATCTGGCCCCTTTCGTTCCGTTGCCCAAATCCAAATTGCCCCACTCTCAACTCATCACCGCAACGTTGCCCCAACTTAGCATTAAAATCCCCCATCACAACCGTGTAGTGGGTTAACCATTATAGTATGTCCCAACTACTGTGATAAGCAGGCAAGGAGGCCAATTGACAAGACACTGGACCAAATGAGGAACGGTGGACCTACAGCTTTACATATCCCTCCAAAGCTGGAAGAGCTAGATATAACAAAGTATCCCATCAAAAACATAAATGTGAAATGAGAGCCAAATTCAATATAAATGCCTTGGTTATTGACTTCAACGACAAAAGAAGTGAGATCTAAATGGGTGCCAAGTTCAATGGTCAGTCCTGAAGTTTATTTATAACAACAAAAAAGAAAATATTTTATGTTGTTATAAATAAATTTCAGGATTAAAATATCATTACTCCATATAATTGAGGATAATATATTGAAGGTATTTTACTATCACTCACAATTTTTCCTTCGGTCTATTATATTCAGCATGGTGTGTTTCGACACTATAAATAAAATACACGGAGTTTCCCATAATTGTGGAGAAGCATGCAACCGCAAGTTAAGTCGACAAGATTAGGAAGAGGGAATAATTCCTTATGTCTAACAAGAAAGGATGAGCTTCCTCGCTGTACGTATATTCCATTGAATATTCATGTGATGTGTCTCTAATCAGGTTTATAGCTACATCGGTTTGACGGGACGTTGCCGCAGCGGTACATTGTTGGCGATGGGCATTTTTATTTATGATTCTATGTATGGGTGTTACGAAAATATACAGGGCGTTGTTTTTGTCATGTCATTCCGACTCAGGTGTGATAGTTTGAATCATAATGATAAAAAAAATGTTTGAAAAAATCGAACTATTAACAGTTTTACAAAAAAATCTCATACCTTTCTTACTAAAAAAAGCACAACGCATGGTATGACGGCTGCTTAGCTGCAAGCTACGAGCGGGGGGCGGGCGGGGTACATCCTCATACTCCGCGGCCGCCTCGTAGCGCTGCGTATCGCTACCTAACTGCTACGCGCAATATTGCAATTTTGTAAATTGACGGATTTTTTTATGAAAATCAAAAGTAAGTATTTTTTTATATATTATTTTCATCAGTATCGTGTATACCTACAACCACCACCCGGAAGTGCATGACCAAAACAACACCCTGTATGTGTGAAAACATCGAATAATGAAACAAAATATTTTTGAAATCCCTGCAACAAGACCTTTCATTTGAAAGGCCCATGATACATTCTCCAAAACTTACTCCTACTGTTTTGTATGAACTGTGTAGGTAGTAAAAAAGTTTGTAAAGAGACTGAAACGACATTACATGAGTGGCGACATCTGCTTTTGAGAGAATTACCTGCCCAAGTTCAATTGTTTTCCAGTGTTTTCTTGATTTGTAATTTGAAATTGTGGTATTTTTTTACTTTAAATTCTTATCTACCTTGTGATTCGAGTAATTTTTAATCATAATGTGTATTTCTAGAGATGCGATGAGAGGGGTAGCATTAAATTTGGGTTTAATTTTTTAATTAATAACTCAAAACAAAACTTTGTTTTAACGTAATTTTTTGACCTGCCTGAGCTATTTTTGGCGGTAACTAACACAAATGCAATTGTCAGGTTATCCCACACGCACTTGTATAGTTTCATCTATTGGTAGTTCCTAACTCAGAATTTTAACTTGTATGCAACTTCAAAATATTTTACATAAAAGAAACAAAGCTCCAATTCTGTGATTTAGTACAGTGCATATTCATTAAACAAAATTGCTGTAGAAAATGAGTTTCATTTAAACTTCTTGGATATACCTGCCTCCTCAGAACACGGAACTGTCAGTCGTAGAGTGCCAAAGTCCTTTAAAACAGGTTTTTTTACTCAGAGATGCCAGTTTCATTTAATTGGCAACTGGACATAAAAAAGAGACACAAAGAGACATCAATTAAAATTAATTGATGTCTCTGAGTGCGGCAGTAAGTGGCAGTTCTGCAACACCTAATATGTTGTTGATTGTACATTCTAATCTGACTCTAACTACTTGCAGATCCGTGGTATTACCTCGTTACCACGTTTTCCTTCATGTAAAGTTGAGCTCTGTAATCTTCTTACGTTTTGCTATGAAATTATACAGGGGAAGGTGCTACTTGAAGGGTTGGGTATTTCGCGGTGACAAATATCAATTCGGTAAATCTTAAGCTGATAAACCGATTAAATATCTTTTGAATAAAAGTCATGGGTATTTAAATTTAATTTACATATTATACATATTATTTAAAAAAAGAATAAAAATCACTCCTTATTAGATAAGAAATTGCGTCCGAAAATCTAATATGGAGCTGTGTAGTATTTTTCTATTACAAATTTTTCTATACCTGGACCATAGTTTCTCTACCATGATGAAATGGAAAGAAGGAAACCTTTGCCATGCGGTAGGACGATTCAGGCTCAAAATAATAATAATAATAAGAATGAACACAGTTTATTTACTATAATGATCCATTAAAAAGTTAAGACATGGTAATTAATATTTTTTATTAAAACACTAGCTGTTGCCCGCGACTTAGTACGCGCGGTGTAGTGACTTTTGTGTTACTTTAGTTTATGTGTGTTTGTTGCCCAGATTTCATAACGCTCTTCTTGAAATCCTATTCTCTACTAAAAGGGTCTAAAGAATATCGAATATGCAGGCTAGGGTATGAACATGGTATGTTGTTATCAAATGCTGCAGGAACATAGTTGAGCCCTCATTCATAGATCTGTCCGTCTACCTATCAAGAAACTTTTTCTTAAGTACCTATGCGTGGGAGGTATCAAGCTAAAATTTATGTTCTTACTTAGTAATGCATAATATCAGGCCAATCATATTTTTACTATAAAATGAAAAAGAGATTGTGTGTATCCATACTAATATTATAAATGTGAAAGAGGGTTTGTTTGTTTATCCGTCTTTCACGTCAAAATTGATGCAACGGATCGACGTGACTTTTGGAATGGGAATAGTTTGGCAGCTGAAAAGTGACATACTTAGGCAGAAATTAGACAGTCAATCTGGATCGCGATCCGCGATCAAAATCAATGATCGCGATCCAGATTGACTGTGTACGAAGGTGATTGACGGCTCGCGATCTTGATCGCAAAATATCTACATAGTAAATCTCGATCGCGATCAATATCACGATCAGTGATCGCGATCTGGATGGACTGTGTAATGGCTGCCGTAGACTACTTTTTATCCCTGAAAAATATCACATTCCCGCGGGATAACGTCGTCGTTTAGTCCGACCTTGCGAAGTCGCGGGCGGAAGGCGAGTATTTTGATATGGAGACATTTCCTATTTGTGAGAGCTTGTAATTAACTTTCTTTAAGTAACAGGTATAAAATGTAATGATATACCATTTAATTATTTAATTTAACATCATTTATGTAAGCTTTCCTAGTAAATAAATGAATAAATAAGTTAGATAGAAAACTATTTTTAATATTCCTTTATTTTATTGGATGGTACCTACGGCTGAAGGCCTAAGTAGCCAGAGCCGGTTAAATGACATAAAAAATGGTAGGTAGGTGTCGGTATCTACGTACTGGCCACTTAGCGTTTATGAGCAAATTTTTCAAAATTACATTGGTGACATTTTGTCTACATTGCGACAAACTTATTTCACACAGTGGTTAGTTTTTGGTACTAAATATACTGTTGACTGCCGACAGTCCATTTTGACAGTTAATTTTGTATTGCTAGTGGCTCCTCCACGACCACTGTCACCGGGTCAGATATATTTGTAGCACCACTATACTTACAGTAGCGACATCTAGCGTCGAGTGGAAATGCGAAATAGAAATATTACATCAATAGGGTGAAAACTTCAGTTTTGGCCACTGCCCCGAGTGCTTACTTAGCTTAAAACATTTCGTTAATAACTTTTGCTTGATAATATACTTTTTATCTATGACTTTTAAGTCATAATAACAATAGTAATAATTCAGTTTACATCGAATTAGATGTTTCTTTTATTTTATCTAAGTTAGTTAAGTATTGATTTCTCGATGTATCTTTTAAAATTTGATTAACAAAAACACATCAATCGGCACCCTTCGCACATTTTAAGTTTAAAAAATAGGTTTTTAATTTACTAAAATAAAACTAAACTTCGTAAGTATATGAATACTTAGTTATATGTTTTTTACTATGTTTGTCCACGAATTTCTCGAAATCTTAAGGCATATCGAGATGATTCTATTTGATTTAAATTAGGTGTATTCTAACTTTGGGAACAGTCTAAGATTCATTAAAATCAGTTTAGTAGTTTCCGTGGGTATGTTATAGTACAATTCACTAAAACTTATTGTTATTGTACACTAAAACTTAAGAAATAAAAAGTAATTAAAAAAAAAACTGACTGGCAACTACCTCAAAAAGGTACCTAAATTATAGATATTATATTTTTGCTTTTCAGTTGACAAATACTTTTTGGAGTCTGTAAATTTTTTTAAGTAGTTTTTTTGTATTGTAAGAATTTAAAAATGTAAAGAAAAGTATAAGATACATTCTTGACAATTTTAGATATAAATTTTGTATTTTATAGATACCTACTTAAGACCATAGGCGAAAGAAGTGAAAAACATATTAAAGTGGCAACAGCGGGGGCTTTCATCCTACTTAATATAATCATTCGAATGTACATTTGTGAAAGGTATATCGTAATCTTACTGACTTCCTGCGCCATCTATTGCTTAGTAGTTATGATGCGAAAGAAGTGAAAAACATCTTAAAGTGGCAACAGAGGGGGCTTTCACCCTAATTAAAATTATCATTCGAATGTACTTTTGTGAGAGGTATATCTTACTGACTACCTGCGCCATCTATTGCTTAGTAGATATAATGACGTAAATAACATGAAATTATTTTTATGATTTTATATGGGCCTGGATGGGTTTCAATTTATATTTATGTTTTGAAGCAGGTAAAAAAAATAACATGATTCATTATTAATTGAGACAGCGATTAAATATAACGTATTTTCATAATCATGTGGCGCCATCTATTTTAGTAAGAATCAGTCTTTGTATTTTCCCGTAGGAATAAGAAATTTTCCCGCAATAAAAGGTACCCTATATGTTGACCCGGGCTATAAGCTATTACTTCACAAAATTTGGTAAAAGTCCGTCCAGTAGTTTTTGCGTGAAAAGCGAACATACAAACAGACAAACAGACAAACAGACAAACAGACAAACAGACAAACAGACAAACAGACAAACAGACAAAAATTTTAATATCTATCGTTTTGGGGTCTATATCCTGTACACATCACATAGCAGTAATTATTTTTTTTTTATCTTTCATGTACAGACTTTTTTTCCGTTTCTGTTTTATTATATGTATAGATAATTAATACATAATTCAACCAATTTTTATGTAAGAACTAGGTGTTATTGTTGATCGAAGAATAAGATTGAATAACCATAATACCTAAAATCAAAACCGCACTGCCTCTCCGAATCATCAAAAGGAAATTTCACCAAAAATTACGTAAAAAAACAAACCTCTTACAAGTACTGCCCAAGTTTGCTAAGTAATATCCAATTGTTATCTTTACCAATTCTTATAATATCTAGCCATAAGTCTTTCAAAGCCCTTATCAAAAAAAGATGTAAGAAAAAAATTACAAAAGCTCAATAAGAACGTAAACAGACATAATATTTAAGGCACCTACACTTCTGCTGTTTATTTGTAAGAACACTTAGAATAAAGGGTGGATCTAGACTACCCAAATTATTATTTTTTTATTTTGGTTTGTAACTAAATGAAAATCTAAATCAAACCGTCTCATCCCTTTTGTTGAGCAGAATATCTAATATATAAAAATCTCCACGAACTCCTAAGAAACGGCTTGACAATATGTTTTTTTTTTTGTGATATGGGTACACAATATTTGTATACAAGTCTAAGAAAAGGTAGGCTATTTTTATTCTGAAATTCAACGGCAGTGAAGCCCCGGGGCGCAGCTAGTTGACATTAATGTTACAAGTATGCGACAATTAGATAAACCGTTTTAAATACATAAGAGAATCGAGCGTATTTCAAGATTTTTTTTATGTTAACGCAATTTCAATTTACCAATGAAACAAATACGACATTTAATTATTTTTATATACTTATATACTTTTTGTCAGCTATGGCTTGAATAGTTTTCCAGTAAAACCGCTTTAACAGACTGATGGAAAATTTTGTGATGCTACAGGCTACAGTCCCCTTAAGAATTTGCGGAGGTACCCTAAATCCTGCCTCTTCGCGAAGTGAATACGTACTCTGTTTGCCAATAATCCGTTGATCCTTATTTACTAGCGAAGCCTGGAGCTTACAAAACCATTCCTGAATTTGTACTGTCATATCTTTACCACGAGAAAATGTTAAGCAACATTTTCTTAGTTAGTTTAGTTTTAAATTTATAATGACACGACTTTCGAACAGGATTTTCATTCAAAAAGTTTGGCATGGGTTCTGGATACCGACACTGCATTTCCTTTTTTCTTCGAAATAAATAGACTATATTTATTCGATATTATAAAACCCTTCAGTATCCTTATCCTATTCAGTATTCAGTATCCTATTCAGCATCCTTTAATTGACTTTTTGGATCACAAATAAAAGCAGACAATGTCCTTGGTTTGCCATAAATCAGTGAGTTTCAACTATTTAAACTTTAAATAATGAATTCAAACTTACATAATATCCTAAGACGAAAATTTAAATATATTTGCATCAATAAGACCTTAATTCCCTTGGCAGCAAATCCGTCACCAGACTAAGTTAAAATCTTTGACGTACGTAAGGGGTGCCTCAGCTTATAATACGGGGGTTATAATACCTTTACTGTTATCGAGTTATATATCTAACCTCGTGTGGGTGCACACAAACATAACTCGCTTGTGGTAGAATGGTGGATGAGGTACCCTCAGGCACCTCTCTAGTCGTCTTGCTATATACGATTTCGGTTTCAAATTAGAGTGACGTGTGAATCCCTAATGATCTAAATGAGAAAATTACTGTCTGTCTTTCTATTTGTCTTTTACTTTTTACTGTTCATTTGCTAACCAATTTTGATGAATTTCGCATAAATAGGTATTTAAAAGGACTTAATTATAAGATACTCTGCCTTGTCGCAAAATTAGAAGAGTGTTATAACTTAGTGCAATGTTACTTAATTTAAGGGACCGCATTTACCGCTACATGTAGCGGGAGACCACTAATAATATGTAAATAATAGGTCTTTATTAATAAATATATTATATTTTTGATAGGTTTTTTTCGCATGTTCATTGATCTCTATTTTTTTATTATTATCAATATAATTATCAAAATTTATAGTCAGCTTCGAAAATAGAGTAAGTAAACATCTGAAAAATAATAATGAAACACGCGTCTAAAATTTTTATAAATGCTTCAAAGCGCCTCTTTGGTTATTGTCAATTTGACTGCTTCGAACAGTTTTTTTAAATCTAAGGCAGCTTTTTTAAATTAGATTATAGGCAATAGTAAGATTAATCTTTTCTGAAAGTTTCGTTTAAGTCGGAGTTTACATGTCCAAGAAATCCCCAAATATCTTTGGGTCTTAATTCCATTTTTCTACAATTTCCGCATAGAAAACGGCAATTGCATAGGTAAAGACTAATATATCTCAGGATGATATTTCGTTCTGATTCAGGCTTAAAAAACTTAAGAAATTTGGCTAACGTCAACTAAGTCAACTTACGTGTAAATTAATAACCAAACAAGAAAATGTGTATGTTGTACCTACAATTCCATGTAACTAAACCACTCGTAAGTCGTATTTCTAGTTTTAATACCTTATAATTGTTATTTAGTTATATCTTTTTGTGGTCACTTAAGGATTTTTTTGACTTTGAAGCGAGTACTTAGTATTAAATGGTCTTCTTTTAGGTATTTAAGACAAAAATAATAACTTTGATTTAGTACAGAGAATTTATCTCTACTTTTTCTTTCAAATAAAAAAAAACCTATTGTTTTTGTATATAACACACATAGGGCAAAGGTGCCGATCGCCCCGTTTTTTACCACTTATTGATAGACAAAATTTTGTAAATATAGCGAATAATCATAACCAAATTTAGGTTAAATCTATCTATCTATATAAATCTGTTGCGTTACTGACTGACTGACAGACAACGTACCACCGAAACTGGCGCAAGAAGTTGAAATTTGGCTTGTATGTTCCTCGGGGAGTGGGAGGACTAAAAGAAGATTTTTTGAAATTTCCCCTCCAAAGGGTTAAACAGGGTGTCAGAGTTAGTATTGAACTTTTGTGAATGTTTCAATTCCGCTAGTATATTATAATGTGCTAGAAACCAATCAATTGCAATACAATAATTGAATTTGAAAAACAAATGTTTAGGTTCAATAACCTTCATCCTTAACAAATAAAAAACCAATATTCCATAGATTAAACGAAGGTATTTAAAGGTAAGTAATGATAACAACTGTTAGAATTAATTATGTCATGCAGGCCGAGCCAATAACCACTGCGCCACGAGCGCTGCTTAAAAAGAAATACCTACTTATATAAAGAAAGAAAGAAAGAAAGGACATTTATTTGCACATCACATCACAAGTTCACACTACAAAGAACACAATTAACAAACAATTAAGTACATAAAAGAAAATAAAAAATAAAATATCTATGTGATGCGCCAATCAGGACCCTGTCTCAGCATATGTTCTTGCTGGGTGTCACAAATGTCACCCTACAACAACGCTGGTGTTCTGGCAGGGGCAACACCAGACGCCACCAAAAAGACAAAAACAAACATAATAAGCAAAAACATTTCCTAACTAAACACACTCAACTATATAATAAAGAAAACAAAAAAATACTGTCAAACGCGGAAACGAATTTTCATCACATTCGTGTTCGTCGAGGGTGGGGATTAAGCCTAACGTCCCCTGGCCCAAAATGCTATAGCAACTATAGCTATAACTTAATTGTCTTGCTAATTAAATTTCGTGTTGAAATGCCTTCATTTAAATACATTAAAACAAAGCGAACGTATAAATAAATCTTTAAAATGTTACTCAACTCGTTTCAAGTCAAAGTCAATAAAACAGTAATTGAGTTTAAACGAAAAACACAAGTACACAAACTGAATCTCGTTTCCCTATAAACAAACATTTGTATTTCACTAGGTTTACTTTTAATACCCACGCTGTTCCCACTCACCTTAAACGAAATTGTTATTCATTCGCCTTTAAACAGTGTCTCTCCATTTAAGTGCCTTCGAATAATCAATTCCAATAAGATAGGAAATCGACTTCACCTTCCCTCGCCTCGCGAAGCGGCAAAGTCACACCATCCATCAAATATTCACAAAACATCTTACAAATGATAAAAGAGAAATCTCTCGATAACGCTATGTTTTTTCGCATCCGGAGAGATACCGGTCCCTCGGGGGTGGAAATATCACCATGTCATTTGTTTATATTGCGAAATTAATCCCGGACGCCGGTGACTGATGAGAAGAGTCAAACGTAGCTTGCCAAACAAAGAAACACAGAGGTGTATACTATAATCGAAGCTCACTTAAACGACAGATGCTCCAAACGGGCTCCATCAATCTATCCCCCCCCCCCCCCTCAACCCCTCCAATTCGTACTCTCCCCACGGCCGAATTGTTATTCACGTACCATTACCTCAATTTTTTAGAGTCGAGGTACCTGAAAAGAAACCCTTTCACTTATTGTGTCTCATTCTTGAATAGGTGGAGGGCCATCGCGAAATTAAATTTCTTTAGATTATTCATTTTTCCTCTCTCCTTTTTCACCGGAGGAGTGTTTATTCGGGCCTGTACCGCCGCAGATGTTTGAAGTTACACGGTGTAGGGGTCTTCTTTAATGGCTACCTGAGGGTGTTTGATATAAATTAGTTCCCTTATCGATGTGTTTTTGTCAACACAAAGGGGGGGATACAAAAACGGTTGAGAGTGATCACGCACAGTGTCAGGTGTGAACTTGGGATCGTTCAAAAATCAATTAAAGTCCACCACACACGTGCGGGCATCGAACAAATATCGAGAAACTGGTTGTTCTGCGCTCGGTCACGTCTCAACCGGCTATAATTCAATAAGACGCGATCCAAACGCCACGCGCCGATCGGAATCGTTCATTTCACTCTGGGATATTATTAAATTACTATAATATCCTTTTAAAGTAATTTAATAATATTAAACTACGACTGAGTTTTGTTTTGGGATCTTTGCACGTTCCTCCTTTTTGTTTAGGTGATGTTTATATTTTGTTTTCTTCTGTGCGCCACGTGGTAACTTTTGTTAAATTGCAATTAACATATTTTCTCAGAGTTAGTCCTTCTGATACAGAAATGTTAAATTATGAAATAAAGTACTTAAATATGAGACAAAATTCAAATCGAATTTAAAATTTGCTCACGACGTAACATAGCACAATATCATAAAATTAAAATTGCATGGTAATAAGGTTTACTCATTCAATGTTTGACGTTAATTTAATAATAATTGGCTATTTAAATTTGTTTCAAGAGTATGGGGATCAGTCTCACGAAAAACATATTGAACATTTCATCTTATGTTGGCTATACTCACATGAGTAAATAATCGACATGTGCTGTAGTCATAATATCTACACGCACTAAATATTCAGTAAGCTTTATAATAGCATTCTCAGAAACATGGTAATAGTAACAGATGAACATCAAGCTTTTTGGGCCCTTACACACGACGTTTTTTACGCGCTGACGACGCACGTATTTGATACGCGCGTTCGACTTGCGTTTGTATCGATACAAACGCGCGCAAGGAAAACGTCGTGTGGAAGGGCCTTAATAGGCCCTTGTAAATTTCATTAAATGTTATGGAAACTTGAGAATGTATAAATATATACTTACTTATATACTTTTTGTTTGGAAACACATACTTCATATGCATAGATAACCACCCAGACTAAGGCAAATAAACATGTTTATGCAATCAAAATGTTTTGTCTTGTTCGGTAATCGAACCCAAGACCTCTAGCGAAGAAGGCTCGTATCCGTAACGCTGCGCCCAATTGGTCGCCGAGTAAATTGAACATCAGCGGGCTACGGCGAAGTATCGTAATATCTTTCTCTTTCTAACTAATCGGTAGTGGCGTGGGTATGGAAGGAGATAGTCAACAATTATCGTCCGCTAGTGTGGCCGCAGCATTAAAAATAAAGTGATTGCGGGAAACCGCTGTATGCGGGCAGCGCAGGACCGACCATTGTGGAGATCCTTGGGGGAGGCCTATGCCCAGCAGTGGGCGTCGTACGGCTGAAATGATGATGATGATACAGTGATCCTACCATTGTAGTAAAAATATAAACAGGTTTTTATCCAGATTCTGTATGCTACAATAAAGCATTATAAAGGTGAAAACCAACAGCCTCGTTTAGTCTATTATATGAAGATGGTGGTATTTATTCTGTGGTTTAGTGAAACGTGCAATTTTCCCTATCAACACAATGGCCTGAGGCAAAACAAAGGCTCATTATGCCTTTAGCTCGTTACCCAAATTAATGAATACTATGGGATGGTAAGGTCGCCTTTGAACGTCATTGGTGCTGCCGTTAATGAAGATGACTGATCATTGGTATGCTGTGACTCAGCTTAATTGAGCTTAAATATTTCACAAATAAATATGAAAAATTGTTTTTTTTAATTTTGCCTTTTTCTGACGGTTAGTTTAAAAGACAGCACTTTTACAAAGTCACACAATACGTGTAGAATACGAGTATACGTATTGAATTATTAGTAACCAGACGCAGGCTAGCCTGGGGATCAACGCCAGACGTAGAGTAGCTTATCATCCTTACGTTGTTGACACTCCACCTGTCCGCACTAAACGCTTCGCAGATTCGTTTCTAATCCAAACCGCTAAGGAATGGAATGCGTTGCCTGCCTATGTGGTTCCCCGATAACTACAACCTTGGTCTCTTCAAGGCCAAAGTAGACAGGCATTTCCTGGGCAAGCATGCAACATTTTAGACCACATCCTGTTAAAAACCTAGATGGTGTTCAAATGCCTGCCCAGTTGTATATATAAAAAAGCACCCCTAGCATGAAAAGCTATCGGTTATCGTGACCGTATATAATATTGTACTAGACTTCCACCCGCGTGGACTACACGACGTTATTCCGTGGGAATGTGAGGTTTTTCCGGGATAAAAAGTAGCCTATGTCCCTTCTCCAGCTCCCAAACCATCCCCATACAAAAAATCACGACGGACGAACAAACAAACAAATACACTTTCACGTTTATAATATCTACCTAGGTATATGGATGATCCACAGAAGATGGAAAGTAAGAAAAAAATATTTTCGTCTTCTGTGGGATGATCATTTCATTGCTCTTTTGATCGTTTGAGCGCAGTAACCACTGCACCACGGGCAATAGTAAATGTTATAAATTCTAGATCCTAGAATATTATTTAACGAAATGCTTTAGAAATAAACTCGTTGCAACCTTGTATAGGACGATGTTATTTTCTACTGTTCATGTCAAATAACAACTAGAAACAGCAGTAAACACTAGGACTTTACCCTGGTTAAAGCATAATAATACAAATCCTTGTTAACATTTCTGTAGATTTAATGCAATAAAGATTTGTAATAGCTTTCACAAACAAGAGCATAAAACGTGCTCTTAAACACCAGAGGCTACTTACTGTAGCAAGTAAGTGCACAGCAATGAATATACATTAGTTTACCCCAGTAACACTTAAACACAATTCTCGAAGTACACTTTGAAGGATAGGTACTGCAGAATTTTTCCAATAATATTTTTCAAGAGAAAGAGAGAGTTATTCACCATTTGCAAGGGAATAACGTAACTTGTTTATCTCTTTTTTTATCCACGATGGGGTAGCACTTAGCTTCATTCATCACACCTGATGACTAAGAGAAAGCTGAAGATGGAAGGGCACTACTTTTTCTGAACTGTCAACCACTGAAGAACTGGCCATTTTGTCTTTGACTGCCGGAATACAACAATGCTGAAAACATTGTTGTTATGGCGTCAAACTAAGATAATAATTGGTAGTCCCAACCACGACCCAAAAAATTATCATATCAATTATTAATTATCTTATCAAACTACGACCGCGGCAATATTTGGCTGACGAACTGACTTGAGCCAGATGGTGACATGGCCTTAGAGTTCATCATTATCAGCTAAGTGGGGACAGGGTGCCTACCATCAACTCTTATTGCGGATTTGTTTAGGACCTAAACTGATCTGCTTCGCTTATTCGTACCACGACAGCTTAATTGCGATCGAGATTCTATTGCGTCAATGACATACGATACAGCGACATTTCACAGCCGCTTAGCTGTCATGAACTCTTATTTGACTTATAACTCGGTCGAGCTAACATGACACCTGCAGGTTATACCCCTACTTCTCACTCTCCGGGCATGACAGAATCGAGTGAAAGAGACGGATAGAAGAAATAAGGACACAAATCGTTCCTTCATTCACATTCAGCAATTTATTTGCGATTAAAATTGTAGCAGGTCATAGTACGAAATAAAAGCAATTCATTTTAGGAACCTATTCTGGAACTCACCAGTTTTGAATCATTTCCTGATAGTTGATGGCAGGCTAGGCACCCATGTCTTCCTCTTGGATGGATAAAGAGAACCCACCAGCTTTATGTCCTTTCCAAAGCACGGAGGAGCTTGAGATAATAAAGCTTTGGTCACCCATCCCGTGCCTATCCATTGCAAAAGTTGCTTTACTACAACAATTGCAGGCAAAAGGATCTAATAATTAAAGTTAGTGAGTAGTATTCAAGTTACAGTTGAATAAAGCGATTGAAGCGATCCTATTGTTCAAGAGGCGAGGTGAGGTCTCCTATAATAACGGTTTGCGATATTGAATACTAAATTCAATTTTGGAAATCGGTTTAGGCGAAAGATTGTGGTTTTCCCTTCGTAAGTAAATTGTTAGTGCTGATATACTTTTGGGTTTTTCTAATGCTATCGAATGAATTGAATTTTATTACGAAACCTCAGTATATGAGGGTATAATATTATATCGCCAGGAATGCTATTTATTCTTGATTTTTTACATGAGCCAGTGTTAGTGTGTAAACATCGTTGATGATCGTCTAATTTTTAATAAATCGTTTGTAACAAAAAATAGATGAAATAAAAATATAGATTATTTATAAATAGTTTTTGTTAGTTGAAAATTACAAGGTAGGCCAATATTCTACTTCAAATGATAAAGGTATACTTGTTATGGTCAGATCATTGAATTGATTGTTTCATATAATGGTTGATCATTTCATGAAATCATCATGAACTGACTTCCTAAAAATCTTTATAATAAACTCGATGGCTAACAATACCAAATAACAACTTGAATCATTTATTTAATTCAAAAGATGAAAATGCGTGACTTTTTCTTAATAACTAGTCTTCGAACCTACTGATCTGTCTGAAGTCAGTGCCAAGCCAAATAGTAATATGCGATAGGTAACGATTCATACCACCCCGCATTTGTATTTATATTGTTGTTGTTGTATTTAGCTTGGCACCAACTTCAATAAATTGACAAACTTGGTTATAACTAAGTGGGACTCGCGAGCGGCAGGCTGGTGACCCGTCTCGTTTGCCCGCACAGGTGCACCGTCCGGCCCCGCGCGCTAAACCAGCGGGGCGGCAGCGGAGGCGAATTGATTTGCATTCATTGCTCGCTCAGGGTGCCTACCATCAACTTTAAGAGCGATTCAAAAATAGCGCGATGCAGAATAGGTTCCTAAAATGAATTGCTTTCTTTCGTACTATGACCTTCTAAAAACTGGATCGCAAATGAATTGCTAAATGCTAATGACCGAACGATTTGTGTCCTTTTTCTTCTACCCGTCTCTTTCACTCGATTCTGACATGCCCGGAGAGTGAGAGGGACGGGTATAACCTGCAGGTGTCATGTTAAATCGACCAGGTTATAAGTCAAACAAGAGTTCCTGACAGCTTAGCGGCTGTGAAATGTCATTGATCGATCACTGAATCGCTGTCATTAATATTAAGCTGTCGTGGTACGAATAAGCGAAGCAGATCAGTTTAGGTCCTAAACAAAACCGCAATAAGAGTTGATGGTAAGCATCCAGGACCCATTTTTTTTGGTTGAAATGGTCCCGACCTAGGTGACTGATCACCCGTCCGGCTTCGCTGGCGTCCCCCCTATAAATAATAATCCAGGACCCTCGCGTCGCGACAGACGTAATCAAATAAGTCAATGTGGTGCACCAACGTATGCACAATTCACCGCTCCCGCCGTTCGTCCCGCTGGATCCTTGCGCGGGTATTTCCGCTCATCATTCATCATGGGTGGGCACGGATAGGATAGGTAGAAGCCGGGTTGGCCTCTGGTCAGAGCGAGAGCATCGCTCCGGATTCCGCAAGACAAGGGTAGCCTGTGTGAGTGCAAAGTGAGGGGTTTAGTGGTTTTTCCAACCATACCTTAGGCGAGTCCCACATAACCCGTTCGCACACCGAAGGCGGACGGGGTTAAGCGTAAACGCTCACTACAAAAAAAGGCTTCACTCCACACTTACAGAGCATATTCATCTGTAATCAAACTTATACGCTTCTTTGAGCAGCTATTCGGTAAGTAAGTGTATATAATAAAACTCTGATCCCATAAATATCGCATCACTACGCTTCAGCCCTCAAGAAATTAAAGAAAAATAACCTAACAAAAGTAAAAGAAACGACGCGAAAGATAAAGCCAAAACCCAATCAAGCCACGGAACGTGCCACATCCCGCCCAAATATAAAATAAGCAAGACAGAATTCCATTACCAAAATGAGATGTTTTTATCTTTTATTTAGAAAACCCCATTAACCGAAGGCGAGTAAGTAGTCCCTTTGTTGGTTACCTGTAACAAGCAGAAAATAAATTTCTTTACAAATTATTTTCAAAGGCACACAAACACAACATTACATCAAATTAAGATTTTAAACTTTTATGCATTCACAATGCTATTTTGTAATTACAATATTAAGGCTTAGGTGTCCCCTATTTTTCACGATTCGTGATGACATGTCCAATAAAAAAAACACTACCACCGTTAAAAAAATAAATGAATCATAAAAAAAACGTTTCTTCATACGTCGTCTTCTCGTGTAAATGGGCACTTATATAAGATTTTTGAAGTGACCGCGAGTTTAAAACAAAATAGTCGGCCCAACCAGCCTAGCATGAGCGGCTTTTATCACGCGATATGATATGGTACGGCATGCCGTCTTGCTTACACCTAAGTGGGGTAAGCAAGACAACTTGCCGTACCATATCATATCGCGCGATAAAAGCCGCTCATGCTAGGCTGGCAGCATGAGTGCTATATCATATCGCGTGATATAATGATGGTCATGCTAGGCAGGCTGAATGGAGAAAACATTGTTTTTCTTAAGAAGCTTATCGTGTACGTAATGTAAATTCGTATTGCGTAGTACAACTGGACAAAATAAATTATAGTTTGATGTGCCATACAGATATTTATTCAAATCAAAATAGCAGCAGTATCAAGAAGAAGACGAAGAACAAAATAGCGGCGTCAATAAAAATATGTGTTATTTAGTATCACATCATCATCATCATCAATCATCTAACTATGATAAAACTATATTTTATCTATAGCTATACCAGAGAATAATGTTCCCAACAGCGGAATGTATGCTCTGTCACCCACCTCAGAATAGACAAACACAAAGCATAACACATAAATAAATGTGGATGTAAATCATTTATTTATTTTATTTATTCACAACGGGGTAGCAATCATCACACACAAATAAAATCATGTTCTAATATTCTATCATATAACTTTAACTCTTTCTTGAGTTCTGTAAAAGTTTATGAACTGATTAACTACGTATAACATTTTATTTTACAAGCTTTTATTTAGCTTGCCATGTTAGTTAGTTAGTTAGTTAGTGGGGAACAAATCTTGCAAGCTAAATTTGACCCATTTTCCAGTGTCCGATTGAGCTGAAACTTTGCATACAGGTTTGGTTTGGATGACAATACAATATTAAAGTACAATCAACAAAAAAGCTTGTTATAAAATAGTAGATTGTACAACAAGTGCATAAAAGGTACCATTTTACCCGAGACGTATATATCCATCCGAGCCGTAGGCGAGGGTGGATAGTCAATTCGAGGGTAAAATGGGTTTTATGTACGAGTTATACACTCTGCTTTTCACTTCGAGTGTGAGGAAAATAAATAACAATATTGCAAAAAAGAAAAAATAAAGACTTCGCCATATTGGCGGGAAGACTTTCTTTTTCTTTTTTTTATACGGGCATTGGCAGCACAGTGACTTTAGCATAGATAGTAGTCCATAATACTCTTGAAATACTTATTCCTTAGAAAACTCATTAATTTTGCCTAGTTTTATTAATTAATAAAACTAGGCAAAATTAATAATTTAATAATTTAACATGGATTATGTACAATATTTAAGAAACAGAATGAAATACGTTAGGTATTAATAAAGTTTATTTAACCACCGATAATATAATACTATACTATGTGACTGTTTACCTGACGACCTTTGTCTTAAAGTCTGACACTTAGACGAAGATTTTACTTTATGCACTAGAGCATAAAAAGCGATTTTATGCCGCCTATACCCAACATAAAGACGAACTTTACGAACATGAGAAGTGAAAACGAAATTTTTACAAAAGACTTATTATAATTCATACGATAAAATATATTAAGATCAAATGTAACCATATTCTGGCAAATAAATGATTACCTACTTACATACTTACGCCCTAGGTCGATTCTCTGAGATTCAATCACAAATTCGGACGTGATCGTTAATGAATTCCATGTTCGTTTTTCTTGACTTTCACTTGTTTGTTACGAATTTGTCATAGAGATTCGTGTTTGAATCCGCTCCCCTGTTTTATTCCTCGTCCTTTTCCTTTCTCGTATTTAGTAAATATAACAGTAAATGCGTAATAAGGTTATGAAATTAGCAACATTTCTCGAGGCAAAAGAGAGTGCGTTACTCCGGAATAAATTCGGTGATATGAGCCCCATAAGTCGAAAAACAGATGCTGTTCCCCATTATCTCACTGAGTGTGGCTGTAAAAGCAGTCCTCTTGAGTCCGCATCATAATTATGAACTCTAATTCTTGGTACATAAGGTCTACATATGGGACCACTTATGTTCGTAGACAGTCGTGAAACAAAGAATGTTGGGCCAGTAATTTACGAGAGGATGGTATTAAACATTCTCTCATCAGCGTATAATGTTCCAATGCTGGGAAGGACCTCCCACGTTTCTATACATCAGTAGTTCTTACTACTGTAGCCGTAGCACGAAAACTGTCGTTATGGTAATCGTCATAGTGAGGTATTATAGTGCATTAAAGGTATATTTTTTTGAGGTATTCCTCGAAGCTCTCCCATTTTGGAGCGCTCCCAACGAAGCGCCCCAAAACTATTCTTCGAAGCGCTCCTTTTAATAACTGCTAATAAAAGGAGCGCTTTACAATTAAAAATATTAAAGTTCTTTCCTCGAAGCGCCCCAATGTTTAGCTTTTGAATAGAGATGGGTACTCCGTGAGCGTAGATTGGTTTGCAAATATTAAGGTGATCCTGGCTAGCAGCATCGCGTGAATTTAAATTAGTGCAAGTGCAAGTTAAAATTTTATATAATTATTTAAAAATGGATAGTATAGAAAAACTACCAGGGCCCCAAGTCTGCTAATTTACAAATGGTTCAATTGAATCTTAATTGGATCTCAATAGCGGTTTTTGACATTTTTGGTATTCTGCTACTAACTTAAGACCAATGGTATACGACTGAACTGCCATTGAACTGCCATCGGAATATTTGCTAGTCTGCTCTTCAATCGTATTACAATCGTATTCTACTCTCATTTGACATTTGTTTGACAGTACTCTCAATGGGGTATGTATCATAATAACTACGGTCATTACGACTATGGTCGAAATAACTACGATCGATTCACATATTTTCGTAATGACTATTGAACGACTCAACTACTGTTTCACCTACGGTTGATTGAACTACAGTTGATTCAACTAACGGACGATTGGCCTAATGTTCATTTCATCTACTGGTTGTTTCGACTATGAACGACTCGCCTACAACAAGCTTATGAATTGGAAAGTTTTTAAATGGATTTGGGCGCGTTGGATTGTTTTTTTGGTTAGGGTGTCGCAAACATAAAATTTTTGACTGTTTTAGTATGAAGCGGAGACTTGCAAAATTTTCAAGAATGAATTTTATAAAAATGCAAATATCTCGAAAACGGTGCGTCATAGCTGAAATCTAACAACATTTTCGATCCCCTACGGTACTCCGGAGATACCTAGGAGGCATCCGATGGACATATAATTTTATTTTTTTTATTTTTTTGCTCAAAAACATTTTTATATCTTTTGGGAAAAACAAAAGGGGGGACAGGGGGCGAAGCCCCCCGCCAAGGGGGCTCGGGGGTCGAAGCCCCCTGCCACCCAACAAAATGTAACAGACGTTTTAGGTTAGGTTAGGTTAGAACAGTGACCAAAACGCCGCGCTAGCCGAGCGAGCGAAGCGAGCGTGCCGGGGCAGCGGCCGGCGAAGCGCCAGAATCGACATTATACACCCCCCCTACCCCCTACTTCAGTTTAATAGGAAATGGGAATATGTATATTCCCATTATATTATATATAGGTATGTTCATGTAAACCTAACATGCTCGTCGCTTCGCTCCTCGCACCTAACAGCAATACAGTCACGACCAATAATATGTATACAACATAGGACTATATCATATTACAATATTGAATGACTGTGACACTGATCGTTTTCTTTTGGAACGCTACAGTGTGACAAAGTTCTATGTTGTATTGTATACATAATATTATTGCTCGTGTCTGTACATGAGTCACTATTTTTGTAGTCAACCGTGTAGGTGAGTTGACCGTAGGTGAAATGACCGTAGGTGAAATGACTAGTAGTTCAATCAACCGTAGGTGAAATAACCGTAGGTGAGTTGTTCGTAGGTGAGATGACCAGTAGTGATTTCGTACATTAGTTATTTTAAAAATAGGTGTAACAACCAATAGTTATTTTGAACAGTAGGTCTTTTGACCGTAGTTATTTCGACCATAGTCGAAACGACCGTAGTTATTATGATACATACCCGAAGGTAACTATCCAACTGAGACTCCATTACGATTCAATTACGATTCAATTGCGATTCTATTGAGCTGACGTACAAGTTTTTACAGAATACCCAATTTGTTTTAATCGTAATGGAATCGTAATTGAGTCTCAATTGAATATCAATAGAATCTTATTTAAATTTAAATTAGCAGACTAGGGGCCCAGGAGTACAGAAATTATAAGGAGCTAATTTTTAAAATTTACTTTTAAATTAGCTCCTGGGTGCCTACCATCAACTCTTATTGCGATTATGTTTAGGACCTAAACTGATCTGCTTCGCTTATTCGTACCACGACAGCTTAATATCAATGACACCGACTCAGTCATCATTCAATGACATTTCACAACCGCTAAGCTGTCAAGAACTCTTATTTGACTTATAACTCGGCTAAGCTAACATGACACCTGCAGGTTATACCCGTCCCTCTCACTCTCCGGGCATGACAGAATCGAGTGAAAGAGATGGGTAGAAGAAATAAGGACACAAATCGTTCGGTCATTCACATTTAGCAAATCATTTGCGATCCAGTTTTAGACGGTCATAGTACGAAAGAAAGCAATTCATTTTAGGAACCTATTCTGCATCGCGCTATTTTTGAATCGCTGTCTTAAAGTTGATGGTAGGCACCCTGTAGTCTACGTTGTAAACGTGGGAGCGCTTCGAGGAATAAAATTTAAATATTTTTAATTGTGAAGCGCTTCTTTTATTAACAGTTATTAAAAGGAGCACTTCGATGAATAGTTTTGGGGCGCTTCGTTGGGAGCGCTCCAAAATGGGAGCGCTTCGAGGAATACCTCATTTCTTTTATTTTAGTTCCATGAACATTTGGAAGAGGCGCTGCCAGTAGGGGTCTACACGCATAATCGACATTTACTTATGAACATACGGTATGCGTGTAATTTAAAAAGAATGAAATAAAATTAAAATTAAAAAAATTAATGAACATCAATATCAATTATCTCTCGGTTGGGAACCACAATCAGAGTGGTGTTATAAGGGTATACTATATGTTGGGGTCCTCCAACAGATAGAGAAATTTTATTTTTTCTTTTAGTTTGTGTATAAGAATCAGAGAAGCTGCGCTACGGTCGTTTACATAACTAAAATTCAATAGCACTTTGACATCTTTGTTAGTATATTTTGACGAATGGTATACTTCAGGGTTTCCCAACCATTTTTATACCCTGGCACTGTAATTTTTAATGTTTCTCCATCGTGACCGTGACCAAAAGTTTTCTAAGCATCATAATGCATGTATTTTTTGTACTCTATATTTTTTAAGTCAATGCTGCGAACCGGCATGTTTTTTCGTGGCCTGGAGCCGGGTCGTGCAGTTTACTATTAAAATAACGAGAAGGAGAGTTTTCCGTGTTTGGGTACAGGGTGCCTACCATCAACTTTAAGACAGCGATTCAAAAATAGCGCGATGCAGAATAGGTTCCTAAAATGAAATGCTTTCTTTCGTACTACGACCTTCTGAAAACTGGATCGCAAATGAATTGCTAAATGAGAATGATTTGTGTCCTTATTTCTTCTACCCGTCTCTTTCACTCGATTCTGTCATGCCCGGAGAGTGAGAGGGACGGTTATAAACTGCAGGTGTCATGTCAGCTTGGCCGAGTTATAAGTACCTACAAAGCTGTAAAATGCCTAACTTGAACTTGGACATCAATCAATGTAAGCTCGCTAGACATTGACGTCTCACCGTTCAATCTTCGGGTTCTTTAGATTTATTTAAAAACGTACTTTAATTCAATACATCCTACTAATATTATAACTAATGTTAAAGTTTAGATGTTTGGATGTTTGTTAGTCAATCACGCCAAAACGGTTGAACGGATTTGGCTGAAATTTGGGACACAGATACTCTGTAGCTTGGAGAGGAACAAAGGATACTTTTTATCTCGACTTAATATCACATGTCGTTCCCGCGGGATAACGTCGTGTAGTCCACGCGGCGAAACCGCGAGCGGAAAGCTAGTTTAGTTTAAAAATAAATCATAAATGCGTAGTAAATTGATGTTACATCCATTTTCTTGATTACTCAGAAAGACTTAGGTAATACTGAATTTCACAGAAATAGCAATATCTACTGATCTGACAATAAACATAAAGAAACATCACCGAGTATGTTTGTCTCAATCGCGAAAAGGCTTGTCAAAAGAAATCGTTCAACTCAGATATCTTTCAAGGCTAAAAATAAACTATAACATTGGTTCACATTAAATGTACGGTGAAAAAGGCAAACGGTGCGGGAAGAATTGCTTTTTACGGATCGGCTAGCATTCCGCAGCTCTTCGGGGGTAGGCGATGGAACGCGAGGGGGAGGGGGCTGCACAAATGAATTGTTTTCGGTTTACCGTAAGGCAACATTATATTGCGTACCTTTGTGGCTTTGCCTTTTTAAGTGTGTTTATAGGATTTACTCCCACCGAGCGAAACGTTACGTTTCCCCTGACAAAGAAATGTGGAGTGTTTCTTTAAGCAAAAATCAAAAGGTACCTACGCTTTTATCCCATATGTTTTCGATTTCCATTCAAAAACATAAATGAATTCTCGAAGTACCCGCATCATTATTTAACCGTTTAATTTAACTGAAACTTAAAAAAAGCGACCATTTAAATTTCAGCCCACCTGGGGCAGATGCCGAGGAGGACACAATAATTTAATTTCGCTCGTTACACGACGAATTATTTGGAAAAAAGTGGAGGAAAACTCATAAAGCTATTACTTTGCTTGGAAATGCCTGACGTAGTCTTCGTGATTCGAGGCCGCGGGTACTTGATATTAATTTTCTGAGGCCGCTTTCAAATTTTGAATTTGCGAAATCGTTTCGGCTGTATAGTACTGCAATAAAATCTTAATGAACGGCTTTATGTTATTCAATGAGCCGTATTAATATTTCGGGTAAACAATGATCGGAGTTGAGGACAGTTAGAGAAGTTGGACTTTAATGAAATAGGCTTTTGTTCATTTCAAGTACTCTAGTCGTTTAGTTACTGTATTAAAAGTTGTTGATATTGTAGTGCCTATTTTAAAGATTTCTGGAGCTCGGTAAGTGAAACATCTATTGCTTGGAAAAGTATTTATTATCTATCGTGATCATTTAAAAAAATACATATTTTGTGAAGGAAGACTTATCAGATTAGGTTTTACCTAATAAAGGCCTATTATATCAGACATCAGTGTATCTTCTGTAGGCCTTCTCAGATTCAACGAAAAACGAAACTTCGTTAGCCCCGCCGCTTTCACTTGATTCTATCATGAGTGAGAGGAACGGGTGTAACGAAGTTTCTTTATTTTTCGTTGAAATAGAGTTACTCTATTATATAGTAGGCCCACACCGGGCCCTCCACATTGTGTGGTGTGACAGGCTTAAAGTACTCTTAAAGTCGTCTGTAGGAGTTGCCCTACAGACTACTTTAAGAGCAAGTAGTGAGGGGTTTATAGGGTATTCCCCCCTCCTGACCTCCCATTGAGTCCTTGCGACCGGATGAGGGGTCAGGTCAGGAAGCGGCTGGGCGAGTCCCACATAACCAGGGGGGTGTCACTCCGCAGTTTAGGTACGTTCGGACGGCGCGCCTGCCGGGCAGGCGTATGGCATAGAAATAAGGTCCGCAAAACAGCTAGAATATATGGGATAGAAAGAGATGCAACGACAACGAGTGGCCGTTCGTAATTTGCCTGCGCCGTACAAGCTGAATTCTACTTTATTGCGTTATAGTTAGAGTTGCTATTTATTTAAATGACTTAGCGGAGTGAACTATCTGTTACATAGTTACTATTTAGTAATCTGTGACATAACTACCGTCCGCACACTTACTTACGCCGATGAGGTTTGCGTAAACGCATTGCCTTCACTATGAAAAAGGCCTACAAATTTAAATAGATTAGAGTTCATAATATTCACAGCATTACGGAATCATGGACTTAAATGAATTATAATTACCTATATGTCTCAATAAATACAATATACTCTCCAATATTAAAAATTGTAATAAAGGATGTACTATAGGCGAGATGCGCCTATACTAAACTTTGCCTTTCTAACATAAGATAGGTATATAGAGAAAACAAAATCTGACAGTCAAGTCTGATCAGTGATCACAGACATCTACCCTACGACATTACCAGTAGGTATACGTAGTACGTAGGTATCGAGTAGTAGAAAAACTTGTCTCAGAAACAAAACAAAACGACAAAAGTTTAATCTTCCTCGAGAACTGTTCAAAGTCGTCTATTTCAAAGTTGAGAGAGACTGCTGCATCCAATTAACGAGGAGTCTTCGTATAATATCGCTCTTGAATATTCCAATAGTTTGAATACTGTTAGCCTCTTCACAACGAGAAGTAAAAATTATTTAACATTTGAGTCGTACCGAAAATTGACTGATACACAATTTATTTATGCTCTCTACAGATTGAAATAAGCGGCAGCGAGGCGACGTGGTTATATTCGCGCGTCAGTCACGCGGCGGTCTATGTTACTTTATCTTTTTTAATCCCCGCGGTTCTATCCGCGTAGCACCCATTCCCGTGGGAATATAGGGATAAAATATGGCCTATGCCACTCAGGAATAATGTACTTAGATTTCTACTGATAATACCAACCTAACCTAATGTCCCCTGCTACTAGGACACTGGCCTTTCTTAATGTATAAGAAGAACGGGCCATGCATGACGCCCATGACCCACCACGCTGGATGTACTGAAGGTATATTTGATTGAATGAGAAAAAAATGGATACACATTCCTTTTAAACACACAACTTCATAAGAATGTTTCTCAATTTATAATGACCTACTAGTCTTTTTGTCAATACTGCAACGGTATATAAAATATAAACTCGTATGTTTCATCTTAAAAAAATATGCTGTCAATAAAAAGTTATAAATTGATAAAATATATATTTTTTGTATCATTATGCGTAGTTTAATTAAAATGTGGATTGGTTACATAAATGCTTATTGAATATTTTTTCGCACAAAAGACTTACAAAAAAGGTATTTTTCATTATTATAGTTATAAATTTTTACTGGCAGTACCTAAAGTTAGATTCAACAAAGATGAAAATTTGGGTTATAACTTAGAAAATTTAAAGCCTAAATTTTATAAAGCAGACTATGTCGCTATCTGTAATGAGTTAAAATCGTATAACTGGGATGATGAGTTCTGTGATTCAACAAATGTGAATGATATGCTTAGAGTTTTCTACAATATTGTAAATTCAGTCATAAGGAAGTTTGTGTCTTTCAAAAAAATAAGTACAGTCAAATACCCACCTTGGTTTTCTCGGAATTTAATATAAGCATTTAATGAAAAATATAAAGTAAGAATATGTTTTAAAAAATTTGGTAATCCAATGGATTTATATGAGCTAAGCATATTAGATAAACGTTGTAAATAGCTTGCAGCAGAATGTTACAAAAGTTACAAGAACATGTTGGAAGATCAAATTTACAAAAATCCAAAGTTGCTTTGGTCTTTCTTAAAATCAAAGCGAGGTAGGTCTAGTTCTTATCCGGTATCAATGACAAATGGTACTATAACTACCTCAGATGGCAATCTCATTTGTGAACTTTTTACATCGCGGTTTGCATCTGTTTATAATGATGTTGATGTCGAGGATGAAAATATGAGCCCAATAAATTCTGCAAGCTTACGCAATTTGGAAAATTTCAGCCAATATTTTAAACTTCCTGTAGTAGATGAAGAGCTGATATTAAAAAAATCACGTGACCTTAACAGTTCGAAAGGAGCCGGTCCGGATGGGATACCTCCTATTTTTATAATTAACTGTGCTAGGTATTTAGCTAGACCACTTTTCTTAATTTTTAACCACTCATTGCGCACAGGATCTTTTCCTGATGAGTGGAAAGCTGCCAAAATAGAGCCTATTTATAAATCTGGGCCTGAGGATTATGTCAAAAACTGGAGGCCTAATTCCATTTTGTCATGCTTCGCAAAGGTTTTCGAATGTGTTGTTATCCTTATTTACTTTATCATTTTAAATCGCATCTTATTAACAACCAACATTGCTTTGTTAAGTCTCGATCGACAGTCACAAATCTGATCGCTTTTGTTGAAACGGTAACAAAGACACTAGATATGAACCAAGAGGTAGATAGTATTTACACGGATTTCAGCAAGGCCTTCGACAGAGTTTCACACAGTATCCTTGAACAAAAGTTGTCGGCTTATGGAGTTTCTGGCACGGCACTCAGTTGGATAACATCTTACTTAAAAAATAGATCATTCTACGTGGTAGTTAACGCATATCAGTCGGAGCATGCCAAGGTGAAATCAGGTGTACCGCAGGGTTCTCACCTGGGGCTTATTTCTATTTAATATATTTATTAACGATTATTGCAGAATTCGAAGTCATATTTATATGCAGACGACCTAAAGTTTTGCAGAGTTATTAACTCAATAGAAGATTGTAGTAAGGTTCAAAAAGATATCAATGCACTTACAAGCTGGTGTTATAAAAATAATATGGACCTTAATATATCAAAATGTTATCACGTTAAGTATGCTCGCAAAAATAATATGTTTCAGATGGATTACTTCATAAATGGCAGTAAAATTCAACAAGTGGAGCAGATAAGGGACCTAGGAATAATTTTCGACGCCAAATTGACCTTTTTACCGCACATGGACAGTGTCTGGAAGAAGGCGTATAGAGTCCTAGGATTTGTAATCAGAAAAAGTGGAGAATACCGTACACTGAACGTTTAGCTCGTTTTAAGATGGTGTCCATATCCAAACGTTTTGAGCTAGCGGATGCTTCTTTTATATGGAAATTACTTAATCACTGCATAGATAGCCCTCCACTCTTATAAATGTCAAGCCTTCGTGCTCCTAGAAGATATCCTAGAAACAGAATTACTCCCCTTTCCGCACCTTTGCGAAGGACAGTTCACTGGTCCAATTCGCCTATTCCCCGATTCTGCAGAATTGTGAACAACTACAGTGACATAGTTGACTTTTATTTTGATTCGCTCAATGGTCTCCTTAAAATTATTGCGGATAGCAAATTTTTTGTAATGATTATTTTTAAATATATTTAAAATTCTATAAATTATATAATCTAAAATTAAATGCATGTCGAATTTACCTATACGTGTTTGTAACATTTAGCTATACTTAGATATAGTATTATTTATGTAATAATATAAACAAACGTTGGTAAATCTTAATAAATAAAATAAAATAAAATAGTTTTGACTGGCGTCTAGTGTTTATTACTCAGTATCAAGTGACCTATTTTGTTAGATATGTCTCGTTAGTGGTAGACATTTGGACTAAACCCCATATATTTTGGTCATTCTGCTTTCATTGAAAAATTATTTAAAAGTTCTACAGGATGCTATAACTTTAACCGAAAAACATTAATTCAGATACCTATGCTGGAAAACCTTGTACTTTTAGTAACTTATCCGTCCGAGAGCTCGACGTTTTACACTCTGACATATAAATGAATTTGAATGAATTTCAATTTTATTACTTCTACTGAATTTTATTACCACACGAGTAGTATAAAATGAAATCCCATATATCGGGAATTATGTCGGCAGGTTATATTGGGAGGCGACGTTATTTGATTTAATCTTTGTGAAGCTTCGGATAACGAATTCCATAGTCAAAGAGAGAATCACTGATTGAAGACCGGAAAAATCATTTTCAACTGGAAAGTTACAAACTCAATAACTGTGAGCTGATTTTTGACGTTAAAATGCACTGTGTAAAACAAATTCTGTACCGAGAGCGATGCTACGCGAAAACATGGTTGTGTTTTGCGCTGTATATATACATAAAAATGGTTTCTTTTTCATGTAAAAGAAGAATGACACAATTTGTAAAGTAGTATTTACAACAGAAAAGCAAGCAATGCCCTCAACTGCTAAAGCTAGTAAATAAAATAATTATTATACGACCGCCAAGAGATTGCCAGTTCGACAGCTGTCAAACCCATAGAAAATATACTGTTTCATTCAAAATGAAATTTTACTCCAACGAAATAACTAAAGGTCAAATCGGAATTCTTTAGTATAGTTACAACTTAACACCATCATATTTTATAAAATGTTCGTCCTTGGCAGTCGCGTAACAAAGTATTCTCTAAAAAAGTAACCCCAAGAAAATCCCGCAGTGATATTTCAAGTTAATAAGGTCGCACGTTAAAACCCACATATTTTTCAATGCGTAAATGAAACAAAACATCAAAATTTTTCAGGAACTTGGTGGTAAAGGAGGAAAAAAGTCGACTCATTTATTCTCGCCTTAAGGCTAAGCAGGCACGGCATTTTTAGCGATTTCGTCGCTAAAAACAGAAAAAGTTTTTTCAATGGTTCATATCGCCATCACCCGTTAGTATGGTCAATTTAAAGATTTAATTTTGTAAATTTGGCAGTGAGTACCGGTGCATACCATCAACTTTAAGACAGCGATTCAAAAATAGCGCGATGCAGAATAGGTTCCTAAAATGAATTGCTTTCTTTCGTACCATGACCTTCTAAAAACTGGATCGCAAATGAATTGCTAAATGTGAATGACCGAACGATTTGTGTCCTTATTTCTTCTATCCGTCTCTTTCACTCGATTCTGTCATGCCAGGAGAGTGAAAGGGACGGGTATAACCTGCAGGTGACATGTTAGCTTGGCCAAGTTATACGTCAAATAAGAGTTAATGACAGCTCAGTGGCTGTGAAATGTCATTGAATGATCACTGAATCGCTGTCATTGATATTAAGCTGTCGTGGTACGAATAAGCGAAGCAGATCAGTTTAGGTTCCTAAACAAAACCGCAATAAGAGTTGATGGTACGCACCCTGTACGCTCGGAGATTTTGATGTAACGTGACACCCGTCTGTCACGAACTTGTAATGGCGGAAATCGAAATTCAAACTATATGAATTACACTGTAACAGCATTTTTCGAGTTGTTGGCTGAGGTACACATGTGTTCCTAATCCGAGTTTCGGTGATAATATGTTTAGGACGTATTAAGTGTGCCTAATCCGAGCGTATAGCTTAACTAAAGCTGACGTAAGATTTTTTGTAACATGATGTGAAAGTTACCAGGGCCCCAAGTCTGCTAATTTTAATTTAAATAAGATTCTATTGATATTCAATTGAGACTCAATTACGATTCCATTACGATTAAAACAAATTGGGTATTCTATAAAAACTTGTACGTCATCGTAATTGAATCGTAATGGAGTCTCAGTTGGATAGTTACCTTCGGGTATGTATCATAATAACTACGGTCGTTTCGACTATGGTCGAAATAACTACGGTCAAAAGACCTACTGTTCAAAATAACTATTGGTCGTTACACCTATTTTTAAAATAACTAATTTTTAAAATAACGGTTTATTAAGTTTAAAAATAGTGACTCATGTACAGACACGAGCAATAATATTATGTATACAATACAACATAGAACTTTGTCACACTGTAGCGTTCCAAAAGAAAACGATCAGTGTCACAGAAGTCATTCAATATTGTAATATGATATAGTCCTATGTTGTATACATATTATTGGTCGTGACTGTATTGCTGTTAGGTGCGAGGAGCGAAGCGACGAGCATGTTCGGTTTACATGAACATACCGCGCGAGCCGAGCGAGCGAAGCGAGCGTGCCGCGGCAGCGGCCGGCAAAGCGCCAGAAACGACTATATATATATTCCCATTTCCTATTAAACTGAAGTAGGGGGTAGGAGGGGTGTATAAAGCCGATTCTGTCTGTTTTGGTCACTGTTCTAACCTAACCTAACCTAAAACGTCTGTTACATTTTGTTGGGTGGCAGGGGGCTTCGACTTCCGAGCCCCCTTGGCGGGGGGCTTCGCCCCCTGTCCCCCCTTTTGTTTTTCCCAAAAGATATAAAAATTTTGAAATAACAAAAAATTTTTGAGCAAAAAAATTAAAAAAAATATTTCTATATGTCCATCGGATGCCTCCTAGGTATCTCCGGGGTACCGTAGGGGATCGAAAATTTTGTTAGATTTCAGCTATGACGCACCGTTTTCGAGATATTTGCATTTTTATAAAATTCATTCTTGAAAATTTTGCAAGTCCCCGCTTCATACTAAAACAGTCAAAAATTTTATGTTTGCGACACCCTAACCAAAAAAACAATCCAACGCGCCCAAATCCATTTAATAAACTTTCCAATTCATAAGCTTGTTGTAGGCGAGTCGTTCATAGTCGAAACAACCAGTAGATGAAATGAACATTAGGCCAATCGTCCGTTAGTTGAATCAACTGTAGTTCAATCAACCGTAGGTGAAATTAACAGTAGTTGAGTCGTTCAATAGTCATTACGAAAATATGTGAATCGATCGTAGTTATTTCGACCATATCAAAATCAAAAATCAAAATCAAAAATCATTTATTCATTTTAGGCTTATACAGCACTTGTGAACGTCAATGAAGCTACGCTATCGGTTCGCAAATCTTACGGCGGGAGGCCTTGTAACGAGAAGAACCGGCAAGAAACTCGCCAAGGGCAATTTTTTTCTCCCTGTCATATTTCATACAGAGTCGTCAAATTGAAAAGTGACTTTAACATAATATAATATGTAAAGTCACTTTCCATCACAAATTAATCTTAAGTTTAAAAACAAAATAAAAAAACCCGGTAATCATAGCAGTAAATAATTTTCAATAACTAAGAAATAGACATCCAAAAGGTAGTTTCTTTAAAATACACACCTACCAAAAACGTAGCAAATAAAATAATAAATATAAATGCCAAACAAGGGTAATAAAACTTTGAATAGTTTAAGAACATAAGAGTCAATAATAAACAGTGCCATACAAGCCACGATAAAATAAAACTAATAACAATAAAACATTAAAAATCTGCATATTTTGAGACAAGAAGCCAGGAGCAGACCCATCCCACTGGTGGCACTCGTTCACGAGCATGACGCATGAACCAGCCATCGCTTCGCTCAACCATATTTTAGGGAACGTAACGACCCGCCTCACACGACACCACCGCAGAAATGTTTACAGAGAGCATGACATACTCAAACTTCTCATCTCAAGACGCAGAAACCAATATAAGAATGTACCCAGTATTAATAATTTTGTAAAACACGACTCACAATTAACTAGAGAAAAAATCCTTCTCAGCTTATGACCAAGTTGCTTTGTCATTTAAGTAATCACTTACAGTATAGTAGCCCTTCTTGAGGAGGCAATTTTTTATATGATTCTTAAACTCTTCAAAGGGTAACTCCAAGATATCACTTGGAATCTTGTTAAAGATGTGTATACCTTGACCCATGAAAGACCCATGTACCTTCTCTAATCGGTACCGAGGCATAGAAAGTTTATCCCTATTTCTTGTATTGTAACCATGCAAAACGCCATGTTTAGTATACAAGTTAATATTACGACGCACAAAAATAATACAATTTAATATAAATTGAGATGCAGCTGTCAGTATACCAATTTCTTTGAACTTCTCCCTAAGAGAAGTTTTAGAGCTTAGTTGATAAATGGCCCTTATTGCTCGTTTTTGCAGAATAAATATAGCATTAATGTCAGCTGCTAATCCCCACAAAAGAATGCCATATGACATGATGCTATGAAAATAACTAAAGTATACAGTCCTAGCAGTTTCTATGTCAGTTAACTGTCTAACTTTTCTAATAGCGTAAGCTGCAGAGCTGAGCTTACCAGCTAATGCAGCAATATGCGAATGCCACTGAAGTTTTCTGTCTATAGTTACACCCAGAAAGACTGTTGATTCAACTAAATCTAATTTTTCATTATTTATTACAATTTCTACGGGTGGAGATTGTACATTTGGTAAAGAGAATAGAATGCATTTCGTTTTCTTTGCATTAAGCTGTAGATTATTAAAACTAAACCAAGTGAGTATTTCCGAGAGTGCTTTGTTTACATCGTCAAAATTAGATTGATTTCTGTCAATGTTAAATATTAAGGAAGTATTTTCAGCAAACAAGACAATCTCACATAAGCTATTTGCAAAGAAAGGTAAATCGTTAATATAAACCAAAAACAAGAAAGGGCCCAAGATAAACCCTTGAGGTACACCTAGCTTTACATCAGAACCCATTGATTTCACCCCATTTATATCAACTGTCTGAGTTCTGGAACTAAGATACGAGTGTAATAGTTTTTGGGCATTATTTTTTACACCGTAATGATTTAGCTTCAACAGCAGCGTCCGATGATCTACACAGTCAAAAGCTTTGGACAAGTCGCAGAATATGCCAAGAGCATTCTGCGACCCCTCCCAGGCCCCAAAGACATGCTTAAGAAGTGCAACCCCGGCATCAGTAGTAGACCTACCCTTCGTAAAACCGAACTGTTTGTTATGCAAGAGGTTATTTAAAGTAAAAATAATGAGTTAATAATTGCTCCAGTATTATTTTTTCAAAGATCTTGCTCAAGGCGGGTAAAATAGATATTGGTCTGTAATTACCTGGGTCTTAGTCGTAATGACCTTAGTTATTATGATACATACCCCATTGAGAGTCCTGTCAAACAAATGTCAAATGAGAGTAGAATACGATTGTAATACGATTGAAGAGCAGACTAGCAAATATTCCGATGGCAGTTCAATGGCAGTTCAGTCGTATACCATTGGTCTTAAGTTAGTAGCAGAATACCAAAAATGTCAAAAACCGCTATTGAGATCCAATTAAGATTCAATTGAACCATTTGTAAATTAGCAGACTTGGGGCCCAGGTAGGTATTTAATAACGTAATTCCGCCATCACTTCTCTCTTCATTCTTGAATTCTATTTAGAATTTTATTGAGAAAGCGTTAGCCAGCTGCATTCAGAGGTAGGCAAGAATGCCGATCTCGGCTCAGTATTTCACAGTGAGTAAAGGTGATATTGAAAAATTGAAAATGAAGTATTTAGAAAAAACCGATCCGTCTCACAACTAAACCACAATCAAACGACTCCGTAGCTCAGAGGCAGTCACCCGGATAGCGACAGGTCGTGGGTTCGAGTCCCATCGGAGCTGGTTGTAAGACGGGTCGATTTTTTCTAAATACTTCACTTTGAATTTTTCAATAATAAAAAATTGCTTTGTGAATGCAAAAAAGTAAAAATTTTAATAAAGATGATATTGTTAAAAAGCATGAATCCTTTTTTAATCAGAAGTTCAAACCCGTCATATTTTCATTTCCTTTACTTCAATTTTACGAAATTCTAGGTTGTCAATTGTTTTTTTTCTGTTCACTAATTGAACTTAACAATCGTAACGTCGACAAAACGGGGCAATCTGTGCAATCGCGAAATCGTTGGTAGCGGAACCAAACGTATCGTGTGCGATGGCCCTAACCGATAAGGCCCGCTCTCCATTGTGGGTGGCCTCCGTCTCGTCACCTGTCAGTTCACAACGGACCTCCAAGGAACCTCCGTGACATATAAATTGATTTAATTTTTTTCCGGGAAAACGTTGAACATTTGTAAGAGGCGGGAACTTATGGTTGGAATCACATTTTTATTCCCTCTTGAATTTATACACCTGGCCTTTTTATTTTCCTTGTTGGTTTTGAATCCGTGTGCTTGTATTTTATTATTTGGAATAGATTTTTGGTATAAGCTCATGATTTTTGGGTCACTAAATACCGATCATTGTGTACTTATAAACTTTCTCAAATGTTTGCAGTAATGTTTCTTCTTTGTTAGTTATGTTAATTACCTAATTTAAGTATTTTTTATGTTCTTGATCGCACAGTTAAACTAAACAAAAGTTTTATATGTTTTGCCTTTGCGTCATAGATAATTAAATATTTATAACTGTAAAGTTTCATTGGACAAAATACTGCACCATTTTTTGTACGAGTAAGTATATTATATATATTTTTCAATGATATGATATGTTTGAAATTTAGTTTTACTTACAAAAATAACGATTTCCAGAATTAAATTACTGATTGTAAAATATACTTACCTTAGTAGATTACTTTAGCATAAAAAGTACCTGCATTTTAAAAACAGCAAATGGTCCTCAAATTCATTGAAACCGAAAAACAAATTCGAACCGTGGTGGAAGTGATTGAGAATTTTCTCACGAAACTCAATGAAATCTTCAGGCTCAGAACGCATTAATAAACTGTATTCACATATTTATAGGACTCTTGACCTGATGGAGAGCATATCTAGAAGACCGCCAGGTTTTACATATCGCCTAAAAAAAATCTAAAAGTTCAAAAACGGGCAGAATTTGGCTTAAAATGGGGTGTCCGGTTTCCAGAATTTACTCGTTATTGTTTCATAACTTTTAAAATAATTACTTGGTCATTATACTTCTCACATTCACAGAACAAGTGATAGACAATAAAGCTATATACGTTATTATATTTATTGTACATTCTTGGGTTTTAATACAGTAACACATTTAAAATTTGTCCTAGGCGTGTGCCTCAATTCGGTGAAATTTACTTATACTTACCTATATCACTAACTACGCGCAGTACGAATGCATACTACTGATTCTCGCCACCCGGGAGTTGCGCCCGAGCGGCCGAGCAGTGTGGACGGGGGACTTGTCGCGTTGAGGAGCATTTTTCGAAGGTTCGAAATCATTAGTTTTTTTTGGGGTCGGGTCATTTCTCAAATCGGTGTGCGACATTAATTTTGTTTATGAAATATTTAATGAGATTTGTGGTAAATTAATTGAGTGTTGAACTGATATCTTCCATTATGTTCTATAGAAATTGTTGTAATTTATAATATTTTCGATTAATTTGATGAATTGTAATATTTTCTCAATTCCGTGAATCTCAATCCCATGGAAAATGGGGCATCGAATTGAGAAAACTTACACCGAATTGAGATTTCACATATTATGAATTCAGCTGTAAGGGCCAATTATAAATGATAATGGCAATCAATAGAGCATATCATAGTCGGTTACTTTCTTGGTTGCGACTGCTTGAGCTTCCAGTAAAAGCCCATACACTCAGCTTGAAAGATAGTGTTGTATGAACTTGTAACAGCGCAATTTGTATGTTTAAGTCTTCTGAGAACACACCTGTCTCTGCTCCATTAGAGGTCTTGGAGGCATCGTGTATATCAGAAGCGCTCTGTGTTGTGCCTGAGGTATTTTGTATTTCTTATCAAAGATGAAGGATGGTTTGACCTCATCACACACCGCCTCCACAAGGAGTGTGCCCAACCATTCTTCCAATAGGCTCTTTATGTGTCTTAGCTTTCGCCTCTTGTTGCACGTGAAGATGCAGTGGAGTAAGGTTAAGCATTACCTTCAGTGCTGCAATTGGAGCAGTGTTTATGCAGCCAGTGAAAGCACAGCAGGGCTGTCGTAGAAGATTCTGCAGTTTCTTTGCTTCTACAGTCTGAGCAGCTTTGGGCCACCAGACTATGCTCGCTTGACTACCCATTGTTAGGACGGTGACATCACCATAGGTTACGCTGATGAGTAAAAGTGACTTGAGCTAAGGAGTGAGAGCAGGTCGTCTACTACCAGGTTCCATAGCAGTGGAGAGAGGACGCCTCCCTGGAGGCATCCTCTTGCCACAAGCGTCCTTTAGTTTCCATCACCGGATAATTGTTTCACTCTGTTGCAAAGCATGTTGACAATGCATCTGTTGTACCAGCGCTTCCTCAATGCTACTGAAGGTAGTCTTGTCAAAGACCCCTTCAATGTTGAGAACAAGAGAAACGCACCAAGGCATATCAGTTTGTTTTAAAACGCTTCCTCTATCTTACCGACTAGTTGATTGAGTGCCGATTCTGTGGATTTGCCAGCACTGTAGGCGTGCTAGTGCTTAAGTAAAAGATGTACAGATTGTATTATATCTCGTAGAAACCAATTACATACCCTTTCCATGGTCTTCAGCAGGAAGGAGGAAAGGCTAATAGGTCGGATAGCTTTCGGGCTCGTGTAGTCGGACTTACCAGGTTTCGGTATGAACACTACCCTGAATTCCCTCCAGGGGTGTGGGATGTAGCCATGCACCAGGCAGGCTTGAAAAAGATGGGTAATGACCGCAACGAGTTGCTGATCCCCCATAGTAGAAGGGCGGGAAAGATGTTGTCCGTCCCTGTTGACTTAAAAGTCGAGAAACTGTTTATTGTGCATCTTACCTTTTCTTGTGCTATCACCCTTTTAGCCAAAGACCAGTGGTCATCTGTTGGATGACTTGTTACGTCCTGCCACTCAATATGCTGTAGAGGATGGCAGTTTGGCAAGTGGGGTTGTAGAACCCCATTGTAGAAGTGGGGGAGAACGGCATTCGTCTCCTCCTGATCTAAAGAGATAGAGCCATCAGGTTTACGCAGGTTGGCCAGTAGGCCAGGACCCTGATTCGATATTACCTTCTTTACCCGGTTCGCTTGTTTTGTGTAGTTTATCTGACTGGTGCCTTGCCATTATCACGTAGATCCTTGTACTATTTAGTTATGTATTAATAGGGTAGAATGCATAAACAATTATGGATAGAGACTGTGAATGGTGAGAGGCTAGCCACACGAAAAGAAGTAAAAGGTGGTTCACCGAATTTATCCCTGATGCTACGATTCCATGGAACGTTCTAAAAGATATTTTTGTTAGGAAAGAAATTAAAAAATTTGGTATTGGATGGATAGGATTGCGATTCAGATTCTTCATAACTTATTAAAATTCTTCTTAAATAAAAATTAAGACTAATTCTTAGTTCCCTATTGAAAAATTAAACATGTTGATTTAAATTTCAATTAAAGATAGGGACATTAAAGATAGGTGCACTTTATCCTAAAATTTACCATCTATTAAACTAATAGACCAGCAGTCAGTTAACGTTTATGTTATTTATTATTTTGATCATTCAAATACATTGTTTCTATATTAGGTACATCAATTCTGAATTTGATGGGCGATTTTGAAATTCGGTGATTCATTTTCTCAATTCGGTGCATTCTCAATTAGGTGCTTAACTTTTCTCATAAACAACTTAACAAAATTTAGTCCCATTGTTATTTTTAGATTCAGGATAGTATAAACTAAAAATTTTATTATATAAACTACTTCAAAAAC
This sequence comes from Crambus lathoniellus, assembly GCA_949710035.1. NCBI lineage: Eukaryota > Metazoa > Arthropoda > Insecta > Lepidoptera > Crambidae > Crambus > Crambus lathoniellus. Next base: position 53,711,769 of record OX453296.1, read on the forward strand.
CAAGTATTAAATCAACCACCGAATTGAGAAAACAAGAATCCTTTTGTAGAAATGCTCATATATATTTCTTCATACCTTTATCTAGATTCGTATAGTTTAAAAAAAACCCGATTTTATGATTTTGCCTCAACACTTTTTCTTTTCGAAAAGTCCTCTAAAAAATACGAAAAGTGAAGATTATTCTTAAATGGGGTTACTTACACTATTGGAAATTGGTTTAATTAGTGGACACCAATAATATTGAGGATCGTATAAAAGCATTTTTTTTATCGCTGTAGTTTTTTTAATACGAAGTGATTTTGTGTTTTCTCATTCGTCTCGCGCGTCGTTTTCTCATTGCTATCTTGCTTCAGCACATTTTTTCCGAGTATCGCCTTAAGTGAAAAAGCGCGTGTTTAGCACGAGTATTTCTCAATGGCGAGGCGATACTTGGGAAAAGTATGGACTTTTTGTTATAAAACTACTTATAGAACGGTTAGAGTTGTTTCAAATCTGGTAATAAGATAATAATAATATATTTCTTCATACCTTTATCTAGATTCGTAAAGATTCAGAAACACGATTTTATGAATTTGCCTCTACACTTTTTCTTTTTGAAAAGAATTCAAGATTGTTCTCAAATGGGGCTACAATCATATAAGTACTATTGGGAATTGGTTTAATTAGTGGAAAGTGGAAGTATTTAGGATCGTATAGATCATTTTTGAAAAATCGCTATGGTTTTTTTCTACAAATTTTATTTATTTCGTGTTTTTTTTTGCCTTATCTCTAAAATCAGTCTCGCTCCTTTCCTCGTCTTTTTCTCATTGCATATCGCTTCAGTATTGTTAGCGCCTTAAGCACATTCTGTGCTTACACAATAACTCGGGTTATTTCTATCTTGAATTATCCGTTGGCTCAGTGGTACCGATTATACCTCCTGAGCCATGGGTCGTGGGTTCGAACCCCACCCGGTACAAACATTTATGTGATGAGCATTTGTGTTTGTTCCGTGTATGGGTGTTATATAAATCCGTAGCCCTAGCACGAAAAACTGTTGTTGTGGTAACCGTTATCGTGATCGTAGTATTTTGTATAAAAACCAGAGCAACGCCTATTATAGGTATAAGGAACTGCCCTCCTAGACAAGTGGCATTCTACTATTGAATTCGCCAGTCGAATAGAAAGAAAATGTATGGGATTGACATTAGCGATCGAAATGTCACGTGACCGCTTATGTCAATCCCATACATTTCTTTCTATTTGAATGGCGAATTCGATAAAAGAATGCCACTTGTCTAGGGGGGCTGGTAGGCCTACTCTAATTCAACGAAAAACTAAACTTCTTTATACCCATCCCTTTTACTCTTCGGGCATGGCAGAATCAAGTGAAAGCGGTAAGAGTAGGCCTACTGAACTTCAAGAATACTTTGCCTGCTTTTGAAGGACTGTATAGTTTACTATTCAATTATACTTCGTCGCTGCATCCTCGAGATTTTCATATTCACCATGTAGTCCACTCCTAAGAGCGGCTGCGCACTACGTACGTCCGATTCATATTCGATTCTTATGAGTGAAATGACGGATCTTAAAAACTCCGGATAGAATACGTATACTTAACTAGAATCGGATCTAGTGCGTTAACTACCATACAAATAGTTCTATGACCACGCCGGACCGTCATTCGACTGATAAGATTCGAATAAGAATAGAATAAGAATCGGACGTACCAGGCATCGAACAGTTTTTAGAGCTAAATAAGAATAAAAATTAAGTTTATGTGATGTCCGTAACTCAAGTGCATGTTACTATTAATATTTCAGAATCAGATCAATGTGTGTGATGTTGTAAGATATTTATATTTTTATTTTGTAAATAATTTAAGTTGTATTGCTGTAAACGTCTAAAAGTGAGCAATGAAATATTTTTATTATAGCCAAGTTGCTGGCGCAGGTCATTAAAATAAATAATTTGTCACAGAATGGTGATTTTTTTGTAAGTAAACTTTTCTAGAAGTATAAATATAAAATTAAACAAAAAGATTAAATAATAAGTTCTAATATATACCGCGACTACGGTCCTTGGAAACAAGAAAAGCACCAATATCTTCGCGAATTCATAATGAATGACCAACAGTCCCCTTTTTGATCGGACTCAGTTTAGTTTGTCAGCGACACGAAAGAAGGAGTAGGTTCGTGTACATACTAGCACTTGCAATTCTTTCATTAAAACTTACATAAAAGAATAATATTACCTATCACAAAAACTTCACAATTTCAAACCTACACTGCTCACATGTGGTAAAAATGTATACCAACAGTACAGAATTTTGTGAGTTGATTGCGAGAACGCTCTCTCTCGGTTTCATGAATACTGGAAACCAATCTTTGCTGGAAATATTAAACTTGATTGACTACCCCGCTACACAAAACTTATTAATTCAGTTTTATTAGAGAAACTTGAATTGAATAACTGCCCCTGTGGTCTAGTTGTACACACCACCGGTATAAGATCCAGAGGTCCCGGGTTCGATTCCCAGTGGGAGTTAGTAGATAGATTAGTTAGTACATATTGTATTCACTTTGTCAAAGATTTGGCTTAGTGCCACCACGTTGTGGATAATGCAATTTAATAGCGCAAAAAGCGAATACCCAATCCCTATCGCTTCATCAGAAATACAGAAAATAGTGAAAACATTGTTACGTTAAAATCTTGTTATTTCAAAACTTGAGTGGAACAGCATTTCGCGCTCATTTCCAGTAATACGACTTCAGTCCTTTTAAAAATAGTATTTCAGCTGTACTTCGCTGCCGAAGCGTAAGAAGCCACTTCTGCAGTACCTAAAGACGATTCGTACTGCTCTTTGCTGTGAACAACGTCGAAATACACTTTAAAAAATAGCAAATGACGTAAAGTCGCAGTAAGAAGAGCTTTACGCTGTTACACGTAGTAAGGGAACTGTTAAATTCACTCCGTTCTTTTTAAACTCAATGTAAGCGCCACGAGACACGGAAGCAGAGCATAATTCTTTGCAATGTACCGCACATAGCGCAAACAATGTTATGTGTTTTTTAAATGTACCTACTACAAAATAGCCACTTCGCACGTGAGGCAAGCCTTATCAAGGCTAAATTTTTACACTTATCGAAAGAAAATGGATAATATATTTTCGTTTTACTGAAATAAAAGACTAACGTCACAGAATAACTATCGTAGCGGTCTTTTATTAGTTTCACCTGTAACTAATTCACAAAGTAAGAAAATCTGGGAATTAAATTTTAACCGAAAATTTGCAAGTTTAAAGGAAGTACCTAGATTAGGTTTCGGTAGTAAGTTCAATACATATTTGACAGCAGCACTTTGACAGCTTTGAAGGACGGTATAGTTTCCTATTCGATTACCTGAAAACTGTACTAGATTTGTCGCTAGCACGTGCCTCGTATCCATGCTTCATCATTTCCACTTTCTATTTTAAACTTCGGCGCTTTGCATTCATGGAGTATTGGCAAAATCTAAATTGGCTTGGTGAATTAATGTTCTAGAACTAAAGTTATTTTTATTATTTTGCAGCCTTTCAAAAAGTGTTTGATACGGTTGTTGGATTAATCATCATCAACCGCTTTGGACTTTACTAAGTGTTTTTTTTTATTAATTCTATTTTAATTAAAATAATTAGACATTTCAATAATATTTTATTAAACACTCATATTGGTTATAAATCTCATTATTACTTACCTACAGATTTGATCACATAAAATATCGTTGATATTTTAATTTCGCAGTAAGCTTAAAACATTTCTGCTGCTGAGCTATAACAGACCGTTGCAATAAAATAATATGAAGAGCTACAGCAATGATGCATTGCTCGCGAATATATTACGAAATTCAACATGCCCATTATTCGAGCTGGCTGCGTGAAAGATGGGGTTGGAAAGTACAACAAGACGAATGAGAATCAAACCTACTATCTATACTAATATTAATAAGAGCTAATATTTAACTTTTTGGTTGTTGGTTTGTAATGGATAAACTCAAAAATCAGTAGAGCTATTTTGAAAATTCTTTCACCAGTAGAAAGCTACATTACTCCTCAGTGACATAGGCTACACTAAATCTTGACATTCCCATGGGAACGGCTATTACGCGGGTAAGTCCAAAATAGTCTAATATATTAATATGACTGACGGAGTATTACCATGTAAAATATAACAATCGTGTAGTTAGAAAGGTTAAGCTGGGCTGGACGACCGACCGTTGAGAGTCCGGTGGGTCGTCCAAGGTACCGCTAAAGGGACGAAGTGCAGAAGGACTTGTCTGAGCTGTGCGTGGCTGACTGGCAACAAACAGCAGAAGTGGCGTCTTTGCGTGTCGGAGGCCAAGATATAATTTGGGTCGCTGCGCCGTGGAAAGTAAGTTATAACGTTTAACCGCCTCTGTGGTCTAGTGGTTCATACCACCGATTTCAGACCCAGAGGTCCCGGGTTCGATTCCCAGTGGGGGTACATATTGTATTCGGTTTGGTTGGTGGTAGGATTTGTTCTTAGTCCGCCTGGCTAGCTACCACCATCTTATCTTAGTCTGACGCCATAACAATGATGTTTTCAGCATTATTGTGTTCCGGCAGTTAGACAAGATAGCCAGTCCCTCAGTTACTGAGGATTACGGGAGTAGTGCGCTTCCACCTTCAGCCTTATCACCACTTATCATCAGGTGTGATGAAGGCTAAGTGCTACCCCGTTGTGAATGAATAAAATAAAAAAATGACGGGCCCGTGGACGCAGTGGTATTGATCATACCTTCTGGCTTACATGAGTCGTGGGTTCGATCCCCACTACCTCACCTGGAATAATTATTTACTTGATGAGCTATATAAACATATTAGGTCTTTATCTATGTAATTGCCGTTTTCTATGGGGATATTGTAGGAAAGGAATTATCATACAAGGATATTTGGAGATTTCTTGGACATGTGAGCTCTGAATTCAACGAAACTTTAGAGATATGTCCAGACAACATTTAACTAACTATTGGCTATAAACTCATTTAAAAAACTGCCTTAGATTTAAAAAAATCTGTTTGAAGCAGTCGATTTGACGACAACCAAAGAGGGGTTCTTTGAAGCATTTATAAAAGTTTTTCTTTTTTGAGACGTCTAAGGCTACGACATACTCTATTTTCAAAACTGACTATTACTGTTGATATATTGATAATAATTAAAAAATTAGAAATCAATGAAAATGTGAGAAAAAAACGGCAATGTCATAGCTTATATTACATATATACCTTTTATATAGGTATATATGTAATGACTCTATTGTTTCTGATCCGTAACACAAGTACTTATACTTAAGTTACTATTATTTCAAAATTGTGTGAGGTTGTGAAATATTTATTAGTTCGCAAATAGCAAATACTATTTGAACGACAAACGGAAACCATAGTTGTCGTGCACTTCGCATATAAAGCTAGGTGGCAGACTGATTGCCGCGGAAACACGAGAAGACCTCGTTATAGTGGTATTATCGATTACAATGCAGAATGCTCGCACGCTATATACGAGTACAGAGGCACAGTGCCTTGTGTGTTAAGTGACGATACCAGACTTTGTACAATACTAGAATTCTATTCAAGTTGATATGAGAGAGAAAATCTTTATAGAGAACTAGCGGACGCCCGCGTGGTTTCCGTTCCCGTGGGAATATCCAGATGAAAAGTATTCTTAATTTTAATCCCGGTTATCTACTATCTGTGTGTCAAATTTCAACCAAATCCGTTAAGTAGTTTTTGCGTGAAAGAGTAACTAACATCGATACATTCATACTCACAAACTTTCGCATTTTTAACGTTAATAGGATGTATGAACTAGTTAGAACATTGGACTAGTTCGCCTTAACCTGAAAATCAACGGTTGGCAACTAATGTTTAAGTCCTTTTGAGTGCCTCTGTTTAAACTTTAGACTTTGTGTCTCCTGTATTTAGACAAAGATAGTAGATTTTTTGCAACACTGAAGTTCTATAGGTTGCTTATTTAATTATCAAAGTGAAACTTAAAGGACTAATAAAATATGTGCTAACCTAACGTCACAAAAAAACTGCCCTTTATTAAATAGTAACAGTACGTTTGCTGATATTTAGGACAGCTTATATTTAACTTGCCGGAACTGTTTACACAGCCTGATTAAAAGAGTCGAGAGACTGTCTAGACATTTGATTCTATCCTATACTTCGGAATCCTTTTGCAAATAATTCGTTTTAAAACGTCAAAACTGGGCAAGTGTCAGAGTCAACAAGTTTGATTGGAATTCGACTATTATGAAATTTTAAGTTTTAAAATGAACTTATTATGGTTGGTCACGATTACACAGTACCAACAGTACAGACAGTACCAAATATTTTGCAGAATCATACTTCGATCAACAATAAAACCTAAGGAATCATAACATGTTTATTTTGCCAAGTCTTCACATAAAGTACTTTTGAAATACTTAGCAGAAATGCTACTCACAACGATGGCTCTACCAATTTTTAACATCCACACTTATATTATACTTATATATGTGAAGTAATTATAACGTCGTTTAGTCCTCATGGGCGAAACCGCAGGCGGAAAGCTAGTTAAATGATTAGTAAGTAGCTATTTTACATTATATAGTTTGAATAACAAAACCCCAGTACCAAATTCTAAATATTCCACACGCTACAACAATATGCATGTACAACATAAAGCCTCCATGTAAGCGTATTAAATTATAGCAGGTCCTATTTAAGGCTCTAGAGAATGCACCTTGGGGTTCCTCAGGGATTTAACCTGGGTCACAATGGTTTCTAGTTTCAGAATTCAACTCTACTCTCTTGGTAATAGCGTTGAGAGAATTTTGACTCTTTAAAGTAGGTTAAATTGCATGGTATTTAGTTACTCTTAAAAAACTTTATTATCATCTTCTTTTTTAAGGATTCTGCCTTTTCTGTCAAACATAATTGGCTAACTGTTTATACTTGTTGCGGTTGTGATATCATTAATTAATGTAATTAAACATAGTTGGTTTTACGTGGCAGTATAATATTTAATTAAGAATACCTTCAAAAACATAAGATCACTTGATCTCTTTAACACTAGCGAGGCGTCTTCGATTAGGTGTATTGTAAGCCGCTTATTTTTCGGTGATAGTTGCTAAATACAAGTGTGACGTTTATGTAATGCTATTTTATTAAATTATTTATGTATGCATACAATAGTTAGGCTAGGCAATTACTAGCTAACTTCCTATTTCATTTTTTACTGTGTCTTATTTGTGAAGACCTGTAAATAGCTTTATGTTTTAATTTAAGCTTTTTAATGTACTAGTGCCCGAATACTCGTACGCTACTTATCTTTGGGAGCGTCTCACACATCGCCCTGTCACTTTAAATGTCAAACGTATAAAAGAGATGGCATGATGTTTGAGACGCTCCCAAAGATGATTTGCGTACGAGAATTCGGGCGTAAGTTACGTAGTTTTTCTTCTAGTAAATAAAATTAAAAATACGTGTAGTTGAATAAAGTTACAATTAATAAGCTGAAATTTTCTGAGCAAACCATGTTTTAGGCAAACCATACGTTGTTGAAAATATTGAAAATGAAGTATTAGAAAAAATCGACCCGCCGCACTTCGGGCCTAGAGTGAGACGGGTCGATTTTTTAAAATACTTAGATTTCTATATTTTCAGTAATAAAAAAAACTGCATCGTCAATAAGATAAAATTAATTTTATGATGAACGTACCCTAAGCACAAAAAACTAAAGTTTTAATAATGGTTATTTATCGTGATAGTAAAATTTTGTAAGAAAACCAAAGCAGAGCCAAACCAAAGCTTTCGGTCGTTTAAGGAACTAAAATTCTAAAGATATATGACAGCAGCACTTTGACAGTGAATAATAATAGGGTATTTGACTGAAATTTTTTTATTGACTTAAAATGTTCATCTAATTAGTAGCAACACAACATAGTTATTTATTTTCAAATATCTTGCATATTTTCAGCGATATAGAGCATCAAACTTTCTAATTAGGCAAGGAGAGCGCTATAGAAACATGACGTCACATTTCTATAGCGCCATACTCTCGCCATAGTAAATTTCGTTTTAGAAAGAGATAGCTAGAGTCACAATTAAGTAGCTCATAATTCGCTTGTTATAATACAGATTAAATTTCTTTTTTCACATTTGTTATTCAATAATATTATATTTCTGAATGTCATAATTAAATATCTACATTTCAACAACAGTCAAATACCTAATTGTGACGTCACAATATGGAGCGTTTTTGGGCGACTATCTAATTCGAGTGTATTTCAAATTGTGATATCTCAGGGAATTTTAATGCTAGCGAAATAATTTTTTTATTAATGTTTCTATTTTTAAGGGGTGAATTTTATATTTTATGTAATTATTCAAAGAATTACAAAAAAATAAAAATCTGCACGCCTATTCAACAAATAATGTGAAATTTGAAAGCTTTTAAACTTAAATCGACATTATCGTCAACGAATGTCTTATTTGCATATTCATGGCACAACCCCTCATTAAAAGACAGCCGAGGGAAGGTCGTTAAATCCGGCAAAAAGTAACACCGTTATTTAGATTTTTTTTATTTCCTTTATATGTGGATACATGTTTTTTCAGGGTCCCGCAAGGGTTAAGAGGTAGGGTCTTCATAATTTTCGTTTGATAGCACAAATCTTTTTCACGGTATTTTGGTCGAGTTTAAAAAGTAGGTACAGAGTTGAGTTTATGAGTTTTTAATGTAAAACGAATATGGTAGGTATCTGTGCAGATACTTTGGCATTTAATATCTGTTAGAAATTGATTTTGCTTATAAACTTTAAGCCATTGTGTATTTCACATTTTTATGCCTAGATGCTTATTACAAAATATTAAAAAGAACATAATTCAGTTTCAGGAAGAATTATTGCAAACTGGTGCAAATTTCGCCGTCACTTCACATTCACTTCCCAATGAATTTGTCTCGTATTATAAAACCGACACAGACAAAAAATTCAAAAAATATTTAATGTAATTTTTTGGCAAACAGTATCGGAAAAAATCTGTAGGTACTTACTTACATTAAATAATTTTTAGAAATTTTTGTCTGTGTCGGTTATATGTATATCTAGTTTTATATAATACGAGACAAGTTGCTTATTAATCATTTAAAATACTAGCATTGAGAATGCATAAATTCACAAATATTAACCGATTTACGCGAATCTCTTGTTACCTCGCGTACGTTCAATAATTGATATCACAAACGGGTGTAACTGATACAAATTACCATAATATGATATGCAAACATGTTTGCATTCGTAAGCCGCTGTTTTGTATCCAGATAGCAAGGTATGAGCGTGATTGATGTTCACCCTTGTCCAAAAACACGTCACTCCACCCCCTTTTTAATATAATTAGCAGTCCCAACTTTTGTTTATGCCATCCACATAGGTACAGTCATCTCACGGGAAAGTTGAGCCATTTGCTAACGTTCTCAATTTAGCCGTGTAATGCAAATCGGGCGTACTTCGGACGCAAGGCTGATACACGTTTGCACTACACGGCTAAATTAATAATGTTGGCAAGTGGCTAAACTTTCCCTGTAGGTGAGTGTACGTAACGTGTCTCTAAATGTACGCTGACATTTCATACAGCCGTAATAAATGTGAGACCGTTAAAAAAATCATACGTGAAAAGGGTTGAGCGCATTCAGAAATGTATGTCAATGGGTGAGCCCGGTCATTGTGAGTAAGATGAGATTAGGAATAAAGAGTTCGGCAGAGATGAATGTAGGGTATGTTGGGTACTACAAATTGTATTGTACTTTGTCAAAATAGTAAGTGTAAAAACGATGTATTTTTTTGTTTAATTTGTTAATACCGATGATTTAAAACAGATTTACAATTGAGTATGTAAATATTGTTAAACTATGCGAGGGTAATCCGTAAAAGTTGATTTATTTTATTACCAATAAGCCTAAAAATTTAAATTACGCTCAGATCCTCCTTCATCATTTGAGCAGTCAAGGAATGCATTGCCCTATCGGCGGCGTTTTCGATACACTACGCAAACCTCTTCAAGGTACAAGTATATTTTGACTTCTTCTGGGTAAACTCGCTCCATCTTAGTAAGTAAGTACAGTAATATTTATTTCCATAAAACACGGTACATTTCAGTTCTTAAATTTTTCTACTACGTAAATGCGTGTTTTACCGACATATCGATAAGCAAACGTACAATCTCGACATGCTCTAAAATAAAATATAACTGGAACATTTCTCCATAAATAAAATCAATTTAAAAAAACCTAGCTACCGACTACATACAAGAAAACAACACAAATAATAATCTTTCACCATGTCAATAGAACTCCATCATTGCCCTTGGCCCAGATAAAGAAAGTAACCCCATTTAATATTAACAATAAATTAAGCCTGCGAAATATAGATACAAACATAAACGTATAGGTATACGTATTAATATCAACTGAAATTTCAAACCCTGCTGTACGAAACCAAATGCACCCTCATCTCAAAATATGTCAGTGCCCAAGTTCCCAATGACTTAATATAATGTATATCTCATGTACTGGTTTAATAAATCATGAAAAGCCAAGTAAAATTTTAAAATTATATTCTAGTTATGTTCAAATTCGTATACGGTATGTTTTGGGTGGCTGCCTACATATTTGTCAACCTATTTTTGTGGTGGACGCAATTGCTGACAATTCTAGACCTTTTATTTATTGACTTTTGACAATGTGGTTGAAACGGCTTTAAAGGAAGGGGAGACAATGTTTCACAAATGTATGGAACTGCGAAAACAGCAAATAAATACGAAAAAAAAAATAACCGTAAATATAGAGGTCGAAACAAAATGCATTCGGCGAAATGTTTTTTTTCTAAATATCATTGATTTTGCTGCTATTAAATACGGTAAAATAAATTTATAAAGAAAACATCATTTCAGATTCCTATAAGTACACAATATCAGTAGGTAACTTTTGTACGCCGAAATCAAAATAAAGACTGTCTGTAAGAAAGTAGGTAAACATAATTATTTTGAGAGACTGTCTTTTAACAATCAATACCTAAAATAAACAATAATGTTCGCCATAAAACGAAACGTTACAACTTAATATATTTGCAATATAACTAACATCCATTCGCCATAAATACAGTTTCACATAAAAACGTATTCGACATAATTTCGGCAATAGTTTCGCTACCCGCATACCTCCGGAAACATAACATGATATAAATTCCAAACCAATACCCAACTGTCTATTAGACGCTACAACATTACGCGAACATCATTCCGTGCGTTTGTTTGCCTTTGTATACATGTATGTATATATAATAACTACTTATATGAGGCTTTAAGGCTCTTTCGCGACAACGTGTTAGGCGATTCTCACACTGCGCCGCATTGCAGCGTGAAGTGTGGTTGCGGTTTGTCCTCCGTAAAGTGTGAAGGCTGCAAATTACGCGAGGTAGGTAATTTGTAACTAAACCTTCCCTCAAAGGCTGTCATATATGATCACAATAACGATTACGATAGGTAACGATATATAGGTAGGTAGGTAACGATTATTGATCACGCACAATTGTGATGACCACATCTACTGTGTTCCACAGTTTATTGAAACGAAGGTTTCTCATGCAAAATTAAGTAAATTAAGCTAATCCTACCTTACTAGAAAATAGTGTCCGTAATCCAGGGGGGCTGAACGTTGTCTCGCCGGCGCGCGCCTGACGAAACGATCTCCACACAACCCCCGATGGGATACTCTTACAGCTAACACTCTTATACTACACAATGCCCTAATAGGCAGCTAAAACTTCCCGGCGCTTTTCAAAGCGAACACACACGGGTCACAAGTCCGTACCCGGACCGGGCGCTCCTCACGGCTGCTTACGGCCAACTGGTCGCGATGTCGCGCGGGCGGCGGTTGGCGCCGACCCCACGAATGAACGTGAATGAATGAATCACGCGCGGCGTGAACATCCCCCCGTCCCGGACAGTAGCAAACTGTCCGCCAACTCAATCTAAGGGCAGGCGAGAGAGGGTAGCGATCGCTCGCTTCAAAACAGAGTCCCCCACCAGGACCTCGGCAAACCTGGGCACACCATCCAACCCCGGATGAAGCTGAACAATGCGTCCTAAACGCCAGCGGAGGGGCGGCAGGTTTGGATCCTTTACCAACACGAGGTCTCCGGTCTTGGGTGGGGTCGTCCTATCCGACCACTTAACGCGTTGCTGCAAAATGTGCAAATACTCCAGATGCCAACGGCGCCAAAAACTCTGCGTAAGCTGCTGGAGCAATTCAAATCGCGAGAGCCGTCCGGAGGGCACTTCGGAATAAGGATATTCCGGCAAGGCGTTAAGCGGTCTGCCAATCAAAAAATGGCCCGGCGTAAGGGCCTCTAAATCATTCGCGTCCGAAGACAACGGACACAACGGACGCGAGTTGAGGACCGCCTCAACCTTACAAAATACGGTCGCGAGTTCCTCAAACGTGAGGACCGTCTCCCCAATAACGCGACGAAGGTGAGTTTTAGCGGCCTTTACAGTTGCTTCAAAAATCCCTCCCCAGTGGGGGCAGGATGGCGGGGAGTACTGCCATCGTACCCCTCTGCGAGAGAGTGTGGATCCGATCTCAAAATTATTCCTATCCAAAAATTCACAAACTTCCTTTAAATACCTATCGGTGCCCTTGAAATTGGTTCCACAATCGGACCTTATTAACGACGGCATTCCGCGGCGAGACACAAAACGATTCAACGTGGCTACAAAGGCTTCTGTGGTGAGGGCACTAACCACCTCCAGGTGGACCGCTTTAGTGGCCAAACAAACAAATACACACAAGTAAGCCTTTTCCGTTCTAGCATTACGAAGCCGCGATGTCTTAACGGTAAATGGCCCCGCAAAATCCGTTCCAACTCCTGAGAAGGGCATCGATTCGTTCACTCGATCGGCAGGCAAATCACCCATCTGGGGCTGCATCGTATCGGCGCGCAAACGATAACACGGGAGACAACGAAAAATAACGGATCGGATTATTCTCCGCGCTGACAAAATCCAGAACTCTCGTTGGAGGAGCGCGGTCAAGGCATTACAACCGGCATGAGCATTCTTTACATGTCGGTCTGTAATCAACAGTCTAACTAACGGTCCATCCTTGGGGAGCAACAAAGGGTGGCGTGATCCGTACGGCAGGTTGGCATGTCTGAGCCTACCTCCGACACGCAGCAATCCGGTACTGTCCAAGAAGGGATTCAACCGCACCAAGGGTCCCTTCAACTTGGACTTACTTGAGCGCAGGGCTTTCAGCTCCGGTTCAAACTCTCGCTGTTGCGTCACTCGCAACCAATGCAACAGAGCGTCTTGCCGCTCTTGTGGGGCGAGGACCGGAGACAACGATTTCTCCTGAGGCTGGCGACAATTTCGCACAAAGCGCCTCATCCAAGCAGTCACGCCGAGCAACTTATCAAGAGAACTGTAGCGGTCTAACAAAAACTCCATCTGCGGAGCCGCCACCGTCTCCACGGCGTGAACACGCATGCCTAGGTCTGGGACTCTGGCCACAGCCGGGGTGGCAGGCCATGAGCGCTCAGGCCGTAACAACCATGATGGACTCCACCATAGGTGGTGGTCCACTAACTCAGGCGCCTCGCAGCCGCGGGAGGCACAATCTGCGGGGTTCAATTCGCCCGGTACGTGGCGCCAAATCATAGGGGCCTTTGAAGTCTGAATTTGTGAGACCCGGTTGGCCACAAAAACCTCAAGGGTGTGGACTGAACTCTTCAGCCAACAAAGGACGACCTGGCTGTCAGACCACGCAAATATCGACTCCAAGTCGACACCGTTTCCCAAGGTGTCGGCAACATGATTGAGTAGCCGTACTAAGAGAGTGGCGCCGGACAACTCCAACTTCGGAATGGTTAGCCTAGTCCGAAGGGGGGCGACCTTACTCTTGGCCGTAACTAAGTGTACGGCGACAACGCCTGCTGCATCCACCGTTCGGATGTAAACGGCTGCCGCGTATCCGCTTTCGGACGCGTCACAAAAGCCGTGCAGGGAGGCTTTAAACTTTCCCGAAGGCAGCATTTGCCTCGGTATACAAACCCGATTGACGTCGGGTAGGGATGACACGAACCTCACCCACTCTCGTAGGAGGCTACCAGAGAGGGGCTCATCCCATGACAATTCCGCAGCCCAGAGCTCCTGTAGGAAGCACTTCATCGAAAACACTACAGGGCTGAGCCAACCGTTCGGATCAAAGGTACGGGCTACAGTGGACAGCACCGTGCGTTTAGTCCAGACCTTTGGGTCTGGCAGTTCCAGTCTATATGTGAACAAATCCGGGACTGGTCGATACTGGACTCCCAAAACAGACAGCATGTCTGGAGTCTCCGGATTTTCAAAGAGGAGCGGCTCTTGCTGGTGGTCCTTAGGCAAATCTGCCAATAGGTCCGGTGAGTTAGACAGCCACTTCCGCAACTCATAGCCACCAGCCCTCAAGAGCGCAATCAGCTCATCACGTAAGACGAGAGCCTCATCTAAGCTCGAGGCCCCCGTGCAGATATCATCGACAAATAAGGCCCCCCCCTCAATAAGAGCAGATGCCCGGGGATAGCGTAGCCGTTCGCGCTCTGCGAGCTCCAAAAGCGAACGGATCGCCACAAAGGGGCTCGACCGCAAACCATAAGTGTTGGTGTTCAGCTCGTAAGCCAACATCGGATCCTGGGGATCCTCACGCCAAAGGATGAGCTGGTATCGTCTATCCTCCGGGTGAATCACGGTCTGTCTGAACATCATGCGGATATCGGCCACAAAGACGACAGCGTGCCGGCGGAAGTTGGTCAAAACATCACAGACATCGTGATGCAACTTCGGCCCCGCATGCAGACACTGATTCAACGACACTCCGGTTGACGTGGGCGCTGAACCATCAAAGACCACGCGGATCTTCCCATTGGAAGTCTTCAAAACAGCGTGGTGTGGCAGGAAGTAATGTTCCACATTACGCCAGTCCAACTGCGAGATGGACATGTGCCCAAGGTCCAAATACTCCCGCATGAAGTCTATATACTTCTCCTTGAATGCGGGATCCCTGGCCATCCTACGCTCCATGGACAACAATCTCTTCTCGGCCATCGGTCGGGAGCTCCCTAAAGGAGGGCGAGCCGCCAAGAAGGGCAAGCGGGTAATCAAGCGACCCGAGAGGAGGCGCCCAGTGTTGTTTTGGTAGAACAATTCGCACTCCTCGGCTAACGGATCCAACCGCTTGGCAGTGGGGGGTTCCTCCACCTCCCAAAACTTTTGGAGAACGTCGGACAAAGTAGAACCGACAATGGTCTGGCGGTCTACCGACGGGGTCTCTGGTGTCTGTGGTACCTTTCCCATCACCACATGACCCAGCGACGAGGACAAGGCGACAAGATCGGCTGTCTGCAAAACTCGCTTGCTTCCACACAGTACACGACCGAGGACATCCGCACCAATCAACAAGTGTATTGGGCCCGGTCGGTGGAAGGAAGGATCAGCCAAAGCCAGTCCAGACGTCAGCTCAATCGTGGATGGCGGCACTCGCACTTGCGGGAGTGGTCCAACCACCTTATCAAATACTATCGCCGAAGCACCGATCTTCGGCCTTGGCGTGAAGTGGGGGGAGAAGGAGAACTCAACTCGACCACTCGGATCAGGGATCCGCGAGTCTCCCACCCCCCGTACCGCTTCGTGATGCGGCACAAGCAAAAGACCCAGCTGTCGGACAAGCCACCTGGACATTATGCACCCCTGGGCACCTGAGTCCAAAAGGGCACGCACCGTGACAACATTGCCCTTAGGTCCCCAAACATTCACGGAGGCTGTTGGCAACAGCACAAGCTCCGGAGGGGTGGTTGGGTCCGACAGGGGCGCCATTAAAAATTTTGGGGGGGTACTTGTCCCCCTCGCGCCTGAGTCGGCGCGCCAAATGTGGGACGCTCGTACCGGGCGAGCGGGTCCCAATCGGGTACATACTGGCCCCGACCAACAGCACTCCTAGGTGCAGGGTAATACCCGTGTGGGGCGTGCCTCGGTACATAGTACCCCAATCGAGGCCTCTCCATTAGGGGGGGGGAGTAGCAAATAGGGCCCGTGCCCATCGCCACCGTGGCGTACTCTTGTGGTACCCCCCTACCCCCGCCCGTGGCGGGGGCGTCTCTCCTATAGTTCCCCCTCTCCGGGGGGGACTGAACGGGGGGGCTAAGCCCCGCCGGATCTCTAGGGGACCGGTTCCGGGCTGCCGGGCCCCCGCCCGTGCGCGAGGAATTCGAACCCCGGTCGCTCCCGGCGTCCTTGCGGTCCAAACAAAGGAGGGGGTGATGCCTCCCTCCGCAAAGACGACAATCCTCGGTCTGGGGACACGCCGACTGCATGTGTCCCCCCAAACACCTATAGCACCATTGGCGCTGTTTCGCAACGGCCCTCCGTCCCTCTGGGCGGAGGCCTCTAAATTTGGCACATTCGTGCACCACATGCCTATCTCCCCTGCAATACCTGCACCGCTCACTCGGTGCGGGGGGAGGGGACTGCTGGAAGGCAGCATAGCGATTGGTCGGGCGACGGGGCTGTTCCCTCGCCGCCACCATACGACCAACACCTGGAACCGGGGCGGGCTCCAGGTGGTCCGTCACCCTACATTCGTCCTCCAAAAAACGAAGGAGGTCCGCGAAGGGCGGGAGATACGAGGCGCTGTCGCCTCCGTACCTCTGCTCGAAACGCCCCTTCATTTCAGCGGGCAATTTGGCGAGGACTATGTGCAGCAGTATAAAGGACCACTGATCCACCGGCAGGTCCAATCGCCTTAGGGAGTTGACCGCTGACAGTAGCGGGTTCAGCAACTCCCTCCGTAACAGGTGTACCCGCGTGATTCGCGGGAGGGCCAAAATCGTGGCCACGTGGGTGTCCGCCAGTAACCGGACATTCTGGTACCTGCTAACCAGAAGCTGGCGAGCCACCTGGTAGTTGTCGTCGCTGATGAGCAGGTGCTGGATTACCGAGCTGGCCTCTCCTCGCAGGGAGGAGCGCAAATAGGCCAACTTCTCACTAGGGGATAAGTCCCGTCGTGAATCCACCAAACTGTCAAACAAATTAATGAAGCCCATCCAGGCTGACAGATCCCCATTAAAAGTGGGAATCTCCAATGTAGGCAATCGGCCTAGCAACGCCGTCGGGGTAGGTTTGACCTCCCCGCTCAAAACCGGCTCCCCCTTCCGAACAGCCAGGGCCCTCTCAGCCGCCTCCGTGAACTGGTCAGCCAGCTCATAGGCCTGGGCTACATCCTGCTCCAGCTGTTCCGACACGGCATCATCAGCTGGGGGGTTCTCTAAATAATACGCGCGACACTCCATGGCGTGGCGCTCCAGGTCTTGCAGCCGAGCTGCCAGCCCGCCATACCGAGCTAGCAACGCGCCTACCCGGTCGGCTCGGTCTATTAATGTGACCGCACAAGCAAGCCAACGCAAAGCTCCTTGGATGCCAGCCCTGGATACGGCGGTCGGGTTCGTAGGAGCCATTTATAATCCGTTTAATAAACAAAGCAAACAAAGAAATATAAAAGTGGCAAACATCAACAAAAAAAAAAAAAAACAATAGAAATAGGTCGCGTCACGATAATATAAAACACAATTAAAATTCGTATAAAATACTACTAATAATTAAAACTAGTTCCACTTTTTTAACTAGGCAAGCGGACTCGGAACAAACACTAGTATGTGGTACTAATAAACAACACTTTCGAACGAAACTATTCGTCAAATAAATCCGGACACACAAAAAAAATATACACATCTAGGCGAGTAAACTCGTATCAAATCACTAGTATGTGGTACTAATAAACACACTTTCGAACGAAACTATTCGTCAAATAAATCCGGACACACAAAAAAAATATACACATCTAGGCGAGTAAACTCGTATCAAATCACTAGTATGTGACAACAATTATATAAGTGTCTATCTATTATCGGATCCACCAAGTGAGAAACATTCGCTTCGAGAATTTACTAGAACAATTTCATAGTACCTACTTCAAATCGTCTCGGGATCTTCAAATACCCTCGAGATTTCAACAAAAAAAAAAAAATTTTTAGGTACGCTTTTTAGGTACGCTTTTTATTTTTACTATGAAATTTTATGTAGTTAATTTTAATATGAAAATTAATTATATCAACTACGCTCTGCTACCAAAAATATGATCACGCACAATTGTGATGACCACATCTACTGTGTTCCACAGTTTATTGAAACGAAGGTTTCTCATGCAAAATTAAGTAAATTAAGCTAATCCTACCTTACTAGAAAATAGTGTCCGTAATCCAGGGGGGCTGAACGTTGTCTCGCCGGCGCGCGCCTGACGAAACGATCTCCACACAACCCCCGATGGGATACTCTTACAGCTAACACTCTTATACTACACAATGCCCTAATAGGCAGCTAAAACTTCCCGGCGCTTTTCAAAGCGAACACACACGGGTCACAAGTCCGTACCCGGACCGGGCGCTCCTCACGGCTGCTTACGGCCAACTGGTCGCGATGTCGCGCGGGCGGCGGTTGGCGCCGACCCCACGAATGAACGTGAATGAATGAATCACGCGCGGCGTGAACAATTATGATAACGATAGTTTTTCCTGCTACAGGTATAGTAGCTGTAACATGAAAACTGTCGTTATGGTAATCGTGATAGTAAACTGTAGGTACTATCCGTCAAATAATATTTTCGAATTTTAGTTCCTTTTACGACCGAAAAAGCGCTGTTCAGTAGCCCTAGCACGATTTTTTTTTCGGTGAGGTATTATCTCACCCGAATTCAACTGGCCCGCATTTTTGTTTTTATTTTTATAGACCATAGTTCTAACCTAACCTAACGATTTTTTTTGTAATCAATTTAAAAGACAAATTACTATAAACTTTAATTCATTTGGTTAGGTTAGGTTAGAACTGTGATCTATAAAAATAAAATAAAAAATGCGGGCCAGTTGAATTCGGGCGAGATAATACCTGAACCCGAAAATTTGTCGTTATGGTAACCGTTATCCTGATCGTAATATTTTGTATGAAAATCACAACAGCGCCTCTTTTGGTCGTGTAAAATAATACTTTGTTGACAGCAGCACTTGGTCCACTAGCGCCGCCAATTCATTTATTTTTATAACTCGTAAACCAAGTAAATATTAAAAACAGGAAAAAACCATGCCCTCTTATATTGTCTCTTATATTTTTTAATAACTCTTTATTTTTTTCATTCTTTGTTCCACTTTTGAAATCCATTTAAACCAAAAGTGCCCATTATAAGCACTTAAAGTTAAAAGAAGAAACAAGTGACGACTGGCGAGTTCATTTATAATGTATGAAAACTACACGAAATAGGTCGGTCGCAGCGTTTTTTGCTTGTGGTGGGTGGCCCGTGTGTGAAGAGGCTTATGAGGACATGCCTTAAGTATTAGTAATATCATTGTAACCCTCAATCAACATGCTGTCACATAATAGTCTGTTAACAAATCCCCAATTATGTACAGCTGGAATGTGAACTCCGCTTTCGTATGTTCAAGCAAACATTGCTTCAGCTTACCACATTGTGTAGTGTGTAGTACAAGTTGACTATGTTCAGTTACGTCGTCTGACAAACCGTCTCGTTAACGCACAATAGGAACACGGTAAGTCTTAACGGCGAAATACAACGTAGTTTCTCTTCTAGTTTGTATTTTAAAGCTAGAATTGTAGCATAATAATTTTTTTATTTAAGATACAGTACCTACATAATGTTTTAGTATACATGATTATGTAAAGAATAGTATACAACAAAAACGAATAATAAACCAAAATATATTGAAAATACTAGACAACTACCTTTCACTGTCCTGGCTAATGCTCTAACCATTAAAGCTACGTAGTCCTTTAAAACGACTTTAGTAGCTTAGTGGTTAGAGCATTCACCCGGAAAAGTAAAAGGTCGTGGGTTCAAGTCCCATCGGAGCTAGTTGTGAGACTGGTAGTTTTTTTGTAATACGTACTTTTTAATAATAAACAATTGCATTGTGAATTCAGAATAGTCAAAATAATCTGATACCAAAATATATTTAAACAAAATTAAAGCAAACAAGATGGTAGAACATTTTGTCAGAAACAGACGGGACAAAATCTTTTACCATCCTTTGTTGTTCAAATATTCTAAAATAACTACTAAAATATTGAAAGTACCTACCAGTATTCTTTCGGATCAAAGATAAAATAAAATAAAAAGGGAGCTGGCCTACCTAACGATATCGGGAAGGCGGAAGTTCATAGTAGTTATTGAACCCCGAAGAAATTAAATTAAGCAGCCAAAAGGTGTGACAGCGAGTTCACAGCAATTTAGAATTTCCAACGGGAGTTCTCAGTTTTCCTACTTCTCCTTTATATTATAGGCTGGTTAATCTTCCGTGTTTCTGAATCCTGTAACGTTAACTTGACTATTTACACTACCCCTTAGTCAAAGAATATATACACTAACGCGCCTTAGTGTAAATAGTCAAGTTGACGTTACAGGACTTCCAACATTGAGGTAAAACATCTAAAGCACTACGATACAAAGTTTTGTGGTGCCTTTTTCCGACTATAGCTTGTACAGATCTCAGATTATAATAATATTTGTGCTATAACAGTGGTATTAATATCTTGGTAGGTATAGGTTTTAAGCACAGAACATGTAAAGATTTTTTTCTCTGTGGTTTTAAGTTTTGAAGCTAACAATGTCTGGCTGTTTCGGTGTTCGTGGTTATAGTACATGGAAATCGTACCAAATAAGTGGTGTTGCCTTGCATTAAATGAGGTAGTTCTGATTTTTTTATATGGATTACATAATTGATTACTTACCTACCTCTATAACTTTAAACAGCTATGTCTCAGGAACTATCAGGTGTAAATTGACATAATTAATCTCATTTTATTGGAAATTTAATGGACTTTAATAACTAATAAAAAGCTTTTGCCATAAACCCACTACTAGGGGTACAATTTGATGAAAATAAAAAAACTGTAATACTTCCTTTTTTGTGATTTAGCAAATTTTAAAATAGCCGTATCTGAAAAACTATTTCGCCTACAAAAATTAAATTATTCTCTTTTTATTGCAAATCTAGTCTACTTTAAACAGTACATAGTAACATTTGCCGTAACTCATATCCTTGGTGGTAAAAATTGACAAAAACTGAAAAAAAAAAACTGAAAATTTATTGGACTTTTAAATATTTAACAATGATCCGAAGGGCTTTCGAGGTGGAAAACTTGGATTTGTCATTACTATCTCATAACTACTAACATACAAAAAAATTAGAACTACCTCATTTAACGCAAGGCAAAATGTACGATTTCCATGGACTATTATATTCGCAGCTGTTTCTCAATTCAGGTGAATATACTCGCTAAGCTAAGTTTGTACAAAGGAAACCAATCTAGCGCCGAATGCTAGCTCCATGATTTGAGTCTAGCTAGAATCAAACCAGATTCAATCAAACTCTATACCTTAACTTACCTATTAGAGGGAGACAATCACAGCTTGGATAAATCAGAGGTGCAACTCTCTCTTGCTGATGAAGCCTTTGTGCTGTAGCTTGAAATCTGCGCTATTACATTGTAAGATAAGATGGATGATGTGCGTTATATTTCGATTGCAACACCAAACTTGAGGCTGGAGAGCAACTATTACTTTAGATTTTTAGGGTAAATCTTGGTAAATAAAGGTTATTCGATAGTTTTTAAACCAACTTGATGAACGACTACCATTAGATATTTTTCAACATGTGCATGTTACTGTTTTATTAATTTTTAAAAGCTTGCTTTTTGTAAAATTTTATAACGCTATTGTCTCGGGAACTCCCAGACTGAAGGCTTTGATTAGGGACTATTTATGAAAGACATCCTGGGTTTATTTTTGTAGCAGAAATAAATCTAACAGAGGCTTAAATACGGATAAATGTTGAATTTGGATTTATTTACTGTAAAACTTAAGACATTTCCAAATCCCGATCTTTCTCGCCTATGCTAATTAATAAAACATTAAACGTTGACCCAAAAATTAAATATTTTAATATCCCGATGCATATTTAAGAGGTACCTACAATTACCTACTGCTGGAATTATTGCACTTTAGTCTTCAAAATAAATACCAGTAATGTATAAGTATTATAAAAAAATACTAGGAGCTTTTATAACATTTTTTCCCCAAGAAAAGCCTTAAAACTTTGTTCTAACAAATCAAAAGCAAAAACAACACTACATCGTTATTATCCTCGTACAAATGCGCGGCACATTTTACTTTGATGCCGGAAGCACATCGCGCGCGTAACTCCGCGAATGTGCGGATCAGTGCGTGACAGAGACAGACCACCGCCGTAGTTATATATGTCGTAGGTATATTCTCAAAGCCGTGATATTATAATTCCACTAGTGAAATTATAATGTCTCGTTAAATTATGAATAGACAGTACTAGACAGTATGCACACGGCTGCGAGCTCACGAATTTGCCTCGTAAAATCCTGTACTCCTCGGAAGTACTGTAGAACACGTGAGTTAGAAATTGGTTATTTCTTTTTTTTGTGAAATAATCCATAAGTTGTATTGATACAAAAAACCACGAAGTTTAAGACTCTTCGCGATCGCCTTAAATTTCTAAGTATTCCGCCATAAAATTTCTAACCCATCACGTGTTCTATATGACTTCCGAGGCTCGCAGCCTGTTGCATACTGTCTCGTACTGTCTATTCATAATTTAACGAGAAATTATAAATTCACTAGTGGAATTATAATATCACGGCTTTGACAATATACCTACGACATATACACGCGTTAGAATAGACAAGTTCGCGTCAGTTTAGCGTCGCCACACATGGGCCGCCACCCACCACTTTCCTGTAGTTTTCATACATTGTCGTCACTTGTTTTTTCTCCGTCCCCTCACACGAGCCACACGTGACGCGACAGCCACAAACGCCGCCACTTCAAGCTAGAAGCGGCTACAAAGATCTGAAGCGCGACAGAACTTGTGGCCGGTAGTAGACACTTGCGATCGGTGGCCGCTACTTCTTCTAACCCATTTGCTTGCAGTATTTTATATATTTGTGTCAGCATTAGAGCACAAAGGTTAGAGGCCGGGTGGTGGCTAGAAGAAGCGAGTGGAGCATGTGGGGACCACCGGCGTCACCGTGTGCGGCGAGTTCATATAAAACGTATGAAAACTACAAGTCAGTGGCGGCGTTTTGTGGTTGTGATAGGTGGCCCGTGTAAAAAAGGTGGCCAAAGTAACGCATCTCACAGTTTCGCGGTGGGACGGCAGTGTACTACCGGCATGAAAGTGTCGTAGTAGTACAATTCTCACTGAATATTTGACTGTCGCCTGACCAGACGGAAACAGTTTGCGTAATTGAGATACGCCTACGATGTTTGTGTGTGACGCAAATTGCGTTATCGAGATGTGAAACTGCGGTGGTTGTAAACTAAGTTTATTGTTATTGTTCTGGGGACTGTGTGCAAGTATGCTGCGTTCCGCAATGGTCACAGTGGAGTCAGAATACGTAGGTAAGCACTGAAGATAATTCTGTGTAAGGAATAGGGTTCTAAGTAATTAGAAAAGATTATCGTACCGATACCGACTGTCATCTTCTTTTACTAATATTGGAAATGCGAACATTTTTATGTTTGTTACCTAACTCAATAAAGGCTAAACGGTTGAACGGATATAACATAAATTTGGCACAGAGATATTTTATGACCTATCTGACCTACTATTCTGGAAATATATCTAATTCCGTAATGAGAACATCGTGTTGCTCACGCGGGCAAAGCCGCGAGCGGAAAGCTAGTTAAATATACTCCCCTAAATTTTAATTAGTACAAAGATTTTAGGAGATGATAGTGTCCATCAATACGAACAAATTTTACTGTGGGGCCATCCACAGAATCTCGAAAAAAAAACAGCTCATACATATCCATACATTTCAGTTGAGTCGATGTTGTACTTTGGTATGGAATAGCTGACTTTTTTTTTTGCTATTCCGTGGTTGGCTCCATAGTAAAAATTGATCTTATTGATGAAACCTATCATCCCTTAGATTTTTTGTACTAATTAAAATTTTGTGGTGTATTTTTACTGAGTATGAGCAAAGTACAGTGAATACGTATACAAATACGAAAGCTGCTGCTATTGCGAGTGTAATGGGAGCTTTTAAGGTTGAACTGTAAAGTATGTCTTAACGTCGTAGGTACTGCGTGTCGTATACTTGCACTTTAATACAAATATGAGTCACTAACGGCCATGAAAGTTATTGACAACTACTAAAAATTCTAAGTGTCTTGTGCCTTTTTGTAACATATTGGTCAGAGCATTTGCATGGGCTGGATTCCCATGGGCGCGGGTTTGTATCTCGCCTAAAAGCCACTTGCAGGGCTGGTGGTATTTCCTATCTCAATTTTTCCAATAACACATTTTAAACATATAAGTAGATCTAGAGTGACTTGTTCTCTGCTTAATATGTGATGTAACAAACAAATTCTACCCAGCATAAGTACAATGTACTTAAATACATGAACACAGGAAACGTAAGAGGTTTCTGCCATTACCAGGACCTACTTGCCAACATCCTGCCTTACGTTTGAAGCTATATGGATGAACGAAGTTAGAAACAAAGTTCCGTGGAAAATAATTATTAACTTAGGTGATTAAAAGCTCCACATAAGACGAGAATTGAGTATACAGACTCCTTCGCATTGTAAATGTATGTTTTTATGGAAAGACTTGATATTTCCTTTCTTAGCGCTGCCAAATTTCAGCTGGATCAGTCCAGTAGTTTGAGCTTAGCGTTTAAAGATCGGTCAGTCAATTTAGATTTGAGAGATGTTTAGGCGCTGCAAAAACTTAGACACTTTTTGTTTCCGAAACGGTACACCATCACAAGAAGCCGAGTCTCTGTCTGTTGAATTTTCAAAAAACATTTTCATTTAGTTAGACAACTTATTAATCATAGCGTTTACTAAAAACTTTGTAGAATTAAGTACCTTTTATGGCTTGCTACGTAATTCATCCTAATACACCTTAATCCCAATTTAATTAAAGTCCAACGAAATGTGATAGTAAGTTAAGCTCTTAAGTTATTAGCGGCTGTAAATTAATAAGATTACCTATATGTTAATCAAGTGAAAATAGGTCAGGTATCTTGTATGGCTTTGTGAAACTAGAAAAGAACGACACCTGATTTTATTTTGAATTTTCTAATGTTAATTAAAAAGGCAAAGGCGTCCTCCAATTCTCAATATTATAATTATTTAATGTTGCATACCCTTACGGAAGTACTATTAGTTATTCTGTGCCCTTACCCCGGTATTATACCTACATTGTCGCGGCAAGTATAGTTGTAGCGTTGTTCCTAATATTATATAGTATTCTTTGCCTAAAGTGTGGAGTGCGCCAGGCCTGCCGTAGAATGAAAAATCGGCCAAGTGCGAGTCGGACTCGCTCATGAAGGGTTCCGTACCCACTTAACGTACCGATTACGTACACCTAGCAAAAATACCACTGTCATTTTTTGCCAGAAAAAATAACTTTGTTTATCATAGTATTCGTATGAATGACCAAGTTATATTTGCGGTTTTTGAAAATGTGTTATATCTCAAAAACTTGTAAAGCCTACTAAGCTGTGATAGTTTTCCTTTTAACTTCGTCATATGTACTACTATCGTGAATTTTTTCACGTATCCAGAAACAACCATTTGGCTGGTAGGGGGGGGGGACACTTAACTCTAACAAAATTTTGCACTTTAAAGCCTAATAATTCACAAACAGATGCCTCAATCAAAAGACTGTCTTTACGAACCCACAACGTTTTTGAAATTGCTATCCAACGACATCCCACACTATGGGGTAGACAAGAAAAAAAAATTACATACCCACTTCCCGTGTAGGGGAGGTAACCTAAAAAAAATATTTTTCAAAATTTTACTTTGCCACTTTGTTGGCGTGATAAATATGTATATTCATGCCAGATTACAGCTTTCTAGTACTAAGAGTCTATGAGCTAGACTGGGGTCAGACGGACGGACGGACAGACGAACATGGCGAAACTATAAGGGTTCCTTGTTGACTACGGAACCCTAAAAACTAATCGTAATGGTAATCGAATAGTAAACTTTACAGTCCTTCAAGAGCTGTCAAAGTGCTGCTGTCAAGTAATTGAAAAGCACTCCTCTGGTTTTTATACAAAATACGATCATGATAACGGTCACCATCACCATAACGACATTTTCTCGTGCTTGGGCTAACGGTATTGTTTACTATTCGATTAGGTACCTTAACGATAGTTTTTCATGCTAGGTGTAGGTACTGGTATCAAACGCCAGTCGCGAAATCGAGTCACCGAGGCGCAGAATAAATAGTATTAACAGTGGTGTATCCCCCCATATAAGGGCCTGGGAAGCCAAGCCGGCTGTAGAGTCGTAGGGGGAGCTTTTCACACCGGGACCTCCACATAACGACTCCCACCGATGGCGGTGAGAGCAAGTAGTGAGGGGCCCTTAGTGGGTATTCCTCCTTCCTGATCACCCGTCGAGTCCTCGCGACTGGATGGAGGGTCAGGAAGCGGCTAGGCTAGTCCCACATAACCACCGTCCGCACACTAATGTGGACGGGGTATGCGTAAATAGATTCCCCTCATTATAAATGTTTATGCCCCATACATTTTGTATTGCGATTCACATATTACGCTACCAGTATCCTGCAACAAATCATGCAATGCAAATGAACCGTCTCTAAGTTTTGTAATGTACAAGACTCTTTAATGTAGTAAAAAAGTACTAGTACATAAGTGTTTTGTTTAGTCAAGATTTTCATCTTTATCGACTGCCAAATATCTGGAAAAGTATTTTTTTCGAACATGCTGAGGGTAGTATAATAATATCTTCACGTTGATGAAATAAACGCTGATTTACAGTGCGTCAGAAGTATTGGACAAATTCGACGCTTCTCCTAACGACTCTGTAGCTCAGTGGTTAGAGCATTCGTTCGGATAATGAAAAGTCGTGGATTCGAATCCCATCGGAGCTAGTTGTGAGACGGGTTGATTTTTCCTAATTCCTAATTCATTTTCAATCAATGTCAGAATAAATGTGATTGAAATTCTGAAATAGGAATTTGACGGTAGCATTTACAATAATAGCGGAACTAACTGACAGACCAGTGAAAGCACTTAGCTCTAGACAGATCGTGCATGTATGAGCAATTAAGCAACCAAAACTTGAACAACCTAACCCCTTGTCAAGTGTCTAGCGACGTACGTAGGTAAAACTACATGCAAGTTTCACTTTAGTATATTGTTAACCTTTCAAGACAGATTGACATTGGAGAAGGACTTTTAAGAGGAAATAACAGTTGAGTATCATACTCGTATTATCGAAAGTTTTTTGTCAATACAAACAAATTAAGAAATCGACTAATAATTAATTGGCGCTCATCTGCCATTATAAAGTGAGAAATTTCCCTTCACATGTACTGACTGACACAATTAACTTTCCTTTACTTATTTGACTTTGCGTGACTGGAGTAGACAGCCAGATTGTTTATTGCGGTGTATTCCTGCATGTATTACACCCGGTTTCCGAAACGCCAATTATAATTAAAATTACCTAATTCCCAATTAATCTCCAATTAATTGTAGTTTGGGTTTCTGAAAGAAAAATGTGACAGACTGTCAACAGTCTGTTAACAGTCTGTCAGTGCCCATACAAATCCAAACCTAATTGTGAGATAATTTTCGTTTCAGAAACCCAAGGTGCTTTTAATTGGGAATTAATTGGGAATTAATTGTGACAGTCTGTTAGCTAATTTTAATTTTGATTGGCGTTTCAGAAACCGGCGGGTGTATTCATACACATGTATTGGAGACGTACTCTATAGGGGAAGACTAGAGTCTGAATTGGAATGTGTGATAGAATGTAGCACAAAATAATGCATTAAACAAGAATAGGAAATTTGTTATTTTAATTGTTTTACATTATCCACCGATTTTCAGCGGCAAAGTTTGCACGATTTAACATAAAGATATTGCGCGTGGAAAAAATATTGGATTCTTGATATGTATAAGTTCCATTTTAAGGTAAAATAAATTACACGATTACCGTTTACCTTAGACAATGAAAAAAAATATTATACCCCTTTACCACAGTAGATATATACAGGGTGTTAGGGGCACCGTTGCAAAAACTTTAACCATGGCTTCAGACCATCATGCTTAACAATGTATTTACAGCAAAAATTTTTGTCGGAAATGAAAAAAAAATATTTAACTTTTCATACAAATTTAGCAACTAATCGGGACATTTTGTATGGAAAAAATCTTGCTGTGCGTTGTTCAGCATGATGGCCTGAAGCCATGGTTAAAGTTTTTGCAAAGGTGCCCCTAACACCCTTTATGCTATTGTGCCTTTACTCTACCGCTTGGAACCTAAGGGTTCACCCTCAAGCCAAGTGTAATAATTAAAATATACAGAGAACAATGATATGTCTCGCTTTACTAAATGTTTATTGATGAACCCTTTGCGATTTAAATTTGCTAAGGGCCCTAACAGACGAGCGACAGTATGCATGCGATAATGTGTCACCGGAACGACGCGACGAACGCTGTCGGTGATCGTGGGTAAATATCTGCAACCACTGAAAATGAAAACAGGGAAGAGGTTCGAAGGAGCATATTATTATCATGTATTTGTACTAAGGTCAGACAAAGGTAAAATATAAAATATATAATAGGAGATGTCATAGAAAAAAAATATAAGTAATTTTTATAGTGCCATTACTTTTGCGCCACCCAGTATATGTATAATGGTTATGAAAGGTAAAATGTACAAGTAGATAATATGTAAAAATGTAAGTAGGTAACTATATATAGAAGAAAGGAAATATACTTTAACTCGATAACTAAAAGAATGCAAAGATTGAGCTTTCCGGATACCTTCTGGTAGAGAATTCCACAGACGGACAACGTACACAGAGAAGGAATAGGAATTAAGACAGAGAAGGAAAGGAAATTAGTTGAATGACGAGGGATAGCGAGAGAAAGATTAAAAGAAGAACGCAAAGTACATAGTGAAGATGAGGATCGATAGCAGAAGTTCTCTTTAAGTAATATAAAAAAAATTAAACCGCCTTCAAAACAAAACTGCAAACAAAAACTCATTTCCCAAAAACACGTAAAAGTGAAAAATAAATTGAATCATTATATTCAAAGTACGAAAGTGCGGGACTTTTTCTAATTAATCTTGAACTTACTGATCTGATTGAAGTCGGTGTCAAGCCAAATAGATATTAATATTAATATGTATTTGATAGGTTACAATTTACACCACTCTGCGCATGAGATATTGTGTATTATTGTTTCACTATTTTGAAATGAAATGAAAATGAATTTTAAGTATTCGTTCTTGTTACTTTCGGCTTGACACCGACTTCAATCAGATCAGTAAGTTCAAGATTAATTAGAAAAAGTCCCGCACTTTCGTACTTTGAATATAATGATTCAATTTATTTTTCACTTTTACGTGTTTTTGGGAAATGAGTTTTTGTTTGCAGTTTTGTTTTGAAGGCGGTTTAATTTTTTTGAAAAATTTTGTTTATTTTTCCTTTTTTAGTGTAAGAAATCTACTATAAGAAACCGCATAATGAGCAAGGGTAGCTCAATGTGCAACGACTATAGCCCATATCTAAATTAGAACACTCAGACAAGCACCACCCTCCAACTCTTAACTGTTATGCAGTTTCCTTCCACCATCAGCTAACCTAAATTACTTGAAAGAATACAACCTAAAGTTCTATTTGCGCTTGTAGTACTTAAAAACATACTTTAACTCCTAAGCGTTAAAGAGTTTTACCTTCCATCATCAGCTTAACTAAATAACCTGAAAGGTAACAACTACAAATATTTACGTATCAACGATATTTAAAGAATTATCCTCCTACTCCTAACAATTACCTTCCATCACCAGCTCATCATCGTGAGATAATGACTACCAATCGCAAATACTTGAAAATTACTTATGAACCTTAAAGGAATCGTATTGCGCCCGTAACATATTTAGTATTTAATTAATGTTTTGGATGGCCATATGTGGTCTTCATCATCAGTTACTCTTCACCAAATGGTGCTTACCGAAAGCAAATGCACGAGTTACTTAAGAAAATAGCAAAATCGCTATAGGTGTGCCTATAATATTTGAAGAGTTCCCTTGATTTCTCCAGGATGCCATCATCAGATCCTGACCGTATAACAATGGGACCAATTTGTAACTATATGCTTTCAAACCCAAAAATAATTTCTAAAATCGGTTTATAATTGACAAAGTTATGAGGTAACAAACATTAAAAAAAAAAATTAAAAAAAAAAAATTCAACCGAACTGAGAACCTCCTCCTTTTTTTGAAGTCGGTTAAAAAGGAGAGGTTGGAACGAAAAAGATGTAATAACGGAGTGTAAGATTGTGTAATTCCTTGCGCCGGTGAATAGGGAGCCAATTAAGCTTAGTGCAAAAATGAGATATGTTGAAAATAAACTTAACATAACCATAACCACAGGGTTTTGAGAAGTAGTTGTATGTTCACCACTTCCTCTTTCTTCTTGTAATGTCTCTCTTGTGTCAAAGAATACTATAATATGCTTGTGTTCTCTATCCGCAACCGTTATCGGTGGATTTGGTGATGACGGCCGACGATCTCTGTCGTACACTGTCACTTACATACGGCCCTGCAACGACATTGCCGCGGCGGTGAGCGGATTGGGTATTCATTGCGCGCTCGCGACAAAGGTCTTATCAATTAAGTAAGTGTGTCGCAACGAGTGATGCGCATTTGCGGCGGTGGCGAGTGAAATCACCGTCACGGAAATGTCATGACTAGGCCATACAGTCGCTCGTCTGTTAAATGCCTAAGGTATCTACGCGAGAGCGAGACAGGAGTAACATTAGAAAAGGACATGCCGCCAGTTTGCCTATGGATCGGTGACTTCTGCTCCAAATGCCTTCACAAGTTTTGGAAGAGTAATTTTATTGGGGTTTGTGAAAGTAGTTTTTCCATTACGCTTTGAATTTGAATGGCCTTAAAAAACGCCATTTACAACTGAAAAGAAAAGTTTTTAGTAGCCGTATTTGACAAATGACTTGGTATATTTATAAATATGTTTGATGGATATTAATAGAACCATTTCGTCGCTCGAAAGCATAACTAATTTAGAGATTTAAGATCTTCAGCAGGTACTCCTCGAGTGGTCCTTATTGGCTAATACTAAAAATATATCATAAACCATACAGGGTTATTTTTTTAACACCATCTAAATATTTTCCAGGCATTAAAGTGTAATTTTGAAAAAAACTTTTTTATCCCAGCGAATTGTGATAACAGCGTGGATACTACTTCAAAAATTATGTCTGGCAAGGCTAACAGGCGCGGGGAAGGGAGGGGCGTTTAAAAACTATATTTGTGGTTAGGAATTTTTATAATTAAAATTAATTTTTAGTTACTTTGTGACATAAAAGATTGAAGAATTTAATTTGGAAATAAAATTGACATAGTAATTTTATGTAACGTCTCTTTTTAATTGTAAGGTAAAGTAATAACAGACAATAAATAACTTACGGTACCTAAACGTAATCTCTTTGGAGGATAGCATAAACAAAACACAAATTCAAAAGATTTTCCTTTCCGTATAACTTCCCGTTGTAAAGGAAGCAAACGTGCAGTTCTGCGAGCCTCCTCGATTGTTTAATACAGCACCTTTATGAAATTCAAATGAAGTCTTGAGGGGTCTTTCGGGTCTCTAGACGGCGCTAACATTTATTTATTTATAACTTCTATGATTTATTTGTCGACCTTCAATAATGTCTGCTATTTCATTAAATGCTAGTGCGCATGGGCCATTTTGTCTACTTTGTTCTTGCTTCATTCGCGCACTTTCATACAAATCAAAGGACTTGATGTGAGAGACACTTGACAATGTCTCTCACAGTATAGTATACATACACGGTAATTTTTTTATTACCCCGGATTTCAGTTTTGGTCCCATAATAAAGTTGTTTGTTTTCATGAGTAGAATAGTCCCTGAAATTATGCGTGGTGATAAAAAAATTAACGTGTACAGTATATAGTAGACGAAAGTATAGTATATAGTAGGGTGATGGCTGAAAATCAGTGTTTTTGCCTCCGGGCAAAAAACTACACTGAGCCTTGGCCCAATTTTGCTGCTGCACATACGTACTATTCTTTGTTTATGTAGTACCCCGTTCTAATAATTATTAAGTTTTCTGTGTCTCCATTGCCTTGCCTTTTTTTGTTTTTATGTTTACCATGTTTATAATTTGTATGCGTGTGATGTAGCAAATAAACGATCTATCTATCTATCTATCTATCTAGTAGACGCCTAGACTCGCGGCAGTCGCGGCCATAGAACGTTTTACAGCCGCGACTGCCACGAGGCTTGGCGTCTACTTGCGGCGACTAAAGTTGCTCGTGCGCGCTGGTTATTAAGCACGAAGAATTTAGTACAATGACCTGTTATTACCTGTCCCTGTCCCTCCAGCGTAAATATACTACAATCGCAATACTTACTTGTATGATTTAGGTAACAACCAGCATCTCTTTTGTATCGCAATATTGTCCACTGTGTTTCCCTGGTTGGTAACAGGTAACAATAGGTGGTAACGTGACAACTTGTTTTATTTCGTCACGACAATGGCGGCTTAGTCCACTGCCTTCCCATGGTTAATAACGAATTTGTCACCTTCCGATTTGTTCGGGAAAACCAATAATTCACAAGCATCGCTCGGCTTTAAAGTATCTTATTTGATGGGTGTGAATGATGCTGATGATATGCCCGCTATTTATTTAGGTACTTAACCACTCAATGGTTACGCACGCTTAAATATGCTTACGGGGCAATGGTTCCTCAGCACAGCTCCGCTCCGCTCCGCTTCGCTCACTCGGCTTTAAATTAAGTTTTACTCAAAAACTAGAAGGATTTAATAAAAACTAATTATTTATTTATAATGCTAGTTAAATTTGCAATAAGATTGTATAACTTGCAGATGGATTTTTATTACGATTTAATTAGAAACAGCGAGTTGAAGTTGCAGAAAAGGAAATATTTTACCGATTTCTTTTTAAAACATGCAATAAATACTAATAAATAAACAATTATTACAGACCAATTTGTGTTTAAATAATAGATTACAATGTTGTTATTAGATAAAAGTAAAAAGAAGATAACTCTCCCCTAGAAAAATATTGTCTAATTAAAGATATAAAAATGTAAGTAAAGAATCACCCTTACGGGCTACAAAAGTATGGATCGATTTCGTATCGACTTCTTTTTTGTAAGTAGATAAATTTTAAATATATACTTTTTATGGGTATTGAGAGCATAACAAGTATATATTAATGTATTACAACATATTTAGTACAATATATTTAATTATATTTTTATATTTTATTTTTCCATACTTAGCTAACATTGCCTAAATCACGCAATGGTTCCTTGCCTCCTGGAGGCAAGCAAGTCGGCGAACTTCAATCGAATATAATCCGCCAAATTTTTATTAAATTGGACCAATTTCTTGTTCTACGATTAAAATAAGGTGTCTAGATTAAGATTGGTATAAGTTGGATAGGAACAGAGAGTGATTTGACACAATTAATTAAAGTATTTTAATTAGCTGTCAGCTTGCCTCCAGGAGGCAAGAAACCATTGGAGCGGGTAAAAATACTTGCCTCTGGGAGGCAAGGAACCATTGAGTGGATAATATGTTTTTATGATATAGGTACCTACAATCACAATTCCTCGAAATATTAAAAAAAACGGGATTTTACCATGTTCTGATTTGTTATCGACTCCCCGATATTTCGGCGCAGTTGCACGTGCCATGATCACCGAGTAACTTAGCATGTCACATGTTCAAAATCCTGCTTTTCGAAATATTTACAGTGTTAATACCACGAATCTTTAAAAAGTTATCACAATAATTCTTGTATGATTTATAATAGTATATAAGCAGCATCTCGTTTGTATCGCAATATTGTCCGGTGTGTTTCCCAGTTCACAATAGCGGGACCGCTTGTTTTATTTCGCCACGACAATGGCGGCTTAGTCCACTGTTTTCGCAGGGTTACTAACGAATTTGTCACTTTCCCACTTCTTCGAGTCGGTAAATCAATGATTCACAAACGGCGATCAGCAATAAATATTGGAGTCACCAAATTGTGAAGCCTTTTCTTGAGTTGCAAACGTTGGTTTACTATGTTTATTATTATATCTGTACGTACCCCAAGTACAAAAAAACTCAATAACGATTTAAACTCGCATTATGGAAATTCGGCTTAATGCTCTTACTAGTAAATATAATTAAAACCCTTTCGTACTAGCTTAATTAGTTAGCGCATTGGACCGAATTACCATGGGTGCCACTTCGAATGTCGTCCGAAAATCTACTATGGGGCTAGTGGAATTTTTCTGTTACTTTTTTCCTAAGTCCGGTATTTATTTAGGTTTATATTTATAATTTACAATCGCAATGCTAACTTGTATGATTTATAATCTAACCAGCATGTCGTTTGTTTCGCAATTGTCCGCTGTGTTTCCCAGTTGGTAACAATAGCGGGACCGCTTGTTTTATTTCATCTCGACAATGGCGGCTTAGTCCACTGCCTTCGCAGGGTTAATAACGAATTTGTCACTTTCCCATTTGTTCGGAAAAACCAATGATTCACAAGCGGCGATCGGCTTTAAAGTATTTTAGTTGATGGGTGCGAATTGTGGATCCTTTTCTTGGGTTGCAAGCGTTTGCTTACAGTGTTTATTTTACAAGGTTTTATTTAACTTGCATTGCAGTATGTCCGATCGGGGCAAATCTTGCAGTTCCCAGTGCTCAATTGAGCTAAAATTTCGCATACAGGTTTAGTTTGGATGCCAATACATCATTTAAGTACAGTCAGCAATAAATATTTACATAAAATGAAATATTTACAAAAAAAATATTTATGTCTGTACCTCAAGCACAAAAACTCTCGTTCTACTTAGCAGATGTGATCGTATCACTTTGTATGAAAATCAAAGCAGCGCCGCTACGGTCTTTAACGGTTATCGTTATCGTTAAAGCTACGTTAATTCACGATTACAAGAAATAGAGGTTACCTACTGTTTGGGTACCTACTGTTTAGTAAAATATTGTGATACTATCATGAATTAGAAAGAAAGTATTTACTTAATATTACAAAAAGCTGTAACTCTTTTAATTTACCTAAGTACCTACATTTAAAATAATAATTAGAGTTTAATTACGAATGTTATATACCTAAAGGATTTACTTATGATATATGCGATAAAGATACCTTTAATACAAATAGGTAACTATAATACAGACACAAATAAAATGATTACTGTAAAAAGCAATGATGCTGCAAAATAATTTACCACTATACCATACTGCTAAACGCCATTTCAACTTTAATGACACGTTTATAAAAATAGTTACTCGTTGTTTTTATAGACAGGTAGGTGCAATGTTAAAATCTGTTTAATATTTTAGGAGGCCCAGCGCAGGTGAAGGTAGGGGGGATGGGTTAAAAGTGGGGGTTGGGGGTCAGACACCTTTACGAGTATTGCACGTGCGCTGAGCGCGGTTCGGCAGTAATTTTTAATAAAATTAAATTACACTACTCTCAGTCTGGCTCTAGTATTGTTACAAGCAAATGTATGTAGGCTTTGGCAGTCGAATTTTTTGACGCATAAACCATGAATGTTTATCGAGTTTTCCTTGAATAGTCTGTTTTCTTTCTTTATTGAATCAGGCGTCACCTAGCGGAAGTCCCTAACCATTGTGAAAAATAAATTTACGAGTATGTAGCTTTCTTCCGCAAATTATCACAAAACTTTCACTTTCACCGATTACACTACCTACTCTACACGTGTTTTGGCCCATTTTCAGGAGATGTTTGACCGTGTGAAATCCAGCACCGAATGTCAGCACCGTCTGTTTTCTAAATTATCACTTAACAAATTGCTATTAAAGTAAACTATGTGGCCGTTTCAAAAATTAATACGATTTTTGACATGCAAGTAAGCGAGTTTTTACTGAAGTTGCTGACAGATTTTTGCATGAGTAAATGGTACGGAAGCTTCCAGTTTTCCAATTCCAATCCAATTTTTCTCAGTATGTACCACAGAACACGGAAAGATTTTTTTCACTCATGTTCTGTGGTATGTACATATCTTAAAACATGATTTCACATCTGTAGCTATAGATTTATGCATGGAAACCACCGAGAGATTGCCAGTCCGACAGCTGTCAAACCGATTGAAAATTTCATTCAAAGTTGAACTTTACGCCAACGATATAACTAAACGTCAAATCGGGATTCTTTGAGTGGCCAGGGCCCCGATCGCGGTAATTCTATGACGCATTAGTCAAGTGTACGTGCAGTTGACGTGCAAAACCGTTGTGATAACGCGCAGATTTGACAGTGCCTTTTTGAACCTTTTCTGTGCCGGTGATAATCTTTGGAACTAAAATAGTTTTCATACGACATGCATACGACCACGAAGCTCGACTTAATACTGAGGTAACTGGAGAGTGCAGAACGAACAATTTTTTGTCCACCACAAATTACACAGTGGCTGTCTTCCGTCTCACCTACACTTTAAAAAAATACGTATGGTCATATGAGACAGCTGACAGCCACTACATACATAAATGTCAAATTTGCTGGCGACACTTTTTTATTCAGGGTGAGAGCTCCAGTTACCTCAGAGTATTAAGTCAAACTTCATGCATACGACAGTCTATTTTGACAGCTAATTTCATCGGATCAGACAGGATTGTGGGACTATGGGACTCATGAAGCTCGACTTAATACTGAGGTAACTGGAGAGTGCAGTACGAACAATTTTTTGTGACCACAAATTACACAGTGGCTGTCTTCCGTCTCACCTACACTTTAAAAAAATACGTATGGTCATATTTTATGAGACAACTGACAGCCACTACATACTAAATGTCAAATTTGCTGGTGTTCACTTTTTTATTCAGAGTGAGAACTCCAGTTACCTCAGTATTATGTCTAGCTCCATGGACGTGTGCGTCGTTATGTCTTTACGGCAATACGAAGTCAAACGTCAAGACGCAAACGTAATCAAGACGCGCTGCATAGAATTACGGCGATCGGCCCGCTGTATAGTAATCTCTATCCGTCCAAAGCAGTCAAAGTGCTGTTGTCAAATATCTATTGGAATCTAATTAAGACGCGCTGCTCTAGTTTACTATCACGATAACGATAACAATAGTTTTTCATGCTAAGGGTAGGTACTGTTACTTGAGAGTAGCGGAGTCGGTTTGGTCGTATCCAGAAGCATCGACCGGCCTGTCTGCCTTACCTGGAATGAAAGAACAACTTTGTAAATATTAACCACAAAATCTTTGCATTAAAAAACTCGTATAAAAAGTAGATAGTAAAAGGTACTATTTGTTTATTTGCTGTTTGTTGATATTAACTAACCGCCTCTGTGGTCTAGTAGTACCTCAGATCATAGTATTATAAGATCTGAGAGTAGTACACACGACCCCGTTATCAGAACCAGAGATTGATAGGTAGATTGGTCGTGGTTCGATTCTCATTTCCGTTTGGTTGGCGGTAAGACTTCTAACTCTGCCTGGCTACCACTCTAAGTCGTCCGCCATAACAACAATGTTTTCAATTTTTCTTATTATACTATGGGTTTGCTCTTGATACAAATCTTACTCGAGGAGCAAGGTTATATCTATGATGGAGCGAGCTTACCCAGAATATGTCTGTGCACTATAATCTTGAAAACATTCGGGTTGTATGTTTTAGGAAACAGACACAGGGAGGGCGTTCCACTCTTTTGCGGTCCGCATGAGAAACGAAGATTAGAAACATTTATTACAGAAGGGAGTTCAGTGGTAAAAAGAGAATAACAGTAATTGTTCTGTTCAAGCAGTAAGAAATAAAGATTACCAGTTCCTAAGCGGTTAAGAATTCCGGGGAGTGATTCTCATTTAAACATCAGGTGTCATTCAGATTAAACGTTATCCATGTAAAATAATGAAAGTACATAATCCCCAACACAGCACAGTGTATCACGGAACTAGTATGAGTCAATTCCCCTGTCTGTCTGTGCAGACACATCGCTGTCTGCCGAGCAAACACACTGACCAAGTAAAGGGCAATGCATAATTATGGTGATCATGTCTCGCTGAGACGTCAATATGTTGCACTGCGTTGCTATGCATAAAGTTCTCATGTTTAGTGCAAATTGAAATACTGCTATATTGAAGATTGTGTTTTGTTTTTCCACAAAACTTCACAAAAGGTCGGGTACAAGGCCCATTTATGGCCACTGGAAAGATTTTTTCACTTTTTCACATGACTGGCTAACCAATTAGTGTAATGTGTTTAGGGTTAATGTATGTATGTGTGTCTGTATGTGAGTTTCTTTATTCCACCATAACTTGTAAATGTGTAAACGGATTTTTATGTATGAGGCACAGAACTCGGAAAGATTTTTTCATCTCTCAGATTCGGAAAGTGATGTATATTTAAACTGAGCAGCGGGTCCAAAACTACCCGTTTCACCCTAGGGTGGAAATGAATTTTAAGAATAGAACTGAATTTGGTTACAGTCATAGAGTTACCTCATCGGCAATGAAAAAGTTTTCAACTAATTTTGTATGGGGACGGGACTTGCAAAATTTAAAAAAAAAAACGAGAATATCTCAAAAACGGTGCGTCTCGTAGCGTAGCTAAAATCTAACAAAATTTTCAACCCCCTATGGTACTCCGGAGATAGTTAGGAGGCATCCGATAGACATATAAAAAAAAATAAAAAATCCTGTTTATTTAGAATCTATACGAAAAAAGATATCGAATAAGAGTACCTACCTATAATATACGAAAAAAAATGTTTTTTTTCCAAAATTTTAAAAAAGGATTTACTTACTTTCGGTTTGAAAATACGGTCTGAATAAAAAAAAAACTATTCTTTCTTCCGCATTACTTATTAGAGGCATTGTATTTTTACAATACGTAGAAATTATTTCTCTTTTGAACATCGAAAACCGCATTCGAAACATAAAAAATGCAATAGTTACAAAAAAATAATGGGAGGTAGTCAAATGACATTATAAGACGTCATTGGTCGTTGAGAGGTGCAAGAAATGAAGCTAAATATCCTATTAAAATTTCATTTCTCTTCGTAAATGTACCCAAATTGGTTATGACCACAGTCCCTTTTATAAATAATTGCTATCAGTTAAATTTATTGTAAAAAAACAACAACCAAATTCAACAATAGGGCACGACAAACTCAATAACAATCCGAATCAGGCTCGCTTAGGCAAATTATGGGCGATTCAGTAAGCCACTAGCTCAACTGCCAATGTGGAAACACTTCGCGTCAAATCTCCGTCAAGTGGTTGAAATTGTAGTCCCCCCCACCGCTTATGATAAATGTCGGGAAAATTGAATTCACGTTTCGTTTTCTTTAGTACCTGATTCGACAAAAGAGGGGCATCGTCATCGTGAATCTAAAATAGCTATGAAACTTACACAAAGACATCCAATTGACTGACTGATACTCCAATACAAAAGGCGCCGGACTACAAATGTTAAACCATTAATAACTTAATAGGTATCTAAACGCCGAAACTTCGTCGACGTCAAAAGCACTTAACGGATCTAATACATAATTATGAGAGTACTAGCTTTCCGCCCGCGGCTTCGCCCGCGTGGTTTACATGACGTTATCCCGCGGGAATGTGATATTTTTCCGGGATAAAAAGTAGCCTATGTTCCTTTCCAGGCTACAAAGTATCTGTGTTCCAAATTTCAGCCAAATCCGTTCAGCCGTTAAGGCGTGATTGAGTAACAAACATCCAAACATCCAAACATCCAAACATCCAAACATCTAAACTTTCACATTTATAATATTAAGTAGGATTATCGCTTAGTGAATAAAACGTTGACAGTTCGCAGTGAGTTTTGAGGTTTATTATTTACTAGCTGTTGAAAATATGGAAAATGAAGTTTTAAAAAAAATCACACGTCTCACCACTCCGATGGGACTCGAACTCACGAACTCGACCACAGTTTAGTCGAACGATCCCGTAGCTCAGTGGTTAGAGCATTCACCTGGGCAGTGGAAGGTCGTGGGTTCGAGTCCCATCAGGGCTATATTTTTTGTCTATCTGTATTATCTGTGTGTACAATAAAGTGTAAATAAATTAATAAATAAATAATGATCAAGATTATGAAATTGATGTTTGCTACAACATATTTTTATTGTTATAGGTAATAGTTATATTATAAGTGACGGGACGTTAGGGGTCCAAACTATAGCGTTGTAGCTATAAGCCACAGTACGAGCTGAGCTGGTCAGCCCCTTCGGCTTTTTCATAGATTTAGTTAATGAAAATTTGTATTTTTATTGGAACTCCGAGTAAATTATTACTTTACTTTACTTTACTTTTTACTTAATAAGTAACGCTCACTGATAGGTAATTTGTACATAACGCCAAAATTTTACTGCCTCGTTCAAAGTCTTGAATAAGCACTTTGTTTTACAATAGGACAATAATTACACCGAAATAAATAAATGTCAAGACCTGAATTATGTAGCAGTTTAAACCTATTGCAGTAAAGGAAACATTAAAAGCCATAAACCAAGTTTACCTCGAGTTATAGGAAAATGTGCGAGCTAGAGAGGGACGGATATGTTAATAAACTTGTAAATGTGTTCGTCACGCCAAATTTATGGAGAAAACGG
Organism: Crambus lathoniellus; assembly: GCA_949710035.1. Taxonomy (NCBI): domain Eukaryota; kingdom Metazoa; phylum Arthropoda; class Insecta; order Lepidoptera; family Crambidae; genus Crambus; species Crambus lathoniellus. The sequence continues at coordinate 53,752,658 of OX453296.1, forward strand.
TTTAATTCGCCAACATTTAGAGTTGAAATTCGTTTGAGTACCGCTACTCTCGAATAGGACTCCCTGTCGAACCTTTGTCATTTTAATCACACTTCCGATCTTTCAAAATAATGTTATTGAAATATGTTCAATTTCCTACGTTCAGTAGGAGCCCGTAATTTTCTGCGTGAAGCCTAGGATTGGAGCCTATACAATTAAGTACTCTTACACCCGATTGCACTAAACTTAAAAATCGCCTAAGTCTTTTCCTAGCTAACTTAGGACATTCTTAACAAAAAATTGCTTTGCACTAACCTTAGGACATTCTTAAATGCACTTTTGGCTATTCTTAACTTACGGGCCCAATATCGAGCGCCTAAGGCTTAAGAAATACCTATATCAGTGATTATTGTCTGTGGCATTGTGAGCAAAGAGTAGTGCGACAAGCTTTTCTGTTCCGGTGATTATCTTTGGAACTAACACAGTTTTCATACGACAGTCCATTTTGACAGCTAATTTCGTATTGCAAGTGACTCCTGTGTCACGGCTGTCACCGGAACAGAAAAGCTTGTGGCTTTTGTATTCTTGTTTGCTAGATAGAGACACAACACATGTGACATACGTCATTCCTCATTTATTTAAAAAAAACATTACAGATCGACAATATTTTCTGTTCCCATGACAGCGGCGCTTATGTTTAGCAGCAAACATGAAAGTATTAGCAAAATGACATTAAAAATAAAACTCGTTAGTTCTAGTTTTGGCCACCGGAACAGAAAAGGTTGCGCACTGTATTTATGTTTTTCCTGACAGTTGAGCTCAGTTGACTTTTTCTTTTCTCGGTGAATTACTCCTACCAAATAAAATAGACAAGGCCTTAGCTTTTGTCTCCTTTTAACTTACGAAGGAATCAATGAGAAGTTTCAACCAAAAAAATACCCAGTGACCTACTTTACCTCGCCAGGTTTAAAATCCATAAACAATTAATATTTGAATTCATTCATTCATTCTTTTAGCAAGGTGATGACTAATTTACGACGTAGTCTGTCAGTGCAAACAAAAATTTTAGTTCGGCTGTTTTAGGCTGTTTCTAAGCTAAGATGTATCTTATCTATGACAAGCTCAACCCGAGTTTAGTGCAAACGGGCATGAGTCTGCCAGACAAGAGTACTATCGTCTTAAAAAATTTAATACGCATAAAACGGCTTTATTAAAAGTAGAGCAGCTGTTCTAAATGGAGATTATTAATACACGTTTGAAATGACAAACGGAACAAAGAGCCATTATTTCTTTACAAGGATTTCTGTCATACTTATCAAGCGCTAGTAATCATCTTGGCTTCAATTCATAACCATTAACTCACATCGGGAAGACTTTCATAATACTCTGTTGCTACGCGACTGCCGTCAAACAATGGTTACAGCGATCGATTTCAAAACTACTGGCTAAATACGGTGGCTGTCCCTTACTTAAGTTGGGATGAGGCTCTTTGGCTAAGCGTCGCCGCACACGGGGCACTGAAAAACGCCGCCATCGCCACCAACCTCTTTCCTGGGCCCTGTTTAACCATTTTTACAAGTCTACAATTATGTAAGAAAGCTACAAATTTGTAGACTTGTAATACAAGTGCTGTTTAACCAACATTACAAATATGTAAGAATTCTACAACTAAAAATCTTACATATTTGTAAAGTCTAATGATGTTTAACCAAAGTCTACAATTGTAGAAAACGCCTGTAGATTACAATTTACATATTTGTATTTACATATTTTTAGTTGTAAAATACAATTTACAAGTTGTAAATTTTTAAAGATGGTAGATTAAAAACAATAGAATTTTAATCATCATCAGCCATTTTAAGTCCCGTAAGTAATAAGTGATGGGGTAAAAACCTTCCTTATGGATGGATATGGAGAATGGGCCATGACCCACCACGTGGGCCCAAAGCGGATTGATGGGTATTAACGACGGCAAACGCAGCCGGGACTAACGGCTTAAAGTGCCTCCGAAGTACCGAGGAGCTTGAGATAATAAAATTTTGGTCACCCATCCCGTGATCAACCATAGCAAAAGTTGCTTAACTTCAACGATTGTAGGCCAAATGCGTTTACCACTACGCCACTTGCTACTCTGTTTTTTTTCTAATAAACATATTTATTTAAAATTTTGTTTGAAGAGTACTAGGTAAGTACCAACTGCGGTTTTAAATAAAAAGAAAGTCATGGAAAACTTTAATAATAATACAATTCTTTCACTACTAGTGGCTAGAAGCATTTTTATGTGAATAACAATTTAATTTCTTTACTTATTCGGCTGGTGCAAACAATTGTAAAGTTCTGACACAGGGTGAGTCCGCCTGTAGAAATCGTGCTACAATTTACATATTTGTAGACTTGTAATTACAATTCTTCGTTTAACGAAACGGTTTTCCTTACAAATTTGTAAATTGTCACCTGTAACTTGTAAATGTTGGTTAAACAGAAATATGTAGAATTGTATCTACAATTTACAAATTTGTAAATTTTCCACCATGGTAAACTTGTAACTTGTAAATGTTGGTTAAACAGAAACTTGTAGACTTGTAGCCTGTAAATACAATTTACAATTTGTAAATTGTATTTTTGGTTAAACAGGCCACTGGGTGCCTGCCTACCATCAACTCTTATTGCAGTTTTGTTTAGGACCTAAACTGATCTGCTTCGCTTATTCGTACCACGATTCTATTGCGTCAATGACAAGCGATTCAGCGACATGTCACAGCCGCTTAGCTGTCATGAACTCTTATTTGACTTATAACTCGATCGAACTAACATGACACCTCTAGGCTATACCCATCCCTCTCATTCTCCGGGCATGGCAGAATCGAGTAAAAGAGACGGGTAGAAGAAATAAGTACACAAATGTTTCGTTCATTTACATTCAGCAATTCATTTGCGATTCAGTTTTAAGAAGGTCATGGTACGAAATAAAGCAATTCATTTTAGGAACCTATTCTGAATCGCACCAGTTTTGAATGGCTTTCTTATAATTGATGGTAGGTATGTATCATCTTCTTCACCGACCTCTTGCCCATAGTTTCAAGCTTGTGTAAAAGGATGTAGCTTGATAGGGATGGAAACTGCATCAAATGCCTTCGCAAGGTCAAGGAACATACAAAGAGTGTGCTTACTTTTACCCAGATATTGAGCAATATATTCAGTCAAGTAAAGTACCGCATCCGCAGTAAAAAAATTTAGCCGTAAACCGAACAGAAATCGATTTATTCTCTAAAAAATTACTTATCTAATATTTATGATTTTTCCTAAAATTTGTGCCAATGATGGTAATAGCGATATTGGTCTGTAATTGGTTGACTTTTATGAATGAGCACAACAATTGGTTTTTTTTAAACATTTTGGAAAAATACCTGTAGATAAACTTAATTAAGAAATATTATATAAAATATGCCGAAATGCTTACCTAGTTTATATGATATATTGTTCCACCCAACAGCACAGTTTATTTTCAAGCTCATAATGATAATTTTCAACTTCGAGTTCGTCAGTATCGAGCATTACAAAGGATTTCAAGTAGTGTTGCAATCAGTCTAAGTATAATAATATAATGGGGCATCTAAAGAATTTTTTTTCCTTTCCGCTGGAATTTTACCAGTAATTTAAAGAAATAATTATTAAAGTTGTTAGCAGCGATTTCATGAGTTGAGTGCGCATGAAGCAAATATCCGCTCATAATGAGCCATGTTGTTGTTATTTCGACATGTAGCTTATGCTTTAAATAAGATTCCAATTGTTTTTATTATTTGTTTCAGCTGATTCCAATAATGATTTCTCGTAATTGGATATTTATTTTCCTTAAGAGATCGTTACAGAAACTTCTATACCTCTCATAGGATAATTTGCAAAATCGGTTTGTGTGGACTACGTTTTGCATTTAAGTATATGCAACTTTTTTGAAAAATTAAACTAAAAGCATAACAAATATAATAAAAATATACACAGTTAGTATTTTCTCGCATATAAATACTAGCTTATTTGTAATCTTACATAATTATATGTAAGTACTAGCTGACCCGGCAAACGTTGTTTTGCCATATAAATTTTATTGGACACGAACTTCGTATCAACTGCCTGACACAATGTCACTTATTAAAAAAAAAGAAATCCTAAGCGGCAAAAATGTCAGTGATTACATACTCTTTGACATACCTTCTCTTTGGAAGCGGCTAAGAAATGACAGTTGTGTGAAGTATGACAGTTTAACGGTTTTCTATACAAAATTGCCATTTTTATTTTATAATTTTCCCGGATAAAAAGTAGCCTATGTTACTCTCCAGCTCTCAAATTATCTCCATACCGAAAATCTCGTCGATCCGTTGCTCCGTTTTGACGTGAAAGACGGACAAACAAACAAACAAACAAACAAACAAACAAACAAACAAACACACTTTCACGATTATAATATTATTATTATTATTATTATATTATATATTATATTATATTATATTATATTATATATTATATATTATATATATAGTATATAGTATGGATGGGCAAGAATTTAACATATTTTATACCTAAGTATAGGTACAAAAGAAAAAAATATATTTATAAAAAATATGTCGAGCGAAGTGGTATTGCAACCAGTTTGGTAAAGGTAATAACGGATCTGATAAAAAATAAAAAATCATTTTTTATCAGATTATTACCGATAGTTTTATTCGTCCTATTTATTTTTTTCGCAATATTTTTCCAATCTAACAAGATCCTTGTTGCGGAAGATGACAATCATGTATGCAATTATGATGCATGATCTTAACCAAAAAAAAATATGAAATTTGCGACCTAACCTTAAGGCTTTTAACAAAAGTGTCAGTTGTATGACAGTTGGTGCGATTGACGAAATGCATCAGTTAGAATTTCAATGGAAAAAAAAACATTTATTAGATTATCGATTATAAATAACAATTCGAATACAAAATTCATGGTAAAGACAGGACAACGTCTGTCAAGTCAGCTAGTATAATGTAATTACAAATGACTTTCACAATAATAGGTAAGTAATATAATACTTAGTTACATCACCACAATATCGTGTGTTTCTTTGGAATATCTTCCAATGAGTAAAGATTTCTGAGAAGAGAAAATTGTGCTTGGACTAATGGTGTATAAAATAAAATGAGAATAGAAAATATCTTGATTTCTTTTCTTACTTTTAATTAGCAGAATCTTCGACTTGCAATCTATTGTCGTTGGTTCGAGGAAAATAAATTGTAGTTGTATGAATTTCTTTAATGTTGCAATTTTGCTAATGCATCATTCATTTGAGAATTATTCAGAGAGAAAGAAGAGATTCATTTGAATTATAACTTGACAATTATATTATATAGATAATCTTGTAAACTTAAAGACTGTGACGACTTCCGGTGGTCGAATGGCGTAGGTACACATACACACCGGTCTTTCAAAGGTGCCGGTCGCTGGGTCCCGGGTTCAATGCCATGGTTATTTGGTTACATACAGGGTATAAAAAGAAGCTTAACGAAGCCGAGAGCCACGTATTTTACCAGGGAACAACGGAATCAACGAGCCTTATAATAATTAAATATTCAATTTGAATGCTTAGGACCTAATAATATATCATCTTGCGTTTTACAACAAATACACCATTATATCTATCTATATTATCTATTAAACTTCCTTTAAGTCCGTGAGAGCACCTCAGCGTGTCATCCCTTACGAGGGGAGGCTGGGTAAAACGATCCAATGGTATTTCAAATGAGTAATTGCGGCGTCGATGTGACGTGAGGTATTTTTATTGCCATACTAGAGCAAAATTCGAAGTGGGTACTTACATTTAAAGTACTATCCGCTTTTGAGAATATTTAATGTCGGTGAGTGCAGTGCGGGAGAATAGAAATTTAAAAGGTTCGTAAAAGATTAGCCTTTGGCTTGGTTTGCAATGATTTAAAATGAATATCTGAGATTAAAACACTTTATTTGTACAGGGTCACATCGAAAGCTTGATCAGTAGCCCAAACACAAAAACTACAAATACGATAATAAGTATCGTATTATTTTATATGTAAAGTAGAGCAGCGCCTAGCGGTCATAAAAAGGAACTAAAATTCAGTAGATATTTGACAGCAGCAGCGCTTTGACAGTTTTAGACGGATAGTATAGTTTACCATACGATTACCAGAACGATAGTTTTTCGTGATTGGGCTACTGAAATCACTTTTTCAGACTCAGTAATTGAAGGCCCTTTTGTAGTTCTAGTGGTCATACAAAACATTTTTTTGTTTTAATTTTTTCTCTAACTAAATCACCGAAACAGTAAATCATGTAAATAATTATTAAATCATGGAAATGAACATCAATTACTGAGTCTGAAAAAGTGATTTATGTAGCCCTAGCACGAAAACTGTCGCTATGGTAACCAGTATCGTGATCGTATTATTTTGTACTAGCTTTCCGCCCGCGGCTCCACCCGCGTGGACCACACGACGTTATCTCGCAGGAATGTGATAAGTATTTTTCCGGAATAAAAAGTAGCCTATGTTCCTCTCCAGGCTACAAAATATCTGTGTCCAAAATTTGAGCCGAATCCGTTCAGTCGTTTTGGTGTGATTGAGTAACAAACATCCAAACATCTAAACTTTCTCATTTATAATATTCGTAGGATGTAAACCAGAGAAGTGAGCGCCTCTTTCGGTTGTATAAGGATCAGGGTGCTTACCATTAACTCTTATTGCGGTTTTGTTTAGGACCTAAACTGATCTGCTTCGCTTATTCGTACCATGACAGCTTAATATCAATGACAGCGATTCAGTGATCGATCAATGACATTTCACAGCCGCTAAGCTGTGAGGAACTCTTATTTGACTGATAACCCGGTCGATTTATCATGACACCTGCAGGTTATACCCGTCCCTCTCACTCTCCGGGCATGACAGAATCGAGTGAAAGAGACGGGTAGAAGAAAAAGGACACAAATCGTTCGGTCATTAACATTTAGCAATTCATTTGCGATCCAGTTTTTAGAAGGTCAGGGTGCCTACCATCAACTTTAAGACAGCGATTCAAAAATAGCGCGATGCAGAATAGGTTCCTAAAATGAATCGCTTTCTTTCGTACTCTGACCTTTTAAAAACTGGATCGCAAATGAATTGCTAAATGTTAATGACCCAACGATTTGTGTCCTTTTTCTTCTACCCGTCTCTTTCACTCGATTCTGTCATGCCCGGAGAGTGAGAGGGACGGGTATAACCTGCAGGTGACATGTTAAATCGACCGGGTTATAGGTCAAATAAGCGTTCCTGACAGCTTAGCGGCTGTGAAATGTCATTGATCGATCACTGAATCGCTGTCATTGATATTAAGCTGTCGTGGAACGAATAAGCGAAGCAGATCAGTTTAGGTTCCTAAACAAAACCGCAATAAGAGTTGATGGTAAGCACCCAGAGTACGAAAGAAAGCAATTCATTTTAGGAACCTATTCTGCATCGCGCTATTTTTGAATCGCTGTCTGAAAGTTGATGGTAGGCACCCTGGAATACAATACTTATTTGACAGCAGCACTTTAACAGCTTTTGAAGGATAGTGTAGTTTACTATTCGATTATACATGTCGATAGTTTTTCATGCTAGGGATACAGACTGATATCATCTAAGAAAAACACCAAAACTGCGCAATAGGGTATTTGACTGCATTTTTTTTATCGACTTAAAATGTTTATTGAAATATTAGCAACACAACCTAAGTAACCTTAATTTATTTACAAACATCTTGCATATTTTCAGCGAGAGCATGAAATTTCCAATTAGACAATGAGAACGATACCAGCCGCAGTGACGTCACATTCTGGTAGCGCCAATACTCTCGCCATAGCAAATTTCGTTTTAGAAAGAGATTGTAAAAGTCACAATTAAGTAGCTCATAACTCGCTTTTTTATAATAAAGATTGAATTTCTTTTTTCACATTTGTTATTCAATAATGTTATATTTATGAATCTCATTATTAAATATATACATTTTAACAACAGTCAAATACCCTGTTCTACAAATAAAATCGTATTTTACTCAAGTAAGTAAATCTAGTAAAAGATTTTAACATAATACCGCATTACCTGAAAAACCTCTACATTTTCCTAAAAAGAAACCGCACACTTAATTAAATGATTCGCTTGCTTCAAAAATTAAGTTGAAAACAAAATGCAACGTTGAAAAATAAAGGCGCCGCCAACTAAAGGTAACGAATTTAATCCTATTAGGGTAGACGGGGCACCATTGTTAATTTTAATTAGCACTCCTATTGCAAGACTACCCTCAGTGATTACATGCCATAGTTCGCAGCATCTCAATATTAGACAATTAATTATCTCTAACAAAGGAAACGATTAATTTCTCAGCTAACATAACAGATTGAACGAGAAATGTAGGTACTTACTTTTAAATTTTTGGTATCAACTTTTCTTTGAACAAGAATATTGTGCTAAATAGATTTATTGTTCAAATAAAATAGGTGCTTGTGCTGTAAGAATTATAATATTTTTAAATATATTTTATCACAAATCACAATAAAGGGCGTGACAGCTGTTACTTTAGCTAACCTTTCCGTAAATATTTTAGTAGGTATATAAAAAAAACAGAGATAAACAATCACAAAATGTTAAACTTAGGATTATAATCAAACGTAAAATACGGCTAAAAAGGAAATTGTAATAGACAGCCTTCCAAAGCAGGGAAATTCAAATAAGTCTAGAAACTTCATGGATATCAAAACTTTCAACAATGACCAGAGTTGTTTTTACAGCAGAAATCTAAACATATGTTAAGCAGTTTTGTTGCCAAGCAGCCCCAGAAAATCTTGTAACGTCAAAACGCCACTCCAACGAGATACGCGCTAACATATAACGTGTATGTCTGACGTGCGAGCTATACTATATCATGAATTATTGGATTACGAGGGCCAGACGCGAGATGAGATGTTTGTTATTAGTTTAATTTTATAGCTTTACTGTTTTATTATTTACTTGGTATTTATTATCGGTACCAGTGATTAAAACATTTACAAATACTGCCGATTTTGCTGCGGAGAAAAACGAAACGATGTTCATTATAAGTTTTTTCATACTGGTTAAAAAGTAAGTTGTTTAGTTAGTTTATTTATTTATTTTGTTATTGTTTACTTTCACACTGCTTACTACAATGTCGTGGTACCTCACAAATTCCGTTTTTTGTTTTATTCAGTTTGGCTTGCTCTATATTTGTGTTTAATACTTTTTATTGTTTGGTTTAAAATTTCGTTTAGGTTATTAATGTTATGCATTCACAATGTAATTCTGTAAACATAGGAGAAATGAATTTTAAAAAAACGCTCTAAATTAACAGGTAGTATCTTGAAGTATCCCGTCTGAAAGCTTATATCTCGTGTAATACCTTTAAGCCCAGTACACATCGTTGTTTTTCAAAACTTTGTACAAACTGGAGGTTGTGAAGTTCAAATATGCAGTATGGTGAACTATTTATAATTCACAGGAAAATTAAATCAGTAGTTTGATTAAATCCCTTCAAAAATCGTTAAAAATTAAAATCTTATTTTACCATTTCCCTAGATAAATCTAGTGACTTCATCAAAACCTAAACTGGCGTCGTGTTAAAATAAAAAGAAGACCCCATAAGTCTTGAATCACAACCTTATTATCATAAACACTTGCTCTCAACACACACTTGTTGTTGTTGTTGTAAGCTTTGTATTGACAGAGCACTGTGAAACTCTTAAGCTAGAAACACATTTCGCTGGCGCAGCGCAGCGCAGCGCGATCGGTTTCATACATTTAGTATGGCTAGAAACACATTTCCCTGGCGCAGCGCAGCGTTTCCGCCCGGCTCCGATTGCGCCAGGCCCCCCACCACTTTCTAGCATTGTATCGTCAGATGGCTCGGTAGCGGACTGCGCAGCGGAGCTCTGCATTTTGCTTTTTACTACTTATGTTCTCCGATTTCTCCGTCAATAATGGGCCAATTTCAAAAATATTTTTTTTGTTTAGAAGAGTCACCAATTCATTATCATGTAGGGTTGTTAATTATACTGTTAAAACCGTATTAAAGTGTTTTTAGTACACTATACTTTTTAATTTTATAACAAAAATAATGTATAATTCTGATTCACTACATAGTATAAAACAAAGTCGCTTTCTCTGTCCCTATGTCCCTTTGTATGCTTAAATCTTTGAAACTACGCAACGGATTTTGATGCGTTTTTTTAATAGATAGAGTGATTCAAGAGGAAGGTTTATATGTACTTTTTATCCCGATATTCCCACGGGAACGGGAACCACGCGGATGAAACCGCGGGCGGCCGCTAGTTGAAAATAAATTACACTAAATATTTCTAAAATCTGTTCAGTATTTTTTGAGTTTATCTATTACAAACAAACAAAGTGTATTTATAGTATTAGTATAGATATAAATTGCATCTCTTCATTCATCATCATATTATCATCGTAATCATCAACATATTTTTTTTTGGATTTAATATGTTCAAGTAAGAACAGAAATTGTTTCAAAATTAGAAGAAAACATAATGCAGATGTTAGCTCGGCAACGACTCGATTGACACTGATCAAAAATTTCGTCAGGAAACGCTGCGCCACGCTAGTAAAGTGTGCACACCCGGGTCGACGCTGCGCTGCGCTGCGCTGCGCCAGCGAAATGTGTTTCTAGCTTTATACGCAGTTCAGTGAACATCTGTGCAGTGTACATCTGAACACGAGTTGCACTAACCGGCCAATTGTCTCGTGTAATTGTTCACCGACAGAACCTTCTAATTTGGTTTGCTTTGACTTCAACCTGAACTAAAACGGTTTGGAGATGCAAACCAAATAAGTTTTTTGTAAAAAAAAAATTTTTGTTGACTGCATTTTAATATTATATTGCCATCCAAACCAAACAAGTTTCACTTCAATCGGACACTGACAAGTGGGTCAAATTTAGCTTGCAAGATTTGACGCGAACGGACATGCATACATACATGCAAGATAAATAAAAGCTTGTATTTTTGTATTACGAGATACAGATACACCAGGTGTAAAAACACTAGCTTGAACTTAACGCTAAGATAGAAAGGGTAATTTAAAATAAAATAAAGCCTTCTTGTAAAGATGCCGTGTTAATTCAAATCCTTAACTAAACAAGATGACTGAAAAGTAAGTTACAAAGATTTGAGATGTAAAAATTTCAAGATAAACTTTTCGTTTTATCTCGCCTTAGGATGAAGAATAGGGAATTTTAAAGTAGGATGTGGAGCGCTGAATAAGAAATTTTCGCGAGAGCCTGACCTCCTTATCAGCGGATAGAATTTCAGTGCAGGCTAAAATTATCCAAGTAATATGAAAAAGCTAGCCAGCACGTAATAAGTATTACAATCCATACTAATATTATAAATGTAAAAGTGTGTTTGTTTATTTATTTGTTTGTTTGTCCGTCTTTCACGTCAAAACAGAGCAACGGATCGACGTGATTTTTGGTACGAGGACAGTTTGGGTGCTGGAGAATGACATAGTAAACTAGTAATAAATAGTTCTTCTTACAATCACACCAATTATCTAGCTCATATTAGTTTTCATTAAGAAACTGTGTTATGGAAGCTAGATAACGGATCAATATACTTATATACTTTTTTTATAAATACATACTTAATATACATAGAAAACACCCAGACCAAGACAAATAGATATGTCCATGCACGCACATATTTTTCTTCGGGAATCGAACCCGAGTCCTCTGGCGCAGAAGACATATTAATAATATTTGAGCAATAAAAAAGAACACACACACTATTGACTAGCCTTTTGTTAAAAAGCTTTGTCACTCACGCGTTATTGATTGAAAGATTTGGATAAAATTTTTCGTTTTTTATATACGCAAAATTTTATCTAAAATAACCTTAACCCAAAATAGGAGATAAGATACATTACCCCGATATTCTTTTATGTTTTACAAGTTTTACGTAGCATATGTTTTTTTTTTAGTTTTAACGCAGTTAATACATTGTTTGAAGACCCTGCACATTAAAAACCTTCTTTTAACTTTAACTTATTGATATTTGAGAAGCTCTGAAATATAAAAATCTTAACTTAAAATTTGCTGAAGCCAATATTGAGGGCTGGTTAGTCGCTTTAAATCTAATTAAGCCTCGAGCTGATGTTCCGAGATTGGCGTAATTGACCCGCCTAATAAATATAGCACTAGGTGACGCCTGGTTCCTGCACTAGTAGGTGCCAATTTCCGCTAAAACTAATGCCAATAATATGATAGTTATTTAAATTTTTACTTTTTTGCATTCATAAAGCAATTTTTATTAATGAAAAATAGAAAATGAAGTAGGGCAGGCGTACCGTTGTTGGCCACTGTACCGGTTTTGGTCACTTTTCACTTTAAAGTTATATAAATAGGAATTAAATAATTATGGCTTATATTTATTAATGGCGAATAAAAGATTGGTCTTTTAGTTAATAATTACAGCACTTAGCTTTTTTTATGTAGTACGTTATTTTAGAAATAAACACGTGTTATGTTTCAAAGTTAACATTTTGTAAAATTCTTAAGCAAAATGTTAAGGGTAAAGGTTTTGTAAAATCATTTTTTTTTTCTACAATAAAATTATTTTATGGTTATTTAATATTTTATATCATATTGGAATATGTTTCTTCTAGATGGATTAAGTGTTGTTTTTTCACTGTTCTTACAAAAAGTTGGGAAACAACAAGTGGCCAAAAGTGGGGCTAGAAATTTTAGCATTGTGCCACCTTTGGCCACTTTGGCATTAGTAGAAAGTTTCCAACCTATCACAAAGCTCATTTATTTTAAAAGACTCACAACTCACTTTTGTTAGCTAACGTACTAAAAAATTTGCGGGTTGAGGCTAGTGTAGGCACTAGCCTACACAAGACTCAATCCGCTAATTTTCTTTTAATCAAGTGATAAAGGTATACTTAAAAAAATTGTAGGAAGGAGCTAGCTGTGATTGAAATACTATTTCATGTAGTGTTTTAGTCCAGAACTCTAATAAGACATCAATTAAGCATAAACTCAACTTATAAATATAGTAATTTTATGAAAGTGGCCAAAACCAATGCAAACGGTGTATTTGGCCCCCTCCGCAGAATTTGTTCTAAATAAAAAAAACTATTGTTTTTTTTTACTTTGTAGATTGTACCATTAAAGGTCGATAAAATAAATTATCTATAACTCTACATTATAAATTTTCTCTAAAATACTTAAGATCATTAAGCACTAAGCGGTTAAAAGTGAAAAAATCCTTAAAGTGGCCAAAACCGGTACGCCTGCCCTATTTAGAAAAATATAATAAAATAGAGATCAGTGATTGAGGATTCCGGGAGTAGTGCGCTTCCACCTTCAGCCTTATCACCACTTATAATCAAGTGTGATGATAGGTAAGTGCTACCCCGTAGTGAATAAAAAAAACCATCATCCGTCCCCTTCGGAGCTTGTTGTGAGACGGGTCGATTATTTCTAAATACTTCAGTTTCTATTTTTCAATAATATGATAGTTTACTATGACAACCGTTTTTTGAGGCGTCCGGCAATCGTTTGCAAAATAGTACCTACTACTTAAATAGAAATATGGAGCGTGCTATATAGGTTGGTTTTTTGAAAAATACAAAACAACTGCGATCCTTAACTAAATATGTTGTATTTGTACATAAAGGGACTTTCAACAAGAACTTAGATTTTTTAATAAAAATTACACAAAGAATTTTTATCATAACAATACAAAAAAAATAGCAGTCATGACGTGCCTTCCAAAACACTCATCCCGTGACCGACCATTGCAAAAGTTGCTTAACATCATCAATCGCGGCCGAGTGCGCTAACCACTGCGCCACGGTCTCCTAAATAAATAATAATATAGTCATAAAATACTGACTCTACGTAAAGTAAAACCGATTTTGATCCAGTATTTTTGGAGTTTTAGCATTCCATCTCCAAAGTGAGTGGTCTCTTCAGCCGTGTACCGGAAATTGTGCCACGAAAGCGACATTGTCTCAGTAGGATTATTGTCAATTCGGCACGTCATTTCCGTTTAACGAAAACATCCGGTAATTATTCGGATATAGTCAAACGTAGAGGGGGTTGTAAAACGAGCCACCTTCTGAATAATAAGGAGATCAGTGAACAATTTATCATTTAGTTTAATGTAAATTCTATAAGACAATTTGGACATTTTGTTTATGAAGTAGTTGCTAGACGCCAAAACGTTCGGCAGTCGCAGCCGTAGAACGTTCCGTGTGGCTGCTACAACTACAAGTCTTGGCGTCTACTATAGTAGCCGCCCGCAGTTTAACTCGCATTTGATATAATCACGCTTCGTTCACACGGTTTCGTTCACGTTTCTCACCGGAATCGTCAATAAGCACGAAACCATAGGTGTCCATAATTTTTCACGACTCGTGATTGTGTGAATACGGACATTTAAAATAGGGTTACCGCCGTTATAAAAACGATGAATCCTGAAAAAAGACGATGCGTCGTCGTGCAATCGAGCCGTTAATTTGGCGAAAGGCCACTATGTAAATGATGAGTCTTTTTTAATTTTGAAGAGCTCCCATCTTCGATCAACAATAACACTTGTTGATCGAAGGCTCACACACAAAAATGCGATGCGTCATCGCATCGCAAAAATCTGCGACGCGTGTCAAGTATTTGACAGGCAATAAGGTTTCTATTAGCATGGCGCGCTGCATATTTTTGCGATGCGATGCAAATTCATAGTTTTGTGTGGAAGTTAGTAACTCGCAAGTTTCCCGCTTCTGTGGAAATAAAATACAATGTATGCTATGGACAAACACTGATCTATCGGTATCCACAGTTTTATCGAAATCGTTCACAAGTTTATTCTTGATGGACTAATAAAAATAGAAATAAAAAAAAATCTCATTTAAGTATATCCTACATTGAAGTGGCGGGTAAGAAAATGTTCAGCTTTTAGGTTTTTCTGTTCCTTTTTTACTCGCTGCGGAAATTCGTAATCTGACATTACCTAGTGCAATGCGCAATTGCGATTGTGTTTTATCTCCGCATCGACGACGGCCTAAAGTGCAAGCTACACAAGCCGATGTAGGTATTAGTACATGGAAATCGTACTAAATAAGTGGTGTTGCCTTGCATTAAATGAGGTAGTTCTGATTTTTTTATATGTTAGTAGTGATGAGATAGTAATGACAAATCCAAGTTTTCCACCTCGAAAGCCCTCCGGATCATTGTTAAATATTTAAAAATCCAATAAATTTTCAGTTTTTTTTCAGTTTTTGTAAATTTTTGCCACCAAGGATCTGAGTCACGGCAAATGTTACTATGCACTATTTAAAGTAACTAAATTTGCAATAAAAAAAGAGTAATTGGGTTTTTGTAAGCCAAATAGTTTTTAAGATACGGCTATTTTAAAATTTGCACAATCACAAAAATGGAAGAATTACAGTTTTTTTATTGTTCGTCAACTTTGACCCCCTAGTAGTGGGTTTATGGCAAAAGTTTTTTATTAGTTATTAAAGTCCATTAAATTTACAACAAAATGAGATTAATTATGTCGATTTACACCTGATAGTTCCTAAGACACAGCTGTTCAAAGTTATAGAGGTAGGTAAGTAAACAATTATGTAATATAAGGCTTTGCAAAAGGTAGTAAGCCCTAAAGGAAGAAGGATCTGGGAGACGTTCCCGTTCTACCCTGATAATGACACGCAAACCTTAATCACCTTGAAAGCATACCAAAGATGTAAGGTTGTACCAGCAGATGTGGTTGCAGGAAAGCAGAACTCAAATGTTCGTCTGTTTGCAGCTACTGCATTGGCCAATCATGCGAGAACATACCAGACCTGATATGTGATGACATTGATGAACCATTGATTGAAAACCCACCATCAAAGGACGATTTTGACCTTCCTGAGCAGTTCGATGAAGAAATTATACCTCAGCAAGCTGTCACCAAAAAGTGTGCTGTGGATTCAGAGGACGTGCCTGGTCTATCAAAATTATACATACAATGTACATAATTGATCCCACCACCTCCCAGCTCTCCTTCCTTTATGGCGTACTTCATTTTGCAAACCCTTCTATTACATAATTGTTTACTTACCACAATAACTTTGAACAGCTGTCTCAGGAACTATCAAGTGTAAGTTGATATTACTAATTGGTCTCATTTTGTTGGAAATTTAATGGACTTTTATAACTAATAATTTAACTTTTGCCATAAACCCCATAGTAGTCTATGGGTCAAAATGTCGAAAACTAAAAAAACTGTAATACTTCCTTTTTTGAATTTTTGCAAACTTTTAAATTGCCCCATCTTAAAAACTATTTGACCTACAAGAACCAAATCATTCTCTTTTTATTGCAAATTTAGTCTACTTTAAAGCATGCATATTAACTTTTGCCGTAACACAGGTCCTTGGTGGTAAAAATTTATAAAAACTGAAAAAATCTGAAAATTTATTGGATTTTTAAATATTTAACAATGATCCGGAGGGCTTTCGAGGTGGAAAACTTGGATTTGTCATTACTATCTCATCACTACTAACATACAAAAAAATCAGAACTACCTCATTTAACGCAAGGCAAAATGTACGATTTCCATGGACTATATGTAAAGTTGTCGGAAATATTATACCTCAGACTTCGATCAACAATAGTACTAGATGCAGGCTCACGAACTAAATGAAAACTTTATATGGACAGACTGATTTTTTTTTAAACAGAGAAAAAAGGTTACGAATGTTACGATCTTACATTCAAAATGACAGAAAGCGTTCCAAGTTTGAAATACCTTAGTATTATTGACACTGTCAAAATAATCTACTTATAATTATACTCTCAAGTGGGCTTATGAGGCTTGGACATATCTGTCACTCCGAGTATGTATCTAGAACTAGGTGTTATTGTTGATCTAAGACCTCAGATCTGAATTACATTTCAATAACGTCATGCACTATGTGAAAAAGAGATCAATAGAAATTGTCACTTTGAACTTTCAAAAGAAATCAGACTATATCGATCTATAGCATGAAATAGTAGATTATTAACCAAGGGGATAAAGCAGTGTCTTCTGTCGCGGGTGACGATTTAAATCGCGAGCCTAACGAAGGACTCTAGGTTTACTCCCGAGCGCAGCGAGGGTGTAAAAGATAAGTCCTGAGTGTAGCGAGGGATTTAAGTTCACCCAAGACTAAGACAGCTTTATCACCTAGGAAAATACTCTACTTTTCGTACCATTTGCGAAAAAATTAACACAATAATAATATGAGATAAGCATTTATTAAAAATAATGTCAATTAAAAGTAAAAGTTAACATTCGAAACATTGGTCCAATTATTGATAGAGAGTTACATTTTTGTTTGGTACATTTATTGTTGATGAGTTGTCTTGGATAAATAATCAAAATAGACAAGAAGTACTGATTCTGAAATTGATAGGCCTTTCGCACTTCTCCACGTTGAAAATTCTTCATAAGTTCTTACATAATTTTCCTTGGATTTTGTTGGAAGCAAATTATTTATAATTGTGGCAGCATTTGCACTGATGGAATCCGACAATTCACTGTCACTGTCGCTTTGATTTAACATTGTAACGTATTTTTAGAACATTAATTTATTTATAAAAATGAATTAAAATAAACTAAGTATTTGAAGAAAACAAAAACGCAGCAAACTCCTAGACTAATATTTTTTTGTCGGAAAAGCAAAGGCATCAAGCTCATACGGCCTCGTCGGTTTTCGTAATTTTATTTAATAATCATAACTGCATAATAAATGCGTATTCCTTTTTCAAAAAGATGTGTAATGCTTTATATACAAACTCAATGGTGTAAACACAGATGTAGTTCAGTATAAATTTCGGTAAGTATTCCAAATTTAAATCACATTCTCTCCCTAGAGGATGAATGAAATTCAGTACAATTTTCTTTCTCTGTTTTTAACAGATTAAAAATGACTATTGTTATGTTCGCTTTTTGTGGCATAGAATGTCACTTTTTTGAGCAAGTGGTACGAAAACGTTTTATTAGCCACACGCCGCCCGTGGCAAACCTGAAATAATCTTTGCTGATAATGGAAAATAAGCTTTAGTTATTTTTAACGAAAACTTCTCAGCAAATTTAATGCCAGACTTTTTAAGCAATGATAGTATACATTAGTTAGTTAGTTAGTATACGAGGAATTCAGCACGGTTTTAACACAAATCGAAGCTGTCCTGAATTCCCGGCCCCTCTCACCTATGTCAACAGATTCCAACTACCTTACAACTCTAACTCTTGCTCATTTTCTGATCGGGAATCGGAACCAGTTTGTGACGACCTGACATCACTGGCAACTTTACAACTGGCACGATACGACAGGATCCCGCAAATGAGACACAGTCTTCTGGCAGCGATGGGCTAAAGAATACGTCGCAGAACTACAACAGCGGACGAAGTGGAAGACACACATAGATGACATCACCCTGAGCAGCCTATTTCTCTTCTCAAGGATGACAATCTTCCTCCCTTTACATGGAAGATGTTACTGTCTACCGTCGCTTTTCGAGAGAGCATGAAGAAGTAAGTAATTGCAGTATTGAAAATGAAAGTCTGGTTTTATTTTCATAATCACTAAAAACGTTGAAATTTTAGAGTTTCCAAAGGTAATAGTTAACTATCAAAAGATATTAAGTTTTCGAGTGCGGTATTCGACGTCCCTCATAAAGAGCTACAAAAAAGATAAACAACGATAAAACCGTACGCAGTTCAGATTCGCATTGACGTGATGCAGTGTTAAAACTGTAATTACGGCCGTTTTCGGCTCGCAATAGGATAATTGATAGTGTGTGGTTCGCAACACGCTGACATCGTACGATTCCATTCTGTTGCGGTGACATGATAGTTGCGGCGTGTGGAGCCGTTTATCGTGCCAATCATCGTGTGCAAGGACCAATTCCAATCGATTCAGTGTCCGAAATTATCGGCAAACCATGGCCGATTTCGTTTTACGTCGCCGTTGTTTATTTGAAGCGTTTTGGTTTAATGAGATACTTAAAAGCAAGGCAGATGTTAATACTGTTAGGTATATTGTTTTATTTATTACTAGCGCTCGCGACTTTGTCTGCAGGACCCCCTTTTTACCCTCTTCGAGGAAGCATTTCCACAAATCCTCTTTTAGTGCTCCCCTACACTCCCCAAGGAACATACATGCCAAATTTCAGCTTCTTACGCCTGCTAGTTTCGGCTGTGTTGTCTCAGTCAGTCAGTAACGCAAGAGTTTAATACTGATATATAATTTATGAGATATAGAAACTGTAATGTCGTAAACTTGAATTGTTCTTTTGCATTTGATAATTCTCTAATAACCTGGCGGCTTTTTTTTACAATTGATAACCGAAATCTCGTGAAAATTTACAGGCTTCTTACATTTTTCTGATTTATTATTGTAGATAGATGCATTTGTAAGGTACCTAACCTACGTACCTTTTTCTTATTTAAAGTAAGGGCAAACATTATTGCTTTGTACGCACCTATCAACAGACATGAAAATGTCTTAGCAGTCTTTACAAAGCAAACTCGACCAAGAACTTGCTTTATCACCTTACGTTTTAGAATTCTTTGCTTGCTGTACGATAAGCTCTGATTTCCTTTGAATGTTCAAAGTGACAATTAATTCGATTGATGTCTTCGTTGCATATTGCATGACGTTATTGAAATGTCATTCAGATCAGCTTTAACGAAATTCTACTTGCATGGAAATTGTCAACGAAACTCATAAAGCACTTTCCTGGTCGACTTTACAAGTAAGTACCTATACAGCTATGTGAGTAAAATACTGAACCAACGCATACAAACCCAAATCAAAGGGCTATTCGTATCAAATAATTCAAGTGCAAATTACTCTTTTCAAAATGCAAGCGGCGAAGCGCAATAATTTGCTTATTTGTTCCTGCAGAACGTGCGTACTAAATCCCAATTTAAAGGGACAGAATGTTTTTTTTAATATTCTGATTACACGTATTATTTGGTTCAAGTCTTTTTGAGACTAAAAGTTATCTTTTATTATTGAATAATTAAAACAGAAATTAACATCAGGTATGGCTAAAATGAAGAAAAATGTAAAATAGAAAATAAATACTAAGACAGATGTACCTGTCTACACTCCTGCGAGTATTATCACTTAGCCTTTTGTTTCTAGTAGATAGATACTTACAGGAAACTAGACAGTTTGATCATAATTCTCAAGCATTCAGCATTTTCTACGGAGTGTTTTCTCAGTTAAACTAAAAGAAAAACTTTCGTGACAACTTTTTGCTAAGAACCTACTTAAGAGTTTTTCTTCTTCTTAGTCAGGTAATCTATTGAACTTATTTTCTTCCTATATCTCAAACTAACGCGCGATCGAATCAGAAATTATGAGATCTGTGGGAGTACTAAAACAACAGATATCGCCCGAAGGCTTGCTCAGCTGAAGTGGCAGTGGGCGAAATACATAGCACAGAGAACCGATGGCACCTGAGGCGGAAAAGAATCTCGAATGGCGACCGCGTATCGAATGGCGTTCCGTGGGTGGAGAATCTATAAGGTGGACTGACGATCTGGTGAAGGTCGCAAGAAGTCGCTAGATGCAGGCAGCGCAGGAACGATCGTTGTGGAGATCTTTTAGCGCGGAATATGCCCAGCAGTAGGAGTCGAACGGCTGATCACGTGGAGCCGAGCTGTGTTTCCATTAGAGTTTCTCAATTCCCGGGTTTTTTACTATACTGGGAAACGGGAACGAAAAAAATAAATTCCCGCGTATTCCCGGGAATCGGGAATTTACAAAATTATTAATTATTACCTTTAAAAGAAAACTCTGACAATTTTAAGTAGGTATACATAGGGTCCTGCAAGTTTAATGAATTGAAGAGTTCAATATAATAATGTATAGGTCCGAACAACTTTTACTAACGGTATCAATATTGAAATCGCGAAAAAGAAATCAGCTGTTCCATAGAAAATTTAAAATGGAATCGATCAAAATGTATGGGATAGCTGTTTTTTGTTTGTGATTTCAACCTTGGTCCCATGGTGAAATTTGTTTATTTGCATGAGTACATTGAACCCTTCATTTTTTTATGCTACTTTACGTGCGTATCGATGACGCGTCGATGCCGCCGACAGATACCGAGGGTGGGAGTAATTCTATTTTTTCGTTAAGCTATTTGTTTTTGGTCGTAGTTCAATATTTTTGAACTTTTGTATTATTTTCCGTAGGTCGGGAATTCGTGACTGAATATTCCTGAAATCGGGATCGATAGGGATATTTTCCCGGGTATTCCCGGGATCGAGAACTCGGGAAAGAAACCCTAGTTTCCATACATTTGACGAAAAAAATCTTTTCATCTCTCAGATTCGGAAAGAGATGTATATTTAAACTGAGCAGCGGGTCCAAAGCTATCCGTTTCACCCTAGGGTGGAAATGAATTTTAAGAATAGAACTGAAATTGGTTACAGTCAACCATAGAGTTACCTCATCGGCAATGAAAAAGTTTTCAACTAATTTTGTATGGGGGCGGGACTTGCAAAATTTAATTATTTTTTTTTATAAAAACGAGAATAAGTAGGTACTTATCTCGAAAACGGTGCGTCTCGTAGCGAAGCTAAAATCTAGCAAAATTTTCAACCCCCTATGGTACTCTGGAGATAGTTAGGAGGCATCCGATAGACATAAAAAAAAATTTTTGTTCATAAAATTATTTTTATTCAAAAAATTTTTTTTTATTTTAATTTTTTTTTGTTATTTCAAAACTTCAATCTTTTTATATTCCTATTATAGAAAAAAAACAGAGAAAGCGAAGCCCCCTGCCACCTTTCTTTTATTTTTTTAGATAGTTTTAGTTGTCTTTATTGCTTTTCTTATAGAGGGGGATGAAAAGCAGAGTGTATTTACTTTCCTTATATTCGAAATGAAAAGTAGAGTGTATTACTCGACAGCAAAATTATTTTCATCTCGGGCGCCGTATATTGAATCCCTCGCTGCGTTCAGGATTCTACTTTAGAATCCCTCGCTGTGCTCGTGATTCTACTCTAGAATCCTTCACTGCGCTCTGGATTCAAAATAGCGCCCTCGCCGTAAATATGTTATTTTGCTCCCTTGTAATACAATCTACTATTCCGTGTTCTGTGCATTTGACATTTGAGTTGACACAGCTTCGCTTCTGTGGCAATGCAAACGTCAAGTTAGCTTAGCATTTTTACATTACTTATGTATATAATGTATTTCTTTATCCATATCTGAGGTATTAAAATTTTCAAATTTTTTTTTTTTTTTTTCATTTATTTTATATTACGTGGTTATTCATAAATTAGTCGCCGGTAACTTGGTGTATCACCTGTTATTTATTTGTCAGTCATGACGACGGCCAAATACTTTGTTTCCAGAAACTAATAAGTTTAATATTGGAATAATAAATCACTTTTATGTCCTACAACATAAATCTCAAGGATCTAACTAGAACGTGCTAGAACTTCATAAAAATGTAAATTTCGTGAATATTATCAGTTTTATAGCATCGTAACATGATCGCGGGTTTTTTTTTTTTAATTACTTATCTTATTAATCTATACATCTATACAAATAAATAAAATTGGAGTGTCTGTTTGTAATATTAAAATAACACCGCTTTTTACTACATGCATATGATTATATATACGGTACATATACCAAAATAACATTTTTGTCACAATTTTTGTCTGTCTGTTTATCTCTGAAACGCCTGGACCGATTTTGATGGGACTTTCACTGGCAGGTAGCTGATGTAATAAGGAATAACTTAGGCTACTTTTTATCCCAATATTCCTTCGGGAACGAGAACCACGCGGGTGAAACCGCGGGCGGCCGCTAGCTATCAATAAAAACTTTTGAAAGTGGAATAACCCTATAGGGTAAAGAGAGGTATATTGATGGTATAAGTAATTTGGTGATATTTTATATAAAGATTGTTTACTAAACACAGAAACGTTGAAGCGTAGCGAGTGATATATGTCTATCTTCCTCACACTCGTAGAAACTCGCTAGCGCTGTCTCATGAATGAGCTCGCATAGGGAACTTTGTGGTAATCCGTTTACAAAACTATCACCAAATTACTTATATCACCCATATACCTTTCTTTACCCTACCCCTGAGATATATCCTGTTCAAATGTAGATGTTATTTTTCCAGTTGTTAATAAAAATAACATTTACTTCTTAGCTTTTGAAGATAATTTCAGTGTCAATATATTATGTTTATTATTATTATTATTTGCAAGTTGTATTTCAAGCTAATTTACTATATTTCACTAATATTTATAGAAGTGAGATATGAAGTTAGTCCGATACAACAGACGGTCATTGGTATCCTACGCCAGCCGCGGAGACCTATTTGAGAGAGATACGTTTGTATTGTGTGACATGTTGACGACCGATTTGGTGCAGGGGTAAACTACCTGCCTTCTGCGCCAGAGGTTCGGGTTCGATTCCCGAACAAGACAAATATTTGTGTGCATGAACATGTCTATTTGTCTTGGTCTGGGTGTTTTCTATGTATATTAAGTATGTATTTACAAACAAAAAGTATTTAAGTATATATTTATCCGTTATCAAGTTCACGTAGACACAGTTTCTTAAGAAATTAACTACGGGCTTAGATAATTGGTGTGATTGTAAGGAAATATTTATTTATTATTTATTATTATTAACTGAAATTAAATACATCAATGACAGCTTTTGAAGGACGGTTTGGTTTGTTTACTAGAAAAAGGTTGACGATTCATATGTATATATTTATTATGTCTAAGTGAATAAATATTTTTTTCATATCATTTAATTTTCATATATTCGATTACCATAACGATCCTTATAATGCTAGGGGTACAGACGTTTATGTATCGTTATATGTATACTTAGGACGAGGCATGCGGTTTATTTTCGTAGCCTCACTGATAATTGATAATTGTTAGGGTACTAATAAAAATACTGTGTTTTATATGTCATTTTAATTTTATAACACTGTTGGTTGCCGAATTAAAACAGGCGCGGATCCAGGATTTTGTTGAGGGGAAGGGGGGGGGGGGGGGGGGGGGGAATTGCCCCCTCCCCATTGTATCCGCGCCTGAATTGACTGACTTGTATTAAAACTAAAGAACTATTTAAATATTAACCCCCAAAATGAGCTTTATTTCCTTCGCACTCGGGCTTAACAGGAAACAAACAAAGTTTTCTTCTTTATTATACACATTATGTTAGATGAAGTTTAGGCGTGGATCCGTGGAGGTTTGTGCGGGCCCGTTTATCAGGCATTTATTATGTAACTCGTGTGGCGAAAAATTGCGTATTTCGGGCCACCCTTTTTATTATTTAAGAGAAGAAAGTTGCCTGGCATCTGTTGTGCGGAACACTCATCCTGTTAGTGGAAGTGGAATTCCTACTTATCTGTGGAAATATTTGACTTATGGTGAAACATTATTTATAGATTTTTTCCTTATATAGCACTAGAAAAACTTACGAGTACATTCTGTTAAAACTGGTGAGGATGTAGCGCCCGTTCTTTTTATCAGTTGAATGAGTCATGAATACCTACGGCAAAACTGACGATTCAAAAGTTCTTGTGAAAAAAGATAACTTGAATATTTACTTGATTCCTGATTTCATACTTAAAACTGTTTTAAAGGATCAATTTTGAAACACTACACTTTTTAAGATCGATTCAGAATCGCGGTCAGCGAAGAACTTTCTTCTAGAAACATGGGTCGATTCAAAATAAAAAAAACTAAATTCTTTATTTCAGTAACAGGAGAATACTAAAACTTAATCAATATTGGTATCGCTAGTTAAGTGCTATGTAATTCTGTGTTAAATACGACACCAAACGAAATATGACTTTATCAATTTTATTTTAGTCTTAGCACTGTACTAATGTAAACCATTGAACACTCAAAAGATTAGTAGTAATAATGGGCGGGGTACGCGTGAAAATCCCTTTGGTCAGCAAACCATCCATACATTTTGCCTGCGTACTGAGAATGATTCTTAGTACGCAGGCACAATGTTTAGATAGTGTTCAAGTAGGGTAATTAATTAATTAAGCTAATTAGCTTATTTTCCATTTGGAAAAGCTCGTGGAGTCCAGGAGTGAAAAGCCGTGCATCTTTTAAAAAAATAGAAGCAATATAATAACATTTCAATAAACATAAAAAATATAGTCCTTAATTCTGTTTTTGTTACAATCATCATCATCATCATCAGCCATTTAAAGTCCCCACTGCTGGGGCACTGACCTTCCTTATGGATGGATAAGGAGAATGGGCCATGACCCACCACGCGGGCCCAGTGCGAATTGGTGGGTATTAACGACTGCAAGTGCAGCCGGGACCAACGGCATAACGTGCCTTCCGAAGCACGGAGGAGCTCGAGATGAAAAGTTTTTGATCACCCATCCTGTGACCGACGATTGCGAAAGTTGCTTAACCTCGACGATCGCAGGCCGAGCGCGTTATCCACTGCGCCACGGGCTCCTCAAACTTGTTAAACGCGTTAATTGACGCGTTTGTTACAATAACCTTAAGTATTTTCATTATTCGAAATAGGAACTTTTCGCTCGAAATAAACAGAGCTGTGACAATATTTCCCCCAACGACAGGTAAGTAGAACCACAACGTTAAAATAAAAAAAATGGGCGACACAAAATTTTCCTCTCACAAAACCTGCTTACTCATAATTACCAGAGTTTTTAAATACGAAAAATAAAACATGGTGGAACGCAGGTCGGGTCTTAAGACCTCTGAATTACGGGCCAACATTATTTATTCGCTGGGTCTCTTCCAGTTTTAATTCAGATTTATGTAGATACATTAAAGAAAGAGGCTTATATAGGTCTGACATGCTGTGTGGTATATATATATATATATATACCTTTAACTTTTAAGTTGTCTCCACTCTGTTTTACGAAATTAACGTCATGGAACCCTGGCACAAGATAACAATGAAAATATTATTTAATGTTGAAATGTATCTACAGTAGCTATAAAAGCCACTACCTACTTATTGCTGCTGATGCAGAAAATAGAAACCAGTAATGACATTTATTTTCTTCTCCGTACAATATCACATAATCCTACTGCTTACCAATGTTGGTTGTTGGAACTATCTGTTGTATTTCTATATGTTTTTGGGTAAAACATGGGTAAAACTTCACAATTTTTTTTTTCAATCGACCGTAAATATAATATTAATCATAATAATTTCTCAAATCAAAGTACAAGAAATATAAAGCTTATCCGTATGCTACTTTCAACCCTATTCAAGTTATTGATGGCTCACAGCAATATTTGTGCTACTTTTACGGACGAAGCGCTTCATTGTAACACGTGCAATTCAGTCGGCATATTCAAGCTTAATACAACATTCACCTGAACAGAGCATTCAGAGCGATTTTTAATGTACATTGCTCAATTGCGACTCGCAAGCAATATCAGCGAATTGGATTGTTCACGATTAGGGCTGCTTAGCTTAGAAAGATGTGATGATTTTTTCTTAGGAACGTAGACAACTATATGTAAAGAAAGTTTCCCATAGGTATTGTTTTTTGGTAAGTTAAGATATTTAGGTGGAGATTTTTTATAAAGATAATGTTTGTTACAGAACGCTATAGTTTGAATGTTTCCCATATTGACCTGTAAGTACCAAGTAGGTAATATATAGAAAATATTGAAAATGATGTAAGTGTTAGAAAAATCGACCGGTCTCACAACTAGCTCCGATGGGACTCGCTCGAACCTCCGACCTTTCACTACGTTAGAGAAAGGTCGTGGGTTCGAGTCCCATCGGAGCTAGTAGCTAGTTGTGAGACGGGTTCATTTTTTTTCTAATACTGCATTTATAATCATAAGAATTGCATATTTTAACCGCCTCTGTGGTCTAGTGGTTCACACCACCGATTTCAGACCCAGAGGTCCCGGGTTCGATTCCCAGTGGGGGTACTTATAGTATTCGGTTTGGTTGGTGGTAGGACTTGTTCTTAGTCCGCCTGGCTAGCTACCACCGTCTTATCTAAGTCTGACGCCATAACAATGATGTTTTCAGCGTTATTGTGTTCCGGCAGTTAGAGATAAGATAGCCAGTTCCTCAGTGATTGAGGATTCCGGGAGTAGTGCGCTTCCACCTTCAGCCTTATCACCACTTAACATCAGGTGTGATGAAGGCTAAGTGCTACACCGTTGTGAATAAAAAAAAAAAAAAAAAAATTGTATGTCTTCAGTCCGGGCTTATTCAAGCTTATAACAACATTCACCGGAACGGAGCATTCAGAGCGATTTTTAATGTATATAGCTCAATTGCAACTCGCGAGCAGTATTATAAGCGATTGGATGGTTCGAGATTAGGGCTGCTGAGAAGGAGCTTCATGCTCCTTTCTTATGTATGTGTCGTGGTCAGATCATAAAATTGGTAATTTCATGATATTGTCTGTCATTTCATGAAATAGTCGTATTTCATGAAATGGCCAATTTTAATTGACAAATCGACAATATTGACCAACCATTTCATGAAATAATCAATTCAATGATCTGACCACGACATATATACCACAGAATATAGAAAGACAAAAATCTTTATTTGTTTTGTGGTATATACGTCAAAGGGTTACTCAATATTTTTAAGACTAAATTGGGTATTGGACTGAGTTTTTTTATTGCCTTAAAATGTTGATTTAATTAGTATCAACAAAATATAGAGGGAGAGAGAGGGAGAGAGAGAGAGAGATTTTTTTATTTACACAATACATCATAGGTATTTATTTTCAAATATCTTTTATATTTTCAGCGATATAGAGCATCAAACTTTCTAATTAGACAAGGCGAACGCTATAGAAACGTGACGTCACATTTCTATAGCGCCATACTCTCGCCATAGAAAATTTCGTTTTAGAAAGAGATAGCTAGAGTCACAATTAAGTAGCTCATAATTCGCTTGTTATAATACAGATTAAATTTCTTTTTTCACATTTGTTATTTAATAATGTTATATTTCTGCATGTCATAATTAAATATCTACATTTCAACAACTGTCAAATAAACAATTTTTAAGATTTTTTTAAAACAAAATAAATACTTATGACTTTCTCTTATAGTTATAATCCTCTTGCTATGTTCTGTGATCCTGGCGTTTACTAAAAGTAAGTATTAATGAAATTTATATCCTACTAATATTATAAATGTGAAAGTTTAGATGTTTGGATGTTTGGATGTTTGGATGTTTGTTACTCAATCACGCCAAAACGGCTGAACGGATTTATATATTTATAATTTGGGACACAGATACTTTGTAGCCTGGAGAGGAACATAGGCTACATTTTATCCCGGAAAACATTACATTCCAGCGGGATAACGTCGTGTAGTCCACGCGGGCGAAGCCGCGGGCGGAAAGCTAGTATTTAATAATTATATTCTAAGGTTGATATGGCTAGTGTTTTTCCCGTTTTGTTGCTTAGGTACTTTAGGTAAAAAAAATAAAATAAAAAAAATTATAGGCATGTTATAATTATTATTGTACTACACTTGATGTAAAGCGGTGATAAGGCTGAAGGTGGAAGCGCACTACTCCCGCAATCCTTAATCACTAAGGAAATGTCTGATGATTGTTTTAACTTAAAATCATAATTGCATAGCATAACTTTATTCTTGTCTTCCATCGCGTCATCAGGTTACCATCCCTACTTGGCTGCAATAGGGTATTTTACTGTTGTTGAAATGTAGATATTTAATGATGACGTTAAAAAATATTGCAATTAAGAATACCAATTGTGAAAAAATAATTTGAATTTGTTTTATAATAAAAGAATTATAGTCTGTTTGATTTTGACTATAGCTGTCTCTTTCTAAAACGAAATCTTCTATGGCGTGACTATGATGCTACTAACCAACTGACGTCACTAAGATAGCATCCTGTCCTTGTCTAATTATAAAGTTTGAAGTCCTATATCTTTGAAAATATTCAAGATAATTCAAAATGAAAACTTGTTTTGTGTAGCTAATATTTCGAAAAACATTTTAAAGAAATAAAAAAAAATCTGTAAAATACCGTATTGCAATTCCAAATTTACGCTCAGTGCGCTTTAAGTCCTCTTTTAAAATCTCTGCAGCGTCTGCTTTTCCGTTCTTTAAGGTGAAAGTGAACTGAGTGAGTGAGTGAGAGTGAGTAAGCCAATTGATAATATTAAAAAATAATAATTTGAGAAACAATATTAATACTTAAAGATTTGCAAAATCTCTGACAGCCCTACCAGCGATGAAATGCGAAACGAAAGGATGCATTCAGTCTTTTGTGATACGTCGTTATTGCCTGATACAATATCTGTTCCGAGTTTCTATGACGTTGCTGTTCCTCCGAGTTGTAATAAAATTTTGCGCCTCGTTTCCTATCATTTCTTGATTTCTCCTACATATTGGCTCGTATTGTTTGCAACTTTTATTCTTGTCGCGTTTTATCCCGACTGACAACGTCACTTCTAATTCTCTTCGTAGCTCGGAATTTCCTTATTCGTTCATTGTGTAATAAAATGTAATCTCCAAAATGTCGTCTTGATTTTCGTCGTCGTCGTAAGAAAATATTAAATAAGTAAATAATTTTACAAATGATGAGAAAATGTTCTTGGAGTATTATTTGGCAAAATGATGGTATGTTTTTTGTTAAGGAGCATTAGGGAGCGAGCGAGAATCGGGAAACAATCATGTTTGTATAAGATAGGTAGTATTATATTTGGCTTGATTTTAAAAATTTAACTAATACTATAATAGGTAGGGTGTTAATGATTATTTTTTAACTTTTAACAATAAAACTACTACTAAAGATAAATTATTTTCAAGGCATGTACATAACTATTATCTTATTACTTGTATTTTTTAAAGGGTTTCACGTTTGTTGCATCCTTTTTGTGAACACTTCGTTTCTCACATAGTTTTGACTACAAAAGCAACTAATTGATTTATGCGTGCTTTGACGAATCGCGTTTGTGACATACAGCGTGTAATTCCTTCTGTTGTTCTACAGTGCATGTGAAAACTAGCCCCTGATTCACAACCATCGGAAACGCTCCCGACAGCGGAATCTATTCACTGTCTCTGTCACTCAGTATCGAATAGACAAAGTCAAAGCACAGAGTTCGAATCCATTTCCGACTTTTGAATCAAGAGGCTGAAGTATCTATACCTATGTGTCTTTTGTTCGCAGTGATAGTATTTTGGCATTGTTATGT
Source organism: Crambus lathoniellus (assembly GCA_949710035.1). NCBI lineage: Eukaryota > Metazoa > Arthropoda > Insecta > Lepidoptera > Crambidae > Crambus > Crambus lathoniellus. The sequence goes on from OX453296.1 coordinate 53,782,946, forward strand.
TGTTTCCTTGTTTATTAATGGGCAAATATGTATGTTGTTTACGGTAAAGGTACCATGTACGATGAACAGGTAAGCTAGCTAATTAGCGGAAAAAACAACAATCATTCGGATTACTGAACCTCTTGTTAAGATAACATTTTATCGACTAACGCCCGAATTCTCGAACGCAAATCATCTTCAGGAGCGTCTCAAACATCATGGCATCTTTTTCATACGTTTGACATTTAAAGTGACAGGGCGATGTTTGAGACGCTCCCAAAGATAAGTAGCGTACGAGTATTCGGTCATAAGTATTTTGATTGTGACAATAGACCTATAATTACTTAAAGGCGCGCGTACACGGTATTTTTTGGCAATAATGCCTGGCAACTGTTATGGATCAATCTGGAGCAATCAAGTGGAGCGATGTTGCTCCATTTCGTGGCCGTATCACAGCAACCAGGTTGCTACATTTTGACATTTTGCAATCGCCCTTTATTGATTGATGTGGTCGTGACGTCATATTTGGAGGGGATTGACAGGTATTGCGCAATTTTCGTTGTTCCTGAAAACGCGCCTTTAGACATATGACAGAATTCATGACCCTGGTAAAGCAGTAAAAAAAACTTTAAATGTAAGGATCTAATTAAAATTTAACAATAAGATTTTTCTTTCAGTCCCTGTTGCAGAAAAAAAATATATTTTTATTTCTCTCTAATTTGCTAAATAGTTGGAAAAACGCCGTCTAAAACTATTCCTAATTTCAAGTTGATAGCATTAGATAGTTCTCGAGATATTTAGCTGTGACAGACAGACTGGGTCGCACTTATGCTTCCTTTTTACCATTTTGGTACGGAACCCTAAAAAGAAGTGTGCTATAATGAATGAAAGCGGTGTCGTAATGGTTATACGATACGGGTTTTTTTTTTTAAAGTTGTCTTTGGTATAAAGTGTGTCATAATTACGTTCAGGTAATTAACATGAAATTAGATAAGTTTTCAACAACCTAAACGTGGGTCCTAAGTACGAAAGTCCTAATAAAGAAATTGTAAAGAATGTTCATTATACAATGAACTACTTTTCCTAGAACGCGAGTGAAGACGCGGGTGTAATAATCACCAACACCATCTGAAGGGACTTATTGGTATTTACTTTTTTAGAGGATTTAAAACGTGTAACATTTACCGTAAGCTGGTCCAATCGGGCATTAATGCACAGGAAAGGGGTAACCTTTATCTCCTTTATCTCTAAACTCGGGATCATGTGCCGATTTTGCATAGCAAACGTGGTATCGACCTATCCTCTTAAATTATACATGCGGTTTTAAGTAACCACGTACCCTCGATCGTGGTTATTTGCTCGATTCCAACTCGATATCCTTTCCAAGTAAATTGATTGCATAAATGTTTTGATTCGCACATTTTTTGCTTTTCGATTACATGGGCCATCGCCAAACCGAGGTAATAAAAATAAATGATAAGCCCCCGATTTCAATTCGATATTCAATTGAGTTTAATGATCTCGTGGTGGGTGTTACAATGGAAATGTTATTTGTCGCTAGTATGGAAACTGCTGAAGGTTGGAGAGTTGAATTGTTTGAAAAAATTGGTATATTATATTGTTGGTCGTGAGCAAGTGAAGTACATACATACATACATACATATAGTCACGCCTGCCTCCCATGGGGGTAGGCAGAGACTATGGATCACTACCTGCTACGATCCTTGAACACTTCTTTCGCTTCATTCACATCCATCAATCTTTTCATACAAGGGAGGTTCCCACAAACCTGTATGACTCGTTGGTAGTTTTTGGAAATAAACAAATGATACTGCGGACATCCGGCAGTTTTTATGAAAAAGATGATTTTTTGTTGTGTATTATTGCAAGCGGTCCGTTTTTTCCAGTGTGTGTAGAAGCCGAAGTATAGTCATGATATGGCAGAAAAACAACATTCTGTAGTTTATTCGCATCAATTGATAAGCTCAAAAGCAAACGGATTTTTACATAAAGTTACAAGATAGATTAAACAACAAAATCCCACATTAAATACCTAATAGGAAGCTTAAGTTTATGACATTTATTAGTTAGACAAAGCCAAATTTATTTTCTAACATACTTATATTATAATTTGATAAGGTTGAAATTCAAATACTTGTGACGCTTTCATCAAATTATTAAAGCAGCATTTGATGTAAGTAAGTATATTTAATAGTTTTACAAATTCTCGCATAATTTCTTAAAGTGAATATTAAGTTAAATAGTTTCAATTTTTCAATCTTATCATTTGATATTAAAAAATCAAACAAAACAGTTGTTAAATTAAAAAGCCCACATCAAAAAAAAGTAGAGGCAAAAAATATGCAAAGAGAAAAGCGTAATTAAACCAGAAATGATATCAAAGGATTTATAGAAAAGCAATAATTATAATTGTTGTAATAAAGACACGGTAGCTATAAGACGAACCCTCGTCCTGTCACTCACAGGGGTTGAAGATCAAAGCTTTGGGGTGCACTGTTACCTGCAACCCCTCTGCAATGTTATTACGTTAGATTTCTAACAGATTTTTATATTGAATATCCGATACAAGCTTTGTACTCCATGCTGTATGTGTATGAAGGAAATGCTCTGCTTAATCTTTGAACGGTACTGTATATCCCGGAACTGATTCAGACAAAGTGAATGGGTTCAAAAGATTGATTAGGTGTATTTAGTGAAACACATGATGATTGAAAAAATGTTGGTTAAGTATCTTCGATTCGACGCGAGCATTTGAATTTCGTTTTCTTTTAATGTTTTTCTTCAAGACTTACATTATTTTGAAAAAAACAGAAATCTTAATTTAGGCTAAGAATAAAAACAAATTGGTTGTCAGTCAAGTCGGTTTACGGACGATAATTTCGAACTTAAATTTCTAACCTTTAACGTGTTCTACAGGACTCTTAAAATTATTTCATGAAACAAATCTAGTAATAGGTATAACTATATCACCAAACTTGAACCGTATTATAATTATATTCCTAGTAAGATAGTTATACGAAAGCAATTCATTACTATTTTACGGTACATAATTATATCCATAGGGATAGCCCACGGAACGTCGTCCAGTTCGGATATAGTTATATAACTATATCCGAACTGGACGACGTTCCGTGGGCAGGCCCCCTACAAGGTGGACCGACGATCTGGGTGCTTACCATCAACTCTTATTGCGGTTTTGTTTAGGACCTAAACTGATCTGCTTCGCTTATTCGTACCACGACAGCTTAATATCAATGACAGCGATTCAGTGTTCGATCAGTGACATTTCACAGCCGCTAAGCTGTCAGGAACTCTTATTTGACTTATAACCCGGTCGATTTAACATGACATCTGCAGGTTATACCCGTTCCTCTCACTCTCCGGGCATGACAGAATCGAGTGAAAGAGACGGGTAGAAGTAATAAGGACACAAATCATTCGGTCATTAACATTTAGCAATTCATTTGCGATCCAGTATTTAGAAGGTCATAGTACGAAAGAAAGCAATTCATTTTAGGAACCTTTTCTGCATCGCGCTATTTTTGAATCGCTGTCTTAAAGTTGATGGTAGGCACCCTGGTCAAGGTCGCGGGAAGCCGCTGGATGCGGGCAGCGCAGGACCGATCGTTGTGGAGATCCTTGGGGGAGGCCTATGCCCAGCAGTGGGCGTCGTACGGCTGAAATGATGATAACTATATCATGGCTATAACTATTTTACTGCGACATATAGATATACATTTTTCCTCTCTCATTCACCCTCTCAAAATTTTGAAAGGGCTTTTCGGTACCTGACCAAAAATATGTTAGCTTATACAAAAAAGCTCTATTCGCGTAACATTAATACATATGTATTAATGTTACGCGAATGGCAAATGAAAACCTACAACACATGTACACTGATCAACAAAAGTCTCCGATTTATGTCGAACTAAGAATAGTCTAAAGAAAATAAGAAAATACTGTTTATCTGAAAACTGTCTTTTGGCCCAGATCGAGATTGGAGCCAAGATTCTGTCTATGTCAGTTACAAGTTACATAATATCTTTTCTATTTGCGACAAATGGACACAAATAAGGCTACAAAAAATTGTAGTCTAGAATTATTTTAGATACACTTCAGATATTGACCTATTAACAATTTGATACATTTAGAAAAAAACAAATGACCTAATAAAAGGTATCTTTTGATGACTCAATATTGACGTCGATTTCTTTATTTAGATGGATTTAAATAACCGATTTTCTTTTTAATTAGTGGTATATAATAAGTGGTGGTACTATGTGTCTTACCTACGTATATTATTGTGTGCCCAAATTTATGCAGCAATATTATACTCGTATAATAGCTGATTTAAGTAGACGAAAACTTTAATGTGATATGCTAAGATAAGCATAACTATATTAATGATTGTACTTATATTTTTCTTATGTAGCTATAAACAAAAACTTATAAAAACTTGTTCAATAAAAACACTCTAAAACAACGGTGATATGTATCCAAACTTCAAAAATAAAAATGTGCTCATGTCATCGATAATGTAATGTGGACTAGTTCTTTATGTTTATAAATTCGCTATTTATTGAGTAGTACGAGCATCACTCTGTTTGGCAAATTATAATAATTAATTGGACACTGAAACGAACATAATTTTCAGTGAATATTGCATGCCCTATTATTTTACAGTCAAGCTTTTGTTTAACCCGTATGACGTCTAAAACGGTTACAGTTTGATCACGCATATTGTTTTACTATTTTATTCGCATGAATTCAATTTAAACAACCGGCTTTTGTGATATGGCCGGTTAATTACTGGAATTTCAGCAACTTCATGAGACCTGTACACGGTTACTAAGTTTTAAGTGATCATTAAGATCTATTTGTTACACTTGATTTTGCAAATAAAAATCTATTTCTATTATTTATAGTATTTTTTCTACAGTAAACTGTCGTCATTTTACTACGTTTTCGTTGGCGTGGATACTGTAAGTATTTTTTTTAAATGAACTTAAATAAAGACAAAGTAAACTTTCAAAATGCGCAGGTGTTTTGTGTGTAGAAGACAAAAGAAATTATAATGTATTTCTAAAATTAACTCCAGTAAAAGCGTTGATTTTAAATGAAACACCTTATTTTCTTAAAGCTTTTAAAGGAAATTTATATTTTATAGAATATTGTGGGAGGGTTTGTAGTAGATTCCCAATGAGAGCGTGATAAGGCGGCCGGGCGCGTGTGTCTGCATATTTTTCTGGGAACGTTTTCAATTTAATCTGTATAATCTGTATGAGGTTTGTTATCAAACAATTTTTCGGTTATTTGCAGGAACATTTTTAATGGTTTTTCGGTAACGGTATCAGCGTTAATATAGGATAAGCTTTTTGCTTGCTTGTTGTAATTTGCGTTTACCGATACCATAAATCTTGTTTCTAATTCCACATTTAAAATTGATTCAGACTACAAATTTATTGATTTACATATTTAAGAGCGTCTCACAATCAGCGAATGTCAAACATATCAGTACCTCTAGCATGAAAAACAATCGTAAAGGTAATCGAATAGTAAACTAGACCGTCCTTTAAAAGTGCTGCTGTCAAATAAATATATTGAAATCCAGTTCCTTATACGATCGAGGGGGGCACTGCTCTGGGTGCCTACCATCAACTTTAAGACAGCGATTCAAAAATAGCGCGATGCAGAATAGGTTCCTAATAGTAGATTGTTTAGTAAGGGCTGTATGGCACCCATAACAGTCGAGTGTTTTGGCGCACGAACGAAGTGAGGGCGCCGATAGTTCGAGACTGTTATGGGTCCATACACCCGAAGTAAACACTCTACTTTTCATTTCGAATATGAGGGAAGTAAAAATAAACAGAAATATTCAAAAAAATGTTTTCCTATGGCCGCGGAATTTTCGATAGACTCGAATTCTCATAACTTTTTCGTTCATTTTCTCGATTTTAAGGAAGGCAAGGGAAACTAAGTCCATACAGCCATGTTTAGTGTTTGACCCGTACTCTATGCAATTCTATGGAATTAATAGCCCGATTTTTTATGTTACAAATAACTAATTTGGTTTAATCTGTTTCTAAAAACGCATATTATTAAAAAAATAACAATGTTTTAGATAATAATAATAATTTCTCTTTTTGTATGGTGTCTACGATTTTAGTTATTTTAAATATAGTAGCAAAGCTGGCTGTATAGGCTTCTGTGCCTTTGCCCACATACCTTTGGTAAATAAATGTCCAAAGAGATTATAGATCATTTTTGTACATAAGTACTCTTTAATTTACAGATTTTTACATGACCCCTCCTGTTCCTTTTTTAAATTTCATTACAGCCCTAGGGCCGCCACATACCACTTTCAACCCGCATTTTAGACAAGTTATGAGTTACTTTCAGAATATGAGACATGAAAAATGAATTGCTTTCTTTCGTACTCTGACCTTCTAAAAACTGGATCGCAAATGAATTGCTAAATGTGAATGACCGAACGATTTGTGTCCTTATTTCTTCTACCCTTCTCTTTCACTCGATTCTGTCATGCCCGGAGAGTGAAAGGGACGGGTATAACCTGCAGGTGTCATGTTAGCTTGGCCGAGTTATAAGTCAAATAACAGTTGATGACAGCTCAGCGGCTGTGAAATGTCATTGAATGATCACTGAATCGCTGTCATTGATATTAAGCTGTCGTGGTACGAATAAGCGAAGCAGATCAGTTTAGGTCCTAAACAAAACCGCAATAAGAGTTGATGGTAGGCACCCTGGTTTTGATAAAAAATAGTGCGATCACTATAACGGATACCGTAACGACAGTTTTACGTGTTAGGACTACAGTTGCCCTAGCACGGCTACAGTTTGGCCCGAAGAGCACTCTATCCGCAAAATCCCTCACCGAGCATTCAATTACGACCAGAATTAATAATCAATTCACAGATAGGGACAGGCATGATCCAGATTAGTTGCTATGCAACGTTTGATATTAACATAGAAATAACAACAGTTGCCTGGGTGTTGCTAGGTGTTGCCTATCAACTAATCTGGATCATGCCTATCCCTATCTGTAGATAGATTATTAATTCTGGCCGTTAGAAATATACAAGTTAAATCGAAATTACCGATGCATTTTTTTAAAGTATTTTAGCGTATCAGTCTAGAAACATCGTGACTCCCTCGACTAATTATCTGCTAATAGGAAAACGTCAGCTTGACTTGTTATCCCAATAAAGCAGACGCTATCCACAAACTTTATCCCTTGCCGAGCATTCAATATGGAATGCAAAATTCAGATCGAAATAACCGATGCATTTTTTAAAGTAAGTAATAAAGTATCAGTCTACAAACATTGTGACCCCCGCGTCTAATAATCGGCTAATAGAGAAACGTCAGCTTGGCCCGTTAGCCCAATAAAGAGCAGACGCTATCCGCAAACTTTATCCCTCGCCGAGCATTCAATTAGAAATGCAAAATCCAGGTCGAAATTATTCCAAACTAGGACCGTTTGGTCTGGATAGGTGGATTATGTCTTACTAGTTTAACCGTACTTGATAGCTACAATATATTCTTAAAAACGTGCTTTTGATGCAGTGCAGATGATGACGTGTGGCATGCCATTGTTCTAATGTGCTCAGGAATGGTGGCTTTCTTAAAATATATTTTCCATGTCTCATATTCTGAAAGTAACTCATAACTTGTCTAAAATGCGGGTTGAAAGTGGTATGTGGCTGTAATGAAATTTAAAAAAGGAACAGGGTGCCTACCATCAACTTTATGACAGCGATTCAAAAATAGCGCGATTCAGAATAGGTTCCTAAAATGAATCGCTTTCTTTCGTACTCTGACCTTCTAAAAACTGGATCGCAAATGAATTGCTAAATGTTAATGACCGAACGATTTGTGTCCTTTTTCTTCTACCCGTCTCTTTCACTCGATTCTGTCATGCCCGGAGAGTGAGAGGGACGTGTATAACCTGCAGGTGACATGTTAAATCGACCGGGTTATAAGTCAAATAAGAGTTTCTGACAGCTTAGCGGCTGTGAAATGTCATTGATCGATCACTGAATCGCTGTCATTGATATTAAGCTGTCGTGGTACGAATAAGCGAAGCAGATCAGTTAAGGTTCCTAAACAAAACCGTAATAAGAGTTGATGGTAAGCACCCTGGAGGGGTCATGTCAAAATCTGTAAATTAAAGAGTACTTATGTACAAAAATAATCTATAATCTCTGGACATTTATTTACCAAAGGAATGTGGGCAAAGGCACAGAAGCCTATACAGCCAGCTATGCTACTATATATAAATAACAAAAATCGTAGACACCATACAAAAAGAGAAATTGTTATTATTATCTAAAACATTCTTTTTTTTAATAATATGCGTTTTTAGAAACAGATTAAACCAAATAAGTTATTTGTCACATAAAAAATCGGGCTATTAATTCCATAGAATTGCATAGAGTACGGGTCAAACACTAAACATGGCTGTATGGACTTAGTTTCCCTTGCCTTCCCTAAAATAGAGAAAATGAACAAAAAGTTATGAAATTTCGAGTCTAACGAAAATTCCGCGGCCAAAGGAAAACATTTTTTTTTAATATTTCTGTTTATTTTTACTTCCCTCATATTCGAAATGAAAAGTATAGAGTGTTTACTTCGGGTGTATGGACCCATAACAGTCTCGAACTATCGGCGCCCTCACTTCGTTCGTGCGCCAAAACACTCGACTGTTATGGGTGCCATACAGCCCTTACTAAACAATCTACTATTAAATTTTTAATTTGATGTTCTTCATCAACCAATTCCTCATCTAAAGAGGTTCAACTAAGAACATAAAACTTCTTATTTTTGTTTTATCTCTTACAAAACAAAGGATCTAAAGCTTTTTCCAGTTGAAGCCTTGGGACTGTAATGCGGTTTAACTGGACTGAAACTAGAACTGCTTTGGATTTGGTTGGTTTTCTTTGTGACAGTCCTCTTACATCGTAACATTATAAAATCAATGTTTCTGATCATCTACCAAATGCAGTTTTGTGGTTCGAGACTAATACAAAAGTATTAGTCACAGTACGTTTTAAAATTGAAGCTAGAAAAACATTTATCACATAGAATCTCTCTTTTTTTAAATAATATAGAAGTTAATTTCGTTTGTCTGTCGAACTTTCAATAAGCTTTTTTCATTCTTATTATCATTTGAATGTAAGCTGTTCTGTCTTTCATTTGGAAAATGAAAGTGACAGCACTAGTTTAGTACCATTTTTAAACAGTCCACCATTTGGATAAGGGGGGGGGGGGGGGGGTTAACTTTTAAACTAATTAAACATTATTAAAATACTTACCTAAATCTAATCCAAATTTTATAAACCAAATTATCTAAATCAATGCTATCAGTTTTCTATTTTGAGTTGTCGTTGTTGTATTTTGAGTATTTTTGCCCAATCGAAAGCTACATTATTGCTAAATGACCTACGCGGGTAAAATCAAGGAGAGCCAAAACCAGTTACCTGACCCAAACAAAATATACCCCATAGCTATAATTCATTGAAAAATCTATTTTGCATCACCCATTGCCATTATAAAACCTCAAGCAACATAAAAGAAAGTAAAGGATATTTTTTACACCGTGAATATTATCAAGGTTCATCACATTACGGTGATATTATACCGCGACGATGGCAGAATATTGTCGTTATGGGTGTAATCATGCAAATTGGTTGATAAAATTAGTCTCGAATAACAAAACATTATGTTTGTGAATATTCATACTTATTACAATGGGATAAAGAAAACACAGAATACACGCTGTAAGCTTAAAGTGAAATGGACGTATGGCTTTAAGGGGGGAACTTTAAATCTCCGCAAATCTCTTAATGGATGTCCGAGCCTTGTTTAAAAGGTATAACCATTCGGTGAGCGGCGACCATCGCTTCGATCATTTATTCATTAACAAAAATGGATTCAAAGCCACATGGTAGGATTAAAGGATTACAGGACTATCTTCTTTTGTTTTGTAACTAACTGGAGATTTTAAAGGTCGCTCTTTTTTATTAAAATAGGTACAAGTGGAGGTGCGAAAAATCTTTGATTGTACTGATATTTTGTTATCAGTACTAAACGGATTTGGTTGAATTTGGCACACAGATAAAAAATAGCCTGGATTAAAACAAAAGATACTTTTAATTCCGATTTTCTTTCGGGAACGGGAACCAGCTACTAGTAAGTAGATATTTATAATGTCTAAATGAATAAATAGATTTTTTTAACAACAACGCAGTTTTTTATATCAAACACTTAGTTACCGTGTAGTGTCTTGTAGCGGCTATTACGGTATATGAATGATCACAGAACTTAGAAATCGAGTAGTCACGTTGGACGCTTACCGCGAACGCGCATTAAAAACGTGTCCGTGACTTCTAATTCTTAAGTAGAAGGTGTTAAGGTCGAGTTTCAAGTGTGACCAGCTATTAGGCTTGTAAGCAAAGGTAACCCTTGTTACAGGAAACTTCATGAGCACACATCTGCTGTGGCTACACAAAGTTAGATTGCTCCTTTGCAACCTTTCCGGACCATGGAACAGATTTTGGTTTTAACTCCTGATATAAATCAGTTTTTACACTGTTCTGTTTACATGTTGAGGGTTGTCTCATTCAGCTTTTAACGATCTGTTAATTTCTGGACCCTTTCATTAAAACCTTTAGTAAACTGTTACTGTGAAAAGATTGACAGACACACAAACGGTTGATCGACATGTAGCTCAACAAAGGGTTTCAATTCAATATCATGTTTGTTTTGAAAGAAAAATTGGCGTACATAATAAAGGAATATCAAAGCTGAAATTAACATCACGGTGTAAAATTGTATCTGTACTGTATCATGTTTTATAGTGTGTATTTTTGATTTGCCTGAAATATTATGTAGTTTTGTGTTTGTGATTTCGATAGGAGCAATCGGAAAGATGTATTTATTTGTTTGTGTTTTAAATACATTGGTATACTTAGACACAAATGCGCTATTGTAAAATCATAGCCTTAAAATATGTTTTCAAAAGTTTACATATAGCTACTACATTTTAATACCGTTTGTTTGAACGAAATAAACTATTCATACATTTACATGTATGAATAGTTTATTTCGTTCAGTTCCCTGGATTACTCCAGGGTGAAAGATACACCCGCATTTTCCCTCCAACGCGAATTTGGTCATTTGTAAGTTACAACTGCAGCAATATTTTCCACTGTACCCCTGAAAGTGAATTTAATGTACTGAAATACGAACAGTGTGAGCGAAAACTCTTTGAGAATGGACTCGCGTAATGATGTCTAAAAAACGTACACGAAGAGGCTATGAAAAGATGACTTTGAAATTCAAAATCCTTGGGTTTCAACGTATATGGACGGTTTACTATCCTTTGATGTACTTTTGCACGTGAAATTTTAAAACAGATTTTTTTTGCATTAGCTATGCAATTTTCACTGTTGAAGATATTGAAAATGAAGACCTTTCTCTGTCGGGTGAAACCACTGAGCTACGGAATCGTTAGTAGAGTATTTTATAATTTTTTTTTGATAATTGGGTTTTCAACCGAGAATGAACAAAAACTAAGTAGGTAGTTATTGAAATTAGGAATCAGACAACAATTTTAACAATCTTTATTTATACTTAGGTATATTTCTTCTGTGCGAGTGTATGTAACTGAAATCTTCCTAAACGGCTGGCCCGATTTTAATGAATTTTTTGTATGTCTTCGAAAATGGTTTAGATTTACAATTCGATTGGAGCCGGTAGGTGGCTTACTGTCGATAAGGATCAGCTAGTTTTATAAGAATTATGTATTCATACCGTTTATACTTACCTACGTATTCTTCAAACTTCAAAAATATTTATTTTATTCCACTATACATTTTAAATTAAAAGAAAACAAAGTGAAACTAAAAAGGACACTGCTCAGCACAAGTTGCAGCACGAACATCACCTGCAACGCTGATAATTCTGCAAAGCCCTAATACTAAGTGCATGTGTACGCACGCTGTTAAGAAGTTTAAATTCTTGTCACACACGCGTGTGGCAAGAATTTAAACTTCTTAACAGCATAGTAAGTAAATTAGTTATTTTAAATGCACAGGCAGAAAATAAATAAAATTAACCTTTGGAGCTTAGATAAAGTGCCACCACAAAGTAGTCCACGAGCAACCAAAACCTACATGATTTGATGACACCTACATGACATGGTGTGGTTTTTTTATGATATCTTTGTTAACTTATAACTATTTCTTTTTTCTTACAACAATCTAAGCAACCAAGACCTCAATCGAGAACAAATTTTAAATTGACATAATTCGTAAAAAAATCAAAACCTAATCCTCCAGTTAACTCACAACACCGAATCACACAGTGAAATCAGTCCGTTTCATTTCAAGCAATTGTTATTATAATATTTACAATTGACGAACCGTTTGTAAAGATGATCCGTAGGAATAAACAATCGGAGTGGCCTGTGAGCGACAGATAACGGCGCACGTGCCGAAGAATATGTTAGCGGGCGAATGGGTTTTTAGCCTACCTAGCCTAGTAGACGTGGCTTTCTATTATCGATATCGCCCGTAGAATAGAAAGAGAATGTATGGGCTTGACATTACCGATTGAAATGTCACGTGACCGCTAATGTCAATCGCATAGGTACAATTTCTTTCTATTCTATCTGGCGATATCGATAAATAGAAAGCCGCTTGTCTAGGCCCTCTAGTCTCGTCTCTAGCGATTGTTATTATAATCATACAGCGTTATACTCTTGTGATTACAATCTTTACCCATACCAATGTGAAAGTGCGATTATTTATTTGTTTGTTTGTCGATCTTTCACGTCAAAACGGAACAACGGATCAACGTGAGTTTTGGTGTGGGGATAGTTTGGGAGCTGAAGAGACTACTTTTTATCCTGGAGAACCTCACATTCCTGTGGGATGACGTCGTGTAGTCCACGTGGGCAAAGCCGCGAGTGGAAGGCTACTTAAATTATAAAGTCTAATGCCCGAATACTCGTACGCTACTTATCTTAGGGAGCGTCTCAAACATCACTTTAAATGTCAAAAGTATGAAAGAGATGCCATGATGTTTGAGACGCTCCCAAAGATGATTTGCGTTCGAGAATTCGGGCGTTAATTACTTACTATAGATTTTAAATACTGGATATTTCAAGCTTGACTGGTCGACTTTATTTAAATTTAGTAAGAAGATAGAGTTTTTACCAGTAAACACTCGGCAGTAAAAATTATTTTACCATTATTCTAACTGATTGACACAGCTTACACCACTGGACGGATTGCGATAAAGCTTAGCACTCAGATACTTACACCCGTTTGCACTAAACTTAAGAATCGCCTAAGTCTTTTCCTAGCTAACTTAAGACATTCTTAACAAAAAATTGCTTTGCACTAACCTTAGGACATTCTTAAATGCACTTTAGGCTATTCTTAACTTACGGGCCCAATATCGAGCACCTAATGCTTAAGAAATACCTATATCAGTGGTTATTGTCTGTGGCATTGTGAGCAAAGAGTAGTGCGACAAGCTTTTCTGTTCCGGTAAAACAGTTTTCATATGACAGCCCATTTTGACAGCTAATTTCGTATTGCAAGTGACTCCTCTGTTACGGCTGTCACCGGAACAGAAAAGCTTGTGGCTTTTGTATTCTTGATTGTTAGATAGAGACACAACACATGTGACATACGTCATTCATCATTTATTAAAAAAAAACTGTATTTGTTTTTCGACAGTTGAGCTCAGTTGACTTTTTCTTTTCTCGGTGAATTACCCCTATGAGCCCCTACCAAATAAAATAGACAACGCCTTAGCTTTTGTCTCCTTTTAACTCACGAAGGAATCAATGAGAAGTTTCAACCAAAAAAATATCCAGTGAACTACTTTACCTCGCCATCATTCTCATAGCAAGGCGATGACTAAGTTACGACGTAGTCTGTCAGTGCAAACAAAAATTTTTGCTCGGCTGTTTTAGGCTGTTCCTAAACTAAGATGTATCTTATCTAGGACAAGCTCAACCTGAGTTTAGTGCAAACGGGCATTAGTTATGATTACGTAAGCATTCACAAATATTTTTTTCCAAAATTATTCCCCTTATTGGTTAAAAGCATCTATGCAGAAAAGTAAAGAAATTTGTTTATAAAAAAACTTATAACGAGAGTGATAGAAAATAAAAAAAGAAATAAAAAAAATTAAACCGTCTTCAAAATGTGTTTGTGACTAAAAATAACCAAATTATATTTTTGAGGTCGGTGACTTTTTTATCGTGCATGCTGGCTGGCACCGATCTCAAAAAATATTATTTGTCCCTTTTTAGTCCCAGACACATTTTGAAGCCGTATACTTAATTTTTTTTAAACAACTTTTCCATTTGTTCCCAATTTTCATGAGGGCCCATATCGAGACGGAATTTTAATGGGGAGGATAATGATAATTATTAACTGCCAGGACGTGGTCATAAATGCAGGATTTCTGCGACACCTCTATGATTTGTACGTATACTGATTTTGGCCTCTAATAACAGGCTTATTTTTTTTGTATTTAAATTAGTCGCTTACTTATCTTAGTTAGTTACGAAAATTGTCGTAATAGTAGGCGGGGCTCAAAGGTCCGCGGGTAAAAAGCTCCACCAGGCACAAAATATTACTCTCCCCAGCGGAGGTCAAAATCTCACTGCCCAAAAAGAAACAGAAATATGTAATAGTATACAGTGTGTAGTTAAAGGGCCCTGCCTTAGCATAAAAAGTCTCCTGAGTCATTCGTAGATGGTGGCTAATGTATCAAAAGACAATGACCATTTTTGTATGGCAGCTGGTGTCATTTTTTTTCTTGCGGCCATCAACCAAACATTAAAATATAATTTGTTGGCAGCACTACAGACAATATTTGCAAAAGAAGTATACCTGTAAACTCAGGCCGAACCGAGTGAGACTAGCTAGAGCTTAACTTTGTTTTTCATAGTGTTTATATGAATGACAAAGTTACATATTTTGCGGTTTTTTTAAATGTTCTATACATATACGGACGGATGGTTCTAACTTAATTCTGCCTGAGTTAGCTATAACTGTCTTTGCAAACATTGTTTGTTATATTACTTATCAATAATTGATATTCAAACATTTTGTTGATGGCCGCAAGACAAAAGAAAGACGCCAATTTTAGGCAATGCCTTTTCAGTTCACGAACGAAAGAGGCGCTGCTACCTTCGATCAACAATAACAGAAGGCTGCTACTCTTGTTTTCATACAAAAAATACGATTTCAATAACGGTTACCATAACGACAAGTTTTCGAGCTAGGGCTACTGTTGTCAAATATTTAATGAATTTTTGAGAGATGAGTCGCGAGGTGTATGTCCCATACTATTGTTTTGTGACTCGCATACTACGCTTCCAGTATGTATCCAAAATGTCACACAATACAATTGTGTCGTTTACGCCACTGGCGTAGGATACCAGTCATATGTATGTTTCCCGATGTACGACTAGCCTTAAACTTAACCAACTGTAAAATTAGCCAACAAAATAATTAAATTATCGCACATTTTTAAAATACACTCGGAAAAAACGCACCGGTAAGCGTACCGTAACAACGTTCACTTAACTGTCAACAGCAAAATTACTGCGGCTTGGCTTCGGCCGATCGAAGCAAACTCAATAAACTGTATCAGAGTAACATGTACCGACTCCACCCGATGATGCCCGACTGTGGGTCGTTTATCAACGGAAATGCATTATTCATGTTTAGAAAGAAGTACCTACCTATCACCACACTTTAAATTGTATCGCTTCAACTGTTAGATGAATTAAATAAAACATCGGCGTCACTCTATTGCCGATATTGAAGGAAATCCTACTCATCCTACTAATATTATAATGTGAAAGTTTAGATGTTTGGATGTTTAGATGTTCAGATGTTTGGATGTTTGGATGTGTGTTACTCAATCGCACCATAACGGCTGAACGGATTTGGCTGAAATTTGGGACACAGATACTTTGTAGCCTAGAGAGGAACATACCTAGGCTACTTTTTATCCCGAAAAAATATCACATTCACGCGAAGGGCGAAGCTGCTGGCGGAAAGCTATAGTCTACAATATTCTTGTTTAATACTAGTGACTTCCCGCTGTTTTACCCTCGTGGTTTCCGTCCCCGTTGGAATAGCGAGATAAAGAAGCGTTACTCAGGAAGAAAGTAGTTTTCCACTGGGAAAGAATTTCTAAAATCAGCACATCGTTTTTAGTTTGTCCATTACTAGCGAACAAAAAATCAAAACTGTCCTCTTTATTATATGAATAAGTTTTTAGTAAAAATTTTATTTTTATGACAACCTTTTTTGCCGACTGTACTTTAATATATTGTCATCTGAACGAAACCTGTAGGTATACAAAATTTCAGCTCCATCGGAAACTGGGAAGTGGGTCAAATGAAGCTTGCAAGATTTGTCCCCCACTAACTAACATAGGTACTAACTAACTAACATGGCAAGTTAATAAAAAGCTTGTAAAATAGACAATGTTGGTCCTTCGGCCGAACACACAGCATTTTTAAGAAAATATTTTGGCTATTTTTCAAAGTAACTTGTATCGCAGCGGATGAAGGATTTTATATAAAAAATATGCAGTACAATAGGGTATTTTACTGTTGTTGAAATGTAGATATTTAATGATGACGTTAAAAAATATTGCTGTTCGGAAAAGATCGACGTTTCTGAACGCATCTCTAATGTCACGTCAAATTGACATTTCGCTGTCACTTGAAGTTGACAGCTCTCTTGATTGGAATTCTTGTAAGAAAACATGTCGGATTAATTTTGCTGAATTGTTAAAAACCGCTCGCGTTGAATATGCCTGGCATATCGAGTTTGAATTGAATCCTGAATTATCTTTTTGATCCCGTTTTGTACGACCAAGATTTGGTCCGGTCGCGGTGCTTTGAAAGATAACCTTCCACCACACGCGTTGTTGTCGGGACAATATATCTTAATAAGCAAGCCCCGCGTGTGTTATTTGTGTTGTGAGTAAGGTGACGAATTGGTAAGGTCTGCAGAAGAAGAAGGAGCTACCAGGGGGCGCGCCCCCTCTCCCCACGCTGCCCAGGAGACTTTCGACAGCACAGACCGTATGTAAAATTCACCTTACTTCACAATAAGTCGCTGTGTATCGCAGTTCAATTGTTCAGTTACATCCCGGCTGAAACCAAGTTTTGTCCGGAGTCTATACTCATGATAACCTTCCACTGCGCCATGCCGGTTCCGCGGGTCTAGGCAGGGGTGTACTGAACATTGCTTGGCAGCAGTAGCGTAGTTTGAAGGCCTGAGAGGCCCACGCCAAAACTTTGTCTATTAATCAGTGCCGTTTTGATGACCATCTGGTCCGGACTGGATTAATTTGTACTTGTAAATGGTAATTAACTTGCATTTGAAAAGTAAAGGGCATTCCTTTGTTATTGGTTCCATGTCTTGTAATTAATTGTCATGTATTGAAGTTCCAAAATGTAAACAGATGCCTTTCTTTGTTCATAATAATTATTATTTAGTTTTGTTAGCAAATTTGAGTTGTGAATATTGACAAGTTGTTGCTAAATAATAGCTAATGAAAAGTTGTCCTAAAAAGGCTTGGGTACTTAATAAGTTTGCACTCAATACTTAGTGAAACTTAAATGATTTAAGACATTATTTACACATTGAAACTTATTGAAACTTGTGCTTTGAAATAATTAAAATTAACTTGTTGTGTTGATATCCAAGTGAATTTCAATAGTCAGTGATTTGTTTGAACTGAATAACTTTTGACTTATAAAGTCAAAGTTAGTTTGTGTCTAAGTTATAACCTCTTGAGAGTTAGAGTTATAATTATATACTTGAGTTTTGTTGTTTTCTGATAACCTCCAAATATTTAAGAGTTTGTGTCATTATAAATACTTTGTTGTTGTAATATTGGAATTTTGTGGTTATTAATAACCTCCAAATATTGGAGATTTTGTGTTATAGTGAATATTTTGAATTTGTTGTTTTGTTGATAAATTTGTGACGTTACAATGACGGCCTCCTCTGCTAAAGCCAAAATACGTTCTGAGTTACGGTGGTTAGCTTCTGCGGTTGCATTGTTGGATCGACCGGATAGGACGGAGGCCTTGTTGAACAGATACGTAGATCTGCCCATACGTTTGGCTGCTGTTGATGAACAGTATGCCTTATTTTTGGAAAAGACTGTTGAGGCCGATGTGGAAATGCGACAAGAAGTCGGTTTGGATGTGGACCAGTGTTATGATTTTGCGGACAGAATTACCCAGGTGGCTCGACCTTTGCAAGTGGCAAGAGAGAATGAACCGAGCCCGTCCCCGGTCACATCTAAGAGTATGCCCCCTCTATTTGCTAGATTGGCCCCCTTAGATTTAAGGCGTTTTGCTGGTCGTCTAGAGGACTGGGAGGGCTTTATTAATATTTTTGATAGTCTCGTACATGCCCGGGATGATTTGACCCAGGGCCAGAAGTTGGCTTATTTGTTATCCGTGTTGGAAGGGGAGGCCCTTGAATCGGTTCAACATTTGGCCCCCTCGGATGAAAACTACCCTATTGCTAGGGATTTGATTGCCCGTCGGTACCAGAACGTACGACGTCTGGCGGACAACCATGTTGCCGCCATTTTGAATTTACCCCGCGTTGCCAGCGTGATGCACTTGAGAGTGGCTTTGTTGAATCCGCTGTTGGTTGCCTGCAACGCATTAAAAAACTTAAAACTCCCAGTGGAGCAGTGGTCGTTTTTGTTACTGCACATTGTCCTGGGAAAGTTGCCGGACTCTGTTAAGGTCCGTTTTGAGCAGCAGTATGGTGGGGATAGTGCGACTTATCTGCCACCCTTCTCGGACCTCTTGACGTTCCTGGAAGGAGAGAGTAGACTGGCAGATAATTCCTCTCTGGCCGGTCCTATGGGACCCGAACGACCTGTGCCACAGAGTAGGTCCCCCACTGGACCCCCCCGTAGGGGGCGTATGGCCCCTCGCGCGCCCGGCCGCTATGCCGCCGTCCAGGAGACCGCCCGCTGCTTGTACTGTCGGGAACCGGGTCACAGCACGACCCGTTGTGATAAGTTCCTCGACCAGCGCGTCCAAGGCCGTCGAGCGATCGCGCGACAACGGACATGGTGCTACTCGTGCTTGGGCCTGCACATGCAGCGCGAATGTACCCAAGCGCACCCATGCCGCTTTTGTAAGGGCAACCACCATCCCCTCCTCTGCATGAACAGCCCAGAGGGCGGCGGAGCGCCGCAGCGCAGGATCACCTCGTATGGGTGGGGGTCTCGGACCCCCCGCGGTGTTTGCATCCCGCAGCAGTTCTAGTGGCCACCAGAGTGGCCCCAGACGCTCTCCGCCACGTTTGGAGCCTCAAACGGGCGGGGGTCCCAGGGACCCCCCCATGGGAAACCGATCCCCAAGGATGGGGATGAGTTATGCGAGCGTTGCCGGAGGTCGTAGAGGCCCCCCGCGACGTTTTGAGCCTCGCACGGGCGGGGGTCCCACGGACCCCCCCACGGGAAATCGGTCCCCAACTAGGGGGTTCGATTTTGCGAGCGTTGCGGGAGGTCGTAGAAGCCCCCCGCAACGTGTTGAGCCTCGCACAGCCGGGGGTCCCCGGGACCCCCCTTCTGAAAATCGGTCACCGTGCCCCCGCGACTATGGGGCGACGTACACGGTGGATGCTAGGCACCGATTCTCGCCGCCGCTCGCCGAATACCCGCGTTTGGAGCGGCGCCCGCCCCGTCTTCAAGGGGCCGGGAGATATAACCCGCCTGATACCGGGCGAATTGGACGTAGGCAGTATGTGGGAGAATGGGACCCACTGGATCGCTATGAGCGACCCCCTTACCATGGGGGGACGTCTGGGGACCCCACATACTAGCAATCAACGTGTTTACGGTCGATTGTAGCCACCCCTCCAGAGACCGTTTTGTTGCCCACGGCCTCTGTGCTTGTCAGGGGATTGAATGGCGACCTTGTGGAAGTTCGCGCCTTGTTGGATTCCGGTGCTCAGGGGTGTGTTGTGTCATCTTGGTTAGTTAGGCGGTTGGGCCTCAAGGTGCACCCCCACACGGAAGGCGTGAGAGGTGTTGGCGATGTGAAAGTCCCCGGGTTTTTAGGGCATGTTGACTTCACATTTACATCACGTAATAAGTCCACGCCAGGCATTAAGACCTCGGCGATTGTGTTGGACACAGTTGTTGCCCGTCAACCTTCAGTTGACTTGGGACCGAGTATGTTGTCTTTGGTGTCTGATTCCCCACTCGCCGATCCAAATTTCTTCCGCCCAGGCCCGATTGATGCTCTCCTTGGAGCCGATGTCCTGGGGCGAGTTTTGTTGACGGGGAAGCAAGTTTTGCAGCCAGATGGCTTGGTAGCTCTGCAGACGACACTCGGTACAGTTGTGATGGGCCCTGCTCGCCGCGTTTTGGATTCCCTTGATGAGGATCGCGGTCTTGTTTTTAATGTGTCTCTCTCCGAAGTGGTGCAGAAGTTTTGGGAGGTTGAGGAACCTCCACCAGCCCCGCGGGTCGACCCAGTAGCGGATGAATGCGAGTTGTATTACCAGAATAACACTGGTCGCCTCCGCTCTGGTCGTTTGATCACCCGTCTCCCCTTTCGCGCCGGCCGACCTCCTCTGGGCGAATCCCGACCGCTAGCGGAACGTAGGCTAGTGGCGATGGAGCGTCGCATGAGCAAGGATCCGGTCTTCCGCCAGAAGTATGTTGAATTCATGCGGGAGTATGAGGAGTTAGGGCACATGTCCGTGAGCGAGTTGGATTGGCGCTCCGTTGAGCACTTCTTTTTGCCGCACCACGCCGTTTTGAAATCCGGAAAGATTCGGGTGGTCTTTGACGGTTCGGCTCCCACCTCTACTGGAGCGTCCTTGAACCAGTGTCTGCATGTAGGTCCCAAGCTGCACACGGAGATCTCAGACATTTTGACCAACTTCCGGCGGCACCAAATTGTATTTATGACTGACATCCGGATGATGTTCAGACAAACGGTCATCCATCCAGAGGATAGGAGGTACCAATTGATTTTGTGGAGAGAGAGTCCTACGTACGTAACGTACGGTTTGGCTTCGAGCCCGTTTGTTGCGATTCGTTCTTTGTTGGAGTTGGCCGAGAAGGAGCGCTTGAGATACTCTCGCGCCTCCGCCATTTTGGCCAGTGACGTCTATGTGGATGACATTTGCACGGGCGCCTCATCTGTCTCAGAGGCGATTGTCCTGAGAGACGAACTCACCGCCCTTTTGAAGTCGGGAGGTTACGAGTTGAGGAAATGGATATCCAACTCGCCTGATGTACTGGTAGGTTTGCCCGAAGAGCACCAGCAGGACCCCCACCTATTCGAAAATGTTGATAATCCCCATGTGGTGACCGTCCTTGGCGTACAGTACAAACCGGTCTCTGACACGTTCACTTATTGTGTGGATTTACGACCACCGAAAGTCTGGACCAAGCGTTTAGTATTGTCTACTGTCGCACGTACCTTTGACCCCAATGGGTGGATTTGCCCCGTGCTGTTTATGGCCAAGTGTTTCTTGCAACGGTTATGGGCTTCGGGTGTGTCGTGGGATGAACCCCTCTCGGACGAGTTACTCCGAGATTGGTCGAGCTTCGTTTCATCCCTCCCCGAGATTAATGAAGTGCATTTGCCGAGGCTATTCCTCCCTTCTGAAAATTGTAAAGTTACTCTTCACGGCTTTTCCGATGCCTCCGAACGTGGATTTGCTGCGGCCGTGTACCTCCGCACCGTTACTGTTGACGGAGTTGTTGCTGTGCATCTGGTGATAGCGAAAAGCAAAGTCGCTCCCCTTCGGACTCGTCATACGATCCCGAGGTTGGAATTGTGTGGAGCTGCCCTCCTAATGCGTTTGTTGAACCACGTATGGCTCACATTAGGTCGATCTATTAAGATACAAGAGGTTTATGCTTGGACGGACAGTCAGGTCGTCCTTTGTTGGTTGAAGGCTCCGGCGCACACCTTGGACGTGTTTGTGGCCAATCGAGTGTCGCAGATTTGTAATTCCGACATCGAGTTGATTTGGAGACACGTGCCGGGAACCATGAATCCCGCGGATTGTGCGTCTCGGGGTTGTGTAGCCCCAACCCTAATTAACCACCCCCTCTGGTGGGGCCCACAGTGGTTGATGCGGCCTGAGTCGGAGTGGCCGCCCTCTCCAGCGTTGTCGAACGTAGCCGTTCCTGATATGCGGGCATGCGTCCTGGAGACTAACCCCGCCGGGGAAAAGGATTTGTTGTTGGATCGGTACAGCTCCTTACAGAAGCTGCTTGGTGTTACCGCTTGGATCAGACGTTTTGTGTACAATTGCAGAAACCCACGCGCGAGGCGTGATTCGTCGGTTCTCACTCCGGACGAGCGTAGGGACGCGCTCTTGTTTTGGGTCCGGAGAGTACAAGCTGATAGTTTTGAGTCCGAGATTGAAATTTTGCGTTTAGGCCGTCGCAAGTTGAAGGGCGCGGTATCGCTATTGAATCTCTTCCTGGACGAGAGTGGGCTTTTGCGAGTCGGCGGAAGACTTCGAAATGCGAACCTGCCGTATGGAGCTCGTCACCCCCTTTTGTTACCTAAAGCCGGACATTTGACTCAACTGATAATAACAGATCGCCATGTGAATGCACAACATGCTGGCTGTAATGCTTTGTTGGCCATTTTGCAGCGTGAATTTTGGATTTTGTCTGCTCGTCGAGCCATTCGCACTGTGGTTTTCCGTTGCCTGCCTTGTTATCGATTGAAGGCCGCGACCATGCAGCCCCAGATGGGTGATTTGCCTGCTGATCGCGTCACGGAATGTAGAGCTTTTGCCGGAGTCGCCACCGACTTCGCCGGTCCCTTTACTGTAAAGGCTTCGAGACTGCGTAATGCTAAAACCTATAAGGCGTACTTGTGCGTGTTTGTGTGTTTGTCCACCAAGGCTGTCCATTTGGAAATTGTCTCGGAATTGTCTACCGAAGCCTTTGTCGCCGCCTTGAGCAGATTTGTTTCCCGTAGAGGACTGCCGACATTGATACGTTCCGATTGTGGTACTAATTATAAGGGAACGTGTAATTATCTTAAGGAAGTAGTTAAGTTTTTTGTTGATAATAAAATAGACATTGGAACCACCCTCTCCCGGCGTGGGATAATCTGGAAGTTTAGCCCTCCAGCTTGTCCGACCTGGGGAGGAATTTTTGAAGCTTGTGTAAAGGCTGCCAAGACACACTTGCGTCGCGTGATTGGAGAAACTATTCTCACGTTTGAGGAACTTGATACGGTATTTTGTAAAATTGAGGCCGTCCTCAACTCGCGACCCTTGTGCCCGTTGTCTTCGGACCCGAATGACCTGGAAGCGTTGACCCCAGGTCATTTCTTGATCGGACAGCCCCTTTTGGCTTTGCCTGAATATCCGATTCAGGATGTAGGATCCCATCGTTTGTCGCGATACCAACTTTTGAAACAGATGTCCCAAAACTTCTGGGCACGTTGGTCGATGGAGTATTTGCATATCCTACAACAGCGCGTGAAGTGGACAGATAAAACCACCCCACCCCAGACTGGCGACCTCGTGTTGATTAAGGATGCTAACCTGCCGCCCCTATGTTGGCGAAGGGGGCGCATTGTTAAACTCTACCCCGGAACTGACGGAGTTCCTCGTTTTGCTGAGGTTTTGGTTCGAGATTCGGTTTTGAAGAGAGCAGTTAGTGGGCTCTCCCGATTACCCGTAGATTGACGTACCGTTCTTAACGGTCCGGGGCGGGGGGATGTTCGGAAAAGATCGACGTTTCTGAACGCATCTCTAATGTCACGTCAAATTGACATTTCGCTGTCACTTGAAGTTGACAGCTCTCTTGATTGGAATTCTTGTAAGAAAACATGTCGGATTAATTTTGCTGAATTGTTAAAAACCGCTCGCGTTGAATATGCCTGGCATATCGAGTTTGAATTGAATCCTGAATTATCTTTTTGATCCCGTTTTGTACGACCAAGATTTGGTCCGGTCGCGGTGCTTTGAAAGATAACCTTCCACCACACGCGTTGTTGTCGGGACAATATATCTTAATAAGCAAGCCCCGCGTGTGTTATTTGTGTTGTGAGTAAGGTGACGAATTGGTAAGGTCTGCAGAAGAAGAAGGAGCTACCAGGGGGCGCGCCCCCTCTCCCCACGCTGCCCAGGAGACTTTCGACAGCACAGACCGTATGTAAAATTCACCTTACTTCACAATAAGTCGCTGTGTATCGCAGTTCAATTGTTCAGTTACATCCCGGCTGAAACCAAGTTTTGTCCGGAGTCTATACTCATGATAACCTTCCACTGCGCCATGCCGGTTCCGCGGGTCTAGGCAGGGGTGTACTGAACAATTGCAATTAAGAATACCAAATGTGAAAAAATAATTTGAATCTGTTTTATAATAAAAGAATTATAGTCTGTTTGATTTTGACAATAGCTGTCTCTTTCTAAAACGAAATATTCTATGGCGTGACTATGACGCTACTAACCCACTGACGTCACTAAGATAGCGTCCTGTCCTTGTCTAATTATAAAGTTTGAAGTCCTATATCTTTGAAAATATTCAAGATAATTCAAAATGAAAACATGTTTTGTGTAGCTAATATTTCGAAAAACATTTTAAAGAAATAAAAAAAAATCAGTAAAATACAGTATTCTAAACATCTTCAACTTATTTTTAGTCATAATTATTAAAATATAAAACCTTATAGCTCCAGCTGTAATAGCTTACGACTCACCTTAGAATAAAGTGAAAATTTTCAATATTAAACTCATTAAAACTAAACCACAGTTTATTTCTTACATCAACCGGCGTTATTCAATAAACGTTTTTCATTATAACCGGTAAACGTCCGGTTATACGTTTAAAGACTTATAATCCAGAATTTGTATTTTATACCGTCATGATTATGTAAAGCGGGGCCTAAAACAACTCGTCGTGAACATAAACTGCTATCAGTTCCGCCCTATACAACGTACCTATAATGTAAAGGGGTCTTTATTCCTGCTGTTTTCAACACATTTTCCGTTTCATGCAATATTTTGACGCTCTCCGGCTGCGCATCGGTAAATGAAAACAAAGGCACTTTCGCCCCTAGTAAAAAAAATTGAATAGGTTTTACTGATTGAAGATACTTTTAAGTGAAAACTTATTTAGCGGCGTTGTGCACTTTTTGTGATGGGTAAAAAATGTTAGACTCGCGTCAGGATCACGTGACCGTCAGATCGAAAATTCGTAAGACGGACACGAGACCTAATCGAAAAACTTACAATGTCATTAGAATTCGAAGGCAAATTTCGCCACCGTTTCCAAAGTTGTGATAGCTTAGGTTAGAAAACGGGCGGCTTTGAAGCCAGAAGACCTCGCCTCGGTTCAAATCAAGTCAGATTTTTTTTGTCAAATTCTTTTTTTTTGTGAAAAGTCTAGGGAGCCCTTTTCACTACTGCCTGCACTCCCGGAGTGCAACCCGTTTTTTGTAGTGAAAACTTCTTTAGCGGCGTTGTGCACTTTATGTGATGGGTAATAAATAAATAAATAAAAGTAAAATAAATATCTTCTTACATTCACACCAATTATCTAAGCCCATTTTAATTTCATTAAGAAACTGTATCATGGAAAACTTGATAACGGATAAATATATACTTAACTAGCTGACCCGGCAAACGTTGTTTTGCCTTATAAATTTTATTGGACACGAACTTCGTATCAACTGCCTGACACAATGTCACTTATTAAAAAAAAAGAAATCCTAAGCGGCAAAAATGTCAGTGATTACATACTCTTTGCTTTGACATACCTTCTCTTTGGAAGCGGCTAAGAAATGACAGTTGTGTGAAGTATGACAGTTTAACGGTTTTCTATACAAAATTACCATTTTTATTTTATAATTTTCCTGGATAAAAAGTAGCCTATGTTACTCTCCAGCTCTCAAATTATCTCCTTACCGAAAATCTCGTCGATCCGTTGCTCCGTTTTGACGTGAAAGACGGACAAACAAACAAACAAACAAACAAATAAACAAACAAACAAACACACTTTCACATTTATAATATTAGTATGGATTACTTTTTGTTTGTAAATACATACTTAACATACATAGTACACACCCAGACCAAGACAAATAGACATGTTCATGCACACAAATATTTGTCTTGTTCGGGAATCGAACCCGAGACCACTGGCGCAGAAGGTGGGTAGCCTACCCCTGCGCCAAATCGGTCGTCTTAGAAAGAAGATGTATATAATAAATACAAACATATATAATTATATATACAATAGGTAATAAAAATCCAAATCAAAACTGGGTGTTTTATTTTTATCGCCAACTACTTAAAATCACTAGAACTACGATGGCTGTCCTTTCGCTAACTCAAATGAGAGTGGAAATTACCATAGGGCCAGCTGGCAGCTGGGTAGCTTTAGTACAGGCTATTATGTTGACACCAATTTACAGAGAGCAGCACTGTCGACAAGATGGCGGACATTCAAAAATTAGACTTTTCTTAAAAATTTAGCAACTAATCGGGACATTTTGTATGGAGAGTCGAAATATTTTTTTCATTTCCTGATGGCCTGAAGCAAAGCCATCTTCTATCTCACTCGTTGCACTGCAAGCAGCCGAGAAATAATAGCGGGCCATGCCTGAAGCCATGTTTAAAGTTTTTGCAACGGTGCCCCTAACACCTTGTATACCTATATAATAAATTCACTAGCTGACCCGGCAAACGTTGCTTTGTCATATAAATTACTAGCTTTCCGCCCGCGCCTTCGCCCGCGTGGACTACACGACGTTATCCCGCGGGAATGATATAATTTGCCGGGATAAAAAGAACCCTTGATCCTCTCCAAGCTATAAAGACAGTATCTGTGTCCCAGGTTTCAGCCAAATCCTTTCAACCGTTACATCTAAACTTTCACATTTATAATATTAGTAGGATAGAGTACTTCGTATCACCATTACTAGACAGATGACAATAAATAATCACGAAGTAGACTTACGTGACAGATAAGTCTGCGCGCATGTGCGTCTGGGGCATTTTTGGCGCTAGCTACAGTACATTTTTTTTGTTCTTATCTTATGGAAAAGATTAGTACCTATTCGATTTTGACTGCGCGCAGACGCGGAGGCGGCCATGGAATAAATTACAGTTTGGTATCGTACGACAGTCAAAACTATTATCCATACAAAATTACCATTTTTATTTTATAATTATCCGTAATAAAAAGTAGCCTCTGTTACTCTTCAGCTTCCAAACTATCCCCATAGGTGCCTTAGCACTATTATTTATTCTGTGCCATAGGTACCAAAAATCACGTCGATCAGTTGCTCCGTTTTGGCTTGAAAGATGGACAAACAAACAAATAAACAAACAAACAAACACACTTTCACATTTGTAATATTAGTATGGATTCTTCATCTATACTAAGAGGAAAGATTTGTTTGTTTGTTTGCATCGAAACTACTGGACCGATTTAGAAAATTCTTTTACCATTAGAAAGCTACATTCTTCCCAAGTGACATAGGCTATATTTTATCCCGGTATTCCCACGGAAACGGGTGCCACGCGGGTGAAACCGCGAGGATCCGCTATAGTTATGTATAAAATAGAAACCATTAAACCAAGCGCGTGTACTATTTAGTAGGTACCTTTGTTTTTTGTGTAAAGGCACATAATATATAATAGTGGTATACTTAGGTAATACACATTAAAGCCGCGCAGAGAAAGTACCTATATCTGATATCATATATCATCATCACGCGAAATTCGATGATCAAACTCAATATTAGTCAATATCGTTCTTTTTGTTCAAATTTTTTTGAATGAATAATTGTTTTGGTGTGTAATTACACTATTTATGCAATAGCTTTACCGCGGCAGTCCCCGAGTGCCACACGTGTTTTTTTTTTTGTGAAAAAATCTAGGGAGCCCTTTTCATTTCTGCCGGCACTCCCGGAGTGCAACCCCTTGTTTTTTACTAGACAAGAATGTGTCGCACCTTATTTTTTGGTTGTTGTGTTGTGTTAGGGTGTAGTAATACCAAATTACGCGCAGTCTCATACTCTCTATATCTACACTCATGCTTAATATAGATCAAACAATAATAATAAAAAAATACTACCTAAAAATGTAGACTGGAATAAACCTCCGTCAAAGGATGCAATTTATTTCAAAATCCGAATTTTAAAGTATTTTGACAATGAAAATGTAGTTCAAATCTATGAGAACTTACCAGTCTGCTTACATCCAAGAACACATCCATGACCAGGCATACTGATGATTTTAGTTTAATACAAAAACCATTGTAAATAAACAAGAAAGCAACCTAATAAAACGTGGTAAAAATTTGCTATATTGAGTGACCAAGGTATCGTAATGGTCATTTATAACACAATTTGTTTTTTTATTTCGTCTTAAGTTATCTTTGGTATTAAGCGGGTCATTGTATTATTATGGTCTGGTATAAAATGTATCAATATTCAATATAATAGGTTCAGGTGTGAGTTCATAATTCGAATATTACATGAGTGTCGATAAAAGCACTTTTTACTATGTCCCGGGACGAGTGCTACGATTTCTGCCATATTTCGGATGAACGTAACTCTCGTCCATTTTTAGAATTTCTCTTCAAAAGTTGTAATACGCTTGTGTGTTATATCCTGTCCGCCAATCCTCTAAAAGGTATCATCATCATCATCATCATCATTTCAGCCGTACGACGCCCACTGCTGAGCATAGGCCTCCCCCAAGGATCTCCACAACGATCGGTCCTGCGCTGCCTGCATCCAGCGGCTTCCCGCGACCTTGACCAGATCGTCGGTCCACCTTGTAGGGGGCCTGCCCACGGAACGTCGTCCGGTTCACGGTCGCCATTCGAGAACCTTTCCGCCCCAACGGCCATCGGTTCTCCGCGCTATGTGTCCGGCCCACTGCCACTTCAACTGAGCAATCCTTCGAGCGATGTCGGTCGTTTTAGTCCTCCTAAAAGGTATAGTTTTTAGGATTTCAGTTTGGATTTCATGATTTTTTTTTCGAAATATGTTCGGTATGGGTTACTCTTGTTGGTTCTCCAATATGGAATTCAATACGTTAGTGAGAACATATTTCCTAAAACTGATATACATTCTATCAAAAGGGCGGTATCGTGTGGTATAGTGGCACAATCTTTTCTGTTCCGGTGACAGCGGCGCTATAAAAGTTTTTCTTTTTATTGTAGCAATTTAACCGGCCCTGACTTCTAAGACCTTCAGCCACCAGCAGCGCTATGGTTGGACATCAACTTGGCAGCAAAATGACATAAAAAACACGATAGTTTCACATTTTGGCCACCGGAACAGAAAAGTTTGTGGCACTGTACGCGGACCACACGATATGCGGAACTCCGCATATCGTGTCATGCGCCTTGTACTCTTTTTTTCTGTTCTGTGAGGAGAACGACGTGCTGCCCCAACCCCAAATAGAACTTGGATAAGGAGAGGATGATGATGATGATGTGAAAATCGAAATTCTAATTTTCAGCCTACCCAAAAATATCACATTCCTGCGGGATAACGTCTTGTATACCACGCGGGCGAAGCCGCAGGCGGAAAGCTAGTACATTATATTGTAAAAGCAAATAAAATTATTTTATAATTTTTTCTAGACAATACAATCTTGAAAAGATGGAACTAAGTGATTCAGATCGCTGATAATTAGACTTCTTGAATATCTCATTACCTATTGCTGAAATTGATACTGACTCTTGTTACCCCAACCGTAACATTAATTATCGAAAACAAATGTTTAAAATTACAAAGAAATCTAAGGCCCTGGCCACACTGCGGCGGAGTTCTGAGTTCCGCGTTCTCTGTGATGTATGCGGTGTTCAGTTTGACCGCCACGGTCTGTGTGTGTAGGTTTCTAAGGCACCGCATATATTACAGCGATCGCGGAACACAGAACTCGGAACTCTGAGCGCTAGACAGCCGCAGTGTGGCCGGGGCCTTAAACGTTTCCACCAAATACTAATTCATATAAGTAGTACGTAATGCATCGAATATGCCTCCGTTGCTGATTAAAATATTTCGTGAATGTAAATTCACGAAATATTTCATGAAAGACTGTGTTTACAAACATCTGTCGCTCAGGTCGCTGCGAGCGGGACTAGCTTGAGTTTGCCAACCTGGGAGGGGTTCGCAGGGGGTGACAAATCAAGAGAGTAACAGTCCAGTATAATTCACTACTTCGAGTTATTTCACGATGACTGACTCTCATTGTCCCCGTTCCCCAACGATACAGGCAAATGCTCAGTTACTTTGTTACATTTCTACTCGTCGATGTGTTTGATGAAATGCTCACTTCGAGCGAGCCTATAAAATTTCCTTCTAAATTGCTAAATTGATCATTTTGTTGAAATGTCATAAAACCACGCTCGTGCCTTTGCTCTATGAAACGTTACACCGAAACGCTCGTTGGTTTATTAAATCAGGTGGTAACAAAACATCAAGCGTCATGTTCGAGATGTATAGTTCGAGGTTTAGAAACAGCGAATGCTCGATGTTCCAAGTAAATGCCCTAGTTTAGGTATATTCAGAAGCTATTTTGTATAAGTACTCGCAAACAGGACTTGAATAGTGTAGAATAGGGGCATTCTAATTACATTCTCGCAATTAATGTAAAAATAAACTAACTTTAGAAAATGTGATAAAACGCACGTGATTAATTATTTCGAAACCGGTCCCTATATTGTCTGTGGCCTGGCCACAGCAGAAAAAAAATAAAACCACTTCTAAAATAATCACGGTACTCCGCGGCAAGGCCTACTGACAGAAGCAAATATTCAATTTCAAAAGTTTCGCTAGTGATTTTTCGGACGGCCGCTCTCCCGATTGGTTTGAGTCCAGCCAAAAAAGCGGCTGCCATTTAAAAATAAAAGCCGACATGGACATAAATTAGTGTCGGAAAAAATGGCTTCTCCGCATAACGTGAGATATGGCCAATATAACCGGCATGATGTACGCTGGATGGGAGTTGGGCGGTCAATATTGATACGGTTTTATGACCCATTTTACCTTTTCGCTAGGGGCGTTACGTTGCCCCGGAATTCCGTGCGACGCTCAAAATTCATGCCGCTTTTGAAAAGCGCTAACTTGTTTACACTGCATGGTCGGACAGCGCTCTTTTTGCAAAGTGTGCCTGCACCAAATTCGCAGCTCCTGTTATTGCTTGCATGTTATTTTTTGTTGTTTTTGAGTCAAGAGCCTTTCTGAAATAAAGTGAATCAAATTATTTTGAAGAGTGGCAACAAGTGTTGTAACAGGCTATAGTATACGTTCATTAAAGGTACCTACTAAGAATTAATTTAAATATAAATTTATTTTCATTTCATGGTATAAAGTATTATCAGATCGAACTGCTTGGCTTGTTTTAAAATGAAAAAAATGTGTTATTTTTCGTAAACATATTTTGGCTTTCATCGTTTTAATGTGTGTGGACGAAAAGCCTATCTTGCTGCAGGGCGTCGGAAAAACGCCACAAACATAGTTTAACGTTAAAATTCAACGCACGAAACTCGTGTCTGCTTAATCGAATTGCATCGGAGTTAATATTTTTAAACGCTAAAGCGGTTTCACCAACATTTTTCAGTTAACCATATTCAATACCGGTTACCGGAGAAGCCCGTGGCGCAGTGGTCAGCGTGCTCGTCCTGCAATCGTTGAAGCTAAGCAACTTTCGTAATGGTCGATCACGGGATGGGTGGCCAAAAATTTATTATCTCGAGCTCACCTGTGTTCCGGAAGGTACGTTGAGTTGTTATGATGCCTGAGCAGTGGGAAATTATTATGGCTAATGATGATGAATACTTGTTAACCGGATTTTATTATGGCGCAGATTTAAAAAGCGAAACAGCAAGAGAACAAATGACAATCACCCTTTGTGCTATTTACGTAATTGTTTCTATTGAACAAACGCTAGCTTTACCGAATAGGATCTTTTCCGAGCAAAGGTGTCGACTCATAAAATAAATTGAAATGCTCCGTCGATCAAGATTCTCAGAGCTCGGCGGTCGGTCTCTCCTCCGACGATAAATCAACTCGACGCGATGTAGAAAAAAAGGAACACCGTGAAAAGTCGTTTATTTGTTTCCAAACTATATTTGCACCGTTCCGAAGCTTCGATACTTTAATAAAAATCTCTCGTGGAATTGAAATTTCACATTTCGCCGGACGGATCTCTTAAAGGAGCCACGGAAAAGCAGAAATGGCTTGCTGGAAGCGATTTACTTAACTACTGAGGCCTAATTGGATGAAAACTCACTCTCTAGGATAGAAAAATACTTTCATTTTGCATTTATGTTCGGTGAACGTTGATTTTATAGTTTAACTAGTTGCCGCCCGCGACTTGGACCGCGAATAATTTTATTATATCGCTTCAAATATCGTATCAAAAAGTAGTAAATAGGTGCATTCTCCAAGGTCTTAACATCATCATCATCAACCCATTTTAATGACCTCGGTGCTGGGGCAAAGGCCTTCCTTATAGATGGATAAGGACAACGGGCCATGACCCACCACGCGGGAAAATTGTAGTTGGGGGGTTACCAATGCAAATGCAGCCGGGACCATCGGCTTATCATGGCTTCCGAAGCACGGAGGATTATAGGCTCGAGATAATATATTTTTTCCGTGACGGACCATTACGATAGTTTCTTAACCTCAGCGATCGCCAGCTGAGCACGATACCCACTGCTCTTTACAGCAAATTTATCAAAATCAGATCAGTGGTTAAGGCCTGAGAAGGTAACAGATACCTAGACAAACAGTCAGGAGCTTGTTAAATTAATGTCAAACATTGAATCAGTGAACCTTATCACTTTGCAAATAAAGTCCATTCTTTTGACGTTTGATATTAATAAAATTCAATCTAATGCCCCATGCAATTTCGTTCAAGAGTAAAGGGGCAGATGTCTTAATCACCGTATTTGTATCGTCGACTATTCTCGGTATTTTGACAGATATGCGTATCAAGACTGCGTAGGTATCATGATCGCGTATCTTGCCTTGTCCAAATATGCGATCATGA
Source organism: Crambus lathoniellus (assembly GCA_949710035.1). Taxonomy (NCBI): domain Eukaryota; kingdom Metazoa; phylum Arthropoda; class Insecta; order Lepidoptera; family Crambidae; genus Crambus; species Crambus lathoniellus. Next base: position 53,816,068 of record OX453296.1, read on the forward strand.
TACGCGTCGGCGATACGTATACAGTGATTGGATCGGGCAAGTGATACATGTCTCGACCTGCCAGAGGTGTAGCACTTAGTATCAAGTGTGTTGTGTACGAGGCTTTGAGCACACTGCGAGCAGCAAGCAAGAGTCTCGCAGTGGGCTTGCGGCGATCGGTCGACTGGCGGTGTTTTGGCGAACACAAAGGAGATCTTGAGCGGTGACCATGGACAAACTTTCACACTTGTCAGTTATGCTACACCTGTGAGCACGCGCTTCAGAGCGAATCACAGGGGCGGTTATTCATATAAACGTAGTAGAGTATGCGACAGATAAGTCTGCGCGCGGTCTAAATCAAATAATAACCTTTTCCATAAGCTTTCCTATCTGGATAATGCCATAGAGTAATTCATTTTTAAAAAACATCTATGACCACTTTTGGCATGGCATGCTCTATGTTTCCTTTTTTTCATTAACTAATTATTAAAACAGATATGAACCTTCAAAATCCCAAAAAAATGGTCAAACTTTCCGCTGTATTCAAACATCCAGAAAACAAATTTGACTAGATCATAATATAAAAAGGAATTTATTTTAATAAAAAAGGAATGAAATCGGCCAGGTTTTGGAATAGAAATCACAGGGTGCTACGAAACGTTGATTTTGTGTGTACTTCTAATAGGTTTTTGCGGTTTGAACTGCATTGAGTGAGTGAGTGAGAGAGCAATTATTGCTCTCTCAATCCATACTAATATTATAAATGTGAAAGTGTGTTTGTTTGTTTGTTTGTCCGTCTTTCACGTCAAAACGGAGCAACGGATCGACGAGATTTTTGGTAAGGAGATAATTTGAGAGCTGGAGAGTAACAGAGGCTACTTTTTATCCAGGAAAATTATAAAATAATAATGGTAATTTTGTATAAAAAACCGTTAATCTGTCATACTTCACACAACTCTCATTTCCATGAAGCTCGACTTAATACTGAGTTACCTCAGAGTATTAAGTCAAACTTCATGCTCATTTCTTAGCAGCTTCCAAAGAGAAGGTATGTCAAAGAGTATGTAATCACTGACATTATGCCGCTTAGGATTTCTTTTTTTTTAATAAGTGACATTGTGTCAGGCAGTTGATACGAAGTTCGTGTCCAATAAAATTTATATGGCAAAACAACGTTTGCCGTGTCAGCTAGTTTATTATAGATTTCAAAAATACCTATAGTTTTTAATATTCTCTTGGTCGTGAGGTTTCCTCTTAAGATATTGCTCATTCCTAAGTTGTAAGCCATCGTCTCGTTTCACCTGTAAGGATAGAAATGAAAAAAGTTTTCATCTCAAATTATATTTGAAAATCGATATTGGTTTCATTTATTACTTTCCCTTTGTCATGTCGTCCGTTCAAAATTAGTTTATCGACGCTAAGTACCGTAAAATTAAATTTTAGAAGCGAATCATTAATTGGTAGAGATGTATTTATATAACCGCCTGTGTGATCTACAACGTGTTAATGAATTAACCCAAAACCTCCTAGGTGGTGATTGTGCTCGTGAATATGAACAACTTTTACAATGGGGCCAACTCTGCAACTCAACAAAAAATATCAGCTGTTTCATACATATTGTCAACAATACCTACTCGACCAAAATGTATGAAACAGCTTTTTTAACACGTTGTAGTGGTACACACCACCGGCACCGCTAACAGACGCAGAGGTTCCGGGTTCAATTTCCAGTGCGGGTACATATTGTATTCGGTTTAGTTGAGGTAGGGCCTCTTCTAAGTTTGCTTGGCAAGCTACCATCATCTATCTAAGTCTGGCGCCATAACAAAGATGTTTTCAGCTTTGTTGTGTTCCGGCTGTTAAAGATAAGATAGCCAGTGTTTGAGGATTCCGGGGGCAGTGTACTTCCACCTTCAGCCTTAGCTTCACATAACATTGTGTATCCTGTTATGTATAAAAAAAAGAAAGGATAGTTTTTTTCGCTTCATTTTCTCTTAATAATTGACTACCTACTATCGGAGTACCTACTGTATAATTTTAACCTCTCAACACTCAGGGGTATCAAATTACAGGCTCATTTTTTACGTAAACAATGCACTAAAGCGCGCGTTTCTGCTCTCCCAAACATCTGTTTGTGCGCGGGACGACGGAAGTTACATTTATGAGCAGCATATGAGTTATAGCAGCGCATAAAACTTATCCGACACTTTTACGAGATGTTTTGTTTTTATAATCGACGTTCAAACTCAACTTTTGTGTAAACAAAAGACAATAGTGCGGTCCCTTCGTAATATTTTTTTTTCACATAGTTATCGATGAAATAATATATAAAAAGTATATATATTTAGAATGTACATAAAAAAACCTATCGGATAAAGTTATAATATATGGAAAACCAACAATATTTTATTTTTCTGAATTTTTTGAAATCTTTTTTTTTTAGATTTGCAAGTTTGCAAATTTGCAAGAACTTTTTATTATTTTTTTTGTTCCGGATCACATATTATATTGTATTTTTATAGTAAATAGAGTTTATTTCTCCTATAAACACCGAAAACCGCGTTCAAAACACATAAAAATTGAAATAGTTACAAAATAAAATAATGAGGGTAGTCGTGCGGGATCTATAGAGATCCCGCCGATGCTCTACAGGATAAATGGCCTAATTTTGGTACGGATAGTGCTTGCAGAATGAATAAACCTAGGAATACCAAGAAACCAGATTTGCCCAAAACCTGTCTAAGATAAAGCCTGAATTATAATCGAATTAAATATAAATTGGATCTCTAGCTATTTTCAGTGAGACTGGTCGACTTTGTTTAGTAATTAGGCAGATCTACATAAATACTGTAACTGGCATCAATTATAGGCGCCTGAAAATGGCGCCAGAAACTGGACCGCTTTTTAGGGTTCCGTAGCCGAATTTCAAAAAACGGAACCCGTTATATTCGTCATGGCTGTCTGTCTGGCTGTCTGTCCATCCGTCCGTCCATATGTCACAGCCACTTTATTCCAAAACTATAAAAAGCTAGACAGTTGAAACATGGTAGCTAGATGTAAGTATTCTATGAACCGCTTTACGATATTAATACAAAAATTAAAAAATGAGAAATTAAGGGGTCGTACGTACATGTAACTGAAACTGAAAAATATTTTTTCATCAAACGTATTCTTGTCTATACATAGGTCTTATAAATGACAAAGATTTCTGAAACTATTTTTTTTCAAAGTCAATCTTTTGAAAGATAGAGACTTCCGAAGTGGTAAAATTTGTGCAACTACTAACTTTTGAAATAAAAGAGTAAATAATCTAGAAAAAATACATGCTGTAGGTCTTTATAAGAACTTACAACGAAAATTGGTTTGAACAATATATAGTAACTGCGCTTGCCTGATCCGATTACTCTACACAGAATAGGTATGCAACGTATCCGCATCGGTGATGCGTATCATGATCGCATATTAGACGGGTCATGATTGATACGCAATCGTGGTATGCAGCTCTGTCAAAATACCGTCCAAAGATGCGATCATGGTACGTATGGATTTGGTGATTGGATTAGGTAATAAGAAACCACTACCTACGCCCTGTGTACGCTCGTTTTGCCGAAATATTTATGCAAACATAATTTTGTAGTTGCAAGCTTGCATGAAAATATTCGAGACCGCAGAATTCACTTGTTAAATAACGTTACCGATACAAGTTTGGGCCGCGTAGTTTACAAAGTATGAAGTTTGCGAAATGTAACGGTTCGTTTCCATTGCGCAGTAAAGACGGAATGCGTTGGTCGGTATTCTACGACACGGTACAATGAACTCTATGAATTTGGAATCAGTATTATAACTATAAAAGGCTACCGTTACTATCAATATTGTACTTGCAGCTCAAACTACATAAATTTACGACTTTTGCCGAAAACAAAAGACTTTGCACTAATGGGGGTAAAATAGGAGAGGGGCGTCCAAAGTTTGTATGGAGGAATAATCCTGAATATTGCTTTTAAACAAGTTCTATAGAGTGAATTGCGATACTACTTCAAGTTTATATTTAACTATGTAGCTGACCCAGCGCGACTTCGTTCCCGTGGCCCTACCCCCTGCTCCACCCTACCCTACCCCTACCCTACCCTACCCCTACCCTACCCTACCCCTACCCCTACCCCTACCCCTACCCTACCCTACCTTACCCCTACTCTACCCCTACCCTACTCCTACCCCTACCCTACCCCTACCCCTACCCTATCCCTACCCTATGTTGTCATTAACTGTAACACAAATGTTCGAACTATTTGTTTAGAATATAATTTATGCTGAAGACACTGTGGAACATTTAATAGATTTTCATTAACCTGTCAAGAGCAAATAAGTAGTTTTAAGTTTTAAACTGTAATAGAAACTAGATATAGGATGAATATATACTTATACTAGCAGCCGCCCGCGATTTCACCCGCGTAGTTCCCGTTCCCGTGAAAATATCGGGATAAAAAGTATCCTATGTGTTGTTCCAGCCTATAATCTATCTCTGTTGCAAATTTCATCCAGATCCGTTTTGTTGTTTTTGCGTGAAAGAGTAACATACATACAGACAAACATCCATACTCACAAACTTATGCATTAGAAGGATACTTTTTGTTTCTAAATACGTATTTTATCTACATAGGAAACACCCAGACCATGACAAATAGACATGCACACAAATGTTTGCCTTGTTCGGGAATCGAACCCGAGACCTCTGGTACAAGAGGCAGGTAGGTATTCGTACCCCTTTTTTATCAAGAGGAAAATGCGATCTTTAGGCATACCAAACGGCATGTTGGACTCGGTCACACCGAGGGCATGTTCCTCGCCCGCCAAGCCTAATTGGCTTCGCGTCAGGGCTGGGCGGTTCTAACCCCTGCCCCGCCCCCTGGGGCGAATAGGAGGATGCACGACTATCAACTAAACTCTTCTCGAAGGCCTGAACCTTACCACCAGGTCTGTGGGCTCGTGTTGTCACGCGCCACTTGACCCGGGGAGAGTGGCCCGTCGGGGCTACACCCTTTGGGGGGCAGAGGGCTTTACTGTCCCCCCCCCCCCCCTTACGGCACGGGGAGTACCCGAACCTCTTCGCCAAATCGGTTGTCGTAGATACTCGAGCTACTTGTTTAGTGTAACGGGAACGAGCCCTAACGACATCGAGTAGCTACACGTACGTACAACAATACCTCATCCTTATTCAGTTGTGTTATGTGCTATTTTGAGGTGCTTGTATCAAAACATGTACAATAGAGGAACTTGCCGGTCGACCACGTTTCGACGAAATTTGCTTGCAAACAATCTACGCTCACTATACTGCAATTACGTTTGGAAGGAGAGGATCGCAAGCAAAAATAGCCAAATGGTGGTCGACTGGGGAGCGCGGTTGTACAACTAAGGCTCGCATTGCAGCATCGGTTTGCATCTCCCAACTTTGGCGGTAAAGTCGGAAAATTAATGACTTCTTCGAAGCAACTCGGGGAACAGTAATAGCTGGTGTTATTATGAGCAGCACCTGTGATGATACTCGTACTTATGTTGTGGTTGGTCGGATTTAACTTTATTTGGGAAAGACACGGTCGGAGACAGTTATAGGCTGACTTCAAAAAAGATGTTTTAAAGGCCATTTTTTATTACATTTCTGTGGCAACTGATATAATATGTAAACTATCTATGATTTCAACGTTGCCGTTGTAGAATAAAAATAATTACCAGATACCTACTTACAATTAATTTTAAAGTTTATTTACATTTATTAAATAACGAAAATTTATTTTAAGTTTGCTTGTATTGAGTCATTGCATCTATTAACTCCAAGATAATTCTCAGTTTAGGTAAGTGCATTCATAAATACTTTTTATGTGCCAAACCTCCGATTTTCAATTAAAGCAGTGTATGGAAATTCAACTCCTCATTAAACCCACAAACAAAACCTACCTACTTTTTTACTTGTCAATGTACTTTTTCTCATGTCTCCTCAAGTTTATACCACTTATCCTACGTGAACGAACGCCATCACATTACGACGCTAAGCAACGTGACGCAAAAATATAAAGAAGCTGGTTTAATAAAAAATAATACGATTGTGGCCTAGGTAGGCCATTATGTCGCGTTAATTGCGCTTGTCTATTGGTAACATCGCGGCGCATACCGTCACGTCGCTTACCTAGGACAGCGGGTAATGAACTAATGAAATCTACGCAGACAATGCATAGTTTGCTTCTAATAGGCCCGGCTGCAACGGATGTCGGTAACAAAGTTGGGCCGTGCAGTAATGTAGTTGTTAAATTGTGCATGCGGGCAAAACCGATAACCGATTCAGTTCCTGCCTTTTATCAATCTTGATCATATTGCTGCGCATTAATTGGTAGGTACGGTTTTTATTTTATTTAATTTATTTTTTATTTCATGGAAAACAAACAGCATAATTATACAAAAATAAATATTAGCTAAGAAATTTAGAACAAAATTATGCCTTAATCAATTGATGAAAAGTTTATTTAACGGTTTACAGATACGTTTTAACGTAAAATAAAGTAGAGTTACTTGGATCATAGTGTGACCGCACCATGAGGGGTTGCACAGATTATACGATAAACTTTGTAATTTTACCTTTACTTTCATAAATTAAGCTCCTAATAACTAATATCATGAATGCGAAACTTTGTGAGGATGTATGATATGTTTGTTACTCTTTCAGGCAAAATCTACTGAACGGATTTCGATGAAACTTTACGACAGACAGCTTTTATTTTACATCAGAATAGCACATTGGCTATTTTTATCCTAATATTCCCACGGAACGCGTACTACGCGGGTAGAACCGCGCGGAACAGCTAGTTGTTGATCAAAATCAAACAGTAAAACTAAATGTCCTGACTGATGTCACCAAACACGATGACCCTACACGTTAGGTCGCGAACCGGGCTTGTTAAGCCACATGCCGTTGTCCGTAATTTAGCCGTGTATTACAAGATACGTATTTAATTAAATCACCATTGAGAAACATCGCTTACCTATCAGTGTAAATAATAAATAACGTCCACTAGCAAGTTGCTCAACAATCCTGGTTCGTGATTGTACCATAAATTTGTGAGCGTATTACTAAAATAATAAATTTTCAAGGCAGCTGCTTAGAATCTTAATAAGCTTAATAGAAGCCACATCCCTTACAATCTCTTGTCTACTACGTCTGAGGGCAAGTTATGACGCCGCGTCAGACCCAAGTGTAAAGTTGGACGTGATTTCATGGCGCACAGAAACAGGAGAACGGTACCACCTGCGATTGAACATCGGTTTGCCAAGCGACTTTGTGCTCTATCGCTTTTCCGTTTGTTTAAAAATCAAGGAAACATTCAAATATACGTGAGTTGAAATTCGTTAAACTGAAACCCTTTCGGATGTGCAGTGGTCAGTATATCAGGTGGTCATAACGAACAGAAATCTTTATAATTTAAAGACACACAAAGACAGACACAATGACAAACAGAAACAGATTTTTCTGAATGGGAAATTCCATCGATCTTGAGGGCAGTGCTTTTTCCACTTTTTTCCCATATGTTTTATTGGAAATTGGAATGGTTTATAAAATTAATGAAAAGTCTACTAATAATGATTCGACATACGTTATTATTACTGGATATCAATACATTTAGTTTTTATTTTAATGAAAAAACAACAAAAATCACCGCAAGTTTTTGAAATATTTGTAAAAATAAACAATGTTAACATGAAAAGCATTAGAAAACTAAGAATTTTTATATTATGTGTCAATACGCCCCGGAACATGACTGATGGGACATAATATTATCCCATTGTTAGTATTTTCGACACAATACATAAGATTTAGTTGTTGTTTTTACGTATAGGTAAGTACCGAGTAAAAATAGTTAGAACTATGTAATACACAAAAGACTCTGCTGAAAACTGCTCCAAAATCGTTTAGGTAAACTTAGAATTTTCCACACAATCTCTTACATTCAGGTTTATGTTCTTGACTATAAGTATACTTTAAGTTACAAAAAAATGACACCAAACCGAAACTTACTTACATATTTAAATTATGATGTGTTATACTAAGAACGGATTGGGGCCCTACGACCCAATTAAAAGGCAAAATTTAAGCGTCAGTCCTGTGCTAACATGTTTTGGGACATAACGTCCCATCAGCCCCAAATAGTGGACATGGGCGTAAGGATTTACGTAATTTATAGACGACGTCAGAAACAGTAAAGGCCGACAGATATTATTTCATTGTTTCTTCTTAAATTATTGTATTTTTTACAGTTACATACTTCTATGTTGTACTTTTTCAATTACCGAAGACTAAAAGGTCATAGCCCACTTATACCGCACCGCTCCGACCCAACCAAAGTATGAGCAGCCAAATATGGATTTAATATCGTTCACTGTAGATGCAATTTACAGTAACAATATACAATAGCAGACAGCGCGCGGACAGCGCGCGGTAAGCGAGCCTGCCGCAAGCTAAAGTGCGTCTACAGAGCACGACATTAGGTCCATATTTGACTGCTAATACAGTGGTTGGGTGGGAGCGGTGCGGTATAAGTGGGCTATGACCTTTAGACTGAGTTATAATTTAAAAGTTATAAAACCCAAGAGCTTTCGTATTATTGAAAACATTACTGTAGCCCTAGCACAAAAAACTGCTACCGTTCTAATCGTATTATTTTTTATTATAACCAGAGCAGCGCCCCTCTCGGTCGTATAAGGAACTGAAATTCGATACATATTTAACAGCAGCACTTTGACAGCTTTTGAAAGACGGGATAGTTTACTATTCGATTACATGATTTTCATGATGAGGGTACATAACATAATACGCGTGAGAGCCTTCAAATACTCAAATGACATTGTTTTATAAAGGTTTAAATTTTATATGATCGAAGGGTTTAATAATTAAAAATTAGAACCATTTAAATACCTGACTCTTAATCAACGCTGCCGAGTTAAAATTAATCTAATTTGTATTTCAATTGTGATGAATAGCACCCTCTTAAAATTATATCAATATCTCATTTAACTAATTTGCATTGCAGATATAATACTCTGATATTGGACTACCTAATTGAATTTTAAAACAGTTTTATTTGTATTATCATAAGTTAACTGGCATTTAGAGTAGTTTGAACAGTTTTATGATCGATATCCCTCACTCAACAGTAACACTTAGATAACCGGTTATGGTGTGTCAACGGCTTAGCGAATAAGAGCGCACTTTAAAGGTGCGCTCCTTTTTCTTATTTTTTCCTTTAATTTATTACGTAAGATTGCAACATTTGTAACCTTATACTCCGTTTAAAAAAATCGTTTTATTTCGTGAGGCGTTATACAACGTGTTAATGAATAAGCGCAAAGCCCCTTTGCTGGTGACTATGCTCATGAATATGAACAACTTTTACTATGGGTTCAACTCTGCAACTCAACAAGAAAAATCATTTGTTCCATACATTCTGGTCGAGTAGGTATTGACAATTTGTATGAAACAGCTGCTTTTGTTTGTTGAGTTGCAGAGTTGGCCCCATAGTAAAAGTTGTTCATGTTCATGAGCACAATCACCACCAAAGAGGTTTTGCGCTTATTTATTAACACGTTGTATAATGTTATTTTAATTTTTAGTTTTTTGCATTCACAATGCAATTTTTATTACAGAAAAATGGAAAATGAAGTAAGTATTTAGAAAAAATCGACCCGTCTCACAATCAGCTCCGATGGGACTCGAACCCACGACCTTTCGCTTTCCGGGCGACTGCTCGACTGCTGCTGAGAGCAGTCGCCCGGAAAGCGAAAGGTCGTGGGTTCGAGTCCCATCGGAGCTAATTGTGAGACGGGTCGATTTTTTCTAAATACTTCATTTTCCATTTTTCACGTTGTATAATGGTATTGATGGAAGTCGATAACTCGTAACTTTTGCCAACCAAGAAATTGTAGGAAAATATCTACGTAGGCTTAGAAGCGAATAGTTATTTATCTATGTACGTAGGTATATTTTTGTGTACAACATTTTACCTACAGTTATTAATCTAAGTTTTTTGTTGCACTTTGTCTCAACCGTTTTACAATTTTCTGGTGCTTTTCAATTTTCTGGTTGGCTGGAAGCTGGTTATTCGTCAAGGTTGACTGGAAGCGATTTCTTGAAAGGATGAGTCCACCTTTGCCGTATGAACTTTTTTATTGTAAATTATACTTTATGTAAAATGTGTAATAAAGAATAAGTATAGTTTTGACTGCAAAACCGTATTTTATGTTTTAAGTTTTAAATTATGTGTTTAGAGCGGTACCTAGATGTTATTCTAGTATTATTCAATAAAACTTAACCATTGTGATGCCTTTATGCCTATTTTCGGTGTACTGTAATTTTGGCTTTTTCATTTAAAGGAAGAAGATAAATAAAATTTTGACAAAAAAAGCTTAGGAAATATATCAAAATCTATACTTAATTGTACTAATTTTCGGTACCTATATAAGTAATGTAAAGGTACTTATATTAGAAAATTGACATTATTTTTAAGACAAAAAATAAGTAGGTAAGTACATAGTTTTTAATTGACAAATTATTTGACATTATTTATCTCTCTGATTGAATACAGAAACTTAATTTTAGTGACACAATAACAATAACAATTAGTACATAATGTGTTTAAAATTTTGAATCCAGACAATAATTTGTCGCTAAGCAATGATGATCTTTATCATCTACTTCTAAAGGTAGTAGTTTTTAGCTGTTTTCTAGTAAGCAGATTAAAATTAAGATAAAAATGTTCTGCGATTCAAAAATACCTAGGTACCAATTTTTATTCGACTGAATAAATGCTCTGCACGTCTGTAGTTAAGTTTATAAAATTCTGCACGTATTAATCACTACTAACTGAATAAAAAAGATCGAAATATTCGTCAAACTCGAATTCGAAATAGGTATAAAAAAACCGTTTAAAACTGTAAACTGTTTAAACCTTAGAACTAAATAAACTAAGTAGGGCAGAAGCCCCGGTTTTGGCCACTGTACCGTTATGGTCACTTTTTGCTCTAAAAGTTTCCGAAATAACTTTTTGTAATTTTTGCTAAAGGCAATTAAAATAAGGTAGGTATTTTAAGGAAATAATAACAGTCGTTAGAATTCCTTATGTCATACGATTTTTTTCAATAAACGCCATACTCATTTTTTTTAAATTACGAAAATTTTAAGAAATTTGTTATGAATGTAATTTATTTTAAACGTTTGTTTCTTACAATAAACGATTGTTTCTTACAATTAAATTGTAGTTTTGCAATTGCTTGGTTTCTAGCACATTAGAATATATTAAATTTAACCTGGGTTAGGTTTTGATTTTTCGCTATACATACAAAAGTTTGTCTATCAATAAGTGTCTAAACCAGGGCATTTGGCACATCTCACACATTTGGTGCTTCATGCAAAAAACTAATTTACTTTTTTAAATTTAAAAAAATCACCTCTAAAGGTAGACAAATTCTCTTTATTTTAAGATATAATTTGTGCCACAAATACCTAAGACCATTTAGTACTAAAAAGGGAAAAAATCTTTAAACTGGCCACAAATAAGGTCTCCTGCCCTATATCATAATCAAAATTAAATTCTAACAAAACTTTAAAATTTATTTCCCAACAGTGCCATTTTGGCGTATTAGTAACTTCGCCTTTCCACCGGCAATATAAATACTTATTTCTAGAATAAATTGATCTATTAAAATACAAATATCAATAAACTAACAGTTAGAATGGTTTTTGTTTTCTAAGAAATTTCTACGAGGTTTTTATCAGTAGGTACTTTTATTTTTGCTCGTCAATTTTAAAACTCATCACAAATTAGTATTAGTTACGCGTAATAATTTTATTATTTAGACTAAACATAATAATATTGAATCAGTTTTAAAATTCAAACGGATTTAATTGTATTTGTAATTATTCATAATACAAAGTAACATGTAAAAATTAAATTGTTATTATTGTTAAACCCAAATTAGATTTTTTCATTTCAATTTCATCTTATTTTGCCCCCCATAATTGCATTACAAGGCTTAAATCATAACGTAATCAAAGTATATTTGAAATAGGTACCCAAATGAAAAAAATAAAATATTGTTTTGACAAGTAAGTATGTAGGTAGGTTTGTCAATTTATTTAAGAATATTGAATAAACCTTCAAAAAATAACAGTTTCCTAATTTCAGTTCAAAAAATACTGAAGTAAGTACCGCCAACACAACATGGTTAATTTTATTTTTCAATTTTAAAATGTGTTTGTTTTTTACACTTATATAAGTAAAAACGATTATGGACTTGCAATTTTCATCTCGAAGTTTCAGCAGATTATTGATATTTTTCGTGTTTATTCATATTATCTGTTACAGATATGTTCTTAGTGTAACAGAACTAAAGGTGTTCAGAGTAACTGATTTTGGTCATAATCAACACCGTGTGGCTTTAACAAGGGTTTCAAATAAAATTATATAAACTCAATATTTTCAGTACATAAATAAATTAACTTACGACTGAAAGTTTTAAATTGGTACTAGTTTAAGCAGATTTTGATTAAACATAATTAAGTATAACACATAACTCTTTATTTTTTAGTTTCAAAAATTCGCAGTCGCCAGCAATAATTATTATAATAACAAAAAAGTATCACCACCCTCCGAATTAATTAATCGCCACATTTACAAATAAATCGAGTGCACAGTTACTTTATTATAACGAAAATTTAAATTTAAAATGCGCACAAACTTTTACCATTGACATAAGGGTACAAATTTAAACAAAAGATTCCAAGAAAAATAAAATTCTTCAAATCACAAATAAAGGAAAAACACAAAAATAAGATACAACCTGAAGGAAGAAAGCAGCACGCCAAACATAGCGCTGTAAACAAGAGAAAAAACAAACGCCGACCAGCGAAGACCGCAAGACCACACCACCTAAAAGGGTACTCACCTTTTAACACCGGCACCAGATATTAGCACAGCACCAAACAGTCATAACAAATTTATAATGTCATTATCACTTATCACTTTGCACTAAGTTCATCCCGAGAAGAGGGGAGACGGGGCGACAGCGGCTCTTGGGGCCGCTGGTTCTTATGACTTCTAGCTCCGGTCTGAGGCCCAAACAGTACCGGCAGTGCCATTTATTGGGGTCTAGGGGCGAAAGCGCGCAGGCGTCCAGCACCCTGTTGCTTCATAGTGAGGCCAGGAGTCGATGTGTGACGATAGAATTCTCACCTGTTATAAATCGTCAGTCTATTATTGTGTCTGGGCTTTCTTGTGAGCACAAGAAAGCCCAGACACAATTATAAGATACACATTCGAGCGAACAGGACGAAATTGTGTTTTCTTGTTTCAGAGGCAAAATGGAACTTTGTTTTGCTACGCCAGTGAAAATAGGAATTAAGCTACTTTGTCAATCGTTTGTCCAAGTAAAAACTTTATAATGTTTAGTGTCAAGTGTGTCTTGGAAATGTTTGCAAATGAGATTTGAGTGCAAAGCCATCGAATTGTAAGCAAAATTGTGCCTGTAAGCTCTAAGTGACTTTACGTCAAAGAGTATATTGCTGCAATTGTTGTTTTCATTTGAGATCAGTGATAAATTTTAACATTCGTATACTACGAGTATTATTTTATGGTTTCAAGCAAATAAAACAGCCAATAGTAACAATAAATAGAATTCTGTTTAGTAAAAAACAATTAAGGATTTTTTTTAAAGTTATATAAACAGAGTACTAATTAACGTGATTCTATTGCATACAATTAACACACAGTTACAAGGAAATTTACAATTACATCAAAAATCAAAACAATTTGTGCTCCAAACCTTTATCGATAGAAAAGCTTCGTCCCCTCACTAGTCCAGTCTCCCCTCACACCCATGCCACCTGTAACAGCCCACCACCCTATCGTTTAAACACTGACTTATCAAAAAACTTATGTTTAAGTTGTGCGTTGTAACAAGTTTGGTTTGACGTGGGCGGGCAAGAATCCTGTGGGCTCACGGCGGCCGATCATAGATCCCTACTTAATTAACAAATTTGATGGACGGCTTCATACATTCTTGATTCCCGAAATTGTGTTATGACTATACTCGTATTTTGTTACACTGTTTAGGTCTTAGGTTTATTTTAGATAGGGATCTTTGGATTTAGAATTACTAAACATTTTTTTTATTAAAAAGATTGCTATTGGTTCTTATGAAGATAGTCAAATAATTATATGTTCATTTAACTTATAAATAAAACAATTAAAAAACGAATGCCCGAATACTCGTACGCTACTTATCTTTGGGAACGTCTCACACATCGCCCTGTCACTTTAAATGTCAAACGTATGAAAGAGATTCCATTATGTTTGAGACGCTCCCAAAGATGATTTGCGTTCGAGAATTCGGGCGTAAGAGGGTTAAAAATCTAAGTTTTTACATCAAATTCAACTTTCATAATTTTCTCGATGCAACTTTTCATGATCCGAATATTTATCTACATTATATAATTTGTTACGTTTTTCGGACAAATAAAATTGTAATAATAATGTGATAAAAACCAATACGCAATACAGGAAGAAAAAAACAACTCTTGAAGAGTTTCAAGGGTTCTTTTTGTTACAAGTTACAAGGTCTCTCGTAGTGCTGCGCCCTAGACCTTTCAAAACCGGAAACCGTAGCTTATTTCACATTTTCTTTAAACTTTCTAGAACCACAGAACATAATACCTACTCTCTACCGAGAGGTCTAGACTATAAACATAGATGAATCCGTACTAATTCAATATAACAAGTTTAGCAAACATTTTTTACGCAGCTCTATCGAAATTAAGAGACTGGAAATCTACAGTGTACAGTCTCAAGCAATAAACAAAACATCATTATAAATGAAGAACTTATTATTTTTAGTTGTATTAGATGTAAAGAGGTTTAATCTGAGTAGTTCATAAAATACTCGCTTGGGCAGCGCCACTTTGCGTGGAGATCTGTCAGCTTAGACCTCATTACCCTTAGTCAAAGAATATATACACTTACGCCTTAGTACTAACTAGTAAAAAACAACTAACTAGTAAAAACTATTGTTTTCGTAATCGTTATCGTGATCGTATTATTTTGTATGAAAGAAAGCGGCTCTTTCGGTATCTCGGTTCTTTCAAAACAACAAAAATTCAATAGATTTGACAATTTGATTTAACTTTGACAACAGTACTATGATAGCTTTTGAAGGATGGTAAAGTTCGTGTCGGATAATAGTTATCCGACGCGCGACTGGAGTGTTTCTGGCGCTAGTTACAGTACATTATTTTGCTCTATTATCGAAAACATTAGTATTCGATTTTGACCCCGCGCAGGCTTATCTGGCGTGCACTCTACTAATATGATTTTAATTACCATATCGATAGTTTTTCGTGTTAAGGGTACTGAACTGAAGTATGGAAAGAGGAGAAACGTCACATCTTCCGGCTCGTTTGCTAATTCGCCAGCTGGCGGTGTGTCTGACACTATTTTAGTTACTTAAATTAAATTTAAAATTAAAAGACAATGAATTTCAATTCATTTTATTCATGTTAATCAACGAATTATGTCGATATACTTACGTATTTTATCGAGGCAAATCGATGACGACGATCACATGATTTTAAAATGTGATCGTATTTGGCTGTATTACTACAGAATAAATAATAGTAGGTACATTGTATTCCGATTGATGGGATGCGTTCGAGATATTGGAGTTATGCAATAATCTGAAATGCAGTTCGAAAAGTTATGTCGTGATCGCGACTTAGGAAGGGGTGTCACATTTGCTCTGGTACAATCGGAACCCAGTGCGATGGATATACAGGGTGGATTTTTTTCATACCACCTTGAGGGAAGGTACCTACTTGAAATAATGGAGTTAAAAAATTTAATTCAAAGGAAACATTCCTTTATTATTGAAAATAAACAAAACAGCTCTCAGTTTTTTTGTTTTGATAAAGAGAATAATCTCTAAAATTACCCGTTTTGATACAAAAATACCCTCTATAGCTTCGCCATGATGCAAAATTCACTCATCTGTAATATATTCAACACATTATATTATTGCTTATATACACAATCATTTAATTTCAGTAATTTAATATCATTACAGTTTATCTCAATAACACTCACTTCTATTAAGTAAAACAAATTTTCCTTTTCGCTGTCCTTCTGAAATTTGGTTCTTGTATTCAAATTTGGCTAATGCTTCTAAATAGCCGAATAATAATATTCCATTTGAGCGACAGGCTTGCGGTTACTTTGAACTTATCTTCCGGTTGGTTATCTTTGTCTGTTTTCGACGAAAATGTACCTACTGTTTAAGATATTTGCTGGTAGACCACTTAAGGAGCTGACATGAGCCAACTAGCGCCACCAATCGATTTCATTATAATTCTTTAAAATATGCTCAATATCTAAAAAAAAACAACAAAGGTCGTCTGAATTACGTCTAATATTTATTAAATAACTTTAAATACACCATTATAAAATACGTTCAGTGTTTTGTTTTTCATTGGTTTTGAGCTAAATAGTGGCCACTTTTAACAAAATCCCGTTTTAAAACTACGTTAATGCTTAAAAGATGAAATAAAATAAAATTGATTGTTGGCGCTACTTGGCTCATGTCAACCCCCGAGCTACGCACTCTCTACTAAACATATGCGAGCTTTAAATGTGTGGCCAATTTTAGGATATTTTACTTGTGAGCACGTAGTGCTTAATATTCATACGTATAAATTGACACAACTATGTCTAGAATTATCAAAAATATCAATATTATGAGTAAGTATCTAACTTTCAAGCTTCCAACATTTTTCTTTTTTAGAATTTAATGTGCGAAGAGTGCCGATTGCCCCGGTTTTCCGGGCCACCTAGGTATCTGTCCATATCTGTTTGTAAGTAATTACCTACAAGGAGAAATACCTTATTCAAGTAAAATGAACAAAGTTGTAAAACTAAAGCTCATTCATTCTTTCTACATTTTACATTTTTATAAATTCATGGAAGTAATACAGTTTCGGACAAAATGGTTTATTGAAAAATAAGTGTTTTGACGTAAGTACTGAAATGATAAAAAGGAGACTGGCGAACTTCTATGTATTTTCAGACTTCGATTTATAGGTCTCGTTCATGGAAAAAATCGAATGGTACTTAAAGAACTATGCTAGACTAACAAAAAAGTTAATTGTTTAATGCTTTTATAGTTGGGACAACAGAGATATGGTCAATAACCTAAAATATAGAGGTTAGGGTAAAAATCGTTTACACATTTTATTTAAAAACAACGCAAATAATGATTTACTATCAAATAATGAATGATAAAATAGATGAATGGGTAGGTACAAGGACAAATAACGAAAGGAATTATTATTTTAATAAAGACATAGGTAAGTATCGCACCGCTGCTGGCGCCATCTGCGCTAAGCTTTGCGTGTGGATCTTCATTAGTTTTTAACCGACTTCTAAATCAAAAAGGAGGAGGTTCTCTATTCGTCTGTATGTATGTTTTTTTTTTTTATTTTTTTATGTATGTCCACCGATTACTCGAAGACGGCTGAACCGATTGAAATGGTTCAAACGTTATTACATCAGGTTGGTTTCCAAGTTGGTCCCATTTTTTGAAATTTTGAAATCGGTTCAGTAGTTTTCAGGAAATCTTGAAAATACTGTCGTTTTCGTTACCACTTTATGTGAATTTAATACTTATCTTTAGGCATAACTCCTTTGTTTATGAACCGATTTAGATGATTCTTGTTTTGTTAAAAAGGGGATACCTCAAGGTATTTTAACCGACTTCGAAAAAGGAGGTTTTGAGTTTGATCACATACCTATTTACCAGAAAACACGCAAATTGCCTGCACGATGCACTAAAAAGAGTGAAATAAAAATTATTTTTATAAAAAAATAAAACCGCCTTCTAAAAAACCACATCAAAAAAGTAAGAAATAATTCCTCACCAAATAAATAGCGTAAGTACTTTGAAGTCGGGCGGGTTTTAACAAAAAACAACAAAAAATTGTACATGTTTCACGCCCGACTTCAAAGTACTTACGCTATTTATTTGGTGAGGAATTATTTCTTACTTTTTTGATGTGGTTTTTTAGAAGGCGGTTTTATTTTTTTATAAAAATAATTTTTATTAATTTATGTTATGTACCTTCTTTGAAGTATGCATCTAATAATATGTAAATAATAAATGACCTTGTTTTACATGACTACTGCGTCAAATGAAACGGATTTATAAAGTGTTTCAATGTTATTTTGCCCTTTTCAGTCAATTATTTGCGATTTGAAAATTATTGATCTTTTTATTCCATTCTATAATAAATCAGGCGTTTGTAAAAGTTAATTATATGAGTTTAATTTTCATGTTTCTGAAAGTGTACGACTTCGTAAAATATTAGGGCGATTCTCGCCAGTCTCCTTTATTTATTTATTTACTACTAAACTTCATAACTTAAAACCAGGGGGTTATCTCATCATCTATCACGATCGCTTTTAATTTAGCATCCATAACTTTTTGAAAGCAGTTGAAAAAATAGTTGTGGTAATGCTGCAATGGTTGCACACATAAGTTAGACAGGAGGAGGACACATTAGGAGTTAGACAATCAAGAGGTAGGCAGTGGCCAAAAACCGGGGTTTCTACCCTGCTTGCGCGACTCAAAGTGATGCGAATGCAAGATGTTTATCATTTGAGCCTTGCCATTGGCACGTTGCTTTGTTGCGTATGCCAGCGGTTGAGTTTTTAACCGACTTAGGTATACATTACACCTTTTTAGGGTTCCGTACCTCAAAAGAAAAAAAACGAGACCCTTTTAAGATCACTTTGTTGTCCGTCTGTCTGTTTGTCTGTCTGTCCGTCTCTCTGTCAAGACAATTTATCTCGGAAACACGTGGTGGTATCGAGTTGAAATTAAAACCATATACTAAGGTCTACGGTCCCTTGAAGGTGTGAAAAAATCAAACTTCTATAGATAGATATAAGATATTGGCGTTTATGCCGCAAAAAACGAATATTTCGACACTCTCAAGGGAATCAAAATTCATAGGTTAATACTTCCCGTTGACTTAGAACTTTGAAATTTGGCAAGTAACATCGTCTTATACTACAAGTACAGGGAAAAATCTGAAAACTATACATTTGTAATTAGATCATTAACTGTCTTTCTTCCCATCCGTCTGTCTGTCAAGACCCTTTATCTCGGGACCGCATGAAGGTATCGAGTTGAAATTAAAACCATATACTCAGGTTTACAATCCCTTATAGCTGTGAAAATATCAAACTTCTCAGTTAACTCAAAAAAGATACAGCCGTATGCCGTAAAAAAGGCATATTTCGACAGTCAAAGGGAATCAAAATTCATTGGGTACTTCCCGTTGATCTAGTCTTGAACTATGAAATTTGACAAGTGATATCGTCTTATAGGTACTACAAGTACCTACAGGGAAAAATCTTAAAACTATAGTTACTTAGTCCGTATTGGTAATTATTTTTAAATGAAAAGAATTGCATTGTGAATGCAAAAATTAATCAAAAATATTGTTCAATGTTGTGTAGATAATGATACGGAACCCTTCGTGCGCGAGTCCGACTCGCACTTGGCTGGTTTTTTTGTATGTATGTTCACCGATTTCTACGTCATCCTGGGACCTTCGAAAGAGTATTCAATATCCGTGCTAATTGTGATTCCACTATATTTTTTGATTTGCTCGATTTCGCAATTCGTTTAATTTATGGATTAAAAAACTCGTAAGAATAAAATAATAAAAGCCGGGGTCAAAACGTCGAAATATACTGTGAATATATCGAATCAAAAATTCAAAACAAGCGAACAAAGACTGAGTGCGCAGCGGAGATAAATATAGATACCTAGCGCTTAAGTATTTTTGAGGTAATAAGTTTCAAACACTCTAAAGTTGCTCATTTACTTATTGCCTGTGGATACAGTCGTACGTTTGAAGTTTATTATTGCGTTTTGGGTCACATCTTAAATATAGCGTCTAATGTTGTATAGATTAATATTGTAGGTACGTTATAAATAGTGTCTAATGTTGTATAGATAATGGTACGGAACCCTTTGTTCGCGATGGGGAACAAGAAATAAACGTAGTTACTTCTTCTTAACAAAATATAATTTACTTTCTTGATAAAAATACAATAGGTTTCGTTAGCTTACGAGGGGCGTGCATCTTCGTGGGAGGCGAGAGAATATAAATGGGGGGAAATTTGACAGTTATACAAGACATTGACGTTTCAATGACGGCTTCTTCGATTGGTCGCTGCGCTGACAGATATATTACTTGTCTATGATTAGTGCGGTCATATACACGCTTCGTGCGCGAGTCCGACTAGCGCTTTGCCGGTTTTTTACTTGCTTTATTCTAGGATAGAACCTCATCTTTAGTATTCTATTTTCTAGCTTATTCGCATGTCGGGGTAGGCAAACAAACTCTCGAGATTTCTATTCATTCTTCACAAGCATAATGAAACTAAATCTTTCACAGTGTGAATATTGAACGCACGTTCATACAAAAGTTTATTATGTTCCGTCTTACTTTTATAACATAACATTGCATTTAACTGGTTACATTGAATAATTTAAAGAAAATCAATCCATAAAATTTATTATGCAAATTAAATAGAACCGTGGTTCCGTTACTTTACGGTTTCCCTTTTTTACTTCTTAAAATATAACGCTAAATAATTTAATGGGTATATTACATCTAGATATTATACTTATGTCCATAGACGACCTATCTTCGACACTGTGCTACCTCCAGTTCCTGGTTTAGATAGTAATTTTCCCGTGGTTCGCTCGTCGCCATTCGAGACAGCTTACAGGAGACAAACTCAGCTAGGGGTGAAATATACTGTGATGAATTTTTGAACGCATGAATCAGTCAACATTAAGAACTATCGGACTGTCTAGACGCTGGCCGAGAGTTTGATACATTTTTAAACAATCTAGGTATCTTATATCTATTATCTGTTATTGATTTGTCTCGTTTTCATAGTAAGTATTACTCCTTTTTATTTATGATAAAGGATACCTAGCTTTCTTTACAGAAATTTTTAGAATTTTAGTTATTTATATGGCTGATTCTTTGATAGTTGGTATGATTGTATGATTTTATTTATAGTAAAAAAAATAAAGACCAACCTTCCAAACATTTTGACACACCCACAGAACACCACAAAGAGGAATCACTGATCCGTTAATTCCCTTCATTATACTAAATTTATTATTCTCTTAAACTTTTTAAGCTGCAACTGTTAATTCCCGTATTAAAGCACCTAATCCCATTAAAATAAAACTAAAGTAACCAACAAATTTTAAAGTCAGCATGGAGTGCGCTTGCCTTGCCCTAACGGTAAACTTTTTCAATATATATTTTTTTTTCCGGTACAAACATGTTGCCTTACAGTCTGAAAGCACGTTGAAAGTAGCTTAAATACCGAAATTTATCGACCTCTTTGTGACACTTTGGGAGCTCATAGAGCTTGCGTGACACATTGGTTGGCGCATTGGACCCCCAAATGTGTGGGTTAAGCAAATTTTGCAGGTGTTGGTCACGGAATGTGAAGCTGTGAAAAAATAAACTTTTAAATAAACGTTAAAAAAGATACAGCCGTTTAGGCCGTAATAAACGCATATTTCGACACCCTCAATGGAATCAAAATTCATAGGGTACTTTCCGTTGATCTAGAACTATGAAATTTGGCAACTATCATATGCTACACATTTAAATAAAAAATCTGAAACTATAAAAAATATAGCCTTATAAGGGCGGGTCTACCTGTCTGTCAAGCAAGACCCCTTGTTTCGGGAACGCGTGGAGATATCGAGTTGAAATTAAAACCTATATACCTACTCGGGTCTACAGTCCCTTTGAGAAAAAAATAAACTTCTAAACTAACGTAAAAAAGATACGCCCGTTTATGCCGTAAAAACGCACATTTCGACACACTCGAGGGAAACAAAATTCATTTAAAACCAAATTCATAGGGTCCATTGACCTACGTAACATTTTATTAGAGGCAGCGCGCACTTGTGATGTTTAGTCGACCGATAGTTTAGTCGAAATCGTAAGATGATAGTGATTAAACTGTTGGCCGATAGTTGGGCGATAGTTTAGTTGAATTCAGTGCGCGCGCTCACTTAGTCCTTCATGCACAATACCGACTGGCCGATAGTTGTGCTGTGCGATAGTTTGATCGAACAACTATCGGCCGATAGCTTGATCGGTCGATTTTTAATCGTCAGTGCGCGCACTGCCATTTAACTCTATACTGAAACCGAGAACGATCAAACTATCGCCCGATTAAAAATCACAAGTGCGCGTTGGCTCTTATACTACATATTCAAGAAAAATCTGAATGCCATACATTTTTTATTAAATCATGAAAAATATTGTCTTTAGGGGGTCGGAATTTCAAATTGAAGCCACTTAGTTCAAGTAGGAGATCCTATTTATAATAGGGTTTGATGTGCACATTCCAAAACATATTTTATGTATGAAAACAATCAAGTCTGTAAAGCGAAAAATCTGGAATAATAATTTTATTTATTTTTCACGACGCCTAATTTCTTATTTATAATAAAACATATAAAAATACCGTTCTCTCTCCTTATGTCCGAAGTCTGTGAAGCGAAAAATCTGGAATAATAATTATAGTTAATACATATTTACTAATGTAAATTTTACCGGAAAAATAGTGGGATGTTTCTACTATTAATTTTTTTTTTGTACGGAACCGTCGGTGGCCGAATTCAACTCGCACTTGTCCGGTTTTTTAAAGCTTAAAATATTAAAAACATAATTATGAAACACTAGCTTTCCGCCCACGGCTTCGCCCGCGTAGACTTCACGACGTTATCCCGCAGGAATGTGATATTTTTCCGGGATAAAAAGTAGCCTATGTTCCTCTCCAGGCCACAAAGTATCTGTGTCCCAAATTTCAGCCCAATCCGTTCAGCCGTTTTGGCGTGATTGAGTAACAAACATACAAACATCCAAACATCCAACTATATATGATAGTTAGTATGAAACATAACGTATTGTCAGATAAGTTAATTGGTATTCTGTTTCGTCTGAAAAATTTTAATATAAATTGTGACCGAAAAAGGTGAAACATTTTGCTTTCATCTAGTACATTTCCACGTAACATTCGCTTATTACAATCGCTTTAAAGAGCGTTTCTAAAATGTATAGTTTCACTATATTTTCGAGGATGAAAGGATCACAGCAGCTCTAACGGAGTAGTTCAAACGCTTTGACATCAAAAACGTTTTGTAAAATGCTACAAAATTACTTCGTTTGACAACCAGTCTGTAGGATGAAAACTCAAACTCATATTAAATTTCGCTCTAAATTTCAATTTTACAATTTTCGAGTCCATTTTCAGATTTCATACAAAGGGTCCCGGTTCACACGCGGGAATAAAATGTTCTCAAACACCTGCAAGTTAAGTTAGTAAGCTCTGTAGGGTGAACTGCAATAAAATTTAAAAGTAAACATGGGACAGTTAGATCATCCGACCCGATTTTTGGAATTGCGGTCCGATGTGATATTTTGATTTTCAATCAATCTTCAGAAGGCTCAGTTTCACGAGATTTTGAGCCACTTACAAGGTCACGAACACACATTTCAATATTACATACGTAGAAGAGGTAATAAGATCCGGAAGGGTAGTACCCACTACCCACTACCCACAAGGAAAACTACATCGCTCGTAGGGGCCTCGTGTTGATTCAGTAAAGACTGCATGCTTCGATTGACTGCGTGGTCGAATATATAGGGTTGAATTATTTCATAATATCTGGATGGAGTATACTCGAAATAATGTATTATGGAGACGAATTTCCACTATATCGAGTCGAGTCGATGTGTACCTACTTTTGCATGAAAAAGGTGAGTTTTTTTATATCTGTCATTGCATTTAGTGAAATTCGCTATCTCCATTTTTGCGAGTATTTCCAGGGTGCATACCATTAACTTTAAGACAGCGATTCAAAAATAGCGCGATGCAGAATAGGTTCCTAAAATGAATTGCTTTCTTTCGTACCATGACCTTCTAAAAACTGGATCGCAAATGAATTGCTAAATGTGAATGACCGAACGATTTGTGTCCTTATTTCTTCTACCCGTCTCTTTCACTCGATTCTGTCATGCCAGGAGAGTGAAAGGGACGGGTATAACCTGCAGGTGACATGTTAGCTTGGCCAAGTTATACGTCAAATAAGAGTTGATGACAGCTCAGCGGCTGTGAAATGTCATTGAATGATCACTGAATCGCTGTCATTGATATTAAGCTGTCGTGGTACGAATAAGCGAAACAGATCAGTTTAGGTTCCTAAACAAAACCGCAATAAGAGTTGATGGTAGGCACCCTGGTATCATGAAATAAATCCATCGTGCCTACTCTACCTCTATGGTACCTACTCATGTTTCATATGGCTAATTGCCAACTCCAATCGTTTAAAATCGGGCGTTTTAAAAGCATCTACTTACATTAAAACGTTAGGTACGGAGATACGAAAATATTTATTATAACTCTAAAGGAATTTCTTTACGTTACAAACTTCTTTAAAAGACGTAAAATATATTTAATTTGTTGATTGATCCGGCCTGAGATTTGTATCGGGTAGTTCATAAAATTGAAAACAATGCCGCCAAAATGCAATATTAGTGGCTAAGCATCATTTGCAATAGACGGCCACGGGATGGGCGACCGAATTGTTTTTTAACACGCTGCTATGTGCTTCGAAATTATTGCATTCAAAATTAATAATTCTCTAGCGGAAAGCACAAAGTTCCTTCCTGATTTTTGCTAGTAAGAGTTAGTTAATAGGTAGATTCAATTCAAGTTCTGACGTCAATCCAAGACTGCTTCACATATCAGTTAGTACTTAACGTACCTACTGTGCGTCCATCAAATGTCAGAATAATATCCCAGGTAATCACCATTGCTTAATCAACAGTAGTAGGTAATTCTAACCTAGTGTAAACAAATAATATGATAATGAGAGTAGGTTAGGCACATCTGTTGTTACGTGTTAACCTGAAATGGCTCTTATTAAGTGCGTCATAAGAGCAAGTTTTGTAAATCAACTGTTAAGTTAGATATAATGTCCCCTGTACTATAAATAATGATGCTTACAAACTGGTGAAACGTAACATAGTACAATGTAATCATACTGCCTTTCATTGCATGTTTGCTGCAAGCATGGACGAGTAGACCGCGAATTCCACGAGCCTTATAAGTACTTTAATAATTAGGCAAGTTTTTAACTATCACATTTTTCCGATACTTACAGAATTTCATTTTGAATGCATAAAAATAATGTAAAATCTCACAACGGTCCTCCCGCACGTATACTTACCCCTTTTGTGTTCGTTTAAATGATCGAAAGTTCGTTCGAAAAACTCAGCAATTGACATGTTTTCATTTTGAACAAGGTACTTACCTGAAATCGAAAACCATTTCGAGATTTTTAAATTTCTAACACCGTACATATTTCTTCGGATTTTTTAATCATTTATTTAATGAAATATTCGGAAAAAAACCCTTTTACGCGATGAAGGAAGGAAAAATTAATGACATTCGGCTGCATAAAAATTCGTCTGTCTCCTGTTTTTACGATACATGTAATTTCATAGTAGCAAATAAAAACAGACGATTTTATGAAATGTTGTCGCGTGCACGTGAAATGTAGTAGTTCGTGCGCGCAAGACATTCAAAATTCAAACTATGAGAAATTGTGACAAAGTGTGTTACTTTCATGATACATTGGAGCAATGTGGACGGTAAATTCTTTCATTGTATGATTCATATCATATTACGTTTCCAGGCTGGACGCACCATTACATTTCCAAGAAAACATTATAATATTGCGTCACAGATTTTCATAACGTAGGGCAGGCGTACCGGTTTTGGCCACTGTACCGGTTTTGGCCTTTATCAAAATAAAGGCAATTAAAATAAGGTATTTTAAGGTAATAATAACAACCGTTAGAATTCCTTATGTCATAAGATTTTCAATAAATTCCATTTTCTGTTTGAAAAAATGTTTTGTATGAAAATTTTAAGATACTTTAAAAACCTTTGTTTTTTACAATTAAATTGTTGTTTTCCAATTGACTGGTTTCTAGCTTATTAGAATATATTGATTTCTAACTATCAGTAGGTGGCCAAAACCGGTACATTTGGCACCTCTCACACATTGTGTGTAATATTAAAAAAACTATTTTACTTTTATACATATGGAAATGTACCTTTAAAGGTAGATAAATTATCTATAATTAAGATATAATTTGTGTCTTAAATACCTAAGACCATTTAGTAATTAGTGCTTAAAAGTAAAAAAATCCTTAAAGTGGCCACAAAGGGTACCTCTGCCCTACTTTAAACACGCACCATGTCAGCATTTCCGTATTTTACGATTCCTAAATAGAGTCTCCTCGGCATAATCTAGGCAACTGATCGATGTCTCGATTTGTGTATTCGATCATTTCATTACGATATACAGCTCGTTGAGACAGGAAATTAAAATTCTTTCTGTAAGAGTCTGCAAAACATGCCACAGATATGATCTGGGAGGCATGGAAATTGTGCGTTCTAAAGGAGTGTTGGAGACATTCTGATATTTGTAACATGTTTAAAAAAAAAGTAAATTTTACAATGAATGGCATTCAACATTCCATTCTTACACGCTGGTGGACACAAGCACAAAGTAAGTACTTACGCGGCGGTCGCCGGAGACACAAGTCAACGGCCAAGTTACATAAAATCTGACTATACCAATAAAAAAATTCGCAGTAAAGAACATTGGAGTTGGCTTGGCTTTAGAGAGATTTCATCAGTTTTTAAAAAGAAATAAGCAGCTCCAGCGAGAGTTGGCCAGTTTTTACAGGATGTATTTGGTGGGAACAGTTTTCGAGAAGATCGTGAACAACATTCAATTATACATATACCTACACTTACGAGTTTAGCACACGTGCTTGGAAGTCTAAACAGAACGCTTTACTCAAATATTATCCAATTCCGACTACATCACATACAGGTTAAACTTTTTTTGAAGTCCGTTTTTCAATTACGGAAAAAAATAAATATATCCATGGTGTAGGGTACCATAAATGCCCCAAACAATATTATTGCAATCAATATTGTAAGTGACAGCCATGATACTTTTTTTAGAACATGTTTTACATCAAGGTCTTTCAATAGAGCTAGATATAATACGTTCCTCCTAACTATTATAACTAACTCAAGTTATCACTTCCAGAAATTCGACCTATGTTCTAATTCCAATTGTAAGGAGTTGGTAAATCAAACAACTGAGCATTAGCTAAACACATTATGAGTAAAAAGGTTTCGTCCTATTCTTATGCACAACATCCTCTTTTCCATCTCTTAAAATAAAATTTTTACATTTGTTGACAAATCTTCTACTACAATAAATGGTCCTAAATAAATGTTGTCAAACTTATTGTTACTACCATCATTTTTTAAGAACAATTTGTCACCTTTACTGTATGTTATAGGTTTTAGATAAGCATCATATCGGTTCTTTCTAACAATTTTACTATGCATTAAATTAGACTTAGCGTCTTGTTGAGCCTTTTGCAATCTAAACATAACTTCATTGGCATAATTGTCTATGTTATACACTGGTTCAACTACACTATTTCTTAAATTACTAGGGATGTTACAAAGTTTTCCAAACACAAGTTCAAAAGGAGAATATTGGGTTTCGGTGTGAACAGTTGTATTGTAAGAAAAGCACCAATATTGAACCTATTGGCTCCAATACCTAGGATCGTTATTGGTTTGTATGCGAAGGAAAGCGTTCAACGATTTGTGAGAATTCTCTAGTGAACCTATCGACTCGTGGTGATAAGCCGTCGAGTTAATTTGATTTATTTTAAGCAGTTTACATACCTCATTCATGGTGGAGTTAATAAACTCAGTCCTACGATCTGTAGCAATTTCGCGAGGAACGCCGTACCTAAGAATAAAGTTTTGGACGAAAGCTATTGAAACAGATATACTATCCTTACTTTCTAAAGGGTAAGCTTCTATATAGGCACTCGCTAAGTACCGTAAAACGAAATCCGATCAGGATAAAAAGTCTTGGAAGGATTTGAAGCAAACCGTAGATACCTGCATGGAAACTGAAAAACGAGCTTATTACAATCAATTCGTCAATTCTCAGATACACGACAGTAAGAGCTTCTGGAGAAACCTTAAATCCAAAGTTTTGGTAGATGCTAGTCATGACCCCAGTATTCCTCCTCACTTTAATGACCCTAATCTTATTAACGCCCATTTTTTAAACATCCAAAATAATAATGACATTCCCCTGTCAAAGATATCTTTCTATGAGTCTCATCGCCAATGTAACTCGACCTTCCGGTTAAGGCCAGTCTCTGAAAGGGAAGTGGCTAATTTTATCACAACTGTTAAATCAAACGCATCCGGGTTGGATGGTATTAGCAGGGACATGATACTCCTGTCTCTGCCTCGCACACTGACAGCTATAACTAACATCATTAATGCCTCAATAGCGACAGGTGCTTTCCCTCATCATTGGAAGCATGCCCTGGTAACTCCTCTTCCTAAGGTTGAGCGTCCCGTTGAGCTGAAGGACCTAAGACCTATCAGTATTCTTCCATTTCTGTCCAAAATACTGGAAAAGGCGGTCTACGTACAATTGTTGCAATATGTTGAGGACAATAAAATACTTCCAGAACATCAGTCAGGCTTTCGTAAAAACCGTGGCACATCAACTGCTCTGCTTGATGTCGTTGATAATATCCTGTCAGAGCAGGACACTGGCAAAGGCACTATTCTTGCCCTGCTGGACTTTTCACGTGCTTTTGATAGTATAAATATACCACTGCTACTGGCCAAACTTAAATATTACGGCTTAGATAACTTATCGCTGACCTGGTTTAGCAGCTATCTCTCGAATCGGTATCAGTCGGTGAATCTGGCGGGTAGAAGCAATAACGTGGCTGGTAGAGGCAGCATCGGTGCGAGTCTGTCTGAACCTAAGCCCGTGACGTGTGGAGTACCTCAGGGTTCTATCCTGGGACCTCTTTTGTTTATTTTATTTAGCGCAGATCTTCCGAATGTCTTAGAATACTGTAAGTATCATTGTTATGCCGACGATGTTCAACTTTATATTTCCGAAAAGCCTGGTGATACTCTGGATGCCATAAGGAAAATGAACAGCGACCTTCAAAGGATCGCTCAGTGGTCGGTTGATAATGGGCTCCTTCTTAACCCCTTGAAATCGAAGTTCATGGTAATAGGGACAAAAGGTCAAATTAGTAAAATTGAGAGCTTTAAACCCTTTCTTATTATCAACTAGCGGCCGCCCGCGGTTTCACCCGCGTGGTTCCCGTTCCCGTGGGAATATCGGGATAAAAAGTACATATAAACCTTCCTCTTGAATCACTCTATCTATTAAAAAAAAACGCATCAAAATCCGTTGCGTAGTTTCAAAGATTTAAGCATACAAAGGGACATAGGGACAGAGAAAGCGACTTTGTTTTATACTATGTAGTGATGGACAAAGACTGGAGAAAGTTGAAGAGGTTCGGAACTTAGGCATCATATTTGACAAATATTTACGATTTGAAAGTCATGTTGTAGGTCAGGTTAAGAGCTGCTTGTACCGATTAAAAGTTTTGTACAAGATTCGTCAGTTTTTGAGTGAAAAGGTTCGCATTGCTTTGTGTGAGTCCCTCATTCTGTCCCGACTCAATTACGGCGATATTGTGATTGGACCTCGTTTGCTGGCAAGAACACAGAAACTACTACAGCGTGTTCAAAATGCTTATGGTAGGTTTTGCTTTTACATTCCACCTCGAACTCATGTAACGCCTTATTTGGACCAAGCTTCTATGCTGAGGATGGAGTCACGCAGGAGAATGCATCTGCTTTGTCTCATGTTTGATTTATTAAAATTTAAAAGGCCAGAGTATTTATTTCATAAATTAAGGTTCTCGACAGCATGTGATAGATATGGAGCTAGATTTGCAAGAGCACCACTTACTAACAGTTCTCATCACACGGTCGCATTTAGAGGTAGCTTTTGATTTCAAGCTACCAAATGTTGGAATGATTTGCCACCAACCATTAGAAACCTTGCTTCGAAATACACATTCAAACAAAAACTACGTCTTCATTTATTAAAATTTCAGAAGCAAGGCAATCCGACAATTTGGTAGGAATAAGTTTACTGCGACCGCTGTAGAAGCTGACCTGTTGTGTGATTGGTATTTTTGTGAAAATAGTTAACCTTTCTTTTTCATTCACAGCTGCATGCCTATTGATTTTTATTACTCATATTTGACATAACATTAACATTTTCTTATTTTTATTTTTTACATATATTACTAATTTCCCAATGATTATTATTTTTGATTTTTATTTATAATGTTCGGATTATTATTACTATTTTTGACATTTATAATTCTAATTCTCTAATTATTACTACTGATCTTTGACATTTATTTTTACCATCATTTTAATTCTGCATGTTGTCCACACACACATACACTCAAACACTTTCTCCCACTGTTATTATTTTGTTTATAATTTTGTTTACCATGCGTCTCAAGGGTGATGGCTGAAAATCAGTGTTTTGCCTCCGGGCAAAAACTAGACTGACCCTTGACCCATTTTGCTGCTGCACATACGTACAATTCTTTCTTTTCTTTCTTTTTTCTAAAATATGTACTTTCCAATTTTGTTTGTTAGGTATATTTTGTGTTTTCTGTTTTTATGTTTATCTCGGCAATTGTATGTATGTGAAATAATTCAGCAATATACGATTTATAAACGATTTATCTATCTATATACTTAGTAAGCTCACATTGTATAGTTCAAATGTATGAAAAATTTAAATAATCCTTAGCTAGGGGCCCAACTATATCTAGATAAATTTTATCGAATGCAGATTCTGCAATACTTGTTATTACCATAGGTTGTTTCGTAGGCAAAAAGTATTTTTGTTTTTGGCACTTTTCACACTTTTGGACGAAATCCCTAATTTCCAAATCCATATTAGGCCAAAAATAATATTTCCTAATATTATTGACCATACGTCTCATTCCTGCATGTCCACTTGTAGGCAATAAATGAAAATCATTCATTATCACCTTTTTTCATCATTACATAAAATTCTTTTAACACCATTTATTACATATAGCTGTGGACCGGACCACTTTTTATTTTTAATATCATTGGTTAACCATTCAATATATTTTTTACTACATTCATTTTTAATAATATACATTTCATCGACGTTTGATTTTTTACAGAATAACTCCAAGTCTCTCACGAACGTGTCTCGCACAGAACATGATCGAGAAAATGGGTTAATGTAAATGATTGACTTATCAGAATCAAAGTTAAAACTTTCAGTCACTTTTGACTTATAATCTTTTTTCAACACTAATTCCACGCAATTTTTTGGTTTTTTAAGGAGTTCTACGAGCTTTGTTAATAGACGTAACAATTATGCGAGATAATGCGTCTGCAGCCACATTATTCGCTCCCCAGATGTACTCAATCTTATAGTCGTACTCTTCCATTAACAAACGAAACTTTAACAAACGGCTAGAAGGATCTTTCATGCTGAATAGGTAAACTAAGGGCTTATGGTCAGTAATAATTTTGAAAGTTTTACCATAAAGATAAGGTCGAAAATATTTGACAGACCATACTATGGCTAAGCGAAGCGAAGCTGTTATTAATCTATGACTATGGCCAACAACTCTTTTTCTATGGTTGGGTAGTTTAACTCGGCTTTATTTAAAGCTCGACTTGAATATGCGATAGGCATATTATTTCTGTTACACAAAACTGAAACTAAAGCAAGACCTGACGCGTCCGTATACAGAATGAATTCATTTTCAGTAGAAAAATCAGGATATTGCAGTATAGGCGGATTAATTAAACAATTTTTTAACTGTACAAAAGAGTTCTCGCATTCATTCGACCATTCAAACTTGACTCGTTTTCTTGTTAGTCTATTTAGTGGAATACAGAGTTCAGCAAAGTTTGGCACAAACTTTAACTCCTTACATGGCGATCCTGGCAGGATCGCCATGTAAGGAGTTGGTAAATCAAACAACTGAGCTCGATGAATCCCGTATATTGAGTGACCATTAATACATTATAAACATGCTTATATCTAACGGATAACGCATACCTATGTATTTGTTAAGTATATGTAAGGGTTGGCGCCTCACACAATACCCACTCGTTAAATTCAAAATTCAATTTCGTTTACTTATTCAAAGTTGTGTTTAGGTGATGGCTGTCATCACGCACTTGATAATATCAAACATAGATTTAGAATTTTTTCGGTTGGATGTTTGTTATTCAATCACGCCAAAACGGCAGATTCGGCTGAAATTTGGGTCACAGATAGTTTATAGCCTGGAGAGAAACATAGCTACTTTTTATCCAGGAAAATTAGCACTTTTCCGCGGGATAACGTCGTGTAGTCCACGCGGGCGAAGCCGCGGGCGGAAAGTTAGTTTATTTAGAATGATAAAAAAACTAGAGCTCCTAAAGTAATTGAAAAGTACATTCTAAATCTATGATATCAAAGAAGCTCCGTCATCGGTTCGCAAACCTAACCCAACGGCGCGGCAGACTTAACCGTTTTTTTCGTCTAGTCTTCAAATTGAAAAAAAAACTTAAAATAGTAAAATTAAGATTAACTCCATCACAATTACCCAATAAGTTAGGATCAAAACAGTTAATTAGCTGAACTAGTGATCCCAGAAAATAGTTTTCAATTACTTTAGGAGCTCTAGTTTTTTTATCATATAAACATCTATACATCTATACAAATAAATAAAATTGGAGTGTCTGTTTGTAACATTAAAATAACCGCTTTTTATTACATGCATATGATTATATTTATGGTACACATACCAAAGTGTCATTTTTTTCAATTTTTGTCTGTCTGTCTGTCTGTCTGTTTGTTCCGGCTAATCTCTGAAACGGCTGGACCGATTTTGACGGGACTTCCACTAGCAGGTAGCTAATGTAATAAGGAGTAACTTAGGCTACTTTTTATCCCGGAAAAATATCACATTCCCTCGGGATAGCGTCGTGTAGTTTATTATAAATGCGAAAGTTTGTGGGTATGGATGTTTGTTACTCTTTCACGCAAAAACTACTAAAATGATCTGGGTGAAATTTGCAACAAATATAGATTATAGCCTGGAATAACACATAGGGTACTTTTTATCCCGATATTCCCACGGGAACGGGAACCACGCGGGTAGAACCGCGGGCGGCCGCTAGTCCTAAATAAGCTGCTTTCCGCCCGCAGCTTCCCCCGCGTGGACTACACGATGTTATCCCGCGGAAAAGTGATAATTTTCCGGGATAAAAAGTAGCTATGTTCTTCTCTAGGCTATAAACTATGTGTGACCCAAATTTCAGCCGAATCTGCCGTTTTGGCGTGATTGAATAACAAACTAATAAATAAATAATGCAGTTGCGATAGGAGCTCATCATCACATTACCGGAACATATAAAAGACACTGATAGAGATAAAGAATTTAATAATAAACAAACAATTACTAATTAACAAAACTTATTACCTATATAGTTACTGAGTTTGTTACTGAGAGGAATTAATAACATACACTAGCAATATTATCTTTTGTTTTTGTAATAAATAATTTCCTTTTTTTTATTATATAAATATAGTGCCCTCTACTTATATTGTCGTGTCCAATCCGGACCCATAATGTTCTGTTCATATTTTTAAGATCTTTACACTGATTTGATTTGATTACATTGTGTAAATCGCTTTAAACCGGGTGTACACTAGAGCAACGGTAGAGTAGAGTAGCACAGTAGTGCTACAAGCTTATCTGATACAATGACAGCGGTGCGTGGTGGAGGCAGTGGAGGACCACTCACATCACAATACGGCATGTCAATTTTGTTGAAATGTAGATTTTTAATAATGTAGGTACTTAAAAAATATAACATTTGAATACCAAATTGTGAAAAAATAATTTGAAGTTGTTTTACAAGCTAAATTATAAGCTGACTTGTTTTGATTATAGCCGTCTCTTTCTAATACGGCAAGACTATGAAGTGACAACTAGGTGACGTCACAAAGATAGTTTGATGACTTAAAGCTTCAAAAATATTCAAGACTAGCGGCCGCCCGCAGTTTCACCCGCGTGGTTCCCGTTCCCGTGGGAATATCGGAATAAAAAGTATCCTATGTGTTATTTCAGCCTAAAATCTATCTCTCTTGGCAAATTTCATAATTTGACGACCGATTTGGCGCAGGGTAGGATACCTGCCTTCTGCGACAGAGGTCTTGGGTTCGATTCCCGAACAAGACAAATATTTGTGTGCATGAACATGTCTATTTCTCTTGGTCTGGATGTTTTCTATGTATATTAAGTACTTATGTATTTACAAAAAAAAGTATTTACTTAAGTAAGTATATATTTATCCGTTATCAAGATTTCCATGACAGAGTTTCTCAATGAAATTAACACGGGCTTAGATAATTGGTGTGATTGTAAAAAAGTTATCTAGGTCCGTTCAGTAGTTTTTGCGTGAAGGAGTAACAAACATCCATCCATATTCCATGCTCACAAATTGTCGCATTTATATTATATCATAAGAATTTATCTAAAATGAAAGTAGCCTATGTTACTCCTTTTTACATCAGCTACCTGCTTGTGAAAGTCCCGTCAAAATCGGCCCAGCAGCTTCAGAGATTAGCTGTAACAAACAGACAGACAGACAGACAGACAAAAATTGTAAAAAAAATTTTTTTTTGTATATGTACCGATATATAATCAAATGCATATAGTAAAAAGCGGTTATTTTAATATTACAAACAGACATTACTATTTTATTTATTTGTAGTACTTATAGATAATTCAAAAACTTGTTTTATTTCGAAAAACATTTTAAATAAATATATATATCAGTAAAATCCTCTGATGGCTTTCAAAATGGACTGTCGGCTGCCAGCAGCATGTCATATTAGTTTGTAGCACTCTACCGTTCACACTACCCGTGTACAGCGCTCTCGACTGCAAAATATTCAGTCGATTCTCGTTCGGATTCCAGACTGGATGAGTTGAGGAATGTTTTCTGCACGATTTGATCCCGATTACTCTGCCCGAAAGAATTTCTTAGGAAAAACACGGGTTTATCCGGTAGTCTGTGCCGAATTTTCAATCACTTTTAGGCTCTTTTAAGTCTCCAAAGATTATTAGAGAAGTTATTTTATCAAACGATTAACTTATTTTGGAACAAAACAGTAAAACTTTAATCATTAAGTGTAATAATTTGTCAAATTAACTCTTCTTTTATTTTCGATTTTTTTATTTATATATATATATATAGTTTTATTAAACTCTAATCTTAACCTTTAACCCCAAACCTTTCGAATGTTTTATCATGAATGTTTTATTAAACCCTAAAAAACAAATTGTGTCAAATTCTCACTACTAAATGTAAGGAAAGTTGATTTAAGTATTAGTTTGAATGCAGATGTAGTTGAATTTCCTTGCTATTATTATTATTGCTACCTTAGACTCCCGACTACAATGGGATCTGCTGCTTTTGCAGTAAAAAAGATTACCTAGGCTTTTAATTGATATTGAAACGGCAAGACTTGTTTACTTTAGTTATTTTCATAGTGTACTACTTATGGCGTGTTGTTGTGGGGCTCAGCATCCAATATTGGAAATAGTTTTTGTACTTCAAATAAGTTTATAGTAAAAATTTAGTTTTTGTGTAAAGCTTTTTTACTGACTGTACTTTATTGTATTGTCATCTGAACCAAACCTGTATACAACATTTCAGCTTTATCAGACACTGGGAAGTGGGTCAAATTAAGCTTGCAAGATTTGTCTCTTACTAACTAACTAACATACTAACTAACTAACATGGCAAGTTAATAAAAACTTGTAATAAGAGCGGTACGTGCCATAAAACGGCCTTCGGCGGCGCCGCCGCGGCCGGCGTCATTCGTTAATAGTTCTAAAGAAATTTATATATTAACCTTAGCAGGGCAATACATTTAGGAGAATATTATATACTAGCGAATCCTTGCGGTTTCACCCGCGTGGTACCCGTTCCCGTGGGAATATCGGGATAAAATATAGCCTATGTCGCTCGGGAAGAATGTAGCTTTCTAATGGTGAAAGAATTTTCTAAATCGGTCCAGGTTTCGGAGCCTATTCGATGCAAACAAACAGACATACAAACAATCAAATCTTTCCTCTTTATAATATTAGTATAGATGTTAGAAAACATCTTGACTCATTCACTAAGCATACCTAGTGATATTCATAATATTAGAACAAAAATAAAAATAAGCTTTTCATTCCAAGATCTAGACTTAAAAAAGTAGACGTTTTTGGGGAAAGGCATAGCTTTCTTTAATAAATTAAAAGAAAACATGTAAAAAACGCGTATAAGCAAAGGCTGTTACAAAATTAATAAATACTGTAGGTATTACATCTATTTGCATACATTTACAGAATTGTATTTCTCTGGAAACCCTAAAAGCATTAAACAATATGGTATCCATAACTATATATCTAGTAACATTTAGGTTTGACTAAAATGCATTGTAAAGCTCTTGATAAATGCATTACAATATGGCCCTCGATCCGATCTAATGACAGCTGTATTTACTAATAATTAATTAATAAAAAATATGTAGTTTAAAAAACTATAAAAACACACTTTTATAGGAACAGAATAAAAAGTACAAAACAACCGACTATTCAGTAACTGAAATTAAAAAGCGTGGTGCGCGTTGTCAATATTAAGTACTTACTTGAACGCATGCTTGGCAAAGGGCGCACCACGCTTTTTAATTTCAGTTACTGAATAGTCGGTTGTTTTGTACTTTTTATTCTGTTCCTATAAAAGTGTGTCTTTATTTAAACTACATATTTATTTTTTACTTTTTAGTTTAATAAATGGCAAGCTATGGATGGATGGTAATCGATTTCACAGTCCATTCATGTGTCTGCCCATCCCGTAAACATTATAACTCAAAGGCGTGATTGTATGTATTTGTTTTACAAATTCAAGTGGAGTCTATTAGTTACCAGATGCGCGAGCCGAACCCTTACTTCATCCTTACTCCACCATCAGACCCTCACCACCAAGTGTAGCGAATAGGTCTCATCAGAACGAAACAAATGAGCCCAAACTCGAGGAGTTTCCTAGTGGTCATTAAGGAGTGCCACTGTCTTCCTCCCTGCTCCATCATCAGGCCCTCACCACCTAGTGTAGCAAATAGGTCTCATCAGAACGAAACAAATGAGCCCAAACTCGAGAGATTTCTTAGTGGTCATTAAGGAGTGCCACTGACTTCTTCCCTGCTCCATCATCAGACCCTCACCACCAAGTGTAGCGAATAGGTCACATCAGAACGAGACAAATGAGCCCAATTTCAAAATGTTTCTTAGTGGTCATTAAGGAGTGCCACTGGCTTCCTCCCAACTCCATCATCACATCATCAGACCCTCGCCACCAAGTGTAGCAAATAGGTCTCGTCTGAACAAAACAAATGAGGCCAAACTCGATGGGTTTCCTATTGGTCATTAAGGAGTGTCACTGGCTTCCTTCCTGCTCCATCATCAGACCCTCACCACCAAGTGTAGCGAATAGGTTTCATCAGAACGAAACAAATGAGCCAGAACTCGAGGTGTTTCTTATTGGTCATTAAGGAGTGCCACTGGCTTCCACCCTGCTCCATCATCAGACTCTCACCACCAAGTGTAGCGAATAGGTCTTATCAGAACGAAACAAATGTGCCCATCTCAAGGGGTTTCTTAGTGGTCATTAAGGAGTGGCAATGACTTCCTCCCTGCTCATCATCAGACCCTCACCACCAAGTGTAGCGAATAGGTCTCATCAGAAAGAGACAAATGAGCCAGAACTCGAAGGGCTTCCTATTGGCCATTAAGGAGTGCCACTGGCTTTCTCCCTGCTCCATCATCAGACCCTCGCCACCAAGTGTAGCGAATAGGTCTCATCAGAACGAAATAAAAAGGGGGCCCAAACTCAAAAGGTTTCGTAGTGGTCATTAAGGAGTGTCACTGGCTTCCTTCCTGCTCCATCATCAGACCCTCACCACCAAGTGTAGCGAATAGGTCTCATCAGAACGAAACAAATGAGCCAGAACTCGAGGTGTTTCCTATTGGTCATTAAGGAGTGCCACTGGCTTCAGACCCTCACCACCAAGTGCGACTCATAAGTCTCATCAGAACGAAACAACGGAGGCCAAACTCGAGGGGTTTCCTAGTGGTCATTAAGAAGTGCCACTGGCTTCCTCCCTGCTCCATCGTCAGACCCTCACCATCAAGTGTAGCGAATATGTCTCATCAGAACAAAAGAAATGAGCCTTAACTCGAGGGGTTTCCTAGCAGCTATTGAAGAGTTCTATTGCCCACCTCTTGACTCCATCATCAGATCAGCTCGATGGTAGCAAATTATTGTATTGTCATCGGATTCATATAGACTTGCAAAGTTTCAAATCAATACGACAATTAGAAGTAGGTTATAATTGATTTCCAAGATTTTCTTACATTGTGACTTAGTTACAAGTGAAGCTAATAAAAGTGTGGTAAAAACCACAGAACATGGAAAAATCTTTCCGGGTCCTACGAGTCGGTCGCACAAAGTAGCGCAAAATAAGGATCACGTACATACATTGATGTGATTTTATTTAACAAACATGTACTAACAAGAGGTTTTGCATCACACTAGAAAAAGAAACACGATGTTGGTATGTAAGTATGTTTAATTAATAATTAACAATTATTGTACCTATGAGTAATACTTTTTTATATATTGCACACACTGAAAAGTTAAACAGGATGACAAAAACTAGTAAGTATGTATGATTTGTTCAATTTCCAAAAAAATACTAAAGTATTTGTAATTATATAATACAACTTTTAAATTTATTTCAACTCTTTTCAATGTTTGAGAGTCCATTACTTTGGTTCTAGCAACAAACTGCATCAAGTACCACTTTTAAAAGTACCTGCCAACCATTGAGATACCAAAAAAAATCAAATCTGTCAATAAAGAAAAAAGTTAGATGGGTTTAAAAGTATGAAAGTGACGAAAATCCAAAAACTTAAATAAAATTAAAAAAACTTTGGATCTAGGTAAAATCTTTGGGGCTGGTTAGGTAGCAGACCACCGCACCATTTTCGTATGTTTAACGTTCTGCCGAACACCCTGTACCTATAGAATATTATTAATAGCTAACAAATGTTGTTGTTCTTTTGTTCTTTTTCTCTCTCTCTTTTTTTATTTTTCTTGTGACGGCTGACGGTCGCGGACACATGGAAAAAACAATATTTTTCTTTTTAAAACCTACTGGTTCGTGGCAAGGGCAAGGCGATGTATGTGTATTTTATGTGTTATTTTATTTTTTATTAGTTAATACTTTAGTTTTTTATTGTTAACCCTTTTGTGTTAATTAGCTCCCTGCCCCACCAAGACGGTTCCGACGGAAGATCAGCGCTGGTCACAAGCCAAGCATTATGCTGAGTCGGGACCGTTTTGGGACATACTATGCTTTTTGTGCTTTTTGTTTTTTTTTTATGTATTTTTGTGATGTCCCAAATAAATGAGTTTTCTTTCTTTCTTTTCTTTCAAATCAATGTAATGCTAATCAATCAGTAAAGCTATTCATGTTTTTTAGCGGAATTTACAGCTAAAAGTATTTTCAAAATCATAAAAACACTTGAAAACCTTGTGTGCATGCACTATTATTCAGTAGCGTAAAATAAGTGGTGCAATTTCTACGCAACCGGTATCGCAAAGTAGCATAAAGACAGTTTTGCGGAACCGAGGCGCACATGAAATCGATTATAACGCTTAAAATATACTATTTCACAAGGCAAATTTACATATACAGATCACACACATCTAATTATACCATGAGCAACAACAATTATAAGTTTTAATCAAAAACTTACTTTGAAATCTAAAAAAATGCACTCGTCGAAGTTGGCGACACTTTTCACTTTGATCGGAGTTGACACCGAAATGTCAAAAAATATGGTCGTCATCGCTGTATTGACCATAGAATACGTTACTTTGGTAATGCCAGGGTGCCTACCATCAACTTTAAGACAGCGATTCAAAAATAGCGCGATGCAGAATAGGTTCCTAAAATGAATCGCTTTCTTTCGTACTCTGACCTTCTAAAAACTGAATCGCAAATGAATTGCTAAATGTTAATGACCAAACGATTTGTGTCCTTTTTCTTCTACCCGTCTTTTCACTGGATTCTGTCATGCCCGGAGAGTGAGAGGGACGGGTATAACCTGCAGGTGACATGTTAAATCGACCGGGTTATAAGTCAAATAAGAGTTCCTGACAGCTTAGCGGCTGTGAAATGTCATTGAATGATCACTGAATCGCTGTCATTGATATTAAGCTGTCGTGGTACGAATAAGCGAAGCAGATCAGTTTAGGTCCTAAACAAAACCGCAATAAGAGTTGATGGTAAGCACCCTGCACTCAAACTGGGTGAAAATAGTATGCGCAATATAAGAAGATCAATGAAATTGTTTTTCTAAATGTTTTTTTCATTGTCAATTATCAAGTTCACGTAGACACAGTTTCTTAAGAAATTAACTACGGGCTTAGATAATTGGTGTGATTGTAAGAAAATATTTATTTATATTTATTTAATTGCTATATTTATAAGTAATTTTTTTCGATCGACACCACTATTACAAAATTAATAAAAAATGAAATCTTTAGTTTTGGCATCACAATTACTTACCACTGTTAGATCAATTACACCAGTAACGGCATGCGCCAGATCATTACAGGACTAATCACGCTTATCCAGTGCGTGTACCAGATCTTTATAGGACACA
The DNA here is from genome assembly GCA_949710035.1 of Crambus lathoniellus. NCBI lineage: Eukaryota > Metazoa > Arthropoda > Insecta > Lepidoptera > Crambidae > Crambus > Crambus lathoniellus. The sequence goes on from OX453296.1 coordinate 53,857,037, forward strand.
GTGATCTTGTAGAAGCACTCATTAAAATAGTAATAAATTCAATTTGCACTTTACCGGACTGTAACAAAATTACTATAGGACGCAATAGTCCTGTAAAGTTCGCCCAAATGCGGGCCTATATAAACGTTAATAGAACTTTCTATAGGACTGAAAAATATCTGGTCCTACGATACCATGACCACATTTTGCTGATTGGGATGTTAACTCAATCCATTTCCGATGCATTTTTTTTCAAGAGTACCTACCTAAGTGGGTTTTTTTTAATCCACAACGGGGTAGCATTTAGCCTTCATCACACCTGATGATAAGTGGTGATAAGGCTGAAGTTGGAAGCGCACTACTCCCATAATCCTCAATCACTGAGGAACTGGCTACCTTATCTCTAACTGCCGGAACACAGTAATGCTGAAAACATCATTGTTATGGCGTCAGACTTAGATAAGATGGTGGTAGCTAGCCAGGTGGACTAAGAACAAGTCCTACCACCAACCAAACTGAATACAATATGTACCCCCACTGGGAATCGAACCCGGGACCTCTGGGCCTGAAATCGGTGGTATGAACCACTAGACTACAGACGCGGTTGAAAATAGTAATGGAAAAAAGTTAGAGAGTTTCCATAGTTACCCGCCTGAAACTAGAGTTGAAAAATACTAAAATAGTGTTTGAAACAGGTGAGGGATAGCTGCGTTCAGCTAACAACACTACACTCGTGTCTACCGGTCACCGCGCCGGACAAATGGTTTAATTTCCCTTGTGACCTATTCCTGGATGGACTATCACTAGCACATTGCGACCAACACATTTACTTTGAGTTCGCTCTTACCGCGATTGCAATAAGACTTAGTTTCGTTGAGCAAGTGTTATAAGTGATGAGTCGACGTTGTTACCTTGACGCGGCGACCGCAACACATATGAGACCTAAATTTGGAAATTTATCAAATTAATATTTATTGTGCTCTCCTGTTAGTTAGCAATGTGTCTCGTACAAATATTGCTGTGGGGATCGCCGTGAACATTCTGTAGTTAAGTTGTTAGTCTTGTGGGGGTTTTATTAAGTTAGGGCTTCTCAAATCCAAGTAGCATTTGCCATAGATAAGTCAGGAGTGATTAAAGGGTGTTTATATTAGTAAAACTAACCAAGTGGAGTATCGAACTCTGCTTGTAATTAAAACAAAAGATATTTAAATTTTAATATTATATTTTTTTCATAAGGATGCAAGGATAAGTATTTTTTTATATCATTTGCTTTATCGGACTTATATGGTAACGACTGACGAGAGTATTTCTACTATATTTTTTATTACACTTACTTACTTACTTATTAAAATGGATCTTGGCTTCAGACAACAAAAGGCGCCACTGCTGGGGCATAGCGCGACTTCCTCCCGGTCCGATTTTATATCAGGTACCTAAATAATTATATTTAACAACCTACTAACATTGATTTTTTTTATAAAAAAATAAAAGCATCCAAACATCTAAACATCTATACTTTCACATTTATAATATTACTAGCGGATCCTCGCGGTTTCACCCGCGTGGTACCCGTTCCCGTGGGAATATCGGAATAAAATATAGCCTTTGTCACTCGGGAAGAATGTAGCTTCCTAATGGTGAAAGAATTTTCTAAATCGGTCTAGTAATTTCGGAGCCTATTCGATGCAAACTAACAAATAATCAAATCTTTCCTCTTTATAATATTAGTATAGATTAGGACAAATAAATAAATTAGTAATCATGAATTGGTCGTTTTTGACCACATTATAAAATTACGCTGGCCACTCGAAAACGTAAACACTCCTAGTCAACAACGCTCTAGAAACTTTTAGCTAAGAATAACAAAAAACAAACATTGCAAGCAAAACTAATGCACCCAGCTGCACTTGCCGGTTTTATTACAAAACAAAGCAATAAATAGGTACAGAGAAGTCCCCAGGGTGCAACGGTAACAGGGGCTTGCTATTGGTTAGTGAGATTAAGGAGGGTTGATCTTTTCAAGTTTTTTAGGGCTAAACCTAAAATATGAAAACAACCTGAGACTGGCTACGTAGGGTCAGTTTTCGAGATGTATCTTCAATTTATTATGATTGCGACTGATCTCTAAACTGATGACTGACATCTCTAAATATATATTTTTGTCTTTCATAAATATATTATACTTAATCATAAGTAAAGAGCCTATGGCGCAGTGGTTAGTGCACTTGGCCTGCGCTCGTTCAGCAACTATCGCAATGGTTATGGGTTATTAATAGTTCAACTGTGCTTCGCAAGGCACGTTAAGGTGTTGGTATCTGCTGTGTTTCCAGTCGTTTATACCAACGATCCTTACCATACTAATGATAGGTACATATGACGCAGATACGAGAAAAAAAAAATCGAATTTTCTACATTTACCCAACAGAGAATTAAACCGAATTGAATTGAAATATCAGCGATTGCGGTACTTGAAAACCACTGGACCAAGGAGGTCGCCAGACATCTATCTATCTTCACTCTGCGTATTTTGGATACGCCTTCGTCGCGCATTTGTATCGAGACAGACGTGATATAGGGCGTTTGTGCACTACACTGAATTTTACCGATCCGGAAAAAAACGGATGCTTGTATTTTAATTATTAATCATTTATAATAGTAATTAATTAAATACAAGCATCCGTTTTTTTCCGGATCGGTAAAATTCAGTGGTAGTGCACAAACGCCCATACGCTCGCAAGTCAGACGTATCTTGAAGATCTTTGCATGTTTTCCATATCCATCCATAGAAAGGACAGGCCTTCTGTGCCCCAGCAGTGGGGACATTTTAACGGCGAATGACGATACTCTGAATCACGACTTTCGAATTTATATCAGTTTCGTTCGCTGAATAAGGTAAATAATATTTATTTATATATATTGCCAATCTTAAAAAACTGGTCCCTTTTTATAACTTATAATTTTAAAATTAAATGTCACGATAAAAAACGCATAACTTTAAGTTTATTTGACTTGAATAAGTTACTTACAGATTTAAAAAATATACCTACATAACTAGAACACAGTCCACTTGCAGCAAATTTGCTAAATCTCGATCTAACTAAAACTAGATAGTTAAATCTAGATTTGAAAAATTTACGTAACTGTATGGGTTAAATCTAATTTTAGTAAAACCGAGATTTAGCAAATTTGCTGCAAGTGGATTTTTTAAAATTAAAACTACTTCTTTCATTGTAATTAAAACTACGACTGGCTAAAAAATACTTTAAATAATCATAAAATCGTTAATCAAGTTGAATAAGATTAGTATACACTCGTACTTTTACACCCTATACCGAAATTTACATTTAGTCTCATATCAGTAATAGTTAATCTTGAATTCAATTTTACTACACGTGCACTGTTGATAAATGGTATTCTCATGTTAGCGTGAAAACGCACCCCAAGGCGATTTTTATTGCTCCCGGCCTTCGCAATATGTTTATCTGTACATGGTATTATTCGCCGGATTATAGTAGACGAAATCAATAATATTTATTATGCGTGACACCATTGCACATTTGTACTTATTACCAACCCTTGTGGATTTAAAAGCTGGGGGAGCACGTGCGTTTTATTTTTTGCTGGGCTATTGTAAATTAAATAATAATGTTGATTTTAATGCAATTTAACCAATAAGATGAGTATAATGTGGACATTTTGTACTAATAACTTATATTGATACTTTTTATCATTAAGGGCATTTACGGAATTATAAATCGGATTCGAGGAGCCCGTTGGCGCAGTGGTTAGCGCGCTCGGCCTGGGATCTTTGAGGCTAAGCAACTTTGTCAATGGTCGGTCACGGGATGGGTGACCAAAAATGTATTATCTCGAGCTCCTTCGAGCTCCGCAAGGCACGTTAAGCCATAGGTCCCGGCTGCATTTGCAGTCGTTAATACCCACCAATCCGCATTGGGCCCGCGTGGTGGGCCATTTCTCATTCTCCTTAGCAATCCATAAGGAAGGTCTGTGCCCCAGAAGTGGGGACATTAAGTGCCGGATGAATATGGTGATGATGAAATTTAACGGAAGTAACTCTTTATCGTTACAAAGTATATGATGATGACGACGACCTCTGTGGTCAAGTGGCGTTTGTACCGTTATTTTATCCACAACTGGGTAGCACTTAGCCTTCTTTACACCTCATGTTAAGTGAGTAAGGCTGAAGATGTAAGCGTGCCTGTCCCAAAATCCTCAACGACTGAGGAACTAGCTATTTTATCTCTAACAGCCGGAACACAACCATGCTGTTATGGCGACCGACTTAGACCAGGGTCACAGAATATATCGGGGTGCCTTCCATCAACTATAAGAAAGTGATTAAAAACTGGTGCGTTCCAGAATAGGTTCCTAAAATGAATTGCTTTATTTCGTACCATGACCACAGAATAAATTATAGTATTTACGTACCATATGACCACAAAATATATCATGACCTTCTAAAAACTGAATACCTGTATTTCTGCGCCTTTCAACCAAAGTGAATCAATTTGGTTGAACCGTGTAATATTAGCATAATTAACGTCAAGGAAGCTACGCCATCGGTTCGCAAATCCTCGGCGGGAGACCTTGCGAGAAGAACTCGTCAAGAGCAATCTTTTTCTCCCTGTTATATTTTATATATAGAGTAGTCAAATTGAAAAACGACCTTCACAGGCTTCTGATTGCATGATAAGCTCCGATGCTGGCGGAGCCATAATCTCAGTGATACTAATTTCCTAACACTATTACGCTCGAATTCTCGTACGCAAATCATCTTTGGGAGCGTCTCAAACATCATGGCATCTCTTTCATACGTTTGACGTTTAAAGTGACAGGGCGATGTTTGAGACGCTCCCAAAGATAAGTAGCGTACGAGTATTCGGGCATTAGTTACACGAAATTAATAATCCTACTAATATTATAAATACGAAAGTTTGTGAGTATGGATGGATGTATAGATGTAGGTATGTATGTATGTATGGATATTTGTTACTCTTTCACGCAAAAACTAATTTGAACATGCATGACACTAGCTTCCGGTTTAAAAACAAAGGAAGCTCAAAAAACACTATCGGCGAAGTTGTGTAAAATTAAACAGACTCACGCCCGAATACCTACTCGAAAGCTACTCAAGTTTGAGCGTCTCTAACATCGCCCTGTCGTATCAAATGTCAAAGATATGAAAGAGGCGCCAAGTTTGTATGGAGAACATTTGCTACACAATCCTCTTAAACTATTTAACTCAGAGTTAGATGCCTTGCACCACCAAGAGTTAGAGGTTAGCCTCGAGTTTAATTTTTAACCCACCTATGTGGGAGTGTTAGATAAACTAATTTATGGATTAAAATTTCAAATGTCAAAACAACCACAAACGTCAACAATGACAACAGTAATCATTTTATATCTATACAAATAAATAAAATTAGAGTGTCTTGTAATATTAAAATAACCGCTTTTTACTACATGCATATGATTATATATACGGTACATATACCAAAATAACATTTTTAAAATTTTTGTCTGTCTGTCTGTCTATCTGTTTGTTCCGGCTAATCTCTGAAACGGCTGGACCGATTTTGACGGGACTTTCACTGGCAGGTAGCTGATGTAATAAGGAGTAACTTAGCCTATCCTTTTATCCCGATATTCCCACAGGAACTAGAATTTTAGTTATTTATTTAACTAGGACTTTTGGCGCAAGTGGGCCTTATTGAAATACTTGGATGGCTTATTGAAGGTTCCGCCGGTTACGAACGCTTCGCTCATCGGTAGTTTGGAAGGAATCCTGCCAACCCACATTTACCTACTTAATTAGAAATTTCTAGAAACTCTGCGACATGTCATTAGTATAGTGAATATTACATTGTACTACGCCATTGGTAACTAAAAGCAGAATTAATATTTGATAAGTAAGAATAATAACAGAGCAGCAAATCATAATTCGAATTTTGGCAAGTACCTATACCTACTTCTGTGCGTCTGAAAAAAATAACCATGAAATTGAAGCCATCATTCGCGCGACTCAATCGCTCTGAATGAGACCACAAGCGAAACGACGCGAACAATACAAGACGCGCTGTATGGACCTTCGAGCAACGCCCCCGAAGGTATGGACACTCAATTAAAAAAAATCTTTAAACGACTTACTCTTTACATAAAAACACTAAAAAATTAAAAATAATTAGAATTTTAAATTCGAAGGACGAAAATGCGTCGCTTTTTCTATCTTATCTTGGTACTTACTGAACTGTATGAAGTCGGTGCCAACTTACCTTAAAGGTAGGTAGGTTATAACAATCGTTGGAATTCCTTATGTCCTTATTGAAACGAATTTTCTCTAAATAAACGCCATTTTCTGTTTTAATTTTTTGTTTGAAAATTATTGTTACAATTAAATTATTTTTTGCAATTGGTTGGTTTCTAGCATTTACAATATTTATTACCCTTTCTTTCATGCTACTAGTAGAGTAATCTCTTAAGTAAATCTCAATGTACTTTAATGCTACAAATCATTGAGTCGTACAATAAAACAAATTATTGATATCCTTCGTGTCTGAAGTTATATAAATGTATTAAAAGATTTAAAAAATTAACGAATATAACTCAATTGATAAATGGTCATTTTCATGTCGCTTTCATTTCAGACAGTAGTTGCATTATTTAAATGAGATTTAACTAAATTGAACATCTCTAGTATATTATAATAAACTAAAACTTTGGCGTAATTTGACCACATAAAATCTAAGTGATTGAAATCGTAATCGGTTACTTTATGATACAATGCGATTTTTGGCAAATGAAACAAAAAATTTTTCACATCCAAATCAGTTGATATCGAATCCCCCAAGGAAGAGAACACGATTAGTGGCGTCGCAACATTGTTTAAATTATACATCAGGGAAGATTGATTATTAGATACCGAAGATTGAGAATCGTAAGTTCTAAATTGGCCGCTCCTTATCAACTGTATGTAATGCATGATCGTTTTCACAGAACCCCCACCAGGCGTATACCGGTCAATTTTCGTCTTCAGCTCCGAATTCGGTATTTCTGCCAACAACATTAATGGGTTCTGGCAATTTAACGTCTCAACCTTACAAAATAGTTTTGCCACTTCAGTAGGTAAATTTACAAGAGGTGAGTTTTCACGGAACCCGAGGTTTCGTAGTGTTTCGGTATTGTAATTAGCTCCTAGCTGAGCTAGAATTTGAAGAGGTCCTTTCACGTTCTGCATTAATACTAAAGGAGCAATTAGTATCGCTATTTCCAGAAACTGATTGTATTTTGGTACCATTGACAAAAGCACGACAAGAGCGGTAGCACCCATAGAATAACCGATGTAATGCAATTTTGAATCACCATTTCTTTCTCTTATGTAATCAATGACAGCTGCTAAATCAAAAAGTCCTATTTCGTGCCACGAAAAATTCCAGAAAAGTTCGTCGTTTATATTTTTCTGAAGATGTGTTCTCGAATACTTGTTCCCTCTTGCATTTGTAAGCCATACATCGTATTCCGCTGTCAGAAGTAAGTAAGGTAAACCTTTCTTTGGTCCTAGCAATAACCAGTCATCGGAACTACCAAACAGTCCATGATGGAGTAACACAACTCCATTTTTACCAACGGTAGCGTTAGGGGAAATTGGTAGAAGTCTATGAGTTGTGAGTACATATCCATCATCGGTTACTACATCATGGGCATCAGATCTATATCCAGCGTCAAAAGCAAGTTCATCGAAATCGAGACAGTCCGCGTCTGTGGTTCTTGGCACACCTCCATACTTGGCTTCTGCTGTCCTCGCTGCGTTAGATTGCACAACGAGGCCATTCCTGGTTTTGTTATTAGGCCCAACATCAACAGTTCTCGTAGCTTCTTCAAAAAAATTATTAAGTGCTTCATGTATTATTTTTCCTCTTCGACTTATTTCATCCAAATCTATTTGGAAAAAAAGGGACATTTTGTCCCTTAAGTTAGATAAAGATTCCAACAGCTCTGCACCTCCACTGTCAACCAGTCTATCGAAATAACTATCACACTTAACTTCAGAATTGTTGCCCAAAATGAGTAATATCCACAAAAAAACATTATGCTTTAATTGTTCGTGATAGCAAGACACACGTCTAAACATCACAAAAGATCAAGGGAGTCTGGACACAAGAATACTCGAACAAAGTTATAAGAGATATTGTATTTTCTAAATACATAACAAAGGATGTTAGTTCTAGTTGGAATATTAAACTTGAATGTAGTAACATTAATAGTCTAACTCTCAAAGGAGTTACATAGCTTCATTCATTATGCTAACTGAGTTTATTATTATAATATGTTTTGGTTTGGTTTCCGTTACTAACTAGGTAAGCTAATACTTTCAAGAAGTCATCTTGGAGACATTGATCTATTTTGATGAGATAAATCAGTGAAGTGCAGGGTATTAGTCAGTCACCTTTGAGAATATAGCTTTATAAATCTACATTTTTTTTATGTGCTAGTGCATTTATTATATCACAAATGTCACCCATGAATCTTAATTGAAGATAACTGGTTCCAGAGTAATTTTGAGAAAATGTTAGTGCGCTTATCTTTTCATTCGTCGCGGTATCATCATCATCATCAGCCTATTAACGTCCACTGCTGGACATAGGCCTCTCCAAGAGTACGCCATCGAGGTATGTAAAGCAATTATTTAAGAAGATCGAACTCTTTGGTACCTAAATAAATATTCACCACAAATTTTTATAATTACAGACCATTTAAACTTACATTTTATACCTACTATGTTATTTATGTGTATATGCTTTTAATCATCTGTTCCATACATTTTGGTCTAATCGATGTTAAACTTTTCTATAGCACAGCAGATTTTTTTCGCGTTTTCGTGGCTGGCTTCATAGTAAATGTTGTTCGCGTTGATGGACAGGAGTCAGGACACATGCAAAGAAACGGGGTAGGCCCTATTTCGTTTTGAGCAGTATATCTATACCAATTTAGAGGCGCTGAGAACATAAGTGGGCCAACCCACAAAAATTCAATAGCGCAATAACTGCAATTTACGAACCTTTAATCAAATAATGTAAGTATTGAATTTTTGTGGTTTGACCCACTTATGTTCTCAGCGCCTCTTAAACACCATTAAGTATTTAATCTTATAAGTACATGTAAGTTTTCTTAGTAAATAAAAAATAGTAGATTGTACAACAAGTACATAAAAGGTACCATTTTACCCGAGACGTATATATCCATCCGAGCCGTAGGCGAGGGTGGATAGTCAATTCGAGGGTAAAATGGGTTTTATGTACGAGTTATACACTCTGCTTTTCAGAGCATGTACGAGTTATACACTCTGCTTTTCAGAGCAGAGTGTATAACTCGTACATAAAACCCATTTTACCCTCGAATTGACTATCCATCCACCCTCGCCTACGGCTCGGATGGATATATACGTCTCGGGTAAAATGGTACCTTTTATGCACTTGTTGTACAATCTACTATTTATAACCTATCCTTATTATATTCAAAACCTTGAATCAAATGTAAAATCAATATACATTATGCTTTATCGGCTAAATTATACATAAATTAGGGTCCATTTCATTAATCTGTTTTTAATTGTTGTAGTTTCCTTGATTTGTGGAGACAAACACGTCATGGCCAGGATAACCATCGGTCTTTAAAAATACAATAAAAAGCTTCACCATAATTTAAAAAAATAGGTATATGCTTGGATATTACGAGTATGATACTAAAATAATTCTCAATAACATAATTGTCTTCTTCATCATCATCTGCTATTTAATGCCCCCACTGCTGGGACACTGGCCTTCCTTATGGATGGATTAGGAGAACGGGCCATGACCCACCACGCGCGTCGGGTCTAATGCGGATTGGTGGGTAACGACTGCAAACGTGCCTTCCGAACCACGGACGAGCTCGAGATGAAAAGGTTTTGGTCACCCATCCCGTGACCGACCATTGCGAAAGTTGCTTAACCTCAACTTTCGCAGGCCGAGCGCGCTAGCCACTGTGCCACGGGCTCCAAATTGTCTTCTTAATTTGGGTATTTGACTGAATTTTTTTTATTGACTTAAAATGTTCATTTCATTAGTAGCAACACAACATAGTATTTATTTTCAAATATTTTGCATATTTTCAGCGATATAGAGCATCAAACTTTCTAATTAGACAAGGAAAGCGCTATAGAAACGTGACGTCAAATTTCTATAGCGCCATACTCTCGCCATAGAAAATTTCGTTTTAGAAAGAGATAGCTAGAGTCACAATTAAGTAGCTCATGATTCGCTTGTTATAATGCAGATTGAATTTCTTTTTTCACATTTGATAATCAATAATGTTATACTTCTGAATGTCGTAATTAAATATCTACATTTCAACAACAGTCAAATACCCAATTATTAAGTATCGAAGTGCAAATCAAAATCCAAATATAAATTACGTAGGTACCTACTGTCTTTGTTAGGATTTGCGGCGGATTCTTTTGTTTATTGACAAAACAATGAAAACAACCAATGGGTCGGGCCAGACGAAGTTATAGAGAATGAAGAATAAAAAATACAGAAGAATTAATTACCAACCAGATTTGCATCCATTCCGGTAGGTATGGGGCATATTGTTAGATAATTCTTTTTGTTTGAATTTTCCGTGTGTAAAGAATCAATTCGTATCTCTCGAATGGGATTAATGAGTAGGCACCTAATTGTTATCTTTCCTTTCAAATGAAACGCTTTGTTTGAATACGCTTTTATACAACGTAGGTACTATTTTTTATTATCTGTGAAACTGATTCTGTGAAATAAAAACATTGTGCAATTTGCAATCATTAATTATAATTGTAATACTCTTATTGTGATTTGAGCTGACTTTGGGGCTTGGGGCTTAAGGCTTGAAGCTTGGGGCTTGGGGCTTGGGGCTTGGGGCTTGGGGCTTGGGGCTTGGGGCTTGGGGCTTGGGGCTTGGGGCTTGGGGCTTGAGGCTTCGGCGTGGGGCTTGGGGTTTACGAAGTTATCCGACAGAGAACCAAAGTCACCGACATAGCTAGAAGAATAAGCAAGCTGAAGTGACGGTGGGCTGGTCACATCGCTCGAAGAACCGACGGCCGTTGGGGCAAACTAGTTCTGAAGTGGAAACCGCGTTTAGGCAAACGTAGCATAAGGTAGCCTGCCACGAGGTGGAGCGACGACCTGCGAAAGATGGCAGGCGGAGGCTGGCTGGAAAGTTCTGAAATCGGAGCTCCGAGACCGAGACTGAGTATCGTGAGTTAAGAGAGGCCTATGTCCAGCAGTGGACGATAACGGGCTGATGATTGGGCCTTAAGGGTTTCTCTAAAAAGTAATGTGTTTTTGACAAGAAAGAGGGAATCAGTTCCATTCGAGTTAAATTGTAAGCAACACCTCTCCTTTTGCCGCATGCTTTACAGGGCTTTAGAGAGCTAAATCATTATCATTATCATTAGTCGTTTTATCATCCCCACTGCTGGGACACAAATCTTCTTCAGAATAGATTTTATCCAGCTGGATTTTGAGGATAAAATGAAGCCTATGTGTACAACTTTGTTATTGTGAAATGTATGTGAAACCGAATTTTAACCAAAATGTTTAATTTAACCAGATATTTATCTCACAATAAAGTAGGTACTTATACTAGGTTTGGTCCCTAGTTATTATTGAATAATTAGTGAGCTGTGGTTGAATACGAGCTGTTTAGATTTCATTAGACGTACCCACCTACGTACATTCATGCTTAGTCATCATCATGATGTAAAAGTAGCATTAAACTAAAAACAATGTTATAGTAATGTTGATTACAGGATGGAGCTCACCCATCTCGCTTACAATATTACTAAGTATAACATTGTTTGACAGCTCGCGGTAGGCCACCTTTTTAGGGTTCCGTACCGAAATGGTAAAAAGGAACCCTTATGTTGTGACTCAGTCTGTCTGTCTGTCACAGCTGGATATCTCGAGAACTACTAATGCTATCAACATGAAATTTGGAGTAGTTCTAGATGACATTTGTACAACTATTTTGCAAATAAGAGAGAAATAAAAATATACATCGTTTTTTTGCAACATGACTGAAAGCGGGACTTGAAAATTCGAAGTGGGAATACTAAGGCATATGGGGTATCATATGAAAGAGCGCTGCTTGCAGATTCTCACATACCGTTCTTATCTCCGTAGTTTGCATGGAGAAAAATGGGGTGTAAGGCCAGATAGAACCTCCACGAGTGCTCACCTGCTGTTCGTCCCAGTTCATGTTCGCATCGACTGGGAAGAACAGTGGAGGGGACGGTGCACCCCGGGCGCCACTGTAAGTAATTTCTCTCTTCAGTAGGAAATTGCTTACAGTGGTGGCAGATAATCTGGCACCCAATCCAAGGTGTAAGACGTACCGTGCCGAAGGATGCGTGGCCAAGGGGGTGCTTGGTCTCAAACGAGTGTCTCTCCAGCGAGATGGCAATCCTGGAGCAGTAAGTGGCCTTACCCGGGCAAGCGGGGCTCTGCTCGGGCGGACCGTTTAGATCCCTCGCTATTCGTGGGACCAATATGGAACCTAATTCAGCAAATACAAAAAACAATAAAGATTTAGAAGTAAATTCATTTTTAAAGCCTGGCAGACGCGCCGAAAGTGAGGAGTCACTTCCACGAGCTTTTGACGCGTCTCTCAGATTAAGAAGTGGTGAGGAGATAAAAGAGGATGTCTTGCTGGAGTCTCCAACCCCGTCCCCTAAAAAGGATGAGGACAGTGGTTCCGGCAATGACAACCGGTGGCAGACGATGACAAAAAGCATGTGGAAGCGAGAGAAGCGCAAGCTCGCTCTGAAACTAAAGGGGGGCCAAACAACTTCTGGATCGCAGGTCCCGCCAACTAACCCGGCGGGCTCTGGGACCGAGAAGCGACAACGGCCACCCAAAGTTAAGAGACAGGGGACGGATCCTGATGAAGGACCGTCGCAGCAGCGTCCGCCCAAGCGGCAGAACCGCGGCAGCGACTGGGTGGAGGGACCGCGAGGCTCCGCCAAGGAGCAGAGCGATCTCGCCGTCTATGTGTGCCGGGGGGATGGGGCCAGGGTGGACGAGGCTGCGGCGGCTCACATCAGGAAGAAGCTGGTGGGTCTCATCAGAGAGAGGCTGCTAGCCCGGATAGAGGGGGACAAGGGACGATCCACTGCCTTCGCTACGTCGGGTCTGGTGTCGGAAGGATTTTTCCTTGTGACACCATACACGACTGAGGCAAGGGAGTGGATTCTTACTTGCGACCTGGGGGAGTACGAGGGCGCTACGCTCGAAGTTAGGCCCCTCAACAGAAGCAGAGTGGCTGTGTGGCTGCCTGGAAGCGAGGAGAACCACGCCGACGCCCTAACGCTCCTTAAACTCGCCAACGAGCACCAGGAGGAGTTGAGGATCCAAGAGTGGACCCTCCTCTACGGGGAGAAGTTGGCGACGGGATCTCGGCTGGTTCTGGGTGTCCCGAACGAAGTATTTGGGGAAAGTAAGGACCATGCCTGGCTCCATTATGAGCTCACCAGAGTTCAGGCAAGGGTCCTACGAGCGGGGAAGGGGGGTAGACATCCACAGACGGGGTGCTCTGCCTCAAACACAGTTACTCGTACAGAGCACCCAACCACAAGCGCCAACACACGCACACATACACAAACATGTGGGCCGCCTGGCGATCGGGGCAGAGACTGCGGGGACAACTGTGAGGCGTCAAGACGCGTCCCACAGCCCCTGAGGTCCAGTTCCCTGGTTTTCGGCGGATCCAACCCACATGCTACAAGCATGAACCCGGACCCTGTGACAAGCATCCTGGAGTCGGCACCTTCTGGCACATCACCCGATGCCCAGAGGTGCACGACCTCGGGGGCGAATCATTAGGGTTCAGGAAGACTCACGCAACCACCAAACACAAACAGTAACACTCAACATGCACAACAACACACACAAAACACAAACACATAAACAAAAAAAAATAAAGATACTTCAGCTAAATTTGCACCACTGCCGCGAAGCCATGACCGAGCTTTGCAGATTCGTGGTTACAAATGACATAGACATCGCCCTGCTACAAGAGCCTTATGTTAACACTGTAGGCCGTGTGGCTGGCATCGGATGTCTGGGAGGGACTACCATCTACTGTCGGGATGGTGAGTCGAATCCTAGGACATGCATATATGTCAGCAAAAGGGCAAGGGCGTTAGGCTTAATAGAAGTTGAATGTTACAGAGATCTTACGGCAGCTATAGTCACAATATGTGGAGCAGATGGGCGCAGGAAAAGGATGGTCTTCATGTCGGTCTACATCCCGAGTGAGACGGACTATGAGCCACCAGGGACACGCCTAGAAGAAACAATAGCGAGATATAGAGGTATGGACATCCCCATTGTGGCAGGCTGTGACGCAAACTCTCACCACACGGTGTGGGGCAGCACAGACTGCAACAATAAGGGTAACTTATTACTTGAATATATCCTTAGTACTAACTTAGAAATAATGAATGTAGGTAACACACCGACGTTCGTCACAAGAACAAGAAAAGAAGTATTGGACATAACACTTATGTCCAGAGAAGAAAGTCATCTGATGAAGGACTGGAGGGTTGACACCTCACACTCCTTCTCGGACCATCGCAGAATCACCTACAGTTTGACTTGTCAAGTCGAAACTGTAAGCTATAGAAACAATAAGAAAACCAACTGGGAAAAATTCGATCAAGAAATGAATGAATGGAAACCCGGCAATGGCAGGCTAATTAATAACACAGTAGAAATCGAAAAAGAAGCAGACAGACTGGAAAAGGCCCTTACGAAAGCCTATCTATCGGCCTGTCCGCTAAAACAAGTTAAGTCAGGGAAGGGACAACCCTGGTGGAACAAAGAACTTAAGAAATTAAGGAAAAGAACCAAGAAGGCACTCAGAATTGCCCTAGAAAAGGACGACGACGAGAGCTGGAACAAGTACAGAGAAGAGCGAAATAATTTCAAGTACACAAGCCGAAAAGAAAGCAGAAATGGATGGATAGCCTTTTGTGAAGGCATCTCTGGACAACCTGAATCGGCCAGGTTAGTGAGGATGCTAGCAAAAGACAACACCTGTAAACTAGGAAGTCTTAAAAAAGATGACACTATCTTAGTGGACCCTAAAGAAATACTTATTGAAATGATGGCCACCCACTTTCCGGACTGTATAGAGCATACAGAGGAGGAGATGAACACTCTGTCGGCAGATAATCTATCAGATGGCGAGGGGGAGGTTAGAAAAGTAGTTACAGAGGACATGTTAGCGTGGAGTATTTCTTCCTTTCAACCATATAAAGCAGCAGGGCCAGATGGCATCTTCCCAAAGATGCTACAAGCCGCTTTAAGGTTTATAAAGGAGGACCTCCTAGTTCTATATCGAAGCAGCCTAGCAACTAACTATATACCTAGTTGCTGGAGAAAAGTCAGGGCCGTCTTCATACCGAAACCAGGGAAGGCCACGTATCAGGAGGCGAAGTCCTTCAGATGCATCAGCCTTTCCTCGTTCCTACTGAAGACACTGGAAAAGATACTAGATAGACACATAAGAGAAACCATAGGCAAAAGTAAAAGACCACTACATGACAATCAACATGCCTATATGGAAGGGAAATCCATTGAGACAGCCCTCCACAACATGGCAGTCAGAGTGGAAAGATCAATCACAAACAAGGAATACGCCCTAGCGTGCTTCTTTGATGTCGAAGGCGCCTTTGATAAAGCGTCTGCGCAATCCATCGTGGAGGCACTAAACAGAGATGGCGTAACAAAGCAAATATCAGGTTGGATCACCAACATGCTACAACACAGATCCATACAAGCAGAACTAGCAGATATCAAATACACCATCAAAGCCAGGAGAGGCTTTCCCCAGGGAGGTTGTCTGTCTCCACTACTTTGGTGTATCTTAATAGATGAACTAGTAACCAGAATCACTGCTATGAATATATACATCCAAGCATACTCGGATGATGGCCTGTTACTTGTAAGAGGCAAAGTTCTAAGCGTGGTCAGAGATATAATGAGAAGTGGAATTATGACAACATTGAGATGGTGCAGGGACAAGGGATTGAACCTCAACCCTAGCAAAACCAAACTGATGTTGTTCACTAACAAAAGAAAGATTGATAGCATGATCCCAATTAACATTGAGAACGTAGAACTCGAGACAGTAAAGGAGTTTAAATACCTAGGGATAGTCTTAGACAGTACCCTAAGTTATAGGACCCACATAAAAGAAACCAGTAAAAAGGCAATGACAGCTCTCATGCAGTGCAGAAGAGCCGTTGGCAGGAACTGGGGCATGAAACCCGAAGTGGTCCAATGGATCTATAGGGCAATCATCCTACCGAGAATCCTTCACGGAGCACTAGCATGGTGGCATAAGGCAAAACTAGAATACAATAAAAAAGAACTCACTAAGGTACAAAGACTAGCTAGCATCATGGTATCGGGAGCCATGAGAACAACTCCCACGGCTGCCTTAGAAATGATACTAGGCCTTAGTCCAATAGATCTTGAAATCGAAAAGAAAGCTACAGAACAATGGTTTAAGCTGAAAAGCACTAACCTATGGATAGGAAGGCACAATGATCAAGGTCACGCTGAAATAGGGAAAAAGTACGAAGAAAACCTTTCCATGATACTGGTCAACAATGACCTAATAAAAAAGGAAAGGATCTTTGACAAAAAGTACAGAATAAGCATCAGACCCAGAGAAGACTGGAAACTAGAACATGACAATCTGGATAGCACTGTAGTATGCTACACAGATGGGTCAAGAAAGGAGTCAACTGGACTATCGGGAGCTGGGGTATATATAGCTAAACCCAACACTATAAGAACTACTTTTAATCTGGGCAAGTACGCCAGCGTGTTCCAGGCGGAAATATTCGCGATACTGGAGTGTGCGAACACGATTAAAAGTGAGATAGGCAATTATGACGTAGGAAAAATAATAATATTTAGCGATAGTCAAGCTGCCATCAAAGCCCTTGACAAAACGGAGACTACCTCAGCCTTGGTAAAAGAATGCAAACAAAGCATTCAGGAGCTTGCTAACTTGGTCGAGGTAGAAGTTGCCTGGGTGCCCGGACATGAGGGTAACGAAGGTAATGAGGAAGCTGACGAATTAGCCAGGGGAGGAGCTGATGCACCCTTCATTGGCCCTGAACCGAGACTACCAATCGCATATAGAATTACTAAGAACATTATCGAGATTAGAACAGTCAAGGAAGCCAACCAAAGATGGATGAGAAGAAAGGACTGCAGACAGTCTAAGATCTTCATCAAATCGGTTGACAAAAAGAAAACTAGAGAACTTCTGAAACAGAGTAGGAGAAATATAAGAACGATTGTAGGTGTACTCACTGGGCACTGCCCACTAAACAGACACCTATCAGTGATCAAACGGACAGAAGACTCTATCTGTCCGCAATGCAAAGAAAGAGAAGAAACAAGCTACCACTTCATGGCAGAGTGCCCGATGTACGCATCACTGCGCTGGGAGCTCTTTGGAACGGACAAGCTTAAGGAAGAGGATCTAAAGAAGTTAACGATAAGTCAACTCAACAGGTACTGTAAGCGCACAGGTAGGTTCGAGGGTCCGACGCCGGTGGGGTAAATGATAACCCGCCTCCCCCCTGATTTTTCAGCTTTTAGGGGACTTGGGGAACTGGGTGAAATGGTCCCGACCTAGGTGACTGATCACCCGTCCGGCTTCGCTGGCGTCCCCCCTATAAATAATAATAAATAATAATAATAATGGAGAAAAATCTAAAATTATTTATTGTGATAGAAGTTTATGTATTACAGGAATGATTACAGAAAAAATAGCACGATGTCTCTAAATAGTAAACTTTTCAGAAAATAAACAAAAACTATATTCGTTGCACTATCGGTCAAGAGATGGCGCTGATCAAAACTGCAATACTTCTACACCGCAAATTCTCTGACGAACTCGGTGCGCGAGACCGACTCGCTCTTGACCGGTTTTTTTATTATAGTGAGGGCAAATACAGTCTTTACGTATACCAAACGGCATGTTGGACTCAGTCAGATACAGGGCCTGTCCCTCGCTGCGAAGCCTAATAGGCTTCGCGTCAGGACTGGGCTGTTCTCATCCCTGCTTCGGCTCCCTAACGAGCTCGAAAGCTCGAGAGGGGGCTGGACAGAGGGAGAGAGCCTCCTCACAATCTCCCCATAAGGTTGCCCACCCAATGTGGGCTGACCAGACGGGGCGATCGAGATCAGGCACCACTACCAACTACTAACCCCTCACTACTTGCTCTCAGCCGTCAGATTAAAGGCACACCGACTGTTGTAGGGGGGCCGTGGTAAGAAGCACCCCCTGGCGGTAGGCCCCCTGGAGTGTCTTCTAATCCTAGATATAGGTTCCAATAATACTACAAAATGATACAACGTATTTTTTTAATTATCGATTATTCAAGAAGCAACTTTGTCACTTAATCTATCTAAATAAAGTCGCGGTATGAAAATGCTCAATACTAGGTATCGGTATCATTTTCAAATTAAATCGCAAATAGTTTTATCATCACAAATAAGTAATTGGTACTATGAATCTTTACAAATAGCTTAAAGTTAAAATAACCTTTAACAGCACGTACAGTGCCACAATCTTTTCTGTTCCGGTGACAGCGGCGCTATGTACTTTTTTCTTTAAGACCTTCAGGCGCTAGCAGCGCTATGATTGGACATCAACTCATGCATTAACTTGATAGCATGTTGACATTTAAAAAAACACGTTAGTTTTACATTTTGGTCACCCGAACAGAAAAGATTGTGGCCCTGTAATAATAGTAGTATATATTTCATAATTGAATAAAAAGCCTATAGGTTGGTGCATATCTGTAGATAGATTGAGTTTTATTTTACAATACCAATTTATATTTTAACAATTATGTTAATATATAAATCAAGTTAAAATATTTGCTTACAGATAATAGTGATTTACATACATATACATAGAGACAATGGGATTACAAACAGTAAAAACGTTTTTAAAAAAAAATTAAAAACGAAGAATATCACTTGCTATCGATATTGCTGCTTGCTATATATAATAAATAGGTACTAGAAATTCAGCATGCGAGTTGAACCCACAGTTTTAAGTAGGTAATTATGAGTCCTTACTCATTACTCGAGTTCTGTATACTGAAGTCCGTCTGGAATGGCCGCAACTAAAAGTTTTCCCATTTGATGAGATTACTAATACGATAAGGTGATATTTACACGTTCGTTAAATTTCCAAAAGCCAGTCCTCTTTCAAGGGAAAGTTGCCCCATAATATTAACAACCCTCTCATAAAGATATACATTTATATAGAATGATCCTGATAAGACAGGCTTCGTTAATAATATGTGTTCATCCATAACCTAAGCTTAATATAATTTTATGTACCTAATGCAATATAAAACTTTCCAGGCGACCGCGTACCGGACGACGTTCCGTGGACAGGCCCTCTACAAGGTGGACCGACAGACGTCGGTCCTTGACTAGATAGTCAAGGTCGCGGGAAGCTGCTGGATGCGGGCAGCGCAGGACCGATCACTGTAGAGATCCTTGGGGGAGGCCTATGCCCAGCATGAACAACGTATGGCCGATGATGATGATGATGATGAATATAAAACTTTCCTGCTCAAAAATCATTAATCTTTATAATTCTAATATCAGATTACTTTTAACGAGGTTTTAACTGAGTAAATTCTTCGTTGTTCATATGAATACAGCAAAACCTACATTCGATGTAAGTATAATAATTGAAAATCAATTAACATATTTCGTAGCCCGTTCAGTTCAATTTTCAAGGTGAAGGTATCAATGGCTACATAGTTATTTAAACTTAGAATACTTCCACTTTGTAAACAATTCAACTTTCAAAATCACACTTCATTTTCTTTTTCTGCCGTATAATCAGGCCCTTTCACAATAATATCTAACACTTTCATGAATACTAACTGATCGGCGTCGTGTCCATAAACAAATTCTGTATGAGACAAATTCTTGCAACGTACCACATAATGCTCTATTGGGTTACTAACACTAAAGTACAGGCGAAATACGTCTGGGACTGTTGATAACCAGTCATCGCTAGAAGTAAAAAAAGCCATTGGAATCTTCACATTGTTCAAGTTGTATTCTGCCCACGGTTCTCCAAATCTATGAAATCTCCCATTTTGCGCAATCTGACCATAATGCAATATTGTATTCGTTGATGCACCAGCCGGAACGTGATACAACAGTCTTGCCAAGAAACCTTCTTCTAGTTTATCTTCTCTTATGCCACCCGCGATAAACAAGAGGGGATTATTACAAAATAGTTTGGGTCCAGTACAAAATTTTGACACCATCATTTTGGGCACAGTCCTGGAGGGTAAAAATTCAGTATTGCCAATCATTTTTAAATAATTACTAGGTGGACTGTTGGACATGGTATTCAGCAGCTTGAGAGGGCCTTGAGCGTGTGACATAAAAGCCAACGGTGCCAACATAACTGCAACACGAAAATATTCATTGTAACTAGGATCAGTCGACAGTAGAACTAGGAAAGCAGTAGCTCCCATTGAGTGTCCAACGAAATGAAGCTTTTCATCGTAGTTTTTAAACTTTTTTATATATTTAATTGTAGCGGGCAGATCGTACAGTCCCATTTCCTGAAATGAAAATTTCCAAAAACTTGTAGCATTAACTCGTTTTGTCATATGACCTCTTGAATAATAGCTTCCTCTTGCGTTTATCATCCAAACATCATAACCAGCATCACTTAGAATATAAGGCAAAGACTTCGAGGGCCCCAATAAGATCCAGTCTGCTGAACTTCCCATCAACCCGTGATGTAGTAACACAGTTCTATCCGGGATGGAAGTGCCATTAAAAACTCGATGTAAAGTCAATATATAATCATCTTTAGTCCTGATCACATGCGATTCAACTCTTCTCCCATGAAGGGCGGCTAATTGTGGCGTATTCATCAGCGCTGTTGGCTCAGAACGTAATTTCAATTCATCGGGGAGATAGGAGACTGCTGCAACTTTTGAGACGAAATCATTGAATGCCTGTTTAAGTTTCTCTTCTAAAATATACGGTTGTACTTCTTCTTCTTGCACACTGTGAATCTGAACTGTTTTGGTTGTGAATGCATTTTTGATCGAGTCTACTACTTGATCGTAAACTTTGGTCACTTCTCGCGAAAAAGAATTAATCCAGTCACCAAAATTATTATTATTATCGCAATGTACATTCTGATATTGGATAAGGACACTGATCAGTAGTATGAAATTCTTCATTGCTTGTGTTCGCGATCAGATCGCTATCTAAACTGCAGACAGTATTGCCTGTTACTATTACCACTGTTTAAATTTCAATGAACAATAGGTAGGTTGTACGCTTATGACTGCATAGTATGACATTATAAACGAGCTCAAATTGTGTTGTATTGAACAATCCAGTAGGATTTGTTATTAAAAAGAAATGAATCAGAATAGATATTGTGTGCAGCATTACGTTATATTGCCGTGGAAAGTACTTGTGTTGACATAAATATACGTGAAACTAGAGGAAAGAACGGGAAACGATTCTCATACGATTATGCTAAAAATTAAATATACCAGCAACTTTCCCACGTCTTCAACAGTTCGGAAGAACTTTCTTTCTTAACGACGTAAACAATTTAAATCTAATGCAATATGCAGACCTCGCTGGCGACTCCGTGCCCCCTCTTCCAGCCTCCCTCCCTTTTACCTGCTTACTCATAAAAAATTCACCCTAATTCTGAACCGAGTCTTCAGGAAACCTTGGGTCACTCACTACTCGAGAAATTGCCTCTAAACTCTATTTCCTCGAGATTATTTTGTTTGTTATGAGCACTTCGGTTGTTTATAGTCTGGAGAAGGTGAGGTTAGGCCACAAAAGCGAGTGAATCCGAAAATTTTAGAACGACAAAACTTTAGTGCCTTGGAACTTTTTATTTAGGACTGCGTTAAAATAAAAATCCATCCATTAAAATCCTTCGAATCTGACAAAGTGTATTTGAAAATGAAATAGCAGAGAAAAAAACCACTCATCCTCCAAGTAGCACCACCGTGAATCAAACCCGGACCTTTCACTTTCAAATATTTAATTTTTAATAACAAAAATTGCATTATGAATGCAAAAAAGTAAAAGTAATTTAAAGTAATATTTGATTAAAAATAACATAAGTATTGTATCTACCTAACTATACAATTGGGAAAAAATTGTTTCAGTAATTCTGAAGTTGTAATCAAAATATTTGTAGCATAGTAGGTATTTGAACCTGTTTCCGGAGAAAATCGGGATTAAATAGTAGAGTATCTACAATAATAATTAGTAAAAATACAAGAACTTTACCATTTATTATTATAGTAAGTAGTAGGTTGTCTCATTCGATTCACATTTGTACCGTTCATTCCATTCTATTACCTACTAAGAAATAAGCTGGTCTTTATGCTCAAATGAACCTACTTACTCTGAGCTTGTATTGTTTCCTTTATTTTCTGCTAAGTTACCAGATTTTCTCTATTTAATATTTTTATCTTTTTTAGTTACAAACACCTATTTTACTCGAGTCATATCTGTCTATTGATGAAAACTGCAACTTCGCTCATCAAAAAAACTTTATTCTTGGATTATAATTGTATCGTTAGCAGACTACCAACGGGTCGGAGGACCAAGAGATATGGACGGTGAAAAAGGACATAACTTTACTAACAATTTTGTTTGTTAATAATTTCATAACGAATGTAAAACGGTGTTTTTTTTTATAAAACGCTGCTCGCGTTTGCATTACTTACAAGTTCTAAAATTGTTGTAGTACTTACTGTAAAAAAAAAAAAAAATATTATTTATTCGTTGCTTTTATGCTACGTTTTCGTCCACGATACGTAGTAAATATTGTAGATATAATAAAACTAATAAAATTAGCCTAATTAAAAATACTTGATGCAATACGAAAAACTGTCGTTATGGTAACGGTTATCGTGATCGTATTATTTTGTATGAAAACCAAGGAATTTTTAAGTACTACGTCTATATGAAAACCAGAGCAGCGCCTCTTTCGGTCGTTACAGGAACTGAAATTCAATACATATTTGGCAGCAGCACTTTGACGGCTTTTGAAGAACGTTAAAGTTTACCTACTAGTCGATTACCAACGATAGTTTTTTATTAGGGGTACTGTTTCCTATTTTATTATATGTATAGGTATTATGTTTTTTAATTAACATTTAGATCATCATTTGAGGACCGATGGAAATATTACAGATATATGTAAGTATGTTTTTCTTTTAATACAAGAGGGGTTTACTTTATTAAAAAATTATCAATTTTTCCTTCTTTGATAAAGTCCTATACTTACATTTTTTTTATCTGATGATAAGAGCGAACGCGCACTTGTGATTTTAATCGGGCGATAGTTTGGTAGTTCTCGAATTCAGTATAGAGTTATATGGCAGTGCGCGCACTGACGATTAAACTATCGACCGATCAAACTATCGAAAATGACTGGCAGATAGTTGTACGATCAAACTATCGCACAACTATCGGCCGGGCGGTAATGTCCATGACGGACTATGTGAGCGCGCGCACTGCCTTCAACTAAACTATCGCCCAACTATCGGTAGAATGCGCATTCAGTATCGAAATATCGAAAATGACTGGCCAATAGTTGTACAACTATCGGACAACTATCGCACAACTATCTGACAACTATCGCACAACTATCGGCCTGTGCATGAAGGATTATGTGAGCGCACGCCCGGATTCAACTAAACTATCGACCAACTATCGGTCGACTAAAAATCACAAGTGCGCCCAGGCCCTCAAAATCAAACTATAGGCCGACAGTTTGATCATGATCGTCTTACGATTCCGACTAAACTATCGCCCGATTAAAAATCACAAGTGCGCGTTGGCTCTAAGTGGTGATAAGGCTAAAGGTGCAAGCACACTTCTTCCAGAATCCTCAATCACTGAGGAACTGGCTATCTTATCTCTAACTGCCGGAACACAATAATGCTGAAAACATCATTGTTATGGCGCGGAATTGGATAAGAAGGTGGTAGCTAGCAAGGCGGACTAAGAAGAAGTCCTACCACCAACCAAACCGAATACAATATGTATCTACCCCCACTGGCAATCGAACCCGGGACTTCTGGGTCTGGAACCGGTAATGGAGTATCTAAAATCTTGTGAATTTCATATTTTATAAAGGACGATGGGAAGAAATTTCCCCACCATCCAACAGATTTTGATATAAGTGTCATTTGAAGCGTCTAGTAGGATGGATATTTTTCATCTCTCAGATTCGGAAAGTGATGTATATTTAAATTGAGCAGCGGGTCCAAAACTATCGTGTGCGTTACCGCCGCAAAAACTTGTGCTTTAGAGAGATGAGACCTTATCAGATAATTAGTGTGTCGTGAGGAGAAATTTGTTTACTAATAGCAAAATTTGTGTGAATTGTAGTTTTTGAGATATTTGACAAAAACAGTTTTTGCCAGGGTCACGTTTTAAACGTTACCCTGGCAAAAAAAGTTGTTTTAGCTCGGAACTAAATACATGAATAGATAGCTTTTGTTGCGTTGTAAATGTTAGCAAACAGCAAAAATTGTGTGTGTTATGGTTCTTGAGTTATTTGAGTTTTTGCTGGGGTAACGTTTTGAGATTTCCCATATCTCAGAAACGGTTCAACGCAGAAGTTTGAAAAAAATACCAGTAAGAGACCTGAATTTGTTTAAATTTGTTTAAACATTAGTTTTTGATTTGGTTGTCGTAAACCAACGTAATTAAATGTTTTCGAAAATCAGAAAAACTGATTTGTAAGTAAACTATTACATTTACAACCAAACAAACAGCTGCAAAAAATACCCGTGGTAGACACTTATTATGTCTAGAATTTTAGATCTTGTAACTGTACACGATTTAAAGATAAAGATAAATTTGATTAATTTTAGACTGGTCGTACTTTAGAGATCGAATACACAGTTTCCATAACATTATGGCTCATGGCATACATTAAACAAATTTAAGTAATTCATGAACATTCGTTCCTGTTAATTTTAGCTTTCAATTACAGCTATCATGAAAGATATATCAAAAACAAGATTGAGACAGCAATTCTTTTATAAGCCGACCAAATTGTAAAGGTCACTTATAAGCGACCGCACCATACGTACGGGCTATCTTCGTAAATTAGCAGCTTAGTATCCGATGTTTTGTACAGTTACGCAGAAAAACGTTATTGGTAAAGTATTGATTCTACTAGTTTTCTATTTTATAAGTAAAAATCATGTTTATTAATAGTAGTTTTAAATAATTTAATGATTTACGATAGTTATTAGTTTAAAGGCAAATAAATAAAGGTTGGTCAGTAGTAATCTATATCTACCTATGTGTTTTATTTTTATACCACAACGCAACGAAAACGCCACGCTAAACTTTTTTTACTTTCGCGATGCAAGTCGGTTTTCGCCTCGTTCGCCTATCGCAAATATTTACCGTTTTAAAGTCCATTGAGCGTTTTCACATTTGATTGGACGATAACGGTAACGAAACGATATCGGCACGATATCGTCTGACTGGCAGTTTGATACAATCACTACTAAATGTTTTCACACTGTGTCGTTCGTTACCGTCAACGATATTGTCTGTCGTGCCGATATCGGTGTAGTATCGTGTCGATGTCGTTATCGTCCAATGTGAAAACGCCCATTCGCTTAGATAATGTCGCCCTTTTATCGCACCGCATTGGCACGTGCCGCTTTTTGTCAAAGGTTGCCGCCGCATAAACAAAAGAAGCCGCGTGCGGCGTACACCCGCAATTGAATTGGATTTTGGGATTCGGCATTTATTAAATTATATTTTCTTAAATAATCTATGTTTATTATAAATAAATGATTATTATAATTATTATTTGTAAATCACTTATTTAACTTCTTTTTATATAAAAACTAGCTTTCCGCCCGCGGCGTCGCCCGCGTGGTATACCCGACGTTATCCCGCGGGACTGTGATATTTTTCCGGGATAAAAAGTAGCCTTAGTTTCTCTCCAGGCCACAACGTATCTGTGTCCCAAATTTCAGCCAAATCCATTGAGCCGTTTTTGCGTGATTCAGTAACAAACATACAAACATCTAAACATCTAAACTTTCACATTTATAATATTAGTAGGAAGTAGGATATACAAATTTTCATTAAGATTGACTTTGGTACCCAACTTGAGTGTATTATTTTATATCTGCATTTTATAGCAAGAGCCACAATGCCGTGCTAACTTTACACAACATGTCAAGCCAAGCCATAGTCATATTTTGACACGTGGACTGGAAGGTGACTATTGAGCATTTCTACAAAAGGGTTCTTTTTTTCTCAATTCGGTGGTTGATTTAATATTTGTTTTTTTAAGTAGTTTAAATAATAAAAATGTAAGTTTATTTCATCCTGAATCTAAAAATAACAATGAGACTAAATATTGTGAAGTGGTTTATGAGAAAAGTTAAGCACCTAATTGAGAACGCACCGAATTGAGAAAATGAATCACCGAATTTCAAAATCGCCCATCGAATTTAGAGTTGACGTACTTAATATAGAAACAATGTATTTAAATGATCAAAATAATAAATACCATAAACGTTTTGTTAACTGACTGCTGGTCTATTAGTTTATTAGATGGTTTATTTTAGGATGAAGTGCGTCTATCTATCTTTAATTAAATTGTATGTATGTAAAATAATTCAGCAATAAACGATTTATCTATCTATCTATCATCTATCTAATTGAAATATAAATAATAAAAACAAAAATTCAAATAAACATGTTTAATTTTTCAATAGAGAACTAAGAAATAGTCTTAATTTTTATCCAATCGCAATCCTATCCACTCCAATACCAAATTATTTAATTTCTTTCCTAACAAAAATATCTTTCAGAACGTTCCATGGCATGTCTGTCATGTAGCATCAGGGATAAATTCAGTGAACCACCTCATACTACTTTTCGTGTGGCTGGCCTCTCACCATTCACTTGCAGTCTCTATCCATAATGGTTTATGCGTTGTTCTACCCTATTAATACATAACCAAATAGTATAAGGATCTACGTTCTAATGGCAAGGCACCAGCCAGATAAACTACACAAAACAAGCAAACCGGGTAAGGAAGGTAATATCGAATCAGGGTCCTGGCATATTGGGCAACCTGCGTAAACCTGATGGCTCTATGACTTTGGATCAGGAGGAGATGAATGCCGTTCCCCTACAAACCCACTTCCCCAACTGCCATCCTCTACAGCATATCGAGTGGCAGGCAGGACATAACAAGTCATTCAACAGATGACCGCTGGTCTTTGGCTAAAAGGGTGATAACACAAGAAAAGGTAAGATGCGCAATAAACAGTTTTTCGCCTTTTTGGGACGGACCACATCTTTCCTGCCCTTCTGCAATGGGGGGGGGGGGGATAAGCAACTCGTTGCGGTCATTACCCATCTTTTTCGAGCCTGCCTGGCGCTTGGCTACATCCCACACCCCTGGAGGGAATTCAGGGTAGTGTTCATACCAAAACCTGGTAAGTCCGACTACACGAACCCGAAAGCTTTCCGACCTATTAGCCTTTCCTCCTTCCTGACGAAGACCATGGAAAGGGTATGTGAATGGTTTTTACGAGACCTAATACAATCTGTACATCCTTTACATAAGCACTAGCACGCCTACAGTGCTGGCAAATCCACAGAATCGGCACACAATCAACTAGTCGGTAAGATAGAGGAAGCGCTTCAAAACAACACTCCTTGTGAAGGCGGTGTGTGATAAGGTCAAACCATCCTTCAGCTTTGATAAGAAATACAAAATACAACTGGATGACTTAGAAAGCTGTCAGGCACAACACAGAGCGCTTCTGATATACACCGATGCTTCCAAGACCTCTAATGCAGCAGGGACAGGTGTGTTCTCAGAAGACTTAAACATACAAATTGCGCTGCCACTAAGTTCATACAACACTCTCTTTCAAGCTGAGTGTATTGGCATTTTACTGGCAGCTCAAGCAGTAGCAACCAGGGAAGTAATCGACTATGATATGCTCTATAGATTGCCATTATCATGTATGAATGGCCCTTACAGCTGAATTCATATGTGAAATCTCAATTCGGTGTAAGTTTTCTCAATTCGATGCCCCATTTTCCATGGGATTGAGATCCACGGAATTGAGAAAATATTACAATTCATCAAATTACTTGAAAATATAATAAATTACAACAACTTCTATAAAACATACTGGCAGATATCAGTTAAACACTCAATTAATTTACCTCAAATCTCATTAAATATTTCATAAACAAAATTAATG
Source organism: Crambus lathoniellus (assembly GCA_949710035.1). Classification (NCBI taxonomy): domain Eukaryota; kingdom Metazoa; phylum Arthropoda; class Insecta; order Lepidoptera; family Crambidae; genus Crambus; species Crambus lathoniellus. Next base: position 53,885,445 of record OX453296.1, read on the forward strand.
TCGCACACCGATTTGAGAAATGACCCGACCCCAAAAACACCGAATTATTTTGAACCTTCGAAAAATGCTCCTCAATGCGACAGGTCCCCCGTCCACACTGCTCGGCTGCTCGGACGCAACCCCCGGGTGGCGAGAATCAGTAGTGTGCATTCGTACTGCGCGTAGTTAGTGATATAGGTAAGCAAAAGTAAATTTCACCGAATTGAGGCACACGCCTCGGACAAAATTTAAATGTGTTACTGTATTAAAACCCATTTATGTACAATAAATATAATAACGTCCAAGGCTTTATTGTCTATCCCTTGTTCTGTGAATGTGAGAATTATAATGAGCAAGTTATTATTTTAAAAGTTATGAAACAATAACGAGTAAATTCTGGAAACCGGACACTCCATTTTAAGCCAAATTCTGCCCGCTTTTGAACTTTCATTTTTTTTTTAGGCGATATGTAAAACCTGGCGGTCTTCTAGATATGCTCTCCATCAGGCCAAGAGTCCTTTAAATATGTGTGAATTTTTTCAAGTACTTAATTCAATTTTAAAGGTACTTTTTTCGTTCCAGTAGGTCAATCGGTCGTCTCCGTAGAAATGCCCTATTGCTTAACCAACCTTGTCGTGGAAGTGGCACCAAATCACAAATTATATAGACTAGTCACCAATTTGTAACCTATCACGTGTTCTACAGGACGTCCGAAGTAAACTCGCTCTCTGAAATGTCAACGCAGCCGTGCGTAATATTGTCTTGACGCGAGACGAGATGGGAACGCTCACTCTTCCGACCCAGCCAACGAATTAGTCTGTGTCGTAAACAATGAGTCACACCAACACATCGAAATATGACTATAAAAATTACTGCGTTTAATGCGCGTACTCGTGCAAGTAATAACAGTTTTGGTTTCATCGAAATCTGTCCAGGATTTCCAAAGTTACAGCGTTGTAAAGTTTCACCAGCTTTTGTAAATTTGCTTTCCTTGCGCGCTATTGCGATGACGTCATGTCGCAGTGACATCTCCGATTGCGGCTGCTGCGGGTGATTTCCGTCCAACTGTACCTACATAGAGTCCGTCCGTGCGCAATTTTCGCGCAACTGGTGCGTTTTTGGCGCTAGTTACAGTACATTTTCTTCGTTCTAAGGTTATGGTAAATGATTAGTATTCGATTTCGACCGCGCGCAGCCGCACTCTAAAACTGTCACCTACTGTCCATTCCACTTATCTGACGAGCACTCTAGGAACAGTTTTTACGGGAAAATGTTTTTTAACAATTTTCCACGCAATTTTTCCATATATATTTCTTACCGTTAAATTAAACTTCCCCCTGGAATACGACAGACATTTTAAAACTAAAATCGGCCCAGCCATTCTTTAGTTTTTGCGAGACTAACGTACATTTTATATTTAAAGATAATCTGACCAGCGAACTTTTGTACGCAACTGTACTAACAAAATATCCATAACATCCCGTTCATTTAAGATGGTTACGCTTATGTATGGTGCGGTCGCTTTTACGTGACCTCTACAATTTGGGCGGGTTACTAGAGAATTGTTGTCATGTTCTTGTTTTTGATATATCTTTCATGATAGCTGTAATTGAAAGCTAAAATTAACAGGAACGAATGTTCATGAATTACATATATTTGTTTAATGTATGCCATGAGCCATAATGTTATGGAAACTGTGTATTCGATCTCTAAAGTACGACCAGTCTAAAATTAATCAAATTTGTCTTTATCTTTAAATCGTGTACAGTTACAAGATCTAAAATTCTAGACATAATAAGTGTCTACCACGGGTATTTTTTGCAGCTGTTTGTTTGGTTGTAAATGTAATAGTTTACTTACAAATCAGTTTTTTCTGATTTTCGAAAACATTTAATTACGTTGGTTTACGACAACCAAATCAAAAACTAATGTTTAAACAAATTTAAACAAATTCAGGTCTCTTACTGGTATTTTTTTCAAACTTCTGCGTTGAACCGTTTCTGAGATATGGGAAATCTCAAAACGTTACCCCAGCAAAAACTCAAATAACTCAAGAACCATAACACACACAATTTTTGCTGTTTGCTAACATTTACAACGCAACAAAAGCTATCTATTCATGTATTTAGTTCCGAGCTAAAACAACTTTTTTTGCCAGGGTAACGTTTAAAACGTGACCCTGGCAAAAACTGTTTTTGTCAAATATCTCAAAAACTACAATTCACACAAATTTTGCTATTAGTAAACAAATTTCTCCTCACGACACACTAATTATCTGATAAGGTCTCATCTCTCTAAAGCACAAGTTTTTGCAGCGGTAACGCACACAAAACTATCCGTTTCACCCTAGGGTGGAAAATAGTTTTAAAAATAGAACTGAATTTGGTTACAGTCAACCATAGTTACCTCATCGACAATGAAAAAGTTTTCAAATGATTTTGTATGGGGACGGGACTTGCAAAATTTAAAAAAAAATGAATTTTCTAAAAACTTTTTTTTTTTATTTATATCTCAAAAAGAGAACATTTGAGAATATCTCAAAAACGCTGCGTCGTAGCGTAGCTAAAATCTAACAAAATTTTCAACCTCTATAGTATTCCGGAGATACTAAGGAGGCATCCGATAGATATAAAAAACATTTTTTTTTTGTTAAAAAAAAAATATTTTGTTAAATAAAATCTTTTTTAAAACTTTTATTTTTTTATATGTTATAGAAAAATCAGAGAAGGCGAAGCCCCCCGCAACCTTTCTTTTATTTTTCTATGTAGTTTTAGTTTTCTTTATTGCTTTTCTTTTAGAGGGCGATGAAAAGCAGAGTGTATTTACTTTCCTTATATTCGAAATGAAAAGTAGAGTGCATTACTCGGCCGCGAAATTATTTTCACCTCGGGCGACGTATATTGAATCCTTCGCTGCGTTCAGGATTCTACTTTAGAATCCTTCACTGCGCTCTGGGTTCAAAATAGCGCCCTCGCCGTAAATATATTATTTTGCTCCCTTGTAATACAATCTACTATTATTACTATGGCGACGTATTTCAAATACGTGGGGTTTAGGTTTTATAATACTCGTATACTAGCTGATCCGGCGATCTTCGTACCGCCTTATCGACAGCACGCACACCTACCGGGTCCAATTGTAAATCTAAACTATCCTTGAATACACTTGAAGACTCACAAAAATTCTTTTTTTTTTAAAGCATTCTTGCCGAAAAGTTATTTTTTAATTATAAGTGAACCGAATAGTTTTTTCAACTAACACAAGTACTTTAGACTGTTTTGGGTCCCAATGAATAAATTAACACGTATCATATGACTGTTGAAGGGTGAGGACGAGGTACATACAAAAACCCCATGGTCCATTGGTTATATTTTCACATATTTTGTCATTCTTAAGAATAATTTTTGAGTCTTAGTTAAGCTCAGTTAATGAAAAAAAAAACAGTTATTTTATGAAATGAGAGAGACAAAATAAAACTCAAGTTGCGCGAGAGTCAAAATAAAAATCAATATTAACTGAACACCCGTGATACAACCGTGATAGCAAGACTATTAAAATTTCACAGATGATGTATTTCTTTTGCCGCTATAACAAATACTAAAACAGAATAAAACATATATGTAATAAATATAATATTCAAGTGGGGTTCCCACACAACAAACGTGTTATTTTTTTGCCGTTTTTAGTACGGAACCCTTCGTGCATCCATTCAGTGGTTGAGGATTCAGGGAGTAGTGCGCTTTCACCTTCAGCCTTATCACCACTAAACATCAGGTGTGATGAGTATAATAGGTATTTCCCTATGAAATTAGAGATTTTTTTCTGACGCATCTTTGACGTCATTACTCCATTTTTCCTTATAAAATAAAAAGAAATTATTTAATATTACATGACATTATGACTACATATATCTAGCAAGTTTTAATTTAGTAAGTTTTTCATTTTCCCTTTTTTTAATAAAATCAGGATATTTATTTATTTATAGTTTGAAAAAAAACAACTCTGAAAAAGGGTTTTTTCTTTCTTTCCAGAATTGAGTACATACTTAATTCGTTATAACTCAGTAAAAAAAATATTTTTTCTCGAAACACTTGTATTACCTATTAGTTAACTTAGTGTCTATAGATATGTACGTAAAAGTTTCATAACGTTAGCTTTCTTGATTGTGAAATAAACTCAAAACTTTAGTATGGAAAAATAAATTTAACTATAAAAATCTCCACAGAAATCTCCAATTTCATAGGTAAAGACCTATTAATACTTTCAACCTGGCAAATTTTAATATGAAAACACGAAAACAATTCCAAAAGTCCACAGCAACCAATGCCCACCAAACTATGTGATGCACACTTCGATCAACAATAACACCTTGCACAGTTATGGCGCTACTACAAAATATGGACTTTTTGATATAAAACTATAGGACGGTTAGAGTTGTTACAAATCTGGTAATAAGATATATATTTCTTCTTACCTTTATCTAGATTCGTATAGTTTCAGAAACACGATTTTATGATTTTGCCTCGACACTTTTAATTTTTGAAAAGACCTCAAAAAAATACGAAAATTCAAGATTATTCTTATAAGGGGTTACAAATACTATTGGAAATTGGTTTAATTAGTGGACACCAATAATATTTAGGATCGTATAGAAGCATTTTTTTAAAATCGCAATAGTTTTTTAATACGAAGTGATTTTGTGTTTTTTTTTGCGTAATCTGCAAAATCGGTCTCGCTTCCGCGCGCGTCCTTTTCTCATTGCTATCTCGCTTCAGCACGCTTTTTCCGAGTATCGCCTTATGTGAGTACTAAATCGCTGCGGATTACTTATCGTGTTTGAAGGTTGAATGGAACTTTCCATTAACCTGGCTACCCTGGCGCATTGTCTGTGTGTCTTCTATATGCATTTTGTACATTATAATAACTATACATTTGTATTTTATAAATCCCCATTTGTATAGCAAACATTAGTCAGACTCTGTGTAGTTCATACTTTATGCGTGGGTTAATAAATAATCAATATATTGTAAAAGAAAGTGTAGGTACAATGTGCGTGCCGCTAAAACTCAGAAATGAGTCCCGGTACGATCAAGGGAGTTATAATAATATGGTGTGATAGCGATCTATCTTCCATTCCTGAAAAAGAAGTTTTGCCTTCTAGAAATTTCTAGAATAGTCGAGATCATTCGAGAGGATTGAATGTTGTGGAATGTCCTGGAACATCCCAGATCATTGTGGAACATTCCATAACACCCTCTGAATGTTGTGGAATATTATGGAAAATTGTGGATGAGACTTCTTTCTATGGATGAAGCTCCCTATTGATAGGAGTATATAAAGTAAGATCTGTTGTGGGTTCGAACGTTCTAGAACATTCTGGAATGTTGTGGAATGTTCGGGAACATTATGGACCATTCGAAGACTTTTTTGTATAAGTAGAGCTACCTACTGACAGTGGTACAAAAATCAAGATTTATCGTGGGTCGAACGTTCAAGAACATTCTGGAATGTTGTGGAATGTGAATGTGATACGATTTATGATACTGTATTTTTTTTTCTTCAAAAAATAACATTAAAGATTTTGAACGAAAGGTTATTAATAGGGGAAGTAAGTAGTAGTAAGCCGGCGTAACAATTCAACAATTAAGTATTGGAAATATTACTCTTACTACGCGGGCGAAGCATCAGGGCAAAAGCTATAATATTATAAATGTGAAAGTAGGTTTGTTCGTCTTCCTCATCAAAACGGAGCAACAGATCGATGACGTGATGTTTTGTGTGGGGATAGTTTGGGAGCTGGAGAGTGACATAGGCTACTTTTATCCCGAAAAATAAACCAATTCCCGCGGGATAACGTCGTCGTTTAGTCACCGCGGGCGAAGCTGCGGGCGAAAAAGGCTAGTATTTTTATAAACGATTGACTGGAACTCAATTAGGTAACTATCACCAGGCGAGATCGTGTGTGCGGACTTACAGCTTAGACCCGATGCGCACAAATATTTTTATCCGCACGAATATTTTTGTGCAATTTCGTAACACTTGTAGTTTGTAAGTACCTACCTACGCACTCGAGACACTTTGAGATATGAAAACCGCGTTAAAGATGAAGATATAAACAACGACTGCGCGGTAATAATCCGCAGTGCGGTGCGCAGCGTAACCTATAGGTTTCGATAAACAATAGTACTAGATGAAGGCTCACGAACTAAATGCAAGCTTTATATGGCCAGAGTGACTTTTTTTTAAACGGAGAAAAAAAGGTTACGAATGTTACGATCTTACATTATAAATGACAAGAAGCGTTCCAAGTTTGAAATACTTAGTATTATCACAGAATAAGCAACTTTTCATACAGTAGGCCGACGGAGACGTCTAGACAGGTCAATCGTGCGGGGCTTGCGGGGTGAGACGGGGGAGTGGTTGTCCCGAGTTACATACAACGCCGTTCATAGTAACTCGGGACAAGTCTTCCAGGGCTATCACGTCTTTATCGTTATAATTTATTTTTAAATTAATATTATGGTGCATACGACATGTAGTGTGAGTGCGTGCAAATCTTCATCTCGCTTATTAAAAAAAGGCAATTTCCAAAATCCAAGATGGCGGCCAACATTTTTTTTTGCAGACTTTGATGAAACTTGGTTTTTGGTACAATTTTGACAAGAAAACAACAAACACAATGTCAAAAATAAAAATAAAACAAGATGGCGGCAAACTTTTTTTTTGTAGGCCGATTTTGATGAAATTTAGTTTCTGGTACTATTTTGAAACGAAAACAACAACGCAATGTTAAAAATATTAAAAATCCAAGATGGCGGCCAACTTTTTTGTTAGCAGGCCGATTTCGATGAAACTCAGTTTCTGGTACTATTTTGACTAGAAAACAGCAACGCAATGTTAAAAATATTAAAAATCTAATATGGCGGCCAACTTTTTTGTTTGTGAGCCGATTTTGATGAAACTTGGTTTTTAGTACAATTTTGACAAGAAAATAACAAAGCAATGTCAAAAATAAAAATAAACCAAGATGGCGGCCAACTTTTTTTTTGTAAGCCGATTTTGATGAAACTTAGTTTCTGGTACTATTTTGACAAGAAAACCACAACGCAATGTTAAAAGTATAAAAAATCCAAGATGGCGGCCAACTTTTTTGTTTGCAGGCTGATTTCGATGAAACTCAGTTTCTGGTTCTATTTTGACAAGAAAACAGCAACGCAATATTAGAAATCCAAGATGGCGGCCAACTTTTTTGTTTGTAAGCCGATTTTGATCAAACTTAGTTTCTGGTTCTATTTTGACAAGAAAACAGCAACGCAATGTCAAAAAAATAAAAAAAATCAAAGTGGCAGCCAACTTTTTAATTTGTAAGCCGATTTAGATCAAACTCGATTTTTGGTACTATTTTGACAAGGCAACAGCAACGCTAAATTATATATACATAAATGTTACAATTACCACAGTATAACCAATGTTTTGTTTAGGCCAACGCCCTTGAAGTTAGGCGATACCGACGTCTGTATAGGTATTTCCGTAACTACGGAAGGGTTGTAACAAAATTAAAATGTGGCAGGTACATTTTGGTGTATTGCGAAATAAAAATGGTAAGCATTTTAGAAGTATCAAAATAAAATATATTACATGTTTTATTTAGTTTCACCTATAATTGTATCTGTCTGTCTGTCTGCCATGAAATTTTGCAAGGTAAATTTGATCTACTCCTGACGTTTGAATGGGTTGAAGTTTTGTTAAAAAAATATTCAGATTGGAAATAAGCCGATTCATATTTCTTAACCTTTGAAGCACCTTCGTCTATATATCAAAATCATCCCATGTCACAATCATTATTTTTTTTAAACTCTGTAACTTAATATAAATTATTATTTTATATACTTATTTTTTTTTTTTTTTTAATAGGGTTTACAGCTCTCAAAAACACAGTAAATTACGAAGGATGTTACGTCGTAATTTACTGTGCTTGTGTTAAAGCAAATTAATAATTAGTTAAATCTTTTACTTGACATGATGATGATGATACTTGACTCTGTCTCAAGCTTTCAAATAAAAACCTGTAAAATTTTAATAAGCGAAAAGAGAGAAACAAAAACAAAAAACGGCCACCATCTTGACCATTTGTAAATCATAAATCATAAATCATAAATCTTTATTTGCTTTTGATTGGGGTACAAATTTAAGATGTCACAGGTTTATAAGTTCGGCCCATTCAGCCATTTGTCAATAGCATGCAAATATTAAGTCCTATTGATTAGCATGTCAGTAAATAATTATATGAAAACAATGTCTTGTAGATACAAATGCACAAATATACACAAAAGCCCATATCAATAACAACAACAATGTTATAAAATATGTCGAGCTATACAATAATAATGTCACAAAAAAAAATGTCAAAATTATAAATAAAATGTCTAAGGCCGAATGTCTCATTAACTTTGTCAAAAAAAAAAAAACAAATATTATGGACTCTTAATTGACATAACAGGAAACGGAAATGTCATACCACATATAGAAGTACAAAAATAGTCAATAATGTAGGCTAAAGTATAGTTAAAATGTCAAATCAATAAGATAGGTATTAATTAAAAGTACAAGACAAAGTTTGAGATATGCTATCAGCTCAATAATCAGTATTGTGTAGTGACTTGTGCTTTCTTTTGATGTGTAACAAAACAAAGTCAACGTGGCTCGTGACGTGGCAGAGCACATGTGAAAATGACGAGACGTTTTTAATAAAATCATGGAAGGTAGGTGTACAGCTCACTCATTACCCAGAAATTCTTTCACGCTGTAGAACATTTTTTCGAATAGCCAATTGTATAATGCTGTCTTAAATTTACTAAATGGTAGTTCTTTAATATTTTTAGGTATTCTATTGAAAATAGAAATGCACATCCAGCAGCAGTTCCTCTGATACAGAGTGCTCCTAGGAACCGTCGCAGAGACCAATCTACTACCATATCGTGTGTTTCTAACGTATAACTCATTCGCCTGTTTAAAGTAGATCATATTTAATTTAACAAACTTGGCAGTTTCGAAGATATACATGCAAGGTAATGGTAATATTTTCAGATGCCTAAACAGTGGTTTACACGGTTCGTCAGATGCAGTACCACATATTGCCCTTACACATTTTTTTTGGCAGATAAATGCCTTGTTTATGTCAGTACTGTTACCCCATATTAAAAGCCCATACCGGAGAACTGATTCAACAAAAGCAAAGTAGGCAGTTAGTGCAGTGCTTCTAGACGCTATTCTTGTCAGTTTATAAAGGGCATATATGAATCTATTTATTTTATTACAGACAGCTTCTACTTGTTTTTTCCAGTCTAGACGCTGGTCAATTTCAATACCTAAAAATTTTGTTGTATTATCTTTTTTAAGTGCATGTCCTTGATATGTTATGTCTAATGTTTTATTGTTAAAATTAAGAAAACTAGTTTTATTAATATTGATTATCAGATTATTATTTTTAAGAAAGTCTATTATTAATGAAATAGTGTTATCAATGTCATTTTTATGGTCCTCGAGGTTTTTACTTTTTGTGGTCACTACTACGGATATGTCATCTGCGAACAGAATACAACGGTGATTTGTTATTTTTGGAAGATCATTTATATAAACCAGGAACAAAAGCGGGCCAAGAATACTTCCTTGTGGAACACCAAAGTGGTTTTCCTTGAACTCTGATTTATAGGCCTGAACTACTTTATTCTTGTTTAATCTTGATATTTGTACCAATTGCTTTCTGCTCTGCAGGTAAGTATGAATCCAATTTAGTGCAACGCCTCTAATGCCATATCGTTCCAGTTTTGACAGCAATAGTTTATGACAAACAAAGTCAAATGCTTTTGACATGTCAAAAAAGAGGCTTGTTGTGTACATACCTTTATTAAAACCTGTCAATGTCTCACTCACAAGGTCAAAAATGGCGTGCGTAGTGGACTTTTTTTTTTGAAAGCCGTATTGGTTGTCACTTAATATTTTATATTTATCTAAGAAAGAAGTGAGCTTCTCAAGCATCACTTTCTCGTAGATCTTTGCTAAGATAGGTATAAGAGTTATGGGTCTATAGTTATCTAAAATTAATTTGTTACCCTTTTTAAGTAATGGCTTAACTATAGATAGTTTGAGCTTCTCCGGGAATGTACCTGAAGCCATGGAGAGGTTAATTAAAAATGCTAGAATGGGTGCTAGTTGTTTCCTGCATGCCTTTAAAACATTTGTACATATGTCATCATACCCTTCTGACATAGTGTTACTTAGAGAATTAATAATTTTTATCACGTCATGTTCATCAATTGGTGATAGATAAATTGAATTATTTAATATGTCATTTGATGGTTTATGTGAATTTATATAATTTATTTTATTAGTTGATTCGATAAAGTGGTCATTAAATGCATCTGCAATTTTTATGGGGCTAGTAATGATTTCATCATGACATTCAATTGAGTCAATGTAGTGAGAGTCTTTATGAGATTCACCATCAAACTCATCCTGAATAACCCTCCATGTGGCTTTGCAGACATTTTTGCTATTTTGTACATACTTATTATTATTTAGTTTTTTAGCTTTTAATATGCATTTTTTTAGCATTTTCGAATAGGATAGGTATTTATATTTATTTATTAAATTACGTTTCTTATAATATTTTAAGCGAAGAGTTCTGTTTATAGCACAGCTTTTTTTTACATTGTGTTAAGAACGGTTTTCTTGTCAAAATAGTATAAATAACCGAGTTTTATCAAAAACGGCCCACAAACAAAAAAGTTGGCCGCCATCTTGGATTTTTTAATACTTTTAACATTGCGTTGCTGTTTTCTTGTCAAAATAGTACCAGAAACAAATCGGCTTACAAACAAAAAAGTTGGCCGCCATCTTGGATTTCTTTATATTTTTAACATTGCGTTGCTGTTTTCTTGTCAAAATAGTACCATAAATCGAGTTTTATCGAAATCGGCCCACAAACTAAAAAGTTGACCGCCATCTTGGATTTTAATTTTTTTGACATTGCGTTGCTGTTTTCTTGTCAGAATAGTACCAAAAACCGAGTTTCATCGAAATCAGCCTACAAACAAAAAAGTCGGCCGCCATCTTGAATTTTTTAATATTTTTGACATTGCATTTGCATTATTAAATTATTTTAATTATTTAATATCGCAATACCAATGTACCTACCCGGGGTCGTTAAAGGTCCACCGTCACATTTTAAAGTGACAACCCTTACGTACTTACGTAAATACCTATACAGGCGTCGGCATCGCCCAACTTCAAGGGCGTCGTCCAACTGTATAGAAAGATTGCTTAAACTGTGGTATTATTGACACTGTCAAAATAATCTACTTATTATACTCTCAAGTGGGCTTATGAGACTTGGACATATCTGTCACTCCATGTATGTATCTAGAACTAGGTGTTATTGTTGATCGAAGCCTATAGGACCAAAAACTATCCTTATCGTGATCGTAGCATTTTGTATGAAAACCAGAGTAGCGCCTCTTTCGGTCGTATAAGGAACTAAAATGCAATAGGTAATTGACAGCAGCACTTTGACAAATTATGACAGATGGTATATTATAATACCTAGTTTACTTCTTGGAAATAGTTTTTTGTGTTGTGGCTCCAGAGGATCGATACTCTAAAATTCGGTCACCAACTCGCATTTAGACTCCACTGTGTATAGAATCAAATCTCTAATATTTTTCTTCATTATTTTATAGATTTAAAAGTCCAACATAACGTTCTTCTTTTATCAATAATAACTACAATTCAACGAAAATCTGGACAGACAGAGATAAGCAGTTTCAAACTAAAATAAATAATACAAGAGTTCTAATATTTTAATATCAGGTTTGTATGAATCATGTTTCTGAAATAGGATTATACTTCAAAAGTTTTACTCAAAGTAAGCGGTTACCAGATTACGAGTACTTATATCATGTGCGCATAATAGGGCCCATGATTTCTCTTGAAGTTTTTACTTCTATTTTAAGCAGCATGGGTTGTTAAAATATTCAACAATTTTATGAAATAATGTAAATTTAAGAAGAATCTTAATAGAAAAAACCCCTAGGCTCGCAATAGATTTTTGGATTCGAAACATTGGAAAGGCGAGATTTCCAAGGGTGCTGGTTCGAATCCCGTCCGAGAAATACTTAACTTGCAAGCCAGTGGTTTTCATATAGGTAGTACAATTTCTTCTGTTCAACATCTACGGAAACTGCATATTTAAGAAAAAAATCACATCACACTGATCAAATGTTGAATTGGAAAGGCGACCATCTAGCCACTTACCATAATCCAAAACCTTTGGTAACCGATCGACACAAATAGCCGGGGAACAAAAGCCAAACGAAAAACACCAACTCCGATAGAAAATCACTAAATGCTCGTAACTGTAGTTACCGTTCGAATATGTACGACGAACGAGGTGGATGGAGCTACCAACATCGGACTCATGCAAAATGCAGCGCCCCACCCCCCCTTACCTCCCTGTAGGTCCACCCTCCCATTTATAAATGATTCTGGCTCAATTTCGTCGGCTCTGGCCTGTCGGGATATTGTTTGACTTGTGGACATAGAGGACTAGATTATATATACATTCTTCTTCTTAGCGTGTCGATCAACTTGGCTTCAAATCCGTTAAGCCCAATACTGCGCCACACGTACTGCGTTAATTAAATAGGACCCGGCTTCATTGATATTGTTGACGTATTTTGTTATATATATATATATATATATATATATATTATAATAAACAATAAAAGTTCTTTGTATGTCCTTTTATACCCTTTTAACCTTACAAAGACAAACTTGGAAATAAGATTTTATGTGTATTGACGCTTTAGCACCAGTAAAAACCAATCATAATCATAAACCAATAGAGGAGCCTGTGGCGCAGTGGTTAGAGCGCTCGCCCTGCGATCGTTGAAGTTGAGCAACTTTCGCAATGGTCGGTCATGGGTTAAATGACTTAGCGGAGTGAGCTATCTGTTACATAGTAACTATTTAGTAATCTGTGCTGATGCTGAAGCGTCAATACAAATGAAAGGTTAAAAGGGTATAAAAGGACATACAAAGAACTTTTACTGTTTATTATTAGTTTAACAAAATACGTCAACAAAATCAATGAAGCCGGGTCCTATTTAATTAAAACAGCACCTTTGAGAATTTAATTTAACTATCTAAATAATTATTTTCATCCCCCGACTTTTGTATGTCCCTATAATTGCCACTTGACTAAATTTTCTTTATTAATGTTTAACCCTAAAAGCCTAATCTACGTCAGGGAGGCGTACAGGAAACCGAAAATTATATATAAATAAATAAACCTTTCGTTATTTATACTATAGCTGCGCTGCGCAGAATATAATAATAATATCATTATATTATATTGATTTCCGATTTGGCGCAGGGGTAAGATACCTGCCTTCTGCGCCAGAGGTCTCGGGTTCGATTCCCGAACAAGACAAGTATTTGTGTGCATGAACATGTTATTTGTCTTGATCTGGGTTTTTTCTATGTATGTTAAGTATGTACGTATTTACAAAAAAAAAGTATGTATAGTTTTAAGTTCTCATTTTAAGTGAACTGTGTATGTTCGTATAAGAAATAAAAGTTCGTTAAACCTAAAATTATTATAAGAGATCGATCCTTGATGCAGTTTACCTGTTATTAAGAAAATTTATTCGCGAAGGTTTACATAAAAAACATTTTAATTAAGTATTTGTATAATAGAGAAAAATTTCATGTTTTGTGATGAAGCCGATATCGATTTTTCTAGCGCTTACATTGCGAATGATGGCTTAACCGTATGAGATACATAAAAAAAATGTGTTAAAGAATTCTACACAATAAAAATGCCTATAAAAAAGTCCGCGATAGCATAGGTATATCTATTTGACTCACAGTAATCATTTTTATCTTTCAGTAATTAATTTTGAAATATTACTTTATTTAAAAGCTAATTTCTCCTTATCAGTATTAACACTTATCTAAATAAGTATATTAGTTATCGTGGCTATTTAATGTAGAATAAAATTGAGAAAAGTATGCAATTTTTCATCAATGTTTTCTTATGACGTTATCACGTAAAATTATCGGTCTGAAGTTCGAACCGACTTTACAGACTACCATTTTTTCTTTGTAATTTATCAAATATCAATTTCAACATTAAAATAATTTCCGCTAAATAATCGTCCTGAAATAGCTATATTTTTGCACACAGACTGTAATCTATATGAGTAAGCCTCTGAGACGTATATTAAGGCTTTGTGTACCTCAATAGATTCTATATTTATATCAATTAAATTAGGCTTCGAGGGTTAAAGAGAAAGCTCGGTTATTCTATTTGATACGCTACTTTATTTCTTTGAAATTGTTCCATGTATAGTATGTTCAAGAGCAATATATGTAGACAACATAAGACTATGACATATTATTATTATATTGAATGCACAGGTAGATTTGTTTCGGAAAGTTCTATTATTATGTTGTTTTGTTTATAATATTGCTCATGACTGTAGGTAGGTACATAATAAGTGATGGTAAAATATATGTTCCGTATGGATATGGGACATGTAAAAGAGAATGAATCATGGGCTGAATAAATTATAGGCTCCAAAATAATACTTGTTGAAATATTCATTTGTATGTAAAAACCACTGGACATCTTTTAAGAATCAAATATACAATCTTGGGTAGTGACTTTTAAACACTGAGGTGAAAGAAATAAAATATCTACTGATACGAATATTAAGCACGTTTTTTATATAATTTTGTATAAATATCAACTTAATAATTGATTGCTTGTCATAAGCTCAATTCACGCTCAATATGTATGCATGTCTTAAGCTAAATTGTTTAACTCATTACATTTTGAAATAAAATATTAATATTGTTTTTAAACCACAATCTTAAAATTCTAACTAATGCTCTATTAACTGTATAAAGCTATAAGGTTATCATTACAAAGACGTAATTATTAAAGAAAATTAGGATGTTGTCTTTACAAAATTTAATTAGCGTTGCTGGCCCTTTCCTTTGATATACAAAAATTTAAGGTCTGGAGTATCTGATGATCAAGAAGCCAAAAATATCAGTTCAAATATGGAAGATAGATAAATGTCGTTTTTCTCAGAAATGTTGAATTTTAGGAATACAAGTGCTACGTCAATTTTAGTATTTTATTGCATGATGATAAATATTACCATTGGAAATGAAGTATTAGAAAAAAACGAGCCGTCTCTCAACTAGCTCCGATGGGACTCGAACCGCTCGTGCGTTCGAGTCCCATCGGATTTCATTTTCAATAATAAAAATTGCATTGTGAATGCAATAAAGTAAAAATAATCTTACCATTGGCTTCAAATACGCAAAAACCCATACAAGCCACCTTGAACCTTGAATAACTTTTTTTGCAGATGTCGGATTGATGGGGGACTTTTCACATTTCATATATGGTGTGGTATCCCAAACATTCGTATCAATTTTTAGGTACCTATGCGAATTATGGTTATTTAAAGTGTAACTTGACGGAGCTTAGGTACTGAAAAGATTATATTTAATTGGAAAAAAGAACTTAAAATTATGCTGTTATCTGTAATTTAACGAGTTGCCCTCAGTATATTTAATTAAAATAAAATACACGATATTCCATTCACGAAACATGAATTTTTTTCACCTTAAATTCCATGTGGTACAAAAGCAAAAAAAAAATACAGATTAGTAATTGCTCTGCGGAATATGCATACACATTTCGAGTACTTTCCAACTTTGATTGAACCGAGGAAGCTCGCATAATTTTTCATTTAAGTTTGTGGCATTGCTTTTCTTACCGCCAAACTAAATTAGTACTGCTATAGTTCAAGAATCCTTGTACTTGGTGAGCATAATATAATAGGTACCTAAATTATTTATTCAGTTGTCTGTTTTAAATTAACTATTTAAGATCAAAATCCGCTACCATAATGCAAGCTGCAATATGAAATAAAGTTACGTAATTTTTTTTATATACTCAATTACTTTATTAGAAAGATTGCATTTTTTAGTGTATTGTAATTAAAAATGAAGTATTTGGTCAGTAACAAATTGCCTGATTCGCTTAGCGATTACTTACTTCAATTACCTACGTGGACACATTTTCATACCACATATAAGTATAATACTTATCTACTAGTTTTCAGGAAAATACGTGTTATTTTTAAAACCTACCTGGGGCCTGTCCACGGAACGTAAAATAATCTAAGTATAAAACCAAAAAAATATAAAAACTATGAAAATTTTCTTTGTTTTTGAAATTTTTTATTGTCGAGTTATGATACGAGTATCGTGTTTCTAGCCACAAAATAATCAAGATCGTTTATGAAAGTTCAACATTATATTTTTATCTGCTCATAATAAAGAATATTTGATTGTTTGCTTTTGAATCAAAAATAGTTTGATTTCGATAATTTGGAAGTACGTGCCCTTAATTGGCGAATCACGGTTTGCTGCTTGTTGCTGCGAATCACGGTAACGGCTTATTAATCTTGCTGATCAAATATTCATTTCGCTGCTCAGTAATTGCTGATCAATAAATAAGTTACCTACCTATATTGATTGACCACTCGAAGCTGCTCAATTGATTTTTTTGGCTTATCCTGGCTTATTTTTATCTCGGGAACGCGTTGAGGTATCGAATTGAAATTAAAACCATATACTAAGATCTACGGTCCCTTGAAGGTGTGAAAAAATCAAACTTCTAAGTTAACCTTTAAAAAAAGGTAAGGCCGTTTAACCAGCAAAAAAGGAATATTTCAACTCTCTCAAGGGAATCAATATTCATAGGGTACTTCCCGTTGACCTAGAACTTTAAAATTATGAAAACTATACAGTTAAAATTAAATCATTAACTGTCTGTCTGTCTATCCGTCTGTCTGTCAAGACCCTTTATCTCGGGAACGCTTGAAGGTATCTCGTTGAAATTAAAACCATATACTCAAGTTTACAGTCCCATGAAACTGTGAAAATATCAAACTTCTTTTTTAACGCGCATATTTTGACACTCTCAAGGGAATCAAAATTCATAGGGTACTTCCCGTTGATCTGAGACTATGAAATTTGACAAGTAATGTCGTCTTATACTACAAGTACAGGCCAAAAGCTGAAAACTATACATTTATAAAAAAAATATAGTCATTAAAGTACGTATCAAAAAAAAACTATTTGCGCGGTCATAATTTAACTACTAATTGACCTAAAACTTGAAATTTGGTGATTATGTTTATTATTATGTATATTTTACCAACAAATACCAATATACTGATGTTTCTTTTTTTTCTTCTAAATTCCCTTATTTTCCTATTACAAACCATTTTATCATTGACCGCAAATATAATAAGAACATTCTACAAGATTCCTACTTAGACTTCGGGTTTTGTTTTAGTAAATAATCATTAAGTAATTAATTAATTTAAGACAAAATAATTGAAACAATATTTTAAAAGACTCCCTAGAGGCATACACATAGCATCGAAACTATTTCGTAATGTGAGTCATAAAATTAACGCCATTGAAAATTAAGTATGGAAAAAGTCGACCGGTCTCGCAAACTAGCTCCGATGGGACTCGAACCCAAGACCTTCTGTCCGGATGAATGCTTTAAACACTGAGCTACTGAGCTGTTAGTAGCCGCATAGAATTTATCCAATACTTCCTATGCGTAGCCAGCCGCCATCCCTTAGCCAGCATTTATTTCATCAATGTGAGATATATTCAATAATAAAAATTGCATTGTGATGAGATGAAATTTAAAAACGTTTTTTAAAAAAAAATGTAACCGCCTTAAAAAAGAATCTTCAAACAAAATTATTAACAAACACTAAAAAACGAAAAAAATAATTAGAATTTTTAATTAAAAGGATGAAAATGTGTGACTTTTTCTAACTATCTTGGTACTTAATGAACTGTTTGAAGTCGGTGCCAAGTTTAATAGGTACCTATTTGAGGTAAATACGTCCTACACCTCATGCTTGGGACCGGTTTTTTTTAATGTTTGTTATTTCACTCAGTATAATTCGTTCTTATTCTTTTTGGCTTGGCACCGACTAATAGGTCTGTATTTGAGGTAAATACGTCCTACACCTCAAGCTTGGGACCGGGTTTTTTTTAAATGTTTGTTATTTCACTCAGTATAATTCGTTCTGATTCTTTTTGGCTTGGCACCGACTTCAAACAGTTCATTAAGTACCAAGATAGTTAGAAAAAGTCACACATTTTCATCCTTTTAATTAAAAATTCTAATTATTTTTTTCGTTTTTTAGTGTTTGTTAATAATTTTGTTTGAAGATTCTTTTTGAAGGCGGTTACATTTTTTTTTAAAAACGTTTTATTTTTCGATTTTTAGTGTAAATACCTAATCGTAGCGAAACTACATGGTTATTATGATAAATTGATGTAAATATCCTAACCGTTACGGAGTTCAGCTTTCCATCTTTAGCTTCTTAGATAACTTGAAGGAATACAACTGAAGGTCCATTCGTGCATATGGTATTTATAAAACATCATAATAACTCCTAACTGTTGAGGAGTTTCACCTCTCATCATCAGCTCACCCTAATAACCTGAAAGAATATAACTATTAGTTCATACGTACGATTAATACTTAAGGAATTATTCTCCAGCTCCTAACCGTTAAGGAGTTGTAGCCTTCATCACCAGCTCATAAGTATGAGATGATGACTACCAGATGCAAATACTTGACTAACTTCAAAAATAAATGGAACGCATAAGGCTTGCCTATATTAGAGAATTTCTCTCAATTTTCCTGGGGATGTTTTCTCCTGTTCCTGACTTGGTGTTAATAAGATCACATAATCACATCAGAAGTACAAACTTTCGAAAAAATAATAATTTGAAAATGATCCCCACTTTGATGAAATTAGGAAGTCGTCTAAATAACCAAACTAAAGTTTAAATACGCATTATTCAGGATAACTCCAGAACTTCTCGTCAGTTCTTGATGAAATTTGAATGGGACCACACGAGAAGCGTCACCTTTCAAATAAAAAAAGAATTATCCAAATCGGTTCATAAACTAAAAAGTTCTGAGGTGTTACCTCAGTCACATAAAAAATAAAAAATAAAAATATACAGTCGAATTGATAACCTCCTCCTTTTTTTGAAGTCGGTTAAAAAACTCTCGTGGAAAGCAAAATAAAATATAATTATTATTTATTTCCGTCCATTTCAACAAACGGTTACAAATACATGAATAATTAAATTATGTAGTTATGTTTGTTTCAAAAATAATAAAATTGTCTGCACACTAGTATAGTATTATATTATCTGTGTCTGCACTCAAATATGCAACTATGATGCAAAATTATTTGGCATTTTCATCTCGCTTTTGGTAATATCCAGTTCAAATAGTAATCGTCCATTTTGTTCCCTAAATAATGCATACGAATTCTCACTTAAATAATACTTGCAACTTATACTGTTAATTTTCAAATTTAATTAACAGCCAAATAAATATTATAAGCGCCATAGTAATAACTACGAAAGTTTTTTAAGCAATCGCCATCGTTATAAAGTTGGGGCGCAATGGTGAGGGGTGTCACATTTTCAACTAGTTACGAGTATGAATTTCAAAAAGTATTTGGAAAAATATTTCAAACGCCAGAGGCCAGGACCACAGTTAAAGAATTTATATTTATAATTATAAGACCTTTACTAGTTAATGCCGGCGCCAGACATAGCACAAACATTTGAACAAATGTTTGGACACATTGTCATGTATTGTGTAGCAACGGATATTTGAGTATTTGTTCAAACCTTTGATAAAAAGCTACAGTACTTTGCCATGTCAGAAGGCAAAATCTTCAAAGTCTTTGTTCAAATATTTGTCTATGTCTGGCACCGGTATAACGCAAATGCATGTACTTCTAGTGTCCGAACCCCCGCCAAACATCAAGGTTGATCGCGCTTGGTTTCAATGGAAATCGTGATACTTGCGTTATCTATGTAAATCTATAGTTATCTGCCCAGCGAACTCGTTTATGTATATGAAATACGATGTGGCATTCTTTTAAAGTATTTAAGCTATGTTCTTTTTTCAGTGAAAGGTTGTGATGACGATTTTATTTTCTGAATCACACTATATACTTACGTCTGGGGACAAATTGGCCGTTTTAAAACCAAAGGCGTTATACTGCCTGATTTGCATTATTATGTGCATGTTTTAACTCATCATCAGCCATTTTAATGTTCCCTCTACTGAGGCACATCCTTACGGATGGATAAGGAGAATAGGCAATGACCCACGTCCCAAAGCGGATCCGGGACCGACGACTTAACTTGCCTTCTGAAGCACGGAGGAGCTCGAGATAATAAGTTTTGGTCATCCATCACGTGACTGACCCACAGAATTGCGAAAGTTGTTTTACAACCACGAACGCAGGCCAAGCGCGCTAACCACTGCGCCACGGACTCCTTGTGTATTTTTTTACATAATATTAAGTTTCAACTGCATACCTACCTACTCCTATTTCCAAATCCATAAAGTGTGTGTGATCGCCCTTGACATACTCAACTTGACATGTCAAATAGATGCATCTTTTTTACAACATATCTTACCTCTTTTTACAAGCTTTTTATTAACTTGCCATGTTAGTTAGTTAGTGGGTGACAAATCTTGCAAGCTTAATTTGACCCACTTCCCAGGGTCCGATGGAGCTGAAATTTTGTATACAGGTTTGGTTTAGATGACAATACAATATTTAAATACAGTCAAGTCAGAAAAAAGGCTTGTCATGAAAATGAAATTTTTACTAAAAACTTATTCAATCTTAATAGCTGTATTGTGATTGGAAAGTATTTCTTTAGCTAAAGAGCTGTCCTTAGCTAAATCAACTAAACATAGATAAACCGAGTTACTTTTACAACACTAGTAAGAGTTTGACAACCTTAGACGAATATCAAATTAACAGTGAAGGGAAGAGGGGATTGTGAGAAGGGGAAACTCAAATAATTAGATCGACACGATGAGCTAAATTAGTAAGTGAAATATGCATAGCGGTGTAGGTATATTTCGCTTTGTTTGTGTATTATTAGTTCTTCTCTAATTGCATAGCGTTTTCGCTAATTCGCTTAAAAAATATTTAAGTACTTATTAATTGCAATGTGTTATATATGGAGATTTAGATAAATCAATTTTAATTCATTCATCAGCAAGAAAACAAATGATGAACAACAAGTCGTTAAAATTAGGAACCACACATGTAGTCGATATCAACACTGCTATTTAAATCACATACCAATTACTATTGTAGGTACGTTAATAATCTGCGACCATTGTTATTTCCTGACGTCTCCCTATATCACATATATAGCTACCTACATATTTCAATAAACAAGTAATATTAATAATTAAGTAATATTTTTTCTAGTAGAAATTACCTAACAGCTTCGATCAGAACTAGGTGTTATTGTTGATCGTAGATTAACAGCAATTAATGAGGAAAATGGAAAATGAAGTATTTATAAAAAATCGACCCGTCTCACAACTAAAATAGTTCCGATGGGACGATGATCGTTGTGAGACAGGTCGATTTTTTCTAAATACTTCATTTTCCATTTTTCAATAACAAAAATTGCATTGCGAATGCAAAAAAGTAAAAATTTAAATAACAGAAATGAATGTGTATAATAGTATATTACAGCCGAGGACAGGTAAGTAAGAAATTACATTCGAGGCAAGGTAATTTGCTTACCGTACAAGGCTTGTATAGTGCTTTTCTCAAGAAATGCGAGGAAATATAAAAAACTGTTTAACTAAATAATATTTATTAAAATTTATATCACACATGTTCGGGCAATTATTAAATGTAAATGTTATTGTTTTCCCGGGCACACTTATGTATAAATCGCCCATAATAATATTATTTTAACTAGCTTTCCGCCCGCGGCTTCGCCCGCGTGTTCTACACGACATTATCCTGATGGAATGTAATATTTTCGGATAAACTATGTCATTCTCTCCCAATCTACCCCTGTACCAAAAATCACATTGATCCGTTACTCCGTTTGGACATGAAAGACGGACAAACAAATAATACCTACTTATTGATTTTCCCGTGGGAATATTATGATACTATCCTGTGGTAAAAAGTAAAAGTAGCCTATTATACTCCTTGCCAGGTTCTCAGATTATTTACTTAAATACCAATTTCTGCCCCCATATTAGCCTGCGCTTAAAGTGATTTTTCCATATACTTAATGAGATTTCTTATTTTGCCATGGGAATGAGCCTTATTCCCGCGGTTACAATTTGCCTATGTCCTTCCTAGCATCAGGACATGGGTGTCCCGGTGCTCCTATCAGTAGGAGTAATTAGTAGGAGCACCCGGAAGCACTGTCTCAAACTATCTCCATTCCAAATTTCATCAAAATTGGTTCAGCCGGTTTGACGTGAGCATATACAATTTCGCATTTATAATAATAGTGGGGATAGTAGAAATAGGAATATGAATGGCCGGCCGCGACTACGTCCGCGAGTACTACATCGCAAAATTTTGTGTCAAAAAGTAGGTAGATAGGCATTCTCTACGGTCTCATCAGCACCATCATCAATCTATTTTAATGTCCCCGCTGCTGGGGCACAAGCCTTCATATTAAGGAGAATGGGCCAATCCAAGTGCAGCCAGAAACCCTAGCTTATCGTGTCTTCCGAAGCACTATATATATTTTTTAACAGCAATCCCATGATAGACTATTGCAAAAGTCACATAACCTCATCGATCGTAGACCGAGCACGCTACCCGTGGTTTAGGCATAAGAAGGTACGATACCTAGACAAACAGGAGCTACTTTACTATCGTATGAATAATATTCGGACATTCTCTTCAACTACCAAAATGCAAAAAATAAAGTCAATACTTTGCTAAAAAATGTGTAATACTGATTTGCTTGAGTTTATTACAATGCATAAAGATTTTTTTGCTGTGCACGAAAATGAGCTGTCATGGGACCCATGCTTCATTATAAAAAAAGTTAACAAAAAAAAACTGTATCCCACGAGAACAGTAGGTACTTTTCCCGAGTTAAAAAAACCGTATGAAATATTACCGGCCAGAGTTCAATTATCCCGATCGATTTAGCCGTGATTGAGCCATAAACATCCAAACTCCGTATCTTTAATACCCCCCACCCACCCTATATAAACGTTAGCCCCCCTTTCTACCGTATTAGGGTTTTTTATTTTGCCTACGCAGATCATTTTTAATCATGACCAGTGTCCAACATACGAATTGTCATACTTCTAAGTTTAGAAATGAGGAAGTTTTCATATAAGCCTTAATCCCCCCTTTCTACCCTATTACGGGTTTTTTATAACTTCGCATACGCAGATCATTTTCAATCGTGACCAGTATCCAACATACCAATTTTCATACTTCTAAGTTTAGAAATGAGGAAGTTCCATATAAACTTTATCTCCCCATTTTACCCTATTAAGGGGGAGTTTTTTTTACTTTTCTTACTCAGATCATTTTCGGTCATAACCAATATCCAACGTACCAATTTTCATGCTTCTAAATCCATAAATGAGGAAGTTCCATATAACCTTAACCCCCCCATTTGACCCCTTTAGGGGGGGAGTTTCCTAAAATCCGTTCTTAGCGGACGTCTCCTAGGCATAATCTACCTTCCTGCCAAATTACATCTTCGTTGGTCCAGTAGTTTTCGAGATTTCGTGATGAGTGAGTTATGTCCCCTCGATTTTATATATATAGATGATGTAGGTATCATTAAAATACGCCAACAACACAGATTCTGAAAACGTATGCGCCTTTTTTCACTTTTCCAAATCAGATCGTAGGTTTTCATATATCTTTCTTTTGATTTTGCTGGCAGTAAGTTTTCTGTTATTCATTTTGCTTCTGCTCTCAAATTTGGTAGAGTAGGTACATACAATGTCTGTATATGTTTTATTGGCAGAACTCATTTTGATAATTTATTACACAATATAAATAAACTGTATTGATATCGAATCAACCGCTGAAAATCATTCCCGCCGTTTTTTTAATATTGGTTTGTGAGGCCAAGTGGAACGGTCATACAGCCTATTGATACATAGAGCTGGTACACACTGGGCGTTCGGCGTTGCGTTTGGCGAGCGTTGATAGCGTACACACTCAGCGCTTTGCATGGCGTTCCACGAACGTTACTATGGCGAGTATACTTCTGGATTAGTACGGATATGGGTTTCGAAGTAAATTGCTTTGAGTGTAGCTCCTCTACAATCGCTTCAAAAGACGACGACGACGGAGAAAATAAGAACATTGGGTGCACATAGTACTAAAAGATAAAATAGACGCAGGGAATGTATTTTACATTGTATTAAATATTGACCTAAGTTTTTCAATTGCTTTAGAATTTCTATAAAACCATTTGATGAATTTCTGCATATTTTATAAACTGACATTACGGGCGATTCATAAAAATGTAGAGAGTCAATTTCCCTAAAATTTTCCTCAACGTGTGTCCACTCTACAGGATAGCGCGCGATCACATGTACAGCCCCAAGGCAGCCCATGTATCTGAGAGCGCTCGGCTAACGCCTAAACTGACAGCTCGCATCTGACGCGCGTTTGTCAAAAAGCGCGCGCTTCAGTGTGTACGAAACATCAAAAATGTATGAGATGGCAGGTTCTCAGAGCTCGCGTTACCAAAGCGCGCGCTCGAAAGCGCCCAGTGTGTACCAGCTCATAATACTTGCTACTAAAATGCGCAACTTCAATACCCGCTTCTGGGTGGTAGATGGTAATAATATCTTTGGGTAGTACCTTTTCCGAGGTAAACATTCTAAATTTGAAAATCACTGCAGTAATGAATATCAGTACTTACTTACTGCACTAAAATCAGTGCAGTAAGTAAGTACTGAAATTCATTACTGCAGTGATTTTCAAATTTAGAATGTTTACCTCGGAAAAGTGCCACGTACTGCATTCTTTTCTCAAATATAATATTAACATTTCAGAGCATAAGTGTGAAAAAATTATTAAATTGTATTTTGTTTAAATCAAGGGGGCCCGATTCTCACGCAGTCGAATTTTTTCAGTGTGGTAATTCGTATACGAACATTTTGTTTGTGGTTTCTATTAAAAAGTTAGAACGTTTCCAACAAATTATTAAACTGTCCCACATGTGCCCACATGTCAACAAATTCTTTTTGACAGCTATGTTCGAACATCTATTGGTCTGTCTGTACCACTCGTTGCGTTCGAACACAGCCTTCTCTATCGTCTAACGGCCAGAATAAATAACCTATCCACAGATAGGGATAGGTGCGATCCAGATTAGTTGCTAGGCAACACCTACTAACACCCTGGCAACTGTAATCAATTCTATGTTAATATCAAGCGTTGCATAGCAACTAATCTAGATTGCACCTATCCCTATCTGTGGATAGGTTATTAATTCTGGCCGTAAGATAATAGAGAAGGCTGTGGTTCGACTGGTTTTTGATCGAACTTTTTCGACTGTGAAATTCTGACAATACACAAACTGTGCCCGTAGTGTAAGTTTTTATGTCAAAAAACGCAAACTATTTCGATTCCGTATTTATGTCAATTTGTATGAATGTTATATTTGAATTTCGAGCATATAAATGTGAACTTTTCTCAAATGTCACGAGCCACTCGCCACCACTTGGAGCTAGAAGAAGGAACAAATGACGACTAGCGGCGTCCGAGCAACCGAGAGCGGAAAGTTTAATAATAATATGTATGAAAACTACAGGAAATAGAATGATGAAAATTACAGACCCACTTCCCAGTGTCCGATGGAGCTGAAATTTTGTATACAGGTTTGGTTTAGATGACAATACAATATTTAATTACAGTCAGCAAAAAAAAACTTGTCATGAAAATGAAATTTTTACTAAAAACTTATGTTTTGTATGAAGTAATAGTTGGCTGTAAGCTTATTCTCATAACAATACATGGACACAAATAATCATTTATCATTATCAAATATTGACAAATTTTGTCCTGCGTGCAGGTTGAACTATAACTCGTCCAATATGAACATAAAATTATAGATATCAGGTAGGTACTATTGATCACTGGCTTGAGGACGGGGCTGTCTCTATTTACACGATGCCAATATTGGACTGGCAGTGGACTGTCCCAAGTATTGGCTCCGTGTAGGTAAATGCTGCATTAGGCAGTATCGTATCACTTTATACACTGCACAGTGGGGTTAGTCGATTTTAACAGAAATGCACGAGTACGTAGAATACGAATACGAATAGAATTGTGATACTTAGGGCGGTTGTAGACTAGCGTTTTAAACGCGCGTATAAGCTCGTTTTTGGAAGAGCATGTAGGCGCGTATAGGCGCAGCTTGTGCCACAAGTGCAACTCGTACGAGCGTTGACGCGCTAGTAAGCTCGTACAAACGCGAGCCTTAGGCCGCGTACGAGGATACGCAGCGCTCCCAGACGCGCTGCTTCGGCGCCTGACGCGCCGCCGCCTCTCCTTGAACGAGCGTACTCCACGTACTTCCAAATTATCGAAATCATCCTAATTTTGATTCAAAAATAAACAATCAAATATTCTTTATTATGAGCAGATAAAAATATAATGTTGAAGTTTCATAAATGATCTTGATTATTTTGTGGCTAGAAACACGATATTCGTATCGTAACTCGACAATAAAAAAATTCAAAAACAAAGAAAACTTTCATTATATTTATATTTTTTTGGTTTTATACTTAGATCTAATATATATAATGAATTAGAGATTATATATTATATATATATAATCTCTAATTCACGAATAATATATAGAAAAATAGGCAATGACATATTGTAGACTATTCTCAGGCTACTTTTTCAAATAGTGAATTTATGCTCAAAATAACAAAAAAAACATAGAAAAAATTAAAAAGTGAGGTTATTTTCATTAATCTTCACACGTAAGGAAAAAGACAAAGACAGAGTTTTTGGAAGATCCTGCCCTTAAGGTCATAGCCCACTTATACCGCACCGCTCTCCGACCCAACCAAAGTATGAGCAGCCAAATATGGACTTATATCGTTCACTATAGATGCACTTTACAGTAACCATAATAGCAGACAACGCGCGGACAGCGCGCGGTAAGTGAGCCTGTTGCAAGCTATAGTGCGTCTACAGAGCACGACATTAAGTCCATATTTGACTGCTCATACATTGGGTGGGTGGGAGCGGTGCAGTATACTTAAGTGGGCTTGACCTATAGCGCGAGGTTCGAGAACTTAATAAACGTTTTCGTCGAGCAAAGTGGTGCAACTATTTAATATTAAGCTGCATATTTCTGAAGGGACGATAAAATAAACTATTCTACGTAAAGGGCCCTACAGACTATCAGGCCACCTACAGGCAACGGCCTGTGAGTTAGCCGCAATCAGCCACACACTCACAGTTTTACATACAAAAACCGAATGACAGGTGGCATGTCCGATCCAGAACTGCCGCGGGCTAACTACCGCCGCGGCGGACTGATAGTGTGTAGGGCACTTTAGTATTACGACTTACGTAAGGTATCCGTAAAATATTTGTAACTTTTGAAAAATAACTTGCTACATGTGTTTCAGCCCTTAGAAAAAAGGCTTTATTAATATTTCACAATATCACAACAGCCAGGCTATGCAATTTGGAGCTTGAAGATACGCTCCCAGCGAGTTCCGCGAGCAATTGTAAACTTTGCCTGCTGGATTTAGGCTGTTTTAAATAATACACCGACTGCATCATGCCGTATTTATTACAACCCAAATTGAGTTTCAGTTTCGCGAACTATGTGAATTGTTTCTAAATTTAAAGTTTAAAAACGCATGCTGCGGAATTTATTAATTAAGCCAGAAAAGCAGCAGAATAGCACCTTAAATACTCGAAAACTATGTGAATTAACTGGCACTAACTATTTCATAAAGTTTAAAAACGCATGCTGCGGAATTTATTAATTGAGCCAGAAAAGCAGCAGGATAGCACCTAAAATACCAAAACGTACACATAATAAGTAGTTTAAAATTCAGTTAAGTACTTATATACTTTTATCAATTCAGTCGCAAGTTAAAGAATTGTGATTTATTAGGAAGAGCGGATTCTCCTGAACCATGTATTTTATATACTTAGCAAGTTGTCCCAACCGCTTATAATAACTGAAAGTTTGTAATAGTGTAAATAAATATGTTTTTATCTTTATTTTCAAAAACACTTATCCTGACTCACTGACAAATTCATCATTGCACAGCCTAAATGAAATTTGGACAGTAGCTTCTCTATATGACGCAAGCTCCCATTAATAAAGTACCATTATTGGGAAATAAATAAAAATAGAGGGTAGAAGTTGGTATGAAACTTTTTATATCTGTTATCAATTCGCGTGAAACTTTGTAAATATACTCCACAACAGAAATAATTAATTACTTTTAGCTTTTTCTAAAATTCAACCCCTAGGGGGTGAAAAGGGGTGCAATAGTTTGTATATTGGCAATTATTACAATTCTGATCAGATTTATTTGAAACTTAGTATAAATGTTCTACAACACATGGTATACGTGTTTCAGCATTTTTTAGTGAAAAAGAGGTGCATAAGTTTGTTTGGGTTTTTACTCTTTAATCTTTTTTTAGTCGGAGTCTCATATAGACTGCTTTTTACGACCGGAAAGTATCCCTACCCATGGGAAAAGGAATGAAAACTTTTTATAACGGGAATATACCCCTTTTTTCTGTGACAATGCGAAAGTTTAGTATTTGTTACTCAACCAAGGCTAAACAGCTCAATGGTTCTGGATAAAATTTGGCATAGAGATAGATTGTTGTCTGGAAAAGCATATAAGTATGCTAGGTATTCCATAATATTATCATTCATATTTCCTACGGGATAACATCATCTAGCTCACGCGGGCGAGGCCGCGAGCGGATGCTGGAATCCTGTACAATGAATTCGATTTTTTTCTACTGATGATGAACATCGAATAAAAAAAATAAAAAGGGATAGATTTCAGCTCACGAACTGCCATTCGTAAGCAGAAATAATTGAATAGGAACCGGGCATTAGACAAATACTAAGTTTAGTAGTTCTTAGTAAGTTTTAGGACACTTCCGTCTAAACAAATAAACTGGTGCCTACCATAAATGTTTAGAGAACGGTTATTCACTAATCTGCGGTGAACGCAATAGCATTCAGTCTAAAAGCTGTTGCATGCCCATTTGACATGCAACCGACAGCAAAACGTAGGGCAAAACAGGCCTATTTCGGTAAACCACAACGGGGAAAACCACGAATTGTTACATTTCCTACCTATACAGCCATCAGAATTCAATTGAAGCGCATCTTCATGTCATCGGCAAATGGAACATTTTGTTCGAACCCGCTCAAAAATCAATACTTGCAATATTTTGATTTGATAGATATTTTTCGAATAAAGTAATATCTACATATTACTTTATTCGAAAAATATCAATCACCTATACCTATAGTATACCTATTTTTATAGTAGCTTATGTGACTGTCGCATAATCATCATCACCATCATCATCATGCCAGCTGGACGACGCTCATTGCTGGAATTAGGCCATAATAGGGGTTATTAAAACACGAGTGGGAGTTTAAAGAACAAGCCTTGATGAGTTTTTTAATAGTACACGAGTGTTTTAATTCCGAGAAATGTGCGGTCGGTTATACACACTACTTTATCTACACTCATATTTATCGTAAATTTCAATAATAAAGCAAAAAAGAAATTTAAATAAAATGTGGATTGTTAAGAGTATATATGTCACAGCCAAATGGTTGAATCCGCCATTCAATTAAACGCCTAGGCCTTTCATTTTTTCCGTAAGCTATTTTATCTTCCCATAAGTTGACGGAAACACAAAAAAAATAACCAGGAAATTTAAGACGATCGCTAACCTATCACGTGTTCTACAGGTCTTCCGAGAGGAACATGCTGCCATACTTAACCATCCGGCGGATTCAACCATCCGCCTGCGACATAATATATATAATAACATTAAAGTTCTGTTGTCCTAAAAAGCCCTAAATACGTCAGTAGGGAGTTTCATACAAAGAATCCAAAGAATATTGAACGACTCGAGTTGATACCGCGACGATCTCTTTCTGACTTGATAGGTATGTGTGCCTTGTTTTTAGAGCGTCGATTGAGGTGATTCAGTTAAACCTTGAAGAGCTTAAAATGTTATCGTATATCAGGATAATAAACCTTGGTTAACTAAAATACACAAACAAATCTTTGTCTAGCTCCAACTGAGCCGTTGGCAAGGCAACGTCTTTATATTCGCAAGTTTTCAACTCTGCGAAAGGATAAATACCTACTATTTTATATAAAAACCTCTCTTAAGCTCATAGGGAGCTTCTATCTGTGTACTGTAAGGAGCTACTTACGCCTTACGTCTGTCTATTCCGTTTCATTGAAATCTATTTGAAAAGCTTTAGCCTGTGAAGGACTAAGCTCTTTCAGTTTAATCCTTAAATAATAAGTATAAATATACCTAAATGAAATATTATTCTTTGGGGACAGAGTATTAGTGAGTGAGATTAGTTAGTGGTGTTGTGGGTTGCTGCAAACTTTTATTAAAAAAGGGTCGGTCGGTCGGACCCCACAGAAGCTTTTGCGGTTATTTGCGATAGTCAAACAAATTGAGGGACGAGGAACAGTAGGTTAACTTTACTCATACGGCCGTTTGTTTTCTGTCAGTATTGATGATAAACTGCTGCTGCTGACTGTGCTATCAGTAGGTAATTAATAGCAACAAAATGTTTGCTAATGATTTTCAATACAAAATTATTGTCCGATTTACTTTTTTGTTTAAAGGGCTTCTTGACTTGGCTTTTAGTTTTGTTTACACGAGATATTTTTCTGGGATATCAAGAAGAACGAACAAACAAACAAACACACTTTAACATTGAGATTTTAAATTATGTTTATGCATTCACAATGCAATTCTGTTAGTATAGGAGAAATGTGATAGTAAAAAACCACGAGCCTTATAAGTAGCTTTCAGGCGGGATTCGAAACCGCGCCTCCAGGAATCCGGCCCGATGCTCTGACCAACAGACGCTACCGAAAGGTTTGGTTTCGAATTTTGCTATCACCTTGTTACGCTGTAGGCCAGCGTTGGTTCATCAATGTGAGGAAACCCTCGCATCCGAAAGAAACATTTTTAAAAATGTTAAACAATCGATTAATTTGTGTTTGTCATAATAATTAGGTAAATAAAAAAATACTAATATTAATTTGTCGTTAAACACACTGCTGTGCTGTGCAGTATGTGTTGTACAAGGGGGAAGTCTGCATCCGGGCAATATTTTGAAATAACAGGTGAAATGTGCAAACAGAGTCGGCATGAAGTTTCTCCGTACCATAATTTCATTTAGATGAATATACTGCACCCGTTCGATTCAAATATTGCAAATATAGGAATAAACAAACGTATCTTTTGCGACGAACTGGGTGATTTGCTGAATGGCTTCATATTGTAGGTACTTTATGTTGAAGTGTTTTGAAATTATTTCCTACTATAATCACTTCGATCAACAAATAGTACGAGATATAGGCTCACGAATCAGATAAAAACTTTTTATGGCTACGAAAAAAGGTTAATAATGTATGATCTTATGTCATAAATGACAGGAACTACTTATAAATATACGCTCAATTGGCTCAGTGGGCGCTCAATTTTCTCAGCCGTGTTTGTCACTCCAACTATTTATCTAGACCTAGGTGTTATTGTTGATTAAAGTATAATCAGCAAGCCTTTCAACTATAAGGTTAGGTAGTATTATTGAACAACATTCAAGTAGAGATCTCTTCTCAAGTATAGTTAGAAAGGCAAGCAAAATACATGCAACGAATACATTCATCCCTTGCTAACTATACTTACTTGAGAATGGATCTCCACTTGAGTGTCGTTCTTTATTATACGGGCCTAATGCCCGAATACTCGTACGCTACTTATCTTTGGGAGCGTCTCAAATGAGGCATGAAGTTCGACTTAATACTCTGACAGTATTAAGTCGAGCTTCATGTTCTGAGGTCTCAAACATCGCCCTGTCACTTTAAATGTCAAACGTATGAAAGAGATGCCATGATGTTTGAGACGCTTCCAAAGATGATTTGAGTTCGAGAATTCGGGCGTAAGAGTCTTCGAACAGATGATAAAGATCTTGAATTATAAGTAGAATATTATGTAAGTAAGTATATTGTTTGTGATGGGGAAAAAACATATTTATTTTAATATAACTAACCGATTTGACATGTTATATAAAGGACGATGGGACAAAACTTCCCCCAAAACCAACAGATTTGAAATGGATCTCAGGTGAAAGATATTAATATAGTGACAACTTTTTACTATGGCGACATCCCTCAGATGTGTGGGAATTCTGGAAAATATTATTTTAATATTGTTATTTACTTCAAAAGTAACACCTACGTTAATAAAAAAATCTTTGATGTTTACCATTTCTAAGCGACTTAAAAAAAAGAAGTTTCTCAGTTTGATCTGTATGTACGTATGTATGTTTGTCCGCGATTATCTTGCGTTTGGCTGAACCGATTTTGATGCAGTTTTCAGGTAAGTATTTTGTTACATTTAGGATAGGGTTTTGGTATTTTAACCGACTTCAAAAAAGGAGGTTCTCGGTTTGACTAAACCCCATGGATTTTGACATTGAATATGGCTATTAATCTCTTTATAGGTACGTATGAAATTGTCAACACACATAAAAGGTATTTTGGAGGGGGGGACGGGTCCCATACAAATTTGCCCATCATCCTTTTAATATCGAATTTGTATTAATTTATAATATTAGTATTATCTTATTGAAATATTTTATATCTTTTATCTCATATACCTACTTGTTTTTTAATGTAGTGCATTTGTAATTTAATGAAATAAATTTGTGATTGAAAATTAATGTTATTATTATGAATGTGGAATTAATAAAGCTTTTTTATTATTATTATAATCAGCAAGAGGAGCCCGTGGCGCAGTGGTTACAGACGAGATCAGTGACTAAAACCTTTTCATCTCGAGCTTCTCCGTGCTTCGGAAGGCACGTTTAGCCGTTGGTCCCGGCTATATTTGCAGTCGAACCCGCATTGGGCCCGCGTGGCGTGAGTCATGGCCCATTCTTCTCATCCATCTATAAGGAAAGCCGTGCCTCAGCAGTGGGGACATAAAATGGCTACTGATGATGAATTAGCAAAGGTTTAAATTGTTTTTTGGCAGATTATTATGTTTCAAATCGTCCTCTTCATAGTCCTCTTATACTACTGTACAGTGCGAGAACGTTTTCTGTTCCGGTGCCCAAAACTGGAACTAACGTGTTTTCTTTTTAATGTAATTTTGCTGTCAAGTTGCTGTCCAACCATAGCGC
Source organism: Crambus lathoniellus (assembly GCA_949710035.1). Taxonomy (NCBI): domain Eukaryota; kingdom Metazoa; phylum Arthropoda; class Insecta; order Lepidoptera; family Crambidae; genus Crambus; species Crambus lathoniellus. The sequence continues at coordinate 53,918,868 of OX453296.1, forward strand.
CGCTGTCACCGGAACAGAAAATATTGTCGATCTGTACGGAATGTCATAATTTTAGTTCCAGATATTGACACGCGCCATGTTAAGTGGCGCGTACTCTAGTTAATTTTTTGAAGTTTATAATACTCTTGGAAAGTATATTTATCTTTCTCTATGGATATTTGTCAAATATTGTCAAATGTCAATTGTTATCAATCATTTTAAATCAATTTATTTTTCAATAATTACATATTAGTTTTAGATCTTAGTTTACAGTACCATCATGCCTTTAGAAAAGGTTATTAAGGGTGTTCCCCTGAAGACGTTTTCTCCAAATGGTCAAAAAAGGTACGACTGGGAAGCTACCACCACTTGCCAGAGGGAATGCACAGCTAGGCTGGGCATGACGATCCAGCAGGAACAGGAGGCTTATTTGTCTGAACATCCAGAGGTCAGAAGCTGCTTTATCCTAGCGATTAACTGGGGTTTCCTTTAATTTTAGGCATAACATTTGGCATGAGTCCCATTTCTTCTTTTTACTTGTTAGTGTGAGGGCAACTGTTTCATGTTAGGCATACCAAAAGGCATGTTGGACACTCTCACTTTCCTCGCTTGGACTCTTTGCCTTTCGGCACGCCCCGACCTCCTTTCGAGCCTTATTGTCGGCACGGCAGGAGTCCTAGGCCGTTCTAACCTCTCCCCAGGCCTCCGACAAGCTCGAGAGCTTGGAGGGAAGCCGAGGAGAGGGGTAGAGCTCCTCCCAAGTCCCCCATAAGGTTACTCACTTGTTGCCACCATCCTACCCAGAACGGGGCCGCGTGAATGGTTATGGTCTATCTTAAGGATGAAAGACCATAACCCGATAATCTCGGAAGACATTAAAAATGGCTGTTTTATGGAACTTTAAGTCTGTTTTATAAATAAATAGCCACTGCCTGTTCCTTGTTTAGTGACTTCGGGTATAATAACGAAACATAGTAGTTTCTGAACCACTAGCACTTTCATAAGTTATTCTTTATCCGATGCAATATCGCGCCATTCAATGCACACATAAAATAAAATAATCTAATATGTTTACCTTGTCTGCATCCAAAAGCTCTCAACAACATGTACAGTTACGAGCAATAATATGTATACAACATAGAACTTTGTCACATTGAAGCGACCTGAAAGAAAACTATCAGTGTCACAGAAGTCATTCAATATTTTAATATATGTCATTGTCCTATGTTGTATACATATTATTGCTCGTGACTGTACTGCATGCAATGCCTGGGTTGGCGGCTGGCGGCTTATGCGTTACTTTTAAGACCACCAGCTAATTATAATTTAAAAAGATTATGAAATTACTAAAGAAATACCTGTTTCAAAATACGTAATTGGTTTTAACACCTTTACTAACATTACTACAATTATTTGACTAATATTTGTACTTACTCATTAATTTTATTAACTTACTAGTGGCTCGCCGCTGTTTTACCCGCGTAATGTAGCTGTAATGTAAAGAATCTTTGAAATTGGTCCAGTAGTTTTTGATTTTGTTTTTTGTTTGTTCGTTTGTTTGTACTTACTGGATAATTACAAACATACAAACAAACAAACAAGCAATAAAATCAAATCTTTCCTCTTCATAATATTAGTATAGATGGGATAATGACATTCATAATTCTCAGGTAAGAGCGATGCTACAAAAATATTTGAGTGTGATGGCAAGCAATGGAAAGAAGAGAGACACTTTGAAAGACACAGCTTTGTTTTTTACTCGACCTGCCGAAGATTTGGATCGAGAAATCCGAGAACTCCTCAATATTCCACCCGGTGTCCCTTACGTTCAGGTACTTATACTGGGTGGCGCTAAAGTACTAGCACTATTTGGTCCAGCTACAACTTTCTAAATTAGAAAACTAGAATTAATTTTTTTTAGATGTATGCCATTAAATTTCGTCTCATTAGGATTTGAAGTATAAAGGGTGACCTCCAGACTTGACGCACATTTGAGTCCTATCTATGACATTTTCTATAATATGCCATAAAACTTCCTGCGAAATATTCCTTTTCTTGAAAAAGGAATGTTTCTTTTTAGGGCTGCTAGAGTTTGTGGCTGGTTCACATACACCAGAGTTTTCAAATAACCCCAAAGAAAGAAGTCTGGACAGGTCAGATCGGGTGATCTTAAATCGTCGACGAAATTCATGATGTGTTTTTATCACTGATGAATTATTACGTAAAAAAATTGACACGATTATTCCACGTTCTTGGGGAGTATATTGGTCCATGTTTATTTTAAGTCAATTTTACATTTATTTGCTTACTACACAGTTTTCAATATCAGAATAATAGGAGATGTCATATAAAAATAGTAGATTGTACATCAAGTGCATAAAACGTACCATTTTACCCGAGACATATATCCATCCGAGCCGTAGGCGAGGGTGGATAGTCAATTCGAGGGTAAAATGGGTTTTATCTACTCTGCTTTTCACTTCGAGTGTGAGGAAAATAAATAACAATATTGCAAAAAGAAAAAATAAAGACTTCGCCATATTGGCGGGAAGACTTTTTTTTTCTACGTGGCCGTGGCAGCACAATGACTTTAGCATAGATCGTAGTCCATAATCTTCGGTCCATAATGCTCTTGAAATACTTATTTCTTACAAAACTCATTAATTTTGTCTAGTTTTATTAATTTAGTAAGTAATTTAACATGGATTGTGTACAAAATTAAAGAAACAGAATGAAATAACAAGTTTATTTAACGAAGTTTATTTGCGTGTGTGACTGTTTACCTGACGACCTTTGTCTTACAGTCTGAGACTTAGACGAAGATTTTACTTTATGCACTAGAGCATAAAAAGCGATTTTATGCAGCCTATACCCAACATTAACACGAACTTTACGAGCATGAGAATTGAAAAATATGTTATTTTTATAGTGCCAGTCCTTTTGCGCCACCCAGTATTATTTAATTCCTTAGAAAAATTACCTATTTATCAAGTGATAGAATATATATACGATTATTATTCAATCATCAGGAAAGTAAACCAACATTCAAGTATAAAGATTTGGATCTGTATTATGACCTAAAGAATATTGTGATGAAATATTATCCCCCTGCTCCTTGGGTCGTTCCACCACCAGTGCCCGGTACTCCTAACACTGTGTCATCATCATTTCTATCTCTCGTCACCTCTGATACAACGCAACCTACGCCAGGTTAGATTATATTTCTATGAATTTTTCATTTGTTCTTCGCTCATTCATAATATTGCACTACATCTTCTACTAGGCTACCCTAGCCTAGTAGAAAGTAGTAGAAATGGACATATAAACTCATTACTTGCCAACCAGTTCCAAAGCTCATGTTCTTATTTAACGCCTAAGACATGACCTTCTTATGGCGCACGGACTGCTTTTTTTATCCACAAGGGGTAGCACTTAGCCTTCATCACACCTGATGTTAAGTGGTGATGGCTGAAGGTGGAAGCGCACTACTCCCGGAATCCTCAATCATTGAGGAACTGGCTTTCTTATCTCTAACTGCTGATGCCGGAACACAATAATGCTGAAAACATCGTTGTTATGGCGCCATACGATAAGATGGTGGTAGATAGCCAAGCGGACTAACAACAAGTCCTAACCCCAACCAGATTGCTTTGAGGTAGTTTTAATTAAAACTAATAATGAGTGCCTTAGCTAGACCAAAAGCACACCATTGCCGCACTTTTTGCTTTCATCAAATAGTCTACTAACGATTAGTAACATTTTCATGCAGAACCTGTACGCACTCCTGAACCCACACTGTCTGAAACCATGTTCGTGGTGGTTTCAAACACTGTTGATAAGGCCATCTTCTCACACGTCGATGACGCTGCCTTGCGATATGATACTGCATACCTAGAATTGATGAAAGCTGTCTACTAACGATTACTAACATTTTCATGCAGAACCTGTACGCACTCCTGAACCCACACTGTCCGAAACCATGTTCGTGGTGGTTTCAAACACTGTTGATAAGGCCATCTTCTCACACGTCGATGACGCTGCCTTGCGATATGATACTGCATACGTAGAATTGATGAAAGCTGTCGAAGAGGCTATGGAAATACCGGTGATTGAGATCAGAGAGGATATAGCGGAGCTCTTCTACAACGCTTATAAGTATTTCGAACTTGATATTTTGGAGAAGGAGAGGATTGGTGAGCAGCTACATTTTTATATATTTATAATAATAATAAGTAAAATAATGAATTTTAACTTATAACGAGTAATAATATCTTAACTACTTAGACCCTAAAAATATTTTTTTTATATTGTTTTATTAGTCAGGATAATTGGAAAGTAAGTGTATTTTAATTCCTATTCCATATGTTATAGCCGCTGAAATAGCCTGGGAAAGGCGAATGAGGAAGAAGCTAAAGCGAACTCTCAGACGGCTTCATAATTTCAGAGGTAAATTAATTGAAAATTATTGTATACTAGCTGACCAGCGCGACTTCGTTCCCGTGTTCCTACCCCCTTCTCCACCCTACCCTACCCGTACTCTACCCCTACCCTACCCTACCTTTACCCTACCCTACTTCTACTCTACTCCTACTTACCCCTCCTTCCCCTATTTTCTCACCGTTAAAACCTGCCTTGGACTTCCACCAACAAATTTAAATAAAATTGGCCAAATTGGTCCAGGCGTTGTTGAGTTATGCGCTTACCAACACATTTTGCGATTAATTTTTATATATAAGATAAGAAGAAGATAAGATTTACAATCATTAGCGATTTTCAAGTTTCCCCTACCAAGACTCTAATAACTTTCTACGTGAAAGGGATAGTAGGTAAACGGCCACTTATGGCTTAATCAGTAACGTTAGATCACTGTTGATTGGTGGGTAGGTATTAACTACTGCCAATACAGGTGTAACCAACGTATTAATGTATTCAAAGAAATATGAAGAAAGTTCGAGTTACTACAGCCGGCATGGGATATGGGCATTGATAACATAGGGACTTCGATCATATAAACCATAGGGATTATATTTGGGAATGCGTTTACTCTTACCCCATCTGGTCTACAGTCTATGAACGGTGGTTATCTGGGACTCGCCTGGGGTGCCCGACCCCCAGTGAGATAACACTATCCCTGTTGGACTGCTATCCGGCCAATCCAGCTGGAAGGCTAGAGTGACTCCCTCTTAACCCCTCACCATGTGAGCACAGTGGCTACCAATAGGCATCCTTGATCTACCAAAATGTAGAAGTTGCTGATCACCGCAATAAAAGACTGAAGACAATACCACAGCGCATTTTGACATACCATTTCTATGAGATGTCTAATTCAGTTAACATATACAGAATATCTATATTCTAGGATACGAAACTCCGCCAACACCAAAAAGCGAAGTATCGTCACATGAAAGCTATAAGGTCCCTCCTCAACGGCCATGCGTTTGCCACCCACAGTTTAACTACAATAGATATGCTAAGGTAAGTATTTATTTATTATTTTATTGATTTTTATTATTATTAAATTAAATTTCCAGGCACCGACTTAGGGTGCCTGGAAATCCCCTTTGCTCAAAACACGAAAGATAGATTTCTCTTTGTATGATTGTTTTTTTTTAACCCTTGCCGTTATGATGATGTCAATGGGCCTTTTCTTGATTCCACACTTCCTAACTAAATGTGTGTGTGACAAAACATAATGCTCCATTTAACTTCTTGCGTTATGTGAAAACTCGTGACTACTTAAAACTGGTATTTTGCCATATTCAAAGGATCGCTTCGGTATCTATCTACCACGTGAAGAAGCCTACGAAGATATAAACGTGACATTGACTCCAGCTATCTCGATTGAGAGTATTGAAGAAACCCCCAATGAGACGAATTGTGATGCCAAGTCGGTGATAAGCAGGAAATCTGCGGTGTCAGCAAAGAGTACGACTAGCAAGAAAACGGCAGCATTCAAACAATGAATCAGATTTTTGTTTACGAGGTTTGTATTTTTTATATTTTAATTAAAAGATATTTTTTTTCTGTTCAATCTGAGTGTTTTATTTCTCTTCTTCGGTTTATGATAGATTTTGCTTGTCATAAGCAGAATATTTTCCACTATTTTTCTCCCCGGCGAGACCACTAGGAAGACTTATTCCTTGTGAACCCACTGATTGAAACTTTTATTCCCAGGAGTCCCTTTTAACGCTATCCCCCGGGGTGACAACTGGGAATTTTTCCCCGAGCCTTCAAATTCGTGCCAGAGGGGACAACTGGTACTTTTTCTTCCTAATTGTCACCCGTGACATCAGAGGGGGTGACAATACGGTATTTTACTGATTTTTTTTTATTTCTTTAAAATGTTTTTCGAAATATTAGCTACACAAAACAAGTTTTCATTTTAAATTATCTTGAATATTTTCAAAGATATAGGACTTCAAACTTTATAATTAGACAAGGACAGGACGCTATCTTAGTGACGTCAGTGGGTTAGTAGCGTCATAGTCACGCCATAGAAGATTTCGTTTTAGAAAGAGACAGCTATAGTCAAAATCAAACAGACTATAATTCTTTTATTATAAAACAGATTCAAATTATTTTTTCACATTTGGTATTCTTAATTGCAATATTTTTTAACGTCATCATTAAATATCTATATTTCAACAACAGTAAAATACCCTATTGCAACGAAAATTTACCAGTTGTCCCTCTCCAAGCAGTGTGGAGTATATCTTCTCACTTTATATCTTTCGAAAAACTTTTTATGAATAATGTACCTACTAGCTTATGTCCGCGACTTCGTTGGCGTGGAAATTTTGATGAGTGAGCGAAAGAACGTACACTCGTTACACTATTGACATTAAGTCCATGTTTCTAATTTTAAAGAGTCACTTACACTCTGATTCGCGTTTATGTAAATCGACTAGTGCTATCCCATAGGAACCGTGAAAATTATTTTGGTATAAAAAGTACTTAGTTGTTGAAAATTTGAAAAAATCGACCCGTCTCACGACTAGCTCCGGTGGGACTCGAACCCACGACTTTTCTCTGTACGGGCGAGTGCTTTAACTTAACGACTAATTTATTCGGTGCTGGATTGTAATCGGTGAAGGTGCAAGTTTTGTGATTATTTGCGGAAAAAAGCTACAGTATATATTTATTTTTCACAATGTTCAGCACAAGTGTTATGGAAATTGGAAACAACGACGGGTCTAGGTACCCACATAAAATACACCCAGACCCGAGGAAATATTGAAAAGTTCGCTATCGATATTTACCCGACCGGGAATCGAGCCCGGGACCTCCAGAGATAGCGGCACCTTGAAAGCCGGTGCGCATACCACTCGGCAACGGAGGTCGTCAAAAGTGAAGCGAGTGTAACGAAAATAACGTCCGTATGGATTGAGGAGCCTTTTTAGGATAGGATTTTTAAGGATAGCTATCACCCTTATTTAGTAGCCATGCAGATAATTTTGTAGGCCAAATTCTGAAATTTGTAGTAAAATACATCAAAAGTTATATCACTGCAAAGGTGGCTCCTCAATCCTGATGTTTAGATTGAGGAGCCACCTAGAACACGTAATGTTTTGAATGTAGGTTGCTGAAAATTATGTATCATTTTGTAGCCATCACGTAGGATATCTACTACAATTTTGAGCACATTAGTTCTAAAATTCAAGAAACTACAACACTTTTGTTGTGGCCTCTCAATCCATACACAATAGAGTAAATTTCTATGAATATTTGCAGTCAATTCAGATATTCGACATAATGATAATTTAGAAGGAGGTAAATTCTATTGCCTACAATATGAATGAAATACTAAAACATAGTGATTTCCGTAAACAATCGTATATTATTTGGCTCCTCAATCCTGACGTTTAGCAGACCAATAATTCACTATATTTACCTGAGATCACAACGAAATCAAAAGCCAGAGACTCTAACGTTTTGTAGGCGTGCATACTAAACGGCTACATACAATTCATTGCTGTATTCGTTTTAATTGCTGAAAAATAAAGCTTTTTGGTATTGCTCAAGGATCGTTTTGAGGGGTGACCATAATTATGTGAATGAAACTAGGATAAGTAATTTCTATCAACATTTAATAATTTGTTTTTACAAAATTTTAATCATTTCATTTACCATAATGATCCTTGGTCATAATATTTGTTAACACTATTCTTATTTGTACTAATAAAGCATGATATAATTATTTAGTAGCAATAACTCTCATTTGCCATAAAATGAGATGCCTTAATAACAAATACTATAATTATTAGTAATTGTAAATATCATTTGAAATAATTTATATTTAATAATAATTTAATAATAAAATTGTTTATTTGCTTAAAAGACGGTATATACAAGTTGGTACAATAAATTGAACCAGGCGGACTAAAAACAAGTCCTACCACCTTTCTACCACCAACCAAACCGAATACAATATGTTCCCCTACTGGGAATCGAACCCGGGACCTCTTGGTCTGTAATCGGTGGTGTGATGTAAACTACTAGACCACAGAGGCGGTCTTGTCAAATGCCATACATAATATATCAAAATTTCATAAGTACATTATTATAGTTACTTTATTTCTATATTAATTTGATCACAAAATATGACAGACCTGGAATTATAACAAGAAAAGGTAAGGTACTTACCTAATTTTACTTTGTGGGTGGGTATCAATATACTCGCAAGAAAATTTGCAAAAACAATACATCGTATTGGAAGGGTTGGTATTAGTATCCAACCGCAGGCTTTTTGTAGATTATTTGTATGGAAAATGTAGATTTTGATCTCCCCTTTCCAATGACACCACTTTCAGAGCGCGGAGATTACTAGTTTGTGAGAAATGAGATTGCAAAATATCGTATTTTAGGTTATTTATTAAGTTTAACCACTCAATGGTTACGCACGCTTAAATATGCTTACGGGGCAATGGTTCCTCAGCACAGCTCCGCTCCGCTCCGCTTCGCTCGCTCGGCTTTAAATAAAGTTTTACTCAAAAACTAGAAGGATTTAATAAAAACTAATTATAGATTTAAAATGCTAGTTAAATTTGCAATAAGATTGTATGATATGTAGATGGATTTTTATTACGATTTAATTAGAAACAGCGAGTTGAAGTTGCAGAAAAGGAAATGTTTTACCGATTTATTTTTAAAACATGCAATAAATACTAATAAATAAACAATTATTACAGACCAATTTGTGTTTAAATAATAGTTTACAATGTTTTTATTAGATAAAAGTAAAAAAAGATAACTCTCTTTTAGAAAAATATTGTTTAATTAAAGATATAAAAATGTAAGTAAAGAATCACCCTTACGGGCTACAAAAGTATGGATCGATTTCGTATCGGCTTCTTTTTTGTAAGTAGATAAATATTAAATATACTTTTTATGGGTATTGAGGGCATAAGAAGTATATATTAATGTATTACAACATATTTAGTACAATATATTTAATTATATTTTTATATTTTATTTTTCCATACTTAGCTAACATTGCCTAAACCACGCAATGGTTCCTTGCCTCCTGGAGGCAAGCAAGTCGGCGAACTTCAATCGAATATAATACGCCAAATTTTTATTAAATTGGACCAATTTCTTGTTCTACTATTAAAATAAGGTGTCTAGATTAAGATTACTATAAGTTGGATAGGAACAGAGAGTGATTTGACACAATTAATTAAAGTATTTTAATTAGCTGTCAGCTTGCCTCCAGGAGGCAAGGAACCATTGGGGCGGGTAAAAATACTTGCCTCCAGGAGGCAAGGAACCATTGAGTGGATAAGCGTGTTTGCCTAGGAAGTCCTGCAGAACACATGATAGGTTAGAAAAAAGCCTTAAAGTTCGTGGTTACTTTTTTGTGAAAAAAAAACTGATGGATTGTGTCACAAAAAAAAACTCTGAAATATCAACGCAGCCGTGTGTTTACTGTCGCGAGACTAATATGTTTTCTGTATTTGGCATCAAAGGTGAAAGAAGATGCTATTTGTATTGCAGAAGATAAAAACGCATGTAAGTCTTGCAACAACCAAACAACAGTAACAGTCTGTTAATAAAGACTTTCAAATACGGTTTCGTTCGATTTGAATGATTGCAAAAAAATGGTTCTAGGCAGCTCATACACATTAATGGGCGCTAAAGAATTCTTTCCAAGAGTTAGTATCACTGGCATGGGTCACTACAAATGTCATATCCTAGCAAAGGATGAGATGTTGTGTTACGATGACAATGAATCTAGAATTCGTAAGAGCACAGAAGACCCAATAGGTACTCATCCATTCGCTAACCTATATTTTGTAAAAATCAATTACAAAATGTTACTAAATTGCTTATCCTACTTTCATTCACATAATTATGGTCACCCCTCAAAACGGATCCTTGAGCAATACCAAAAAGCTTTATTTTTCAGCAATTAAAACGAATACAGCAATGAATTGTATGTATCCGTTTAGTATGCACGCCTACTAAACGTTAGAGTCTCTGGCTTTTGATTTCGTTGTGATCTCAGGTAAATATAGTAAATTATTGGTCTGCTAAACGTCAGGATTGAGGAGCCAAATAATACGCGTTTGTTTACGGAAATCACTATGTTTTAGTATTTCATTCATATTGTAGGCAATAGAATTTACTTCCTTCTAAATTATCATTATGTCGAATATCAGAATTGACTGCAAATATTCATAGAAATTTACTCTATTGTGTATGGATTGAGGAGCCACAACAAAAGTGTTGTAGTTTCTTGAATTTTAGAACTAACGTGCTCAAAATTGTAGTTCTTCTTCTTCTTCTTTTCGTGTCAATGGTAGATATTTCAAATAATATTTTGCCAGTAGTGCGCGACGTCAATCCCTCTCCGACTGGCTTCATAGAGGTCTTGTAGGGTGCAGGATGTGGTGGTGTGCAAATTGTAGTTGATATCCTACGTGATGGCTACAAAAGGATACATAAATTTTCAGCAACCTACATTCAATACATTACGAGTTCTAGGTGGCTCCTCAATCCTGATGTTTAGATTGAGGAGCCACCTTTGCAGTGAGATAACTTTTGATGTATTTTACTACAAATTTCAGAATTTGACCTACAAAATTATCTGCATGGCTACTAAATAAGGGTGATAGCTATCCTTAAAAATCTGACGTGGCTCCTCAATCCATACGGACGTCGAAAATAGAGTATGGTACGCGTATCTGAAGCATTTTCAAGCAACAGGTAACGATGAATCGGGCAGTTCCCAAGTTGTTTGCCCCGCTAGTACACTTTCCGCTTTGAAATTACCGCTTAACGTGAAATATGCGTGGGTTTTATTGCTAAAGTTTGGCATTATGACGTAAAAGTTTATTGCATCTCTGCTGCCTGTAGATTACATCGCATGTGAATTGATGCACGGTCAGCACGCGTAGCTTATCAAACCTGAGAAGAGTTTTGTCTACATCGAAAGTCCATATTTGACTGCCCAAACAAAAGGTTGAACTACGATGAAATGTCATTTTTGACGTTTGATATAAACAAAAACCCCAAAGCAGTGCCACAAACTTTTCTGTTCCGGTGGCCAAAATGTGAAACTAACGTGTTTTTTTTAATGCCATTTTGCTGTCAAATTGATGTCCAACCGTAGCGCTGCTGGCGGCTGAAAGGCTTAAAGTCAGGACCGGTTAAATTGCTATAAAAAAAAGAAAAACGTACGTAGCGCCGCTGTCACCGGAATAGAAAAGGTTGTGGCACTGTATATAAGTTTATGACAAAACCTTTCTCGAGTTTCATCATGCTAGCCGTGCAGATATACAAACTATTGAACCGCCGCGTACTTACTTGTGCTATTGACTTCCTACAGATGTGAAGGGCGGTAGACCCCTTTGTGGCCACTCACGTTCAGCGCCAAGGCACCTCTGAAGCAAAAATTGTGGGAACCACAATTTTTTTATGGTGTAAATGGCATCTCCTAGTTCTAAAATATTATGTGAACTTGATTTTATTTTTTTCTTATTCTCATAACCAGTTTTTTTTAGGTGTATCATATAATATACTAGCTTTCCGCCCGCGGCTTCACCCGCGTGGACTACACGACGTTACCCCGCGGGAACATGATATTTTTCGGGATAAAAAGTAGCCTATGTTCCTCTCCAGGTTAAAAAGTATATGTGTCCCAAATTTCAGCCAAATCCGTTCAGCCGTTTTGGCGTGATTGAGTAACAAACATCCAAACATCCAAACATCCAAACATCTAAACTTTCACATTTATAATATTATAGGACACTGACTCCTGAGACTGATTTCTGGAAAAGGCAGTCTCAGGGGCCAAGTGTATATCATATAATACAAATAACTAAAAAAAATGGTGGATTATCTCGCTATGAATAGATAAATAAATCAAATTTCGATAATGATCAGCTCATTATCGAAATAAAAAGTCCGATAAGAAAAATGTGATGAAAGTACAAATATATAAGTAATTTTTCCAATTAAATACTAAGTACAGTGCCACATACTTAATTTTTTAAATGTCATTCTGCTGTCAAGTTGATGTCCAACCATAGCGAATAGCAATCAAATAGCAAATCAAATCATCAAATTTTGATTTGATTGATTTGATTTGAGCGCTGCTGGCGGCTGAAGGTCTTAGAAGTCAGGGCCGGTAATTTTTTTCCCGTTGTCCCCATGATTTTTGTCCCCATGATGGGGGCAACGGGAATTAAATTAATTAAATAAAATTTGTTACCGTTGTCCCCATGATGGGGAAAAAATTAAGGGGACAACCGAACGTCATAATTATACTACAAATATCTTTTATTGCTTCAATCGGCTTAAAAAAACTAAAAAAATGAAAATAAAAAAAACTATTTTTTTTCACAAACGAAAAATTTTTTTTTTGTTTTTTTTCTTAACTTTCATTATTTTAGTTTTTCTTTTAAGTCGATTGAAGCAATAAAAGAACAGAGGAGCTAGACAAGTGGCTTATTTGTTGAATAATTATGACTTTCGGTTGTCCCCATAATTTTTTCCCCATCATGGGGACAACGGGAACAAATTTTAATAAATTTATTCGATTACACGATTTTTACTTTGACTTCCACAAAATGGAAACCTTTGACCTACAGAACAAACCCCATGGAGGCGTGGACGATCTGAAACCCTAGTTGATAATGAAGAATTAAAGGTAATCGTGGCCTCTGTTCCCACTATTCAATTCAGTTGACCAGTTCAATTATCTGAACTAGTGAGATTTTCTGGTTTCACCTTTTTTATTCATTATTATTTTTTTAATTAATATAGGTAGGCACTAGATTTTTCCAAAAAAGATGGACATTGAACATGAATATATATAGTATTTCACCTACGGGCAACACATCTACGGTTTATTAAGTATAAAACAGTGAGTCACGTACTCCTGATAGGTGCGAGGAGCGAAGCGACGAGCATGTAAGGTTTACATTAACCAACAGCGCGAGCGCGAGCGAAGCAAGCGTGTCGCGGCAGCGGCCGGCGAAGCGACAGAAATGACTTTATACATATTCCCATTTCATATTAAAGTGGGGGGTAGGGGGAGAGTATGAAGTTGGTTCTGGTGCATCGCCGGCCGCTGCCGCGGCACGCTCGCTTCGCTCACTCGGTTCGCGCGTTTTCTTCATGTTCTCCTAACATTCTCCTGTTTTTTCCGTTTGGACAGATTTTCGTTTCGACAGATTTTGTTTCGACAGATTGTTGTTTCGCCAGATTTTGTTTCGACAGATTATCGTTTCAACAGCATGTCAATTTGTTATCTCAAATGTACAGTTACGTACAAAAACAAAGTATGTAATTATAAAAAAACAATTTAACTCAATCTATCAATATTTGTGACTGTACTTTTGCTCTCGAAACAAAAATCCGGCGAAACAAAAATCCGTCGAAACAAAAATCCGGCGAAACAAAAATCCGTCGAAACAAAAATCTGGCGAAACAAAAGTCCGACGAAACAAAATTCTGTCGAAGCAAAAATCTGTCCAATCGGAAATAACCCACAGTCTCGTCGCTTCGCTCCTCGCACCTATCAGGAGTATACGCGACTCACTATTTTTTACTTAAGAAATCGTATTTTTTAAAATTTTCTTTTAGGTATTTTTTTTATTTTGCAACTCATTTTTTAATGAGTACTTATCCGTAATGTGAATGTACCCACCACTTTAAAACACGTCATGTGATACTATCCACCACAAAAAAAAACAATCCAACGTGCCCAAATCCATTATTTAAACAGCGTGATGTAGGCGAGTCGTTCATAGTCGAAACAACCAGTAGATGAAATGAACATTATAACAATCGTCCGTTAGTTGAATCAACTGTAGTTGAATCAACCGAAGGTGAAATGACCAGTAGTCGAGAGTTGTTCAATAGTCATTATGAAAATATGTGAATCGACCTTAGTTAATTCGACCATAGTCGAAACGACCGTAGTTATTATGATACATACCCGCAGAGCGATTACACAATGAGTCACACCAACACGTCAAAATATGACTATAAAAATTACTGCATTTAATGCGCGGACTCGTGCAAGTACTAATAGTTTTTATTTCATCGAAATCTGGCCAGGATTTCCAAAGTTACAGCGTTGTTACCCAACGGACTCGCTGTCACACCGTTTTGTCACACTGGTGTGACTACGAAGCATTTTTTTCTTCGTAGTCACACTGTTTGGTGTGAATATATGGCGACATTAATGTTCCTCTCTTTTTAAAAAAACTTCTCGAGTAAATGTTAATTTAAAAAATAATAAATAAAAAAGGTGAAGCCATATGAAAAAGTAGTTTTATTTACAACTGAACAAAGAAGAAAATAAATGTCACTACTTAGTTCAGTTAACTGAATTGGTCAACAGAACTAGTGGGAACAGAGGAATCGTGGAAGCGGATCCGTCGCTGACCACGTCATAGCTAGTGGCAGGCTTCCGTGTGAGGGATAAAAAAAAATGAAACAAATAGGATAAGTAGAGAAGCTCGAGAAATGGGTACCGCCTGAGTATGACAGAGTTGAGAAACAAATAGGAAAAGTGGAAAAGCTCGAGAAATGGGTACCGTTTGAGCATGACAGATTTGAAAACCTTCTTGAGGACCTTAAGTATTGGCATAAAAGGATCTTGGTTTGAAAAAAAAACAATATAAATAATCACAGTTTAATAAAAACAGCAATAGGTAATAGTAGTCAATAAATAACAATTTCATAATAATCCATTTTTTTCGAGAGCTTAGCAATAAATGCACAACATTGTGCGTCGCTCGCCAATAGTCACAAACTAACTGAGCGAGCAACCTCGCAAGACTGCCGCGCGCACGAGTCATAAATCTTTGATCGGTCAGGACTTACCTCACCCGAGGAAAACACGTGCCAAGGGCGAGCTTGCCTCGACCCGAGCTGGACGTTTGCTGCGCAAGGCATATGCTCGGTTGGTCAGGAAGTGCCTCACTCGAGGCAAACACGCGCGCTACCAACGCACGCGGTACCTAGGGCGAACTTGCATAGACCCGAGCTGGACGTTAGCTGCGCGAGGCATATGCTCGGTTGGTCAGGAAGTGCCTCACTCAAGGCAAACACGCGCGCTACCAACGCACGCAGTACCTAGGGCGAGCTTGGCTAGACCCGAGCTGGATGTTAGCTGCGCGAGGCATATGCTCGGTTGGTCAGGAAGTGCCTCACTCGAGGCAAACACGCGCGCTACCAACGCACGCGGTACCTAGGGCGAGCTTGCCTAGACCCGAGCTGGATGTTAGCTGCGCGAGGCATATGCTCGGTTGGTCAGGAAGTGCCTCACTCAAGGCAAACACGCGCGCTACCAACGCACGCGGTACCTAGGGCGAGCTTGGCTAGACCCGAGCTAGACGTTAGCTGCGCGAGGCATATGCTCGGTTGGTCAGGACGTACCTAACTCGAGGCAAACACACGCGCTACCAACGCACGCGCTACCTAGGTCGAGCTTGGCTAGACCCGAGCTAGACGTTAGCTGCGCGAGGCATATGCTCGGTTGGTAAGGACTTGTCTCGGCCCGAGCCGAAAGTGCCGCGCGCGAGGCCGTTCGCTCAGGAGTACGCGGTTAATTGCTAACATCAAGAACATACCTACATAAAAACAAGTACCTTTTTTCACATCAGATAAAAAGGAGCAAGCGCCGAGCTATTTCGAGCTAAGCAAATGCTATCACATCGCGAGATTAAAAAAATTTGCGATGCAGACTGCATCATATCACTTAAGTAGCATAATCACTGAAATACAATTTAGAAAAGTATGTAGATAAGTACCAATCACTTGCTGTATGAAATTGCATAGGACATTTCAAAAGGTAAAGGTTCACTAATAGAACTTTAGGTATTAACACAAGAACTGACCATTGCAATTTCGTTCCGCTATTCATTATATGACATAAGAACCGACCCAAAGGCAGCTGCGCAATAGCGCATCTTTATTCATCTCTGGTTGTCCACTAACTTATCTTACTCGGTGTTGAAATTTGGAACTAAAGAAATACGTCGAATTGCTAGTAGCGCCTCCGTCACCGGGTCAGATAGTGTTTGCAGGTGCGGGGCGAGTGGGGCAGTTTTTTTCGGTAGTTCCCATTTGTTCTATGGAACATGACTTTATTTGACAAAATAAGAATATTTTTTCACGTTTTGTAATATTGAACATGTTACACTTATATTTCTCAAATTGTTCTATCGAACAAAGAAAACAAGAACTCTTTTACTGCCGCACTCAGAGACGCCAGTTAACTTTAATTGATCATTATATCTCTATATCTCTTTTTATGTCCAGTATTGAATAGAGTAGGAATGTTAGTTTAATGCTAATTAAATTTATTTGACATCTTTGAGTGCGGCAGTTAGCGCTACTGATTAAAAGTTGTCATTATCAATGTCATTTTATATATCATGGAAGAAGTTGGGAAAATAATATGATTCCCATTTGTTCTGTGGAACATTACGTCATTGGACAAAACAACATATTTTTCCACCTTAAATTAAAAAAATATGTTGTTTTGTCCAATGACCTAATGTTCTATAGAACAAATAGGAACTACCGGTTTTTTTTACCGCGAAGCAATAAAGACCGCGTGTACCCGTTGATGCCCGCGGCTAGCCTCCATGGCGGCTTGCTACTGTAATGCCACGTTGCCAGTGCCCACCGGGCACCTGCAGCGCGGTCTTTTTGTCCTCATGTGGACCTGGGTTAGTATTATCGTTCTTTGTTCGACAGTGGATTCTCGGTGCTATCGTTCGCGGTAAAATTTAACGGCCCGGCTCGTCCCGCCGTCTGCAAAGTGCCTTAACCCGAACGGCTAGGCCACGAACATGCGCAACGGCGCGGCGGCGCGGCGGCGGCGAGGAGCGAATTGCGCATCAGTTGGTCTCATTTGATTAGACGTCCGTCTGTCGCGAGCGCGTAATGATTGCCCAATTCGCTCGTCGCCGCCGCCGCCGCGCATGTTCGTGGCCAGGTGGTTAGTCATCGCCAGAGGGCCTTAACAAAATGCATTCGGTAAAATTCAATATTCATCTTTCTATAGTCTTTGAGCAGGCTCTTGCAAGACTACACACCACAAAACAGTTTCAACACAACGCGACGCCGAAGCATCGTAAGACTACTACTTAAATAACGACATTAGCAATAAGTTTATAAGGTACGCTTAGTATACATATTAGCCTTAATTAATGCATACTCTCTATATTAGTCATTAAAACCTATACAAAAATAAATTAACGATAAATTAATAAAATGCTTAAGCTAGGTACTCTGCCTAATAGCCTAAGTACAGTCAGCGGCAAAATGATCTAAGCGTTCAAACCTACCAAAGTATCTGAATATTTGACAAAAATCACTCGCACATCATCTGTGCATCAGCACAAATACTTTAAGGTGTACTATCATTTGTTGTCATTTGTTCTCAAACAACAAATGAAACTGCATCTTTATGTCTTGAGATAAGGTTGATTTTTGTCAAATCTCTAGATACTTTTGGTAGGTTTGAACGCTTCGATCATTTTGACGCTGACTGTACTTGTGTAACGGCTATCATTTAACAAAAATCAAATATGGGCTTATAGTAAATGTAGGCCCATAAATAGATAATACATTCGGACACGGAAAAACAAATATTCAACACAATATAAACATTTGAGTAGTCAGTGCTTCGACCAACAATAGGTAACGCCTCTAGAACTAAAACAAAACCCAGATATTGCACCGACCGACTGACTTTTGTTTTGAGAAAAATCATGTTACGATCGTACGTCACACATAAAGGAAGCGATAAGAAATAAGTTAAAGGGCACGTTTGAACTGGGTTCGGCCGTTTTGACATTCCAAACGGTTAGCTAGTAGTAATATTGTTGATCGAAGAGTCAGTGCCACTGCACATTCGGGTCTTGTAAAAAAGGATATTTGACCTTCTCCAGTGGTACCTAAAGGTGCGATTCCATTATATAACTTACATGCATACAAGTTACGAACTGAAACTTGCATGTAACATGAACAAAGCTGCATGTAAGCTAAAAGTTGCATGTAGTGGTGGGTCAATATTGAACGGGCGAACGTTAGTAGCACGTCTTCAGCCGGTGATGTAAACTATCAACATACCTACTCAACTGAGAACATGCACTTGTTCAAGTAAAATCTGCATGCATTTGCACATCTCCAGTGGTTTTGTTTGGTTTCCAGTGCACCCAACTTGTATGCAACTCATATTGGAAGGAAGAGTTGCCTAATGGAATTGCGCCATAAAGAATTTATATACAAAGTGGCCAGGGTACGCAGCCAGGAGGCAAAGAGAGAGCGCTGTCAAAACAAAATGTATGGGGCCTTTACGAACAAAATATACCTAGGTACTTAGCACTCGTTCAAGGAGAGGCGGCGCGGGCGAATTGTGCATCAGTAGGTGCATCACATTGACTTATTCTATGCTCAGTATCTCCCTGCGTGATAAGGTTCGCAACGAAGAGATCCGCAGAAGAACAAAGGCTACACATAGCTCTCAGAGTAGCGAAGTTGAAGTGGCGATGGGCAGACCACATCGCCCGCAGAACTATACAACCGTTGGGGAAGAAAGGTTCGCAGCGTAGAACGGCCTCCCACAAGGTGGATCGATGACCTGATGAAGTTGCGGGAAGCCGTTGGCTGCAAATAGCCCACAGCAACTCTTTGTGGCGCTTAAAGGAGTAGCCCTATGTTCAGCAGTAGACTCAGAATAGCTGATGATGATGGTGATGATGATGATTGACTTATTTGATTCGACGTCTGTCGCGAGCGGGCTATGATAGCACAATTTGCCCGCGCCGCCGCCTGACGCGACGTCTCTCCTTGATCGACCCCAGCATCGCGGGCGCGCGGCCGAGCTCCATGCATTTTATTTTCACTGTGTCAGCGCAACCTGGCCGTTTAGTACAACTCAATTAGCGTTTTTTATTGTTTTTGGGCACTCTTAGCTTGCTTCGCGCCGCTAGTACCGGGACCCCTATGAGCAAGATTCTTAGCATGTTCATTTACTATTTCTTTGAAATCGAAAGGCTGGAAGATCCAACCACCACCTTCAAAGAATTTCGTCATAAACTCCACCCTGAAAATAACCATTAGGTATGCTATATAATGCGGGCAAATATTAAACTCAAAGACATTTGTAGACAAATATAACCGAAGCAACAAAAGAGTAAGAGAGTAAGCAACAAAACGTAAAATGTCCTCGTAATTGCTATCGTATTATTTTGTACAAAAATTCAACAGGCAGAGCTTTGACTTCGGTAGCATTTAGACGGTCGGTATAGTTGTACAATCAGGGACAAATTTGGTGAACCACATCTTACTTCTTTTCTTGTGGCTGGTGCACCGCCATTCACGAGCAGTCAACTTTATTATATTTGGTTATGTATTATTATTATTTAGAAGGGGGACGCCAGCGAAGCCTGAGGGCCTAAACTGCGTTACGCGGACGCCCGCGCGGGGACCCGTCGCGCGTAGCCACTAAATATAGTATCCTCCGTGCCACTATACTAGTAACTAGCGCCACTACGCAATCATGGCCCCGCGACGGTTGCCCACGTGAGTGCCCGCGTCGGAACACTTTTGTATGGAACCGCGCGGGCGTCCGCTTGACGCAGTTCAGGCCCTTACGGGTGATCAGTCACCTTAATAGGAACCATCTCACCCAGTTCCCCAATTGGTTATGTAACAAACTAGGGTAGTACAAGCAATGCATTAAAACTTTGACGACCTCCATGGCCGAGTGGTGTACGCACCGGTTTCAAGGTGCCGCTATCTCTACAGGTCCCGGGTTCGATACCCACTCGGGTAAATGTTGCAAACGAACTTTTCAATATTTCCTTGGGTCTGGGTGTATGTGGTAATACCCGTCGTTGTTTCCAATTTCCATAATACTAGTAGTGCTTAAGCTACTATACCTTGGTGTTGGAACAATGTATGTGATGGTGTCCAATAAATTAATAAGCAATTGGGTATTTGACTGTTGTTGAAATCATCATCATCATCATCATTTCAGCCGTACGACGCCCACTGCTGGGCATAGGCCTCCCCCAAGGATCTCCACAATGATCGGTCCTGCGCTGCCCGCATCCAGCGGCTTCCCGCGACCTTGACCAGATCGTCGGTCCACCTTGTAGGGTGCCTGCCCACGGAACGCCGTCCGGTTCGCGGTCGCCATTCGAGAACCTTTCCGCCCCAACGGCCATCGGTTCTCCGTGCTATGTGTCCCGCCCACTGCCACTTCAACTGAGCAATCCTTCGAGCGATGTCGGTCGTTTTAGTTCTCCTGCGGATCTCATCATTTCTGATTCGATCGAGCAGGGAAATACCAAGCATCGCTCTCTCCATTGCTCGCTGGGTAACCTTGAGCCTTCTTATGAGACCCATAGTAAAAGACCACGTCTCGCTTCCATAAGTCATAACTGGCAACACACACTGGTCAAAGACCTTAGTCTTGAGACATTGTTGAAATGTAGATATTTAATTATGACATTCAGAAATATAACATTATTGAATAACAAATGTGAAAAAAGAAATTAAATCTGTATTATAACAAGCGAATTATGAGCTACTTAATTGTGACTCTAGCTATCTCTTTCTAAAACGAAATTTACTATGGCGAGAGTATGGCGCTATAAAAATGTGACGTCATGTTTCTATAGCGCTCTCCTTGTCTAATTAAAAAGTTTGACGCTCTATATCGCTGAAAATATGCAAGATATTTGAAAATAAATACCTATGTTGTGTTGCTACTAATTAAATGAACATTTTAAGTCAATAAAAAAAAATCAGTCCAATACCCAATTCGGGGTAGGGTGCTGCAAGTGAACGATGAGACGCCAGCCACACGAAAATACCTAAGTAGCAGGTGGTACACCGAATTTGTCTTAACAATAGGTTTTTAGGCTTGAGGTACTACTCACAAATCTTTTTAACACTTACCAATGCAGTCGTAATGTATGAAGAAATGCAGATAAACCTTCCATAACTACCAATATGCATATGGTAAAAAAGGCCCAAATCGCAAATATCACAACCAACATGAATGCCCCCGAAAGCCCATATCTTCTCAAACCCAATTTGGATAAAATCATATCCCATAACATCTCAGATAGAGCTGTAACAAAATGACGATATTAAAGCCTGACCAGAAAAATAAAAAACCTCTCCATGTTGCGGAAATGTGCCTAACCAAAGGAGATCAGTCAAATTGGACCAAAAAGTAAAAGTGTCGGCCAACAAATATAAATTGAACATTAATATTGTAAACAGTATTACGATCAATTCTTGTTATGGCGTCATCAGCGTACGATTAGTGGCCAAGTAGTTATTCTAGATTGAAGATGTCATTTTTTTACTTTTTTCTATCCACAACTGGGTAGCACTTAGCCTTCATCACATCTGATGTTAAATGGTGATAAGGCTGAAGGTGGAAGCGCACTACTTACGGAATCAATGACAAAATGTCATTTTTTCATTTTCAAACTCCAATAACTGCTTGGCCCCTAATCGTACACTGTTAAACGTAATAACACAAAATGATTGTAACACTGTTTACAATAATAATGTGAGACGTAATAACAAGAAATGATTTTACCACTGTTTACAATAATAATGTGCAATTTATTTTTGTTGGTTGGCAATTTTACTTGACTGATCTCCCATTTAAAATGAGTAAAAACATTTCATTTTTAAACTTGAATAAATGCTTGGCCACCTTTTGGCCACTAATCGTACGCTGTTGACGTCATAACAAAAAATGATTGTAACACTGTTTACAAAAATAATGTGCAATTTATTTTCGTTGGCAGACTCTTTTACTTTTTTGGACCAAAGATGTATGAAGCGTGACTGATCTCCTTTTTCTATAGAATTTTACATTGTAACACTGAAGAGGCGAAAGTGGCGTCTCAAGCCAGGTTTTTTATTTTTCTGGTCAGACTTTACTTATTAAAAACGCGTACGGGTTACATAGTTGTGAACGCTATACTTAGTAACAACATGAAAGTTTTAATTTACATGCATGAGCCAAGGATAACGCCCAGAGCCTCAAATATGATGCCGTATGAGAAACAGTTCCCAAAACATATTCAACTGTGGTAATTGCTTGATGAATCATTAAGCCTCCAAATGTTTCATTTTCCGGGCGCTCTGCCTTTTTGCCTTCGTCTTTGTCAGATTCTTTTCGTTGATATCTTCTAAACTCACTACTATGTTCCTGAAATTTTAAGAAGCGGATTGTAGCGGAAGCTTTTTCTCCAAATAAGTACTCGTAAGAAGAAGCAAGCGCTTCTATAATAGTCGTATTTGACGAAGCATAGCATATCAAACGTGAGAGTTCCCGCAACTGATTCTAGATAGCCCAATTAATTAAATTGCATGTATGTCTACTTGAAAAATTCTATGTCTACTGATATCCATAGTTGAAAAAACATCCCTGTTTCTCCACTAGTGGGGGTATATGGAATATTGATAGGAAATATATATGCGTTAGTGAGAGCATTCTCCCCACTATAAAAAGGACAAAACTACTGTTTACTACCCTACTGCCTTTTGTCATGCTACATCGAAATGAAAACTACTGCATTCGCAGACCTTGCTTCTAGGCTTGACAGTGATGGTTTGGTTGATTATTGCAATTAGTGATGTTCAGGAAAACGTATACCTAAATAAAAAGCAGGTGGTAAAAATATATGAGCACGATTAGGTAAATTTGTTATACCACCATAGTTTGATTTTTCTTGAGTTTCATCAATGTATAAATAGGTGTCCCGAATAACAGCACAGGTATGCATAGGACAGCCACCACCAACAGACACATTTGCACAGTTCTCTGTCCGGAAAACAAATATGCGCTACAGCCTTCTCCAAGTGGCTTAGTTTCTTTCAATAGAAACATTTCGATAAAAATGATGAGTATTTGTGGTGCACAGCCAGGGCTATAGTGTTCTGTAGTAAGCAAACAATAGGATAATTATGTAGGACTCGTCATATGCGTATCTCAGTTTCGAGTGAAAAATACAAACCATCTCTGGCCGAGTATATAAACCACTTCAAATACATCATAACGACCAACCAAAAGAATAAGCAAGTGAGAAAAATTATCTCTGGTATGAATTGGAGAAAAATTAAATGGTATTTTTTAAAGTACCTGGAATAACCAAATTGTTAATATTATGAAAATATGACAAGTAAAATTAAACCAATTAAAGGTAACGCACACTTATGTTCGAAGCGGATGCGCTGAACAAACGAATTTTAGAAATTCTATGAAACGATTCGGAAGATTCGACGCGGTCAGGTGTGTAAGGTTTCATACGATTAAAAAAATCGTTTTCAAGTTCAAGTTCAAGCTCTTTATTGCACCATGTTGTTACAAAGATGTTAAAAATACATAGAAATTGACACTAACAGTACCCTGGAATCTGTTCGTTCGATGCGTTCGCCTACTGAAATGTACGTTCACCTTAAGAAAGAAACTTAATGTAAGGATTTGAAAGCAACAAATCCACTGATAATACGATTTACTTACAGATGATTAAATAAACTCAATATTAGTCCAAATTCCATATGAATGACGCCGATTATTATTGATATTTTCATTTTCAATGAATTCTCGTGCGTATGTTTAATCTTGGAGTGCTTAAAATAATAATGAAAGACATTGTAGTTACCGAATGCAAAGTAGAACTTTTCACGAAAGACTTGTCTCACGACTGGTCTCTGGTAATCAGTACCCCAAGCATGACAAACTACCGTTATCAAAAACAAATTCAAATTTGTTTATTCAATTTAGATTGTTATAATTTGAATCGGTTAATTAAGAAAGGGAACATGTCAGCTCTTTTCTAATTTAGCAACATTTATGGATTTTTTTTTATGGCAAGACAGACATAACAGTCAAGAAACGGAATATGTATATGTAAGTATAATACTCGTTTTTAGTTTAAAAAGCATAGAGCACCAAATTTTAAGATGACGGTGAGAAAAGGAACATTTACAATTTTTAGAAAGGAAATTTTTCAGTTTTGTATGGAGCCTCGGCTAGGACCTTGTACACTATACCATAGGCAAGCAAAAGATAAATATAATAACTAAAAACTAATCATATCGCAATATACTAACGCGTTTGATGGTATAATAGTAGATTGTATTACAAGGGAGAAAAATGATATATTTACGGCGAGGGCGCTATTTTGAATCCAGAGCGCAGTGAAGGATTCTAGAGTAGAATCTCGAGCGCAGCGAGGTAGAATTTCTAAAGTAGAATCCTGAACGCAGCGTGGGATTCAATATACGCCGCCCGAGGTAAAAATAATTTTGCGGCCGAGTAATACACTCTGCTTTTCATCCCCCTCTATAAGAAAAGCAGTAAAGACAACTCAAACTACCTACCTTTCTTTGTCGTTCGGATAGATCATAGCGCTAGTCGGGCAAGAAAAAAATGTTGAGTTTAAAAAAAAAAAAATATGTCCATCAGATTCCTTAATAAAGGTATCTCCGGGGATGCCGTAGGGGGGTTGAAAATTTTGTTAGATTTTAGCTACGCTACGACTCACCGTTTACCAGATATTCTCAATTTTATAAAATTCCGTTTTGAAAATTGCTCGGTCCCGAAAAAAGTCCCGGCCCCATCCGAAATCAGTTGAATTTTTTTTTAAGTACTGCACACCCTTTGCTATACTCCAACCAATGCTTCTTTAATTATGCAAGCAAAAGATAAATATGAAAACTAAAAACTAATCATATCGCAATATACTAACGCGTTTGATGGTATAATAGTAGATTGTATTACAAGAGAGAAAAATGATATATTTACGGCGAGGGCGCTATTTTGAATCCAGAGCGCAGTGAAGGATTGCCATCGAATGATGATTATGTTCTAAATTCAAATCTCATCGTTTTGGACCCTGTTATTAGATAAACAATCATCGCTTTTCGAATCGATGGGATGAAAAAGTATTTTATAATAATAAATTATGCAACCCCGATTCAATATGGCGGTAAAATGACACACTCCCATTTAAAAAAAATGTTGACATTGACAGATTATCATCGTTTTTATTATCATTTTTTCGTTCTGAAACATGTTGAGGCCACTGGTAAAAAATATATACATGTGAAACGAATTAATTCTATTCCAAATGCTTCGATCAACAATAACACCTAGTTCTAGATACATACTTGCATTGACAGATACGTCCAAGCCTCATAAGCCCACTTGAGAGTTTAATTATAAGTAGATTATTTTGACAGTGTCAATAATACTAAGGTTTTTGAAACTTAGAACGTTTCTTGTCATTTATAATGTAAGATCGTAACATACGTAACCTTTTTTTTTCGTTTAAAAAAAGTCAGTCTGGCCATATAAAGTTTTCATTTAGTTTGTGAGCCTTCATCTAGTACTATTGTTGATCGAAGTCCAAACGTTGAAATGTTTTAGGCATGCATCTCGTAAGGGAACAGAAAAAAAGATTCATGCACAAAAAAATGCACAGTCCGAAACACAGACTAAGGAGAGATAGTCAGAAACATTTCAAACTTATTTGTTTCCGAACGTGATATAAATATGGTTGCCAGTGTGCCAGTATTTTTATAATAAAGTTCATTTTATGTACCATTTGTCCAGAAAGATAATAAGAATTTTAATATTTTATATGACTTAACTATATTTTTAATTATTAGTATGAATATTAGTGTACAAAGTCCTAGCCGGAAATGAAAAATGTCCTTTATTTGTTTTGTCTCCAGAGAAATTTGCTAGCCATGACATGTTCCCCTTCTTAATTAACCGATTCATTTAAAGTACTTGTGAACGTCATAGAAGCTACGCCATCATCGGTTCGCAAACAGCGGGAAACCTTGGAGAAGAACCGGCAAGAAACTCTAAGGGTTGTTTTTTTCTCCCTGTTTTATTTCATACAGAGTAGTCAAATTGAACAATGAAGGTATTCCTTAAGGCACCAATTTGAACCACACCATTCGAACCGCACCAAAAGCGGCACCAATCGTTAGAGGCGTAGTAGAGCTGTTACCTAACTAAAAAACATCGATAACACAGTTCAGTTCTTTATTATTTTTGAAGACTTCTTAATCACGATTCTAAAGTACCAGGATAACATAGCTATGCAGGAGGTAGTTATAGTTGCGACTGGTTAGAAAAATTCTTTACCTATGTATACTACCGCCTTCATAGCTATGTTATCCTGGTAGGTACTTCAGAATCCAAACGATAATTCGGACAGCTACATTGTACTTTATACATGCATATAATGTATTATTCTGTTGTTACTAGAATACTTACTTCAAATATAATAAAGAACTGAACTGATTTATCGATGTTTTTAGTGAACACCTCTACTTTAAACCAATGGTGCCATAACGGGAATGCTTTTGGTGCGTTTCAAATGGTGCGGTTAAAATTGGAATACCTCGAAAAATGACCTTAACATGCTACGATTAAAGTCAGTTTCCATCACAATTACACAATGGGTTATGATAAATACAGTTAAGTATAGGCGAACAGAATGATCATAGCGGAGAACAATTTTCAATTACTAACTCTAGTTAAAGCAATTAGTTAAATTACCAAGGTGTTTTGTCGATCAAATAAATCATTTACAGTGTAATAGCCTTTTTTGAAGAGGCCTCCTTTATATGATTCTTAAACTCTAGATATGGCAAATCCAAGATATCACTTGGGATTTTGTTATATATTGACCAATATCGTAAGGGCGTTTGTGCACTACACTGAATTTTAGCGATCCGGTAAAAACGGATGCTTGTATTTTAATAATTAATCACTTAAAATAGTAAGAATTTATTTATTTCGTGTAGTTTCAATGTTTCAAACCCTAAACTACACCAAATATATTCTTACTATTTTAAATAATTAATTTAAAATAGTAAGAATTTATTAAACGCAAGTATTTATTAACCGTTTTTTTCCGGATCGGTAAAATTCAGTGTAGTGCACTAATGGTTATTAAGGGTACTTACTGGACATAGTACCTAGGTACTACGATGTGATGTATGATTTTGACCGGTATGTATGTACCTATGTATGTATGTATGTGGGTATGTACGTTCATCTGTTCCCGCATGTAAGTAAGAAAGTAAGTAAGTATTTTTATTGGCACATATTAAAAATAACAATATTACAATTTTATGAGAAAAAAAAATACAATTACTTATAAAGAAAAAAAAAGAAAAAATACACAAAAAACTGATAAAATGAGCCAATCAGGATCCTCCTCAGCTAATGCTGCTAGGTACAGTGTGCAGAATGCTCACTATAACAGCGCTGGTATTCTGGATGTGTTAGCGGTACACCCCGAAATTCAGTAAAAAGCTGCAAATGGTGTTAAAAGTAGCACGAAAAAAAACAAAAAAGGAGAGGAGTTATGACGTCATCTTTTATTGTATGGGCAAAAAAAAGTTCTGAGACCTATCGTATGCGATATCTAATGGAAGGGCTTATTAAGCCGATTCTAAAAATATATCACACCATTAAATTTCAGTCACTTGTTTTAAATTAAAATAAAAATCATTTTCAAAACATAGGTAGGTACCAAGTTTTGGCTCCTCCAGATAAATACGGTTGAATCATTATTTGTACAGTATAAGTACCTAAAATGATTGTAATAGCCTCTTAACCAACCCGAAGAAAGCAATTAAAAAAAAATCATTTTTGCCCGCGCAACCCAGAAAAAATATATGTCAAAATGACAGGACGACTGATGAATATAAACTATTATTATCACTGTACTTGTTAGTTGTTATTAAGTTATTTTTGTGACGGATTAGTTGATTTTGCCAGACCATAGAGACAAAGATAATAGACGCGACTTTGTGTATGCCTGCTTTTTTAATTAATTTTGTCGACCCTGGATTTTAAGTTCTTCAGCCTTGTCTGTTTCGTGTTTAAATGTTATTTGTTGTGATGTCCGAAATAATAGTTTTTCTCTCTTATTTGGCTAGAACTGAAAAACAAAACTCAAATAATAGCACCCCATTAAATAATTTATCAACTTACCGCATAAAGAGGTTCCAATCCAAATACATATCCTACGCCTTTTGCTGGATCGAGATAGACATATTCATTTTGAAATAAATCTGTAGGAATAGTATCCTCCATAACAATATTCATATAAGAAGTTGGTAAATTTATCCATCTACTGAAATAATCATTATATATGAAGCCAGTGAATATAGAAAACAGTCCAAGTAATAATACTATGTAACGACCTGTAACAATAGAGAAATATTGTAATAGTAATGTTTTAAGCGTTTGTGAACTCATATAAATATTCCCATTCAATGATATGTTTTAAGTCTAACGGCCTGGCCGCGAAGTTCGCGGCGGGGCGGCAGCGCGCTGCCGCCCCGCCGCAGCGGCGACAAGCGAATTGCGCAATCATTGCGCACTCGCGACAGACGTCTAATCAAAAGTCAATGAGACGCACCAACTGATGCAATTCGCGCAATTCGCTCGTCGCCGCTGCCGCTGCGCATGTTCGTGGCCAGGCCGTAAGTTACACGCACTTGAACATAATGGAACATAAGTACGCCATTGGTTCATAAGGCAGAGACCGCACCGGTACTGGAACGTAAAGGTTACCGAGATACTGACGGTTTTATGTTCTTTTAGTAATTTTGTGACTGGCTAAGAAAAAAAACTATTCAGCTCTCGACATTAAAATCATACTTTTCTCACAAATAAAGGATAAGTAAACATTTAAAACTAAATGCTCACCAAAAACTCACATAATGTCAAAACTAAAAGATCGTGTCGTGCCATTTTGTTCCAAATAATATCTAGTTTAACTCATTCTAAGCAATTAGATAGATAGCCTTCAAATAATTAGTAAAGTCACGTTCCAGCACAAAAAAGAATAATGTGCAATAACGGTATTAGATGCCATATCAAGATTTCTCCAGCACAAAAAAGAATAATGTGCAATAACGGTATTAGATGCCATATCAAGATTTCTCCTAGTGTGTGTGACCGCGAAAAGTAGTCAGGCTAAAAAATTTTTGAAATAAAGTTTCAATTTTAGTTGATATGTAATGTAATGCCTATGCCCAGCAGTGGGCGTCGTTCGGCTGACATGATGATGTAATGTAAGATAGCTAGATCCTAATAATTCTGTACACTTCATTTACACATACCAGCAAACAAAATATTCCAAATCTCATTGGTTGAAATATCGTTCATGAACTTCTTTTCGCCTTGTATCATCCATACAGCAAAGGTCATCATTATTAACCCGTGGCCCACATCGCCAAACATCACGGCAAATAAAAATGGGAATGTTATAACTGTAAATAAGCCTGTGGGAAGATAATTCAAATTAATGTCAAATTCAACTTGGAATCCAAACTACTATAACAATATTAAGCATAACGTGAGTAGGGAGAGCCCCGGAATTGGCCACTGCCGCGGTTTTGGCCACTTTTTGCAATAAAAGTTATATAAATTTTCATTATTTTTGCAACTGCCGATTAAAAGAAGGGGTTTTAGGGTTATTAACAATTGTTAGAGTTTATAAGCCATACATTTTTTTTCAGTCAACGCCATTTTCCATTTCAAATGTTTTCGTTGAAAATTTGAAGTTTTTTAACCCTAGAATATATAATACTACTCATCGCTTGGGAGGCTATAATACTACTCATCGCTTGGGAGGCTACTCATTGAAAAACAAGCAATTTAAAAAAAAATATTTATTCAAGCACAAAAAAACATATCCAGACTTAATAGGTCAACCTCTGCCTTATAATTGCAATAATAAAAAATATCTAATATTAATCAACACAGCCTCATATGGTACTTGAAACTTAACACTTACGTAACTTAAAAAAAATAAACAGAGTATATTTCAAATATATGAATTTAAGTTTTTTTTTCAAATATTTGAAAAATGTAACATTTTTATAAAAATATATTATCAGTCTGATGAGATCAGCATAAAAAACTAACACTATGTATCACAATTGTTATGGCACATAACTTTAAAATTTGTGATTTTTCATTACTTATCACAAGAAAAACTCTTCATTTTCACTAGCAGAAACATCTTGTAACAACCAATTTTCTATTTGACTATAATTTGGATTCATCTGTAAACAAAATATTTATTTTTGTGCATAAAATAAACTCCGACCACGTCAAAAATTTCAATAATAATAAATAAATCCATTAAAAAATAATTACCTTTAATACTAAGGATCGCCTCCCAGGCGACCCGACACTCTATAACTCGCAAAGGACAAGAGCCCGCGGGACGCACGACAGACTGTCCGCCGTGTCGTGGGGTGCACTGAGTTGAGGCGAGCGTGCGAGTCGCAATGCCCGCGCGTTTCGAAATTATAACGAAAAAACTGTCCAAGCGCGGCCTCCCAGGCGATGATTAGTACTCTAGGGTGATTAAGATTCTACTAAGTAAACCTTTGTTTTTCAAAATGAAATTATTGTTTTGCAATTGATTAGTTGATTTTTATTTCAAAAGTTTGACTATACAGTGTCGTATAGAATCAAAAGCAGCAATCTTTTCCAGACACAATAATTGATTTTCTATTGTATCTGAAAAAGATTGCTGTTTTTGATTCTATACGGCACCCGGGTTTTGGCCACTTATTATAAGTGGCCGAAACCGGAGCAATTGGCATCTTTCGCACATTTGCATTAAGTATATACAAAGATTCAAGATTCAAATCTCTTTATTCAATTTAGATTGTTATTTACAATACTTGTGAACGTCATAGAAGCTACGCCATCGGTTCGCAAACCCTACAGCGGGAGGCCTTGGAGAAGAACCGGCAAGAAACTCCAAGGGTTGTTTTTTTCTCCCTGTCTTATTTCATACAGAGTCGTCAAATTGAAAAATGACCTTAACATGGTATGACTAAGGTCAGTTTCCATCACAATTACACAATGGGTTATGATAAATACAGTTAAGTATAGGCGAACTAATGATCATAGCGGTGAACAATTTTCAGTTACTTAGGAACTCTACTTAAAGCTTTAATATTAGTTTAAAACAAAAGACAATTCTACTATATACTGCAAGTTGCGCCATACATGTTTCAAATGTAATTCTTAATAAAATGAATAAAAACAAAAGAAAACACATTTTAAGGCAAGCAGATAAGAGCAGACCCATTCCCACTGGCAGCACCCGTTCACGAGCATGAATAAAACTTATGAATACCTATTTTTTTTTTTTAATTTTAAGCTCCAAGTGCTTCAAAATGAATAAAGCCCTAAAGTGGCCACAAACGGGTCTCCTGCCCTACCTAGATCGTTTGCGCACAAGAACAATTTCATACCATATACGTAACCATACAAGAATGCTTGCGTAATTGTTTGACCTACGTTTACGGTTAGGTACCAAAATAACTACGGTTCACATAATTCACATAATAATATACTTATAAGTATTATAATATCAAACCGCGAAATTAGAATACGATTTAGCACATACCTACTCGTATTCCATTTTTGAATACCTAATGAACACGAAAATAGTATATTTCATTACGAGTGCGGAAAGCCTGTCATTGCAAAGAGTTCCGACATATGTCTACACGAGCCGAGGCGCAGCCGAAGGTGAGGGTTGACAGTCGGAATAAGTTGCAATGACAGTTCCGCACGTGTACTGAACAACTATTTTTAATACAGTTGCGAAAAAATGAAGCAATTTAATAAAATAAAAACAAGATTTTTTTTGGAAAATGGCGCTTGAGTTTTTTTTTGTTTTCTGCATCCACTCTGGGTAGGCAAAGGGAACTATGCCCATACAGCCAAGTCTTCAGTAGATTTTTTTTATTGATATGAAATGAAAATGAGATGAAATGAAATGAAACCTAACCTAACAAAAGTAATCCGAATCCTACAGAAGCGCATTTCCTTATTTATCACTTTTAGTACATCGTTTTCCATTAAAGGCACATTATTGCACTAATTCAACCATACTAAGTACCACAATAAAAACCAGGAAAAACTAATTTAGAAAATTAAGAAATAAGGTCCATCATTTTCTTTTCACTCCTATAAGCAGAGACTATGGCAGTGCACGTCATACAGCCAACTTTTTTATATTTATAAATTTAATTTGGCCGATGCTAATATTAATTTAATGTTTAAATCTTAATTAAAATTACTTTTATATCTGATATAGAAACAAATTAGTAGCTTCTTTTTAGAAATATTTGCATGAAAAATAAAAAACTTCTGTTTTTTTTTGTAAAAACTTCTTGGTTGGTTTTTTTATAATTAATAGACTTTATTTTGACAGTTGGGAAAGAAAACGCACGAGTTCGGGAAAGGTAAAGAAAAAGCTCGAGTGTGTAATAGCCCACATCCCGAACGCTATACGTCCCTGCAATACGCCACTTTTTGAGCAACTGTATTAAAAAGGACATTTTCAGTGGTAGAGTGTGCAGATAAATAAAATATCTTTATTTAACTGTACATATACCTACTTTAACTTATTTTAGTACATAAAATAATATTTCTTAAATTAAATACAAATGCTTTCATTTCTTTTAGAAATGAAAGCATTTGACTAGTGGACGCGGTAAACTTCGTATCATCTAGGTAGTGTACCTACATCTAAGATAGACAGATAATAATAAATAATCACGAAGCGCTGCTGCAAAGTGAGTTTTAGTAACACTAACGAACAGCAATGCATTTTTACTAATCGAGATTATAATCATAAAATTTAAGTAAATTGCTTTTGACAGGGGTACTACAAATGGTAAAAAATTCTGCCCGATCAGCCATTTTCAGATTGCATGCAAATATAAAAAAAATTATATAAGTACGTAGGTAATAAATTAATCAACGTTGAATTGATTTAAAACGTAACAGATATTACACCTATACATAGCAAAGGTCTTTGAACATAAAAAAAATGAAATTTTAATGAAGTTTTAATGAATGAAGGAATATCTACTTACACATACAAAATCTTTAGAAAAAATAATTTTACATAAAATGTCAAAGCTATATTGTTCTAAGTAGGTTGGTATGTCTGAAAATATATTAAGTAAGTGTTTTTTTAATTACAAGTATGGTCAAAATTGATCAAGTATGAAAGGAAATTGGGTAAAATATAGTAAAAATATATATAAATATTTCAAGACAAATTCTGAAACTTATAATGTTTGAGACGTCGCACAAAACGTGGCAGATAGCACATGGCAGCACGGCACATGTTTAATGGAGACAATTCTATTTTTGTTCTATCACTTAAAACCCCATCGTCATCGGATTCTGTATCACCTGGTACAAAGAACATAAATAAGTAAGTTAGTAATTTATCAAATATGAAATATCTAAATATTTTTTATTTGAGGAACGACAACATTTATTACCATATATAGATATAAATTTAATATTATTTTTCATCTGCACTGAAGGTATGAACAAAGATATAAAAGGTTTACTTAGGAATCTTAGGATTATTTAAAATTCATTTCGTGTATTATTTTGATAACGGTACTTTCGAATCGTATTCTCATTGTGGTTTAATAATAACGTCTTTTGGACGACTCAACTACTTATATACCTACTACTACGTAAAGTCTATTTATATAAGCATGTCTTAAGACGTAAACAAATATGGCGTCCCAACCAACTATAGTGTTGGGCACAAAATGATCAATTGAATTCAATTCTTTTTTATTCGACATTTTTATATCAGTTCAGTAGTTTAACGCTTAACTATTCATAGTTTATCGAATTATTATCGATTATTTTCTATAAAAAATGAGTAAGCTTAGTATCGGAAAAATGTGATAGTAAAAAACCACGAGCCCTATAAGTAGCGGGATTCGAACCCGCGCCTTTGGGAATCCGGCCCGATGCTCTGACCAACTAAGCTACCGAAAGGCTTACACGACTCGTCGAATTTTGCTATCACTTGTTACGCTGTAGGCCAGCGTTGCTTCATCAATGTGAGGAAACCCTCGCATCGCATCCGAAAGAAACATTTTTACAAATGTTTAACAATCGATTAAGATGAAACATTTTTATGCATTCACAATGCAATTCTGTAAGTATAGGAAAAATGAAATAGTAAAAAACTTCGGGCTTATAAGGTTCGTGGTTTTTAACTATCACATTTTGCCTAAGCTTAGTATCATTTAAATTGTTAGTAATACGGTTGCGGTCATAAGATATCGATTTTTTGGTTTGAATGAAAAGCGTCGAAGCAGAAATCGGAAGTAGGTAACAATTTTTCAATCGATAAATTATCATTTACTCGTGTACATGAGTACATGATAATTATCGATTGAAAAATTGTTTAACTGCAATTGGTCCATTCTTATACCCCATCACTAGTTAGTCAGTTGAGAGCTGTCAAAGTCCGAATACAAATTTTGGTTCGCGTATACTGCGTGCTGGATTGATTTTTAAGGTTGTGGGTAGTTTCACATTACGTCTACACATAATATTGTGCTAAACTCAGTACAAACAAAATTTGATATAATAATATTTTGGTTTTTTTTTATTTTCTTATTTTGTCTACAATCATTAACAACAGATAAATCTACAGTAGATGAATCGTCCGTTACTGAACTATGGCATGGCTTATGGTAGGTAGGATGGAGTGGAACGAAGCGACAAGTAGGTACTTACGTCAGGTTTACATGAATCAACCGCGCGAACCGAGCGAACGAGAAGCTCCAAAACCGACTATATAGAATAGACAGTATGGTGGTCGCTTGATTTTAAAATAAATTGAGGCCCACTCATTGTTGACTAAGCCGTAGATAAGTTGACTAAAGGTGAGTTAACCAGAAGTTACTTCAAACATAGGTGAAACAACCTGTAGTATTTTAAAAAGAAGATCTTTTGAACGTAGTTATTTCGACCATAGTTAAAGCAACTGTAGTTATTTTGATATGTAACCACGTTCACTAGCGCCAGAGAAATCATTGATGATCGTGATGCGCTAAATAAAAATGTCAATATCATAAATAAAGCTTCAAGCAATACCAGGATTCAACTCTCTGTACTTCGCAGCGCCGTAACCATCGATCAAATTTTGAAATCCAGCAGTGAACTTATTAGTGAGGAAGTAAGTTGGAGGGACCTCTTTCGTTATCACCGCTTTAGTCATAAATGAAGGTACGTTGGTGCCGACTTCTCTCTAAAAACATAAGAACATTTTTTTTACTCGACTGCAAAAGAAAGTAGGTTATTAAAAATACTTACGAGTGATTTTTCAACAATCAAAGAAATGATATTACCGATTCTTTGAAAAACTATTGAGTGAAAATTGTTATGGTTGGATTTAATTCACTGCAATATAGTTTTTGAGCCCACTCAAATAGCCGCAGTAATCTTAGTAACTGCAACCACTTACAATCATGGGTACGTAACTCTGATAACGGAGAGTCACGAAGTATTAAGTATCATAATATTATGGTATCTTGCAGCACTGTCTGACAGCGGCGATAGCTATTTATTATATTTTGTTCGAAGCTCATATACTCGAGTCGAATGCAGAATCTTATAGCCAGTCACTCATCGAGACTGCATAGGCTGGGGAACCCATAAGTTGTCCAAAGAGAACGGGGGTCGCCACAAAGTGGATACACATCCAAAACGAGTCCCACCTAACCACCGCACATCTAATCCAGTAGTGCTAGCACAACTCGCGTGAGAAAGAGTTGCGGGCACTTTCGACCAATCAGATCGCTCGTAGATAGCGCGCGTGACTTAAAGCGACGTGCTGATTGGTTGGAAAAAGCGCGACAAAGACTCGACTACTGATCAAAAAATGGCGAGAAACCCGCGTGCGCAGTGGTAAGCGCGCTTGTGCTGCGGTCGTCGAGGTTAAGCAACTTTCGCAATGGTCGGTGGTCATGGTACGAGATGGATGACCAAAAATGTATCATCTCGAACTTCTCCGTGCTTCAAATTCACCAGCTGCGTTGATAGTCGTTAATACCCACCAATCGGCATTGGGCCCGAATGATGGATCATGGATAAATTCTCCTTATCCATTTTTAATGGTGCTTCCACATAACCCGGCTTCTCTCCGTTCTCTGCCGTCATGGCACGAGATGGATGACCAAAAATATATCATCTTGAACTTCTCCATGTTTCGAATGCTCCAGCTGCGTTTATAGTCGTTAATACCCACCAATCGGCATTGAGCCCAAATGACGGATCATGGATAATTCTCCTTATCCATTGTTAATGGTGCTTCCACACAGCCCAGCTTCTCTGCCTTCTCTGCCGTCATGGCACGAGATGGATGACCAAAAATGTACCATCTCGAACTTCTCCGTGCTTCGATTGCACCAGCTGCGTTTATAGTCGTTAGTACCCACCAATCGGCATTGGGCCCGAATGATGGATCATGGATAAATTCTCCTTATTCATTTTTAATGGTGCATCCACACAGCCCGGCTTCTCTTCCTTCTCTATCGGCTATGTTTGTAACGATGCCGTTTCGTTCCAGTCTAATGTTTTGGGTAGGACTGGATCAAAATGAGCTGAACAGGGAACGTGGAACAAAGAATTTGAATTTTGAAAGAAGAATAGAACAGGTACATAATCTAATTGATGGCCAGTGAGCAAAGCCATGGAGTTTCCAGCCATTATGGAGGTTCTAAACCATCTAAAATGACTGGAACGAAACGGCATCGTTACATGTTTATGGGCAAGCCGCCGGCAGTGCCGTCAGGCTATGTGGATGGTTGTGCACCTGCAGTGGGAACATTAAATGGCTGATAATGCTATAAAAAAATAGAGATTTTCGATTTTGAAGCCTCCAAAGAACCCACTACCAGCTAAGGCACAAATTACCGCTATCAAGCTTAAAAATGCATGCGCTATCTCTCGGATTTTTCAAATACTTGAAATAGTCTGAAGGTAACTCACCGATTTAGTTTCCAAACAATTTTGAACTCTATCCAAGTCTCTTTCTGCTACCCAGCAGCGACCAATCAGACAATTTTTCGTGACATCGTAATTAAATTGGTTCAAATTGTGATACACTGCCGCTGATTTTATTACTTGGATCGACCAGTTGTTCCACTGCCTTGATATGACGCGAAGAGCCTTGCATTTGTGAAACTGGGTTTTCTTTAGAACCTTTAAATAAATTGTAAAGGAACGTATTCAATGAGAGCATTCATGTGTAATGAGCATTCGACGTCGAATATTCGAGTGGTGTGAACATGAAGCTCGACTTAATACTGAGGTAACTGGAGAGTGCAGTACGAACATTTTTTTGTGTGTGTGACCACAAATTACACAGTGGCTGTCTTCCGTCTCACATACACTTTAAAAAAATACGTATGGTCATACGAGACAACTGACAGCCACTACATACTAAATGTCAAATTTGCTGGTGTTCACTTTTTTATTCAGGGTGAGAATCCAGTTACCTCAGTATTAAGTCGAGCTTCATGGGTGTGAACGTTGAGCCGAGCGTTACAAAGCTTACACGCAAGCGCAAACTTCGGCCGGTGTGGACGAAGGAGTATGTATCTTGGAATATTACTGGCCACTCGTAAAGCAAGGAACAGTTCCTAGATCTTAAATATTTGTGACCTTCTTGGTTAATCGTATTATCGTGTTATTGTCAATGTCAATTTATTATAACTGCTCCCAATAAGGACGTTCCTTTAGACGACGACACTTTATCCTTACTTCACTACATCACTACATCACTACATAGTATAAAACAAAGTCGCTTTCTCTGTCCCTATGTCCCTTTGTATGCTTAAATCTTTGAAACTACGTAACGGATTTTGATGCGTTTTTTTTTAATAGATAGAGTGATTCAAGAGGAAGGTTTATATGTACTTTTTATCCCGATATTCCCACGGGAACGAGAACCACGCGGGTGAAACCGCGGGCGGCCGCTAGTTATATTATAAATTTGTCTCTGTCTGTCTCTGTGTTACACAATTACACCTAAACTACTGAACCGATTTGAATGAATTTTGGTACAGAGATAGTCTAGAGCCTGAGAAAGGACATAGGCTACTTTTTATTCCTGAAAAATATCACCTTCCCGCGGGATAACGTCGTGTAGTACACGCGGGCGAAGCCGCGGGCGGAAGGCTAGTATATTATAAATGCGTCTCTGTCTGTCTGTGTGTTACACAATCACACCTAAACTACTGAACCTATTTGAATGAATTTTGGTACAGAGATAGTCTAGAGCCTGAGAAAGGACATAGGCTACTTTTTATTCCTGAAAAATATCACCATCCCGCGGTATAACGTCGTGTAGTACACGCGGGCGAAGCCGCGTGCGGAAGGCTAGTTATTAATAAGCCAAACGTTACATAATCCGTTTACAGAAGTGCGCAATTATAACCATCAAAATAATCAAAGGAACTAGTGTCAGAAAAAACTAATATTTGGCAAAGAGCGGTCTCAACTTCTTTAAGTTGATCCCAAGAATATAAGTCTAGAAAAGACTCCACATGCTGGTCTACGAAATTGTCTCTTAGAAAAGAAAAATACAAGATAGGATCAGTCACCTGTTCCAAATCACCAATTGTGTTCGTCAGTTTGTAGGATAAATCCTCACGCTCTTCATAGCTCTCAGGCAGTGGGTACAAATTCACCCGAAAACCAGTGCAAACCTTTTCAGCTCGAGCACTGAGCTCTTCGCCTTGGCAAATGGCAAGAAATGCAACCTTTCGCTCACTTTGACCCTGCAAAAAAATGCTTTTTTTTTATAAATGAACAACATGAAAAATTTACCTATGTGTAACAGTCAAAACTATCACGTGTTCTACAGGACTTCCGAGGCAAACTAACTCGCTCATACTTGTCACCTGCAGCCGTGAGCTTACTGTCGCGATGTTAGTCAACAAAACTGTTTTTGTCTACGGTCATTGGTCAAAACCAGTTGGCTGAAAAAATCAGTCAAAACCGTTTTTGACTAAGGCCATCGGTCAAAACCAATTTGGCAGATTTTTTCAGTGAAAAGTAGGTTTGACCAGTTATGAGATTTGACTGTTACATAATTTTACCTACATATATTATGTACCTACTGAATCTTTATTTTTTTATTATTTAAGTAAATACATAATATACTCGTATTCAGCGTCATAAGGTTTTAGAATAGTATCCGTAATCTATCTAGTATCTCAAATTATTTTCCTTCTTTGCATTCACAGTGCAATTTTTATTATTGAAAGTGAATTAGAAAAAATCGACCCGCCTCACAACTAGCTCCGGTGGGACTGAAACCCACGACCTTTCACTGTCCGGGTCCGGGGGAATGCTCTAACCACTGAGCTACTCTGACTTAGCGATTCCGTAGCTAGTGGCTAATACTTCATTTTCAATATTTTCAGATATATAGGTATATCTGTCAAACTGAGTGTGTTCATCGATCAGAATAAACAGGGTATATAAGGAACATGATATGCCTATAGTACTTAGTATAGTCCTAGTTGGATGCAATTAAATCTTTTTTGCAACTAATGTGATTAATTTTGCTTGCAATTCTTAGAGTAGCATTGCCAAGATTGGTTGATGACTGATCTGTCTTTAATCAATTTGGTCGGTGTACCACATTTTTATTCGTATTTTTATTGAAAATGTGCTTTATTATCGTCAAACTTCTTAGAGGGAGAGTGTAACAGCATCTAGGACAATTTATTATTTACACATAGCATATTCTAGACAAAAAAATCATAATGATTTTTGATCTTTTGATGCTTGACCTAAGTAAAGTCAAGAGCAAAAACTATACTGCAGTATTATATAGAACCTTTGGGATAAAACTCGAAAGCATGGTGATATCCCAACACTAAATCTTGGGGAACTACTGGGATGCACCCACCTGGGTGCATCCCAGTAGTTACCTACAAACCAGTTACTACAATTTTTAGGGACCTCATTGTTATCTACCTAGGTAGCAGTGCGGCCGCCGGCGCCGGTTCTCATAAATATGCTACTAATATTATAAATGTGAAAGTTTAGATGTTGGGATGTTTATTACTCAATCACGCCAACACGGCTGAACAGATTTGGCTGAATTTAGGACACAGATACTTTTTAGCCTGGACCGGAACATAAGACTTTTTTTATCCCGGGTAAACATCATTCCCGCGGAATAACGTCATGTCATCAAACGATAAGTCCACGCGAGCAAAGCCACTGGCGGAAAGCTAGTTTGTCAATAAAGCAGTTACCGTTGTTGGGTTCTCCACAATTTTGTCTACGCTCGCTAATTTGTAGTAAACGTTGCCTCTTGAAATTCTCCACAGCATAACTTCGAATGGGAAGCTTCTCTTACGGTCCACAACTCCAGTGTGGATGAACAGATGCCCACCTTGTAAAAGGCTAGTGACTGCTGGGTTCCTGTTGTTGAACATTTGAAGTGATAAAACAATACAACACAGTCTGTGGTAAGTCTGTCTAAGGCTGTGTCCCCATTTTTGGGACCTCATTGTCCCCACAGTAGTGAAATAACTAAGCCGCAGCATCGTTCCCTGCAACTCAGCTTATCTATCTTACTAAGTATATATATCTAAGTTTAAAGGAATTTCAAAGTCTTAAAGGGCGGCCAACCCGACTTACTTTTCATACAAACGCTCTTACGTGATTATGGCGTTGTAACAGATTTTTCTTTGAAACTTTTGAACCAATAGGTATCTTATGCACTATATCTTGGTTTCTATCGAAATAAAAAATCAAAATTTGAAGAAACAAGCTTGTCAACTTCTTGTCAACAATGACGGGAAGTTGGTCCCCCGACCGAGAAAGAAATTTTATTTTTTAACTTCCTTCAGTGTTTTGTACCAAGGAATTTTAAATTTTTAAAATTATATTACATCCTTT
This sequence comes from Crambus lathoniellus, assembly GCA_949710035.1. NCBI lineage: Eukaryota > Metazoa > Arthropoda > Insecta > Lepidoptera > Crambidae > Crambus > Crambus lathoniellus. Next base: position 53,960,176 of record OX453296.1, read on the forward strand.
TTAAACTACACACAAAATTAAAAAAAACGCATTGAAATCGCTTCATCCGTTTAGGTACTACGAATATAAGTACAGACAGACAAACATTTTGCCCAGAGTGTACATAATTTTAGCAAAACCACCACCTCTGTATCTTTTAGCGTTTCGGCAGGCAGTTGACCATCTCCATAAATGGCCGGATGGATTGTCATCAAACGTGGCTAATTATCTTCCAATTAAAAAAAACGCATTGAAATCGCTTGATCAAGACAAATATTTGTGTGCATGAACATATCTATTTGTCTTGGCCTGGGTGTTTTCCATGTATATTAAGTACTAGCGGGTCCTCGCGGTTTCATCCGCGTGGTACCCGTTCCCGTGGGAATATTGGGATAAAATATTATTCCTGATTTACGTCAATGATATTACCAATATAGGCTTGAAAGGTCATTTGACTATGTATGCTGATGATACATGTCTATTTTACTATGGTCATAATCTAAAAACTATCATCGACGAAGCACAAAGTGATCTTGACATATTAAATATATGGTTCTTGCATAATTTATTGACAATTAATGTTGCAAAAACATCGTACATGATATTTTCCGCAAAAAATAAAAAAATTGTAGACAACACTCCGCTTAGAATCAATAATCAAATATTGCAGCGATCCACTCATGAAAAATACTTGGGCTTGTGGTTAGATGAAAGGTTGACATGGGGGAGACATGTCGAGCAAATAAATAATAAACTTCGAGCCCTTTTGCGCTCATTGTGGAGGGCTTCAAACTTCATACCTTACAAACTAAAAAAAAATATATACAATGCATTAATAAAATCACACCTCCAGTATTTAATAGAAATTTGGGGAACCGCCCCTAAAACTGTCTTAAAAAATCTACAAATAACACAAAATAAATTAATAAAAGTACTATTTCACCTTAATAAATTTACCCCGACCAAGGATGTCTATAAAATTACAAACATTTTCGATATAAATACATTATACAGATATAATTCATGTATATTGATAAAAAAAAATATTTCGGGCACAATACAATCTGATTTAATATTTAGCCAAAGAAAATACAAATATAATCTTAGAAAGAAAAATAAACTTCACCTTCCTGTACCTAGAACACTAAACTATGGTAAAAAGAATTTAAGTTATGAGGGAGCACAAATGTATAATAATCTACCCGACTCAATTAAAGAATGTAAAAGTCTGTTCAAATTTAAAAAACAACTCCGAACATATTTCTCCAAAGAAACTTAACAAAAAAAAAAGGTTATGAGAAGGCTAATTATTTTTTCTTATATTTAATTTTTAAGAATAAAAATTAGTAAGTATATATACATTTAAAAAAAAACTTAAAGCACATCTGGCTAGTTATTTGCAAACAGAATAATAATAATAATAAAAAAAAAACTAACAAAAAAAGTATAATTACTTATGTATAAATATATATAGGTATATGAATAATTAATAATACATGTATATATATAAATAAAAAATAATTTAAAAAAACAAAATATTTCCTATATTTTTATATATAAATATAAATTGTAATAATGTAAACTTACATCTAAATCCGCTCAGTAATTTTTGCGTGAAAAAGTAACTCACTCACTCAACTCACAAACTTTCGCGTGTATAATAATTAGTGTGATAGAATAAGTATATAATAAATATATAATAATAGTACATATCATTATCATCTACTACTTATATTTACTTTTATAAAGCAAGCTACCTACTGTAATAAAATAAAAAAAAAAACTCCATAAGCATAAATATAAAAATATATTTTTTTTTCATGTCGACTCAATGTATTCCTTAATCTTATTTGTGTTGTGCATGCGCCGGCCTTGCCGGACCCAAGACCGGTTGTAGGCAGGCTGGTGAATATGTTGCAAAAAAAGATGCGCTGTGTGTGTGCGCCTGTGTGCGTACGAAGCTAATCTGATAACCATTCAGCCATTAGTACTTAGTTTGTTTTGTTTATTTATAATTTAATGCAGTTGCGCTGCGCTTAATTTTAATTAATGTTAAGTTTTGTTTTGTAATCTCATTTTAAGTGAACATTTTATGTTTTTATGAGAATAAATGTCTTTAAACCCAAAATATAGCCTAGGTATGTCACTCAAAAATATAGCTTTCTAATGGTGAAAGAATTTCCTAAATCGGTCCAGTAGTTTCGGAGCCTATTCGATGTAAACAAACAAACAAACAATCAAATCTTTCCTCTTTATAATATTAGTATAGATGTATTTACAAACAAAAAGTTCTCCATGACACAGTTAAGTTATTTATCTAAGGCTGCATTCGACCAAACCTTTATTCCAAGAATATCGCTTACTGTCGGATACTAATGTCAAACTAGTATGGGGTTTTACATTACTATACGAAAGTAAGAGTTATTCTTAGAATAAAATTTTGATCGAATGCAGCCAAAGTATAATAAAATTATATAGAGAAAAGATTGAATTGTTTCTTTGTTTTAATTGAAAAAGCTCCGAAACTACTGGACTGATTTAAAGAATTCCTTGACTATTAGAAAGCTACATTTTTCCCGAGTGACATAGGCTATATTTTATCCCGATATTCCCACGGGAACGGGCACCACGCGGGTAAAACCGCGAGGATCCGCTATTTATTACATTGCTCGTGACTGTACACCGCCGCCGCGCCGGCCGCCGCGAACTTATAGTAGGTAGAGACAACGCTGCCCAAGGCAAACAGTTAGCTACTAACTGTGAGCTTGACGGCACGGCCACTGCATGTTAAGTGTGGTAGTGACTAGTCAAACAAAACAACTAACTATTGACGGGACACGAATATCATAAAACCTATCTCCATAGATTTAAGATCACTGAATACGATCTGTACCCATTTGACGGACAAACCAGCCAAGATTTGCAGCATCTCCTGGAAAACTGCCCAATGTACAACAGACAGCGATTTGACCACAAATTATTGTGTCGGTACTTAAGAGTTAACCCATACAACATCTTGAGAGATAACCAAAAAGGAATCTGCTGCTGATTCATTTATAAAATACATAACACACATCGTTAACACCCTAAAGCGATATAACAACACATAAAAATAAACAAAATGCGTCAAAATACTATCAACATCTATTAAGTATAAATATATGTAATATTAATATAAATATAATATCTATAAATATATTATATACGCCACCACTCTATATTATTCCTCTATATATTCCTCAAAAAAAAGAAGAAGGTACCAAATCGCCTCTTCTATATTTTATTAAAACAATTTAACTGTGTATCACAAACAATAAAAAAATAGAAACAAATAAGACTGTTAAAAAATCAAACACGCCTAACAACTGCGACATTCTACTATTTTGTTAATATTAATTATAATATTAATAATTATAATATTACATTGCTCGTGACTGTACACCGCCGCCGCGCCGGCCGCCGCGAACTTATAGTAGGTAGAGACAACGCTGCCCAAGGCAAACAGTTAGCTACTAACTGTGAGCTTGACGGCACGGCCACTGCATGTTAAGTGTGGTAGTGACTAGTCAAACAAAACAACTAACTATTGACGGGACACGAATATCATAAAACCTATCTCCATAGATTTAAGATCACTGAATACGATCTGTACCCATTTGACGGACAAACCAGCCAAGATTTGCAGCATCTCATGGAAAACTGCCCAATGTACAACAGACAGCGATTTGACCACAAATTATTGTGTCGGTACTTAAGAGTTAACCCATACAACATCTTGAGAGATAACCAAAAAGGAATCTGCTGCTGATTCATTTATAAAATACATAACACACATCGTTAACACCCTAAAGCGATATAACAACACATAAAAATAAACAAAATGCGTCAAAATACTATCAACATCTATTAAGTATAAATATATGTAATATTAATATAAATATAATATCTATAAATATATTATATACGCCACCACTCTTTATTATTCCTCTATATATTCCTCAAAAAAAAGAAGAAGGTACCAAATCGCCTCTTCTATATTTTATTAAAACAATTTAACTGTGTATCACAAACAATAAAAAAATAGAAACAAATAAGACTGTTAAAAAATCAAACACGCCTTACAACTGCGACATTCTACTATTTTGTTAGGATGTATGGATGTCTCTTTAACTCACACAAAAACTACTTATCAGATTTGGTTGAAATTTGGCACACAGATAGCCTGAATTAAAACATCGGATACTTTTGATCTCGATATTTTCACAGAAACGGGAACCACGCGGGTGAAGCCGCGTGCGGCCGCTAGTTGACTTATATTTAAGAAAACTGAATGTAGGGGTGCAATTTCGAACCGGACCGCATGCAGCAGCAGGCGACATGTGGTCACGACACTACTAGTAAGTATCTGTGTAGTTGTATAAAATAGGTACCTTCTGTAAAACCGTAAAACACCGTGGCCTAAACTGCCCGAACTTAACTTGAACCACCTTAATGCTCAACTCACACTTTTCCCAGCTTGTCTTCTTCACCTCCGAGGAGCGGCCCAATATTATCCAAGACATACTCCATCTCAACCAACATCGCGTAATTCTTTTTGAGCCTAGCTTCATTGGTAGTCATTTCTATAATGTCGCTTTCATATTTGTCTAAAGTATTCTGTAATAAGATAAAGCAAACATTACAAAATCTAAACACAAATAGTTATTTTTAACACAACCACACCACATCGCAGCGACAAAATGTGGTACGTGTGAATAGTGTCGATGCAACTTTTTGCAGTTGCGTTGTGGTTGTGCGACAAAATGTGGTTGACGCTAGTGTTGTGATACGGATGTGGCCGACCGCTAGTTCGCAGCGTCGTCGCAGGCGATTGCGTTGTGGCCGGTATCACCCACGCAGTCGATAATGACTGCAAAATGTGATTCGTGTGGTTTATAGCTAACGCGAAAGGTAGAGTCAGGCTAAAATAAAATTTTATTTTATTTTTTAGACGAGGCGTGGATCTATCCCGATGTAATATGAGATGTTTCGTTTCAAATTCGTGGCCCACTTCCCGTGGTACCACTGAATTGTTTGGTAGTACAATGGTATTTCTTTTTATTCATGGTACTACACTGGTAGAAATACTGGTGTACCACTGGCAACAAAGAGCCCGTCCGCACTTTGCACAGCACATTTTAATATAAATCAACTCATATCGGGGACTCGGCCACAAGTTTGAACATCATACAATACAGTTCAATCATTATACTTACTTAATAGTTATTTAGTGGTAGTGACCATGGCAAAAAAGGGGTTATTCGAAAACTGGATGTATCGCCCTATTAGTCTCCTATCTCACAAACAAACTGTTTACCCGAGTTACCCTAAACTGACTAAAAACCAAACTAGATGACTATCAGACGCAGAAGCAGGTACGTTTTCGGGCCGGCTACAGTTCAAACGAGCACCTGTAAGCTTTGAAAACTGTCGAATAGAGAAGTGCCATGAATATCGGAAACCAATAGTTATGACCTCCGTAAACTCGAAAAAGCTTTTGATACCGCGGAAGCAGTGCGTGTGCAGTGGAGAAAGCATTGGTAGACTGCGGAAAACACCTTCATCTACAGTTAACCTTCATCAGCTGACAAAGCCATTAATTAATATCGCACAATCTGTTCTACGCTGCCCTTGAAAGCGTCTTCAGAAGACTAGACTGACGTCAAAAAGGCCTGCTGATTGACGGCGAAAGGCTTAATAACCTGAGGTTTGCGAATCACATTGCTTTGATCTCAGATCACATCGAGGATATGGTGGTTATGCTCGACCAACAAGCGAAAGTGGGACTGAAAATGAATAGGTCTAAGACGGAAATAATGAACAGCATTCCAGAAGCGAAAAATCACTCATTCCCCTTCGAAGTGGATGACCACTATATCTATCTCGGCCATAAAATCACTCTTGCTTGGGCTTGAAGATCAAACTTCAGAATTTCAAACGAAGGGTGTCGCAAGGTATGGGCAGCCTTTTCAGCTAACAACGCATAATAAGATCCAATAAAATCATCCAAGCCAACATCTGAAAACGAAGGTCTTCAATCAATGTGTTTTGCCTGTCTTCACCTATGCGAAGGAGAAAACGACCCTGACGGAGAAATCTGCCGAGAAGCTCCGTGTCGCACAGAGGGCTATGGAGAGAACCATGCCCTGAATCCGTCTCGTCGACCGCAAAAGAAATGAGTGGATACGGCAAATCACTAAAGTCGTTGACGTGGTTGAAGAATTCGAGCGCAGAAAGTGAAGATGGGCAGGACATATTGCCAGGATGCACCACAGCCGGAGGCCGAGGAGACTACTTGAATGGCGACCTTGGCTAACACGCGCGGGAGAAGACGGCCACCCAAGTGATGAACTGACGATATCCGGCAGAAAGTTGGTACCAGTTGGACGAGCCTGGCAGCAGACCGGCAGGAGTGGAAAATGACCTTTGTTGCCCGTGGACTAAACGGCCGCGGGTCGTGGTACTACCAGTATTACTACTAGTAGTATACCATGGGTAAAAAAAATTACCGTTGTATTACCAAGCAATCCAGTAGTGTCACGGGAAATATTTCTTAGGCGTGGTACACCTTCATTTTTAATAATAAATTCAGGTATTTTAAGTACAGATATTGTGTTGAAGTAAAGTAAAATAAAAAAGGTCCCAGTAAAACAATTATATTATGACTTTAAATATACCAACCGACCTGAAATATACTTGCACTTATCTTATTAGAAACGTAAGAGAGAGGAGGCCTATGTCCGAAGACGGGTGCTACGCTACAAGGGCTGCTATAGAGAGATAGATAGATAGATAGTGACCATGAAGATTTAAAATCGTGTCTTGTACTGTGGTGTCTTGTACGTCACTTACCTCAAAAGAAAGTGTTTCGTTGGGATGCAATGCGTTAGGTTGTTCGCGGACCTTGGCCATATTAATTTTTGCACTTGTTATTTCTACTTGCAAAAATCGCAATTTTCTTTCTAATTCACTAAAACGACGTACTTCAGACACGTAGCTCCTATTGAATATTTGTACTTCTTCTTTCGTCTAAAACAAACGAAATCATAAGCAAACAATAGAAAATGTGTAGTTTGTTCTTCTTCCACCTTGCGTTTCTTTCTTCATTTATTTATTCATAGATTGCATGTCGCATTACATAAATTAGGATGGATTATGTGACGCCCCGTGGAGGCATAGCATCATTTGAGGGCATTGTTACAGTAAAGTTGCTTATAAATACATTTATTTTTTTGAAGCAATGCTTTGTTCCCATTGAAGCTGGAATACTCGTAGTTTGAAAGGATAAAATTCGTATTTGAACGAGAGACGAGTTTTAAAGTCCGGCTGGTTTGATATGTGTAGAAGGATTGACTGGCAGATAAATTGAAAGATGATAGACTTATGGAGGGAAAGGACGAGGAAAGCTACAAAAAACATTATTAGTATTATTATATTGAAGTGGGGTTCTTCTCATTCCTTATCTCCACACTTATTCCATTTACTTATTGCAGCTTCCCAAATAGAATAGGTAAATACCGTTACATGATAATGATGACAAATTTAATGTACCTACTGTAATTATTCAGAAACTTTTGCCCCAAACAAAAACTAAAAAAATCCGAAACTAATATAAAATCCGAAAATTTGTTTATTAGAAGTTTCATTTTCCCGAAATGTTTGTATACATAACTTTACTTTAAATATATTCTGATATTTCTAAAATATAAGTATCTAACAAAAACTATTTTATACTTACATCGTAATTGAGTGACATTTTTGTTTTTCATTTACTTTCGGTCAAATGAAACATAATGTTTTATCTTTACTAGCAATATCATTTCCCATATATTGCTAGCAAAGAAGTAGGCCTGGTGATAAATGATATAACCTTTAAAACATACCTATTTACATGTCTACCTACGTGTCTATTTTACTTGACAAAATTAAGGGACTTGAAGAGGAACTCACATCAACAAATTGGACACATCCCATTTCCCCGAGCTTGGCAACTGTTTCGAATGCTGCTTCAGGTTGGATGTATAGGTCACATAGCGCCATATGTTCACTTCTCAGTATAGAAACTGGGGGTCTAATAAAAAAGAGAAAAAAGTTATAATTTATCACCCAACTAACCTAACCCACAAAAATACTAAGTTAGCACTTAAAAATGCTGGAATGGACAGTTTGCGTGCATTTCAGTAATTTAGGTGCTTACTTAGTATTTTTTGTGGCTCAATTAGTTATTTCTCATTAAGGTGTATCGATGAGCTCAGTGGCGCCGCCAATGGAAATAAATCAATTGCATTTTATTAAAGGCTTGGATTAAAAGTTTCCGTTATTTCGCGCAGGTGAAAGAGTGGAATGCATTTTATAAATATACTTTTGAGAACTCAAACTTACGCAATAAGTCGTGAATCTCAATAGTGCCAAAAGTGGACACATTTGGCAATATCGAGATCCATAACTTGGTGCTCATATTTGAGGCCATGAAAAAACAATTAAAAATTGCATTTTGCTCTTCTATTTGCGCGAAATAACCGAAACTTTTAATCCAAGCCTTTAATAAAATGCAATTGATTTATTTCCATTGGCGGCGCCACTGAGCTCATCGATACACCTTAAGGTGCATGTAGTCGTGAAACTATCATTTTTGAGGTCCTAAAACTCATTAATTAGCCTACTGATGAATCCAGAATTAATATATATTAAATATTGATATATAAACTTCAATCTGAGCATTTAAAAAAAACATAGTCTTTAAGATACTATTTAAAAAAACATTGAAATGAAGCAGCTTTCAACTTGAAATACGCTACTGCTTCTAAACTACAAGTGATATTTTCACGTTTCGTTCAGGAAAAGATTGCCCACTTGATTAACTTAAAACTGAGCATTTTTTGTTTTAAAATAGTACATAGTTTTGACGAAACGTGTGTTTAAGCTGTTTGGTGCGCGTAGCGGGCGGGAAAATTAGGCCACTTTTCTATGCCCAAGGTCGTTGGCGATACCACGGGCCTTAACCTGCTACAGCGAAGAGTTATTAATCTAAGCCTGCTACGCGTAAGCGAATGTGCGTAGCGGGCGGGAAAATAAGGCCACTTTTCTATGCCCAAGGTCGTTGGCGATACCACGGGCCTTAACCTGCTACAGCGAAGAGTTATTAATCTAAGCCTGCTATGCGTAAGCGAATGCGCGTAGCGGGCGGGAAAATAAGGCCACTTTTCTATGCCCAAGGTCGTTGGCGATACCACGGGCCTTAACCTGCTACAGCGAAGAGTTATTAATCTAAGTCTGCTACGCGTAAGCGAAGAGTTATTAAACTATGCCTGCTACTATGTCTGGTAAGCAGTGCGAAATGTTACTTTACCCTTGTAAAGATTGTTTTTTCTTTTTCTTCTCCATATTTCTTTACTTCTACAGTTTATTTTGGTTTTTAAATCTCTTGAAGATTATTTAAATCTCAGAATTCTCAGTCTTTTTACTATTTGACTGATTCGATCTTTTTTGACAGAAATTTATTTAGTTTGTCATATTTTTGTTTCTTCCGTTGACAAATCATTCAAAAGTTTAGTAAAGAGAATAGACTTTTGCGTAAAAGTATTTATTATTTCAGTTAACACTTTGACCTTTGACCACAGCCTCCTCTACGATAGCAAACGATAGAGAAGGCTGTGCTTTGACAAGCTTGGAGTATTCAAAACAGCATAATCTAAAAATACAAATACTTTGCTTACGCTTGAGCAGTTATAGTAGATAAAATAATCAAGGAACATAATACTAAAAACACATAAAATATTGCGACGATTTTAAAACCTCCATTTCTAAGTCGGTTAAAATACCAAGATGTAGCAAACGTGATGCTGATTAAATGAATCTTTTTTCGACGAACCTAAAGTAACGCTCGTCTATTACGTGTCGTGATCACAATGTGAAATTAAAAATGTTTTCATGTTATGTAATGTTTGTAAACATTTCTAAAAGAAAAGTGTAACAATTTCTGACGGAGTGTAGTATTTTTATAGATAGATAGGTATACTAAGCTAAGCAAAACGCGTAATTTTCCTTTACTCGATCGATTACCTGCTACTGTGGTACATTCTTCTGTTATTCTTAGCACCCCAAGGGACACCCTTGCAGTGGAATAATTTACTGTTTCCCACAAAGTTTTGAGGTGGGCCTGCTCCCAAGGGCAGTCGGGCCTATTTTCCTTGGAAGTTCTGGAGGATTCAATAGTTTTATATTATCTAGTAAGATTCGCGCCCCTAGACATGTGAAAATTTACAAGCCTTTCAAAAGCAGCTAAAAGTATAATGATTTTACAATAAATTAAACATTTGAATGTATGTTACATCCAAGCATTTTGAACAGATCTGAAATAGCTGACGAATTAGGCTTCATTTCCACCTGCAATTAAGTCTTCTGCGATAAATGTTCGACAGTCTGTCAGATAGCAACTTTCAAGTGTAAACACAGAGAAAATTGATTTACCAAAATCAGTAACTGATTAAATAAAAAATTTGACTGATTTTTAAACGGAGAAAACGACAAAGACGAAATAGGAGCGCTCTTCTTAGAAGTGCGCTCTTATTCGTTCGGCCGTCTTTGTGACTCCAACCAGTTATCTATGGTATTGTTGGTCGAACATTCGGTCTTGTCTATTGTTTTGCATCACTGACCTCTATTTATTAGTGTTTTGCATTTTGCAAGAGCTGAGACTAAATACTGAGGTAACTGGAGAGTGCAGTACTAACACTTTCTTGTGGCACAGTGGCTGTCTTCCGTCTCACCTACACTTTGAAAAAATACGTATGGTCATATGAGACAACTGACATCCACTACGTACTATGTAAATGTCAAATTTGCGGGGTACTCTTTTTTAATCAGGCTGAAACTCCAGTTTGCTTGTACAAACTCCTTGATACTATTCATAGTTATAGTAATGTCGCAGGTGGATGGTTGAATCCGGCGGATGGTTAAGTATGGCAGCATGTACCCCTCGGAAGTCCTGTAGAACACGTGATAGGTTAGTGGTTATTTTTTTTTGTGACTCCGTCAACTTAAGGTCATTTTTCAATTTGACGACTCTGTATGAAATAAAACAGGGAGAAAAAAACAACCCTTGGAGTTTCTTGCCGGTTCTTCTCCAAGGTCTCCCGCTGTAGGTTTGCGAACCGATTGCGTAGCTTCTATGACGTTCACAAGTATTGTAAATAACAATCTAAATTGAATAAACAAATTTGAATCTTGAATCTTGAATCTATAGGAAGATAAAATAGCTTACGGAAAAAATCATCGGCCTAGGCGTTTAATTGAATGGCGGATTCAACCAGTTGGCTGCGACAGTGACGTTATTCAGACCACAACATGTTTTTGTATTATGTTAAATATGTTTGTCGTCCTATATTGTGTTTTCTTTTGTTTTGTTCTACTTTTATGATTATCATTTTCCTTTGTACACTTATCCGCTAATACAAACGCGGTAATAAATTACATTAAAACCAAAATATCTTTTTATTACAGAAACATTCTATCTTTGGGAAATAAATAATAATAGATACTTAACAATTAAATTATATAAATAAAACAAATCAACTCGATTTAAATGTATGGAACAGAAGATTTTTTTTTTACGATTTCAGATTTGTAAAGTAATAGCAATAGTAAAGGTTGTTTGTATTGATGGGTAAGTACTTCAAGGCAGAGGTACCCTTTGTGGCCACTTTAAGGATTTTTTGACTTTTAAGCACTAAGTACTAAATGGTTTTAGGTATTTAAGACACAAATTATAACTTAAATAATAGATAATTTATCTACCTTTAAAGGTACATTTTTCAAATTTATAAAAGTAAAATACCTTTTTTTATATTACACACAATGTGTGAGAGGTGCCAAATGTACCGGTTTTGGCCACTTACTGATAGTTAGACTTTTGTAAGTATTGCGAAAAATCAAAACCAAACCCAGGTAAAATCAATATATTCTAATGAGCTAGAAACCAGTAAATTGCAAAACAACAATTTAATTGTAAAAAACAAAGGTTTATAAGGTATTTCATCCAAAACAATTTCTTAAAATTTTCATACAAAACATTTTTTAAAACAGAAAATGGAATTTATTGAAAAAAAATCTTATGACATAAGGAATTCTAACGGTTGTTATTATTACCTTAAAATACTTTATTTTAATTGCCTTTATCAAAAATGGCTAAAAGTTGTTTAGTAAACTTTTAGAGCAAAAAGTGGCCAAAACCGGTACAGTGGCCAAAACCGGTACGCCTGCCCTAATTTTGGAGACGTCGAAAAGTAAAATTTTATGGTGTATATTGCGTTTTATTAGGTTTTAGGAAAAATGTGATAGCAAAAAACCACGAGCCCCACTACACACACCAACAGCCTTCAGGCGGGATTCAAACCCGCGCCTCCGGGGGTCCGGTCCGATGCTCTGAACAACCAAGCTACCGAAAGGCCTACACGAACACGACTCGTCGAACCTTGCCATCACTTTTCACGCCGTAGGCTACCGTTGCTTCATCAATGTGAGGAAACGATCGCATCCAAAAGAAACATTTTTACAAAATGTTTAACGGCCATTAAATTGAGATTTTTAATTACCTATTTTTATGCATTCTAACTATACTTACGGGATTGCATTGTGAATGCATAAAAATAATTTACAATCTCAAGACGTCTCAAGTACTTATCTCAATCTTGTTGTGAGACGGGTCGATTTTTTCTAAAATACTTCATTTTCCATTTTTCAATGTTAAACATTTGTTAAAAATTATTCTTTCGGATGCGAGGGTTTCCTCACGTTGATAAAGCAACGTTGGCGCGTAGGCCTTTCGGTAGCTTGGTTGGTCAGAGCATCGGGCCGGATCCCCGGAGGCGCGGGTTCGAATCCCGCCTGAAGGCTGCTTGTGGGGCTCGTGGTTTTTTGCTATCACATTTTTCCTATACCTACTTACGGGATTGCAATGTGAATGCATAAAAATAATTTAAAATCTCAATTTATTGGATTTTATTAGTTTTATGACCCTTCAAAGTTGGGTGGGCAGTTTCTTACGCGTTGCACACAAACTACCTAGGCGTAACGTTTTAAGGCGATACTCGGAAAAATTATGCTAAAGCGAGATAGCAATGAGAAACGACGCGCGCGGGAGCAAGACCGATTTTGCAGGTTACGCAAAAAAAACACAAAATCACTTCGTATTAAAAAACTATAGCGATTTTTAAAAACTGCTTCTATACGATCCTAAATAATATTACTGTCCACTAATTAAACCAATTTACAATAGGGTATGTAACCCCATTTAAGAATAATCTTCATATTTCGTATTTTTTTAGGTATTTTCGAAAAGAAAAGGTGTCGAGGCAAAATCTTAAAATCGTGTTTTTGAAACTATACGATTCTAGATAAAGGTATGAAGAAATATATATCTTATTACCAGATTTATAACAACTGTAACCGTCCTATAGTTTTATATCAAAAAGTCCATACTTTTTCCGAGTAGCGCCTTAACTAAGTATAGTATTTTGGATGAGTCCAATTTGTGTGCATTTCAAACTGTGTTATTTTGGGCAGTATTCATGCTAGCGATGTAATTCTATTACCAATCTTTCCTTTTTTGAGATGTAATTAAAATCTTTAAGATAAAATAAAAAAAATATTCGTCATGCCTATTAACAAACGTAAACCCAAACCATCGCATTTATATTAGTAGTAAGACAGTAAGATCTCAGATAAATCTAAAGAGCGACAAAGAAAACGACAGGTTCAAGCTATAGAAATACTTATTTCTTATCACCAGTGTTTCCTTCCGAGAGCCATTAACATGCGATTCACCTGTCTTTACGGCCAAGAAAATGTTTTGGGACAGTTATCCCAAATTATCGATGAACAGAAACCTGCGTTAGGGTTTCCCCGGATACGCGTAGCGAAGAGGAGGAAATAAGGCTGCGTTTCCTTCCACTAAAATATATAATCCAACGAGAGTAGGTATTTCTTCTTTTTCTTGGCCTCTGTAATGCAGCTCATAGGACTCGTGTTTGGCTAACGGATAATTAAATGTATGTTGCTCCCAAACTAGTAGATATTTTTTTTACAGACATTAGCAATTTAAACTTTCTTTTAAGTGCGTTAAAAGAGCTCCTATGCTTTTTGCTTAGAAATGTTTACTAACGTTGTGATCACATATTTGATTGAATCCGGTGTCACCCAAAGAGCATGTAGTCACTACGTTTAGTGTGACCTGGCGGGAGTCCCAACACACTTGCCCATAAAGTGAGCCTTATTACATCGATCCTAGGGCCATAAACCGAACTATAACACACCCGTGCATAATAATATTATAGTACTAGTTGCGTAATAGAATTATCCCTACAAAGTTAAGTTAGTTTTAACCGCCTCTGTGGTCTAGTGGTTCACACCACCGATTTCAGACCAAGAGGTCCCGGGTTCGATTCCCAGTGGGGGTACATATTGTATTCGGTTTGGATGGTGGTAGTACTAGTTCTAGCTCTGTCTTTCTGACTTGTTGTAGTTCTGGCTAACTACCACCATCTTATCTAAGTCTGACGCCATAACAATGATGTTTTCAGCATCATTGTATTCCGGCAGTTGGAGATAAGGTAGCCAGTTCCTCATTGATTGAGGATTCCGGGAGTAGTGCGCTTCCACCTTCAGCCTTATCATCACTTGACATTACCCCTAGTGTAAGTTTTTATGTAAAGCAAACGCAAACTATCGCGAGTCCGTATTTATGTCAATTTGTATGAAAACTGCATAAGCGTGCTACTCGCCGCTACAGGCGCTGATACAGTTTTCATACAAACTGACATAAATACGGACTCGCGATAGTTTGCGTTTTTTGACATAAAAACTTACACTAGGGGTACAAGAAGGCTAAGTGCTACCACCTTTGTGAATATAAAAATAATAAAGTTAGTACCTAACTGCAAGTTAAATGCGAGTCAACAGTGCCCGTAGTGTAAGTTTTTATGTCAAAAAACGCAAACTATTTCGATTCCGTATTTATGTCAATTTGTATGAAAACTGTATTAGCGCCTCTAGCGGCGAGTAGCGCGCTTATATAGTTTTCATACAAATTGACATTAATACGCATTCGAAATAGTTTGCGTTTGCTTGACATAAAAACTTACACTAGGGGTATAGGGGTACTGAGCATTTTCGATTTCACCGGGTATCTACTTACACTAGGGGTACACGGCCCCCGCTCACATCCAGACACCCACACATAGCTGACATAGCCGCAAGCGATTTTACGTGCACATATGCTTATGCGTTAGTGTAGTATGTATTCTTTGCTAGGGGTACAGTGCCCGTAGTGTAAGTTTTTATGTCAAAAAACGCAAACTATTTCGATTGCGTATTTATGTCAATTTGTATGAAAACTGTATTAGCGCCTCTAGCGGCGAGTAGCGCGCTTATATAGTTTTCATACAAATTGACATTAATACGCATTCGAAATAGTTTGCGTTTGCTTGACATAAAAACTTACACTAGGGGTACAGTTCTTTTTTTGTTTTATACGGCTGAAAATCCATTTACGTTTTTAGAATAAATAAATGTGTCCCTATTCAAGACAAAAAACATAATTTAGTATATTATTATTAAACTATTTATAATTCACAATAATTTGTTATAAAACATTTGCATTTTATCACTATTATTATAATTATTTTGAAGTAGGCTGTAAGGCTATATGTAATCAATCACCTTACATTTCGCGCGTGCAAAAAAAACTTGCGCGCTTTTTCCCTTAGCTAATATTAGGTTATTGTAAGCAATAAATGTTTGTTTTTCCTCGCAAGTGTGTTGAAAAAGTGCGTATGAAACTCGTGAGCAACTTACTCACTAGACACTTGTATCATACTATACTATTACCTTACTTCCGCTTAACATACACCAGTGCCCGTAGTGTAAGTTTTTATGTCAAAAAACGCAAACTATTTCGATTCCGTATTTATGTCAATTTGTATGAAAACTGTATTAGTGCCTCTAGCAGCGGCGAGTAGCGCGCTTATATAGTTTTCATACAAATTGACATAAATACGGAATCGAAATAGTTTGCGTTTGCTTGACATAAAAACTTACACTAGGGGTACTGTATGTTATATACAAGTACATACATTCTAACACAACAAAGAAAGCATTACCATTCGCGGCATCCTCTCGCGGCCCTCTGGGGACGTCATAGGAGGACGCTCCGGTTCGGTGGCCCATGTGCGGCGACGCTAAATGTTGCAGTGGCGATGCAAAATTTTAGATATTGTTGTTGCCATGATGATGATATTTATACCGACATTATTATTTTCCCAGTTTGTGATCAAATGTTTGTTTACAAATGCTAGCAAATTTTTGTAAACATTCTCTAACAGAAGTATGGGAGGGAGCATCATTAGGAGCGTCTACGTAAGAGCTACTCGTACATCTAACTTATTTAACAGTTTGTGGTTTTGATGTTTCAAATTCTAACAGTCCTTGTAGCCATAACATGGGCCGTAATTTATTACTGTGACCGTAACCAAAACCGTGCGTAAGCGCATATTAGGATTATTCAACATTGCAGAAATGCGGTGAGCAAAATTGGTATTTATAAATACACGCTCATATATTACGATCATTGCCAAATTAAATCCATACTCACATTACCTAGTATGACATTCGTTATTACGATGTTATGTTTTCCTTTTTTGGAGTTTTGTTCTTGGCTTCAGTCTTAGTTGGCTGCTTTTACTGCCTTTCATTTTATTTTATTAAATGCAATTATTATTATATTATCATACGGCTGATATGATGATGATGATGATGAAATGCAATTTACATTGTCATTGTTATTGTTACATAAATGCAATTTGGTGATTTTATGATGTAGTTTTCAATAAGTGTCTCTGTCTTAGTGACCGTGCTACGTCCATGACATATTCTCGGAACCGCTTTATGGTCTTCCTGCTATCACGAGCTTTAGCTATTCCACTAGGAAATCATTCAGAACAAAAGTCAGTATATTTCGGTGTGGCTCACAGTTAAACATAGTCTCGCCCACGCCGCTCGCACGCCCGCCCGTCGCCGCCCGCCTTGCCAGTCCCATCAGCTAACTCGACGCTAATACACGCTCCAGGTCAGTTAGATAATATACTCTTATCTTTACTATTTACATTACAACAGCGAATTCTTTCAACGTTATTAGTGCGTAAGCCGCTTGCTGTGCGATCTTCATATTCTATACGGTATTGTTTACTCTTTCACTTTCGATGTTAGCTTCAAATTCCATGTCAAACTCTGTGTTCGTATCGAGTGTTTCAATATCGTATGAGTGATTATTTTTAGCTATGCTGTTCGAGATTCACCAAGTGCATACAATACCTTCTGTCAGACGAACAAAAACCCGGTTTTCGATACTAAAAATACCCCCATATCGAATGTTTGCGAAATCTATTTTGAAATTCTTTCACTGTTCAGTATGAGGTTTGGCTTGTTCATCAATAGGTTTGAAGATTTAATGAGATTTTGTATGATTTTAATGAACATTTTAACTTTCTTCCTACGTTCATCTGACGGAGCCAAGATTTCATTGAGGTTATGCGTTTTTTTTATTGAATCTTCATTTGGCACAGGAGGACCGATGCCAAGAATATTTTTTATCGCGTGTAAGTTTATATTGTGAGATTACGTCAAGATTAAAGCTGACCTGGCAGTCTTGTTGTGAGATGATGAAATTTCCTATTGATACTATTTTTGACTTCTTGTGTCCACACACCATAATACTAATTAATTTTTAGCATTATTTATGTAGTGATTTTGAATAGTGTGATTTTGTACCTACATGTTTTTTTAACATAAACAAAATTGACAATTTTAATTTGTGAATTACTTTAATTAGTATTACCTTTTAAACCTACCTATTGTTGGCAGAATGAATGAATTGTTTTGACTTTTATTAGAATTTGATTATTTTATCTCTACACTCCATAATATTTTTGGTTTGGGATGTCATACGAAATTATATTCTTCACAACGATTTATTTATTGATACCTAATGATACTTCGAAAAGTTTTAGTTTAAAGACAAAGACAATAGACTTCTCTGATATTGCAGTTCGTTCGTGTGGAAGTTGTTATCTGAAAGTCAATACGTGGAAGGATTTACCTCTGAAGAGAATCTTAAGCATTTGTATATGTCCATTGAATATTTTCTAGTATCGTTTGTTGTTCAGTGAGGTAATATTCGATAAAGATTGTCGATGGCTAGCGATCGTATCCTGAAATATTACTAATATAAGTAATATGGGAAAAAATATAAGACCTTAAAAGTTTTTAAGTAGGGGGGTTACACAAAATTATATTTACCTTGTTTTTGGGGCTAAATATTGAGTTAAGGTTTAAAAATACTATATTCCATTCAACTGGATTAGCTTTTCTATTAAAATTCATTTATCCTAACATATAATTAATTAAATGCTGTAAATATTGAACCAGTACATAAAGTAATTGTGAATATTAAAATTAAACAATCATTGCATTCTAATTATGATTGCTATTATTATTATTAAACAAATATTAACCTAAAAATGAACTTAAAAAGTAACCCAAAATGTATCTGTTGATCCACTTGCAGTTATAGGAATAGCTTCAATAAATAATACAATGTAGATTATATAACAATAAGGTATGAATCGGGTATGAAATAATGCTAAACTGTTTAAGTATGTACTTAATTATTTTATAGCATGAATAGGGACGAAACACTCGCACCACAATCATTTAAATATTATACATAAGTACATATGTAACATTTATGTCTTACAATGTCTTTACAATGTCAAAGGATTCAAATTAAATTTCAAAGCATTCAAATAATTCTTTTTTCATTAAGTAATTAATTTTAGAAATAATTTGGTTTATGCACTTTGTTTTTTTGTGATTATCAAATAGAAAGAAAATAACAATAGCTATACAACGTGTCAATGCAATAACCGAAAAGCCTATATACCCCAACTAATTTATTTTATATTAAACTAGCTCAACTAATTTATTTTATATTAAACTAGCTGTTGCCCGCGACTTCGTACGCGCGGTGTAGTGACTTTTGTGTAAGTTTAGTTTATGTGTGTTTGTTGCTCAGATTTCATAACGCTCTTCTTGAAGTCCATTCTCTACTAAAAGGGTCTAAAGAATATCGAATATGCAGGCTAGGGTATGAACATGGTATGTTGTTATCATATGCTGCATGAACATAGTTGAGCCCTCATTCAAAGATCTGTCCGTCTGTCAAGAAACTTTTTCTCAAGTATGCGTGGGAGGTATCAAGCTAAAATGTATGTCAAATTAAATACTGA
Organism: Crambus lathoniellus; assembly: GCA_949710035.1. Classification (NCBI taxonomy): domain Eukaryota; kingdom Metazoa; phylum Arthropoda; class Insecta; order Lepidoptera; family Crambidae; genus Crambus; species Crambus lathoniellus. The sequence continues at coordinate 53,979,534 of OX453296.1, forward strand.
AGTCTGCAATCCCTTAGAGGCGACAAAAAAACAAACTTCTCTTCTCTTCTTCATAACTCAAAAGGGCCACTTGGATCTCGATTTTCTTTTAAATCCCATGAATGTACTTGTTGTTACCGATCCCGATTTAAATTTAAACCGCTATCTAGGTCGGTTTAGGCTGTCAAATCTCGATTTACAGTAAGTTGTGATAACTTATCTATATTTTCATATGGTGTTTATACGCAAAAATGCATGTATCACACATAACAGTGTATTTATTTATTTATTAAAAGTAGGCACACTTACAGCAATACATATCATACACTTACACAAAAAAAAACCTAACAATATCAAACATTATATGTTCGCTACTTAAAAGTGTACACAACATTCACTATAAAATTCTAAAATCAACGACATACTCTTAAAACTACTTACTAAGAAGAGAAAAAAAATATATATATAATTTAACAATAATTGAAATTAATTTAATTAACAGAAGCGAAACAGAAGCTCAACCAATTATCACACCTTTATATGTGGTACGCGAGAAAAAGCAAAAATCTTCCACAAAACAAACAAGGGCGCTAGAAGTTTAGAAAAAACAATATCAAAACCTACATACAGTGAATAAAAATAAATATATTTAATAAATATAAATTTATTCATTTCCATGCCTGAATTTCAGCAGTTTACGCTTGAACTGTGTGTAAGAATCATTGAAGATGTCAATTCCTGGTAATTTAGCGTTAATTTCATTGTAGGTTAAACAAATCCTGGAAAGGGGATGATGCAAGCCTAAATTGGTTCTAAATCGAGAAAGAGTAAAAGTTTTGGTTACGGGGTGCCGGGGATAATTATAAGGAACTAGGAATCGTACCATATCCAATATGTTTGTGCATTTAATTTTATTATTTAAAACTTTGTGTAGAAACAATAAATCCGCAACAGTACGTCGATATCGCAGGGTGGACATTTTGAAAAAAGACAATCTCTGTTCATATGGTCGTTTATGCGTTATGCCAGGAGAGACAAACGCAAGGTGACGGGTAAATGCACGTTGGATACTTTCTATGCGCTGAGATGAAGTAGCATATACTGGATTCCAAGCAACGCTAGCATATTCCAGATGGCTACGAACCAAGCAATTGTACAGAATTAATCTTGTCTGCAGCATTTTAAATCCTTTCAAATTGCGCTTAAGAAAACCCAACATTTGAGCAGCCTTCTTAAAAATCTTATCTAAATGCGCAGAAAAATGGAGCTTGTTGTCCAGTATCACTCCCAGATCTCGAATTTCATCCACTTTAAGTAGACACAAACCATCAAGGACATACGCAGTTTCAAGTGGTTTAACTTTTTTTGTGAAACTAATATGAAAGCACTTTTCTGTGTTAAGAGTCATTCCATTATCACAACACCATGCCTTGATATTGTTAAGATCAGTTTGTAGGAGATCAGCGTCGGCTACGGTTTTAACATTTCTGTAGATTTTCAAATCATCCGCGAATAAAGATAACTTACTGTGTTGTATCCGAGACGTGATGTCATTAATAAAAATAAGAAATAATATAGGACCCAGATGGGACCCCTGAGGAACCCCAGATTGAGCAAGATAAACACCAGATTCGTGTATAATGATAACGATTATTTTGAACAGCCGTTCTTCGATCTTCGACGTTGCTTGCTAGCGGGCAATATATCTATTCTACGCGAGGTTCATAAGACTCAACCACACCAAACGATCCATCTTGGATTGGCCAACCACGATCTAAGATTGGGGATCATGGATCGTGAATCTAATTTGTTCTCTTGGTGCTCTTTAGCGGAAATTTACAATAACCATTCTTGTACTAGTACTTAATTATAGTACCTTTGAAACAACCAAAAACAAAAACAACACAAATTTACCTCTTCCCCAATTTTTCAGAACCAAAACCAGAAACCCATAATGAGTCGCATAGGAAGGACCAGGCGCACACGCGTCTACGATTGCAACTACGACAAAGGCGAGAGTTACTACCGGCCAGTCCTGGACCGTCTAGACGGCAAGACCCCAGCTGCCAGGGAGCCTGACCGTGAACGCATCAGGGGTGAGGTTGAGAGCCGCATCAAGAATGCTCTGGACGACATCGAGGCTCCTCACGATGATTTCTTCGACTCAAGAGGCGCGAGGGCTCAGCGTGGAAGACCTTTGTCTTCGGCGTATGAGGAAGACGAGCTGTCAGATGATGTAAGTAACTAAATATCTTTAATACAAGACCCCGGCTGCTAGGGAGTTTAGACGTGAATGCATTAAAGGAGAGGTCGAGGGCGCCATCAAGAATATTTGTGACGACATCGAAGCTCCTCACGATGATTTCTTCGAATCGAGAGGCGCGAGGTCTCAGCGTGGAAGACCTTAGTCTTCGGCGTTTGAGGAAGACGAGCTGTCAGATGATGTAAGTAACTAGATATCCCTTATACAAGACCCGCCCTGCTAGGGCGCTTAGACGTGAACGCATCAGGGGAGAGGTTGAGAGCCGTATCAATGAATGCTCTGGAAGACATCGAAGCTTCAATTAAAAATAAATGCGCATGGACATGGGAAAAATAAAAATAAAGTTCATTTTTATCCTATACCAGTATAGAAGCCGTCATTCCAAAACCAATAGTTTTTATTTCACTTTGATTTGATTAGTATTTACAAAGTTAATGTAAAAATTAATTTGCTTAAAACACTATTGCCCCTACAGATCACCTGTAGTAGCAGATTGCCTCGCTGGCAATCGGCTTTTACCGTGTGACGTCATTCCGCCTGACCACCCGTATACCGCACCGGCCGGTCATACTTACTCACTCGCATAGCTGCACTGGTTCAGAGCAGACATTGAATTGAAATCTTGTTTTATAGTTGATTTTTTATTACTACTAGGTAGTTCTGGAGTTTTTGGAGTCCCTTTTCATTGCATTGCACCAAATTTTTCGATTTTTTACGAATAAAGATTTTATTTGGTGTTTTGATCGAAGTATTCGTACATAGAGGCACAATACAGTATTTAAATACTGTACTTTGTGATGGCATGTTGATAATTTTCCCGAGTAATACCTACAATATTGTATGAGACTAGCGGAATATTATAGTATTCTTTGCTAGCGGCAAGAGAATTGAGCTATACGAGACGTCACGCCCTCGGCTTCCGGGCGCATTGTGATTGTCACGAAAACAATAGAGCACGTGGTCGTTTTTGCGAATCTTTAATAGTATATTATGATACAAGTGAGCTAAGGTTGCTCATTATACACGAGGCTGTGGGTTGCAGCCCGAGCCGCAGGCGAGGGCGTAAATCAGCTGAGTGTCTAGTGAGTAAGTTGCTCACGAGTTTCATACGCACTTTTTCAACACACTTGCGAGGAAAAACAAACATTAATTGAATACATAACATAATTACCTATAATAACTTAATATTAGCTAAGGGAAAAAGCGCGCAAGTTTTTTTTTGCACGCGCCAAATGTAAGGTGATTGATTACATACAGCCATACAGCCTACTTCAAAATAATTATAATAATAGTGATAAAATGCAAATGTTTTATAACAAATTATTGTGAATTATAAATAATTTGATACTTAATAATATACTTAATTATGTTTTTGTCTTAATTAGGGACACATTTATTTATTCTAAAAACGTAAATGGATTTTCAGCCGTATAAAACCTCTTTGTTGTTACAAAAAAAGAACTGTATCTATTACCCGGTGAAATAGAAAATGCTCTGTTGACTCGCTTAAAACTTGCAGTTAGGTACTAACTTAACTTTGTAGGGATACTGTATTACCCGGTTAAATTGAAAAGTCTCTGTTTACTCGCATATAATTTGCAGTTAGGTACTTTCTTAACTTTTTAGGGATAATTCTATTACTCAACTAGTACTGTAATATTATTATGCACACGTGTGTTATAGTTCGGTTTATGGCCCTAATATCGATGTAATAAGGCTCACTTTATGAGCAAGTGTGTTGAAAAAGTTCATTGTGAAGTATTTTGAAGGGCTAAGAAAAAATTAATGACATATTTTGGTTAAAATGTGTAAGTATATTTCAAAAATAAATAAATATAAATACCTTTCCCAAACCCATTGTAGTTTTGTATAGAAAAATATAATTGGCTTTATTTTTTTTTTTAATTTTGGATATTTTTTAATAGCGACCGACCTAGATGATTACTGTTTTAATCCGAATAACATCACAAGTACATTAATCATGCTCAAAATTTTAATTATTTTGGTATTTCGTTTGTATGAGAGACTGACGTGTCGCCGGCCCCTTAATTCCATGTCACTCGTCGTGTCACTCGAAAAATCATTCGAATTTGGTACCTACAACGGGTACAAAATTTTAAATCGAACATACCTGTACTACAGTCTACTATGTAGTAAGTACTGTGCCTGTACGCTCGGAGATGATCGGTGTCGGAGACACCCGTCAGTCTCGAACTTGTGGTGGCGGAATTCGAAATTTAAACTGTCTTAATTACAATGTAACAGCATTTTTCGAGTGGTTGGCTGGATACACATTGTGTGCCTATATTTGTGTGTAGCCAAATATCTGACTAATTATTTGTATCAAATTAATTACAATACGCGCGAATCATTTTAAATTATCATGTTCATGTTAACAAGCACAACCCACAAAGCAATATACTCATTAGTAAAACACTTCAAATTTTATACATCGAATAATGATTTGTGGTTTTCAGTTAATTATTGAAATTTCTATTAACTATGCCATCAGTGCATAAAATTAAATGCATTTATATTACAACATTGTCGGAAACACTTCAATTTATTTCACAATATACTAGAGTGAGTTTCCACTGCTTATGTAGATGATCATTTTGTATTAAGGTGGTTCGATTAGCTCAGCAGCGCCACCAATGGAAATAAATCATTTACGATTTATCAAGGGCTTATAATAAAAATTTCGGTTATTTTGCGCAAATAGAAGAGTAAAGTGCAGTTTTAAAGTATTTGTTCATGGCCTCAAATATGAGCATTAAGTTGTGGATCTCGATATTGCTAAATGTGGCTACTTTTGGCACTATTGAGACTCACGACTTATTGCTTAAGTTTGAGTTCTTGAAAGTATATTTATAAAATGCATTTTACTCTTTTATTTGCGCAAAATAACCGAAACTTTAATCTAAGCCTGTAATAAAACGTAAAGGATTTATTTCCATTGGTGGCGCCACTGAGCTAATCGAACCACCTTAAAAGCCTTTCTCTCTGGAGACGACAAATGAAAACATTGGTGGTACTAGTTCATAGAAGTATCTTGAAACTATCTACAAATTCCTAAGATACTTAGATCAATAAAAAAAACTGGATATACATGCAAAATACCTACAACACCCTTTGTAATATTATGGCGATGATATGAACTTTTCACACTCATGCTCTGAAATGTTAATATTCCATGTTAACGAAAAATTGTGTTTCCTCGCATTTCGTGAGAAAAGTTTTTTACAAGCCTTGTTCTGTGGAAGCTATTTCCATTGCTAGCTTCCCGTACGCGTACTCGGCTGTAATGTAAGTACTATTTCTTCTCTATCGTTTACAAAAAAATCCAAATGAAAATTATTTCCTGTAAAAAAACTATTAAATATTTTAAATAGTTTTTTTTTATGAATACTTACCGTTTTTATGAATGAATACCGTAGATGTGTGTCTATTTAAGTTACAGGCGCATTGTTATCGCCCTAAGAGCTTATTGAAAATGAAGTATTAGAAAATCGACCCGTCTCACAACTAGCTCCGATGGGACTCGAACCAACGACCTTTCAGTGTACCGAGAGCATTCGCCCGGTAATAAATGTATTTTTATGAAATATCTTTTTAGTAATTTTTTTGTTGTTTTAATAATATTTTTTTCTCTTTTTGAATACGGCCTTACTTCTTTAGAATAAAGTAATAATAATAATATAATAATTAGTAGTAGTTATTTATTAGTAGTACTTTATGAGGGCAATAATACCCAAACTAACTCATAATGCTACAGCCATCTTAATGTCTGGATACGCTGATAATCATTGTCCTATGATTTCAATACTCAAAAAGTTATTGAATAACATTTTAGCCGCCTCTGTGGTCTTGTGGTTCACACCACCGATTTCAGACCAAGAGGTCCCGGGTTCGATTCTGTATTCGGTTTGGTTTGTGGTAGGACTTGTTCTTAGTCACCTGGCTAGCTACCACCGTCTTACCTAAGTCTGACGCTCAGATTTATAATACTATACGTCTGACGTCATAACAATGATGTTTTCAGCAGTTCCTCAGTGATTGAGGATTCCGGGAGTAGTGCGCTTCTACCTTCAGCCTTATCACCACTTAATATCAGGTGTGATGAAGGCTAAGTGCTACCCCGTTGTGGATAAAAAAAAAACAAACGCCGAATTGCGGAATACAAGTATACCCAGTTTGATTTATTATAATTTACTGAATTTATTGAAATCGCCCTATCATTGATGTTTAATATTTTTCGTAATTATAGAACAAAATAATTGTTAATTAGTTGAAGACAAGAACCATATCAGTTCTTTTGTCCATCGCTTTACTGTGGCTATGGATATTTACAAAGATTTTTCCGTTTTCCCTTAACTTCATCCGCTGCCGGTTATGTAGCGCTCCTTGTGGCCAAATACATGAATGAATTTCAGTTTTTGAAAATATATCACTTTGATACCTACGTCATTATGTTAAGATTTAGCATTTACTTACAATGCAATAAATAAATGTTTCGTAATATTAATAAGATAGTAACACACATTTAAATAAAATTATTAACTAGTTTGAGACCTTTCTAACATGCTTGTCCAAAAAATATAAATACAACCATTTTAATAAATAGTTAGTAGGTACGTACATAAAATACGCCTTACTAACTATCTATAAATTACTATATAAATTACATAGGCTATATTTCATCCGAATTTTTCCACGGGAACAGTTACCACGCGGATAATGAGAAGTTTTCCAGTAGGTTCTATAATGCTCAATAGATGTCGCTGCGACCACTTTTCTTTTTTTTTCTTAATTTTTATGTATAGTGCCACAAGCTTTTCTGTTCCGGTGACAGTCGTGACAGAGGAGCCACTTGCAATACAAAATTACCTCTCAAAATGGACTGTCGTATGAAAACTGTTTTAGTTCCAAAGAGAATCACCGGAACTGGGGGGCTACCGGCTAAGAAATCTGGATATGGGTATGGGCTTCAACTGTCATTTGAATTATTCTGATAAATTTTTGCTGCTTTGTTCTGTTGAACGTTGCTAGCTAGTTAACGTTATACCCGACGTCACAAAACTAGGAACTTATAGCGGCTATTTTCTTTATAAAATTGACTTAAAGTTCCCATAAACGTATGAAGTTCATATCCATAAAGTTACGCGGTAGCCCCCCAGAAAAGATTAGCACACTATATGGTATGTTTTTTTGCGTTCCCCAGTTTACGGGAAAGTTGAATGTATTGTTTCACGAATTTTGTAGCGTATATATATTAATAAGTTATCGTTTTTTTCTTATTTTACCTGATTTTGATTATATTTTAATTTAAATAACTGTTAATGTCAGAAAGAAAAGAAAATGTGGAAAAAGTGGCATTTTCATAAAAAGTTGAAATTAATAGCTCAAATTAATTAAGAAGTTAGTACCTATCTATGTACTGAATCTTCATTCTCTAGATGCAAAAACAAACTTGAACAAACTTTTCAACTTGACAGTTATTGTACATTTTAATAGGTAGGTACAACAAAAATAGCGAAGTATGGATAAAAACCTACGGTTGAACTAGGTTTTTATCCATACTTCGCTATTTTTGTTGTACCTACCTATAAAAATGTACAATAACTGTCAAGTTGAAAAGTTTGTTCTAAGTCATAGAGGTCATATCCTAAAAGTAGTAATTTAGAAATAAAACCTTATTTACCAAGATTATTTACATATTTATTTACATTTTTAAAATTTTATTTTGTTTTGCGTAAGCTGACAAACGTCCAAGGTTTTGTTATTAAAAAAAAAAAAAGAAAAGTTTCGCTAGCGCCATCTCTTGCACCTATTTGAAATAAGCTTACGATACCTTTTGGAAAATTCCTCATTGGATGTGAAAATTCACCGATTCTAAAATGCATTTTAATTACACATTACTACGTGGACATAAAATATAAATAGAACTCAAATAGCTATAGAAGTGACATGTGCACAGAAATAACTAGATATGATAATGATGCCAAATTGAGTTACACACGTTGCTAAAATAGATTGAGACAAACAGATGACTAATTAATAAACCATTATGTTTTTATAAGGTAATATTACATGGTAGGTATACAATAAACTGGTAAATACAACGGTAATATTTGAAATATCCTTAAAAATTACTTAAGAATTAATTTGTACAAGGATAACTACTTAATTATACTATTTTGATTTTTTGCATTAAAACGTGTTTTTAAGCAAGACCACTAAGATACGAGTTCCAACTCCATTTTAATTTTCAACACTTAAAAAATTAAAGTAGTAGGTACTTACAGTAAAACCATAAATCCAAATCCTAATTATTTTGAAAATATTTCCATAAAAAGTTGCATTGCATGTACAAAGTCAAAAAACTTACAATTAAAGCCAAAAATTAAAAGAAAACTGCCTGAACTAAGTATTGCACGTACCTATGTATGTAGTACCTACTTCAGGCGGGCAGTTGTAGTAGGTGGCAAGGTATTAGTAGGGTAGGCGTCTCTATGGCGCTGAACGCCGCGTGCGTCTCTTATATACTTACTTACGGTTTTCAGCAATAGACATACGGTTCAAGAGGAAGCATAAACATATATTTAAATTGCCCCGCACCTAGCCGGGGCTGGCATCCAGTTAGTAATAATATTCGAACTTCATAAATTCGTTCGTCGCGTAAAGGATCGCGCACATTATGCCGGGGCGCAGCGGAGCGGGCCTCAGCGCAGCGCGTTGACGGATTTGAGTATAGCACATTAGTGACGGGCCGGGCCGCAGCGCATTGACGGATTTTGAGTACAATCAAATTCAAACATCCAATTTCTTCTACTATAGGTGCAAGTTATACCCCTCCCTCTCACTCTCCGGGCATGGCAGAATTGAGTAAAAGAGACGGGTATAATTTGCAGGTGTCATGTTATGTACGATGGTCTAGTACAAGCAAAATCCGCTTGCTATAGCACACTGTGTCGGGGCGCAGCGGGGCGGGGCGGTACGTTTCGTATCGCAAGCACGCAACAAAATCCGCGGCGGAGTATGCGGCCCGCTACGCCCCGGCATAGTGTGCGATAGATCATCTTACTAATATTATAAATGTGAAAGTTTAGATGTTTGGATGTTTAGATGTTTGGGTGTTTGTTACTCAATCACGCCACAACGGCTGAACGGATTGGGCTGAAATTTGGGACGCAGATACTTTGTAGCCTGGAGAGGAACATAGGCTACTTTTTATCCCGGAAAAATATCACATTCCCGCGGGATAACGTCGTGCAGTCCACGCGAGCGAAGCCGCGGGCGGAAAGCTAGTATAAAATACATACGAGCGATTTGGGCGGATTTTTGCGCTGCGGCCCGGCCCGCTGCGCCCCGACATAATGTGCGCGAACGTTAAAAGTTATTTCGAGATACAATACAAAGTCGCATTGGCAATGAAGTTTAAATATATTACGGTATTGCGTTCGCATCGAACATAAATCAAGAGGTCGTTTTAAACGCTAGATAATAATTACGAAAAAAGTGTGAAACTGAACTTTGTGTGTGGGTTGTATATAAATAAATGTCGAACAACATGACTACATTAGATGGGAGACCTGCGTCAACGAGAAAACAGATGGATGTATATTTATAAACAAATTTGTTATTGAAATGTTCATTCAAACGAATGCGTACCTACTACAGCAATTTTTGAGGTGAAAACTTCTTTAGCAGCGTTGGATTTGTATTAGGGGTCACGTGACCGTCAGATCGTCAGATCCATGGAGCATGGAGGAGTATGGACTTAATACTGATGTAACTGGAGAGTGCAGTACTAAAGCTAGAAACACATTTCGATGGCGCAGCGCAGCGCGATCGGTTTCATACATTTAGTATGGCTAGAAACACATTTCCCTGGCGCAGCGCAGCGTATCCGCTCGGCTCCGATTGCGCCAGACCCCCCACCACTTTCTAGCATTGTATCGTCAGATGGCTCGGTAGCGGACTGCGCAGCGGAGCTCTGCATTTTGCTTTTTACTACTTATGTTCTCCGATTTCTCCGTCAATAATGGGCCAATTTAAAAAATATTTTTTTTGTTTAGAAGAGTCACCAATTCATTATCATGTAGGGTTGTTAATTATACTGTTAAAACAGTATTAAAGTGTTTTTAGTACACTATACTTTTTAATTTTATAACAAAAATAATGTATAATTCTGATTTGAAAATAAATTACACTAAATATTTCTAAAATCGGTTCAGTATTTTTTGGGTTTATCTATTACAAACAAACAAAGTGTATTTATAGTATTAGTATAGATATAAATTGCATCTCGTATTCATTCATCATCATCTTATCATCGTAATCATCAACATATTTTTTTTTTGGATTTAATATGTTCAAGTAAGATCAGAAATTGTTTTCAAAATTAGAAGAAAACATAATGCAGATGTTAGCTCGGCAACGACTCGATTGACACCACAAATTATATAGACTAGTACCAAGGAATTTATAATACAACAGGAAGGTGCACTGCTGCTAAAAAACCATGAAGTTTGACTTAATACTCTGAGGTAACTGGAGAGTGCAGTACGAACAATTTTTTGAATACCACAAATAACACAGTGGCTGTCTTCCGTCTCACCTACACTTTAAAAAAATACGTATGGTCATATGAGACAGCTGACAGCCACTACATACATAAATGTCAAATTTGCTGGCGACACTTTTTTATTCAGGGTGAGAGCTCCAGTTACCTCAGAGTATTAAGTCAAACTTCATGTAAAAAACGGTCCTAATGAGATAGCAAGAACGAGGTCAGTTTATCTCACTCCATTCCATTACGGCGGCCACGAACATGCGCGACGGGCGGCGGGCGACGACGAGCGAGTTGCGAACTTGACACAACGAAGACGGAAAACGTCATTCGGCTTGTACTGTTGCCACTTTAACATTCTGAAATCTATCATTCAAATTCTTTTCTAGGATAAGCCATAAAAAACTTATACGACCTAATACATTTTTATGCTTAATACGGTAATACCTAAATTAATATGCGATGTTTTCTATTGACTAAAAGTAATACGAAGCGGAAATTTTACGAAATTTAATTTTTATAACGAAAGTTGTGGAACCATAAATCTGTGATAAATCTACTAAACCTGTTATTTAAGAGTGCTGGCAATTTCAGAGAAAGGGACACCCTCACCTCGTTCTTGCGGTCTCAGCTGGACCGTTGACATTTTGTATTGAAATATAAACCTTATCTCTTAAAATTAAAGTGTATTTTTAAATACACAAAAATACGGAGTGCACCTTCCTGTTGTACGTAGTCCTACTTATAAATTCCTTGACTAGTACAGATAGGAATCAAGCCTTATAGCGGCCGTTTGTTAGTGAATGACGGACCCCGATTAGATTTTGACAACATAGTGCTGCCAGAACTATCGACACCCTTGATTCGTTATCGATAGTTGTGCAAATCATCGACGTTTGGTACAACCCTAGTAATATACTATTTTAAATTCTGCTCAAATAAAAAACACATTTGATGAAAGAAGGCATTTATTTCTTGCTATTATAATTTTTTCAAATACAAAGTACATAATTAGTATAAGTTGAGATTTATACAAGACAAAGAATGAGAGTAATGAAATTACTTACTAAATTGACTTAATAGATAAACTAAGATATATAAATACTTTATCAGCCACAAGAAAAATTAAACTGCTTGCAAATATTTTTACGCACAAATGCTAATGCTATTTTTCCTAGTAGTATTATTTAGTATCTGCCATTTCATTATTTACTGTTAATATCACTTTCAATGCAAGACGCAATAACCTAACTCTAATAGTTAAACATTTAATGCAGTAAGTAATCAATATAGCAACTAACAGCAATAATTTGCACCATAATTCTGATTTGACAACTTATTACCGCAAGAATAGGCAGACACGGGCATCTTCGCAGCACTCCACGAACCTCGTTGAGACTCAAGTTATCTGAAAAGATTAGATTTGGTTAGTATAGATTCTACATATTGTTACTATAATCTGCCATAACATTTTATAAACAAATAAGTGATAGTTGAACTGAAAAGTTTGTAAATCAAGAAAGAGTAGTGTGTATAAAGCACATTTTGTTTGTTGTGCCGCTATGCACAAGTTATAGATAATCAATGTTTATAGTTAATAACTGTTATTAAGTAGATAAGCTTTGTACATAGACTGATGAGAGGTAGTATATATAATTAAGTAAGATCTAAGATAGTAGGTAGCAGTAACAGTTATAACAGTCATAAGACAATCACAATAAACCACCATTCGTACCGACAACAATCATATATTATCCCACCGGTACATTTGTTATAATTCTGTTCTGTTTGTCAGAATCAGAAATATGAATTTGATGATAAGGCATTTTAAATGTTTTGACAAAGTTATTGAATTACTTTCACTGTTATTTTCTCTTGACTTGGTATTAACAACTTCACGAAATTGAAACTTGTTAAATGTGACAATTGATTATTTAAATTTAATCCCAAGTCATCTACTGTGCTTTATCATTATCACCATATGATATCACTTCTAAATGTATATTGAAATAAGGTATTAGGAAGGTTTTTTTTAACAAAACTAATCAATAATTAATTACACATAACTACTTACATTCATATAAAAAGAATAAACAAACATTACCTACCTTTCATTCATAACTTCTTCTTCAACATGTCAATGACAAGTACAAAATCATATACTGTTGTTGGCCCAAAACTGTGCCACTCTCACCGCATTATCTGCAGCCAACATGAGGTCCTCACGCGTGCAGGTGTCTGGGCATAAAGAGCAATCAATGAAGTGGGCCATGGTCTGTGGAGTGTAACCACACCTGCACGCGAGATCCGTGTTACTAGTGAAGCCCCACCTGGACAGGTTGTCTTTACTTCGACCAACTTGGGTACGGAGTCTATTTAAAGATCTCCATAATGATCTGGGAAGTTCAAGGCCAGGAGGGAGCTTTTCCTGGATGAGCACATATGGGTGTGAAAGGGTAGCAGACTTTTCCCACAGTTTAACTTTGGTTAAAGAGGCCTCCATGGTGCCAGGAATGACGCACTTGTAAAAACTATTGCGACTCTTTAGCCTTTGATAAATTTCATAACTTTCTGAGAAACCGAATCTTCTTTACTCCGGTTAAGTTGTGAACTGTATTTTCTTTTGTTTTGGTTAGTTTTAAGAAATACAATGTTGCCTCTTGGAATTACCTAAAACAACAAAACTCAAATTTAGGTTAATGTAATAAATAATTGATACATAAAACTACATAAATAGATTTACTTACGTGTACCGAAGGCATCTTCGAATAATGTATCCATATTTCTGTAAAGTAATATCTGAGAAAAAGTGGAAAAACATCTAAAGAATACTAGAAAACCGAAATGAGTAAAAAAACACAAACTAAATAAACGTCATCTTGAAATTCTTGAAAAAAGTGACAGCCTTAATTTTAGCCAATGGGGGCACCCCAACAAAATGGCGATCTTAATTATAGCCAATGAATGGGTATCGGGGCTACCGCCCACTAAGTTTTGACCTATTCTATGGGTGATTCCAACGCCTGATTGACACTGATCAAAAATTTCGTCAGGACGCGCTGCGCCACACTAGTAAAGGGCGTTTGTGCACTACCACTGAATTTTACCGATCCGGAAAAAAACGGATGCTTGTATTTTAATAATTAATCATTTATAATAGTAATTAATCAAATACAAGCATCCGTTTTTTCCGGATCGGTAAAATTCAGTGGTAGTGCACAAACGCCCAAAGTATGCACACCCGGGTCGACGCTGCGCTGCGCTGCGCTACGCCAGAGAAATGTGTTTCTAGCTTAAGGCTAGGAATCCCGAGCGCAGAAATAATTTGGCCGTTTGTGCACTACCACTGAATTTTACCGATCCGGAAAAAAACGGATGCTTGTATTTAATTAATTACTAATATAAATAATTAATTATTAAAATACAAGCATTCGTTTTTTTCCGGATCGGTAAAATTCAGTGGTAGTGCACAAACGCCCTTTGAGGGGGTGAAGAACGTCGCATACGCTCCGCCCATCGGAGGGACACCCCGCGCGTCTCAGTATACTTGCGCGGCCCGCCGGCGGCCGTTATCGTGCCACAGTGTAGCAGCAAGACAGTAGTGACCGATATTCAGTAGAACCACTCAAGTTTCATTTTTAATGTAATATGTTTATTACTTTAAAACGAAATAGGTAGATAACTGTAGTACAAATAATATTATTTCCTACCACTGTATACCATACTATAATATTACATTGAATGTATTACAATATTCTTACGGTGAGGGTGTTATTATGAATCTCAAGCGAAATGATCGATTCTAGAATAGAATTATAGTAAACAAGCTATTGCCCTCGACTTCGTCCGCTTGTATTTCAGTTAAAACATGAGTTTCAGTTAAAAAGTACCCTATATCATTCTCGATCGTCCTATTTATCTCTATGCTAAAATTATTCAAACTTGGTTTATCGGTTTTGGGATGAAACCTAACAGACAGACAGAGTTATAGTCCGTTCGGTTAGATAGTGTCGGTACACCCGCACGGCATTGTGGCAGAGCGACACTATCTAAGCGAATGGACTATACTTTCGCATTTATAGTACTAGCTTAAGGCGCTACTCGGAAAAATATGGACTTTTTGATTTAAAACTATAGGACGGTTACAGTTGTTACAAATCTGGTAATAAGATATATATTTCTTCATACCTTTATCTAGAATCGTATAGTTTCAAAAACACGATTTTATGATTTTGCCTCGACACTTTTTCTTTTCGAAAAGACCTCTAAAAAATACAAAAAGTGAAGATTATTCTTAAATGGGGTTACTTACACTATTGGAAATTGGTTTAATTAGTGGACACCAATAATATTGAGGATCGTATAGAAGCATTTTTTGAAAAATCGCTGTAGTTTTTTAATACGAAGTGATTTTGTGTTTTTTTTGCCTAATCTGCAAAATCGGTCTCGCTCCCGCGCGCGTCGTTTTCTCATTGCTATCTCGCTTCAGCACATTTTTTCCGAGTATCGCCTTAATCCGTAGATAAATGCAAATGTCACTTTGCCTGTCTGTTACTTTATCACGCCAAAACGCTGAATGATGATGAATTTTGGAATTTTGAAATCATAGATAGTCATAGAATATTGTTCATGCGATAACCGAAATCCACGTGGGCGAAGTCGCGGGCTGCATCTAGTAATTTGATATACTAACTGTGGCCCGTAACTTCGTCTGCATGAACTTTGGACATTGCATTTGTATTGGAATTGCGGTAATATCGCGTAAAAAAGTAGTATTTGTCCTTCTCCAAGATTTGTAATCTCTGTACCAAAATTCATCGAAATCGGTTCAGTCGTTTTGGCGTAAAAAGTAACATCATCATGGCAGCCGAACGACGCCCACCGCTGGGCATAGGCCCAAAACGTAACATATGGACGAACAAATAGGCAGATAGAGTTACTTTTTGTAGGTATGGATAGTGCGTGGGAATCAGAAAGGGTGTCAAAGTGGGGATTACAGCGGGACTGGAAATGGAAGAGAGGATCGTAGAGGAAACCATTGTGGTGATCGGAGTAAGTGAATAGGAGTAAAATTAAAATAAATAAGTATGTCAATATTAATGGTAAAACATTTATTAAAATTCGCTTAAATCTAGAATCTGGACTCAATGATATCTTGAGCTGAGAACGCACGTGTGTCAATATCGTCCCATTTTTGATAGTGCCATTCCAAATTCTCTTAAAACGTCCACCGCTGAGGCCGCCGCGGTTGCAACTAGTCGGGCTATTATAGCATACCAACGCAAATCATACCGCCCGCCGCGCCTCTTGAGCAGGATACTCACCGAGCTGTGTAACACGTAACGTAACGTAACTGCTACTGTCAAGTGAGTCCATAGGAGGCACGAGCTCGCTGCGTGCGAGCCGCTCGCGCGTGGTTCGCAGTAAGCTCGCAGTGACCCGCCGAGTGGCGGTATCGCTACGAACACAAAGGCGGCTCGCAGTGTGCACGTGGACTACGACAAGACCTCTTGTGCAGTGAGTACGTAGGCGCGACGCGAACTTCAAACGAACGCAATCATGGAGTGAGCAGAATGTTGTCGGCGTGATTTCGTCACAAGCACTGCGGATCCGGGAACTCGTAGCTGGTTACGCGGTGACCGTGGACGAGCCGAACTCACTTTCAGGTTTATACAGTATCAGTTAGGTTACGTGCTACAAGCTAGATGAGTACCCTGCTTTGCAGCACCGCACGCCGCACCGCTGCTAGAGACTGTGGCCGAAGTTATACCTAAATATACAAATCTGTTTATATATTTAACCGAGTAATTTCGCAGTACATAAAATGACTTATTTATACCAGAAAGTATGTAATACTTGATAAAAATCCAAAACATTTTTCAAACATGAGTACCTACTGCTATTGTACTTATGGCAATTCCTTTTTTTGACCCTCATTTTCATTAATGATTGCTCAGTTTTTTTTTCTTATATGATCTTAGAATGAAATTTGGCGTCACGAGTAAGAAAATCCAAAAAATGCATACGAATATTAATTTATTTTAAACAACACAAATTCAGTACCTATGGGAAATTTCTCAGCATTATTGCTTTTTAAAATTATGTGTAGTCACATAAACACAAATCTTAAGGCGATACTCGGAAAAAATGTGCTGAAGCGAGATAGCAATGAGAAAACGACGCGCGCGGGAGCGAGACCGATTTTGCAGATTAGGCAAAAAAAACACAAAATCACTTCGCATTAAAAAAACTACAGCGATAAAAAAAAATGCTTCTATACGATCCTAAATATTATTGGTGTCCACTAATTAAACCAATCTCCAATAGTGTAAGTAACCCCATTTAAGAATAATCTTGACTTTTCGTATTTTTAGAGGTCTTTTCGAAAAGAAAAAGTGTCGAGGCAAAATCATAAAATCGTGTTTTTGAAACTATACGAATCTAGATAAAGGTATGAAGAAATATATATCTTATTACCAAATTTGTAACAACTGTAACCGTCCTATAGTTTCAAATCAAAAAGTCCATATTTTTCCGAGTAGCGCCTTAAATATCCAAAAGGAATAACATCGAAAGTTCGACATAGAAATTTTCCATTTCAAGTAACACCAAAAATTCATATTTGATTAAAATTTGGTTTTTCTGTTGGGATATTTTTTTGGATATTGCCTAAATTGTTTTATACGTTATATAAATATGTCCGGTGAAGAAAGTTTAAACGGATAATTTTTCCTGAAAAAGATCAATGAAATAAAACTTTATTAAAATACCTAATCTTTGGAAAGTTATACAATACTTTTAATTTATTGCTACTACATATATCATCATGCTGTAAAGTTTTCCCTGACTAAGGAATTACTGTGGGGGCCCACTAGGTTAATTTCGTACACTGCCTCACTTATCTCTATACACTGTGACACTACTTACTATTTAGAAATCTATGTAGATTAATATCTGATTCGTTCCAAATGAATAAAAAACCAAATCACTTAGTTACCTTTTATGTTTGTTTATCCTTCGCAGAGTCTGCGACGAAATCTTTTTTTTTTTATTCTTTTTATTGGCCATTTTATCGTAATCACTATAAAATATTTACAGAATTATTCTTGAATGAACCTAGTTAATAAATTTAAAATACATATTTTCCTACAAACTATTATTATATATTTGTACAAACTATAACTAGGTACATTACACGACACCACAGATAATTATTTGTATCTATATAGTTTACTGAACTCTCTACACAATCAAATATTTGAATTGTTTTTAATTTCGCTCGTCGCAGGTAACTGCGCCGCAAAAATTGGCACGCGTCCGACCTCTAACTCATTCCGCAGGGGACTGATTGATTGAAATTACGACCGTCAACGTAGCAAAATAGGTTTTTTTCGAAAATAAACAATGCCTTAAAAAAATTTGACTTATGACGGCCGGAATCCCTCGGCTATTCAAAGACAATTATTTTCGTATATTTTTCATTAACTAAAACCAAGTATTTTGCAAATAATACGATATTTGGATTACGATTAGACGGATGTTTGGGATTTTATTTGACACATATGCTCTTTGGCGGCTGACAAAACAAGTTAATCAAAAAGCCGCGTTAATGGCATATCATGGCTATGTCGCATCGACTCTTAAATATGGTCTACTACTCTAGGGCAATTCTGTAGATGTACCCAGAGCGTTTATATCACAGAAACAATGTGTCCGTGCCATATGTGATGTCCCTCCTTTGACGTCGTGCAGAGAATTGTTTCCGAAACTCAATGTACTCACGTTACCCAGCATGTATATTCTGGAATGTTGTTTGTTCGTTAAGGCGCACCCATATTTATTTAAAAAAAAAGATAATTTTAAATCGGCAAGACACCGTGGCAAGCTATTGTTACCTAAAATGCAAACTAGCTTGTATAAAGAAAATTGTTATTCTAGCTGTGTAAGAATTTATAATAAGTTACCGCATTCCTTAACAGAGCTTCCCTTTAAATCGTTTAAAAGCGAATTATTTAAATTTCTTATTAAAAAATGCTTTTACTCTGTTAAAGAATTTCTAGACTATAAGTTGACTTAAATATCGAATTAAGTAGGTAGTTGACATGATTTTATAATAATAATAATATGATAAATGATTTTAATAATATGACATAATATCTATAAAGCTCTTGAATATAAATTGATATAAATACCGAACTAATTAGTTGACATAATTTTATAATAATATGATAAATGGTTTCAATAATGTGACATACTTACTTAACTAATATCTACTTATAAAATTGTTTAGTATAAACATTAATATCAATATTCACAACTCTGTACCTAATTTTCACATGCCCAATGTTGGCAAGACAGACGGACTTTATAAATTTAAACAAATCTTATGTATTACTCTGTTTTCCGTGAATAAATAATCATTTCATTTCATTTCATTTCATTTCACAGTAAAATATCACCAATCGAAAAAAAACGGCCGGAAGCACTAGATAAATAGCTGTAAAATAACATATATTTTTTCCAAGTTTTAAGTACTTGTGGTTTGAGAGTAATCCATAATTTAAAATACCCTATTTTGGGGAATGCCCGCCTTAACACTTTTTGTGACCACAAATAACACAGTGGCTGTCTTCCGTCTCACCTACACTTAAAAAAAATACGTATGGTCATATGAGACAACTGACAGCCACTACATACTAGATGTCAAATTTGCTAGGTACACTTTTTTATTCAGGGTGAGAACTCCAGTTACCTCAGTATTAAGTCTAGCTCCATGGTCAGATCGGACACGTGATCACTGTTTCAATATCATTAGAATACGAAGGTAAATTTCGCCATCGTTTCCAAAGTTGTAATATCCTGACCTATTCGAAATTATAAAACGAGCGGCATTAACCTCGGTTCAAATCCAGTCCGTACTTTTCCTTTATTTTGTCAAGTTCCTTTTTTTGTGAAAAAGTCTAGGGAGCCCTTTATCAACGCATCTAATTCATCTATATTATATTATATATATATAAAAATGAATCCCTATTTCCCTTGGTCACGACATCACGCGTGAACGGCTGGACCGATTTGGCTAATTTTGGTCTTGAAATGTTCGTAGAAGTCCAAGGAAGGTTTTAGCGGTGAGAAAATAGGGGAAGGAGGGGTAAGTAGGGGTAGAGTAGAAGTAGGGTAGGGTAAAGGTAGGGTAAAGGTAGGGTAGCGTAGGGTAGGGTAGGGTAGGGTAGGGGTAGGGGTAGGGTAGGGGTAGGGGTAGGGGTAGGGGTAGGGGTAGGGGTAGGGATAGGGGTAGGGTAGGGTAGGGTAGGAGTAGGGTAGGGGTAGAGTAGGGGTAGGGTAGGGTACGGGTAGGGTACGGGTAGGGTACGGGTAGGGCTAGGGGTAGGGTACGGGTAGGGGTAGGGTACGGGTAGGGTAGGGTTGAGTAGGGGGTAGGGCCACGGGAACGAAGTCGCGCTGGGTCAGCTAGTCTCTGTATAATTTCTAAAAATCAACGGGTTAAAAAATTTAAGGATATCAAATGCACGACGTTAATACCTATTAAGGTCTCCACTTCTGCCGGCACTCCTGGAGTGCAACCCGTTGTTTTTTTTTTGTGTCGAAAGAAGTTACTTCAGTGGTTATAAAAGCATTGTATGAGAAAGAAGAGCAAGGTGTCCCGACCAGTTTTATACAACGTGTTAATAATTTTAGCGAAACAGAGAAAATAGTTTGTTTACAATCGAGAGTAGAATCATTTTTAACCGACTTCAAAAAAAGGAGGAGGTTATCAATTCGACTGTATATTTTTTTTTTATTTTTTTTTTTTATTTTTTATATGTGTTACCTCAGAACTTTTTAGTTAATGAACCGATGTGGATAATTCTTTTTTTTATTTAAAAGGTGATGCTTCTCGTGTGGTCCCATTCAAATTTTATCAAGAACTGGTCAGAAGTTCAGGAGTTATCCTGAATAATGTGTATTCAGACTTTATTTGGGTATATGGACGATTTCATAGTTTCATCAAATTGGGGATCATTTTCAAAATAATTTTTTTTTTCGAAAGTTGGTAAGTACTTCTGACCTGATCTTACTTTCACCAAGTCAGGACCAGGGGATCAAATTCCAGGAAAATTGAGAGAAATTCTCAAATATAGGCAAGTCTTATGCGTTCCATTAATTTTTGAAGTTAGTCAAGTATTTGCATCTGGTAGTCATCATCTCATAGTGATGAGCTGGTGATGGAAGCTACAACTCCTTAACGGTTAGGAGCTGGAGAATATTTCTTTAAGTTGTGACGGGACGTCCTCGTCGGCCAGTGGTACACTAGCCGGAACGTCGGAAGTCACCGCCCAGTATTTAATTTGTAGATAATAGATAAATAAAAAGATGATGTTTATAGGGACTTGACTTTTATTTATAATGGTAGTAATAAAGAAACGTATAGAAAGAATAGGAAGATTAGGAAGCATAGGAACTGTAACAAAATGATAAAAAATACATGAATAACAAAAAGTAGGTAGGTAAGTAGGTAGTAATGGATATGATGATGAAAACTTACCCCTTTCCAAGGGTCGAGGGTTCCACTTATTTAAAACTATAATTAAACTCAAACCGATATAAAAACTGGTAATGCTCCGAGAGCTCTGTACGGCTTGGTGATTTTAGTAGAACTGAATCAAAAATGATGAACAGGACACGTGAAACGAAGATTTTGAATTTGAATTGAAAGAACAGGATAGGATTCGATAAAATTAATGGCCAGTATGTAGAACTAGATGGAGTTTCCAGTCATCATAGAGTATTTAACCATCCATAATGACTGGTACGAATCGACATCGTTACAAAGTATTAATCGTACGTATGGGCCGATAGTTATATTCTTTCAGGTTATTAGGGTGAGCTGCTGATGAGAGGTGAAACTCCTCAACAGTTAGGAGTTATATTATGATGTTTTATAAATACCATATGCACGAATGGACCTTCAGTTGTGTTCCTTCAAGTTATCTAAGTAGCTAAAGATGCAAAGCTGAATTCCGTAACGGATAGGATATTTACAACAATTTATCACAATCACCATGTAGTTTCTTAAGCTACTTCACTAAAAATCGAAAAATAAAACGTTTTTGAAAAAAAAATTAACCGCCTTCAAAACGGATCTTCAAACAAAAATTAACAAACACTAAAAAACGAAAAAAATAATAAGATTTTTTAATTTAAAGGACGATGATACGTGACTTTTTCTAATTTATCTTGGTACTTACTGGACTGTTTGAAGTCGGTGCCAAGCCAAAAAGAATAAGAACGAAATATACTGAGTGAAATAACTAACATATAAAAAAACCGGTCCCAAGCGTGAGGTGTAGGACGTAATTAGCTCAATACGTATAAGATGGCACCGACTTCAAACAGTCCAGTAAGTACCAAGATAAATTAGAAAAAGTCACGTATCATCGTCCTTTAAATTAAAAAATCTTATTATTTTTTTCTTTTTTTAGTGTTTGTTAATTTTTGTTTGAAGATCCGTTTTGAAGGCGGTTAATTTTTTTTTCAAAAACGTTTTTTCTAGGGGTTAAATTAAACAAAAAAATTTTTGCCGCTTCTAATAGTAGATTGTACAACAAGTGCATAAAACGTACCATTTTACCCGAGACGTATATATCCACCCGAGCCGCAGGCGAGGGTTGATAGTCAATTCGAGGGTAAAATGGGTTTTATGTACAAGTTATACACTCTGCTTTTCACTTAGAGTGCGAGAAAAATAAATAACAATATTGCAAAAAAGAAAAATAAAGACTTCGCCATATTGGCGGGAAGACTTTCTTTTTCTTTTTTTATATGTGGCATTGGCAGCACAGTGACTTTAGCATAGATCGTAGTCCATAATGCTCTTGAAATACTTATTTCTTAGAAAACTCATTAATTTTGCCTAGTTTTATTAATTTAGTAATTGAGAATGGATTATGTACAAAATCGAAGGAACAGAATGAAATACATAATAAGTTTATTTAACGAAGTTTAATTGCGTGTGTGGCTGTTTACCTGACGCCCTTTGTCTTAAAGTCTGAGACTTAGACGAAGATTTTACTTTATGCACTAGAGCATAAAAAGCGATTTTATGCAGCCTATACCCAACATAAACACGAACTTTACGAGCATGAGAAGTGAAAAAATGTTTGTGTCACGTGCTCTTTTACGTCAGAGTAAGAGCTTAAAATCTGTCAGAAAGTTACGGAGACCTAAAAGCACGAATATATTGGAAGTTTCTTTAGAAAAAATGTTTTCAGTGGAATTCAATTTTATAAAAAAAATTATTTTGGGTGTATGGCTTTTCGGTTATTGCATTAACACGTTGTATAGGTAGAAAGAAATTCAGACAAACCGGCGCGCATCGGCCCGGGTCGGACGTCATTTTATTATGCGGTAAAGAAAAATGAAATGTATTATCAGGAATTACAGGCTACTTAAGGCGCTACTCGGAAAAAGTATGGACTTTTTGATTTAAAACTATAGGACGGTTACAGTTGTTACAAATCTGGTAATAAGATATATATTTCTTCATACCTTTATCTAGAATCGTATAGTTTCAAAAACACGATTTTGTGATTTTGCCTCGACACTTTTTCTTTTCGAAAAGACCTCTAAAAATACGAAAATTCAAGATTATTCTTAAATGGGGTTACTTACACTATTGGAAATTGGTTTAATTAGTGGACACCAATAGTATTTAGGATCGTATAGAAGCATTTTTTTTAAATCGCTGTAGTTTTTAAATACGAAGTGATTTTGTGTTTTTTTGCCTAATCTGCAAAATCGGTCTCGCTCCCGCGTGCGTCGTTTTCTCATTGCTATCTCGCTTCAGCATATTTTTTCCGAGTATCGCCTTAATGTTAGCTGCACCGCTAATCACCGTTTGCATTCCGCGACGGCCGTACGTACGGCTCGGAACGGACGCGATAGACATTTTACAATGCGGTATAGAAAAATGGAATGTATAAACATGAAGTTACATCTGTTCATATTAGCTGCACCGCTAATCACCGTTCGCATTCCGCAACAGTGATTAGTATTGCAGCTATAGTTCAGGTAATGACAGCAGCGGCGCTGCTCTATCTTTTATACATGATAAAACGATAACGAGAACGTGAGTTTTTCGTGCTTGGGATACAGAACGGGGTGTAGAGTCTGCTAACGTTAAGTCATAATCGTGTCTCAATCGTGTTTCAAATTGTAATACTATATACTACGAGTATATTTATTTTGTTTCTTAAACATTCAAAAAACTTAGGGAGTTCTTTGAGATGTAAAGCATATTATAACTTACCTTGCATTAATAATGGCCTTTACCGGCAGCTTGGTAAAACAAAGAAGACTCGGACAATAGGAGTCACCCCTTTATTAATTAGGAATATAAAAAAAACGGATTCACGTCACAGTTTGATCTCGGCATGCAAATAAAAAGCTGTTTTAATTAAACATTCTCGCTGTTGTTTTTTTTTTTCTTATTTTTACACTGCCCAACCCTTTGTGTTAACAAGAATGATGATGTTAAATATTTCCAACCATATTCCAAGCCTATGGTTTCTGTAAAAATTGCGGAAGTACTTTAGATTATATTAATTAAGAGAAATAACGGCATCTTAATTAAAAAGCCTTCTTTACAGAACATTTTTTTAATGTATTTAGTACTAGCCTTCCGACCGCGGCTTCGCCCGTCAGGACTAAAAGACGTTATCCCGCGGGAATGTGATATTTTTCCGGTATAAAAAGTAGCCTATGTCTTTCTGCATCCAAACTATCCCCATACCAACGGATATCCGGTAACTATCCGGTATCCGGCCGGATACCGGATAATAATACAGTATCAGGCTGGATACCAGAATCAGATAGTAAAATAAAAAAAATCTCATTATTTTACACGATTAGGCGGCAATAAAATATCGGTTCGTTTGATATCGCATGCCGTTTTTAGGGTTCCGTAGTCAACAAGGAACCCTTATAGTTTCGTCATGTCCGTCTGTCCGTCCGTCCGTCTGACCCCAGTCTAGCTCATAGACTCTTAGTACTAGAAAGCTGTAATTTAGCATGTATATACATATTTATCACGCCAACAAAGTGGTAAAGTAAAATTTTAAAAAAAACCTCTACACGTGAAGTGGGTATGTAATTTTTTTTTCTTGCCTACCCCATAGTGTGGGATGTCGTTGGATATCAATTTCAAAAATATTGTGGGTTTGTAAAGACAGTTTTTTGATTGAGACATCCGTTTGTGAACTATTAAGCATTAAATTTCATGTGTCCCCCTCCCCCCCTGCCAGCCAAATGGTTGGTCTTGGATACGTGAAAAAAATCACGACAGTAGTACATATGACGAAGTTAAAAGGAACACTATCACAGCTAAGGAGGCTTTAAAAGTTTTTGAGATATAACACATTTTCGAAAACCGCAAATATAACTTTGTCATTCATACGAATACTATAAAAAACAAAGTTATTTTTTTCTGGCAAAAAATGACAGTGGTGTTTTTGCTAGGTGTACGTAATCGGTACGTTAAGTGTGTACGAAACCCTTCATGAGCGAGTCCGACTCGCACTTGGCCGATTTTTAATTATAAAAGATAACTACACAAAATAAAAAAAGAGTTTTTCATTAAACTACTTCCCATCCTTCGTAACTGCACTAGGCAGCTTACTTACTGATTCTTAATACACTTCCTGACTTTGCACTCACCGCCCACCAACGTTTTCAATTAACATATTGTGTCAAATCAGGAACAGAACAATCTAGGGAGAAATAGTCGTTTAATTTTCTAGACCAGACAATGAATGATTGGCATGTTAACCGCACAGGAGCGGACCCTCTCGCTTCCCTTTCTGTTATTAAATTTTCCGGAAGGTACATTAAAAAAAAAAACAAGCTGCCGGTCTACAAATAGATGATGTTTTATTATTTGCATTTCCCGTTCGATCGATACTAACCGAGTCTTGCTCTCGCTGTGTGTATGGAATAAAAAAAAATTCGTTGTTCGGTTTGAAACCAAATTAACTTATACCTATAAGGGCCAGAATTTTGGATTAAGTTAAGGTTCGACTTACTTACTTAAATGATTTATAAAACGTTAAATTTTTTATATTAATTTTTCTTCTAATCATAATTCTATAGATGATTTTCTTTCTCCAGATTTTAAAACATAGGCTTTGGACTAAAACTATTAAGTTCACTTCTCTTGATTTCTTAATTTAATATCATCTATACTTTTTAAGCAAATGATTTTTTTTGATGGTTTTCGTTAATAGATCAAATAGCCAAGTACTAGAAATGCACTATTTATGTTGTTTATGAACTCGTGACTATCACTATAAATAATTAAAATAAAACTAGTGATAAAATTTTATCCTTCAACATTTTGTTACTTCAATGTCTTTCCCGTTTTTTAATGATTTTAAATTCTGCATTCCCTTGGCTATTCCCTTAAAAGAAATAGTATAGTAAAGCAACAAGTAGTCCCAAATATGGAGGATATTTGGGAGTTTTAACCCTAGTGTGCCTAATTGGGTACTAGTTATTTTTTTCTAGTAATAGGGTTAACTGCCCTATAGTTGCCATTAATCCTATTACTGGTACTCTAGAGCTAAGCTCAAAAACTAAATAGATTACTCAAGTGCAGTACATACTCATTTAAATGTGAAATATTTTGTATTATTTTACTGTAAAAATTAGCATTAGATAGATATATACGAATAGGGATCGACCTTCACCTAACCTGTTTAATGGATTAAAAGTATTTTATATAAAATGTGTGTTAATAACATAATATCGCGAGTAGGTTAACTTGATTTTTTCTAATCAGACTATGTTTAATAGACTATTGCAATCAAATCACATCAATATCGAATGGCACCCATCGTTTTAATGAATATTTTTTATACCAAAAGTATGTAGTCTACAAAATGTAAAACGTTGGGCTGGCAACGTTTTTTCTGGCAAGATATAGGGTTAGCAGGTTAGCAGCGATTGGAAGTAAAGTTAAAAATGTAATTTGCACCAATTTGTTTAAATAATCAATTCTCAGGTTTTTTTTACCATCGATTGGTATAAAAATTATTTAAAAAAGGCACGTGTAATTTTTCTAGAAAATAAGTTACGAATAAATAAAAAATATACAGGAAAATTTAGGCCAACCTACTCACGATATGTTATTAAGCATACTTAACTTAATATAAATCACATTTCATCAATAAACAGATGGGTGAAGGTGAAGTCATTCCCTATTCGTATCTTAAACCATTATATTTCCGTTCGAACGAAACTCAAGGATGAGAGCAGGTAACCCTAATGTCAATAATAAAGAAGTTAACCCCATTTCTTTTCAAAAAATTTATGTAAGTAATGCAATTTAATTTCATCATTTTATCCTGTCAATGCACGTAAAATGAAGTTATTGCCGCCCGCCGCCCGCCGCCGTCAAGTAATACCTCAGCTTCCTGAGTCTTACGGCGGACCACCTCGCTAGAAGCCGTAAGAAACTCAGACAGAAATATTTTTGTTTCACCTTTGTTCTGAGGAAAATTTTATGATAAGACTCTCAAGTGTGAACTTTACTATTTATAGCAGACTTAAGTATGTTGTTTTGTTGAAAGTAATAATTCCTTTTCATTTAATAAGATAAGTACCTACCTATTTTGACCTTTGAATTATTTCAACAAAAGAAATTCAATAAAATTTACAATGTGTATTATTGGATGTAAAAATTACTTGTTCATTTTATCAATGTGGGCTTAAAGCAATTAGATATAATAAATAAAGTACTTGTGAAATACATAAGTTGATTTATTTTAAGATTTCGATAGCGAAAGCCAAGACTTATTTTTATTTTCTTTTTATTTTATTAAGAAGTAGGTACTTAGGACTTCTTAGACATACAGAGCTGTTATTGCGCTTAAATTGTTACGAATTTTATTTTCTTTCGAAATGTCGTAGATGACTTTGCTGTAAAATGCACATTTTAGAAGTCGTAAGCCAAAAACTGAAAACATTTGAAAATTCTGAGGTTTTTCGAGCACCACAAAGTTAGCATACTCTTAGTAAGAGTTTATTTTAACTGTCAACGTTTACGAAAAATAAAATAAATAAATAATTTCTTACAACCACACCAATTATTTAAGCCCATAGTAAATTTCTTAAGAAACTATGTCTACGTGAATTTGATAACGGATAAATATATACTTAAATACTTTTTTGTTTGTAAAAACATACCTATTAGGTATACATAGAAAACATCCAGACCAAGACAAATATACATGTTCATGCACACAAATATTTGTCTTGTTCGTGAATCGAACCCGAGACCGCTGGCGCAGATGGCAGGTAGTTTACCCCTGCGAAATCGGTCGTCGAAAACTATCGGATAAACTTCTCATGTCGGTACTTAAAGCAGTCAAATTACATGAAAGAAATAGAGCTATAGTTTTCGATTACGAATACGTTTGCCACTAAGTACTAGGTCTTTCAAGGTTGCAAATTTGGTTTTACACTATTGGTATCTATCATAGTGTAAGTTTTTATGTCAAAAATTTGTACCGATTGTGTACGGGCACAGTACCCCTAGTGTAAGTTTTTATGTCAAGCAAACGCAAACTATTTCGATTCCGTATTTATGTCAATTTGTATGAAAACTATATAAGCGCGCTACTCGCCGCTAGAGGCGCTAATACAGTTTTCATACATATTGACATAAATACGGAATCGAAATAGTTTGCGTTTGCTTGACATAAAAACTTACACTAGGGTACTGCTTCCCAAAAAATCAGGTAGAAACAATCGGTACAAATTAGTAAAATAACATACTAGTTTCATAAGCTTTACAAAAAGGTACAATAGTTATTAACTTTCCCAGCTGTCTTTAAAAAATCAAGCAAAAGAGCGCTCGCTGTAGGTCAGTGCCCGTAGTGTAAGTTTTTAAGTCAATAAACGCAAACTATTTCGATTCCGTATTTATGTCAATTTGTATGAAAACTGTATTAGCGCCTCTAGCGGCGAGTAGCGCGCTTATATAGTTTTCATACAAATGAGGAATTTTCCAAAAGGTATCGTAAGCTTATTTCAAATAGGTGCAAGAGATGGCGCAAGTGAAACTTTTCTTTTTTTTTAATAATAATACCTTGGACGTTCGTTTGTCAGCCAACGCAAAACAAAATAAAATTTTAAAATGTAAATAAATATGTAAATAATCTTGTTATATAAGGTTTTATTTCTAAATTACTACTTTTAGGATATGACTTAAAGTTCAACCGTAGGTTTTTATCCATACTTCGCTATTTTTGTTGTACCTATAAAAATGTACAATAACTGTCAAGTTGAAAAGTTTGTTTTTGCATCTAAAGAATGAAAATTCAGTACATAGGTACTAACTTCTTAATTAATTTGAGCTATTAACTTCAACTTTTTCAAGAAAATGCCACGTTTTCCACATTTTCTTTTCTTTCTGACATTAACAGTTATTTAAATTAAAATATAATCAAAATCAGGTAAAATAAGAAAAAAACGATAACTCATTAATATATATACGCAACAAAATTCGTGAAATAATACATTCAACTTTCCCGTAAACTGGGGAACGCAAAAAAACATACCATATAGTGTGCCAACTTTTCTGTTCCGGTGATTCTCTTTGGAACTAAAACAGTTTTCATACGACAGTTCATTCTGACAGGTAATTTCGTATTGCAAGTGGCTCCTCTGTCACGACTGTCACCGGAACAGAAAAGCTTGTGGCACTATACATGAAAATTAAGAAAAAAAAGAAAAGTGGTCGCAGCGACATCTATTGAGCATTATAGAACCTACTGGAAAACTTCTCATTGACATAAATACGGAATCGAAATAGTTTGCGTTTGCTTGACATAAAAACTTACACTAGGGGTACTGACATTTTATTACGATTTGTAAATTGAATTTGGCTCGAAAAGTCAACAGTAACGTAGTCAAACCATGTTTGTTTTCAGTTCATTTGAAACACTGTCATATTGACTGTCCCACTACCTACTTAATAAAGACACTCAGTTACCATTTTTATTTGTAATTGTTTTTCTCAGTTTTCCTTTTTTATTTGTAAATTGAATGAGAGAGTTTCTTTTGACGTTTCATCGTGCAGTTCAAAAATTTGTAC
This sequence comes from Crambus lathoniellus, assembly GCA_949710035.1. Classification (NCBI taxonomy): domain Eukaryota; kingdom Metazoa; phylum Arthropoda; class Insecta; order Lepidoptera; family Crambidae; genus Crambus; species Crambus lathoniellus. The sequence goes on from OX453296.1 coordinate 54,009,498, forward strand.
TAGATGGCGCTACCCCACTATAGCGACCTAACTTTTTCTGAAGAAGTAAACGAAAAAGTACCTAATAGAAAATAGCAAAGAAAATAGGATGTCTGTAGTAAGGCGTACATTAGACGGTCATGCAACAATCAGTCAATTCCATCACTCATGACTATCTAACCAATCGGTATAGAGGAACTTCGGGCAGCGTTATGAATGGTTCATTTTGATTAGCTAAAAGAATCGTGAATGATAGCAAACTGACAGCAAAACCTACAGTCTAATAGGCGCCTAATAGGAAGACTAAAGCGGCCCATTCACGGCAGGCCGTCCCGCCCTAGTTTACATTAAAAGAGCAGCTCGGCGGCCTAGCGACCTGGGGGCTACAGGCTGTAAGTTACGCTGTAGCCTACAGCGTAACTTTATGGGTATGAACTTCATACGTTTTTGGGAACTTTAAGTCTATTTTATAAAGAAAATAGCCGCTATCAGTTCCTTGTTTTAAGACGTCGGGTATGACGATAACTAGCTAGCAACGTTCAATAGAACAAAGCAGCAAAAATCTATGGGGGGCTACCGGCTAAGAAATATGGATATGGGTATGGGCTTCAACTGTCATTTGAATTCCTTATCTTGATAGATTTTTGCTGAAATTTATTAAAATAAGGAATTCAAATGACAGTTGAAGCCCAAACCCATATCCATATTTTTTAGCCGGTAGCACCCCTGGGTCCAGTAACTGAGGTACTACTCGACTCGCCTTCCCCGTTTACATTGGTAAAGTAATTGGGCCCAGAACCTCTGGTAAAAGTACTGGGCCCAGTTAGTTTTCCGAGCGAGTCAACGGTTTACACAGGGCGAGTAGGCAGACGAGTCGAGTTACAAGTGGTGAGGAACAACTTGGCCGAGCAACTATGCTCCGCGCGAGATCACTCGACTCGCTCAGTAGGTCTGGCACAACTTAGCGCGACTCTTTGTCGCGCTCCTTTCAACCAATCAGCACTTCGCCTTAAGTCGCGCGCGCTATCTACGAGCGATCTGATTGGTTGAAAGTGCCCGCGACTCTTTGTCACTCGAGTCGCGCTCAAGTTGTGCTAGCCCTACCCAGTTTACTCGCCCTTTCGTTTACATTGGTCGAGTTAGCCTGCTTTTTGTCGCTCGCTACTCAACTCGGCCGCCTACTCGACCAATGTAAACTGGGCTTTTACGCAGGATGGTGAATGTTGTCGCAGGAGGCTCCTGCAACAACATTCACTATCCTGCGTGAGGCGAGACGGATGGCGGGGCGACCTGCCGTGAATGGGCCGCTTTTAAAATAATCAATCATCGACCAAAGAGTACATTATTATCCCACAGATAAGGTAGAAAGTGAACTTCAATCACAAAAACCATACAGATTAATTTGACAGTACAACCGACCGACACACAAGTCTTTTTAAGGCTCAATGAACTAATCCTTTGCCATAAATGCTGAAAAAAGTAGGTTGTATTAGAGTTACAGCGCCATCTAGTGCATCGAAAAATTACTGCAGGAAACTCCCCCATTCATGTCAAAAAGTCAACAGTGTCAACAACACTGTGAATGAAACTAAATGTTATAAAAAAACAATACCGAAACAAAAATTAAAGACCAAGTTGTAGTACAGGTATTATGAGCGATCAGTTTTTCCTACTACCGCTCGCCTCTCATTATTATCGGTGTGAATTCCTATCACTAACATCACGCTTAATACTTATAATCAAATTAAATAATGCATCCCGAAAGTTTAAAATTTTAAATTGTAGTAACTGAGTGTCTTTATAAAGTAGTGGGACAGTCAATATGACAGTATTCCAAATGTACTGAAAACAGATATGGTTTTACTACGTTACTGTCGACCTTTCAAGCCAAATTCAATTTACAAATCGTAATGAAATGTCTGACCTCTTTTGCTGATTTTTTTAAAGACAGTCGGGAAAGTTAATGACTTTTGTACCTTTTTGTAAAGCTTATGAAACAAGTATGTTATTTTACTAATTTGTACGCTAACTTCCATACAGTTCTTTTGCAATAATTTACGGCGAAGTTGGAGAAAAATACATAAATCAAAAAATATTTTTACCAAAGACCTTTATTTCTAAGATTATGTAATTTTTTTGGCCAAGCGCTAGTTTTTAAAATGATCCCGAATTATTCAGCTTTCAGAAAAGTACCAATTTAATGTTTAAAGTGGAGTAGTTTTATCACAATTTATCTTTTTTGGTAACATTTCGGAAAATTTCAAATAAATTAAAGAACCGTCACAACTCGGTAACCATCCAGTTTTGACCCCTGGTTCACTGGACTTAATTTGTTGCTAATGACCTCTAGTATAAACCCTTCCAAGGAATAGGTCGAGTTTCACTGTCATCCTGTATTTAAAAAAAATACGAAACACATTTTTAAATAATTTTGTGAAAGAATGTCTATGCCAAATTTCAAGTCAATCGGGCCAAGGAATCGCGTTCTCCCATACAAACCTTGCCACCCTGTTTCACCCCTTTAGGGGTTGAATTTCGCCAAATCCCGTCTTAGTGAGGACCTACGCCCCATGCAAAATTTGGGACCCCTAGACACTTGTAGTTTTTGAGATTTCTTGATGAGTGAGTGAGGAGTGATTTTCTCTATATAGATACAGTACATATTATACAGTACCCCTAGTAAAGTTTTTATGTAAAGCAAACGCAAACTATCGCGAGTCAGTCAGTCGCGAGGATGAAGCTAAACTTAATATACCTCAGTATTAAGTTTAGCTTCATGGCCGCGAGTGTATCAGCGCCTCTAGCGGCGAGTAGCGCGCTTATACAGTTTTCATACAAATTGACATAAATACGGAATCGCGTTAATTTGCGTTTTTGGACATAATAACTTACACTAGGGGTACAGGGTGCCTACCATCAACTTTAAGACAGTGATTCAAAAATAGCGCGATGCAGAATAGGTTCCTAAAATTAATTGATTTCTTTCCTACTATGACCTTCTAATGCCCGTTTGCACGAAACTCGGGTTGAGCTTGTCCTAGATAAGATACATCTTAGTTTATGAACAGCCTAAAACAGTCGAGCTAAAATTTTTGTTTGCACTGACAGACTACGTCGTAACTTAGTCATCGCCTAGATAAGAGAATGAATGAATGAATTCAAATATTAATTGTTTATGGATTTTACAACTGGCGAGGTAAAGTAGGTCACTGGATATTTTTTTGGTTGAAACTTCTCATTGATTCCTTTGTGAGTTAGAAGGAGACAAAAGCTAAGACGTTGTCTATTTTATTTGGTAGGGGCATGAAGTTTGACTTAATACTCTGAGGTAACTGGAGCTCTCACCCTGAATAAAAAAGTGTCGCCAGCAAATTTGACATTTATGTATGTAGTGGCTGTCAGCTGTCTCATATGACCATACGTATTTTTTTAAAGTGTAGGTGAGACGGAAGACAGCCACTGTGTTATTTGTGGTATTCAAAAAATTGTTCGTACTGCACTCTCCAGTTACCTCAGTATTTAGTCTAAGCTTTTTGGGTAGGGGTAATTCACCGAGAAAAGAAAAAGTCAACTGAGCTCAACTGTCAAGAAAAACTTTATACAGTTTTTTTTTAATAAATGATGAATGACGTATGTCACATGTGTTGTGTCTCTATCTAACAAACAAGAATACAAAAGCCACAAGCTTTTCTGTTCCGGTGACAGCCGTGACAGAGGAGTCACTTGCAATACGAAATTAGCTGTCAAAATGGACAGTCGTATGAAAACTGTTTTAGTTCCAAAGATAATCACCGGAACAGAAAAGCTTGTCGCACTACTCTTTGCCCTCAATGCCACAGACAATAATCATTGATATAGGTATTTCTTAAGCCTTAGGTGCTCGATATTGGGCCCGTAAGTTAAGAATAGCCTAAAGTGCATTTAAGTATGTCATAAGGTTAGTGCAAAGCAATTTTTTGTTAAGAATGTCTTAAGTTAGCTAGGAAAAGACTTAGGCGATTCTTAAGTTTAGTGCAAACGGGTGTTAAAACTGGATCGCAAATGAATTGCTAAATGTGAATGACCGAACGATTTGTGTCCTTATTTCTTCTACCCGTCTCTTTCACTCGATTCTGTCATGCCCGGAGAGTGAGAGGGACGGGTATAACCTGCAGGTGTCATGGTGTCATGTTAGCTTGGCCGAGTTATAAGTCAAATAAGAGTACATGACAGCTTAGGCTTAGCGGCTGTGAAATGTCATTGAACGATCACTGAATCGCTGTCGTGGTAAGAATAAGCGAAGCAGATCATTTTAGGTCCTAAGCAAAACCGCAATAAGAGTTGATGGTAGGCACCCAGATAACCATACCCACCAACTAATGTTTATGTCACATATCCGAGTAACCCCAAAACTCTTACAGTGACAGTGAGTTTCTTTTTTCATACAAATTGTAGTGTATTTCATAAACACCAAAAATCGATAACTTTCAAAATAATATAATCATGGTAGCCAGTTCATTATCTCATTTTGAGACCCTTTGAAACTTTTCTAACATAAATAACAAATGCATTTTTTTTTCCAAAGCTTGATTGCACACAAATTGTGAGGTTTCTCATACTAACCTACTTCTTCTTTACTTCCTTCAATTTCACAACACTAGGTCACCGGAAAATTAATAATAAGGTTTGGAGTTTATTCAAAGTTGAATTCTGAAAATTGAAGGAACTCATAAAAATAGGCTAGCGTCCAAGTATTTTATATTTAGGACTTTGCAACTTGAAACTTCCAGAGTTCCTTAATAGAATCCTTTTAGTTCCTTTCTTGGAAAATTACTGCTTTTGAAGACCTATTTGCCCAATTGGGTCACTAAATACTGAGTAAAGAAAAAACAAACTGCAAAAACCAACTGTCAAAAATGAGCTGTCAGTAAAATTCACAGATCTCGTGCTCTACAGTGCCACAACCTTTTCTGTTCCGGTGACAGTCGTGACAGAGGAGCCACTTGCAATACGAAATTAGCGGTCAAAATGGACTGTCGTATGAAAACTGTTTTAGTTCCTAAGATAATCACCGGAACAGAAAAGATTGGCGCACTATACACGACTTGAAAGGGCATTGAAAATTAACCTAGCTATTATATTCAGATTATAAAAGAAAAAAATAAAGAAAATCATATTGGTCTTAATTTTCCGCGTCTATTAAGTCCTAATAGATCTTCGTATCTCAAAGCTGCGAAATTCAACAGGGCTATGACGCCCGAGTAATACCGCACGGCGACGCTCCACGCGCCGCTAAACAAAAAAAGTAAAAGACATAAAATGTTCCGTGTAGACGTCTCTCTCAGTTTTTCGATTTCCTCGGAATATCTTTGATATTTCGTTCACGAGATATCAAAGATATTCCGAGGAAAGGTGTTAAAAATCAAGGTTTTTTTTGTTTTTTTTTTCAATATTTGAAAAAAGTTTTCGACTTTTACAAAAAAAAAACACCATCTGAAAGCCATCCAAATTCTGCATCTTTACGCCCTCATGGCCCTAAACCACTAAATACCACGGGGCAAACACACTTTCAGCGAAAATGGGGCCCTACCGGAGCGATCGAAAAACATTTTCAATGTTAAGATATATTTGTAACGTTAGGCAAACTAACTAGCAGAAACTATAAATCAAATAATCAAGAAGTTACACTGTAAACGAGAAGTCCGAAGATGGAACGCTACCCTTGGGTGCGAATTCACTCATTGTTGCTAGACATCAGAGTATTTCGGTACGTTCGACCATTATTTTCTCGTATGTTTACTAACATTTAAGAGTATCTGCCAGTACCAATACCGAAATAGCATTCATAATTAGAACTAACTAGCAGAAGCTATAAATCAAGTAATCAAGAAGTTACACTGTAAACGAGAAGTCCGAAGATGGAACGCTACCCTTGGGTGCGAATTCACTAATTGTTGCTTGACATCAGAGTATTTCGGTACTTTCGACCATTATTTTCTCTTATGTAATGTAATTTTGATTATTAAAATAAGCTAGGATGTTTTATCGAGGCAAAAAGCGGGGATTCAACCTAACCTAAATACAAAACCCGCTATATGCTATTATCATTTCCTAGTCCTCGTAAAAATTTTCAATGTTGCAAGGGTATTAAAAAATCATAAATTATGACATCAAAATCGATGATTGTAATATTTTTCGTACCTCAGAACTACCTACTCGTAGCTTTTAATTGTTTCATTGTTAGGTTAAAAGCTTACTTTTAACATACCTTTAACTCAATTTATCATGTACAGTCGAACAAATTGAATCGTTCGTGACCCATTTCGCTAATAATTTGTTTGTAAGCGCCAAAACTTTGAAGTTCAAAGACAATGTCAAAAATTTGAATATTTTCGACCTTATTGAATTTTACTACCTGTAAGAAAATAAACTTATGGTGACCATGAGTTAATAGGGAGAAACAGGTAAAGCTTTTTGTAGATGGCGTTTTGTGATTGGGGGTCCACTTTCTACCATTAGGTAGAAAGTGGACCGAATTATCCCACTGATTACAGTGGGATAATTCGACAGCTGTTATGATTGGTTGATTGTTACTATATGACCGTATGTCATAATAACAACCAATCAATGAAACACCCCCCCAATACGTCCTCTGTCGTGACAAAAAGTTAGTTTTCCTCCCCATTGGTTCGACTACACCTAACATTATAAAAACTTCTTACGCCACTAATCACCTTGATTAAGCTGTTAATTATTTTTGTCGAGAGCAACTAAATAACCCTTAGACACCTTTACCTATATGTCGCGTGCATTCAATTTGATGTCAGCTGAAAATAGCGTAAAACCCGACGAAGCTGATAGGTCTGCCAATCGAAATGACATGGTACTCGAGTCGAAATAGATTCTCTGTGGTACAACTACTTAATCAAAATAGCGTGTGGTCCTTCGCTGGAAATGATGCACGGCACTCGCTCCAATCTGGATGGCAAATGGAATCTTTAAAATGTATTTAAGTAGCTGGAGTTGCCGCTATAACAACAAATACTAAAAACAGAAAAAAAAAATTAACGGGGGCTAGGGAACCCCCGTTAAAAATCACGTTTGTTGTAAGGGTACAACAAACGTGATATTTTTTGCCGTTTTTGCTCGATATTAATAACAGCAACAGGTAGACTCTTGAAATATTCACAGAATATTTAGTTGTATATTCACTTTGGTACGGAACCCCTCGTGCGAGAGTCTGACTCGCACTTGGTTGTTTTTTTTTATTTTAGTTTTGATTTTGAAGTGCTCACGAGAGCTTTCCTTAACCGTGTTACCATTAGACAGTACCATTGATGGTACAGTGGCAATTTATTTTTTGCCGTGGTACCATCAATGGTACCTTCGCAATATTTTTATGCCGTGCAGAATTCTGAATTTTAATATGTTTATAATTGTTTTTATTAAAAAAAATTCTTTTATTTACTTCCAGATCACCGAGTCTTTGAAGCGTCTCCGCGCCGGCAAGAAGTCATCACGGTTCGCAGAAGACATCGATTTCGAGAACACCGTTTCCAGCATCGAGAACCGAATGAGGGTCTCAGACAAGATCCTCGAAAGCGTTGGAGTTGGTCAATCTGAAATCAGCGGTGCGAGGAGAGCGCTGCAAGACAACGAAGAGAGGACAGAGAAACGCATTGCGAGGAGGCTCAATGAAGAAAACTCGCTCACAAAATGGTCAGCACTGAACCGTGATGATGAGAGCGCCGCAATGCAACGAGCGAAGGCGACGAGGGCCCGCTTGACCGATCTTGAAGATGAAATGACGGAGCTTAGCGAAAAAAGCGCTGCCAGAGAAAAACGCGCGGCCCGTCTCCGCGCTCTAGTTGCCGACAGTGATGTATCTGAGTCCTCGTTATCTGCTTCCAAAGTCACTATCAGAGCAGAACGGGAAAAGAAGCAAGTAACCTTCTAAGTGTTTACTTTGCATAAACTCGTCCATATACTCGGCAGTCTAAAACCAGTATTTTAGAGTGAACGAGATTAGATAAGTTTACTGAAATACTCCCGCGTTAGTCGACTATGGGCTTTGTTATTTTTTTTACAAATGTATTTATTATCCACTCTGAAGCAGTATTTCGGTGTATCTAAGAGTTGTTGCCTCGTATGATCGTCAATTTGATGTCTATTTTATACTTATTGTGTAGAAAGCGTTGAGTATCGCCCCGTTTTTATTTCTTTGTTGAATAAAGAACAAAACATACAGTCTTCAATTATTTCGGCCCAAATCAAATGAATGCATATGTCTGAAACTCTACTTTTTATCCCACTGCTGGGCACGGGTCTTAGTTCATGCAGGTGAATCCGCGCGCGAGAAGCTAGTTTATTATAAAGGTGTGTTCTAAAAAGTATTGTTTTTTTCAGCATAGTTAGCATATCTTGGCAAGACGATAAAACTTGACCTACGAAACACTGCGTTTGCTGATTTGTGATTTTTTCGCAAAGGTTATCTTGGTGTAGATGTGTTAATGATTAAATTTTGAATCAAAAGACATAGGTACTTAAAGTTGCTTTAGAACATAAAGCAACTTTTATTTTCTTCCATCATTGAACCGAAGTAAATGAACCTTAAATTAAGGCTCATATACTTCATCTTGCTAATTTGTATGGAAACTTAAGACACGAATGAAGAATCTAAAGAGCTCGAAGTTTTTGGGTAGTAATTTAAGTTTCATACAAATATAAACAGAGCGAAACCGTTTCAAGTTCTAAAATTAGAGCTTGATTCAGACTTTTAATTAGGTAGGTAGGTAATATCATCAAAACATCAAGAAAGTAAAACTACCATAATATAACGTGCTTTATATTGTAGTTATAAGTACATATAATAATTTGACCGCCGCATGTGGAATAGTTTTGGAGAAAAGCCGTTTCAACTAAAGTCATTTACGAGGTAGGGCAGAGGTACCGTTTGTGGCCACTTTAAGGATTTTTTGACTTGCACTAAGTACTAAATGACCTTAGGTTTGATAGTTAAACTTTTGTAAGTATAGCGAAAAATCAAAACCAAACCCAGGTTAAATCAATATATTCTAATGCACTAGAAACCAATCAATTGCAAAACAACAATTTAATTGTAAAAAACAAAGGATTATAAAGTATTTCATCCAAAACAAATTTCTTAAAATTTTCATACAAAACATTTTTTATAACAGAAAATGGGATTTATTGAAAAAACATCCTTTGACTTATGGAATTCTAATGGTTGTTATTATTACCTTAAAATACCTTATTTTAATTGCCTTTAGCAAAAATGGCGAATAGTTGTTTAGAAAACTTTTAGAGCAAAAAGTGGCCAAAACCGGTATTGTGGCCAAAACCGGGGCTTCTGCCCTACATGGCCCTCAAACTGATAGTACCTACCTACAGTCTGGCCGCTCAGAGAATGCGATCCTGACAGGTCGAGAAACCATAGAAAATATACCGTTTCATTCAAAATTGAACTTTACTCCAACGAAATAAGTAAACGCCAGGATCGCATTCTCTGAGCGATCAGACTTTAGGCCCCTTGCGCGTAGTATTCAGCCTCAGGCACAGGCGTCAGTTTTAATTAACGATACGGGCTATTGATTTTATTGTCATTCGTCATGTGAAATATGGAATCACAACGTAGTGAAACATACGTACTGTAAAGGCAAGTCAATCGGGCAAATACAAATATTAAAATATGTAGTTTGAAAAACTAAGAAAACACACTTTTATAGGAACAGGGGCCCGATTCTCAGGCATTCGAACTTTTTCAGTGTGGTAATTCGTATGTCGAACATTTTGTTTGTGGTTTCTATAGAAAAGTTAGAACGTTTCAAACAAACTAAGCTGTCTCACATGTCAACAAATTCATTTTGACAGTTAAGTTCGTATACGAACATCTATTGGTTTTTACCATTCGTAGCGTTCGACTGGTTTTCGATCGAACTTTTTCGATTGTGAATTTCTGACAATACAAAAACTGTGTTATATTTGAATTTCGAGCTATAAATGTGAACTTTTCTCGATTGCCTGAGAATCGGCCCCACTAAAAAGTACAAAATAACCGTCTATTCAGTGACTGAAATTAAAAGGCGTGGTGCGCGTATTCAATATTCAGACTTACTTGAAATGCATGCTTTGCAAAAGGCGCACCGCGTTTTTTAATTTCAGTTACTGAATAGACGGTTATTTTGTACTTTTTAAGTCTGTTGACTAAAAAGTTTTGTTTCGAGAATAAGTCTCGAAATTTGCACTCTCCCGAAAGGTATGCAAACATCATCGGATCGATTGTTTTACTATTTACATCAAAATAAAACGAATTGCATACTAAAAAAAAATTGGTCAAAACAGCGTTTTTTTGTTACATATGAAAATTTAATTTCAAGTGTGATGCACAAGGATAAAAAATCTAATTTTGATAGTGCTTACAAATGTCGTCGTCTAAGACGTTCTCGCAAATTTGCATACTGAAAAAAATTGTACACCGAAAAATGGAAAATGAAGTATTTAGAAAAAATCGACCCGTCTCACAATCAGCTCCGATGGATCAGCTGATTGTAAGACGGGTCGATTTTTTCTAAATACTTCATTTTCCATTTTTCAGTAAGTAATAAAAATTGCATTGTGAATGCAAAAAACTAAAAATTAAAATAAATTGTACACCTCCAACTGTCGTGTCCGCCCGGTCTACTAAGTCCAATGGGACTCGAACCCACAACCTTTCACTGTCCGGGCGAATGCTCTCGGGCGAGTGTGTTTGTGTGTTTGTCCATCTTTCCCGTCAAAACGGAGAAACGGATTTATGAGATTTTTGTTTGGGAAAAGCTTATAGAAGCTGGAGAGTGACATAACCTATTTTGTATCCCGGTAAAATATCACGTTCCGGCGGCGGAAGGCGAGTACTTAGATAGCTAGTGATATCCTAGAGTCCGTTCATTATAAATGGCAAACATTTATAATGAGAGAAATCAAGTATACAATAAAATGGATTTTAAGCATTATATAAATTCTATTATATTGTCATACTTGGAAAGTGCGCACATGTGCCACAAAAACAATTTCAATTGTTTTATTTTAACACGTTAAACATTTTTTTGCTGCACTGTGATGCAATATCTCAAGATTCGTGCTTATGTCTTACCTTAGTTTCGATCTAAAGCCTAATTTCAGAGATATTCCTGAACAACGTGTTGAGGTCACCGGCAACTGTAGTGGCGCTGTAATGTAAAAAATAGAAGATTTCGTTATTATCGTTTTATTGAAACCCAAAGTAGCATAATACAGGGTGTTAGTTGCAAAAACTTTAACCATGGCTTCAGACCATCATGCTGGACAACGCACAGCAAGATTTTTTGTCGGAAATGAAAAATATATTTCAACTCTCCATACAAAATGTCCCGATAAGTTGCTAAATTTGTATGAAAAGTCCAATTTTTTTTTTTTCATTTCCGACAAAAAAAAATTACTGTACGTGGTTCAGCATGATGGTCTGAAGCCATGGTTAAAGTTTTTGCAAGGGTGCCCCTAACACCCTGTATGTTATTCTTAGCCATTTTCTACATGTATGAAAAGTTCGATCCCAATTTTTTTGTATTAGCATTTAGTGGTAACAAACATTCAATTCATCACATAAAAACTTTTATCTATAACAGATGGCTTTAGATTGTTCTACAACGCCATCCCGGTCACCTCGTTACGCCAAATTCATAGTAAACGCGATCTATGGCGCACAAATTCACTTTGAAAACAGGTCTAGATTAAGGCAGGGTGAGGTCACCAGTGGCCTACATGGCATTTAACGTGTTAAGATGCGAGCATGGATTAAGCTTACCTGAGGGTCAACCATGGGTCAACTCAGTTTCGCGATGCCGTACCTCCATACTTCTCGGCGAACTTCGTTAACCGATAACCTATTTACGGATTAGCCAGCGGCAGGGAAGTCATGCCACGGCTGACTGACGTTACGGAGAAAACCGTCTTGGCGTCACTATAGGACTAGTTAAAATAATAAAATGGACATTGAAATAAACACATGTGACAAGATGCTAAAAGGCTAGAAACTTCCTCCTCCTGATTTACAAACGGAATCAGATTCGAATAGAGAGAACTCTTCGAGCTCGAGCGAGCGCACGAGCAGAACAAGACAAATATTTGTGTGCATGAAGATGTCTATTTGTCTTGGTCTGGGGGTTTTCCATGTATATTAAGTAGGTAAGTACCTCTTTATTTACAAACAAAAAGTAGGTATTTAAACAGGGTAGCACTTATGACCCTCATACACCGCAAGATCTAAGAATACGGTTAGTTCTTTTCATTTTATTTTTAATAGGTAATATGATAAATAGAAACTAAACAAAGAGTTTTTGTATTTAGATAAATAGAATATTACAAGACGTAGAGTCATCCCATCCATCTTTACTTCTGTGAAGAATCTCCCTGAAGCCCTACTCGAAAAATTAGAAATCCCTTGCCATGAATTAGATCAACAAAAAACAAAATTTCGTTAGCCCCTCCCCATTCACTCGATTCTGTCACGGCCGGAGAGTGAGTGAGACGGGTAGGTATAATGAAAAATTGAAAATGAAGTATTTACAAAAACTCGACCCGTCTCACCACCAGCTCCGAAGGGACTCGAACCCACGACCTTTCGCTATCCGGGCGACTGCTCTAACCACTGAGCTAGGGAGTTGTCGTCGGAAACGACTCCGTAGCTCAGTCGTGAGACGAGTCGATTTTTTCTCAATACTTCATTTTCAATTTTTCTATAATAAAAATTGCATTGTGAATGCAAAGAAGTAAAAATTTAAATAATAGGTAAGTATAATGAAGTTTCCTATTTCGTTGAGTTTTAGTAGGCCTGCTTTGTGCCTTATTATAGGTACTGACGATAACAAAGTATTAAATTAAAAATAGTAAATGTCTAACCTTAACCGGTTCCTTACCTTTCTTGTGTTTTGTTGTTCATAATAACGAACAACTCCTCAGCCTTAAACTGTTATACAGGCTGGGAAAAATATGGGTCCTGGAAAGGAACTTCGTTAAATCCTTTATTTAGCTCATTTCACTTAAAGGAAACATTCTTTAAGTCAAGTCAAGTCAAATTTATCAAGTCAAGTAAAACTTTTATTCGAATAGATTTACAAATTGAAATACTTTTGAATCGTCCGACATTTTATTTCCTTCACAACCAACCAACTAAAATGAGAAAAACCAACATTCTGTAGTTTTAGCGTATCTATCGATGGGGTAAATCAATCATAAGGATCAAATCTCCCTCTCTCTAGCATTAGTAATTCTCGAGATTTCCAGCTGTCACAGACAGACAGACAGACCGACCGAGTCGCACCATAAAGGTACGGAACCCAAATGATAAATAAAAAAAATAAAACCGCCTTCTAAAAAACCACATCAAAAAAGTAAGAAACGTTTCCTCACCAAATAAATAACGTAAGTACTTTGAAGTCGGGCGTGAAACATGTACAATGTTTTGTTGTTTTTGTTAAAACCCGCCCGACTTCAAAGTACTTACGTTATTTATTTGGTGAGGAATTATTTCTTACTTTTTTGATGTGGTTTTTTAGAAGGTGGTTTTATTTTTTTATAAAAATAATTTTTATTTCACTCTTTTTAGTGCATCGTGCAGGCAATTTACGTGTTTTCTGGTAAATAGGTATGTGATCAAACTCAAAACCTCCTTTTTCGAAGTCGGTTAAAATACCTTGAGGTATCCCCTTTCCAACAAAACAAGAATCATCTAAATCGGTTTATAAACAAAGGAGTTATGCCTAAAGATACGTATTAAATTCACATAAAGTGGTAACGAAAACGACAGTATTTTCAAGATTTCCTGAAAACTACTGAACCGATTTCAAAATTTCAAAAAATGGGACCAACTTGGAAACCAACCTGATGTAATAACGTTTGAACTATTTCAATCGGTTCAGCCGTCTTCGAGTAATCGGTGGACATACACAAAAAAAAAAAAACATACATACAGACGAATAGAAAACCTCCTCCTTTTTGATTTAGAAGTCGGTTAATGAAAGAAACACAATGAAAGGTCGTGGATTCGATGCCAAATCGAATTAATTTTAAATGGAAATGCTTTTTTTATATCTATGAATGCAGTTTTGTTTCTTTTTGAAAATAAAAACAAAAAAATATAAGGCATTTTGCCTCCAGAGACTATAAATTTTTCTCATCCTGTAGATGGCAGGAACTAGTATTTTGGTACAGTCAGATTCATATGCGCCACGTTATTACGGTGTAATCTGTCAAAGGTTCCATACATTTAGTTAGAATACAGTTCAGTTCAGTTCTAAATGAATCCAATTAGTGACGCTCATGTGAACTATGAAGAAGATTATTTCAATTTACAAACAGTATTCCTGCAACTTCAGTTTCTAGAGAAATTCGTACGTTAACAAGCTTGTAAACGACGAATTGCATGGAATACAGGTAAATTATCAAACTGCGATTAGAATTGAATTGAGCACAAATTCAGTATTTCAATGGGACCTATAGAGTATGGATGGAGTTAAGTAAAAGTACCCTTTTTCAGTACGATTAAGTTCAAAAGCATTTTTAAAACTAGCGGATCGTCGCGGTTATACCTGCGTGGTACCCGTTCCCGTAAACATATTGAGAAATAATATAACCTATGTCACTCGGGAAGAATGTTGCTTTCTAACGGTCAAAGAATTTTCTAAATAGGTCTAGTATGTAGTTTCGGAGCCAATTCAAACAAACAAACAATCAAACCTTACATCTTTTCTTTCTAATATTAGTATAAACAACATTTTATTTTATTACTTATATTAAATAAAAATTGCTTTAATTAGTTAAGGTATACCTAACACAAGTTAATTTCTTGTGGAGTGTCTCATTAGCTCATATAACAGAGCTGGCATATGATAAAAATAGCAGGTAATTGGGTACTTGACTGATTTTTTTTATTGACTTAAAATGTTTATTGAATTAGTAGCAACACAACATAGGAATTTATTTTCAAATATCTTGCATAGTTTCAGCGATATAGAGCATCAAAATTTCTAATTAGACAAGGAGAGTGCCATAGAAATGTGACGTCACATTTCTATAGCGCCATACTGTCGCCATACATAATTTCGTTTTAGAAAGAGATAGCTAGAGTCACAATTAAGTAGCTCATAATTCGCTTGTTATAATACAGATTGAATTTCTTTTTTCACATTCGTTATTCAATAATGTTATATTTCTGAATGTCATAAGTCATAATTAAATATCTAAATTTCAACAACAGTCAAATACCCTATTAGATAGATTTGATATTTTCCGGATATTTATCAAAATGACAAAACATTTACCAAGATTTAGTCCATCAACAATATTTAATATTTTGGAACTTTGGTAGAATCCATAGAATCTTACTAATTGATCCATTTCAGCAGCAAACCTTGCCAAAATAAAACTTCATTCACCTAGGCATTTGCTGTAGTTCCAAAGAATAAACCTAGGTGTAGCTAGCGTTTACATTTTATGATTGCGTGTGCCAATAGAGGTCGCTGTTAGTACCACAAGAAAGCTATAGGTACTCTATACTAATAATTATTATAAAGCGGAAAAAGATTTGTATGTATCTGTCGCAGCCAAATGGTTGAATCCGCCATTTAATTAAACGCCTAGGCCGATCATTCTTTCCGAAAGCTATTTTATCTTTCCTTAAGTTGACGGAGTCACAAAAAAAACCACGAAATTTAAATTTCTAACCTATCACGTGTTCTACAGGACTTCCGAGGGGTACATGCTGCCATACTTAACCATCCCGCGGATTCAACCATCCGCCTGCGACATAATACTTACTTAGATATTATCTAAGGCGCCGGCCACACTGCGGAGGTCTAGCGGTCAGAGTGGTCAGAGTTCCGAGTTCTGCGTTCGATGTGTTCGGCGCCTAATGAATAAACACAAAAACTACTGGACCGATTTTAACATAGGCTATATTTTATCCCGATACTCCCACGGGAACGGGTACCACGCGGGTCCAGGATCCGCTAGTAATGTTATAATTTGCGTACTTGCGTATTTTCTTAACATCCGAATTGAGCGTGCAGGGAAAGCATAGAAAAAGCATTTGTTTTAAACAGCAACCCTCTATACATATTCCTATCTAAGGGTTCTGACTGTTATTATATTATATTATTATTATGTAATTTCAAAAATATAGGATTGAAGTACATATTAACAAAGGTTAAAAATGCAATCTTTAAACAAGCAAATAATGAGCTAAAGACCAACTGTGACTCTAGATAACTCTTTCTAAAACGAAACTTTATATGGCGGGAATATGGCGCACTACGCATTTGTGATGTCACAAGTGGATAGCGCTGTCTTGTCTAATAAGAAAGTTTGATGCTCTCAATCTCTGAAAATATGTGAGAAAGTAAGACTGGTTCTCACTACTGGTGGTCACTATTTATTATGAATGCGACGGACAGTCCTCTATTCTGCGCTTCTGCAAGGAGCTGGGATGGCTCGACTAGCCATGTTCACGCATAACGGACCAAATATGAGTCTAACACCCAATTGCAGGAAGCTCCATTAAAGTTAAAGCTTCATTAAATCTATTGCTGTCACTTTTTATTTCTTGACAACGAAAAGTGACAGCAATAGACTTAAAGAAGCATTAACTTTAATGGAGCTTCCTGCAAGTGGGTGTTAATGCGGAAAATTGTCAATACCAATGCAAGTCTGGTTCTCTATTTGTCACGTGACAACCAACTTTATTATGACGACCGATTTGGCGCAGGGGTAGGCTACCCACCTTCTGCGCCAGTGGTCTCGGGTTCGATTCCCGAACAAGACACATATTTGTGTACATGAACATGTCTATTTGTCTTGGTCTGGGTCTTAACTATGTATATTAAGTATTTATCTACAAACAAACAAAAAGTTTTTAAGTATATATTTAAGTTATCAAGTTTGCCATGATACAGTTTCTTAATGAAATTAACATGGGCTTAGATAATTGCAGTGTGAATGTAAGAAGTTATTTATTATTATTTATTAACTTTGTTTACGATTCACACTTCATCAATTTCAACTGATGTAAATTTTAGTCTATAACGAGCCCTGCCCCATAATGAAAGATGAGCTTGTGGCGCAATGGTCAGCGCGATCGACCTGCGATGGTTGGTTAAGCTAAGTATGTGTTCCGCGATAACTACAACCTTAGTATACTCAAGGCCAGAGTGAGCAGGCATCTCCTGAACAAGCATGCAAAATCTTAGACCACATCCTGTTAATTTAAACAAGATGGTGGTCAAATGCATGCCCAGTTTTTTATAAAAAAAAATACACAATAACGGCCACGGAATTGGTGACCATAAATGTATTATTCCCAGCTCCTCCGTGCTTCGTAGGCACGTCAAGCCGTTGGTCCCGGCTTCGTTTGCATTTTGTTAAAACCTGCCAATCCGCATTGGGTCCGCATGGTGGGTTGTGCCCCATTCCCCATAAGGACGTCCTGTTACCAGCAGTAGGGACATTAAATGGCTGATGATGATGTTCATGATTAAATAATACCTTAAGTCTAGTTGTTTTAAATTAAAAATTACTGAATACCCAGACAAAAAATTTGAAAAAGCGATTGGTACACATTATATTTATAGATCTTCTAATGGCTCGGCATGCTTCTAATTTAATCAAATTTATTAATATCTCACATTTGCGTAGCGCAGGTGTTTTTAACCAAACCGCAGGTGTGCATAACCTAGTTTAATTTGACAAAATTTTTAATTATTTATATTTGACCTACTGATAACATTTATGAAGTAAGTACTATAGCTTTCCGCCCACGGCTGCGTGGACTACACGATGTTTTCCCGCGACAATCTGATATTTTTAAGGAATAAAAAATATGTGCCTATGTTTTTATCCAGGCTACAAAGTATTTGTGGACCAAATTTCAGCCAAACCAGTTGGCGTAATTGAGTAACAAACATCTAAACATTATTAGCTGGATTTCTTTATTGTAACTTCTATGAAGTACTAGTTCTCCGCTCGCGGCTTCGCCCGCGTGGACTACATGACGTTATCCCGCGGGAATGTGACTTTTTTCGGGATAAAAAGTAGCCTATGCTCCTCTCCAGGCTCCAAAGTATCTATGTCCCAAATTTAAGCCAAATCCGTTCAGCCGTTTTGGCGTTATTGAGTAACAAACATTCAAACATCCAAACATATAAACATTTATATAAAGTAGGATAGTAATATAAAACTGTTTTGTTACCTACGTTGATGTAGTTAAAACAATTTAACAGCAATTTTAAAGTTATTCATAAAATATTTAATCGAGTTTCGTTCAGGCGGGTCCAGCGTACAGCGTATCAAGACTGCAACATGATCGCGTATCATGTCCCGTCGTTGGCGATACGGATATGGTGATCGGATCGGGCAAGTGATAAAAATATCTACACCCGACTTTACTTGCTATTTTATAACATAAGTATTTTTTCTAAACCCATTTTCATTCAGACCTTGAGTCAGAAAACTAATCAATCAAATCATAAAATCAAATCCATCTAAAAGAAGTCAAATCCATCTAAATCCATCTAAGGAAGCAAACCAGCATAGGCAGCATAGGTATCTAAAATAGATAATGGCAATAAAAATTACATTACAGTAAACATAAACACGAATGGTTTGAAATAAAACAATTATTAGGTACCTTACGTTTACGGTATGTAGGTAAGTAGTAGGTAAGTATATATATTTTTTTAATGTAAGCAAAGAAAAATAAAAAATTAAATTATCGTAATGTTTAATTTGCTAAACTTTAAAGTAAGTACAATAATCAAAATAATAATACCCAATCGTACATTAATTAGCAAAATGTTTGCGACACCTTCCGATGACCTCTCAAGCTATTATAAGACTACCCTATTCCATAATTTGTAGCGTCAGCAGAGACGCGGCGTGACTTGACTAATGGCCTGGAGCGTTCGCAAATTCACCACGGCCTCGGAGAGAGAGTACTCATTTTTATTTATATTTAACACTTTTGAAGACTGATTGAAATAACATACCTAACTTTGTTTGAGTACAACACTTACAGGTTTATAACCACTCATGTTAATGAAACTGGCGGTCAATTGACCAATGGTCCTGAAAAGGGTACAGTATCGTCGAAAAAAACGTAACACTTGATTCAAAGAAAAATTCAAACAAGTTTTGCCAAGCTTCTGACAATTCTTCACGGTACAAAGTCTCTAACGTAGGGTTTCGTAAACTTTGAAGTATAACTTCACAGACATATTTCTTTTCAGGATGTTCAAATACAACATTTGATCTTGAAACTAAACTCGAAAAATAAGTTTGTTGTTGTTGCATAACAATGTTTCAGACTGCGGCGAAGCCCAAAAGGAGGGTTATGTGTTTGACTTGAATGTATGTGTGTGTGTCTGCTCCTGTGTTCTCTCGTAACTACTAATGCCCGAAGTCTCGAACGCTACTCAACTGTAGGAGCGCCGCAGATCTCAAACGTCGCCCTGTCGCTTTAAACGTCAAACGTTCGAAAGAGACGCCATGATGTTTAAGACGCTCCCGAAGCTTCCAAAGCCGAGTAGCGTTTGAGTATTCGGACGTAAGCGGATGAACAGATTTTGATAAATGATACGTAGTAGCTAGATTCGTCTTCATGGCAAGAGTGAGCATCAATATTTCAAAAAAACCGGTCAAGGACGAGTCGGGCTCGCGCACCGAGGGTTGCGTACCATAATCATCATCATCATCATGACAGCTGAACGACGCCCACTGCTGGGCATATTATGGGTTATTTTGTACTTTTTAGTCTGTCAGTAATATGCACCTAAACGAAGATATATAAAGCGAAAATTTTTAGCTTATTTCAAGACTTTTTGAACTACTTTAACTTTTTTACACTTCGTCGCCGTATAATAATGTTGTAATTATTCACTAGTATTAAATAAGGTTTCAAAGTGCTACGACTCCTGGGCCCATTTTGCACCTTGTTCATAAAAAGTTTGACAAATTTATGGAAAACCATTTTTTTTAAGTGGATATCTCCGTAACTATCTGTCCTAGTAACAAAATTTAAAGTGTTAATTATAGAAAATTTTATTCTCTACAACATTGTGAAGACTCTTCTCTGGCTCAAATGCACCTTAACGAAAATTTAAGCGAAAACCTGAAGAAATTGCCGATTTTTTCAATATGGCGGCGGGGGCGGAGGGCGAGGAATTGTGCATTTTGCATTTCAAATGCTCACTAACCTACCTAACCATCCTAGCCAACATATTTGAACATATTATCAAAAAAAAAGTCGAACGAAACTACCGGACCACTTCACTTGTATGTAAACATTGTAAACTAAAATAACCCTCTATTCTATTCACTGGACTAGCTTAGGTAGACTACTAGTTAGTACACTAACTAACTAACCTTACTATAATGCTTTATGCTATAACTTTTATTGCAATTTTTGGATAGTTTCCCAGACTATTGGCCGGGTACTACCCTTTCAAGATAAATCTTAGTTTCACATAAACATAATTACGTGACTGCAGCTGAAAATTTGGACAGCCTTGTTAAAAATGAAACTGATATACGATACCGCGATTCAAACTGCAGGCAGCACCCTCTGTCGGTAGTTTTACGAGTCAATACGAAAATAATATGTGTCTGTCTGTATATTCCGTTTTCACGTCTAAACGTCTAAATCGATTTTGATGAAATATCCAGTCATTAAGGAGTGCCACTGACTTCCTCCCTGCTCGATCATCAGACCCTCACTACCAAGTATAGCGAATAGGTCTCATCAGAACGAAACAAATGAGCCCAAACTCGAGGGGTTTCTAGCAGCCATTATAGAGACCTCTTGACTCCATCATCAGATCAGCTCGATGGTAGCAAATTATTGAATTGTCATCGGATATTTAGAAGTAGGTTTAATTCCAAGATTTTCTTACATTGTGACTTATAGTTAGTTACATTACAGGTGAAGCTAATAAAAGCGTGTTATAAACAAAAAACCCGCAAAAAGTTTACCGCTAAAAAGGAATAAGTAAACTCTTTAATTTCTCATTGCAGTCAGACGACCTTTTAAATTTTATAGTGTTTCACCGACCGCAAGAGCTTGTTTTTTCCTTTTTAGTGGTAATATTTTTGCAGTTGGGTTTTTATTGTTTTTAAGAATTATACTTTTTTTTTCTCTAATACCTAAGCTTTGGCTTTTTGCATTCATCAGCAATTTCAATGTATACATATGTCACCGAAAAATAACAAGAAATGCAAATTTATAATTTTCCTAGGAAATTTCTAAATTTACGGAAGTCCTGTAGAACACGTGATAGGTTAGAAATTTAAGGCGATCGCGAAGCGCAGCGAAGCGTTTGCCTTAAATTTCATGGTTATTTCATCGTTATTTACTGTTTTTATTATTTTTCGGTGACATAATACACTGCTGGATCACAAGTCTTGATCATGTATGGATAAGGCTGAGCCATGCATGTTTGCGGATCTAGTGGTTTGTTGCTTGGAGCTCGAGATAGTTGTTTGGTCACTCATCCCATGAACTACCATTGTGAAAACCACAAAAATAATTGCAGATTTACCGTTTTAACTACGGAGCCATTGAGCTTCTCAAATCTCCAGTAAACTTATTACTATACACAATATTTTTCATCATCACTAGTGTGAATAATGGACTGTAAACTGGTTAGTAATTCATAATTAAAAGACGGCTACGTAATGGAAAGGAAATAATATATTATAGCGAAAAAAGGCAAAACTCTTAAAGCTAATTTCACACTGACCAATAAAGAACACAAAGCAAAAACGCCGACATCAAACGTCAAAATAAAAAAGGATATTACTAGAAAAAAGATGCATTTTGCACAACTAGCCATTTAAATGTTACGGGTCTTCCTCATTAATGGATAGATAATAAGAAAGGACCATGACACCACATGACACACCCAATTTGGATTGATGGGTAATCCATTAAGTAGAAACAAAAAAAATGTCTGAATGAATATTAAATATTCGCTTAAATTAAATTGCACTTCAAATCGTAAAAAACCCATATCAATTACACTCAATTACCAGCAAACTGTGGAAAACAGTTCTAAAATAGTATATTATGATACAAGTGAGCTTAGGTTGCTCATTATACACGAGGCTGTGGGTTGCAGCCCGAGCCGCAGGCGAGGGCGTAAATCAGCCGAGTGTCTAGTGAGTAAGTTGCTCACGAGTTTCATACGCACTTTTTCAACACACTTGCGAGGAAAAACAAACATTTATTGCATACATATTGTATTAACCTTATATTAACTAAGGGAAAAAGCGCGCAAGTTTTTTTTTTTTGCACGCGCCCAATGTGAGGTGATTGATTATATACAGCCATACAGCCTACTTCAAAATAATTAAGTATAATAATAGTATTAAAATGCAAATGTTTTATAACAAATTATTGTGAATTATAAATAATTTGATAAAATATACTTAATTATGTTTTATGTCTTAATTAGGGACACATTTATTTATTCTAAAAACGTAAATGGATTTTCAGCCGTATAAAACCTCTTTGTTGTTACAAAAAAAGAACTGTATCTATTACCCGCTGAAATTGAAAATGCTCTGTTGACTAGCATATAACTTGCAGTTAGGTACTAACTTAACTTTGTAGGGATACTGTATTACCCGGTTAAATTGAAAAGTCTCTGTTTACTCGCATATAATTTGCAGTTAGGTACTTACTTAACTTTGTAGGGATAATTCTATTACGCAACTAGTACTGTAATATTATTATGCACGCGTGGGTTATAGTTCGGTTTATGGCCCTAAGATCGATGTAATAAGGCTCACTTTATGAGCAAGTGTGTTGAAAACAATAGATAATGCCAAAGATATCTGGATTGAATGCAATAATCATGCTCAATATGTCAATTCAATGCAAAAGTGCCCGTAAGTGCATTAAGGGCCGTGTTCAATTACGCGATCATCGTTAGTTAACGTGAAAACAATTCAAGTTTAAAAAGAAACAAATGAATATAAAGAGGTATTGACAGCCGGACAGAAGCATTGTACGTGACTGTACTCTCTTTGCAATATGTCAAATTGCAGTGTGAATACAATAATATTCCTATGGTTTGTTTACTTTGATATTAATTTTATTTCATTAATATTGAAGTGAATATATAATTTAGTTAAACATACAATAATTACAATACAAGAATTCCATGAAATAGTTCTTGCATAATTCCATGAAATAGTTCTTGCATGATACTTGGTCTTTGATCCAGTGTCAAATAAATATTCATGAACAAAAACGGATATCAGGTTAAATATTTTTAGTAATAGTTACAGTTTAATCGTAGTTGAAAAGACTTAAGATTTTTTTATTATACGTAGGTACCTCTTCGATCAACAATAACACAAACTTCAAAGTAGGTTATGATATTCAGTAAATGACGTCTAGGCTTTTAATCCATAAATATTATTTTTGTTAATCGAAAGTTTTCTCGAGAACGACACAGAAAAATTGTTTTAGGTACCGACCGTGTCCTATTGTTGATCGAAGACGTACCTACTTCATTCGTAGTAGTTTATGTCTATGGCATTAGATTGTTACATGCATTCTTTCTGTCATAGGCATTTACTGGGTGTTCCCCTTACCAGCAAAATAATATAAACACGCATCACATTCTTATCTTGTACTAAGTACATCAAAAAGATCGGCCTACAGCTTGGCAATCGAATTAGGTCAATAGATCAAAATAGATGCCAATTATTCGTCAGTACGGATCAACACCTTGATTGAGGTCGGCTTAAATACTGCCGGTCTAGGTTACAGCTAACGTAAGGCGTAACCAGCACAGCGATTTTTTTTTATCCTTATCGAGCAATCACCTGATGTTATGTGAAGATAAGGCTGAAGATGGAAGTTCACTACTCCCAGAATCCTAAGGAACTGGCTTTCTTATCTCTAACTGCCGGAACCATGGAGGTAGACATACTGAGGTAACTGGAGAGTGCAGTACTAAGACTTTTTTGTGGCCACAAATTACGAAAAAATACGTATGGTCATATGAGACAACTGACAGCCACTACATACTAAATGTCAAATTTGCTGGGCACACTTTTTTATTCAGGGTGAAAACTCCAGTTACCTCAGTATTAAGTCTAGCTCCATGGCTGGAACCCAGCAATGCTACAAACAGCGCTGTTATGGCGTCAGGCTTAGATATGATAAATAAGATAGAAGAGCCAGCCAGGCTGACTTAGAACAATACCACCAGCCAAACAGAATACATACATACATATGTAATCTGAGAATCGAATCCGGGACCTCTGGATCTGCTACGGGTGTTTAGGGACACGATTTTTTTTTCGATACTTTTGGTATCGAGTACTTTTTGTTCGATACCGAGTACTTTTGTACTCGATACTTTTTGTTTTGATACTTTTACTGATGAGTACTTTTTGGCAAGTATCGTATCGAATAATTCATACTTATTTAATCATCAAGGATTTCTTCCGCCGATGAAGGCGGGTTCGAGTTAGAGCTTCTGCTCCTTCCCCGGGCTTCATCTCGCGAGGCTACTGCCTGTGTTGGAAGGGATGTGAGGATTGGGTGAGGTGGTTCGGGGAAAGGCGGGGCACAATATTGCGGGGTAGTGCCCACTTCATTCTGGCCCTGGTGTAGGTGTTGGTGGTGTTGGGGGATGGAGTTGATTCTTCAGTTTCTAGCGGCGCCGGCCGGCGGTGGTGGGACATCAACTTACTTTCAGATTGTGAAAAGTATTTTGTTTGTAATTTTGTCAGTAAAGAAAAAAGTTAATACTTAATTTATGTTGATTTGGATTTGTCAGTTCATTTGTTTTAATTTGAGGCTAGGCTCCATTATTATACATTTTTGTTTTATTGAAATAACCCTTGATTACAGAAAAGTATGTATACTGAAAGTAACTATGGTATGTTATAAAGGAAGTGTGTAATGTTAAAAGAAATATGATTTTCTAATTTTATGTAAGAATAGCTTTTATATAGTTAATTGTGACAGTCCAACCTACGTCACCATTGCTTTTCAATTAGCCACAGGAGTTTTTAATTTTATTCGACTTTTCTGAAAAACCGATTTTCCATATTTTCAATAACTGTTACATCCTGAAACTACATTTTCATGTTTCAGACACATCTGAAATCTGAAAACGTTTCAGTAAAAAAAAAAAAATATATATTTATATAAAATAGTATTATTTATTTCCTTTTCCTACTAAAAACATCTTTCTTTTCTTTTGAATAGTTATTAAACATATTTAAATCAATTATAAGTCGAACAGGTATATTCTACATCTTCAATTAACAATAATAGATAAAAAAATAATTTAAAAACTTTTAAGTTTGAATTGAAGTCAAGAGAAGCGATATCTATTAATCAGTTTTAGTACTATGTGAAAAACCAGCGCCATGCTGCGCAGCGGCAAGTAGCGGAGTTAATAGCATGTCTTTGATATAGTACTGAGAAGTTTTGCTACTCGTTACGAGATGGCGCTAGTGGACTTGGAAAATTTTAAATAAAATCATTTATGAAAATAACATTATTTAATCCTTTTCTTCTTAATTCTTCTTAGCAGCATGATGAGTAATAAACTAATAATTTTAATATTACTTACAAAAGCTTGGTTTAGGGTTAAATGTAGGAAAACCATTATGTCTCTTCAAGCATGCAAATATATTAATTTCTCCTGAAATTCTTGATTAAAATTTATCCTGAAGAAATTTCTTCATCTAGGAAGTCTTTAGTAAAAGGTAATATAGATAGATAGGTGTCTACAACCTTGAGTTATGAAGTAATCCTGAAAATTCAAAACACCAAAATGAATATTTCTAAAATTCAATATTCTCAATTTATCTAAAAATACAAGTTGGAAATTGAATTAATTTAGTTATAAATTAGTATACTAATTATGCTGATGAAAGATAAATTGATTTAGAGTAAATCCTTTGCTTAAATAAATTGAAATAAGCAAAACTAAATGTTTTGAGTTTTTCAACGCAGTTGAAAAACTGACTATTATTTGAAAATAATATAGAATGTGTGTCTATTGTTATGAATAGTTATTTGTTTGTTCATCCTAAATCTGTGCATAATTTTAAAACTAGAATTAGCTCAGAACATTCTGTCAATTGTAAGAAATCATTAAATTTGGAATTTCAACGTTGCAAAATTTGATAAATTTTGGGTAAATTTTAAAAGGTCAATAACTTTTATAGTATGTATTGGATTTATAATTCTGATATAAATTAGATAATTTCAAAGTGTCCTTCTTATAGTATAATAGAATTTATTACTTAAAGAAGTAATAAACATTGTGAATTTCCAGTTGTAAAATATACAAAATGACAAAAGGTTATTTCTAAAAACTACATTATTGAATGTGTTTTATAGGTGCATATAATGATGATATATTTACCTGAGAGCTTGGTATTTTTGGGAAAACACCTTTTGAAAGATTTCTAGTAGAAGTTGTCTGTTTAAAAAGCTTCATAAATAGTGTTTTAAGAAATTCAATCCTGGAAAATAGAGTCACGTTCAGAGTTAGTTTAGGCTAGGTATGAGTACATTAAGATATTAGAAAGGGTTTTATTTTGTTAATAAATATACTTAACTGTTTATTTATAACTTACAAACGTCAGTTTGTGTCACAGATGAGACAAAATCTCTTAAAGAACGTATTAAGTACCCAAAGTCGATTTTGGGTTTAAAACCATGATTAAACCTAAATAAAATTAAGCAAGATATATATTAGGGATTTCTAATTAATCTTCTATTAATAAAACTTAGCCTAAATACACTAAATTCAATATTTAAATCAAAGTTTAGAATTTTGAATTACGCGCCATTGCATGAGGCCAACTAGTGCCTTATTCACAATGTGCAAGGAGCGATTGAACAAAATCTGTGTGAGTCAATGTACCTTTGCGCTATGTAATACATAGTTGATACATAGCGGAAAGGTGATAAAAACATTCCTAGATCATTAGATTAGTTACACTATATGGAAGTCTGATAGTTCTGTCCGACGTGAGCCACAAAACATAATTGTGCACTAATGACACGAATTATAGCTTCTTAGTTTAGTTTCATATAGAAGTTCTGTAGCGCAGGCATTGTTTTGCTATTTGGCTAGATTTTAACTACGTTATTACAGCTAAATATTGAATTTATTAAGCGACAGTGCTGTCATCTATAATGAAACTATGATTTTGTGCGTCTGTAGGGTCTCTTATTTAGAGAAAACAATAGAACCATAGACTAGAATACAGATTTTATTACAGTCTAGATTGTCTATGGTAAAGACTTGCTAAGGTGGCCACTTTTTGACGATTACCCGTTTTATAGGGAAAATTAGGGAATTTATACCTCTAATTCGATTTATTTAGATTAAAATATTTTGTTATTTAGACCTAGAATTTTGCTGCAAACTAATTGAATATTGTATGTTGGAGATGATTGAAGCCTGGAGGAGCAGTTTTGCGATGAAGTGTACACAAACCACAGAGTTTGAACACGTCGATATGAAATTGTTTGAGATCTCGTTGATGGAAGGGAATGAACACTTTTCGCATACGGTTCTCATGATTTCGACACCTCTGAACATATATTTATGCATCAAATTTAATCTAAATCAAGTATTTAAATTTTCTGAAATTCGCACTTGAATAACTTTTGAATGAGTTTATCTGAAGCCGCGAAAATTGGAAATTTACTTGATTTTGGATCGAGGAATAAGATTTACTACAGTAATATCTTATTTTCTCAAGATAGAACTAGATAATCTAGTTTTATCAAGTAAATAATTATTTATACCTAAATCGAGATATGGCAACATATCAGAATAACTGAATTATTCTTATGGGGGAATCCCAAAGAGGAAGCGCGTGGAGAAGTATTGGACGACATGTCAGGGGAGTTCTAGAATGTTCTAGAGACGAGATATAAAAGAGCGAGGTTCGTGGACTAAAGGACAGTTCGGGAGAATTTATCGGGAATGCAGGCCGAAGCTCTGCCCGATCGCGATTCGGTATTTTACTAAGAAAAAACAGTTCGGGAGAATTTATCGGGAATGCAGGCCGAAGCTCTGCCCGATCGCGATTCGGTATTTTACTAAGAAAAAACAGTTCGGGAGAATTTATCGGGAATGCAGGCCGAAGCTCTGCCCGATCGCGATTCGGTATTTTACTAGTGAAAAGTATTTAATAGTGAATTTAAGAGAAATCTCTGCCCAAAATTATTTCAATTTAAATATTTTCTTTAATTATTGTGTTTCAAATCTGTGGGTGGTAAGCTTTATTAATTTATCTCCATTATTTTCTTGGAATCCTCATTTTTGAGTCTGGACTGAGTTTTGAAAGAGGCTGATGATGATTTACAGTTCTTGGCCAGATCTGTATTTCTTCAGTAAGGTTTCATGATGGCATTTCCGATCTTCTCTTGGGTAAATACTTTCCTTGTGGGAATGTTTGCTCTGGATGGGGGTCTGAAGGCTGTCACGTGTCAAAACTTCGACCAGTAATATTTGAAAGCAAGAATTGAATATTTCAGAATTTGTTTTAAATTCTTTTGAATTAATATTGCTACCATACCGTCAGTATTAAATTCGGATTTCGTGATCTAATCGTCGAATCGCTTACTCGACATAAGATTTGTTTGATTTACACGCCGCGAAAGTGTTAAAGTGTGTGTTAATCGTGAAAATCTGTTTGAAAACAAATTCTCCTCTTAAAATTTATCTAAAACAACTTTTTCACACGTTGTGATGTGTGTTGTTATTTAAAAAAGGCTTATCTGAGCTCTTTGTACAACTTGGAGAGGGAATTTGGTCCATACAGAGTTTCATATGAAGTGAAGTGTCGTGCTTTGGTTCGTGAGGATTATTGCTAGATTTTGATCTGAAATCTAGCAAGGGTGAGTGTAGGAAATAAGGTAATTTGGATGTCAGACTTTAGCTAAAGTCTCAGTACTAAATTCCTTGGAAACAGATACTCTCTGTCCCAGTAAATTGATTCCTGAAACTTTCAGAAGTTTCAAAGCTGAAGCTTGGCACAATGTCTGATAGACAAGTTCTAGTACTTGTAAGATCTGCCCTCATCTTATATTATCATTTGCTTGCATGTCTGTGCAAGTAGAATTCTGTTTATATGTTTTGATACTGAAATTGGAAAAGAGGTTTTTATCCTCATAAGAGTGAAACTTTTATGTCAGAAGTCTCTACTAGACTCTAACTAGTTAAATCTGATGTTATTTGAACATGACCTCTCATCCTGATCAGTATCAAAGTCTTGATATATGGAATTCTGCAGCGCCTCATCCAAACCATGTTTATTTATTTATTACAGCTGTTGTGTGAACAGGCTGCTGTTCTACTCTCATAATTAACTTTTATAGTCTAATTTTGACTATAATTCTATCACAGATTCTATAGAGAGACCGTAGCCTTTCATACAAAAGCTATTTCATCATACTTATGTATGATTTATTTTACTGTATTAATATTTATATTATACAGACACATACTTACATCAGTTCACACTATCCATACACAACTCAGGTAATGGTTGTTTTATGTAGCTCTAGAGTGGATAGATTGAAGCTTTACCGCTGGCTTGAAGCTCGAAGAGTGAGGTAACTTGCCGTTGTGGTCTGACTCACCTAGTTTTCTGGTTGACGTCTGGCTACAGTGATGAGATAATGTGGAATTTGCTGTGAGTTGATGGTGATTTCTAAAGTAACTTATAGTCTTTAATGGACTATGGGTGATCAGAATATGACTTCAACAAAATGTGTTTTACTATAGGGTCTCTCAAGGATATCGTTTTGGTAGTACGGTAAACACTCCTCAAGTTCCAAAGTCTAAAGACCGCGTTAGGATTTGAGGCTGTGTATCTACTAAATCACACTACAGGCCGTTGGCTGATCATGGTATATTGATTGATCAAATGCCTTAGTGTCATTTTACACTAATTTGGCCAATTATGGTGTCGTCTGGATGTTTGCTTGGACCCTTAGTAGTGTAATCTTACGAGCCGAGCGGCTTGGGGACAACGCACTATTAAG
Source organism: Crambus lathoniellus (assembly GCA_949710035.1). NCBI lineage: Eukaryota > Metazoa > Arthropoda > Insecta > Lepidoptera > Crambidae > Crambus > Crambus lathoniellus. Next base: position 54,039,583 of record OX453296.1, read on the forward strand.
GACTCCACCCACAGCCTGATTCGCACGATTGTTGGTCATTCACCTTACCAGACGTCCCGTTGGTTTCCTGGCTTTGTCGATATCCGGATTACCGTTTTTGATTTGTGATACCTTTCAGTTCATAACTGTTGGGTAGAACCAATTAAAGACAAAAGTCCTCCTGTGTTTCTTTATATTGAAGCCATATGTTGGATCACACATAAGTCTCTGACTTAATTTTCACACCATGGGAAACTCATAGCATTGGTACACGGTTGGTTGAGTAAATGAATACTGTGCAAAGTGTTTTATTTAACTCCTGACAATTTAATATTGTCTTATCCAAACCCTACCTCTCATTTGAGAAGACCCAGTTTATATTTGAAATATAATATAACTATTTATTTGTTCAACATGGATTTGAACATAATATCCTCTTTGATGGATGCCATTTCATGTGCTGAGCGCTGAGTCTCATAACAGATATGCCTACACAAGCATACACACTACATAAACTATACAACAAGTGGCTTGATTCGTCGAGTCACTATAATCTTTATTCTTCTTCTCTCCGCTATGCGTTGTGAAACACCCTGTCTTTTGCTTGAGTAGTCGAGCTCTGTCCTACGATCCTGAGACTATTCAGAGGAGGATATCTTGGTGAAGTAAGCCCTATGTAGACAGTTCACCTCTGCATTTGCCGAGACCCGCACACTATACAGTTCCCTTCTGGCTGAAGGCTATAGGATCTGCGTCCCAGACAAGTAGGACTTGCCTCCAAGATCTCCACTCCGGTGGAAGGAGAGACATTTCTGAAAGGTTCTGGCTACGCCATCCTCTTCATGCTCAGATTGTGACGCTTTACATCTTTGTCCTGATTGTACGCAATCCGACAATGCATAACACTGTAATTTCTTAGATATGTTCTGAATAGACGCTCTAAGAATTGCATATGAAATATCTGTTTATGAGTACTTGGTGGCAGTAACTGGAGTGGGCATTTGTTAAACTGGATGTTTTTCCATTTAACCGATTGTTGAAACTGGGTTTTCACATTCCTTTGCCTTATACTCTCTTTTGCTGCACCACTGTTGTGCTTAAGTATACTTGAGCGCCTCGTTTGCGTTGGACTGGGACCGGAAAGAGCTAGAGGGGAGGTTGGACGTAGCTCCCCAGGGCAATGCCCTGGGCCACAAGCCATCAGGGTATTAGCCTGGGCCTAGATTCACTTTATCCCATCCTTTATCCTAAAATTCCTATCCACTAACACTATACTTATTTACACTTAACTCTTTCTTTACCTATTTAAAATATAACTATTATCCACTGTCATGCTTAATTAACACTATTTATTTATTTATTTGTATTTATATATTTATAATTCATTTCAGCTTGCTTTAGGTAATTAGCTACAAGATTAAGCGTCTCTGTTATCATTGTACTTTGAACATACCTTATTAAAAAAGAACCTAACTATGGGATACTGAAACAAAAAATTACACAACGTAGTGTCCTAACCATTTAGTCGATCACAACAAACAGCCAAACATTGGGGTCATTAAGATTAGAATCAGTATTATTCTAATACTTTTTTAAGAAGAGAGGGGGGTTAAAACTGATGCTGGTGTGTCCTAACAATTGAGCTCTCACACCTGCACAGCTCACACAAATATTTAGTCTCTTATTCTCATCAAAAAATTATCTGCAATTAGAGTGGATTTATTTTACAATGGTGCCGAGTGACCAGAATAATGGGTCTCAAATGTTTAAAGGAATTGATATACAGAGTCGCTTATTGCATGTTAATTTTTAAGTTGTGTGCAAACTTTCTGCTATAGTTATACAGCTAGCAAAGGGGTTTTACTTCTTGGGGGCGTTCAGATTTAATACTAAGTAAAAATAAAATATAGAAAAAGCTCATAACTATGGTTCGTTGCATACCCGTTGCGATTGTAAGTATTCAGTATTGGGGATAAAATATAGAATACTTATATTTGCCCGCGATTAGAGCCAGTGGATACCTCTCGGTGGGAACTAAGCTGTGCTAGAGCCCGACCGGTTAGCTCTCTTGTTCTCCTGAACAAGAAAAAACCGAAGATCCGAAACCATTGCACTTGGCCTTTCCAAGGTGAAGGAAATGCGGCTATCCGTATTAGGGATACCTGCACCCTAGATTAAGACTTTATAATTTTAGTATACATACTGTAGACAATGGGTTATACAAATGAAAACAGCTGTGAGTGTAATAGCTCCAGGTGTATTTATTGGTGTGTTTCTTTTTCAGCTTTTTTATGGTTATTGTTTATTTTTTTATGATTTTTGTGAGTTTTCTTATGTGTACGGTTTTTTAATATAACGTTTATCGGTGTTGTTCTTCGTAAATTACATCTAAAACATTTTCACTACACTAAAAACAGTCACTTATGTTGTTTACTTTCATTCTTCAAATTTTCATTTTTGTACTAAATTTCCCAATGTGCGTCCTCTTGTTATGTTAGTGTAAGCTTGCGGAAATATAGAGAGAGAGATAAGCGTGCTGGATAAGCTGGAAATAAAACAAAAACAGTTTTTAGAATTTTGCAAGCAAAACATTGATAGTAGAATTTTACATACAAAATTGCAAACAAAATGTTGATAAAACAGGTTAAAACTTACTGCGGAAAAAATTGCGAGGTGTTCATTTCCTTTTTCAGTGGATTTACGGACATTTTCATTGAAAACAAGAGAAATTTAAGATAAAAATTTTGTAAAACAAGAAATTACATAGGTTAGTTTGACAGGAAATAAGGGTCAATATAGACATGACCAGATAAGGGCATGAACATACATTACTTTGAACTTTATCGATTCGATTAACGATTTTATTCAATTTTATTTGAAAGGTAAGAAATATTGTTTTGAAATGATAAAAAGTATTCTTTTATTGGTAAAATTAACTATACGTCATTAATAGGTCAAATAATTACATTTAAAACCGGAACAAATTATAAATAGACAATTTTGATGTTCTTACATTGATAATAAATCTATTTCTAATAATAGTTATTGTACGTTGAATTAGTTAGTTAATTGTTTTTCTAAAGTTTAGAATAAGATAGGATAATAAATTTAAATAAAAAGAAATTTCTATTAAAATTATATCTAAAAATCGACTCGATTAGACGTAATATCGAATAAGTAAAGTATCGATAATTCAATTAATGTTCGTTTAATTATGGCTATGGTATAAAATAGTTTGTGGCGTTTTGTACTAAGGTACATACTTTATGTATGGTTATTTATTGATTTAATTCTTGATTACATAGGTAATTCTTTGAAGTTTGACTTAATATGAATAAGTAGGTAACTTAACTCTATATCACATTATAATTTACATTTGTGACATGACGTGCTCGACAAAAGTAGTTGGGGGGGGCGTACGAGAATACTAGCTAAACGAGATTTAGGATTATTTTATAGAAAAGGAGACGACCAAAATATTGGCCAAACATGTTTGCCAAACTTGATAGTAGATTTATTAGTGGTTAGTGTTGAATAGGGGGCGAGGAGATTGGCGAACGTGTTTGCCAAGTTAGTTAAACATGTACAAGACATTTTAAAACACGTATGCACATGATACGGAAGTATGTGCAAATAAATAATGATATTCGCGAATAGAGAAAGACAAGAAACGAGACAGGTGCTGTCTGTATTTACCTTTCATCATTAAGATAGGAACTTTGTCATGTCGACACGGTGCGTAAATTAAACAAACACGCCGTGATGTTATTTTATCACTTAGATGATTTTAATCGATAAACAAATTTTACATTTACAGTTTATTTATTATCATTACTATTAGTAAACAAACGAGCGATTTCGAACGCAATACAAATAATAGACTGACAGCGCCATACTACATGTTATTTTGACATTTTAAATTAATATGGTTCATTTCTTTGAAATTTGGACAAACTAGAGCCTAAGTCCATGATTTTCAGAAAAAAAAAAAAACGAGAAAAATTTTGACAGATAAAATTAAGTTTGTTTTGAAATAGTTTTTCGTTCCAAAGTTTTTCAAATATGTAGATAGCTAGTTAAATAATAACTAAAAAGTGCGTTTAGTAAGTTGAAATGTTAAGTGTTAAAGTTTATTGTGAAAAAGTAAAATTGTCGGAAACAATCTTGTTGGTTTTTCATGTTGGAGGTCTTTCAAAAGGTGTTAACTTAACTTAACTTCATAGTGGCTGTGTTGGAATTGTTTTGGGTATGTTTTAAAGCTAGACTATATAGATTTAATGAATATTCCTATGTGTGACCATATACCAGAAGTCTTTAGTATGTTTTAGGTACATAAGTAGGTGAGATGAAACTTAGTGGGTAACTCTAAAGTTACCTATACATATTTGTTGGTGAATTTCAGTAACCAAAGTCTTAAAATGAATACTTAGGACGGATTCACATAACACTTAAGCATGTTGTGAACATAATTCTGGTTAATAGATCTAATAACTTGAATTGACATTCGTTAAAGTATAAGTTTGCGTTGAACTAATATTTACCTACTTCATTAGATAATTTTTTTTTACTAGTTTGTTCTATTTTAAACTCATTCCACATAACTAACTTACAAAAGCAAGTTATTTATATCAGGATAGAATTAGAAATTGTTACTTTCAGTAAAGAAAATTAATACACAAGTACTATTTAAAATAGATTTGCTAGAAAAATTTCAGTTTAAGTAATTAGGTTCAATAATAGAATGAAATTACATAGTGGATAACAATTGTGTAGTCTAGATAGAATAAAATTAACAAAATAGTCAAGTTTGAGTAGTAACGGTTGACGGCAACATGTTAAATTCATGGTTAGTTGAAGATAGATTTAACTAGATTTGTTCTCTCGGGACGGACTTGGGGATAGTTAGGTATTACTAATGATTGCTATTTGGGAAAGTAGTTTCATAATAATAGAAGTTGTACATATCTGTCATTACATTCTGAAATAAAAATAAAAGAAAAAAAAAATGCTATCATATAGACATTGTTTTGAATTCTTCTTAAAAGTAGATCTTGTGTACTATTAGGGAAAATATGTGTGCCACTAATAATTAAACATTTGACATGATTACTAACTTCTTTATGTATAGTTAGAAACGCCACTATCAGATGTAAATCGTTTCCGAGGAATTTTCCCTCCGATCAACTTTAGGAAAAAGGTTTTTTTGATATGGTTGTTTGGTTAGAATAGTATACAAATAGGTACATACTCATAATTTAGTGTTCATAAACACCATTATGCAGGGAAAATTATGTTGGAAATTTTATTTCATTAAACAAGTTAACTTTTTATTACAAATTAAACTATACAATTTAACTTAGTTTATTACAAGTATAGAGTGTTGAGAGGATAACTGGTTATTTATTTATATCACAGATGTAGGATTTTATTGAATTAACTAAAATAGAATTTAATCTTATAGCGCTTACTTATTTATTTATTTATTTAACTTTTGAAAATAATACCTAGTGTAAAATACAAAGCGGACTTGATCCTGGAGGTATTTTCTGCCAGTCAACCTTTGAGGATCTATCAACTTTTAAGAGGTTTTATTGTCAGTGAATTCTAGTGTTGTGTTATAGGTTGGTTTCAGTTCATTACTCAAGTGTTAGTGTGAGTTTTTTTATAAGTGGGTTTTGTTTCAGGAAATATTTAAGAAAGTGCCAGTGCATAGTGATATTATTTAGACAGTGACTACTTAATAAGTGTATAAAATATTTAGTGAGTTTTAGTGAAAGTGACACTCTTTATTTCTTTATAGTCTAAGTTATAGTGAAAAATGACGCTCATTTAATTTTTTTTAAGTGATAGTGAAAGTGACACTCTTTATTTTATTAGTTCATAGTGAAAGTGAGACAATTCTTTTAGTTAGTTTTTAATGATTAGGTTTATGTGAACTATAATTAGTAAATGGTATTCAATTCAGTGATTCAGTGATTTTAAATTTTTAATTATTTGATAAGTGGATATTTTTTCTTACAATCAGTGATTTTAAAACTAGTGTTAGTGACAAATAGTGAGTGATTTGAGTGAAATATAAATTTTCATAATGCCTAAGGAAAGGAGTAAATCCAAGACAGCGGAGACGAGGAGAACTGGCATGGTAACTCGTAGAACTGCCCTAGTTGACCCTCCGCCAGCAGAAAAAAGGGCTACTTCGCTACAGTTTATGACACGTATGGTACAACGAGCGGTCAACACTCTTAATAGCAAGATCTCTGAGCTGGAAAGTAGGATCACAGCTACACCCACTCCGGTAGAATCAGCAGATATGTCCATACAAGGGGGCGCTTCAAATCTACAAACTCTAGTACAGCCTGGACCATCTACTATGTGTTATCCGATGGCGCCGATGTCTATTGAGAAGCCTAAATTTCCTACAAAGAGCAAACACCCGGTGACCTTCATAGAAGACCTAACAGCATATTTGAGAAAATGTGTACCAGGGGTGAATGATATAATTGATACAATTATTGAATGCCTGGAAGGGGATTCTAGAAACTGGGCTCGCATATATAGAGACAGATGGACACATTTTGAGGACTTCAAAAAGGACTTTTTGGACACGTACTGGGGTGAAGCAGAACAAAACGAATTAAGGAGGAAAATTGTGCAGAACTCCTGGGATGGAACGCAGTCTATGCTGAGTCACTTCATTACATTGTGTGGACAAGCAAAGATGTTTACTTATCCTATCCAGGAGAGACAACTAATAAGTGATATTATGAATCATTTTCCTAGAGAGGTTCAGTATGCTTGGTCGACAAGTAACTATACTTCCATACTTCAAGCTACTGAGTTTCTTCGCAAGCTGGACAACGTGAACAGACAAACTAATCCAAAGCGCAGCAGTGCTACTCAAGCAGGTGTGGTGCAACAGTCTGCGGCATCTGGTCAACATCATCAGCATCGTCAACACCAACAACGGGACAACAGGAGCAACTTCAAACAGAAGAAATCATTCAGCGAGAGGCCGGCGCGTGAAGTAAACCAATTGGCGAAAACAGATGTTGTAAATAGTGTAGATACCACTAGTGGTAATACTTCTCAAATTGTAAACTCGGAACCAACTAATTTAAACTAGTAGATGTTGATGTAAATCGCCCCAATACATCAACATTAGAAGGGGCAAATTTTACTCCTATTGCTTTAAAAAATTATGCTTGATCTCGGATGGGAACCTGGACAGTCATTAGGTAGACACGGTGATGGAATACTTAAGCCTATAGTTGCCAAAGGTCAGAATAGTAAAGCAGGTTTAGGATTAGGTAGTAAAGTAACCAATTCTACTAATTTTAAACTACAAGTAGTGGAAACACTAAAAATTCAAGCCGAATTAGATAGGAATTCTTCAATTCAAACTAGGGAAGTTTCTTCTTTATTCGATGAAGAAGACAATATTACTGCGGATAGATTAGAAATGATCAAATCTGAGGTTGAGGTAGAAATATTTGACAAGCAAGTTAAATGTTTAGTCGATACAGGCAGTGATATCACTTGTATTTCAGAGTCATTTTGGGAATCTTTAAAATTACAGGTGGGGAATAAATTAAACATGTTACCTGTTAAACCAATACAAATTCGTGGAGCTGTTGGTCAAAAGAGTGCCAAAATACAGCAAATGGTTTTACTACCAGTAAAATTTGGGGAAGTTAAAATAGAAATTAGATTTTTGATTGTACCTAAATTAGTCCATTCTGTAATTTTAGGATTTGATTGGCTTTTAACAAATAAAGTAAATATAAGATTACAAACACCTCCAGTAGGGTTAATTATTAATTACAAGGGTCAAAGAATATTAATACCGTTTATTGAGTATGTATTTGAGGGACAAGGGGTTTCAGAAGTTGCCAAAGTAACTAGTGACTTTGACTTCAAAAAGTATTTGCAAGAAATTAAAACAGGTATACCGCTTAATGAGAAACAAACAATTAAATTAAAACAAGTTTTGATTAAACATGATGACACTTTTACTAAACGATTAGGTCGTGCAAATTGTTATGAACATGTCATAAAAATGACAGATCATAGCCCGGTTATAAGACGTTCTACACCTTATTGTAGTCCATTAACATTCACTTTAAAACCTGATGGTTCAATTAGAGTTCTATTAGATGCAAGGGAAATTAACAAACATATGGTAGCTGAGGCGGAAGCTCCTCCTATGCAAATAGATGTTTTAAATTCATTCCATGGAGTTAATTACATCAGTATAATAGATCTTAATAATGCATATTTTCAGATTCCTATCTCAGAAGATAGTAAAAAGTATACTGGGTTCACTTTTAATGGGAAATCTTATATGTATAATGTTTTACCACAAGGACTTAAGACTTCTGTCGGTAGTTTCAGTAGAGCGATGGATCAAATATTGGGGCCTGGGGTTAGACAATTTTGTGTAAATTATTTAGACGATTTAGCCATTCTAACTCAGGGTTCTTTAGAAGAGCATTTAGAACATATTGATATTATTTTAAACAAATTAAAATCGGCAGGACTTACATGCAACCTTGAAAAATGTAAATTCATTTGTAAAGAAGTAAAAATGTTGGGTCATATTATTTCTACAGAGGGAATTAGAACGGATCCAGAAAAAATAGAATCTATAAAGAATTTTCCGGTTCCGACAAAAATAAAACATTTAAGAGCATTTTTAGGACTTTGTAATTATTATAGGCGTTTCATTCCTGACTATAATAGTATTATTCAACCTTTGTGTAAGTTATTAAAGAAAAATAAAGGTTGGTCTTGGACTCCAGAAGCACAAGTAACTTTTGAAGAGTTAAAAAATAGATTTTTGAAAACAATAATGTTGCATCATCCTGATATGACTAGGCCATTCTATTTGCAAACTGATAGTTCAGGAGTAGGATTAGCGGGGGTGTTATTTCAGTATGATGATAACAACGAAATGAAAATTCTGGGATATTGTAGTAGGGCTTTGAGGGGCGCAGAATTGAGATGGACGGTTACTGAACAGGAATTTTGGGCAATTATCTATTGCTTAAGAAAGTTTGAAACTTATCTAAGGGGCGCGAAATTGATAATTAGGACCGATCACAAAGCACTAACCTTTGTTAGGTCATGGAAACTATATAATAGTCGGATTATTAGATGGATACTTTTTCTTGAACAATTTGACTATACTATTGAACATGTAAAAGGTAAAGACAACGTGGCCGTCGATGTTCTGTCTAGGTTTCCATCTGATTCATCTTTAATGCAGGAAGATAGGGTTTATTGTCCAGAAATCCATTATATGGAAATTAATAAAAATAAAACATTAATAGCTGACTTGAAAAATATATCTAATTTTCAAGCTAGTGATAGAGAGATCCAGTCAATTATGAATATTGTAAATAATCCTAGTAATAATTTAAATGGTAAATTAGGGAAAATTGCTCAACGTTGTTATATTAAGGATAGGGTATTGTATTTTAAAATTAATTCAAACAAACATGTAATATATTTGCCAGCAAATTTGAGAGAAGAAGTAATTCTCCAAATTCATAAAGAAATGGGTCATCAAGGGGCTTATAAGGTTCTCAAATATCTTAAAGATAGATTTTACTGGCTTGGTATGAACAAAACTGTGAAAACATTGTTGAGAACTTGTCACATTTGCCAGGTTTCTAAAAGTGATAATATAAAATATGTGGGTGAATGTAAGCCTATTGTAACAAAACAAATAGGAGACATTGTAATGGCTGATTTATATGGACCTTTGCCTAGGGGTAGATTTGGGGCTACTTACATATTAGTAATTCAAGACTCATTTAGCAAGTTTGTTAAGTTGTATAATTTAACTAAAGCTACTTCTCGAGCAGTAGTTGCTAAATTAAAACAGTTCTCTAGACTAATCAGACCTAAAGTAGTTATGACTGATAATGGCAGTCAATTCTCATCTGATTACTGGAAGCAAGCTTTAAAAGATATTAATATAAAGCCTATATACACTACAGTTAGAAATCCTCGACCTAATACTACAGAGAGGGTAAATAAAGAATTGGGACGTTTATTCAGAACGTATTGCCATAAGAAACATAAAAATTGGGCGACTATTCTTAACAGAATAGAAACCATGTATAACAATACTTTCCATGAAAGCACTGGTTTCACTCCTAATGAAATATTATATGGTACAAGTAACAGTATGTCATTTGATAATTGTCTGCCACATTTAGATAAGACAAAGAACATTGAGGATGTTAGAGCACAGGTGACACAGAATTTGAAAAGTAATAGTGTCAAAAGACAGGTCAGATTTAACAAATCTCATCGTTTGATTGAATTTCAGATAGGAGATTATGTAAAGATTCGGAAGTTAAACAAATCAGAAGCACTAAAGAATCTTACTAAAAAGTTTCAGTTGCTTTATGAAGGACCATATGTAGTTAGTGCTGTTCCATTTCCAAATGTATATACATTGATGGACCCTAAAACTAAACAGATTAGAGGTAACTTCAATACCATCCATTTAAATAAATACTATATATAAAAATATTCACTTATGAGCGAAAAAAAAAAAATTATAATCAAACAGTTATGTAGGCTAAATTCTTATTACTTAAATTCATGTTTTATTATTTTGACCTTATTTTGTGTCTTAATATGTGTTAAATTTTTTTTCCTTTTAGATTAAGTTAAATTTTAATAGGTAGCTATTTAGTTAACATTTTGAGGTTAACATACATCATTCAATTATTTAGAATAGTGATTATCTCTTCTTTGAGTAGATAAGAAGGCTTTCTCTCAAAGCTTTGCTATTGGAGAAGTCTACTTGTTGGTTCTTGATATTCATATTAAGAGTAATGTTTCTATTTAGTTATCTAAATAAGAATCATATTTAATAAATACAATGTAAACTAGATATCAATATTGATACGTTGTTCTGAAAAGATTTCATTCAGGACTGATATTAAGTCATTGTTGGTAACTAGTATTGATTTAATACTAATGTTCATAATTTATATTATAAATTAAAGTTATGGGGAAATGATGGGTCAGGGAAATGACTCAATCACATCTATTAGAGCAGTAAAAAGGTTTTATAAAGCCTGATTAACATATATGTTCATATCTTCAATCTTATATGGTCCTTGACCATATTACCTACTAACTCCAATTGGCTGTTGCCTTCGCTATAATCTGTTAAGCGCTGTCTTAATAGATGTGGTTGGAGGGGAGATGGGCGGTCGTTTCACTTGGGGTAGATTAATTACTTTAAATATATATATATTTATACATAAAAAGAAAAAGGGGTTAAGAAAATTAAAATTAATTTTATTTTTCCTGATGAACCTTTCTCCTTCCATTCTCTTCTTTTATGGTTGTCTCATTTTTATTTGCGGTGAGCATAGGTTGTACTGTTTATTATAAGTAATTTATAATTACGGTAAACTTCTTTATAAATTAGGGGGCGGTTGTGACAGTCCAACCTACGTCACCATTGCTTTTCAATTAGCCACAGGAGTTTTTAATTTTATTCGACTTTTCTGAAAAACCGATTTTCCATATTTTCAATAACTGTTACATCCTGAAACTACATTTTCATGTTTCAGACACATCTGAAATCTGAAAACGTTTCAGTAAAAAAAAAAAAATATATATTTATATAAAATAGTATTATTTATTTCCTTTTCCTACTAAAAACATCTTTCTTTTCTTTTGAATAGTTATTAAACATATTTAAATCAATTATAAGTCGAACAGGTATATTCTACATCTTCAATTAACAATAATAGATAAAAAAATAATTTAAAAACTTTTAAGTTTGAATTGAAGTCAAGAGAAGCGATATCTATTAATCAGTTTTAGTACTATGTGAAAAACCAGCGCCATGCTGCGCAGCGGCAAGTAGCGGAGTTAATAGCATGTCTTTGATATAGTACTGAGAAGTTTTGCTACTCGTTACGAGATGGCGCTAGTGGACTTGGAAAATTTTAAATAAAATCATTTATGAAAATAACATTATTTAATCCTTTTCTTCTTAATTCTTCTTAGCAGCATGATGAGTAATAAACTAATAATTTTAATATTACTTACAAAAGCTTGGTTTAGGGTTAAATGTAGGAAAACCATTATGTCTCTTCAAGCATGCAAATATATTAATTTCTCCTGAAATTCTTGATTAAAATTTATCCTGAAGAAATTTCTTCATCTAGGAAGTCTTTAGTAAAAGGTAATATAGATAGATAGGTGTCTACAACCTTGAGTTATGAAGTAATCCTGAAAATTCAAAACACCAAAATGAATATTTCTAAAATTCAATATTCTCAATTTATCTAAAAATACAAGTTGGAAATTGAATTAATTTAGTTATAAATTAGTATACTAATTATGCTGATGAAAGATAAATTGATTTAGAGTAAATCCTTTGCTTAAATAAATTGAAATAAGCAAAACTAAATGTTTTGAGTTTTTCAACGCAGTTGAAAAACTGACTATTATTTGAAAATAATATAGAATGTGTGTCTATTGTTATGAATAGTTATTTGTTTGTTCATCCTAAATCTGTGCATAATTTTAAAACTAGAATTAGCTCAGAACATTCTGTCAATTGTAAGAAATCATTAAATTTGGAATTTCAACGTTGCAAAATTTGATAAATTTTGGGTAAATTTTAAAAGGTCAATAACTTTTATAGTATGTATTGGATTTATAATTCTGATATAAATTAGATAATTTCAAAGTGTCCTTCTTATAGTATAATAGAATTTATTACTTAAAGAAGTAATAAACATTGTGAATTTCCAGTTGTAAAATATACAAAATGACAAAAGGTTATTTCTAAAAACTACATTATTGAATGTGTTTTATAGGTGCATATAATGATGATATATTTACCTGAGAGCTTGGTATTTTTGGGAAAACACCTTTTGAAAGATTTCTAGTAGAAGTTGTCTGTTTAAAAAGCTTCATAAATAGTGTTTTAAGAAATTCAATCCTGGAAAATAGAGTCACGTTCAGAGTTAGTTTAGGCTAGGTATGAGTACATTAAGATATTAGAAAGGGTTTTATTTTGTTAATAAATATACTTAACTGTTTATTTATAACTTACAAACGTCAGTTTGTGTCACAGATGAGACAAAATCTCTTAAAGAACGTATTAAGTACCCAAAGTCGATTTTGGGTTTAAAACCATGATTAAACCTAAATAAAATTAAGCAAGATATATATTAGGGATTTCTAATTAATCTTCTATTAATAAAACTTAGCCTAAATACACTAAATTCAATATTTAAATCAAAGTTTAGAATTTTGAATTACGCGCCATTGCATGAGGCCAACTAGTGCCTTATTCACAATGTGCAAGGAGCGATTGAACAAAATCTGTGTGAGTCAATGTACCTTTGCGCTATGTAATACATAGTTGATACATAGCGGAAAGGTGATAAAAACATTCCTAGATCATTAGATTAGTTACACTATATGGAAGTCTGATAGTTCTGTCCGACGTGAGCCACAAAACATAATTGTGCACTAATGACACGAATTATAGCTTCTTAGTTTAGTTTCATATAGAAGTTCTGTAGCGCAGGCATTGTTTTGCTATTTGGCTAGATTTTAACTACGTTATTACAGCTAAATATTGAATTTATTAAGCGACAGTGCTGTCATCTATAATGAAACTATGATTTTGTGCGTCTGTAGGGTCTCTTATTTAGAGAAAACAATAGAACCATAGACTAGAATACAGATTTTATTACAGTCTAGATTGTCTATGGTAAAGACTTGCTAAGGTGGCCACTTTTTGACGATTACCCGTTTTATAGGGAAAATTAGGGAATTTATACCTCTAATTCGATTTATTTAGATTAAAATATTTTGTTATTTAGACCTAGAATTTTGCTGCAAACTAATTGAATATTGTATGTTGGAGATGATTGAAGCCTGGAGGAGCAGTTTTGCGATGAAGTGTACACAAACCACAGAGTTTGAACACGTCGATATGAAATTGTTTGAGATCTCGTTGATGGAAGGGAATGAACACTTTTCGCATACGGTTCTCATGATTTCGACACCTCTGAACATATATTTATGCATCAAATTTAATCTAAATCAAGTATTTAAATTTTCTGAAATTCGCACTTGAATAACTTTTGAATGAGTTTATCTGAAGCCGCGAAAATTGGAAATTTACTTGATTTTGGATCGAGGAATAAGATTTACTACAGTAATATCTTATTTTCTCAAGATAGAACTAGATAATCTAGTTTTATCAAGTAAATAATTATTTATACCTAAATCGAGATATGGCAACATATCAGAATAACTGAATTATTCTTATGGGGGAATCCCAAAGAGGAAGCGCGTGGAGAAGTATTGGACGACATGTCAGGGGAGTTCTAGAATGTTCTAGAGACGAGATATAAAAGAGCGAGGTTCGTGGACTAAAGGACAGTTCGGGAGAATTTATCGGGAATGCAGGCCGAAGCTCTGCCCGATCGCGATTCGGTATTTTACTAAGAAAAAACAGTTCGGGAGAATTTATCGGGAATGCAGGCCGAAGCTCTGCCCGATCGCGATTCGGTATTTTACTAAGAAAAAACAGTTCGGGAGAATTTATCGGGAATGCAGGCCGAAGCTCTGCCCGATCGCGATTCGGTATTTTACTAGTGAAAAGTATTTAATAGTGAATTTAAGAGAAATCTCTGCCCAAAATTATTTCAATTTAAATATTTTCTTTAATTATTGTGTTTCAAATCTGTGGGTGGTAAGCTTTATTAATTTATCTCCATTATTTTCTTGGAATCCTCATTTTTGAGTCTGGACTGAGTTTTGAAAGAGGCTGATGATGATTTACAGTTCTTGGCCAGATCTGTATTTCTTCAGTAAGGTTTCATGATGGCATTTCCGATCTTCTCTTGGGTAAATACTTTCCTTGTGGGAATGTTTGCTCTGGATGGGGGTCTGAAGGCTGTCACGTGTCAAAACTTCGACCAGTAATATTTGAAAGCAAGAATTGAATATTTCAGAATTTGTTTTAAATTCTTTTGAATTAATATTGCTACCATACCGTCAGTATTAAATTCGGATTTCGTGATCTAATCGTCGAATCGCTTACTCGACATAAGATTTGTTTGATTTACACGCCGCGAAAGTGTTAAAGTGTGTGTTAATCGTGAAAATCTGTTTGAAAACAAATTCTCCTCTTAAAATTTATCTAAAACAACTTTTTCACACGTTGTGATGTGTGTTGTTATTTAAAAAAGGCTTATCTGAGCTCTTTGTACAACTTGGAGAGGGAATTTGGTCCATACAGAGTTTCATATGAAGTGAAGTGTCGTGCTTTGGTTCGTGAGGATTATTGCTAGATTTTGATCTGAAATCTAGCAAGGGTGAGTGTAGGAAATAAGGTAATTTGGATGTCAGACTTTAGCTAAAGTCTCAGTACTAAATTCCTTGGAAACAGATACTCTCTGTCCCAGTAAATTGATTCCTGAAACTTTCAGAAGTTTCAAAGCTGAAGCTTGGCACAATGTCTGATAGACAAGTTCTAGTACTTGTAAGATCTGCCCTCATCTTATATTATCATTTGCTTGCATGTCTGTGCAAGTAGAATTCTGTTTATATGTTTTGATACTGAAATTGGAAAAGAGGTTTTTATCCTCATAAGAGTGAAACTTTTATGTCAGAAGTCTCTACTAGACTCTAACTAGTTAAATCTGATGTTATTTGAACATGACCTCTCATCCTGATCAGTATCAAAGTCTTGATATATGGAATTCTGCAGCGCCTCATCCAAACCATGTTTATTTATTTATTACAGCTGTTGTGTGAACAGGCTGCTGTTCTACTCTCATAATTAACTTTTATAGTCTAATTTTGACTATAATTCTATCACAGATTCTATAGAGAGACCGTAGCCTTTCATACAAAAGCTATTTCATCATACTTATGTATGATTTATTTTACTGTATTAATATTTATATTATACAGACACATACTTACATCAGTTCACACTATCCATACACAACTCAGGTAATGGTTGTTTTATGTAGCTCTAGAGTGGATAGATTGAAGCTTTACCGCTGGCTTGAAGCTCGAAGAGTGAGGTAACTTGCCGTTGTGGTCTGACTCACCTAGTTTTCTGGTTGACGTCTGGCTACAGTGATGAGATAATGTGGAATTTGCTGTGAGTTGATGGTGATTTCTAAAGTAACTTATAGTCTTTAATGGACTATGGGTGATCAGAATATGACTTCAACAAAATGTGTTTTACTATAGGGTCTCTCAAGGATATCGTTTTGGTAGTACGGTAAACACTCCTCAAGTTCCAAAGTCTAAAGACCGCGTTAGGATTTGAGGCTGTGTATCTACTAAATCACACTACAGGCCGTTGGCTGATCATGGTATATTGATTGATCAAATGCCTTAGTGTCATTTTACACTAATTTGGCCAATTATGGTGTCGTCTGGATGTTTGCTTGGACCCTTAGTAGTGTAATCTTACGAGCCGAGCGGCTTGGGGACAACGCACTATTAAGGACTCCACCCACAGCCTGATTCGCACGATTGTTGGTCATTCACCTTACCAGACGTCCCGTTGGTTTCCTGGCTTTGTCGATATCCGGATTACCGTTTTTGATTTGTGATACCTTTCAGTTCATAACTGTTGGGTAGAACCAATTAAAGACAAAAGTCCTCCTGTGTTTCTTTATATTGAAGCCATATGTTGGATCACACATAAGTCTCTGACTTAATTTTCACACCATGGGAAACTCATAGCATTGGTACACGGTTGGTTGAGTAAATGAATACTGTGCAAAGTGTTTTATTTAACTCCTGACAATTTAATATTGTCTTATCCAAACCCTACCTCTCATTTGAGAAGACCCAGTTTATATTTGAAATATAATATAACTATTTATTTGTTCAACATGGATTTGAACATAATATCCTCTTTGATGGATGCCATTTCATGTGCTGAGCGCTGAGTCTCATAACAGATATGCCTACACAAGCATACACACTACATAAACTATACAACAAGTGGCTTGATTCGTCGAGTCACTATAATCTTTATTCTTCTTCTCTCTGCTATGCGTTGTGAAACACCCTGTCTTTTGCTTGAGTAGTCGAGCTCTGTCCTACGATCCTGAGACTATTCAGAGGAGGATATCTTGGTGAAGTAAGCCCTATGTAGACAGTTCACCTCTGCATTTGCCGAGACCCGCACACTATACAGTTCCCTTCTGGCTGAAGGCTATAGGATCTGCGTCCCAGACAAGTAGGACTTGCCTCCAAGATCTCCACTCCGGTGGAAGGAGAGACATTTCTGAAAGGTTCTGGCTACGCCATCCTCTTCATGCTCAGATTGTGACGCTTTACATCTTTGTCCTGATTGTACGCAATCCGACAATGCATAACACTGTAATTTCTTAGATATGTTCTGAATAGACGCTCTAAGAATTGCATATGAAATATCTGTTTATGAGTACTTGGTGGCAGTAACTGGAGTGGGCATTTGTTAAACTGGATGTTTTTCCATTTAACCGATTGTTGAAACTGGGTTTTCACATTCCTTTGCCTTATACTCTCTTTTGCTGCACCACTGTTGTGCTTAAGTATACTTGAGCGCCTCGTTTGCGTTGGACTGGGACCGGAAAGAGCTAGAGGGGAGGTTGGACGTAGCTCCCCAGGGCAATGCCCTGGGCCACAAGCCATCAGGGTATTAGCCTGGGCCTAGATTCACTTTATCCCATCCTTTATCCTAAAATTCCTATCCACTAACACTATACTTATTTACACTTAACTCTTTCTTTACCTATTTAAAATATAACTATTATCCACTGTCATGCTTAATTAACACTATTTATTTATTTATTTGTATTTATATATTTATAATTCATTTCAGCTTGCTTTAGGTAATTAGCTACAAGATTAAGCGTCTCTGTTATCATTGTACTTTGAACATACCTTATTAAAAAAGAACCTAACTATGGGATACTGAAACAAAAAATTACACAACGTAGTGTCCTAACCATTTAGTCGATCACAACAAACAGCCAAACATTGGGGTCATTAAGATTAGAATCAGTATTATTCTAATACTTTTTTAAGAAGAGAGGGGGGTTAAAACTGATGCTGGTGTGTCCTAACAATTGAGCTCTCACACCTGCACAGCTCACACAACTATCAGTTTCTTCTTTTATTCATTAGCAAGATCCCAGCAAGAGTCCTTATTTTACATAATGAAAGTATTGGTTGCAAAAAGTATTGAAATAATAATAAAGGCTGATTCATTTCTCAATGAACTTGTTTGAATTATTTATTTTTACTTTCTATTATTCTGGAATTGAGCCCTTTTTTGGTATTTTAAATGAGTACTATAAAGTATCGATACCTCAAGGTATCGATACTTTTCTATCGATACTTTTACGAGTACGATACTTTTTTTTCGATACTACTCACGAGTACCGTATCGATACTTTCTATTCGATACCGTGTCCCTACGGGTGTTGTAGCCCAAAGAGGCGGTAAAACTTTGTAGCACATGGGACTTATAAATGTAGGCATTGGCTATTATAAAAATGAGGGAAAACAAAAGAATATAATTCGCGATGATTAAAATTAAAATCTCTGTGCGTTTATTTATTATGCCTTCAGTTTTAGCAGAAACATTAGAAAATATTTGCCGAATGCAAATTTGCATAATAATGTCAATGTGTATGGAAATCACGGAACGTTCCGTGGGCAGGCCCCCTCAAGTAGTCTCATCTAGTCAAGGTCGCGTCGCGGCCGCTGGATGCGGGCAGCGCAGGACCGATCGTTGTGGAGATCCTTGGGAGAGGCCTATACCCAGTAGTAGGCGTCATTCAGTTCAAATGATGATGATGGAAATCAAGCAAAGGCAAGCGTTTCAGACGTTCTTTAAAAATCTAATTTTAATGGTCGTTAAATCATAAACGCAACGAATATTGTTGAAAACCTTGCAACTGCCTTGCAACAGCCTTGAAACTGTTTGCATTCTCTACGGCCTGGCCATGATAAATTTTACAATAAACATTGCATTATAGAAAAATACGATCTACGAAACATCGTTAAAACTAGTAAAAGCGTAGGTATTTATGTACTATTAGTATCATAAACCAAAACTAAGCTATTTAGTTTCATTCATACTTACTTTACTATTATAATGGTTCCAAATTATTTCAATTGAGCCCTTGATCGAAAGGCGAATATCCCTGAGCCGGATCTACATTCTAAGGGCGCTTGTGCACTACACTGAATTTAACCGATCCGGAAAAAAACGGATGCTTGTATTTTAATACTTAATCATTTATAATAGTAATTATTTATTTATTTCGTGTAGTTTTAGGGTTTGAAACAGGGTAATCACTGCGCTGCCCCGGCGAGTAAAAAGATGGACAAGTGCACCAGCCAATAATCCGTGTTTTTCATGCCACGCCGCCGGCCGGTCCGTAAAAAGTCGGACTGCCGGACGGTAAAATTCAGTGTAGTGCACAAACGCCCTAAGTGTAACCGCACACGCGCCACCGACCACAACCAAAAAACGCCGCCATCGACCTATTTCCTGTAGTTTTTATACTTGACATACGAACTCGCCGCACACGGTTGACGCCGGTAGTCATGGACCTTGATTAATACTGAGGTAACTGGAGTTCTTACCCTGAATAAAAAAGTGTACCCAGAAAATTTGACATTTAGTATGTAGTGGCTGTCAGTTGTCTCATATGACCATACGTATTTTTTTAAGTGTAGGTGAGACGGGAGACAGCCACTGTGTAATTTGTGGTCACAAAAAAGTGTTAGTACTGCACTCTCCAGTTACCTCAGTATTAAGTCTAGCTCCATGCCGGTAGTCGTCACTTATGTTTCTTCTTCTAGCTTCAAGTGGCGGTGATTGTGGCTGTCTAGTGTGACTCGTGTGCGGCACAGCAAGAGTGCGCTTCTCTTGAGCTCCATAGAAGCGGTTGGTGTAGACGTGCCCCGCGCGATCCAAGTGAAAAAATATATATTTACGATTAAGGCGCTACTCGGAAAAATTATGGACTCTTTGATATAAAACTATAGGATGGTTAGAGTTGTTATAAATCTGGTAATAAGATATATATTTCTTCATACCTTTATCTAGAATCGTATAGTTGCAGAAACACGATTTTATGATTTTGGCTCGACACTTTTTATTTTCGAAAATACCTCTAAAAAATAAGAAATATCAAGATTATTCTTAAATGGGGATACATATACTATTGAAAATTGGTTTAATTAGTGGACACCAATAATATTTAGGATCGTATAGAAGCATTTTCTAAAAATCGCTATAGTTTTTGAATACGAAGTGATTTTGTGTTTTTTTTGCGTAATCGTAAATCGTTTTCTCATTGCTATCTCGCTTTAGCATAATTTTTCCGAGTATCGCCTTAATGATCCACGTTCCTGGATCACGGATCGCTGATCCATTATGAATTGTTTCACGTGTATCCGACAAGTTGCACGTTATCAAATAAAAAAGAATATCTTTCTTAGATCTTCTACAGAATAAATTAAGTTACTTTCATAAAATAATACACTAACTACGCGCCTACTGAATTCAATCAACATCAAAAAATACAAATATAAAAAAAACGAAAATCTTTATTTGCTCTCACTCATAGATATTTATACTTACAAGAAATTTTCAAAATGGGTGTAAGTACAACAATTAACAACAATATATCTAGAGTACAATACAGGGTGTTTGTTTGCAAAGGTGCCCCACCTTTGCAAAAACTTTAACCATGGCTTCAGGAAATCATGCTGAACAACGCACAGCAAGATTTTTTGTCGGAAATGAAAAAAAAAAATGTAAATGTATAGTTAGAGACTGGTTTCCGCACTAGGAGACCTATGACAGATAACCATCGACGAACAATTATTGATTTCGCCGTTATCCATCCACCATTAGAGATTTGGAAATATCTCATCATATTGCTGAAGTAATTTGGTTTATATGCAATGCTTTTAAAGTTTATTTTTGTATAATTTGTAAAGTCGCCAAGACACTACTGATGCTAGCTTGGTGTGAAGTCAATCTGAACAGTCACCTGGCTCATCTACGTCCATTTGTCACGACAGGCCCATTTCCGTTCGTTTATCAGTCTTCGCCTAATTAATATTTAAATTAACTGACCACCTTGCCAAGTCCAGTTTGATTGAATGAAAAATATTGCGATGGTTCCATACATTATTATTGGGTTTAAGGTTTAGATGCATTCTACATGTGACTTTGAAGTCGTTAGCATCCTTTTAAAATAAGAACATACTCCTGATATAGAGTCCTTCCTTTCCCCCTTTGAAGCAAATCCAAGATGTAAAAATATTTTTTTTATCCTTTAAAAATCATGTAAATCAGTTATTGATCTCTATAACAAATAAAAAAAAATAGAGAAATTATCCTTGATTAATTAGCATTGGCCTCCCGACAAAACGAGGACGCTAAGTACTACACTACAACGCGATTTTTTTCAAGTTCGCGAACAATGTCACACTTGGTTCATGCCCGTTTTGCCCGCGTGCATGCTTTTCACGTAAAAACATTCTTTAATGATGATGAGTACATTTATGAACCGAATGGATGCCCCAATGACTTCAAAAGAGTTGTTGATCAAAGGTGGTGGTAACATCATTCACCCAAAAATCTAAGTGCAGTCGATACGGTCAAACTCTGTGCATATGAATTTTTAATACAGTTGCTCAAAAAGTGGCGTATTGCAGGGACGTATAGCGTTCGGGATGTGGGCTATTACACACTCGAACTTTTTCTTTACCTTTCCCGAACTCGTGCGTTTTCTTTCCCAACTGTCAAAATATTGTCTATTAAAAAGAAAAAACCAACCACGAAGTTTTTACTAAAAAAAAATCATATGATTCATTATGATTTCATTATGATTCATGCAAATATTTCTAAAAAGAAGCTACTAATTTGTTTCAATATCAGATTTAAAAGTAATTTTAATTATACATTAAATTAATATTAGTAGGTATCGGCCAAATTAAATTTATGAATATAAAAAATATATAAAATTGGCTGTATGACCACAGATTACTAAATATGGTATGACGTGCACTATTTACCATAGTATCTGCTTATAGGAGTTTGCGCAAGTAAGTGAAAAGAAAATGAGGGACCTTATTTCTTAATTTTCTAAATTAGTTTTTTCTGGTTTTTATTTTGGTAGGTACTTAGTATGGTGGAATTAGTGCAATAATGTGGCTTTAATGGAAAACGATGTGGTAAAAGAAAGAAATAAGGAAAGGCGCTCCGTAGGATTCGGATTGCTTTTGTTAGGTTTCATTTCATTTCATCTCATTTAATTTTATTTTCGTTTCATATCAATAAAAAAATTCTACTGAAGCCTTGGCTGTATGATCATAGTTTCCTTTGCCAACCCAGAATGGGTGAAGAAAACAAAAAAAAAAGTCTCTGCTTATATTCTTTTACGATTAGTTAGTTGAGTTTATTGTGTTTTATTATTTTCTTATTGCTTCATTTTTTCGCAACTGTATTAAAAATAGTTGTTCAGTACACGTGCGGAACCGTCATTGCAACTTGTTCCGACTGTCAACCTTCACCTTCGGCTGCGCCTCGGCTCGGGTAGACATTTGTCGAAACTCTTTGCAATGACAGGCTTTCCGCACTTATAATGAAATATACTTTTCAACACACTTGCTCATAAAGTGAGCCTTATTACATCGATCTTAGGGCCATAAACCGAACTATAACCCACGCGTGCATAATAATATTACAGTACTAGTTGCGTAATAGAATTATCCTTACAAAGTTAAGTAAGTACCTAACTGCAAATTATATGCAAGTAAACAGAGACTTTTTAATTTAACCGGGTAATACAGTATCCCTACAAAGTTAAGTTAGTACCTAACTGCAAGTTATATGCGAGTCAACAGAGCATTTTCAATTTCAGCGGGTAATAGATACAGGGTGCATACCATCAACTTTAAGACAGCGATTCAAAAATAGCGCGATGCAGAATAGGTTCCTAAAATGAATTGCTTTCTTTCGTAACATGACCTTCTAAAAACTGGATCGCAAATGAATTGCTAAATGTGAATGACCGAACGATTAGTGTCCTTATTTCTTCTACCCGTCTCTTTCACTCGATTCTGTCATGCCAGGAGAGTGAAAGGGACGGGTATAACCTGCAGGTGACATGTTAGCTTGGCCAAGTTATACGTCAAATAAGAGTTGATGACAGCTCAGCGGCTGTGAAATGTCATTGAATGATCACTGAATCGCTGTCATTGATATTAAGCTGTCGTGGTACGAATAAGCGAAGCAGATCAGTTTAGGTTCCTAAACAAAACCGCAATAAGAGTTGATGGTAGGCACCCAGTTCTTTTTTTGTAACAACAAAGAGGTTTTATACGGCTGAAAATCCATTTACGTTTTTAGAATAAATAAATGTGTCCCTAATTAAGACAAAAAACATAATCTATATATATAAAATCGAGGGGACATAACTCACTCATCACGAAATCTCGAAAACTACTGGACCAACGAAGATGTAATTTGGCAGGAAGATAGATTATGCCTAGGAGACGTCCGCTAAGAACGGATTTTAGGAAACTCCCCCCCTAAAGGGGTAAAATGGGGGGGTTAAGGTTATATGGAACTTCCTCATTTATTGATTTAGAAGCATGAAAATTGGTACGTTGGATATTGGTTACGAGTGAAAATGATCTGAGTATGCAAAGTAAAAAAAACTCCCCCATAATAGGGTAAAATGGGGAGATAAAGTTTATATGGAACTTCTTCATTTCTGAACTTAGAAGTATGAAAATTGGTATGTTGAATACTGATCACGATTGAAAATTATCTGCGTAATCGAAGTTAAAAAAAACTCCCCGATAATGGGGTAAAACGGGCGGATTAAGCTTATATGGAACTTCCTCATTTCTAAACTTAGAAGTATGAAAATTGGTATGTTGGATTCTGGTCACGATTGAAAATGATCTGCGTATGCGAAGTTATAAAAAAAACCCTTAATAGGGTAGAAAGGGGGGATTAAGGCTTATATGAAAACTTCCTCATTTCTGGACTTAGGAGTATGGAAATTGGTATGAAGGATACTAAGTTATGATTAAAAATGATCTGCGTAGGCAAAATAAAAAAACCCCTAATAGGGTAGAAAGGGGGGGCTAATGTTTATATAGGGTGGGTAAGGAGGTATTAAAGATACGGAGTTTCGATTTTTATGGCTCAATCACAACTAAACGGCTAAATCAATCGGGATAATTGAACTCTGGCCGGGAAAATTTCATACCTTTTTTTTTAACTCGGGAAAATTACAGTTCCCGTGGGATACAGTCTTTTTTGTTCACTTTAAATAATGGAGCATAGGTCCCATGACAGCTCATTTTCGTGCAAAGCAAAAAATTCATTATGCATTGGAGTAAAACTCAAGAAAATCAGTATTACACATTTTTCAAGCAAAGTATTGACTTGATTTATTGCATTTTGGTAGTTCAAGAGTAGGATAATGTTCGAATATTATTCATACGATAGTAGCTCCTGTTTGTCTAGGTATCGTTACCTTCTTATGCCTAAACCACGGGTAGCGTGCTCGGCCTACGATCGATGAGGTTATGTGAATTTTGCAATGGTCATCATGGGATTGCTGTTAAAAAATATATCGTGCTTCGGAAGACACGATAAGCCGATGCTTCTGGCTGCATTTGGATTGGTTAGTACACCATAACTTCAATGGGCCCGTGTGGAAGGTCATGGCCCATTCTCCTTATCCATCTATATGAAGGCCTGTGCCCCAGCAGCGGGGACATTAAAATAGATTGATGATGGTACTGATGAGACTTTAGAGAATGCCTATCTACCTACTTTTTGACACAAAAATTTTGCGATGTAGGTAGTACTCGCGGACGTAGTCGCGGCCGGCCATTCATATTCCTATTTCTACTATCCCCACTTATATATTATTATAAATGCGAAACTGTATATGCTCACGACAAAAGGGCTGAACCAATTTTGATGAAATTTGGAATGGAGATAGTTTGAGACAGTGCTTCCGGGTGCTCCTACTAATTACTCCTACTGATAGGAGCACTGGGACACCCATGTCCTGATGCTAGGAAGGACATAGGCAAATTCTAACCGCGGGAATAAGGTTCATTCCCATGGTAAAATAAGGTATAGCTCGGGCAAAGCTGTAGAATGGAATTGGTATTTAAGGCGATAGTTTGCGTTCATGGGAAGGATGATATTTAGAATATTTACCGCGGGAAATCTCATTGTATGGAAAAATCAGGCTAATTTGGGGGCACAAATTGGTATTTAAGTAAATAACTTGAGAACCTGGCAAGGATAATAATAGGGTTCTTTTACTTTTTACCACAGGATAGTATCATATTCCCACGGGAAAATCAATAAGTAGGTATTATTTATTTGTTCCTCTTTCACGTCCAAACTAAGTAACGGATCAATGTGATTATTGGTACGGGGGTAGATTGGGAGCTGGAGAATGACATAGTTTATCCCGGAAAATATTACATTCCATCAGGATAATGTCGTGTAGTAAACGCGGGCGAAGCCGCGGGCGGAAAGCTAGTTAAGTATATTATTATCAAATTATTTATAATTCACAATAATTTGTTATAAAACATTTGCATATTATCACTATTATTATACTTAATTATTTTCAAGTAGGCTGTATGGCTGTATCACAGATAATATAATACGGCTGTATGTAATCAATCACCTCACATTTGGCGCGTGCAAGAAAAAAAAACTTGCGCGCTTTTTCCCTTAGTTAATATTAGGATAATACAATATGTATGCAATAAATGTTTGTTTTTACTCGCAAGTGTGTTGAAAAAGTGCGTATGAAACTCGTGAGCAACTTACTCACTAGACACTCGGCTGATTTACGCCCTCGCCTGCGGCTCGGGCTGCAACCCACAGCCTCGTGTATAATGAGCAACCTAAGCTCACTTGTATCATAATATACTAATTCCTAACTATCTAAATAAACGTACCCGAGTTGCAAGATCCTAATCCGTGAGATATTGGAATCCAAAAATCAACTTTTTGACTTGGGATTTTCACAGCTGTGGTGGCAAAATAATCATACTGTCGATTGTATTATGTACCATCGACGCCAATAGATGCTTAACGTTATTACACTACAATAATATCGATAAGTATCAAAATAATAAGAAAATAAGTAAAAATAGTAACTATTTTTACAATTCTGTTGTAGTTCGCATTGATGATATTGTTTTGTATTGCCAAAGACAGTATTTGAAGGTAATCATTAATTTCGGTTGTATACTCTGCAGCTCCAAATACCTCTTCCAAGCAACCTAGCTAGATTGCTATGTTTAGTTAATGTTGATAAAAGAAATAGGTTGCAATTATCAAGAGGTATAAAAATAACATTAATATAGGCCGACAGAACGTCATATACACCCATTTTTAATTTTAGTGTTTTACTGAACTCTGTCCACCCGTTATCGAATCCGTAACTATATCTTTACGACCGATAGCATGTGTGGCGTCGTTGATGTGTCAGTACAATCAAATACTTGCTTGATTTTTGCACTAGAGTCGTAAAAATCTCAAGTTTCTGATGGATGTTATACCTACTTGTCAGCCCATAGCTCCAATACCCCATGGATTTGGGGTGCTACTTACGAAGATTTATTTCGTTCATTCTGCGAAATCCATTGGCTGGTTGGCATTGGGTTTTTGTGCCATACATTTTCGTCCTTGTCCTTCTATGAAGACTAATGGTGTGTCTACATAGATCTAGCGAATGTACCGCGAATGCCCCGCTCGCGAGCCATTCCAGTTCGCGCGTAGCCCCCGCCTCTACTAAACTCCTAGACAGAGATAAATAAAAAAAAATTGTAAAAATGTTAAGACAGGGAAGACAATTTGCTTCCATTGTATATCCCCCTTTATCCACACCTTTCGTCACAGCAACACTGCTCTTGCTTTTACCAACAGTGCACGCATCAACATCAATAAGATCATTATTAATTATAGATCAATCATGTGATGTGGACATCAGCTGCTTGATAGTTTTGCAAAACAAATGCTACGAATGTTAATAGATCCAGATGTTTTCTATCGCTCTGCACTGCCAAATAAAATGAATAATAAATACCAGAGGTATTCTGAATTAAAACTCGAATCTAAACACTCGAAAGCAAAGAATAGACTCGCGTCTATCAGCGTTCATGCACGTATAAGCCATTAAATAGTCTATAGACATAACTGTTATATGAGATTTCCCAACTACTAAGGTCCAGGCCCTCCCTATGGATGGATAAGAAGAATGGGCCATGAACCACCACGCTGGACCAATGCGAATTTGTGGGTATAAATTACTGCAGATGCAGCCGAGACCAACGCCTAAACGTGCCTACCAAAGCACGGCGGATCCTGAGCTAATCAAATTTTGGTCACCCGACGCCAAAACTGCGCCGCGTTTAATACCTTTATTGTATTGAACGCTATTTTGAAATTGCCCATCCCCGAAATTGCTCCTACGATTGTCTATTGACGACACATATTGTTTTGAAAGCCATCGTGATGAATATTGAGTTAAGCCCTTAGAATCTATGCATTTGTATGGTGATTTTATACTGTGCACATTCGTGGCTCCTAGTGCTTCACAATATCAATTATAAAAAATACAGAACTGCGAAAAATATTGCTGCCTAAAGCTTTTTCACAAAATACAAAAGTGTTGTTTCTGTTCCCTATCCAGAAACCAGTATTTCAATATCTGCAACTACAATAGGTAATCCATTTTTGTTCAGAGAAAAAATAGGTCTCAGCGGCGGTCACGGCTCTCGATAGACTAGGGGCGGCGGCTCCTCCACAACTTACGAGACTTAGTTAGAATTGATTTAGTTTTTTTGTTGTTTTGTTATAGGTATATCAGAGGAGACCGTGGCATAGTGGTTACCGCGCTCGGCCTGCGATCGTTGAGCTTAAGCAACTTTCGCAATGGTAGTCACGGGGTGGGTGACCAAAAACTTTTCATCTCGGGCTCCTACGTGCTTCAGAAGGCACGTTAAGCCGTTGGTCTCGGCTGTATTTGCCTTCGTTAATACATACCTACCAACCCGCGTGTTGGGTCATGGCCCATTCTCCGTATCCATCCATAAGGAAGGCCAGCGCCCCAGCAGTGGGACCATTAAGGGCATTCCGGCGATCAAACTCAGAATTTTCAATGTTTTTAAATTAAATTTCCTGACAAAGTATCATTGCTAGGTCTTCCAAAATATTATATGTGATAGATCTTTTCTTTATGAAGGGAAGTTACTAAATTTTATTTGAATAAAATAAATACAATGTACAAAAAAAAATGATTTTCAAGACCCCTTTTTTCCGTCTTAAACTTAATTATCTCAATAACTATTTGAGTAATCAAGCTAATTTTTTTTGTGTAAGTAGTTCTTAGTCATATCTAGGGAAGTTACTAAAAATTTTTTTTGTAATATTTATATTCAAGAACTAGTATCCCAAAATGCATCGTACACCGTTTCGCAGCATAATTCTTCAGTCTCCGCCTGGCATTGGCGGCGTTTGGACGTGGAGACTGTATCGCTCCGATTGCGCCAAAATTGAAAAAAAAAACTCAAACCAGGATCCTAATTTTTTTCAATGATGCTTATTTTGCTAGAAAATATTGAACTAGCGCTTCAGGATTGGTTATAGATGAGTGCTTTGCCATTTATTGCATAACCATAGACCTATGTAACCTAGGACAAGTAATAATTTTACTCATTACCTAAAGCAAACATTAATAGTTTGAAATAAAAGTGACGGATAAGTAAAATTGCCTAAGATACTTAAGAGCCCATAAAAGTTGTACTATTTGAGTACCTATATTTTGTTGTGTTGTAGGTAGGTACATAATTAGTCTAAGTTTCTAACTTCTACTACTGTATATTAAATTTATGTTCGTTTTAGGTTCCTCACAAAATTGGAAATGTGAGAAACTTAAGATAGGTAGGTGTAAAAAATTGCATCTAGAAATAAGAAATTCACTTGTTGAAAAAGTTTTTTACAGAGACATAATGCAATAAAAAGCAATTCTTGAAATAAAACCGATGTAAATTTTTTTCATATACCTAGTTGATCTAATATTACCATTACACCAATTTTATGAGACTGTGAAAAGTCCAGCTTCTTACCTTTGAGTGAGGAACATATACCGCACCATTTTGTGAAAATTTCAGTTCAAAACATTCTTGAAGTGACAACTTCTTTAGCGGCGTTGTCCACTATTTATTGTGATGGGTAAAAGCTGTTTAACTCGCGTCAGAGGGCCTACTCTGAAACGCTAATCCGAAACTTCGGTTAGCCCTGTCCCTCTCACTCTCAAGTCATAACAGAATCGAGTGATAGGGGCGGGGCTAACCGAAGTTTCGGATTTGCGTTTCAGAGTACGGTCCCAGGATCATGTGACCGTAAGACGTACTTGGGGGCCTGATCGAAAAACTGTTACAATGTCATTAGAATACGAAGGCAAATTTCGCCATCTTTCCCGATGGTCTGATAGCTATGGCACCTCGGTTAGACAAAACAGGCGGCGCGCGGCGGCAGAACAGAAGACAGAAGACCTCGGTTCGAATCCAGTCCGTATTATTATTTTTTTTTTTGTCCAAACTCCATTTTTTTGTGAAAAAGTCTACGGAGCCCTTTATCAACGCATCTAGTTCATTATTATAAGTATATTTTCTAAAAATCAACTGGTTAAAAATTTAAGAATATCAAAAATGCACAACGTTTATATTCAAGTTTTCACTTCTGCCGGCACTCCCGGAGTGCAACTCGCTGTTTTTTATTACTAATTCTCTTTTCCATTATAATTCAATACCTAGTACAAAATTAGAGCATGCATACAATTTCTTGCAAGACATGCTCTTGCTCTCGCGGTTTTGAAATTCGAAATTCCCACAACAATATCTAAAACCGATGGTTGAGGCGCCAGTAGCAATAAAAAGAATGAAAGGTCTGTCTGTCAGCTGTATTGACAGTTTAAACTCTCAAATTTAACCACCGCGTCAGATAAGTTTGCGGAGTTCTGTAAGGAGACTTGCATAGTCGGAGTAAAATTTTTGATACTCTAATGAAATATTGCATAGGTACAAGTACTTCCGAAGGAGGAATATTTATTTCATTATTTAAATTTCATTGCACAAAGTATAAACAAATGGCGGGCTAACTTTAAACTGACTAACATAAATAAATAAATAAAATAAAAAAAGCTTTATTGCACACAAAGAAAGAAACAATAACACAAAGAGACATAGTTATGAGAAAACAGACAACAGGCGGCCTTATTGCTAAATAGCAATCTCTTCCAGGCAACCTTGGGCGAAAGAAAAAAAAAATCAAAAGAACAGAGGGGAGAGGGTGCATAAAAAGGATAGAATACGTCTAGGATGACAAATAGAGAAAAATAAAATAATACATAAACTTTAATGAGTAAGGGAGAGGAAATGACTTCTAACTTGATCTCCAAAGGATTTTAGAGTCTGAGCCTTTCTGATACCTTCAGGAAGCGCGTTCCACAAACGGACAGCATGGACAGAGAAAGAGTAGGAAAAAAAGTCGGAAGAATGACGTGGAATATCAAGGGTGAGGTTAGATGAGGAACGCAAAGTACATGACGTAGATGAAGAGTGAAAGGAGAAGCAGTCTTTAAGATAAGGAGGGGAAGTAGGCATGAAAAGGATAGAATAGAGAAGTTTAAGTGTGTGTAAGTCCCTGCGCCGGCGAATTGGGAGCCATTGGAGTTTGCTACGGAAGTGAGACACATGGTCATATTTACGAAGATTAAATATAAACCTGATGGCAACGTTCTGCAGACGCTCCAACTTATCAAGTAACCCCTCCGACAGGTCAGTAAAGCAGACATCAGCGTAGTCTAAGATAGACAGCAGAAGCGATTGTGACAGAGTGATTTTAGTACTGGTCGGCAAAAAGTTACGAAGCCGGTTAAGTGAGCCATATGCTGCAAATATCTTTTTCCTAGTTTCCTCAATATGAGGTCTCCAAGACATATGCTGATCAAAGATAACACCTAGATTTTTAACAGAACTTGAAAAAGGAATAACAGTACCATCCAAGGAAACTGCCGGAAGCTGGTTAAAATCGATCCTCGAAACAAAATGAGGACTGCCGATGATAATACACTGCGTCTTGGCTGGGTTAACAGTCAGACCAAATGACTTGCTCCAAGAGCTTATTTGAGCGAGATCTTTATTAGTAGCTGTAATTGCACGTGAGAGCTCTGATAATGGTGCCTGAGTGTATATCTGAAGATCATCAGCGTAGAGGTGATAAGGACTTGAAAGGAAATGAGTGATTAAATTTATAAAAATTGAAAAAAGAAGTGGAGATAGGACGCCACCCTGAGGGACACCAGCATTGATATCACACCACCAGGAGAAGGTGTCACCAGTGCGGATACGCTGCCGTCGCCCTAGCAGGTAACTTTCGAACCAATCAATTACAGATGGAGATATGTTTAGAGAGCGTAAAACACCGAGAAGGATATCAAAATCAACTGAGTTAAATGCATTGCTAAAATCTAGTAAAGTCAGTACTGTCAGTTGTCGATTTTCCATCCCCAAGCGTATATCATCTGTTATCTTCACAAGTGCTGTAGATGTGCTATGGCCTTTGCGGAAACCAGACTGAAGGGGATTAAGGAGATGGCTAATGTTAAGATAGTCAGTAAGCTGGTGGTGAATGAGTTTTTCAAGGACTTTGGAAAGGAACGGTAGGATAGAAATAGGACGAAAATCTGAAAACATGGTTGGTTTGGATTTTTTGGGCAGTGGAATAACGTTTGCTTCCTTCCAGGAAGTCGGAAACGTTCCAGTGGATATGGATGTGTTGAGGATAAAGGTAATTATAGGAGTGAGGATATCGAGGATGGGAAGGATCATCTTACGGCTAATAGAGTCGGCACCCACAGCACTTGAGTTGATGGACAGGATTGCTCTCTTTACATCACATTCTGAAAATTGAATAAAAGAAAAAGAGGAAACTTGTGTTGGCATTGGCAGGCTAGAAAGATGTTGCAAGGTTAAATATTTAAGGTTACCATCAATAGGCACCGACGATGTGAAGTAACTATTTAGTTGGTTGAAATCGACATTTGTATCCGTGACAGTATTATGAGATTTGCCAACTCCAAGAGTTTTTAGAAATTTCCAAACTTTAGTTGGATCAACGTTTTCTATAGAATTATGAATGTGGCGTCTTTGAGCGTCCCTAATCACCATATTGCACCGGTTACGCGCCCGAATCATTCTTTCTTCATTTCGTTTCGAGGGATCCATCTTGAACCTGGCTTTGGTGGAGTTCTTTTTATTCATGAGAGATCGGATCTCGTCGGTTAGCCAGGGTGCAGGTAGGTGTTTCATTTTGACTGGCCTTATCGGTGCATGCACATCATAAAGCTCTAAGAGTAATCTGTTAAAAATATTAACCTGCTCGTCAACGGAGTCAGAGGAAAATATTGCCGACCAGTCCATGTTAGCAGCATCTGCAAGTAGCTGGTCGTGATCAATGCGGTTAACATATTATATCAAAGATAATAAATTCATAAAAATAAATAATCTCGAAGAAGTTTTATATACACTCTCTGCCACAAATGTCATTTATTAAAAGTAGGTGGCTAAAACGTCAGTGATAAGATTACATATCCTTTGGAAACTGCCATGCAAGAAATGACAGTTTTGTATAAGTAGTACGAAACCAAACCGTTTCAGCTGCTCGACCGTGATGTTGTCAAAGCCAGCGGCTTTACCTTCTTTGAGCTTATCAAGGGCAAACTTGAGCTCTGTTTCTGTAAAAGCCTCGTCCAAGTGGTTAACCTCTTTACCAGGGTCTCGTGTAAATTTCTTCTGGAGACTTTTCGTGGAAGCTTTCCCATTTTGGAGTAAGTGGTGAGCGATCTGGTTTGTGGTCACATTGGAATGACGATCAGCGATTTTAGGATCATTATTTAGTTTCCTTATAAAACACCATGCCTTCTACGCCTTCGATTAGCTTGTTCCACTTTTCTCTCGTTGTTTCGGATATGGCTTCTAGCAATTCATTCCCAAAATCGATGGTGTCCTGTGAGATGGGATCTAATTCATACTGGTCTTGGTATGTCATCCTATCATATTATATTTAAAAACATATATTTGATGCTTGGGAGAGCAAGCGAGATGTAGTTGGTATTTATTGTGACCTCTCCAAAGCTTTCGATTGTGTTAATCACCAAACGCTTTTAAGGAAATTAAAACATTATGGTGTCTATGATAAATCGGTTAGCCTTATGCAATCATATCTATGTGAAAGAACACAGAAAGTAGTTATCAACAAAACTGAGTCTACTGGAGCCTAGGGCATGCAAAACCGGTTCTGGTTCCTTATTTTTAAAACCCGGGTTTTAGCCGAGTCAGAACCGGGTACCCGGGTATTACCCGGGTTTTTTTCAGTTGTAAGAAGTTTTTTTATTATGTAAAGTTATTTACTTCTCAAATTAAAATACATTAGGGGGAATTCGGCAGATTGGTGTAACGTAATGATGCGTCAGTTCTTTGCAATTTTTCCTTGGTAGCATTGCTGCTTTTCTTCAGAGGAACCGTCGAAATGCGCTGACGCTGTCACCGAGATCATACTTCGGGTATAAAATATTACATCCCATACTCCGATGTTCCCTTGAGCGGTAACGCTAGCCCCTGGTTCAATGCTGACTGTCGTAGCGCCGAAGTGCAGAAGGATTTAGCTTTTTAGCTTGGGCTGATGCTCGAGCGCGCAAATCGCTGGAAACTCACACTCTGAAGAAAGCTTATATAACCAAGTCGCCAAGTCTAGTAAACAAATATTGCGCAGGGCACGTTTTGACCACATCGGCCGCATTGAAGCTAATAAACATACTTCTCACCCATCTGGAAGTAGAGAGTTTTAGAGCCAAAACTGCCGAATTTGATTCTGTCGATGAACGTCATTTCGTGTGTACCTTACTCCTTCTGGCTTATGAGCTGTAAAATCCTTCAGTGACGGATAAACGCTATTGCAATGACGTCATGTCGCACTGACATCTCCGATTGCGGCTGTTGTGGGTGATTTCCGTCTAACTGTACTGCATAGAGTCCGTCTGTGCGCAATATGCGCGCAACTCGTGCGTTTTTGACGCTAGTTACAGTACATTTTCTTCGTTCTAAGGTTATGGTAAATGATTAGTATTCGATTTCGACCGCGCGCAGGCGCTCTCTAAAACTGTCACCTACTGTCGATACCGAAAGACATTTATCCCACAAACTTATCTAACCCAGTGGTGGAGGCGTCACTAGCAGTACAAAATTATCGAAATGGCTGTCAGTTTTTAGGGTGCATATTTAACCACCAAGTCAGTTAAAGTTGTAAGTACATTTTGTTTTGACGGTTGCTATATGTATTGACAGAATACCGCCCGCCATTACGAAAGTTGATTTAATTTATTATTCACGAAAATAAAACATTATTTGAAGGTGTTTTTTCACATGGGCTCAGCTCAATACAAAATTTCTTAACCATTTCATTGATCGACTATAAGCAAAATAAATTTTATTACGAAACCGTGAGAGCTCAACTATATAGCCAAAGGATTCTATGTAGATCGGAAGTGCGACGTGACGTAACACGTTAATGCCATTGGTTCACCCGAATTTTCCACGGAGGCCGTACTTTAAAGTTTAATATCTCAGTCATTTTTGAAGATAGGAAAAAAATAAAAACAGATTCTTTTTTCTCGAGTTACATATTTTTTAGATATGCTGATAACAAAAATCGTTGGTGTGACTCATTAAGTAGAGCTGCCTTTGCACAAAATTTTAACATATAATTGTGTTGCTGTCGCTTCGGTATTAATTTTTAATTAGTACAAATATTTCAGCATATCGCATAATATTTAAACAGAAAAAAGAACCTGACGTTAGGCAAGTTTTTACGTTTTTTACCCATTTTTGGAGCACAAGGGATATGATACGTACATGGCGAAAAATAGTGACAATGAAAAATAAATATATTTTAAAATGATTAATGAAAAAAGGTTTTTTTAAAGTGGCTGATTTATAACCTTACGTGGCAAGTTTACATTAGTAAACAAAGTATCAATTATTTCAGTTGCGCTACATTTTGTTTAAACAAATTCGACGATCTCCGTGGCCGATTGGTGTACGCACCGGTTTTCTAGGTGCCACTATCTCTGAGGTCCCGGGTTCGATTCTCGGACGGGTAAATGTCGAAAACTAACTTTTAGTTAAAAAAGTATTAGATGATGGGCTAGTATGAGTTATTTATATTTTTTCATAATAAATTATAAGTTTTATTAATTTGATTGGAATAAATCTGAAAATGTACCTACTGGTTAGAGCAGTATACATTATTTATTTTTTTCAGTGTAATTTGTAGCAAATGTTGTAGTTTTGCCTGCGAAGATCATTTCGATAATGGATATATTATCGAAATGATTTAGAGATAAAAAATAAATATAAATAGCTGCTGCTGTGTTCTGCATTTTGAAGAATCGTTTGAAGTGACTATCTTTGTTAAAAAAAGCTTTTTTTACTACATACGAATAAAATCTAAGATCTACTCTTCCTACAAACCGAAGTTTACAATAAATATTCATTAATAATTCTTCTTGTATTCTACATAATATAATTTCCTTAGTAAAAGCGCACATAGGTGATATTTTAGATGTAAATAGAATGCGCGCTGCATGCCGCGTCTACACGTATTTCTCAGTCTACGAGAGTGCCGCGGCCGGAGTCTTACCGATCCCAGCACCCCCTCGCTTGTGTAAGCAACGGCCATCGATGATATTTTTTTTACCTATGCTATATCCTTAAATGGCTGATGATGATGTTGTAGATACTGGTAACGGCTTTGAACAGAAGTTTGTTAAAGATACGTATATAAAAAACTGGCTGACCCTCACGGTTTTACCCGCTTGGTATGTTCCCGTGGGAATGTCGGGATTAAATATAGCCTATGTCACTCGGGAACAATATGTAGCTTTCTAATGGTCCAAGGATTTTTAAATCAGTCCAGTAGTTTCGGAGTTAAAAACAATCAAATCAAATCATTCCTCTTTATAATATTACATAGTATAGATAAGAGCTGAGAAGTAACACTCACTACAGAATACAATCGATCAAGCAGATATACCTGGGATATTTTACCTGAAAACAACAACGTGCCAAGCCAACTAATGATTTATAATTATCTCCTAATTCCTAGGCTTCATATTTATATTGGCGATCATTTGTTTTATCATTGTCGCCATCTGTGTCTTCCTTGACTAACAATAGCACGAAACAATACATCTGCCAAAGACGAAAATACCTTAGAAACAATCAATATTGTTCATTATTGAGATCAAGGGAATAATAAGTTATACTTTGTCTTTGTCGCTGACTGGAAGTAGTGCTGATCGAATACAATGTTCATTTTATCAGACCGGTTTTCCATTCATTGTAATACCTAGAGCTTAAAATGCAACCTCTAATTAATAATAATGGCAATTTTAGATGTTGATCATTTTAAACATTTTGCTACAGTGAACTCCCTCTATTACTGGCACGCAATAAGGTTTAAGACGGTTACAAAATAACACATTGGTATAATTAAACACAAGTATCAAGATGATTCCGGTATAGATACACTGCCCGTTTCATCATCATCATCAGTCGTTTGATGTTCCCAGCCAAAGCCATCTTCTATCTCACTGGTTGCACTTGTAACGCAAGCAGCCGAAAAATAATAGCGGGCCATGCCCCAGCCAAAGCCATCTTCTATCTCACTCGTTGCAAGGGGCGCAAGCAGCCGAGAAATAATAGCGGGGCATGCCCCAGCTCACTGCTGGGGCACGGGAAATAGGCTATAACCCACCACGCGGTCCAAATGCCTATATAAATGGATATAATCGGCACGGAGAAGCTCGTGACACAATTTTTTCTCACCAGTCCCGTGACCGGACATTGCATAAAAATTCTAATTGTATTAAATTTAAATTGTGATTTTATACAATACTTACGAACGTCATAGAAGCTACTACAAGTAGTAGTTTTTATTTACTCCTGTGCTACTACTGTTCGCAAACCCTACGGAGGGAAACCTTGGAGAAGAATCGGCAAGAAACACGTCATGGATTTTTTTTTACTCCAAACAAAGTCGTCAAATTTAAAAAAAACTTATCATAGTATGGCTAACGTCAGTTTCATAAGATTCACCTCAACAATCGCGGATCATGCGCAAAAACACTGCGCCACGGATGGCCACGGGCTCCTCATTGCCATAGACATTATAATAAAACAGTCACGAAGCTAAATCTGTACCTACATGAAGTATTTTTTAAAATAATAGCTGCTACCCAATCTGTAGAGTATTTATATAGGTACTTACCCAGAACGATAGATATTGAAATTTGTGTCTGTTTGTCTGTTCACTTTTCGCGCAAAAACAACTGAATAGATTTTTACTAAATTTTGGGTACTTAGTGATAACTTGTTACCCGGGTACCCTTTATTTCGGAAAATCTTTCACCCCTTCTGGAAAACACAATAACTGCGGTTCGACGGAGCCCATTTAATAAATACACGCGCCGAGGGTTACGTATCAACTTGTAGGTATGGTATGGTAATAGTGCTACATGACATTGCTTCTTGCCAAATTTCATGATTGTAGATCAACAGAAAGTACCCTGTTTTTGGTAACCTTGCGTGGGTGGCTTCCAAAAGAGCCTTATGAAATCTAAACTAATACAAAACTACACCGTGCGTACAAAGTCGCGGGCAACAGCTAGTTATAAATAAAGTAATACAATTAAAATTGTCAGTCAAAGTTTAAATGGTATGAGCAGACCCCATTGAGAGAGAATTCCAAAGAGTAGATAACCGCCTTTCATCGATTATTGCAAATTCTTAGACTACTGTGCTATGCGCGCATTACATTGAAAAGTGAAATTAAATTGAAAAGTTTATTTATATATTTTAACCATCTAAAAAGTTAACTCCTGATATACTTAAGACTCATCGTAACCTGTAATTAATACATCGCAACAATTAGGTCTTACTTTTTGATGGCTCATAAGTATACTGTCAACTGACAAATTTGAGTAGGTACCTAATTACACTTTTTGCGATATTAACAACATTTAAGTCATATTCTATCCAACCGTGTAAAAAACAAATTAATTTAACATTTTCCTAAAGAGTTATTAGAAATACAGTTGACTCAGTATACTTAGGATCCATCGTTTTCATCTATCCGCTTTTTAATAACAGGTGGAGCTGCTTAAAATCTTCGTTCAACCAAGACACCTTAATACTAAGAAAATGTCAAGGCATTTAATTAAAAAAAGGTGACATACACTACATTCAACAATCAGACGTGATGATTGAATACATAATGATGATATTTTAACAATTGCATTACGGGGCCGCTTGACTCTGCATTAATTAATCATTTTATGTGCGTCGTTTGAAGTCGTTTGGCATTCACAATATCTATCTGCTTTTCAACTGAAACGTCTCAATTATTCATACGTTCATAGGCCACGTTGAGCACGGCATTATTTCGCAACCGAAAACATGTTACATAATTTGACATATTACAGGAAACAGCTAAAATTAGATTTCTTTGTCTCTTTAATTTAAGACGCGACGGACCTAGTAAACAAATAAATTTAAATTAGTGAAGATTTTTTTAAATCTTGATAAGAAGCGGTAGCGCTCACCTACGCGCACGCGTCATAAGTTGAAGACATCCCAAAATTAAGGCGATAGGGTTGAGTTTTCTTAAAATAAGAAAGGAATTTGCCATTTGGCACAGTAATTAAGAATGGTGAGGAATCCGTCGATGCACGGCCATTGTATTGACAGCGAATCATTGGCAAAACAGTAGCGCTTGCGACAGGCAGGTGGGGTCGAAGGGAGATAATTTGGGAGGCTGCGTGTGCCATCAGGGCGCCAGCGTACCAGTCGTAGACGAACGATCAACCAATCCACACGTGTCTCCAACCCAGTGAGGTACTCGTCTCGTGCTGTGACTTACACCTAGAGTGCTATTAGTGCAAGTGAAATAAAGAGTAGCGTGAAGTGATCCAGTTGAATAATATAGTGTGGTCTTTCGTAGAGTAACCCTTCTCGAGATGTGGGATGACGTAGAGGATGAAACTCCCGCCCAGCCCGAGCCTGAGCCCGAGGCGGCAGAAGCGGCCCCCGACGCCGCCGCCGCCGAAGCCCCCGCTGAAGAGGAGACCCCCGCACCCGTTGTTATGGGCACAGAGCCCAAAAAGCTAATCTTCAAACATTGGATAAGGTAGGTGACCTGATCGGCAGGCTGTAAAAACTCCCATTTTGACTATTAACAAGTGCACTAAGTTTCCCTTGCTTTTCGCGTTCCAGGCCGAAATTCCTCCAGTACACCTACCTCTACGACTACAGGCACAACTATTACGACGACGTGATCAACTACCTGGACAGGCGGAACCGTGGGCTGCCGGTGGAGACGCCGCGCGCGCAGACGTGGGCGGAGCGCGCGCTGAGGACGTACCTGGCGAAGAGCACGTCGGTGCTCTCGCGCTCCTCAAGCCGGGACACGGCGCTGCTCCGCGGCATCTCGTCCGGCGCCCGCTTCCACCGTTACCACAGCAAGTCCCTCATCTCGAGGAAGTATTCCACACTAGGATTTAACACCGTCTCCATCTAGCTTCGCTCTAACACCCCGCTTGACCTGGCTTCTCGAACCACCCGCGGGCGCGGCGTGACCTCTCTGTCCCTGTTACAGGATCTCGTTGAAGTGAACCCCGAGACCGCCGCTGACTTCACGTCGGGTGAGAACGATCTGTTCGGAAGCCGTCCGCATTCCTAATTTAATCTGTCTTATTTATAAGGCAATAAACTTTTAAGTTAATAATGCAGTTTTATTTATAAAATGCTTGCGTTCACATTCATAATTTATTTATATTCTAATACTTACTTTTTATCAGTTTAGTAGTCGATAACTTTAATTTAATGCAATGCGAAGAAGTTCCTTATACAGAAGCAAAGCGATACACAATTTTTTTATATAGCTGGCTTTTTATAATCTGTGATTTACTTTCCTATCATTTGAAATTCCATTACTTTGCTTAAGTTAATTAGTTAACAATAATATTGTTGTCAGATGATAACTTTTCCCTAGAATCCAGAAACTTGTTTAAGTGGGTATTTTTTAAGCTCCAACAAGTAGGTAGGTACTTAAATATAATAAATCTGTCGCATTGCACAGATTGGTGTTAAAAAAATTCGCACCAATTAGGAGTGAGAAAAATGTTTAATAATCGACCTAAGGAGCTGGCTTATAACGAATAATCAGATAAATGACCGGATAAATGGCACCATTAACATCGTCTGAATAATAAATCTGAGCGCTAAGATTAATTAATAAAGCTGATTTATGATTTGATGAAATAATTTACTTGGTGTGGTTTAGAAATTTCAGACTAAAGTTATGGGACAAGGTTAGTATTCTTGTTAAAATTAAACGATTGATGTTGACGAATGACTTTTTTCGAACTAAAGATGATAAATGGATAGAACATCTGGAAACACATTATTTAGAAAAGTTATGACATTTCTTTTAAAATTTGCTACTAAATTATCTTATTGTCAACACAAAGTAGGATTATATTTTTAAAATTTTGTGTCTACTGTGTAACTATCAAATTTTTTTACAAAATAATATTTAATATATAAACACATACAGGCATTTGGATAATTTAAAGATACAACTATTTCAATCAATTCTTATAGCATCCTAGTTAGGTAAATAAATAAGAAGACATCTTAATCTTAGTGACAATATTATAACAGTGCTTGCTAACGAACTCCTCCGAAATGACTGATTTTATGATTTTTTGTGTACATTTGGTAGGTCTGAAAATAAGTCGTAGGCAGTGTGTTCGTTAGTGGGGGACTAATCTTGCAAGCTTAATTTGATCCACTTCCCAGTGACCGATGGAATTGAAATTTTATATACAGGTTTGGTTTAGATGACAATACAATATTTAAGTACAGTCAGCAAAAAACCTGGTCATGAAAATGAAATGTTTACTAAAAATATATTTGATCCCGAAATTCCGCGGCGCAGCTAGTAAATCTATGTAAAAACTACAAGAAACAAGTAAAATGACACTAAAACGTACAGTTTTTCAATGTCAGACTTACATGACACATCAACTGGGCATTTGAAACTCAACATTTCAATGTCGGCATATCTAAAATAACTTATCTTTGACAGTTCACTAAATGTAATAGTTTGGGTGAGTGCCAAACAGTTGATCTACCTAGCAGGTAAAATAGGCAATCAGCCAAATTGCAGATAATTAAATGTTACAATGACCAACACAGCCTAGACATCTAACAGATAGAACGATTAAAAATAGTCGCAACTTACGACACACCGATCGATATGTTTGTTTAATTAATGTGATGATGAACAATTGCTGAAGTCAAGGGTAGTTTGAAAAATCAATCTATTGAATTACCAATTAATCGGCACTTAATTTGGGTGGAGTTTTGTCACTATCACTATATCACTTTAATCATTTTAAAATTGAGTGATTTACTGAAACTACGTAACTCATAACAGTAAGTATCAAGATTCTGAGCGACGCCGTTGGTTTTAAATTTAAAACCCAAAAAAATCTTAATGAGTAGTAAAATAAAAAAACCTAAACTTTCTATAGAATAGTCGTAAAGTTACGTGGCCAAAGATAAAAAAAGTAAAAAACAGATTTAAAATAGCACACGATATGACATACCTAAACGTAAAGATCGCTTTGAAAGCGTTTTCATCTTGTCTACTCGAGGAGTGATCTTAACGCTCATTGACTAAATGCATTAGTCCAGTGCATACCGACTTAAAATTACAAAATTTACCGACTAAAATACTAGGTTTGGTTGCGGAAAAATAGGTTTAGATAACCTAATCTATTGGCGTCTTAGTGGCTCACCTAGTATTTTTGTCGGTTAAAAAGTATTTTAGTCGATCGGTTAATTACTACCCCTTAAAAATTAGCTTAGCACTATAGTACTTTGTCACACTTATTAAAAGGCTTGTTCAGTTATCATCCCTACTACCTTTACGAATTAACATTATTATTTTGTGACTCAGTACAGATGTGTACTTTACCTGACTTCAAAGCTCAGTAGCAAGTCTAGTAGGTGTAGTAAGAGTGCCACGAGACAATTTCGTCGTGTCTTATCCTCGACAGAGCATGTTGCTGTCCCACTTATTTTGGTGTCATGTGAATAGGACAAAATCACGTTGACATTCAAATAAGAGTCGACAAAATTTCTCGTGGTACTCAGGCCTAAATAATACTCAGCTACACGGACGACCTCCTCGGCCGGGTGGGTGTACCCACCGCGGGCCACTATCTCTAAAGGTTCCGGGTTCGAACCCCGGTCGGGTAAATATTGAAAACGAACTTTTCAATATTTTCTTGGGTCTGGGTGTATGTTATACCCGTCGATGTTTCCAATTTTCATTAGTGCTTAAGCTTTGGTATTTATATTTATTTATTTATAAGTACTTACATATACTTTGGTTTGGAACAATGTTCCTATGTGATGATGCCCAATATTTATTTATTTAAGTACTATTTAATATTATAATTACAACTTAAATTTTGTCAGCCCGGTAGCCCTAGCACGAAAAACTGTAGTGATGGTAATATCGTGATCCTATTATTTTGTGTGAAAACTAGAGAAGCGCCTCTTTCGGTCGTATAAGGAACTGAAAGTCAATACATATTTGACAGCAGCACTTTGACAGCTTTTGAAGGACGGTATAGATTACCATTCGATTACCATAACGATAGTTTTCGTGTTAGATACATGACTTACCGCCGGTTTCTGAAACTCCAATCAAAATTAAAATTAGCTAACAGACTGTCACAATTAATTCCCAATTAATTCCCAATTAAAAGCACCTTGGGTTTCTGAAACGAAAATTATCTCACAATTAGGCTTAGATTTGTATGGGCACTGATAGACTGTTAACAGACTGTTGACAGTCTGTCACATTTTTCTTTCAGAAACCCAAACTACAGTGCCACAAACTTTGCTGTGCCGGTGGCCAAAATGTGAAACTAGCGAGTGTTAAAAAGAAAAAACGTACGTAGCGCCGCTGTCAC
The DNA here is from genome assembly GCA_949710035.1 of Crambus lathoniellus. Classification (NCBI taxonomy): domain Eukaryota; kingdom Metazoa; phylum Arthropoda; class Insecta; order Lepidoptera; family Crambidae; genus Crambus; species Crambus lathoniellus. The sequence continues at coordinate 54,082,833 of OX453296.1, forward strand.
CGGAACAGAAAAGGTTGTGGCACTGTACAATTAATTGGAGATTAATTGGGAATTAGGTAATTTAATTTTAATTGGCGTTTTGGAAACCGGCGGTTTGTCTCTTCTCTTCGAGGAGCAACTGACAGCCAATTTCAGGAGTAAAATGAGGAAAATTAAACTTTGATCGAATAGGTCTTGCTTGCTGCTTGGAGTTACCTTGTATTTGCCTAATGCTGGCGGTTCCTGCGTCGAAGGGAAAAGTTCTACATCTTCTGGAGAAAAGGTAGGTTGAAAATTAATTGGTAAAGTGGGACTCATACGTTAAATCATTTCGTTTGGCACTTGTAATGATTACTAATCTATAAAAATTGATCATGGTTTTGTTTTGGATGACGACTAAACAGACGAATAAACAGACGAATAAATTTTTTTTGGCGACCGATTTGGCGCAGGGGTAAACTACCTGCCTTCTGCGCCAGAGATCTCGGGATCGATTCCCGAACAAGACAAATATTTATGTGCATGAACATGTCTATTTGTCTTGATCTGGATATTTTCTATGTATATTAAGTATGTCTTTACAAACAAAAAGTATTTAAGTGCCTTTATATATATTTATCCGTTATCAAGTTCACGTAGACACAGTTTCTTAAGAAATTTGCTATGGGCTTATAATTGGTGTGATTGTAAGAAAATATTTATTTATGTTACAGTCAAAATCCTTAACCAGTCAAAAACCTATTTGACCGGTAAAATTAGTCAATAAGGTTATTGACTAAGGATTTTGACCGATGCCCGTAGTCAAAAACAGTTTTGACTACAAAAATCAGTTAACAAGCGTCTCGCGATAGTAAGCTCACGGCTGCGTTGACATTTCAGAGGTGAGAGTTTTTGTTTCGAAAGTCTTGTAGAACACGTGATAGGTAAGAAATGGATGGATTAGATGGTTATTTTTTTTTGTGAAAACAATCCATACGTTGCGTTTTAATTTTCTAACCTATCACTTATTCTACAGGTCTTTCGAGGCAAACTCGCTCAGAAATAGAAATAGAAAAAAAATGTTCATTTGCATATGAATAAGGTTACATAGATGTTGTACAGTTCATTTTGTTTTTGTTCCACTTACTCAGCCAGCCACAGTGGCATGCAAAATTATACAAGATTTAAATAATTCATACTAATAATGTCATAAAAGTAGTGTGAGAACTCAACTCATACTTGTCACCTGCACCCGCAAACTTACTGTGGCGTCTTTAAATCAGTCAATAAGGTAATTGACTGAGGGTGTCGGTCAAAATCCTTATTGACTGATTTTGTCAGATAAAATCAGTCCATAACGGTTTTGACCGACACCCTCAGTCAATAACCTTATTGACAAATTTTACCGGTCAATAAGGTTTTTGACTGGTTAAGGGTTTTGACTGTAACATTTATACTTACATTTATTTATCTTTAAATTTAATTTCTTCATTAAACGAAACATACATTTTAACTAAGAAACATACTTAGTCATTGATGTTTTTTAAAAATTAAAATTGTGTTGATTCACCCTATTCATATTAAAGCATGTGTATAGTAAAACAGAACTTTCGCTTATATTTTTAGAAGCAAATAAGTATAAATAAATATAGTTACCTACATACTCTCTTAATGGATGAAAAACTCAAACTTCAGTCCACATTCGGGAATTCCATATTTATTTATTTGCTTAACCAGCATAGCACCTGTTCCCGTGGGAGTATCGGGATAAAATATAGCCTATGTAACACAGAAACTATATAGCTTTCTTCTGGTAAAATAAGAATTTTGAGTTCATCCATTACAAAGAAACAAAAAATCACAACCTTTTCTCTTTATAAGATTAGTACATACAGGGTGTTAGGGGCACCGTTGCAAAAACTTTAACCATGGCTTCAGACCATCATGCTCAACAACGTACAGCAAGTATTTTTTGTCGGAAATAAAAAAAAATGGACTTTTCATACCAATTTAGCAACTTATCGGGACATTTTGTATGGAGAGTCGAAATATTTTTTTCATTTGAAGCCATGGTTAAAGTTTTTGCAACGGTGCCCCTAACACACTATATAGATAAAAAACGTTTTAGTTTGTACGTTGTATGATATGAGTGGTACGCCTCCAAAGTTAGTTTTATCATCAGGTGTGACATTAGCATTACCCCGTTGTGAAAAGAAAAAGAAAGGAAAATATTCTTTTCAACACACTTGCTCATAAAGTGAGCCTTATTACATCGATCTTAGGGCCATAAACCGAACTATAACCCACGCGTGCATAATAATATTACAGTACTAGTTGCGTAATAGAATTATCCCTACAAAGTTAAGTAAGTACCTAACTGCAAATTATATGCGAGTAAACAGAGACTTTTCAATTTAACCGGGTAATACAGTATCCCTACAAAGTTAAGTTAGTTCCTAACTGCAAGTTATATGCGAGTCAACAGAGCATTTTCAATTTCAGCGGGTAATAGATACAATTCTTTTTTTGTAACAACAAAGAGGTTTTATACGGCTGTAAATCCATTTACGTTTTTAGAATAAATAAATGTGTCCCTAATTAAGACAAAAAACATAATTAAGTATATTATTATCAAATTATTTATAATTCACAATAATTTGTTATAAAACATTTGCATTTTATCACTATTATTATACTTAATTATTTTGAAGTAGGCTGTATGGCTGTATGTAATCAATCACCTCACATTTGGCGCGTGCAAAAAAAAAACTTGCGCGCTTTTTCCCTTAATTAATATTAGGTTAATACAATATGTATGCAATAAATGTTTATTTTTCCTCACAAGTGTATTGAAAAAGTGCGTATGAAACTCGTGAGCAACTTACTCACTAGACACTCGGCTGATTTACGCCCTCGCCTGCGGCTCGGGCTGCAACCCACAGCCTCGTGTATAATGAGCAACCTAAGCTCACTTGTATCATAATATACTATTATTTTATTTATTACAAACATTGTAGTTCATGCAGTTATCTACAACCAACTTTTCATAACCCTATTCGAGGATCTATGAAAAGGTACCTACCCCAAAATATCAAGTTTGTAGCTTTTTTATTTCGGAACGCAAAGTTGTGCTAACTAGTACTTCCCATAGACCTAGAGCCCTGTAGGAAAAACTATCAAAACTACGATCATGGCAGATCAGTGCTGAGTATAACCTACCTAATAACTCTGAGGAAAAACCGTAGCAGACCAGCCAAACTATTTAAGTTATGGGCATGTTTGTCTTCACAAAATAAATTCAAAGTGGTTGGCCCTTCCTTGAAAAATTGAAGGTCTGGAATATTAGATGATAAAGAGAAGAATGTAAGAGCTCATTCTTGAAATCTTGATCGATCGGTTAGCATAGTACCAGAGGGCCTACTCTGAAACGCAAAACCCAAAACTTCGGTATACCCGTCCCTCTCACTCTCTAGTCGGGACAGAATCGAGTGAAAGGGGCGGGGCTAACCGAATTTTCGGATTAGCGTTTCAGAGTACGGTCCGTACGGGGTACGGTGTTCCCGTTTTAAACTTTAAAAAATGGCTAAGGGATAAAATAAAAACAATCAAGCGTTTTGAAATGAAACAACTTTGACTGGTTTTCATAGGGTTTTCACGTCTCTTAATTAAATTTTGAAGCATATATTCTAATACGCAGATTAAAGCAGCTTTGTTTTTTAATTTCGAAATCAGTCACTTTAGCAGTTATTTAACAAGATCGCATATAATAAGGTATGTATATTTTAGTTAGTCTTGCAGAAATATTTATATAGAACACTTTGTAACTGTCATAGGATCCAAACTCTTTCCAATTGGCGATAGTCTTACAGACTATTGTTTCACGAATGTGGCCCGAAATAGATTGGTCAAGACATTGGACTAAAGTGAGGATAATAAATATACCTTGTCTAAACATACATCTCATGGTTCTCGCGATTCTGTTTGTTTTACGTAATTCATGAATCTGTATATAAATCACTGTGGTATGTCTGATTAAATTGAAAGCACTAGCACACTTGATTTAGCATATCTTAGATAGATAGATATTTAGTTATTTTGCTACAACACACGTGATACATAATATAAAGAAAAACAGACAAATAATATAAAATTAACATACCAAGTCACTCAGAAAGCTTTGCGAAAAAAGTTTTTATCTAAAAGGCACTGGCGGTTATTTAAAAGTAAAAAACCATTGTTCGAATTTTGAACTTCCATCCACATTTTTCGAGCCAGAAGGCTAGATGGGCAGATGACATTACTAAGATCAGAGGAAAGAATTGGGTGCAGAAAGCCGAATATCGATCATGATGGCGTGCATTTGAGGGTCCTCCACATCACTAAGATCAGAGAAAAGAATTGGGTGCAGAAAGCCGAATATCGATCATGATGGTGTGCATTTGAGGGTCCTCCTAAAATGCACGCCATCAAGGTAATCCTCAACAGTGGATGACCATAGGCTGAAGAAGAAGAAAACACCGATTTCCAGCCATCACCCAGAGATGAAAGCAGGTAGTACAGCGGCGACTGCGCTGTTAGGTCAGGCAGGAACAAGTATGTGCGAAATTCTGATGATGATTTCTGCGCACGCTGTTCATTAAAATAAATCAACTAGGTACTTATACAGATAATAATGCACGTTATAATAGCACTTTTAATGTATTTTAGTGTTATTTTTAGGTTTTGTACCTACAAAAGCCGGGACCAACGGCTTAACGTAGCTCGGAGGAGCTGGAGATAATAAAGTTTTGGCCACCCATCGCGTGACTGACCATTGCGAAAGTTGCTTAACTTTAACGATCGCAGGCAATACTTTATTGCCGTAACCATATTAGTTACAAAGGTCTAACTAAACAAAATAATGTAAGTACCTACCTACAGTCAAATAGGTACATATAACAACATCAACTCATAACATTAAATTGATGATGTGAATATAAGTAGATACCTAACCTAAACTATAAATTAATGAAGTATCAATTTTAAAAACAATTTATTTTATGTTTGTTTCTTGTAGTTTTTATTACTTTTTATGTTATTTATGTTAGTACGTACCTATACTAAATTTTATTATTTAGGTATTCTTGGATATGTAAGCTTTGGAGTAGATGTGTAGGTCATAAAAAGTATTTGGTAACACTCAAATTTACAATTTCTTTAGTTTTAATCCAATTTATCGAAACATTTCATCGTAAAATGTTAGATTGCTTCGTGCTGAGTTCACATATCGGTCGTACTGAAAAAAAATATTACGATATTCCTACAACAATAACATTTTATATTTATTCAATAATCTGGTAAAATAACTCTCCAAGTACAATATACCAGCATTTTATATGATTGTAGTATACACGCATTTTTATTATATTTTTTAGTTTTATCAATGTACTTACCGTTCATTGTGATATTGAAAATATTTTAAAGCCCGCGGAGAGAACTACTTTTGGTGATCTATATATCAGACGAGTAGTCAATGGGAGAGGTTAGTAAAACATTAATTTATTTGTACTAATAAAGACAAGATTAGATTTTTTGCTTTTTTGTTTGTTTGTAATGGATAAACTCGAAAACTACTAAACCGAATTTAAAAATTCTATTACCATTAGACAGCTACATTCTTCCCGAGTTACATAGGCTATACTTTATCCCGATACTCCTACGGGAGCGGGTACCACGCGGCTGAACCCCCAGTTAATAAAAATATTTGAAAACTTTATAAATCTAAATATTTGTTTCTAGAGTTTTATAGCAGACCTGATATATTAATGTTTACCGCCCCAGCGAGGTTGTGCAAAAACCGAAGTCGTTGTAACAGTAACAATAACTTCAATTTCAACTTTCCAATGTTTGTCGGAGTGGACGGGCGAAAGTGGTACACGCACTATTTCAAAGAAGAGGCCGAACAACTGTTACCGGATAATCCTAACCTACCATTTAAAGACAAGACCACAAATGCTATGACGTACCCTAGTACCTGTCCTGATATTACCACTACAACAACAGAAGCCACGACAACGATAGAAACCAAGACAGAGACAGAAACCACGACAGAGACAGAAACCACGGCAGAGACTGAAACCGTTACTGAGACAGAAATCACGACACCGATAGAAACCACGACACCGATAGAAACCATGACACCGACAGAGACCGATGCTGTAACGCTAGAACTAACCTCGTCCTCCCCCATTCCCCCAGATGTTGGTGACACTAAAAAACCACCCCAACGCTGCCCGCCATGGCGAGAGCCGTGTAGGAAAAGAAAACGAACAACACACAAGCAAAGGATATTTAGGCAAAACTTCAATCCTTATATGCGGCCTTACTATATATGACTTACGGCGTTACGGTCATGATACTGAATCTTACTTTTATCTTGAATAAACAAGTTACGTGTAAAGGAAACATTGTTTATGTTCACACTAGTATTATAATTGATTTGTCTAATATAATGAATAATGGGAAAAGAAAAAAAAGGCATTTATAGAAATTAAAATTCACTACTGACACTACTTTCTCCATCACTCGCATTTTGATCGACTTCCGAAAACACTTCTTTATTATCATAACGGTAAAGAAAATGTATGTGCTTAAGAACACTTACGGCTGTTAAATGATAAAATTTATACAAACTCTCATATTTTTTTGTACATAGGTACATATTTTATTACATAAATACCTACACAATACAAAATATGAATAAGTTCAGCCTGTAATGATTGTCTGTGCAATATTTCACCCAGCAACATATAAATTGATCTTACGCAAGTCAAAAAAGAGGCGGTCAAAGGTGAAAGAAAGGCTGTAGGGGTCTCAACCGGCGGGCTTGACCTTAGTATTATATGATCTGAGGGCTTGACCGACCGCGCCGGGGGTGGTCTCAACTTTGGGAGGGGGAAAACTTAATGACCAGGGTGCTATAAGGTAACAGGTATACGACCAAAAAATTGTACTTCTACTTAACGAAATATTACAGCCATGTAAAATGTTGTTCTTACCATTTCTTGTCTACATTACAAAATACCACGATACGTCGACTTTTTGTAAATCTATTTGTCAGACATCAAAGTTTTTTTTTAAATGTATAATGGGCTTGCTCTTGGCTTCACACTGAACCTTAGGGTGGAGAAGAGCCTAATATGGAGCGAGCTTACCCAGAAGCAGCCTATTCACTCTAGCCAAAGAATATATGCTCTAGCTTTAAAAATTTTAGGGTTGTAGTCATTCGGGAATATAGACGCAGGCAGGGTATTCCATTCCTTGGCGGTGCGCATCACAAAGGATGAAGAAAAGCGCTTGGTACGCATTCGCGGGATGTTGACCAAGTAAGGATGATAGCCCGCTGTGCGTCTAGATTCTCGGTGGTAGAACGGGGATGGTGGAATGAGCTCATGCAGCTCAGAAGCACCCTCAGCGAAGTACAGCCTGTAAAATACCGACAAGCAAGCCACTTTACACGCCACGTAAGCCACGTAAAGTCAAGTTTGTTTGCTCTACCATGGCCTCTCTCAAAGAACGGACTTCCTCACTGCTGGCTTTTGCGCTTGAATAATATCTTTCTGTGACGGTGCTGTCGTCAGCATACCCAACAATTCCGGGCAGAAGCAGATCGTTGATGTGCAGCAAAAAGAGGGTCGCAGAGAGAACGGATCCCTGAGGAACTCCGGCATCGATAGCCATCAGGTCAGAACAACAGCCGTCGATGACGACTCTGATCGACCGCTCACTCAGGAAATCTGAAATCCAGCCACAAAAGTCAGCAGAAATACCGTGCGCTGGAATTTTGCTGTGCAAACCAGCGTGCCAGACCTGGTCGAAGGCTTTCGAAATGTCAAGCGAAACAGCAAGTGCCTCACCATGTTTTTCAATTGCCTCGCCCCAGCAATGCGTAACGTGCACCAGAAGATCCCCAGTTGACCGACCACGGCGAAAACCATATTGGTGGTCACTGAGTAGGTCGTTGGTTTCAAGGTACGATAGCAGCTTATAATTAAGAACCCTTTCCATTACCTTACAGAGTATGGAGGTGATAGCTATCGGTCTGTAGTTGGAGGGGTCGGCACGGTCACCCTTCTTGGGCACAGGTTGGACATTCGCAACTTTCCAAGACTTGGGAACCGATTTTTTATGCAGGGAAACGCGGTACAGGCGTGTCAAAACAGGAGACAACTCAGGCGCACAGAGTTTCAGCACTCTAGCTGGAATTCCATCGGGGCCGCTGGCCTTATTCACGTCCAAGTTTAGCAGGGCTCTTCTGACCTCTTTCGTGTGAATGGTGATCCTCGGCATGGAGGCGTCACAGTTAGGGCACTGTGACCCTATATTATATATATATATATATATATATCCCTATATTAGGTGGATTTTTAGAGCCAGCATGAAGGCGTGAGTTGCTCGCGAAATGAGAGGCAAATAAATTTGCCTTTTCTGCCGCGGTATGGGCCAGCGAGTCGTTAGGTCGCAGCATGGGAGGCAAAGAGGAGCGGCAGAAATTTGATTCGACCGATTTAGACAGGGACCAGAACTGCTTACTACCAGCTGGATACGATGCTAGTTTGGTTCCTATGCGGCTTACGTGGTCGAATCGAGCCTTACGAATCACTTCAATACGAGTTTCAATGTGTGTAGGTAAGTCACTCGAGAAAGGTGCAATGCAGGTTAATAACAAATTGTTGTTTTTACAGAGGATCGTACTGCTTTTTGGACTAGTGGTGTGCACTCAGGCATCGCAGCATTGGCAAAAATGGTCGCATTTACCCCAAACGCTGAGTACCCTCAAAAATCCTACTACGCCCCCTACCCACACTCAAACAACGGCAGTAAAAATGGAAAGGAAGAATTTCAACGATGACTGCCTATGCCCACCGAATAAAAGTGAGTTACCTCGATCATAAAGCGTTATACTTACATTTTAACCGCCTCTATGGTAAGTGTATATATTCATTGTCTATGGTCCAGTGCTACACACCACCGGTATCAAACTGAGAGCTCCCGGGTTCTCCAGTGGGGATACATTTATTGTATTCGGGTTGTTTGGTGGTAAGACTTGTTCTAAGGCGGCCTGCCTACTATAACTCGCGCGGTTAAAGAAACAATCTGTAAATGGCGGCCAAGCCGCCCCAAAATAGGGTATTTTTAATTATGGATAACTCGCAAATCACAAGTACTTAAAATTTGGAAAAAATATATGTTATTTAGCAGTTATTTATCTAGCTGCTTCCGGCCGTTTTTTTTTCCAATTGGTGATATTTTACTGTGTCAAATAAAATCTCAAAAATCCGTCTAATAATAATTCAAATATCATATTACTTGCAGTATACTTCGTTTTAGTTACTGAAAAATATACGAAAATAATTGTCTTTGAATAGCCGAGGGGTTCCGGCCGTCATAAGTTTAAATTTCTTTCTATTTAATTTTTAATTGCATTTTAGGTGGTTTTCGATTCGCGGGGCGCTCGCGAGTTCACAGTTCACTGCCGGCTGCCGCTGGGTCCGTGCGAAGTGTATCGAGCGCGGCCGACCAAGCTTTAGCGTGCCTATTTCGGTCGGGAATCCTCGCCTTAAGTGTGAGCGCGATAGCATGACCCACCCACGTGCTCTACATGCAGCATGACGGTATGTGTGAGCGAGATAGCATGACCGGCTGGCCGCCATTTCCATATTGTTTCTTTATCCGCGCGGCTTATACCACTATCCTAGTGCCATAACAACGATGTTTGTAGCATTGTGATGTTCCGGCAGTTAGAAATAAGATAAGCCGTTCCTCAGTGGTTGAGGATTCCAAGCGGAGTGTGCTTCCAGGTTCAGCCCTATCTTCACTTAGCATTACACTGGTGTGATGAAGGCTAAGTGCTACTCCGTTATGAATAAAAACAATGTATCAGTCAGTAACAGTCTAGATAAAAGCAAAGTTCAAAGTTCTTTATTGCATCATGTTGTTAGTTATAAAGCTCTCGTTCAACGTATAATTTTGTATGAAAACTATGGCCGTATGCGGAACTCAAATTCAATAGGCAGCACTTCGACAGCCTTGGAAACATTTTGACGAAGTTATCGTTTATTACGAGAATGAGATTTGATAGTCCTTGAAGACGAAACGAAATACAAAAGTTGCATCGTCAGATATAAAATTTGTTAATTTTATATCTGACGATGCAACTTTTAACAAGTAACTTTCCGAAGCAAAAACAAAACAAACCGCATCAAAATCGGTCCATTCGTTCAGGAGCTACGATGCCACAGAGACACATAGGTACAGTCGGGGACAAATTCGGTGCCACATCTTACTTCTTTTCGCGTGGCTGGCGCCTCACCGTTTAGTTGCAGTCCCCATCCGTAATTGCTTATGCATTGTACTACCCTAGTTTAATACATAAAAAAATTGTAAAAGTGTCTGCGCGTGAATGGCGAGGCACCAGCCACGTGAAAAGAAGTAAGAGGTGGTTCACCGAATTTGTCCTCGAGTGTACATAGTCACGTCAAACTTACAACCCTCTTTTTCCAGTCGGGAGTTAAGGCGATGATTCCCGACCGAAATAGGCACGCTAACGCTTGCTCGGCCGCGCGCGATACACTTCACGCGGAAGCGGAAGCGGCAGGCGGCAGTGAACTGTGAACTCGCGAGCGCCCCGCGAATCGAAAATCACTTAAAATTCAATTAAAAATTAAATTATAAAAATTTTAAACTTATGTCGGCCGGAATCTCTCGGCTATACAAGGATAATTATTTTCGTATATTTTTCAATAAAATCAAGTACATATACTGCAAGTAATAGGATATTTGGATTACGATTAGACGGATGTTTGGGATTTTATTTAACACAGTAAAATATCACCAATCGAAAAAATACGGCCGGAAGCACTAGATAAACAACTGTAAAATAAAGTTTTCCAACGGAAAGCGACTCAGTAGCTCAGTGGTAAGAGCAGTCGCCCGGATAGCGAAAGGTCGTGGGTTCGAGTCCCATGGAGCTGGTTGTGAGACGGGTCGATTTTTTCTAAGTACTTCATTTTCCATTTTTGCAAAAAAGTAAAAATTTAAATAACTGTAAAATAACATATATTTTTTCAAAAGTTAAAGTACCTACCTGTGATTCGCGAGTAATCCATAATTTAAAATACCCTATTTTGGGGAATCCCAGCCTTAAAAATAGTGACATGTCTCACACATTAGTTCTGGCCTCTTCTTAGATTAATTCTAAATATAGAAACGCTATTTAAGTAGTAGTTTATGTAACTGTCACATAATAAGGGCTACCTATTAAAACACGAGTTTATAAAAGTCACATAAACTACTATTATCTAACACTAAAACTATAATAGTAAATACTTACCTCTAAAATGTGTGGTTTAAAAACTTTTGTGTAACCCTATCTAATCCGTATGAAAGGATGAACTCTTTAGATGTGTAGCGACCAGCAACGGAATCTCTTGAAATCGAGCAGCTTTCAGAAAACTGTATCAATCCTTACTTTGGATTAATGTCCCTTTGCGATTGCTTGTCCCAAATGGATGCACTAATGGATCAGAAGTTCAGCCACAATCGCATAAGACGCCATTGATGATCCGAGTCGAGTTTTAGTACAGTCAAACAAATTGAATCTTGAACAAATCCTAAGTTATTTTTTAACAGATATTAAAATTCTATGATGGTCGAAATTCAAACTTATTGACATTGACACTGACCTTCATAGTTTTGACTCTTTCTGACAAATTATTAGCAAAGTGGGTCTTGATTCAATTGGCTTGGCTGTACTGTACCTACACATACCTACAACAACGCTTAATTTTTTAAAACCGTTTCTCGAGCTCATTCGTACAGAGATTCAGACTAAATGAAATGAATTCCTCTTCTAGAAATTGTCGAAGTTAGTTTTTGAACAAAATAGAAAGACGACTGTGATGCCAGACAATTTTTATGTTTTTTCTCTCCATAAAAACCTTTCGTGGGACTTAAGAACATATGAAAAAAAAATTGCCGAATTGGTCCAGCCGTTATTGAGTTTTGCGCTTAGCAACATTCATTTTTATATAGATATACTAGCGGCCGCCCGCGGTTTCACCCGCGTGGTTCCCGTTCCCGTGGGAATATCGGGATAAAAAGTACATATAAACCTTCCTCTTGAATCATTCTATCTATTAAAAAAATTGCATCAAAATCCGTTGCGTAGTTTCAAAGATTTAAGCATACAAAGGGACATAGGGAAAGAGAAAGCGACTTTGTTTTATACTATGTAGTGATACAACATTTTATAAGAATTCTGCTATAAGTATGTTATTTGCCACCGAACCTAATACCAATTCTAGACACGAGAAAATAAAAATACTTACACCATTCCATTTAAGTTGATTCTAAAGACAATCTCACATTTTACTGTTAATAATGTTGTAGCATGCATGAGATATGACATGAGCAACTATACGGTAAAATTAGGACTTTACCTTTGAAATTACTGTTTTGTATGAAGAATTTCAATAAATTCGTTGCGTTTTTCATAGTACCTAAGTACCCACCTAAGTACTAACATTTTATTACTAAAGTTTTGCGAATGCCTAAATTTTTTGGGTACAAACACTGTTTGAACATTTAAATGTTATTTACAGTAAATAAAGTAGCCACGGATTTTTACATATTCAAGATATTTTTTTATGTTTTAGAAAACGAATTCAATATTTTTTTAATTACAGATAAGTAGTTCATCTTTATTATGTACCTAGGTATCATATGTTTTTTTAAATAAACTTTGTTGTTATATTTTGGAGTTCTGTTTTGTTTGTTTTAAGAATGTGCAAACATAATTTTAATATTAGGTATACCTATCAAGAATCTGATGAATATACACCATATAAGTTCTGAAATTATCTAGAGCAACAAGCCGCAATTTGATAGGTTAAGACTAAATATTTGCCAAAATTTCGTAGCTAGGCAGCGTTATATGGAATTCAGTTTAAAGAAATTAAGCATCGTTGCTTGTGCTTGCGAGCTAACTGTGAGGAACGGTAGCTCGTCGCCGAAGGTGGTGTATGTAAAGCAGTCTACACACCAAGCCCGAGACACGCCTTATTTTACAGTAGGGGGAATGCGGTTATGCATCCCGAAGGTATGTGGGACTCGCCGCTAAGGCCCTATACCCACTAAGCCCTCTACTGCTTCCCACACCACCTAACACGCAGGACCTACGGGACCGTGATATCACGCGTGTGTTACTGCGCCCCCTCTTGCGACTAGGGGAGATCGAGACGCGCACGTTGGCGTCTCGTTCTCCCCGGTCGCGCACGTCGGAGTTGACTTGCTGCTACGTCCGCCTCGCGAACTCTCTCCGCGGCCTCCTTCTGCGAGATGACATCCTCGCAGAAGGCGGCTATGGCCTGCCATCACCCCTCGCTCCGCAAGCCCGAGACACCCCTGCCTTTAACGTACCTGCACACGAGCCACTAACGTTCTCCACTTGAAGTTAGAAGAAGAAACAAGTGAAGACTACCGGCGTCTCATATAAAATGTACAAGCTGACCCGGCAAACGTTGTTTTGCCATATAATAGTGGACCCGGTCACCAACATCTTGTGTGTGTGTCTATACACCAAAAGTTGCCTACACCAGAAAACAGATAGCGCTAGTTACACACTACCAATAAAGGGGCCCAAGCTTGGTCTCTGTTTCCTACATATAAAAAATTACTCTGTGAAGTAGAGTGAGTGTCAGATAACTCTGCGCGTCTGGGGCATTTTTGGCGCTAGTTACAGTACATTTTTTTATTCTACGCTTATAGAAAAGATTAGTATTCGACTTTGACTGCGCAGACGTCAGTGATTACATACTCTTTGGAAACGGCAATGGAAGAAATGACAGTTTTCTATCGAAGGTACGACAGTTAAACGATTTTTCATAGAAAATTACAATTTTTACTCAATTTTCCGTAATAATAAGTAGCCTATGTTACTCTCCAGCTCCCAAACTATCCCCATACCACATATCACGTCGATCCGTTGCTCCGTTTTGGCGTGAAAGAAGGACAAACAAACAAACAAACAAACAAATAAACAAACAAACAAACACACTTTCACAATTATAATATTAGTATGGATATGGATGAAAACTATAGAAAAGAGGTCGGTGTCGGTCACTGAGATGTAAAATCGCCGACTAACCCGTCGTCAAAAAGTCAACGACAAATGTCGGTAGGACGAAGTGTTTGGTATGTAGACTCCATAAGACTATGTGTTTGAGTTGCACTAATACTGCAGCATCAAAGGAAACATACGATAGAAACATCAACACGGCACCGCTGCATCCAATCAACATACAAAGTTACATTCTGGCTCAGGGATTCCCAAACATTTTTCTACTGTTATACCTTTGGAATTCACCATTTCAAAAACAAAAAAAATATTTTAATAAATAAAACATGCAAAATGCCTGAAGGTCATCGTCGCCCATGGATATCTGCAACACCAGAAGGATTGCATATGCGTTGCCAGCCATTGTGTTTTAGGGTCCTATTTACACGCTTCTTGAAGAACTCCATGTCATAGCACAATGGAAACACCTCAGGAGGAAGCTCCTCATTCCATATCTTACACGTTCGGGGTAGGAACGAACGTGACGCCCGAAAAGTTTTTGTTTACCAGGCGTCAAGAATGTGGGGGTGTTTAGGATGAGTTCAACTCACTTGGCGTGCGGTGCGGTGGCGGAAATGTGACGGTGGCACCAGTTCAAAAAGCTCCTCAGAACATTCTCCATTGTATAGACGGTAGAACACACACAGAGAGCCTACATCTCTGCGGTGACTAAGTGGTTCTAAACCGTCCGTGAGTCTCGGATCGTCGACAATACGAACCGCTCTGCGCTAAATGGAGTTAAGTGGAAGAAGCTGGTATTCAGGAGCTCCCGCCCATAAGTGCGAGCAGTACTCCAGGTGGGGTCGAACCTGAGCTTTATAGAATAAAAGCAGGTAACGTGGAGTAAATCCTGACTTGGCATTGGACAACCACAAGAATATAGATCTACTTACTCTTTTGAATAAAAAAGTAATTATGAAAATTGGTTCACAATTGACGGAGAAATCAGTGAACGTACAAAGAAAAAAAAACATTCACAAAGTGGAACGTACAGCCTCCTCCTGTTTTGAATTTTGAATTTGGTTGAAAATATAAGAACTTAAATGAAAAGAGATATTAATTTTACTTTGTTGTTTAATGAGAAGAATATGCTTGCTTTTCTAAGCGTAACTTCTTGCAACGTGGCTGAAAGTTTATAATTTGTAGTGACAATGGCACTAAATTAAAAAAAATCAAACAGTCCAAAACATCATGTACCTAGATTTGGGTACGCACAGTTTGGGAAGCCCTGGCCTAGCTTATTTCACAGTTTCACACATAACGTCTAAAGGTGCTGAAATTGTACGTAGGCTTTCGTGAGTTAGTCGAGATATACATAAATAGCTGCATAAACATAAACTTACATTTACTTATGTTTATTAAGCATAAATAAGAAGGCACAAGCATAAATCAAGTAGGTCCCTACTTGATATTTTTGTGTCGTGTTGCGTCGCATGGCGATCACCTAGATAGAAATACGGGTAAGACCTTAATATACTTCCAAAGTATTATTTTTTTCGTTTATATAATCAACTAAAAAGAACATTGTTTATATACCACGGAACCAATGTTTTAGGATTTATTATCGAAATTATTGCAATAAAGCAATTTACAGTGTACAGTAACGGATGCGACATAAACGTAATAATATTAAAAATGTAGTATTAGAAAAAATCGACTCGTCTCATAACTATCTCTTTCGGACTCGAACCCAAACCTTTTACTCTCCGGGCGAATGCGCTAACCACTGAGCTACGGAATTGTAAGGAGAATCGTGGAATTTATCCAATACCTACCTCTTAACGCGCTGTTTATTTTCTAAGAATTCATTTTTAATTATAAAAATTGCATTGTGAATGCAAAAAAAGTAAAAAAAACATACAGTTGAATTGAGAACCTCCTCCTTTTTTGAAGTCGGTTAATAATGTGTAATACTAACATTTTCAAAACTAATTTATTATACAAGGCTGATCTTATGAGCATCGAAAAGCCACGGCATCAATACTGAAGTTTACTTCAGTTTAACGCTTAAAAACTGACGTTCTTATTAAGGATTACCTCTTAAGCAATATCGAGGATGCTTTTGAATACAAAATGAGGTTCAGGAGCGACACTTAACCCGTTAATTGATAAAAATCATGTTTCACTTAGGAGCGAAGGCAGATGCCTTTAAAGATTTACCCCCTTACTATTTATAATTGTGATGTAAAGTTACACCAGGTTGTTGTCACTTATGTTGTGATGTGGTGATGATGTGATGATGTAATGATGACAGCTTCGATCAACAATAGTACTAGATGAAGGCTCACGAACTAAATCAAAACTTTTTGTTGCTGAGAAATACCGCCTTCAAAAAAAATGCCGTCAAAAAGTAAGAAATAATCCCTCTAAGGCATCGCCCTAATAGAACGCGATTACGCGATCATCGCGCGAGTAGGCGATGCGACCATCGCGTGTTCGCGCAATGGCAAAAACTGGGTGTCCTAATAGAACGCGATTACGCGATCATCGCGCGAATAAGCGAGTCATTTCATCGCGCGAGTAAGCGAGTCCTATCATCGCACGAATTCACGACGCGACCGACCGTGGAGTCCGTGGACTAGGGCAGTGGCACGGTCGATACCAACAACCATGGACGTCAGAGACGCTAAATTTTTGCTGTCGGAAAATATTTGGATGACTTATTGTGCGGGCTTAGATGGAAATGAAAAAAAAAAACGTGGGGAGCAAAGTGCTTTGTTAAAAAAGAGACCAATTCGTGGTGAATTTGATTGCGTTGAATTTGAAGCGTGCGCTGCGTCGTTGTCAAGTCTACTCGGGCGCGGTGCCCCGCCGACGCAATTGGGTATTTGACTGTTGTTGAAATGTATATGACATTCAGAAATATCATCATCATCATCATCATCATTTCAACCGTAAGACGCCCACTGCTGGGCATAGGCCTCCCCCAAGGATCTCCACAACGATCGGTCCTGCGCTGCCCGCATCCAGCGGCTTCCCGCGACCTTGACCAGATCGTCGGTCCACCTTGTAGGGGGCCTGCCCACGGAACGTCGTCCGGTTCGCGGTCGCCATTCGAGAACCTTTCCGCCCCAACGGCCATCGGTTCTCCGCGCTATGTGTCCCGCCCACTGCCACTTCAACTGAGCAATCCTTCGAGCGATGTCGGTCGTTTTAGTTCTCCTGCGGATCTCATCATTTCTGATTCGATCGAGCAGGGAAATACCAAGCATCGTTCTCCCCATTGCTCGCTGGGTAACCTTGAGCCTTCTTAGTCAGAAATATAACACTAGTGAATAACAAATGTGAAAAAAGAAATTCAATCTGTATTATAACAAGCGAAATAAGAGCTACTTAATTGTGACTCTATCTATCTCTTTCTAAAACGAAATTTTCTATGGCGAGAGTATGACGCCATAGAATTATGTGACGTCACGTTTTATAGCGCTCACCTTGTCTAATTAGAAAGTTTGATGCTCTATATCGCTGAAAATATGCAAGATATTTAAAAATAAATACCTATGTTGTGATGCTACTAATTAAATGAACATTTTAAGTCAATGAAAAAAAAACCTGTCGAATACCCAATTATCGCGCGTGGCGCGAATTTCAATTAGGACACCTATTCAAATTAAATATGTTTGATCGCGCATTCGTACCAACTAAGTTCGCGCGAATAGAATTACAAACATTTGAGTCGCGCGATTGCGTCGTGGGTTTGTCAGTTAGGACACCTATTCGAGTTCAATATGTTTGATCGCGCGTTCGTACGAGTAAAGTTCGCGCGAACCTGCGATGATCGCGCATTCGCGTTCTATTAGGACGATGCCTAATACTGAATTCACACCAAATAACGTAAGTAAGTACTTTGAAGTCGGGCGTGAAACATGTATAATTTTTTGTTGTTTTTGTTTAAACCCGCCCGACTTCAAAGTACTTACGTTATTTGGTGTGAATTCAGTATTAGAGGGATTAATTCTTACTTTTTGACGGCATTTTTTTGAAGGCGGTTTTATTTTTTTATAAAAATATTTTTTATTTCACTCTTTTTAGTTCATCATGCAGGCAATTTTCGTGTAGGTATCCTGGTAAATAGATATATTATTAGGATGTACAACAAAAGCCGCATCAATCAATAATAACCTGCTTGTCTGATGAAAACCGCATCAAACTCGGTTCAGTCAAACATGAGATAATCGCGGACAAACATACATACGGATCAAACTGAGAACCTCTTTTTTTGAAATCGGTTAAAATACTAAAACCTTCTTCTAGATGTAACAAATCCTTTTCTGAAAACCGCACCTCGCGAACAAGCATACATACATACGGGTCAAACTGAGAACCTCCTTTTTTGAAGTCGGTTAAATTAAAATACCAAAACCTTACCCAGTGTAACAAATACTTTTCTGAAAACCGCATCAGAATCACATCAAACCATTCAATACCTATTTCATTATTTTGAAGAGTTCCCTTAATTATCTCCGAAGTCCAAGGTCCAATGCCAATGAAATTATATTATGATGAATCATATACGAGACTATTTTTAAGGTATCCCATAAAAGAAGAATCATCTAAATTGGCTTATAAACAAAGGAGTTGTGCCTAAAGATACGTAAAAACTCATGCAATGGTTACCTAATAAATTGCAGTGTTTTAAGGATTACTTGAAAACTACTGAACCGATCTCAAAATTTCAAAAAATGGGACCAACTTGGAAACCAACTTGATATAATAACGTTTGAATCATTTCAATCCGTCCATCCGCCTTTGAGTAATCGGCGGACATACACAAAAAAACATAAATACAGACGAATAGAGAACCTCCTCCTTTTTGATTTAGAAGTCGGTTAAAAAAAAGGTTAACCTACGATCCTATGTCATAAATGACAGGAACTACCTATAAATATATGCTCAAGTGGCTCAGTGGGCGCATATTTTCTCAGCCGTGTTTGCCACTCCAATTATGTATCTAGACCTAGGTGTTATTGTTGATCGAAGTAAGTCAAACAATAAATTTTTTCAGAGGCTGAAGCGTAAAAAGGTCACTGACATACAGCCAGACTGACTTCGCTATGCAGCCATATTTCTTTTTATCTTTACCGAACAAAAAACCGCTGTCTTAATAATTATCTGCCGACGGTAACTGTTTTTTTATGACAGCCACATGTTATTTTCATTTCCTTCGTAGTAATGACGTATTAAGAATACAACACATTGGCTCTAGTTCAAAATACTCGATTTATGTCACAACCAGCTTAGTATTATGTTCCTATGAACAAAATATTTTTGTGTTTAGTATTTTTTTATAAAAGGTGTGTTGTGACTTCGCTGTTATATGGAAATCAAACAAAAGTTTTCTATTCAGAGATAAAATTTCATATTTTAAAGAAAAACATTTGATTAATAGGCAAATAAGTAGGTGGTAAGAAATATGTTACTTCAAACATTTTAGCACAGATCAGATTTTGATAAGGAAACAAACATCCGGCATTTATGTGATTTTATAGGCCAGGGGCCGGGTCAAGCTATACTTAAATTGGATCATAATGTTATCTGGTCACCCACCTAATAACTGGCGATAGCGATAGTTGCAAAGCCGCCATAATATCTAGCCAAACGCGCTTACCAATAACACATCGAATAAAAATGAGAGAGTGAGAAATCAAATTAAATATTATTTCGTTTTTTAAGTCAATTCACACCGAAAGAGCGGCATTATGAGCCAAAATATTACAACTATTTTGAGTCAAAAGTTTATAGTCATTGGAAGGCAAAAGAGCAGAGCAAGTAGGAGAGCGTTTCTAGCGACTTGTCATAAAAGGCACCACGTAGATCTTTCAGACACTGCGCGCCGCTCTTCTTTGAGTGGTTTTTTATGAATTTGTATGAAACACCTTCCTTTTATACAAATACATAGAAACCAGTAGTGACGCGACGACATGCCAATTGCTGCTGCCGCGTGCAGTCCGGTTCCTACCTGTTAAGCTTAGCATGCGCGCCACGAGAAAGTTAGTCGACTTTTACCTGCCCATCAAAGTGATCTGTCCTGTACCTACTGCAATGTAAGATAGCAATACGCGATGTAGACGACATAAGTATCTCGTGGTGGGCATGCTAGGCCTATTATACGAAAATATCTCTCTCTTATCTTTTATCAGAAATAGAAATAAAAAGCAAACTAATTCCTCATTTGTTTCCAGACTGTGCCCTAGACTATAAAATAAGAGAAGACGTGGTAGATTTCATGCACATGCAAGGCATCATCAGCGACGGGGAGGCAGAACTGCATCGGAACGAAATAAGGAAATCAGAAGACATTTCCAAAAAACCTAAGGGCAAGTTCCGAAATGCCCGTCTTAGGTCTGTAATTAATGCAGTAATAATAGTTTACTTACACTCAAATGTTATACTATTCGAATTATGAACTCATGCCTGAACGTATATTGATACACTTTATGCCATAGTCAACTTTAAAAAATAAAAGTGTTTAATAATGGTCATTATGATTCAACCGGATACAGCTTTCACTCATTATAAAACACTTATTTTTCTTAATTTTACAATCTCCATGGCAACCGTAGGATTGGCCCTGACTTCCAACTCTTTCAAGCCCTTCTTTAGCCGGCAACAACAGGAATAATACATCTATGGGCAACAATAAGAAACTTTTTTAAAATTAGAATTTTGAATTTAGAAGGTATAGACCTCAGATCATATAACCTAGTATAGTATTATATGATCTGAGGTATAGACCGTATACTCCTATCAGTGGGGTTTAGCGCCAATCCACATTTTATAATTAATATTTTTTTGCTTAATTTTTGAAATATACAATAAATGTAATGAGTGTAGATAAAGTAGTGTATAAGACTGCACATAACTTGGTATTAAAACACTCTTGGAATACTATTAAAAAAACTCGCCACTCGTGTTTTCTCGTGTCACATAAATTACTATTAAAGAACCTATGTAATTTTTACGGGTTGTAATTAATTGATCACCAACTTATCCTAACCTAACCTAACCTAATGTCGGTATTACACGGTTCACTTCTGCCTTTCAATTTGGATGAAGCAACCAAATTGAACAATGTAAACGTAAAAGTGAATCATACAATGGCAACGTTCAACCACTTTCAATCGCGTTGATAGAATAGAGCTGGCTCAATATTTTCACTTATGCGTTCAACGGTCAATGCAATTGAACGAAAGTTGAACGTGTAAACATAAGAATTGAATGATTCACTAGTTGTTCATTCTCAATGTGCTACCTGATTGGTAGAAATTTTCAAGCAATGCGAATTGATTGGTTCTCTTTATAATTTCCATAGTTCACTTTTAAGATACGTGTAAACAGCAGTATATTCCACTTCTGCGCCATTCAACCAAAGTGAATCAATTTGGTTGAACCAAGTAATATTAGTTTAACCCAATGCGAATCATCCAATAACCCACAAAAATACCTACTTTAGTTATAATTACGTAATTGTTCTACGGTTAGCACCATAATACCGAAATCGATATTTTGCGTGCATTTCAGTATTGTAGATGCTTAGGTGCTTTTGCTCACTTAATTAAATAAATAAATATAAATAATAACTTCTTACATTCACACCAATTTAAGCCCATGTTAATTTCATTAAGAAACTGTATCATGAAAACTTGACAACGGATAAATATATACTTAAATACTTTTTGTTTGTAAAGACCAAGACAAATAGACATGTTCATGCACACAAATATTTGTCTTGTTCGGGAATCGAACCCGAGACCACTGGAGCAGAAGGTGGGTAGCCTACCCCTGCGCCAAATCGGTCGTCTGTTCTTTCTTATATTATTTCTCATTTTTTACTACTTACCTATAATGCCGGTGGTACACCTATACCGCAAAACTATATACCTAAGTAGCTCATGCCCGAATACTCGTACGCTACTTATTTTTGGGAGTGTCTCACATATCGCCCTGTCACTTTAAATGTCAAACGTATGAAAGAGATGCCATGATGTTTGAGACGCTCCCAAAGATGATTTGCGTACGAGAATTCGGGTGTTAGCGGCGCTCCTACTAGGTTTAGTACAGTACACTGTCAAGGGTACAGTTAGGTACAGTTCCGCGGCGTAGGTAGGGTTTACCGGCATTAATGCTAAATTGTATTCTTCTTGTCGTATACATATTTGCACGCCTCAGTACAAGTCAAATATCACCTACCATATATTGTTGCAAATAATTTTTTTTTAGAAGACACAACGTTGTTGACGAGCCTTTCGAAAGAGACGATTGCTGCTGCCCCAGGATAGAGTTCCTCTCTCCTACCTTTATCACCAGGAAAAGATTCGTTGAAGCACTGAACTTTATGATGGAAAACAGTAAAAGAAAAAATGCCACTGATAACACTGATGTTATTGATTAAATCAAATAAATATTAGTTAAATGCTACCTTTTTTTATAGCTCTACCCTAATAAAACCATTTTCGAAAATTAATATTATTTAACTTAGGTACCTATTTTATTAATTTAGTAATTTAACATGGGATGAGTCTGAGACAGACGAAGATTTTACTTTATGCACTTGAGCATAAAAAGCGATTTTATGCAGCCTATACCCAACATAAACACGAACTTCTTTACGAGCATGAGAAGTGAAAAAGTGATTTTCCAACGAAGAGGATTAAAAGCAAAAATGTATTCGGAACTGATATTAGGGGGGGGGGGGGGTGGCTGCCGCTAGGCACACCCACTCTAGTTCATAATTATTTGTCGGCCATCAGTATTTTAGAATCATCTTTCCAAATCGGTATACTTATTATTGAAATGTTTTACCAGTTTACTTTATACTTATGCATAGGTATCAACCAAACACGTGATTAAATTGAATACTTATTTCGAACAACTCCGATAAGGTTACATTTATTGCGATTTTAATGTTTTACTTCGCATAACTTATTTTCTTTACAAAAAGGAGAGTTTCACGAAGCAACAAGATGTTAAAGTTAACAGTAAATACTTAATACCTACTACCTACTTAGCTGGGAAACAGAATACTTAACGGCCCGCTTCCATAAAGCTTACCAGCTTGGTTTCCGTAAAGTAATAGTTATAATGTTTACATAAAGTAATACTATTAGCAACGATACTATAATAGTACTACGTAATATTATTCTGATATTTATATCAGTTGATTTTATAAATTTGTTAAATAAAAAAGAGTTATTCCGATCTTCAAAATAAATAACAGCAAAAATTTTGCCGGGGACCAAATAGCTATATAAAAAAGGTTCACTAAAATCCGTTCAGTAGATTTTGCGTGAAACGCGACAACTTAATAAATAATTAATAAATAATTTCTTTATTTTCTCAAAAAACAGTAACGGTACAATGGTGATACTTACATTTTGATAAATTTAAGTTTCTAAATATAAAATAATAATAACTGACAGACAGACAGACACAAACTTCAGCCGCGTACCGGACGACGTTCCGTGGGCAGGCCCCCTACAAGGTGGACGATGTGCGTCAAGTTAGCAGCCCCACAACAGAATCAGATGGTTTTGATTATGTCAAAAAATACTGTATAAATAGTGCTAAATAGTGATGTATATTAAATAAATAGTGATACTTTGATTCAAAAGATATTTGAGTATCTTAGTGAGGCTGCTAACTTAACGTCAAGTTAGCAGTCACCTCAAGAAATACAGTTCGTATCAATGTGATTTATATGTCAAAAATACTGTATAAATAGTGTATCGTTTATGCAAAATTTCAATAGGAGTGCTTCAATACAAGCCCAGATATTAAGATCTCTAAGTGGGCTGCTAACTTGACATTTCTTGCAATGGCGATTAAAGGGAAACGGGTACAAGTTTTAAATAAATAAATGTACTGTAATAAATAATGTGTGTAATGTAAAGACGTACTGATATAGTCTAATTTCTTATTCCAGTCATTTTAAATGACACATAAATCCATCGTATAACGAAACATAATACGTCAAGCAATTGTCATTTGTGACTTGAAATAATTTGGCGAAACCCGGAAGGACACCGCCTATGCATACAAAGAACTAGACTCGAATCAATCTCATAGTTTTGGATAGTGGCAGACGTTAAAAGTTATAGTGCAATTAATTTAACACGTAAAATAAATATTAACTTTGACAAAACAAAGTTTACATAAATTAGTTAAACAGAATCACAATTTTTTACAGCATGTTATTTTTTCTTGTCGTACATTTGGGAACGCTATCATCGCCAGCGCAAACGAGAGTCACTGACGTAGTAGGTACAAAGAAACACCGTGAGATGGCGTGATTTTGTTTACTCAGAGCGGTTGCACGATTCGTCCGATTCGTATTCAATTCGAATTCGATTCGTATCAGTCAAATGACGGTCCGGCTTAGTCATAGAATTATTTGTATGGTAGTTCACGCACTAGATCCGATATCAGTCATTCGTATTCTATCCGTCATCCGTGAATCTCCATTCCGAATAGATATTTGAACGGTATACAAGCTGCGCACGAGCAGATGCGCAGATGTATTTACAGGGCCCTGTTTAACGTAACTTGGGGTGGGGCAAATTGCCCCAGGACATGTGGTGGGACAATTTTGCCCCCAGTGTCATGTGGTGGATTAAATTGCCCCCAGAGCCATGGGGTGGGGTAAGTTGCCCCCAGGTCCATGGGGTGGGGCAAGTTGCCCCCAGGGCCATGGGGTGGGGCAAGTTGCCTCCAGGGACATGGGGGTGAAGCAAGGTGCCTCCAGGGCAACGTGGTGAGAAAATTGCCCTCAGTGGTATAGTTGGTTGTTAAACTTGGCCGCCAGCTTGGATTTTTTAAATTTGTAACAATGCTGTTTTCTTAACAAAATAGTACCAAAAACTGAGTTTCATCAAAATTTCATAAAACAAACAAAAAAATTGGCCGCTATCATATTACCGCAGGATAACGTCTCGTGCAGTCCACGCGGTCGAAGCCGCGGGTGGAAGGCTAGTCACAATATAAACCTGTGAACTCCGCCATATACTATACTTTAGACTGGATAACAGTTTTTTAGATCCGTCATTTCACTGATTCGAATCGGATTCGGATCGAATTCTGATCGAATTTGGATCGGACGTAGTGCGAAGTGCGTAAGCAATATCAGAAGTCTGTCAGAGTTTTTAAGATCCGTATGTATTGACACAATAAAAAAATGTATATTTTACTTTTTTGCTCGATAGTACGCACCTCACGATTGAAATAAATTTTGAACCTTATTACTGTGGAGTTCAACATTGATCATCAGCATTTATTCAGAGTATTATGTAGAAGTTAACATTAGACTTATTGAAAATAGCAAAGAAGAATTCTTATTTTATGTATACCCTAAGAATCGCTATTTCACGCAGTAATTTTTCAAGTATTTATTTATTTAAAACTTGTACCCGCTTCCCTTTAATCGCCATTGCAAGAAACGTCAAGTTAGCAGCCCACTTAGAGACCTTAATATCTCGGCTTGCATTAAAGCATTCCTATTGAAATTTTGCATAAACGATACACTATTTATACAGTATTTTTTGACATATAAATCACATTGATACGAACTGTATTTCTTGAGGTGACTGCTAACTTGACGTTAAGTTAGCAACCTCAATAAGATACTCAAATATCTTTTGAATCAAAGTATCACTATTTATTTAATATACAACACTATTTAGCACTATTTAAAACGTATAATTTTAAAAAAGTATTATTTGACATAATCAAAACCATCTAATTCTGTTGAGAGGCTGCTAACTTGACGCACATGGTGGACTGACGATCTGGTCAAGGTCGCGGGAAGCCGCTGGATGCGGGCAGCGCTGGACCGATCGTTGTGGAGATCCTTGGAGGAGGCCTATGCCCAGCAGTGGGCATCGTTCGGCTGACATGATGATGATGATAATATGTATTGGCTCCGTGGTGCATTACTTGGCGGCGGCTCGGACAGTCTTGTCGGTTGCGGACTACGCCTAGCCGATACTCCTGGACTAGCTGCCAGGCGTCCCAATGAGATCCCTAATCAATTTATTTCGATTTCTTTTACAGCACAATGAATGTGATACAGAGTTCTTTTGTTATGACTATTTTAGCAACCTGTATTGTAACGCGTAGGAGCATAGTCGTCGCTCGTATAATAACGTTTCCGGACATTTTTAGTACTCCACCAAATTTCATAAGACTGGACCAAGAATATGAACATCGAAAATGCCCGGGTTTGTATCTTTCTTATTCTTTTTGATTAATAAGGACTGAAACTTTCAATAAACTGAATTAAGTACCTGAAAAGTGGCATCAACAAAACCGAAGTTCAGCGTTTCAGACTAACCTCTTTTACATAAATAGTAAAAAAAAATAAGCATTTTTTTTAACCTTTATTTACCTAATTATATTTTTGCTTCAGGTGATACAAAATGCGACGGTTATCCTCCATTGATAATTAAGCCAGTAATCATTAAACTATATAGATATCCAGATATAGATAATAACAAGAAAAAAACAAAAACAATAAAAAACATCGAGACATTAAAACCAGATAACCTTACAAAGTTCGAAACGATATATGTAAGTTCCTTAATCCTTCTACCATCATCATCCATATTAAGGTCCCCACTGTTGGGCAAAGCCCTTCCTTCATGGACGGATAAGGAGAATGGGCCATGACATGACCCACCGCGCAGGTCAATTACCAGGATCGGTGGATGTTAACGACTCCGAAAGCATCAAAGACAACAAAAGGCAAAACATGCCGTAAGAACGATGGAGCAACTCGAAATGAAAATTTTGAGTCGCTCATCTCTTGACCGACCATTACGAACGCTACTTAACGACCGAGTGCGCAAACCACTCCTCCACTAGCTCCTTTAAGTGCTAAAACCTTCCGATTTCTTAAGCCGTCGTAATAATTTACTAGCGCTCTCTTTTAAAAACTTCTAATCTCCGAATCGGAACGGAAATCCAAACTTTGCGGTGTTGAATCGACTTCTCAGAAAATTCAAGCCGTCCTTTTCAATCAAATTCATGAAAATGATTTGGTAGAAAACTGCTACTTCTGACTCATACACCACACCACTAATTTTTATTAGTAGGTACAAAGATGAATTAGGGGATGAAACTGTTCATCAATTAGAACATTTTTTAATATTGGGCCAGCCACGAAATCACGAAAAAACAGCTGTTTCATACATTTTGGTCGAGTCGATACTTTTCTATGGAATAGCTGATGTTTTTTCGCGATTTCATGGCTGGTCAAGTTGTAAAAGTTGTTCACATTGATGAACAACTTTTGACATTATCATATTCTAAAATCTTTGTAAATACTTACTAATTAAAATTTAGTGGTGTATTACTAGTTTACTTTCAATGTTGTCTATTTTTTCAGATAGACCCGAAGATTGATACTTCACAACAGAATTAAAAGTTGAACTAACTAGTTCCATGCTGACTGCGATCCTTCAGCCGGAAAAATATAATGAATAAAACTCGACAAAACGGGTCGACAAAATTCTCTCGTGGTTCTTTTTAAAGATTTGAGTCCGATTCTAGCTCACGTGTTTTAAAACAAACTTGAGTCATGACTACGAGAACTCGTGACTAAGTGTTTTCAAAAGATCTCGAAATTGAGTCCTCCAAGTGCTTTGCTGAAATAATACAATAAAATAATAACTATAAAACAGTTCAGTAGAGGACTTAAAGGAACTGGCGCGACTAATAGTATCGAGTCATGCAAAATGACTCCTCAAGTCTTTTCAACACTAGTGATGTGTGAATAAACTCCTAAAACAAAATACGTTATATGAACTTCACGTATCTGACAGACTTGCTTTAGACGCCAAATAAGCACTATAAAATAATATGACTAATAAATGTATGATGCAATATAACTATCACTTTAATGAAGCGTAATCTTTAATGTTATTTATTCTTCTCAACCAACCGCTTGATGCCCTAACAACTGTACCCGAATTGTTTTTTGTATTTTTACTAAAGTAACTGTACAGCATATAACAAGCACAAGAGGTTACAATTTTTCAACTCAAAACTTTGTTTTAAAACGTAAGGGTTAAGAGCAGGATCTTCCAAAAACTCTTGTGTTTATCTTTTTCTTTATGTGTGAAGAGTAATAAAAATAACCTCACTTTTTCATTTTCAATGTTTTTGTTATTATTTTGAGCATAGTAGCCCAGTCAACGAAGAGATATAGAGGGAAATGTTTGGAACACAATTCACTACCGACCCATGGTACAACTGCACTATTTGACTTTGTAACTTTGTTTGGGCTAGAATAGGAGGTAAACATATCAAAAGTCCCAAAAGTCCTAAAGTAATATATTATTGAAGAGAATTTAATGCTCTACAATTATATGGCTAGCATTTAGTTTTTCGGTGCATCGTTGGAAAGTTATCCGGTCAAAAGGTGAAATGTGAAGCACAATATTTTTTCCATAATTACAGACTTTCAAGAGCGAATATCTCAAAAACTATACAAGATATCAAAAAGTTTGACTGAATAGTACTTGTTGCAAATTTAATCAGCTTTCATTTTGCATATAGTAGGGGAAAGGTGTCCAAAATGACCCCCATAAGGGAAATCGGTTACTGTATCCAAAATATTATAGTAAGAGCAAACATTGAAAGAGTTTTGGGTGAGTCCAAATTTTCCAAATCTCTACTAAATGATCATTTTGTACACCTGGGTGTCTAAAACGATCCCATACTATATTGTTTGGTTAACCCATACATATTTGGTTCAATATATTTTGTGCTCAACGAGTTCTCTCTTGTGCTTAGCTGTAAACACCGTTTTTTTACTGCCCAAACTCTTAACTGTAGCAACTGCGTTTTTAAAACTCCCACTCGTGTTTTAATACCTACCCCTCATTATGCGACAGTCACATAAACTAATATTATAAAATCCTATGTTAATTTTAATATCTATCTTATTCATTAACACGTTGCATATAACTACACGCACGTTGCATATTATTACTACGTACTTACACGTTGCAGAGTACATTACAACACATAAGTACCTACTTATATTCAAAATCTGCCGGGGGAAAAAGCGGTCGTTATTTATCAATAGAAAGGGGTGTGGTCTTCCGTCAAGATAACGCTAGACCACACATATCTTTAGCCAATCAGCAATAATTAAGAGAATAATTTGGCTGGGAGGTGTTAATGCGTTCGCCATAATTATAGCCCTGACTTTGCAGCTTCAGATTTCCACCTGTTTCGGTCTCTTCAGAATTCTTTAGGCAGTGTCAGAGGACTGCCAAAAACTGTTTGTCGCGTGTTTTGATCAGAAGTCACAAAATTTCTACAGCAGCGGGATCATGTCACTACCTACAAGATGGCAGAAAGTCATCGAACAAAATGGCACTTATATTATTCTGTAAATAATGTAAATAAACTTAAAAAAAAGTGTCTTGTGTTTTCATATAAAATGCGAAAAAACTTTATCCCCTAAATTAGATAAAGACAATTATTATAACCGCTTGAATTCGCACTAAGTGCACAAAGTGTTTTAGAAATAATTATTCGGCAGCCACAATGCAAAATTTACGCAACAAAAATGGCGAGCTCATAGAATAAAAAAAAGTTCATAAGTAGTTGCGTAACGCACAGGTGGTCTTTCGTAACACTAAACTGTTGGCACTCAATACTTACAAAACACTATATGAAAGAAACACGCTGTGAGTGCTGACGAACACATAATGAAAACGATTGACATTCACTAAAATTCAAAAAAGAAAATATGTCGGTAAGTTTTCTATGACATATGTATACTTTTCATGAAATATTCAAAACACGGAACACGCGAAAGACGTTAGTAGTAGAAAATAAGTGGGCTCGACCCGCGATGATGGTGAGGTACCATACCATCAGTATGGATTGTAATAGTCACAGAACACGGAAAGATTTTTTACTTTTCATGTTCTGTGGTAATAGTACCTTTATCCTTTATGTATTTACAAAAAACTGTCATCCTATCATGGAAGTATTACCTAAGACATGGAGCTAGACTTAATACTGAGGTAACTGGAATTTTCACCCTGAATAAAAAAGTGTGCCCAGCAAATTTGACATTTAGTATGTAGTGGCTGTCAGTTGTCTCATATGACCATACGTATTTTTTTAAAGTGTAGGTGTGACGGAAGACAGCCACAGTGTAATTTGTGGTCACAAAAAAGTGTTAGTACTGCACTCTCCGGTTACCTCAGTATTAAGTCTAGCTCCATGAATAAAGACCTCGCTACCGCCCCTAGTGGCGAATTAATGCACTATTTTTGGTCTAGAAACCTCCATATTATATAATGTTTAACTGGTGAGGTTTACCTTATATGTTATAAGGTGTTATTACAAAATATTCACTAAGAAACTGTTTGCAATATAAAGCATTGAATTGTAATTTAATATTCTCTAG
Organism: Crambus lathoniellus; assembly: GCA_949710035.1. Lineage (NCBI taxonomy): Eukaryota > Metazoa > Arthropoda > Insecta > Lepidoptera > Crambidae > Crambus > Crambus lathoniellus. The sequence continues at coordinate 54,113,369 of OX453296.1, forward strand.
TACTTAAGCATGCTTGGCGTTCTTCCCCCAATCCGCTTATATAAATGGTAAGTATTTTCTGTGTATCACAGGACGAGTAAACTGTCGATTGAACAGAAACCTTGTTTAAATTGTATGCAGTCTTTAATTAATTTTACCGCGCTACGAAATTTCATTAAGTAAGTATCTACAAAAATATCAAAAAGCGCCATACAAAATAAAGAGTAAAAATAGTTTTAACACTAAGTACAACAGTAACTGATACGAGTTTTTTATTTCTTTTTAATTTTTAGCATTCACAATGCAATTTTTACTATTGAAAAAATTAAAATGAAGTAGGGTGAAGGACCCAATTATCAGCACTTTAAGAGTTAGTCCCAACTTAAGCCCGTTTATTACATTGAAAAATACTTTTTAACCCGTTATGACGAGTTTTCTAGTTTCAATATTCAATAGGTTAGATCATATTTAAAAAAAATAGTTTATCTTCGTCCAATTTTTTTTTAGATGAGCAAGAGTAAAAAATGACTCTTGCACCATTTGTTAGCACCATCACCACCAATTTATCAGCATAGAGTGAGCCAATTATCAGCACTGTGATAGTGGTATTGAAAAAATTTTAAGTGACAAAGTTTTACATTTTTATTGTTATGTAGGTATTTAAATAATTTGTTTAGACTTAGTAAAATCTCACTAGAAAGTGACTTACTTAATAATATGGTAGGTAGGTATTTATTACTAGCAGATAGGTAGGTACAACTATTATGGAACATAATTGCACTTAATAGATAGAGTATAGCAGTAAGAAAATTTAAATAAAAAGGAATAGTCCTTGCTCTACATCTTCAATCAAATATATTCTTTTATTTTCTTCTTCTATTCTCTTGGTTCTTCTTTCTTTTATTCTTCTTTATTCTTCTACTTCTTGGTTTTCGTTTGTGTGTTTTTTATTAGCTTTTTTTATTTCCTTTGGTTTCATAAGCTAGGGGGGTCTAAAAAAAGGAAAGATGATGAAATTGCTAAGATAAACAAATTATCAGCATGCTTTTGATCCAATTATTAACACTATGCTGACAAACGGCAAATGCAGTTTCAGCACCATGCTAAGATATAAATTTCGAAGGTATAATCCACTTTTATAAAAAAAACTACATATAAAATAAACACAGTTTGCAAAAATAATATGGAATAAGTATTTACGTACTATTTTCCACTTATCTACACCAGTGCTGATAATTGGAAAATCGCAAAAGAGTGGATCCATATTATCAGCACCACATATTTACCATTTTTAGTATAAAATATCTAAAAGATCTAATATAGTATAAAATGTAAAACTGCAGGATACAAACGTTTGATCACAATTTTTTCGCAACTTTGAAGTCGGAAAGTATGGTATTGCCGGGAGTAGTATACCAAAAACAGCAAATTATTTATATTTCCAAGTGGTGACTTAAATTAGTTAGTGATATCCTTATAATTTTACTATTTATTCGGAGTGCTGATTATTTGGTGCAGTGCTAGCAATTGGGTCCGTTACCCTATTAGAAAAATTTGTTCCGTCTCACAACTAGCTCCGATGGGACTCGAACCACAGATTACTAAATAGTTACTAGTCTCGAACCCACGACCCACAGAACATGGAAAATAAAATAAAAAAACCGTGTTCTGGTCCACGACCTTTCACTGTCCGGGCGAACGCTCTAACCACTGAGATACGGAGTCGCTCTGTTCCGTACCCATCGGAGCTAGTTGTGAGACGGGTCGACTTTTTCTAATATCTACTTCATTTAAAATTTTCGAGCTTTTTTTTCTCAAACTTGAGAAAAGAAACAAGTTTAAAACTATAAACTTAGGATTCTGCAACAACAGGTTCCATATCAAATCAAATTAACAGTTATGCAAATAAATCCCTGATAAAATCCTCTATACATTTTCGTTATTAAACATACGCATTACTTCTAATAGTGAAAACTAATATGCAATAATCAAAAACTAAAAAAAAAAGACATTATATTCAGCATTAAAATGATGTCCACGTGAAGTTACTTTAATTAGCACGTTGAAAGCTTCCACAGAGCTATTTCATTTTAGTGGTAATCATCTGCGTGGGAACATGAAACCTAATTAATTTTGGTAGCCCACACATTGACATTGGTATGGAATTAGCGTCCTATTCATTATGACAACCTCATTTCATACAGAAATTGTTATTTTGCATAGGCTATAACATTCATAAAACCAAAAACGTTCAACATGGAATTTCAAAGCGTAATTTGAAAACCACTACACGAAAGCTTATGTAAAATCTTCTGGTCTATTTTTGTAATGCAACCAAAGATATTACGTTTATTCACTAGTTGTACTTCTTACAGTCACGTGCAATAATATTTTAATACCATAGGACTGTGTCATAATTACAATATTTAATGACTTCTGTGGCAGACGTTGTTTTGTTTCGGAACGCTTCTATTACGTTCGTTATGTCTCAGGAAATGTACAATATTTAGGAATAGTAGGTATACTATTTCTAGGAAAAGTACACATTTCCGTACCTCTTTAGGAAATGTATAATACCAATTCTTTAAAACACACATTTCCTAGGAAATGTATCATACTATTCCGAGATGACTCTAGGAAATGTACCTATTTAGGTAATGTCATAGTTAAAACCCGTTTAAGGGCATGACCTTCCAAAAACTCTGTCTTTGTTTTTTCTTTATGTGTGAAGAGTAATGGAAATAACCTCACTTTTTCATTTTTTCAATGTTTTTGTTGTTATTTTGAGCATAAATTCACTTTTTGAAAAAGTAGCCTGAGAATAATATAATAATGATTCGTGAATTGGAGATTAAAAAAATATATAGTTTAAAAAACTAAACAAACACACTTTTAATAGTTACAGACTTAAAAGTACAAAATAACCGTCAATTCAGTAACTGAAATTAAAAAGCGTGGTGCGCGTTGTCAATATTAAGTTCTTGAAATTCATGCTTTGCAAAGGGCGCACCACGCTTTTTAATTTCAGTTACTGAATTGACGGTTATTTTGTACTTTTAAGTCTGTAACTATTAAAAGTGTGTTTGTTTAGTTTTTTAAACTATATATTTATTTATTTCTTTTTAGTTTAATAAATGGCAAACCAAATTAACATTAAATAATGCCACTGGCTTCCTTAATTAGATGTAATAAATTACATAATTAGGTACATTTATTATACAGTATAAGACTAATTTATTCCTCGCTGTTCCAACATAAGATCCTCACCACCAAGTGTAGCGAATAGGTCTCATCTGAATGAAACAAATTAGCTCAAACTCGAGGGGTTTCCTAGTGGTCATTGAAGAGTGCTACTGGCTTCCTCCCTGCTCCATCATCAGACCCTCACCACCAAGTGTAGCGAATAGGTCTCATCTGAATGAAACAAATGAGCCCAAACTCGAGGGGTTTTCTAGTGGTCATTAAGGAGTGCTACTGGCTTCCTCCCTGCTCCATCATCAGACCTTCACCACCAAGTGTAACGAATAGGTCTCATCTGAATGAAACAAATGAGCCCAAACTCGAGGGGTTTCCTAGTGGTCATTAAAAAGTGTCACTGGCTTCCTCCCTGCTCCATCATCAGACCCTCACCACCAAGTGTAGCGAATGGGTCTCATCAGAACGAAACGAATGAGCCCAAACTCGAGGGGTTTCCTAGTGGTCATTAAGAAGTGCCACTGGCTTCCTCCCTGCTCCATCATCAGACCCTCATCACCAAGTGTAACGAATAGGTTTCATTAGAACGAAACAAATGAGCCAGAACTCGAAGGGTTTCCTATTGGCCATTAAGGAGTGCCACTGGCTTTCTCCCTGCTCCATCATCAGACCCTCACCACCAAGTGTAGCGAATAGGTCTCATCAGAACGAAACAAATGAGTCAAAACTCGAGGGGTTTTCTTGTGGTCATTAAGGAGTTTCACTAGCTTCCTCCCAGCTCCATCATCAGACCTTCACCACCAAGTGTAACGAATAGGTCTTATTAAAACGAAACAAATGAGCTCAAACTCGAGGGGTTTCCTAGTGGTCATTAAGGAGTGCCACTGGCTTCCTTCCTGCTCCATCATCAGACCCTCACCACCAAGTGTAGCGAATAGATCTAATCAGAACGAAACAAATGAGCCAGAACTCGAGGTGTTTCCTATTGGTGATAAAGGAGTGCCACTGGCTTCCTCCCTGCTCCATCATCAGACCCTCACCACCAAGTGTACCGAATAGGTCTCATCAGAACAAAACAAATGAGCCTAAACTCGAGGGGTTTCCTACCAGCCATTGAAGAGTTCTATTGGCCACCTCTTGACTCCATCATCAGATCAGCTTGATAGTAGCAAATTATTGTATTGTCATCAGATTCATATAGACTTGCAAAGTTTCAGATCAATACGACAATAAGAAGTAGGTTAAAATTGAATTCCAAGATTTTCTTACATTGTGACTTAGTTACAAGTGAAGCTAATAAAAGTGTGGTAATAATCTGAGTAAAAAATATAAATATACTTAATGAAAATTTTCTTTGTCTTTAAAAATATAGTCGAGTGAGGAGGATACGAATACCTATCGTCTTTTATGCCACAAAATAATAAGATCGTTTATCAAACTGTAACAAATATTTTTATCTGCTCAAAATAAAGAATATTTTATTGTTTACTTTTGAATCACTAATAGGTTAATTTCGATAATTTATAAGATCCTGCCCTTAACGGAACATGGTAGGTGCGAGGAGCAAAGCAACGAGCATGCTAGGTTTACACGAACGTACCGCGCGAGCCGAGCGAGCGAAGCGAGCATGCCCCGCAGCGGCCGACAAAGCGCCAGAACCAACTCTATACAATAGACCTCTCATTTGCTAACTACTAAACTTTAAAAAGATTTGTTTATTTCGTATAAGCTTGCTTTTAGGTATTTCACTACTATTTTAACAGGGCGTTTAAATGGTCGTTTTTAGGGTTCCGTAGCCAAGTTGCAAAAAACGGAACCCTTATATTTCTCTATTATACATTTCCAAATACTCATAAAGAATAGTAGGTATAGTTTACCTAGGAAATATAAAGTATTCCTAAAATAGAATGATGTTAATGATGATTATCACACATTACCGGTAAATTAAAGGTACATAATATCGCTTGTGACTGTACCTATAAAGATTTTTATGATGTTCTTAACCATTTGTTTCAGTTTAAATGTGAACTTTTCATCACAGTGTTGTATGGACTCATCGAACTCTCCAGCCAATCCATTGCGGGTATCACATACATGGACGAGCATGACTTCTCTCAAAGATACAGAAATGTGTATGAGTGTGATCCCTTTTACTGGCATCCACTGCATATGCCAGAACACTGCATGAAAATGTTCGAAGAGCTTATCAGAAGTGGCATTGGCAGACTAAGTAGGACTAGAATAGTAAAAGAACGAAGAGGACCATATTTCAATTTTGAAGATTTAGACTTAGATGATGATACCATGGCGCCGTACGAAAAGATGGTAGAACTACTTAAAAAAGATGTTGTACGAGAACCGACTGAAGCGGAGATCACTTTTTTCCCAGGACTGGGAGCTGCAGCCTTGTACAACCAACCAGTTTCGAGGAAAAGTGGTGATTACATGAAAGCAGTTGCTAAAGCTTATAAAGACATAAGTTTTGCTTTCGGTCCTTTGTACGATCCCATAGAAGAACTTACAACTAAGAAACCTGACAGAAAAGACAAAAAAGAGGAAATAAATGAATTCTTAAAAAGCTTTGATTTTGATAAAGAACACTTGAGGAATAGTGAACATAAAAATAAACCTAAATATAACATCAAGAAGAAATTACATAAAGGTGGACTAGTAACAGTTTTAAGAACAAAACACAGTCGGTGACAGATTTGTAATTTTTTTTTACTTGTTGGCATAAATACAATTGACAACATTTCATAAAATTTAGCATGTGTTTTTATTTGCTATTTAGAAATAACATTTAAAAAGAGGAGACTCCTATTTTTTCCTTTTCCAAAATTTTTATACTCATTCAAAAAGAAATGATGATGATTGATGTTATTTCTCTTCATAACTCGTAAGTTTAATTCAAAATGGAAAAACGGTTCGTGAATTAGATCCCTTAATTTTATGTGTAGTTCCTGGCTGCAAAAATACAGTTCTGAAATGCCCAAAAAACATTTTTTTACGTGCCCATGTCCACACATTCACAGTGGTGTGCTGCTTTATATAAAAATAAAGTACCATGTGGTAGTGTGTAGATGGAGAATAAAGTCACAAGACCTCGACTAAAACCCCAAGTAGGTACCAAGAAGGCTTCAAAATATTAATAAAGATCCAACATTTCCTTCAACATCAGGACATTTAAATCCCTTCCCAAATACACAAGAAAAAGGTGTTGTGTGTTTTTTTTGCATTGGTTATGTCCCAGTTGTCTCTAATCCAACTGTTTTTTTCTGGAATATATTCAATGTACAGACATTTTTCTAGTTTTTAGTAGTTTAGAAAGGTAGATTCCTAGATCAGGAAGTAGATAAAGATTGAAATAAACGCATATCAAAATGAAATTGTATTTTATTAAACAGACAAAACACGACTACTTTTTAAATATTATCAAAGACAGACTTCTATACAAAATAACAAAAATAAGTAGGTACTTAAATACTAAACTATAGCCTGACTTGATATTTCACACCACACATGTAATGACGGGCAGAGTAACTACTGAACGAAACAACAACACTGGAGAATTTCTCAAACATGCTATTTGTTTGGCTATGTGGTTTATAAAGCATACTTGTGTATATGTGTATATTACTAAAGTGTCTTTACTCTCATCAATAACTGCTTTAACTATATACATTTTTGATCGAACTTTGTGTTCAGGAATTACTCTGCCCTTGATGGTACACATGGCTTGCTCTCGTTTTACTTCCACATAGCCTACAGAAGTTTGAAGTTTCTTCGTAGGCATCTCTCGATGAAAATAAAACTTCAGCTCCCCTTATTTCCGCAACGTTAAATGAGTCGTGTTCACGCATATTCCAATAACATCATCATGTCAACTTTGGGAAGGTGGCGAATGTCTGCCATATATTAATCCTTCAGCCACCTTCATAATTTTCAATTGTTAGTTTAGTAAAGTTATGATAAGTTAGTTTTAATATGTTAATCTTCCTTCTGTTGGAGTAGGAGGCACAATATTATTTTTACTGATATCGCAAGTCCATAGTTCTATCTATGTCAAAATATGTCAATAAACAAAACAGGCCAGGTTAGGTTTAGCGAAGAGTATCACTACAACTCGGTTCTAACTTGACATCTGCAGTTTATACCCATCTCTGTCACTCTCCGGGCATGACAGAATTGAGTGAAAGAGGCGGGTATAATTTTTGTACTCATTACTCATCTTGGCAGCGACAGTTTTTTTTTTAATGAAAGGCGTTTTTTATGTTACGCAAAGGAATGTCATCATAATGTTCCTTCATCAAGATAAAAGGGGCTTTTTTCCGAATATTTCAATAAATAAGTGATTTAAAAATCCGAAAAAATATGTACAGTGTTAGAAATTGAAAAATCTCGAAATGGTTTTCGATTTAAGGTACCTTGTTAAAAATGAAAACATGTCAATTATTGTAAGCTTTGCACAGTATTTGTAAAAAAAGAATTAAAGTGATTATAATAATATAAAAGTTTAAAAAGTTACCCAAGTTACTACTAAAGATACAAGTGAACTCACCACTCATAGTCAAACAATTTAAGGATCATGAATTCTATCTTTGTTGAACAAAACACTTCATGGTTCTTTTCTAAGATTATTTCTTCATAGTTCTTAAAATCTCTGTGGAGGTTTTCTGCAATAAGTTTCATTGTATAAAAGAAAGCACTCAATTGTTCTGAGTTTGCCATAGTTAAATAGCACTTACAATTTGCACCTGCGCTTCACATCGCTCTGATTGCGTTAACAGTCCATTTGCATTGTTTTAACAAACTTGGAAAGTTTATGACATGGTACAATTTCAAGTGCAGGTAAGAAATTTTAGTTTTCTATGAGTTTTCTATGCACCTTTTTTCTGTACCTATATTACTATTTAGTATTCTGTGCCTATATTATGTTAAACTAGGGGCTCCGCGAGATTTTACCCATGTGGTACCCGTTCTCGTAGGAATATCGAAACAAAAATATCCTATGTCACCCAAGAAAATAAAGCTGTCTTTTAATCATGAAAAAATTTTTTATGGTGAAAATTAAAATCGGTTCAGAATTTTAAGTATAACAACATTGATGTGTATGTATTAAAATATTACTGTATTGTCTTATAGGTACTGAAACATTTAAATGCCTCAACAGCTTTCGCAAATTTCCTAAAACTGAGACCAATGATTTTTTTATTTTGGTATTTACCAATTTTTATTTTTATTGATGTTTAGTAAGTTCGTAGCCGTGTTAATCTATTTACAGTTCATCATCATCATCATCATTTCAACCGTAAGACGCCCACTGCTGGGCATAGGCCTCCCCCAAGGATCTCCACAACGATCGGTCCTGCGCTGCCCGCATCCAGCGGCTTCCCGCGACCTTGACCAGATCGTCGGTCCACCTTGTAGGGGGCCTGCCCACGGAACGTCGTCCGGTTCGCGGTCGCCATTCGAGAACCTTTCCGCCCCAACGGCCATCGGTTCTCCGCGCTATGTGTCCCGCCCACTGCCACTTCAACTGAGCAATCCTTCGAGCGATGTCGGTCGTTTTAGTTCTCCTGCGGATCTCATCATTTCTGATTCGATCGAGCAGGGAAATACCAAGCATCGTTCTCTCCATTGCTCGCTGGGTAACCTTGAGCCTTCTTATGAGACCCATAGTAAAAGACCACGTCTCGCTTCCATAAGTCATAACTGGCAACACACACTGGTCAAAGACCTTAGTCTTGAGACATTGAGGAATTTTGGACGCAAATATATGCCGGAGCTTCCCAAACGCTGCCCATCCGAGCTGGATTCGACGAGAGATCTCTTTCTCGAAGTTGGACTTACCTAATTGGATTGCCTGTCCTAGGTAGACATAGTGGTCAACAACTTCGAGTGTAATGTTCCCAACATTAACTGGAGCGGATGCAACATGGGCATTGGACATGATTTTCGTCTTATCCATGTTCATCTTCAGACCCACTCTTTGGGAAGCATTGCTGAGATCTTCGAGCATTGTGTTCAGGTCTTCCAAGGTCTCAGCCATGAGAACTACATCATCGGCAAACCGCAGGTGTGTTAGGTACTCTATTTAGGAACTATTTACAGTTAGTTAGGGTTTACTCCTAATAAAATCTGATTAGTTAACTTCAAGCTAGTTTTGTTTGATGAAAAATTGAAAATGAAGTATTTAGAAAAAATCGACTCGTCTCACAACCAGCTCCGATGGGACACGAACCCACGGACTTTCGCTACCCGGGTGACTGCTCTAACGAGAATCGTCAAATTTATCCAACACTTCTTACGCGCTGTATAGCCATCGTTAATTTCATCAATGTGAAGATATTATTACCCTCACACACGAAAGCAATACCTTTCCAGATATTTGACAATCGCTAAGGATGAAATTATTGCTATTGCAAGTTATTTAAATTTTTACTGTTTTGCATTCACAATGCAATTTTTATTATTGAATAATTTTAAATGAAGTATTTAGAAAAAATCTACTCGTCTCACGACCCATCCCATCGGAGCTGTTTGTAACACGGGTCGATTTTCATTTTCAATTTTTCAATAATAAAAAATGCATTGTGAATGCAAAACAGTAAAAATTTAAATGACTAAACACCCACTTGCAGGAAGCTCCATTAAAGTTAATGCTTCATTAAGTCTATTGCTGTCACTTTTCGTTGTCAAGAAATAAAAAGTGACAGCAATAGATTTAATGAAGCATTAACTTTAATGGAGCTTCCTGCAATTGGGTGTAAGTACTTAGTTTTGTTTGTTTTGGTAATATCACCTGTCATTGATGAGGAGAATCATTAATACTCTTTCCTTATCCAGTGCCCCATCATTAGGGACATTTAAATTGCTAATAATTATGAAGCTTGATTAACTGTTTCTATTTCCAGATTTTTCTACTATTTACATTTTCCACAAAACTAACAAAATGTACGATTGCTGGAATCAGCTATATGGACCCATTAAACTTCAGATCATTGCCGTATAAAGAGGATCCTTGTCAATCTCTCTATTGGTATCCAAGGCCCTTACCGGAGTATTGCTATAGAAGGACTAATCCTCCTCCCATGCCCATTCCTGTAAAGCCACCAGACGATGGTAGTGTCGTGCCTTTGCCAATACCGGTACCATTACCCCCGAGTCCCCCAATCCCCCGAAAGGGGTACTTGCCTATGTCAGCGCTACCCCTTCCACCTGCTTTACCCATGATGATGCCACCGCAGTTGCCAGCCGTACCAGCATCAGTTCCTTTCGGAGTGCCTCTTATCCCATCAAACCCTATGCTCCCAGTTCCTGGAGTCCCGTATTCTCCTTATCAACAACCAGCTTACCCACAACCTTATCCACAGTCACCCTATCCATATTCACCACCTTTTCCACCCCCACCTCCCAGACCCCCAATTGGGATGGTACCTGGTATCAGGGGCATAGTATCTGAAGACGGAGGGATTAATATCCTTCCCTTTTCTGATGCATATTCGGACATTTTAGAGAAACAGAAGAATAAGAGTCTGAGGAAAAAGTTGCGGAGATTACTCGATGATTATCACCGCTACCCGAGAAGGAGGAAGCATAGGAGAAAATCATTGCGCTATTATTAAATTTTGGGATATTTATTTAAATAAAAAAAAATCTCTAAACATCTCTTTATTGAAAATCAAGAACGCATTTTTTATTTATGTATAACAATTAAGTAGGTACATAAAACTTCTAGAGTGATTAATTACAACTGTAAGTATTAGATATGACATCACACTATATTCATTTTACACTTTTTCTTCTCCTAACGATGTTTTGGCTTGGAGAAATTCATAAAGAATCCTAAAGTAAGACGTCATGACTCATGATCATTAATAATTTATTTTTATCAAAAGTGTTTTATTTTAAATATTTACATCATAAATTAACATAACTACACTCGAGCACATAGCAAACAGCTTTAAGATTTCTGTTGAATTTAAATAAAACGTTTTGACATTTTATATTTTTTATTTGTTAGTTATAAATATGTTCACCATTCCACCAATTAATTTTTGTTACTAAATAGGTATAGTGTGAATTCCAAAGATTATACAATATAGCACAACCACAAATGTATCTAGCAATTATAATAAAATACATCTTGATTGAAATTATATAAATGAAAGCCATCGGCCGCTTACACTTGCAGCCACTGATGCAGGAATTATGAAGGTAAACGAAACGTTACCTACATTATACATTTTCCATAAAGCAGTTCATATTACACGGTGTATGTCCTTACTACGCCAGCCGGAGCACGGCACACGATCTAATATACATGAACCACCCCTGATGATTCTGCGAATGGGGTGTCAGCTTCAGAATTTTATATAAAACTAATTGCCAATGGTCGCTTACCATAACATTGACAAAATTATATAAAATTCTGAAGCTCGCGCTCGTTCAAGAAGTGGCAGCGCGTCAGGCGGCGCTGGCGAATTGTGCATTCATTTGGTGGGTCTCATTGACTTATTTGATTAGACGTCTGACGCGAGTGCGCAATGATAGCACAATTTGCCTGCGCCACGCGACGCGTCGCCTCTCCTTGAACGAGCCCGTTAGAGTTGTTAAAAATGTTTTAATTAATAACCTACTTTCTTAAATCTATATGGACGGATACCTGAGGGCCTCACAAATATACAAGACTTAACAATAACTATAATATTTAAACTAAACACACTCCTAAACAGGGCCAGCAAAAACGCATTTAAGTACAATATTGCCACTAGAGTCATTAAGTAAGTAAGTCCGACTTTAATTATTAAACTTAAAATATTTTATAAGAATTTTATGAGATTACTTTTAATTATATTATATTGTGTATTTTAGATCGTATGTTTTCATTCTTATGATCATAAAATCACCTACATTTTTTTTTTTTTATAACGATGACGTTATTTTAAATATGAAAAATAAAATCGATTAGCATGATTACGTTATTATTTTAACCCAATATATAAAATAGCTACCTGTTGGGCAAAAGCAAAATCCTGAAAATACATGAAATGAGAGAATATGCTAAAATTATAAATAATTGTGATTATATCTGTATAACTACTTACCTATATCTACAAAATCTTATTTCTAGTCATTGTATACCTAGCCTAGTGGAATGTTTGTATGGACGTCATAAGAACAATATAATTAATTATCTAGGATTACTAAGTACTTACGTATCAGTAAAAAATAATTATTCTTATACAGAGAATGATACCAAAAAATATGTGAAAAGCGTATATCATTCATACATGTGTGATGTAAATTGACATACTTTCATTCCATTTCTTAACCCAATATTGTTACTTTAATCAGTTATGTAAAAAGGAAAAAAATATTGTTAAAGATATGTGTGTGAATTACGAGTGTGTATATGCGAGTGGCAAAAGCAAAAGTTTCAGTTCCAAAGTTGTATTTGCTTGAATTAAGCTTGGTGGTCCTGATGGTGACGTTAGAATGCTTCAACTGATTAGATCATTCATTCATACAAATTGTTAGGTTAGATCCGGGCAATTAGTGAGAGATTATTGCCTGTTTGAGTGCAGGCTGGAGTAAATGGACAGTATATCGATGTAGGTTTAATTTCTTTAAAAGGCGACAGATAGTTATCTCGTTTTAATGAAGAGTGTATTTTGGGAGGGCTCCCGCTCTGTCTTACTGAAATAACAATCAAAATATAGACCTATGTAATGTTTGCCAATAAAATAAAAAAATTTATTAATTTATTTTTCATTGAACAAATATTATCCTACATATTATGTTGGTCACGCCTAAATTTCTTAAAGTAACGCTCTAAATCTTTTTTGTTCGTAACATTTCGTTATTATTCGTTTCATTTTCATTTCGTTACGACAAATATGTATGAACAATTTCCCCCTGTGTTCGTCGTAACTGAGTATGAAAATGTTGATACGACGTTAAATAAGTGATGTTTAAAATACAAAACCAGTACAAGTATTTCTCGGCGAAACACCACGCTTGGCGAACTTAAGTAACGTCTCTTCAAAGAAGATTCTATGAATCACATTTTGTAAGGCACAGATATAAATATTGCGAGAAAAATACTCGTGTATTTTAGAGGGAAAATAAAAATTAAAGGTTGAAGAAATGTTGAAGAAGAAGGTGTTATTTCAGACCCTCTATAACGCGAATTAGTAGAGGTGATAAAACCTCAATTGAGGTGTGTCCTAGCACAGATAATATAATACTAAATTGAGGCGTCTCACAACAAGATTCGATTGGACTCACGATATTTTATTGTCCGGGCGAATGCTCTCTCTAACCACTGAGCTACGCAGTCGTAAGTTTACGTAGTTAGTAGACTTTATCCAATACTTCTTACGCGCTGTTAGCCAGCGTTTAGGCTCATCCTCGTCCTCACATTGAAGTCATAAGACTTCAATGTGAGGATATTACTACCCTACACTCGAAAGAAATACCTTTCCAGATAGTTGACAATCGATAAAGATGAAATAATTGCTATTACACATCATCACTAACTGGAGCGGATGCAACATGGGCATTGGACAAAATTTTCGTCTTATCTATGTTCATCTTAAGACTCACTCTTTGGGAAGCATTACTGAGATCTTCGAGCATAGTGTTCAGGTCTTCCAAGGTCTCAGCCATCATCGGCAAATTGCAGGTGCGTTAGGTACTCGCCATTGATATAGATGCCGTATCCTTTCCAGTCCAGAAGCTTAGAAATAACCTCCAACGCAGCTGTGAACAGTTTCGGAGAAAATAACGTCTCCCTTTCTCACACCTGGCTTTGGTTGGATTGAATTAGAGCTCTGGTTCTGTAATCGAAGCGACATGGTGGCGTTTTGGTAATATAAGTAGGTATACTTTGAACCATTGGCAGTGCCAATATATTTATGAACTCGACTATATCTAGACTTACCGGTGATAATTTCTATTCTTTTCGTCTATTAAGCGTCTTATTGCATAGAAGGTTGGAATTAAAGAATCACACAAGTCCACAATAACACAGACATAAATACATCCATATTTGTAAGGTACATCACCAGATTTCGTGGTTTGATTGGGGGTTTACTAATTTGTCTTCTTCTATTGACTTTTCTATGCATCAATGTTTTGTCCGTATTCTTAGTTTTTTTTTTCTAAATAAACCTCATAAAGTATTATGCAATGCGGAACGAACTAAGCCCGGTCCAGCATCCTGTTTTTTTTTTCACTCCAAAACAAAATAATGGAACTACCGAACTTCGAACTGTACGTTCAAACCGTATCTATTGTTACTTTATGAAGATACGATGACCGGGGTAACATATAGTATTCATAATTTGAGTATAGTTTTAGTTAGTTTTAGTATTAACTAAAAATTAAATTTTATTTGTCAATAATGTTTGTGCCGCATGACTCTACTTTTCGCGGTCACTCAAACAAATGCAATTACCACCTTACACCGAACAGATTGTATAAAACAGAATCGTAACAACATATAAAATTACACAACAAATACTAAGTATAATCGATCATTCATACCTATAGGTAAAATGTGCTACTTTAAAAGCATTGGTTCCAATGGACCTGACCCAAAACGGACTAACCGATAAAACCTTTGTTCCGCTTCCTTATACGGAATTGTTATGTTTACAAAATTTTGATTTGATTTTTATATCATAGAATAAAATTGCAGTTTTTAGTCTAGAAAAGTTACACTACCGACTCGACCAAAATGTATGGAACAGCAAATTTTCTTTTCAAATACCGTGGCTGGCTCCATAGCATAAGTTGTTAGATTTGATGAATACTTTCATCCCCTAAAACATTTGTATTTTTTAGAAATTAAGCTTGTTAAAGACCTACTATAATTTGCCTATTTTACTTTGGTCTTAAATGTCTTGTAAAAGTTGTACGTATTGTTTCTATAAGTAAAATGATCGACTATACAATCACAAGTACATTGACAATCACATCACAAATGCACAAAATAAAAATACTACCTCAGCCATGCTGATACATGTATTTCATAACCCGAGTTGAACTCGATAGCATATACATATATACATATACCTACATAAAAAAACTAAAAACTAACACTAGTGCTCACCAGTAAGTATAACAAATCACACAATAATATACAAATAGATAAACTATAATATGAACAGCGCCTTATTTGATGAACACTATCAAAAAAGCAGTCATTATACTTATCTATAGATTCCTAAATATACATAAAATACTTTAAATAGTCCATGTCATAACTATCTATCTCGTTAATTATGAAACGATATCATAAATGAGAATAAGACAGAATATTACAGTCGTGAACTATTTACAACCATAAGAAATAAGTGATCTCTACAATATTTACCCTAATAAAAAACTAAGTAAAAATTAATGATATTACTTATGATATGTTAATAGGATCTTTAAACATTATTGCTGAAAGAATACACGTCGTAAATAAGTACTTGATAACTTCTACCATAAATAATGGATTTAAAGTGGATAGTGAACATTAAAACCTATCAATTGCATTGTTCCATTTAGAGAAGAAGATGATAACTATAAAAATTCGCAGATAATTAAATTCCTAAAAGTTTAAAATATCACTAAAATCATATTTACTAATACAAATAAGCTCGGCTTCCAAATAAAAACAAACCTTTTCCTGTTAATTATTATATTACCTATTTACCTATATGTGATGTACAAACTAACCTACTGCTAAAGTATATTATGTTATGAGCAAGCTACCGTAACTTTAAGTGGTGGATCCGATACCATTATGGACACGCATACTTAGTTAGTTCATTATGAATTCTATTCGTACAAAAATCACTTGAATATAGGTATACAGACACGAGCAATAATATGACGATAACAATAATAAAAACAAATAAAGTTCTTACAATCACACCAATTATCTAGCTTAAAAGTAGTTTTCATTACGAAACTGTGTTATGGAAACTAGATAACGGATAAATAATTATATACTTAGATAATTTTTTTTTTTTGTAAATACATACCTAATATACATAGATAACACTAACACCAAGACAAATAGACATGTTCATGCACACAAATATTTGTCTTGTTCGGTAATCGAACTGGAGACCTCTGGCGCAGAAGGCAGGTATCCTACCCCTGCTCCAAAACGGTCGACAAACGACGATACCATTATAACAAATAAGCTGTATTTTAATTACCTAATCGTATAAGAGTTCTAGGTATGGTGTGCACATTTTATTGTTGATGTCTGTACCTACAAACGTCTGTAATGATAAATGGAAATTACTTATAATTATAATTCTAATAATACATTATTAAATCTTGATCCACTTACACGAGATGAGCAGAGTTTAATTTACTTAAATTAATCTAGACTCGAAAATAATACATCGTTACATTATAATATACCTCAAATGAGTTTTTGATATTTTAACATTCATAAACTCTTTACAAGGTGGTCTTAGTATTCAGGTCAACAATTTTAAAAATAAGCTATCAATATCATTGTTTTTTGATCAAATAATAATAAGGAATATCATCATCAATACTCAGACGAAATACTTGGAGACTAGTTGTATTTTCTATAATAGTTTCTCTTAAAAAATAGCATTGTGATTGTAAAAAAAATTAATTATCATTGTAATTTTAAACAAATCTGTTTTAACACGGCTGTTGCATAATTTTCTCAAGTAGGACACAAAAAATTCGCAGACGCATTCTTCTTGCTTCAGGTAAACCTTTTCAGCGAGGTTGCCTTCAAAGTTTTATTGTTTAACTTCAACGTTGACGTAAACATCAATTAAAATATCCCTAAGGCTTCACTGACTCTGCCTTCCATGAGCAAACGAACGTCAAAGCTGTCGGATCGTTTAATAGACAAAGGCTTTGGCTCAGAGTGGACCAACTCTTGATCGGTATTTGCATGATAAAGATATTGTAAGTTAGTGCAAAAATTTAAGATATGAAATCCCAACACTGAATAGTTGCCAATATTTAAAACACTGACTCACTATTATCATGTTTTCACTTATCTCATTAATGGTGCCACTATACAAGGACGATTATAGAATAGGTGATGGCCAAGTGTATCTCCAAAAATTTACTTGCTTTACACCGACTCGACTCTCCGGCTAAGCGATATAAAATGTTTAAAACAATCCCTTTTATCCAAGTCCCTGTCAGAGGAGGACATTTTGTTGATCTGATGCACAAATAAATTGATGAATGAGAATCTGATCGTGATGTAATACAATGATAAATAAATTGTCATTCATATCAATGATTTATTCCAAATATTTTGAGGTGTTTGGCACCAAACATACCGAATCAACTTTCTTACTAAATTCTGCTGAGGTATTCACCACTGATACAAAATTCCGTTCTTCATGAAGTCTTACATAACCTGGTTCATTTACATGAACACAGCATTTAAAAAGGTTAGAATAACAATGATGATTTTGTAGAAGAGGTTTATTTAGGTAATACTGTAACAGTCTCCGCCCCGAAGGAAACCTGCCCTCAGAAACGATGAGGGCCTATCTGTTCAGGCGGCGTTTCATTCATCGCCATGTTATCGTAAGAGAAGTCGAGGGTCGTGTCTTCGGCAGGGTGTCGGTTGCTTAAAGCTGTGCTGATAGTTTTCGGAGTAGTTGCCCCCTGACTCTTCTCGGCTTGAGAAGGGTTGTTGTCCAGGTCTTTCGGGTTCAGGGGCTGAGGGTTTCGCTTAGGCTCAGGGTTCCTGATCTCCAATTTCATTTCGGGCTTCGCTTTAGGCATTTCCGCGTGCGGATTGTGATGCATGATGTCTGCAGGATAAGTCTTAACTCGGTTCTGAAATAAAACACTTATAGAAATGTTACTCTGGTATTAGTCAACATCAAGAAATTGGGCAAGAATCATTACATTTTGCAACAACACAATTAAATGTTTTATGCCAATAGGAAATCAATTAGGTTCATGCCCGAATACTCGTACGCTACTTATCTTTGGGAGCGTCTCACACATCGCCCTGTCACTTTAAATGTCAAACGTACGAAAGAGATGCCATGATGTTTGAGACGCTCCCAAAGATGATTAGCGTACGAGAATTCGGGCGTCAGTTTTATATGGATTGCCACACATGTATTTAATTTAACAAGACTAGTATCGCTATCCAATATATCAGTGCCATCTCAAATTGCTAGATGCCGGCCTCATTCGCACAATCCTCTTAGTACTCTCACTCACAGGCTTTCAACTTAGAGCCTGTAAGTAGTGACTATTTAATTTTGGAAAAAAATCCCTATTTCAGTTAGTTATGACTGCGAGTATACCTAAAAGTATGTCCAGATCTGGCAAATGCGCTGCTCACGTGAGAGCAGCACGCCTGCTGCTCGCGTGCGGTTGCTTACGAACATGTGGTACGCATTTCTGGTACAACTCAAGGCATGGCTTGCGAAGTGCGCGCGCACACGCGCAAAGCTCGTGCGCAAGTATAAGTTTCATAAGTAGATCAAATAAGAAGTTTTAACCGCCTCTGTGGTCTAGTGGTTCACACCACCGACTTCAGACCCAGAGGTCCCGGGTTGGTGGTAGGACTTGTTCTTAGTCCGCCTGGCTAGCTACCACCATCTTATCTGTCTGACGCCATGACAATGATGTTTTCCGGCAGTTAAAGATAAGATAGCCAGTTCCTCGGTGAGGTTCCGGGAGTAGTGCGCTTCCGCCTTCAGCCTTATCACCACTTAACATCAGGTGTGATGAAGGTCAAGTGCAACGCCGTAGTGGATAAAAAAAGAAGGTGTAATACTGCAAATAGTGAAATCATACCTTAGCTGGCTGCAGCTTTTGCTTGAGGTATCGCCAGGAGAAGCTTCCTCTGCACCAGATAATGACGACCAGAAGAAGAACAGCCAGCGCTACACTGCTAAGTATAAGCGCTGATTGCGCTTGCCGCTGCACACCTTAATACAAAACGTTTATGTTAAATCATGAAGAACATCTTTAAACTTTAAACGCTTTGAAGAACTTAAAAAAAATAATTAAGAACAGCTTTTTTAGATTAAGATACAGGTCCACTTGGAATGTCATACAGAAATGTCTATATTTTTTAATCTAGATTTAACATTTCGACATTTTTATATAGGTTAAAATCTAGTTTTGGTCCTTTCAGACCCGTTGGTTCACCTAGCCAGGGGCGGATCGTGAAATTGTGGGGCCCTGGGCTAATACTACTCAGGGGCCTATTACTTAATTAATAGTATTTTTTAAGAAACTCTTTTCTATAGTGATGTAGGTGGGTAGGTATATGGTATAAGAAAAAATTGTCAGTAAAAAAATATTTAAGGCGAGTTTATTTATTTGTACAGTACAGACAGTACCTACTAACTGGAATTCAAGAGCCCGAGACACATAACTGGGCAAATTAAGGAAGGTACTGATCGCCGTCGTCGGTCGTAAAATTAATTTCGGTTTTCGCAATCCGAAGCTTTCGACAACATCACCGCATTTCAAGTGCTTTCTTGGTGTCCTCTTTTATGGTCCATGCTTGGCAGCCATACAAGACGACAAGCCAGATAGCACAAGAGGAGTATGGCTCGGAGCTTCATGTGAAATTGTCGACAACACAAGATATTTCTCATTTTATTGGATGACGCTAGGGCAAATCTCAATCCGGGTCTGAGTAGCGGTAGGGATTAATATTCATAACGCTAATATTGCGTTTGTATAGCCTCCCGCATTACATAACTAAAAGCAGGGTAACATTCAATCTATTAAACAGCGCGTTCAATCGCTTAAAGCCCTACCGCAGCTCAGAAGTACTGGGGTTCTGAATACTGAAAGGGTTTTCATAAACGCGGCTGGGGGCCCTGTGTATCCTCGGGGCCCTGGGCTTAAGCCCATCAAGCCCTTAGGTAGATCCGCCCCTGCACCTAGCTAGAGCTAGGTGTTCCACGGTTAACTTCTTGTACCCCTAGTTCACCTAGGTGTTCCACGGTTAACTTTCTGTACCACGATTGTTGGAACCTATTTTGTTAATACCATCCTCTTTCAATAAGTAATGGCCACCAACCAAGATGGCGGCCAACTCTTTTTTTTTGCCGATTTCGATGAAACTCGGTTTTTGGTACTGTTTTAACAAGAAAACAGCAACGCAATGTTAAAAATATGAAAAAAAAAATTGAAATCGGCTCAGAAACAAAATATTTTTAACATTGCGTTTCTGTTTTCTTGTCAAAATATTGCTCCAAACGGAGTTTTATCGAAATCTCAAGTGGCCATTACTTATTGAAAGAGGATGGTATTAACGAAATAGGTACCAACCCTCGTTGGAACACCTAGGTGAACCCGAGGTACAAAAAGTCAACCGTGGAACACCTAACTCTAGCTAAGTGAACCACGGGTACAAAAAGCTAACAGTTTAGGTGAACCACGGGTCTGAAAGTTATCAAATTTGCTGCAGGTGGACCTTAATGATAGCAGTTTTATTTTTTTCGAATAGGCTAAAAGTAAAATGTCATCCGCTTAGCAACGTGAATTATGTACTATAGCATTATTTTATCAAGCAATCACCGCACAAGAGTTGTTAGTTAGTCAATAGGGATTTTTATTGTTTTCACAAAAAATATAAAAAATATAAATTCTAACCTATCACGTGTTCTACAGGACTTCCAAGGCAAACTCTCACCTCTGAAATGTCAACGCAGCCGTGAGCTTACCGTCGCGAGATTTTTGTAATCAAAACTGTTTTTTAACCGACTTCAAAAAAAGGAGGAGGTTATCAATTCGACTGTATATTTTTTTTTATTTTTTTTTTTTTATGTGTGTTACCTCAGAACTTTTTAGTTAATGAACCGATTTGGATAATTCTTTTTTTATTTAAAAGGTGGTGCTTCTCGTGTGGTCCCATTCAAATTTTATCAAGAACTGGCAAGAAGTTCAGGAGTTATCCTGAAAAATGTGTATTCAGACTTTATTTGGGTATATGGACGATTTCATAGTTTCATCAAATTGGGGATCATTTTCAAAAATTTTTTTTTTCGAAAGTTGGTACTTCTGACCTGGGTGCCTACCATCAACTCTTATTGCGGTTTTGTTTAGGAACCTAAACTGATCTGCTTCGCTTATTCGTACCACGACAGCTTAATATCAATGACAGCGATTCAGTGATCATTCAATGACATTTCACAGCCGCTGAGCTGTCATCAACTCTTATTTGACGTATAACTTGGCCAAGCTAACATGTCACCTGCAGGTTATACTCGTCCCTTTCACTCTCCTGGCATGACAGAATCGAGTGAAAGAGACGGGTAGAAGAAATAAGGACACAAATCGTTCGGTCATTCACATTTAGCAATTCATTTGCGATCCAGTTTTTAGAAGGTCATGGTACGAAAGAAAGCAATTCATTTTAGGAACCTATTCTGCATCGCGCTATTTTAGAATCGCTGTCTTAAAGTTGATGGTATGCACCCTGATCTTACTTTCTCCAAGTCAGGACCAGGGGATCAAATCCCAGGAAAATTGAGAGAAATTCTCAAATATAGGCAAGCCTTATGCGTTCCATTTATTTTTGAAGTTAGTCAAGTATTTGCATCTGATAGTCATCATCTCGTAGTGATGAGCTGGTGATGGAAGCTACAACTCCTTAACGGTTAGGAGCTGGAGAATATTTCTTTAAGTATTAATCGTACGTATGGGCCAATAGTTATATTCTTTCAGGTTATTAGGGTGAGCTGCTGATGAGAGGTGAAGCTCCTCAACAGTTAGGAGTTATATTATGATGTTTTATAAATACCATATGCACGAATGGACCTTCAGTTGTATTCCTTCAAGTTATCTAAAGTAGCTAAAGATGGAAAGCTGAATTCCGTAACGGATAGGATATTTACAACAATTTATCATAATCACCACATGGTGCCACACCAAAACGCATTCAGTTTGAAGGATATTGCACGGCCATTGCTGCTTATATCAACAAAAATTTTGACAACTTTCTTCAACAACAAGTGATGGATGCATGATGGATGTCAAACTGAAAGTGATTGCGATTGATGTTGAGTTAGACAATTACCCCCCTGGTCCCAAGCGTGAGGTGTAGGACGTAATTACCTCAATATGTATAAGACGGCACCGACTTCAAACAGTTCAGTAAGTACCAAGATAAATTAGAAAAAGTCACGTATCATCGTCCTTTGAATTAAAAAATCTTATTATTTTTTTCGTTTTTTAGTGTTTGTTAATTTTTGTTTGAAGATCCGTTTTGAAGGCGGTTACATTTTTTTTTTTTAAACGTTTTTTACTACGGGCATTGGTCAAAACCACTTTTGACTGAAAAAATATAGTCAATAAGGTTATTCTTCTAATACTGATTTTGTCAGATAAAATCAGTCAATTTGATCAACATCCTTAGGTCCGGTTGCTCGAAGCTTGGTTAGGGTTAAATTATGGTTAAAGTAAAATTAACCGGCGGTCAAATTTAAAAAGCGTTGTTGAAGCAGCGGTTACTTTAACGAGCAGTCAAATTACAGATTTAACGGCGGTCAAAATAACCGACAGGGTGGGGGTGGTTTAAATTTTGCCATTAGTAATTAAGGGAAGGTTAATAAAAAAGTACAGACAACACTTTTAACCCTAAAATTACCAATGTATTTTTCTTTTACCGATGTCAAAATTGACATCAGTTAAATTTTAACTTTTGTCAATTTTGACAAAAGTTAAATGTACGAGCAACCGGACCTTGTCAATAACCTTATTGACTAATTTTACCGGTCAATAAGGTTTTTGACTGGTTAAGGGTTTCGTTTGACTGTAATATATACACTACCCTTTCTACCCCATTATGGTAGGATTTTTAACTTCGCCTACGCAGATCATTTTAATCCTGACCAGTATCCATCCAACATATCAATTTTCATACTTCTAATTTGTTCCATATAAGCTTAGTCTCCTCATTTTACCCCATTATGTGGGAGATTTTTTAAACTTCGCTCAGAGGAAATTTTCAATGTGTGATGAATGCTAAGCGATAACTACACCGTTCTGAATAAAAAAAAGGAAAAATAGTAATAGAAAAAACACCAGCCCCATATTTTCGGATGAAATTCGAACCCACACCCTTGGAAATATGGTCCAATGCTCTGGGATTTTCAAAGGTTCAAAACCCGGACAAATAGTAGATTGTATTACAAGGGAGCAAAATAACATATTTACGGCGAGGGCGCTATTTTGAATCCAGAGCGCAGTGAAGGATTCTAGAGTAGAATCCCGAGCACAGCGAGGGATTCTAACGTTGAATCCTGAACGCAGCGAGGGATTCAATATACGTTGCCCGAGATGAAAATAATTTTGCGGCCGAGTAATACACTCTACTTTTCATTTCGAATATAAGGAAAGTAAATACACTCTGCTTTTCATCTCCCTCTATAAGAAAAGCAATAAAGACAACTAAAACTATCTAGAAAAATAAAAAAAAGGTGGCGGGAGGCTTCGCTTTCTCTGTTTTTTCTATAATAGGCATATAAAAAAATTTATGTTTTGAAATAACAAAAACAAATTTTAGAACAAAAAAAATTTTTTTGAATAAAAAAATTTTTTTGAATACTTAAACAAAAAATTTTGTCCAAAAAAATTTTTTTTATATATCTATCGGATGCCTTCTAACTATCTCCGGAGTACCATAGGGGGTTGAAAATTTTGTTAGATTTTAGCTACGCTACGAGACGGACCGTTTTTGAGATATTCTCGTTTTTATAAAAAAAAAAAATTTGCTAGTCCCATGAGTCCCGTCCCCATACAAAATTAGTTGAAAACTTTTTCATTGCCGATGAGGTAACTCTATGGTTGACTGTAACCAAATTCAGTTCTATTCTTAAAATTCATTTCCACCCTAGGGTGAAACGGATAGTTTTGGACCCGCTGCTCAGTTTAAATATACATCACTTTCCGAATCTGAGAGATGAAAAATGTTATTGTGGTGCTGGTGGTGATTTACTTAAAAGCATAACATTATCTTGCTTTTACATACAATTTATAAAATTACAAACTAAATTAAGCATTTTATTGTATAACAAAGTAAGTATAACTACGTTATAGAACTCAAGTGCAGTCTGCATTTAAATAAAATTTCAAATAATATTCGCCTGAGCAGATACAGTTCTATAAAGCTTGAGCAAAACTGACTTTAAAAATACATTAAACACAAATATTTTAAATCAAAATAATGACATTATGACACTAAAAATTCATTCGCTTTGGCCCTACAAACCATATCATCATCATCCAAACTATCATCATCATTTCAGTATACCAAAACTCAAATAACTTACTGCTATAGTCTGTAGGCGATGAAGCGTCTGCTTTACGCTGGTACCTCAGATCCAATAGATACCCTGAAAATAAATGAAAGATAAGAAATAAATCACATGTATAATAGGTAAAAGGTTCCCTTGAGCATTTTAATGTAATGTAACGTTTGCGTGAATGGTAAAATAAAGGCAAACGCTACCATTCTAGCGAATGTTCGACGCTGTGTTCGATGTAATGCTCACGGTAAGTGAGCATTTACCTGTAGATAGATATCCCGAATCCCTGAAAGATATTATTTCTTTATAATAAGGTGCAATCTACCTGTCAAACTTAAACTCAATTGCGATAGTATAATGCGCGTATTTACTAACTTACACTCAGCCCTCTGTATCATATATAGGTACTTTTTGTTGAAATGTCTTATCCATGCTCGTGCATTTGCTCTATGAAATGTTACACCAAAACGCTAGCTGGTTTATAAAATAATCGTCATGAGCGTCATGTTGGAAGCGTGATTCGAGCGAAGAAATTTAAAAACAGCGAATTTTTTATATTATAACAAGTAAATGCTCTGATTGCTCTGCTTTACGAAGATCTAAAACTCATGATATTCAATAGATAAATCAATTAAGAACCCCTTTCCAGAATAAACGGCCACTTGCTCCATGTTCATCCAAACATGCTCACTTCATGAGCTTCATGGTCATTTAAATAAAATTGACAGTATATTTTTACCATAGAACACAGTTTTTTGTCTTTTGTTTTGAACAAGTCCTGTGATTTCTATACAATAATTTCGGTGTCAAATGTGTGATAAATATTTGTATTTCCGATAATTATTTGAAATACTTAACTTTGAAAATCTCTTAATATTCACAAATTCCCAAAAATGTACAAGATTAGTTGAGTTTCCTAGAACAATGTTTGGAACGTGAACAAACTTTCAATATTATTCGGCTGGTGGGGTAATGGGGAATGGGGATGGGTTTATTCTTATTTGAGGCTTTTATTCGAAAGACGAGTCACTAAGCTTTTTTTTTTTTATTTATTAGTGATAATGTAGATAAATAACGAGAGAATAAGAATCGTTAACGACTCCGTACCTCAGTGGTTAGAGCAGTCGCCCGGATAGCGAAAGGTCGTGGGTTCGAGTCCCATCAGAGCTGGTTGTGAGACGGGTCGATTTTTTCTAAATACTTCATTTTCCATTTTTCAACCATAAAAATTGCATTGTGAATGCAAAAAAAAAGTAAAAATTTAAATAACTTGTAATAATTTTGTTTATATTATTATAGGTGTAATTTACCAAAAAATAAATGATATGCTTATCTATCCTTAATTTCTTGTGACAACCTTGCCAAAATTTTGCACGCTCTATGACAGTCGTCTCTCTGATAGTCCTCTGTGGCATGGCGGCGCTTCTAGAGTGTGTGTCAGATGACTCTGCACTTGCCTGGCGCGTTTTTGGCGCTAGTTACAGTGCATTTTTTTGTTCTAATATTATAGAAAATATTAGTATTCGATTTTTACCGCGCGCAGACTTATCTGACGAGCACTCTACTACTACTAGCACATGAATCCTCACTGGCTTGTAGCACAGTAAATATATAATGCTGCTTGTAGCGCTCTCCTTGTCTAATTAGAAAGTTTGATGAACTATATCGCTGAAAATATGCAAGATATTTGAAAATAAATACCTATATGTTGTGTTGCTACAGAACATTTTCGTGCGATGATTTTCTACGATTTTAAATGTGGCCTAAAACCTGATGAGTCATTTAATTGACTTCAAATGGTTTTTATGGATAAAGGACCTTCAAAAGCAACAATCTACCGTTCAACCCCAAAATAAAAAATCAGAGAAAGGGATACAGTTTTCATCGCCGGAAGACGCGCTATTATCAGCGTTCGCGGCGAGAAGTCTGCGGCGGACAGGAGACTTGAAGTTCTTCTAAAAGATTTAATTAAAATATTTCATCCATAGAAGTTAGTTTTTAGTTTCTTTAAAATTTCAGTGTCTTGGTATTTAACTTAGAGTAACGCGAATGGATAAAATAGAAATGTGTATGTGAGAGAGCGCTTAAAAGAGGCACCTGTGACAGTAAAGATCAAACGAAACCACCTTGAGGCTTGGTACCTACTGAAATATCATGAGTAGGGATGGCAGGAACGTCATTAGGAAGGTGATGGACATAATTTATTTGTTGATGACTGGAAAGAAAGAAGAAGAGCGCTGAAAAGATGGATAAATTATAAATAGAAAGGTGTGAATGAAGAGATGACGGGGGAGTAGAGTTGAAGAGGTGTTCCCCAAATAAAATTTGTATAAGGAATATATTATGATGATTATAATATTTTTTCTAGTAATATTAAAGCACAGTTATTAAACAAGGGCAGCCCAATACGTTTGGAAAATATACGATACTACTGACTGTATAAAAATTGGCCAAGTACGAACGAGTCTGACTCGCTCTTATAGGGTTCCGTACCCATGGGTACGGAAACTTATCGTACCGGTAACCTACACCAGCCAAAATATCACCATCATTTTGCGCCAGCAAAACGTAACTTTGTTTATAATATTGTTATTTTATGAATAACAAAGTGAATTTGCGGTTTTTTTAAATGTGTTATAAATATCTCGAAGACTGAGATATAAAATTCAAACGAATTTTCTTTGAAACTGTTTATATCTACAGTAGTAAGTATGCATATAATACATTTTGTAAGGTTTTTCACTCGCTTATTTAAAAATTAGAGACGGAGGACACATTTTACCACTTTGCAAGTGTCTATTTTTCTTACGATTGACTTTGAGAAAAAGTGCTTCCACCTTCAGCCTTATCACCACTTAACATCAGGTGTGATGAAGGCTAAGTGCTACCCCGTTGTGAATAAAAAAAATAAATAAAAAAAAAAGTAGTTTTAGGAATTTCAATGTTAGTTTTAATAGGTCATTCAAAAATTACACTGAAGTTCCTACGTATTACGTATGGGATGTTATCTATAAACATCAGTATTGGGGTGTCAATTTTTGTTTGTTTTAGTATTACAAGGGAGAACCCCTTATTTTTTATTTTTCTTAAGGCGCTACTCGGAAATAGTACCTATGGACTTTTTGATTTAAAACTGTAGGACGGTTACAGTTGTTACAAATCTTCTTCTCATATTCTTTATTCTTCTTATATTTCTTCATACCTTTATCTAGATTCGTATAGTTTCATAAACACGATTTTATGATTTTGCCTCGACACTTTTTCTTTCCGAAAAGACCTCTAAAAAATACGAAAATTTTAGATTATTCTTAGATAGGGTTACTTACACTATTGGAAATTGATTTAATTAGTGGACACCAATATTATTTAGGATCGTATAGAAGCATTTTTTTAACGTTGTAGTTTTTTAATACGAACTGATTTTGTGTTTTTTTTGCCTAATCTGCAAAATCGGTCTCGCTCCCGCGCGCATCGTTTTCTCATTGCTATCTTGCTTCAGCATAATTTTTTCGATTATCGCCTTAATGTTTTATAAAAATTGTAAAGCGGTTTACAGAAAACATCTATCTATACTACCTAAAATACCAAGCTTCAATGGTGTAGTTCTAATCGTTACGTAATAAAGTGGCTGTGATATACGGACGGATGAACGAACAGACTGACAGACATGACTAAGTTAATCAATATGGGTTCGATTTTTTGCCATTCGGCTACGGAATCCTAATTCAAAAAGACTGAAACATTTAAAAGAACGTAGAAAGTAGAGCTATATCATGAAAAATATTTCATAAGTTTTAATATTTTGCTTCTACCATCTTTATTTATATATATATCTTTATTATATTGTAACATAGACTAGAAAAACACAAGCTGTTTCTTCTTTAGATCTCAGGTAGAAATTAAAAATACTTGAAAGCATTATTTCCCCTAAAATAATGTCTTATCTAAATATCTTGAAGTAAAATTACAGCATAAAATTGAAAATTCTTAGAGGAGCTTGAAGCTTTACCACTACTTATCGGACACACACACACGTTAGTACCAAACCAAAATTATATTATTGAAACATTCATGCGTTTAAATCTCTCTATTAGATATGGATCAGATTAGATCGATAAAAGATCTATGTAGATTATCTAAACAAGCTACTTAAATTGAAAATTAACGAAAATTTATAAAACCTTTTTGTTCAAAATTGTTTAAAATTGCGACTAAAAAACGTTCTGAGCAATATTCTGTAATTATCCGAATGTTTCGGAACTATTTCAACTTTAGGAGTGTCACATATCGTCCTGTCGCCATAACAGTCAAAGGTATAAAAGAGATGCCATGATATTTGAGACACACCTGAAGTTAAGCACCGTTCGAGTACTTACATATCAAGGATGAAGAGACAAAACAACTCGTGAAAAGTTTCGAAAGAATGTACTTACGACAACAGTGTGGCAGGTAGAAACGTGACCCGGGCAAACATTGACAATGTTTGATAAAGAACCAACAGGCAGGTGGCCACTATTTTTTTTTGCTATTATTATTACCTACGTACCTGTGGAGCTTGATGACCTTTTCCCCCTATGTGGTCTAGTGGTTCACACCACCGATTCCAGACCCAGAGGTCCCGGGTTCGATCCCCAGTGGGGGTATATATTGTATTCGGTTTGGTTGGTGCTAGGTCTTGTTCATAGTCCGCCTGGCTAGCTACCACCGTTTTATCAAAGTCTGACGCCATAAACAATGATGTTTTCAGCATTATTGTGTTCCGGCAGTTAGAGATCAGATAGCCAGTATCCTCCGTGATTGAGGATTCCGGGAGAAGTGCGCTTCCATCTTCAGCCTTGTCACCACTTAACATCTGTGATGAAGACTAAGTGCTACCCCGTTGTGAAAAAAAAAACTCACGGTTGGTGACAAATACCTATGGCACTTCGCAATGATTGGACTGGGTTACCAAATTCGGAGGCATCAATTTATATAGGTACCTAACTACCCTTATGCTCGCATCTTAAAATACAACAATTAAATTCTATTGTTTTTTTCGCACATGTTAGCACGTTCCAAGTATAAGCTTTGCATTTAACCCATAAACTTATTTATACTAGGGGTAATAGACGGACAATGGTGCGAGTGAGAAACCAGTCCTTACGGCAGAAGCTATGTGCGAGAAAGAGTTGGAAGAAAATGACAGCAGAACCCGATTTGACTTATTTAGCGTCTTTTATCATCTTGATGAAAAGCGTCAACTCGATTATTTTGTGATTATTATCGCGATCGCGTCGATTTGGCTCTTATAACTATATAAATCTATAATGGTGTAGTGTTCTGTGTTGAATTGTAATGTTACTTACGACAATAAACCAAATAAACACTAATTTCACAGGTAAATAGGATTGTACAATTACCATTTTCATAGTTCATATTTTAGTTGAATATATTCCCAAATACACTAAGTGACACATTAATATCATACTATTTACCGCCTATTTTCTAAATAAAGGCTGATTTTTAAACTTTATGTGTTAGATAAAAAGATATTATATCCGTGAACTTGAGAAAATATGACGTAGAGGTTGATCAAAAATTATCGGTACTCATGTCATGTCGATGCGGTTTCCAATATAACTTTGTTAGTCTTTGTGAACACTGATAGGTAGTTTTATTTAAAGCTGATTTTGACCGACACTTTTTAAATAGCAAATTATACCTACTTCAGTACCAATTTAACAATATTTTCAGGTTTCCTGTAAATCCAGTGATTAAGTTAAACTGGATAAAATTAATAAATAGAATAGACTAGGAGCTTCGCCAAAACTCTGTGGTGTGCAGCAAATATTTCAAGCAAAACTGCAAAGAAACCTTGAGAAATTATTTAAATAAAATTGTTCTCTTCAGAGGACAATAATTAATGTGTACCTAAATGTTCGGCTGACATGATGATGATGACGATGAAATGTTCAATGGGTTTGGGAAAGGTATATTTTTTTATATTTTTGAAATATATACATTTTAACTTAAAATATGTCATTAATTTTTTTACCGTAGCCCTTCAAAATACTTCACAATGAATTTTTGAAGATTCGTAAAAATGACCACCAAGTTATTTAAATTTTTTAATTTTTGCATGCACAATGCGGTTTTTATTATTGAAAAATTGAAAATGAATTGACAGGTCGATTTTTTCTAAATACTTCAGTTTCAATTTTTCACGTGCTAGTGTTTTCGTGACAGCCACAATGCGTGCTTGAATAATACAATATTGTATAGTCTTATACAAAATTATCAACATATCTTCACAAAGTACCTAAAGTAAGTATTTAAATACTTTATTGTGCCTCTATATACAAATACTTCGGACAAAACGCAGAATAAAAATATTTATTCGTAAAAAATCGAAAAATGTGGTGCAATGCGATGAAAAGGGACTCCAAAAACTCCAGAACTAGTTTTATTAAAAAACAAGATTTCAACCAGTGCAGCTGTGCGAGTAGGTAAGTGTGACCGGCCGGTGCGGTATACGGTCGGGAGGAATGACGTCGAACGTGGTAAAAGCCGATTGCTAGGGAACAACCGAGGCGATAGTGTTTTAAGCAAATTATTTTTTACAATAACTTTGTATAGTAGATTTCATTACAAGTGCGGAAAGCCTGTCATTGCAAAGAGTTCCGACAAATGTCTACCCGAGCCGAGGCGCAGCCGAAGGTGAGGGTTGACAGTCGGAACAAGTTGCAATGACGGTTCCGCACGTGTACTGAACAACTATTTTTAATACAGGTGCGAAAAAATTAAGCAATTTAATAAAATAATAAAACACAATAAACTCAACTATTGTATTGTAAAAAAGTTCGTCCTTTTTGGACAGGCGAAGACATCAAGCCATACTGCCAATTCTTGAGTATTATGTATGTTATTATAGTTTCTTATGTTTTCATTAGAATGTAGGTGTGTTACATTCTAATGCTTCTTGGAGTATTTGGCGTCAAGTATGTCAAGTCGGTCTTCTCGTTAATTCTTGCTGAGGTAGTCACCACTACAATAAAACACTCGGCATCACGTTACCGAGATAGCGCATATTTTAATCATTCCACACATCGTCCAGTTGCGTAAACACTTGGGGCACAAAACTACACCTATCTTGAGTCACAAAGTCCACTATGAAACAAATTGCGATTAATTAAAATATCCACTTAACCTAACCCGCCAAGATGGCGCCAAAAACTCATAAACTCAACTAACTAATCGTAAAAGAATATAAGCAGAGACTTTTTTTTTGTGTTCTTCACCCATTCTGGGTTGGCAAAGGAAACTATGATCATACAGCCAAGGCTTCAGTAGAATTTTTTTATTGATATGAAATGAAAATTAAATTAAATGAGATGAAATGAAATGAAACCTAACAAAAGCAATTCGAATCCTACAGGAGCGCCTTTCCTTATTTCTCTCTTTTACCACATCGTTTTCCATTAAAGCCACATTATTGCACTAATTCCACCATACTAAGTACCTACCACAATAAAAACCAGAAAAAACTAATTTAGAAAATTAAGAAATAAGGTCCCTCATTTTCTTTTCACTTACTTGCGCAAACTCCTATAAGCAGATATTACCTATGGTAAATAGTGCACGTCATACCATATTTAGTAATCTGTAGTCATACAGCCAATTTTATTTTTTTTTTAAATTCATGAATTTAATTTGGGCGATACTAATATTAATTTAATGTTTAATTAAAATTACTTTTAAATCTGATATTGAAACAAATTAGTAGCTTATTTTTAGAAATATTTGCATGAATCATAAAAACTTCTATGATTTTTTTTTAGTAAAAACTTCGTGGTTGGTTTTTTGTTTTTAATAGACAATATTTTGACAGTTGGGAAAGAAAACGCACGAGTTCGGGAAAGGTAAAGAAAAAGTTCGAGTGTGTAATAGCCCACATCCCGAACGCTATACGTCCCTGCAATACGCCACTTTTTGAGCAACTGTATTAAAAAATACTTTTTTACGTATTGCAGGGACGTATAGCGTTCGGGATGTGGGCTATTACACACTCGAACTTTTTCTTTACCTTTCCCGAACTCGTGCGTTTTCTTTCCCAACTGTCAAAATATTGTATATTAAAAAGAAAAAACCAACCACGAAGTTTTTACTAAAAAAAAACATAGAAGTTTTTATGATTCATGCAAATATTTCTAAAAAGAAGCTACTAATTTGTTTCAATATCAGATTTAAAAGTAATTTTAATTATACATTAAATTAATATTAGTATCGGCCAAATTAAATTTATAATTATAAAAATACATAAAATTGGCTGTATGACCACAGATTACTAAATATGGTATGACGTGCACTATTTATCATAGTATCTGCTTATAGGAGTTTGCGCAAGTAAGTGAAAAGAAAATGAGGGACCTTATTTCTTAATTGTCTAAATTAGTTTTTTCTGGTTTTATTGTGGTAGGTACTTAGTATGGTGGAATTAGTGCAATAATGTGGCTTTAATGGAAAACGATGTGGTAAAAGAGAGAAATAAGGAAAGGCGCTCCTGTAGGATTCGGATTGCTTTTGTTAATTTTCATTTCATATCAATAAAAAAATTCTACTGAAGCCTTGGCTGTATGATCATAGTTTCCTTTGCCAACCCAGAATGGGTGAAGAAAACAAAAAAAGTCTCTGCTTATATTCTTTTACGATTAGTTAGTTGAGTTTATTGTGTTTTATTATTTTATTAAATTGCTTAATTTTTTCGCAACTGTATTAAAAATAGTTGTTCAGTACACGTGCGGAACCGTCATTGCAACTTGTTCCGACTGTCAACCCTCACCTTCGGCTGCGCCTCGGCTCGGGTAGACATTTGTCGGAACTCTTTGCAATGACAGGCTTTCCGCACTTGTAATGAAATCTACTATATCGTATTGAAGTGAAATGACCATTATTATTGAAAAATGGAAAATGAAGTATTTAGAAAATAAAATCCATTTTCCATTTTTCAATAATAAAAATTGCATTGTGAATGCAAAAAAAAGTAAAATTTTAATAAAATGAACTTTATTTTTATTTTCCCAGGTCCATTGAAGTATACTTCATAAATCATTATGAATTATTAAATCTTGTTTGTGTTTTATTTACATTATTGTTATCGACAACCTAAAATGGGCTTGAGTGCAGCTCTAAAACTCACACACACATTTACAAATTACACACACTAGCTAATGTCATTTTCGGTCTCACAACCAAGCGAACTCTGTCCGTCTATTACTAGAGTCATGAAGCTCGACTTAATACTGAGGTAACTTAAGTCAAACTTCATGACTAGAGTATAATAAGTTTATGATTTAACCACAGCCGTCTCTATCGTCTTCTACAAGCCATGCTATGATACGGAACGGCAACATTGCTGTGAACCGGTTCACTCCTCTGAGTACTAAATCCTATGGAGGTGGCATACCTACGAAAAAGTGAGGTGTAACTTAGCCATAATGTAAGAAAATCTTGGAATTCAATTTTAAACTTCTTCTAATTGTCGTATTAATCGGTCCAGCCGTTTCAGAGATTAGCCGGAACAAACAGACAGACAGACAAAAATTGTAAACCATGTCATTTTGGTATATGTACCGTATATTTAATCATATGCACGTAGTAAAAAGCGGTTATTTAATGTTACAAACAGACACTCCAATTTTATTTATTTGTATAGACGTATAGAAGATATGCCATCTCCATAGGATTCAGTACTCGAGGTTTACTCGCTGTTTACCTGTCAAACGGTGCAAACGGTGTCAAATCGGTTCACTTAAAACTACGTTGCCAACTTTATGCGCATGGCTTGTAGAAGACGAGATGGCTGTGATTTAACGTATCGTTGGTCCCCGACCCGATGCAATTGCATTAATTAATAAATACCTACTTACCATTCCGCATTTTGGGATCGTGTGATCGCGTAGAAACATGACCCAGGCAGGCAAACACTGACAAAGTTCGCCAAAGAAACTAGACCTACCGGAGATTTTTGTTTTGGTTTTGGAGATTTTGTTTTTGATTTTGAGATAGAACCCTACCTCAGCGCGTGCCCTATATTTTACTGAACAGTCTGCCTGCTGATTTCTTAGCAATAGACAATTGTAGGATATTTCGTAATAAGCTTAAGAAACACTACCTGAACACGCAGTAATGTAATTTATGTATGTAACCTAACTAAATATTTTAACCTACAAACTCGCAGACAAACCTATCATTAGGTTTTGCGAGGCAATGCAAATGAAAAAGGTATTGTTTTTGGGAAATAAAGTTTTAATAATAATAATAAACCTAAAGGCACGTAGGTAGGTATACGAATTATTACAAGAAATAGACATATTGAAAGGTTTATGGTCATCTGAGTAATTCAAAGTAAACAATGTTAATCAATAGGTAATATCTCGAAGGGAATGTTAAGCCAACCAAACTGTTTAGTCGTTTATTTTAAATCGATTTAGGATGAAGCTAAATAAATACTACTTCGATATTGAAAGAATTTTATTGCACATTGTGTAGGTAGCATTCCTGTAACCATTGCGCTTGAATAAAAGTTACGTTACACTAAATCCATACAACATCATTAATAACCTTAGAAGAGCATTAAACCTATGCTCTAAGATTATAACATGTTAAACCTACATAAGTACTATGCTCGCAATGTTCAAACGCAGCATTCCACCTGTGAGGTGATGCGACAGAGTTCAAGTCAGTACACCCGCAATAAGTCACCTGTGTGTGTGTGTACCTGTCCGAAGCAACAGACCATATCGCATCGTTTGTTGTACGGTGGAGGAACTTCCCAGATGACTTGTGGACGATATTCGCTTGCACACGATATAGCGCATTCCTATTGTACGTACGCGCTGTAGGAATTGAGCGCAAGCAGATTTCGTAGTTATGTCGCCAACCGGGAAGCTATAACATACCAAAGACCGATGCACTACAAACTAAATCGCAATCTGATACAAATCTTATACTTACGCGTGTCGCGTTGCTACGAGTATATCGAGTATTAAATTGCCGTATATTGAAAAATGTATATTTCAATTTGTAAAGGTAGCTTCTACACTTTACACCTCACAACGCTTGGATTATCGTGTATTGCCTTAAGGTACTCCGTATTTGCGAAGTATTTGACATTAAAATAGATTTGGAAACCATATTCATAGATTTCCTGCTGCAACGATCTTTTACAAATAGAGGATTAGGTTTAAAGGACACTAACATTGATTCAAAAGATAATAAAATTAACTTCCATATGGGAACTACAACATAATGTTTTTTGAATTACCTATGTTTAGTAAGGCAACGGATTTTTGTCAAGTGAAAGATAATAACTAATTATAAATTCCATTGCTATTCTGCCATTTGAAATTCAATTAAAATTAAAATGTACTCCCATAACACCTGCTTCAAAATATTCTCTTGCAAATTTAGGTATAATAGGTACAATCATGTTCAAATTTTTGGAAATTTTCAATACAGACATAGTAATTAATCAAAATCCCTCCCATCTAAAACCAAAATTGAAGAAATAAATCTCAAATTTGTAAAACCCTTGTTCACAAGTTAATGTAAGTACATAGTCTGCATACTACCTAAGCTCAGAGAGAATTCGCTCACTCTGTGGCAAATAATTTTGCTATTGGATTTATTGAATTTTATTCACATCACAGTCACGGATCACTGGGT
This sequence comes from Crambus lathoniellus, assembly GCA_949710035.1. NCBI lineage: Eukaryota > Metazoa > Arthropoda > Insecta > Lepidoptera > Crambidae > Crambus > Crambus lathoniellus. Next base: position 54,149,551 of record OX453296.1, read on the forward strand.
GCATCAGCGAGCAAGTGTATCGTCCCTATTGTTATAGAATGAAGCTGGAAAACAGCTATTATTAGGAAACGTTAAATTTGTAGGTACTCGTTTATAGAGCGTTTCAAAATGTTTTTTTTTTATATAATTTAGATGAGTTTCATAGTGCTAGACGTAAATAAGATATTGAAATCTTGCCTGTAACGTAACCAAAATTGCGGTTTCAAATATCAGTAGGTAAGTATACCTACTTTATATTCCTTTAAAAGTTTAGGCAAATGTGATTTATTATGTGTTCATTTAATTAATAATCACAATTGCATATAGTTTTGAAGGAAGCCTTCTTTATTTAACTTCTACTAAAAATAATTTTATTTAAAATAATAGACACTGTGGATAAAATTATGTTAAGAAACCAGTACTTACTTATAATATTATGTAAGTAATGTAATTAAATGATAATATTACATAAAATTTAATTAAAATAACAATAGTATAATATGAAAAAAAAACAGATAAAATCAATGAATGTTTTAAAATATCGCAATAAAAATTTAAAAGAATTAATAAAAACCCACCACCACTAATTGAATAGAACATTAATTAATTAAATTATAGTTTTCGTATTGGCGACTATTTGCTAGGATTCTTGAGCTTTTGTGATTCCAGTATAAATTCTTTTAATTTTCTTTTTTAAACTATATCTGGAAAGTAGATGCTTAAGGGTGGAGGTATATCATTCCAGCATTTAGTGGCCTGATATCGGAAACTGTCAGTGAAGTTTGCAGTCCTGTGCTTATGGTTTGCTAACGGTGATCGTGCTGACTTAGAAACACCCAGACCATAATATTTGTGAAAGTTTGGTGTTGAAGTTTTTTAAGTAAGTATATAAACATAATGAGATTTTTTTATTTTATTACGTCAAACATAAGCATTGCAACCATGAAGTTTGACTTAATACTCTGAGGTAACTGGAGCTCTCACCCTGAATAAAAAAGTGTCGCCAGCAAATTTGACATTTATGTATGTAGTGGCAGGTAGTGGCTGTCAGTTGTCTCATATGACCATACGTATTTTTTTAAAGTGTAGGTGAGACGGAAGACAGCCACTGTGTTATTTGTGGTATTCAAAAAATTGTTCGTAATGCACTCTCCAGTTACCTCAGTATTAAGTCGAGCTTCATGATTGCAACTGACTAGTAACCGTACTTCAAAACATATAGAACGATATAATTTGTGGAAAACTAGACAGTTGGACGATTAGACAGTTACCGTTATAAGAGGGTACATTGAATAGAATGCATCTCTAGTCCTACATCGAGTTATTCTCAGATTAAATTTATAGGAAATAGTATTTTATATATTACCTAATTCATTGTGAAATAGATTTTCTCAGAAAAACAAAATTAGTATCTGTACCAGATGCTTTGGTAGCGTTAGTGGCGTAGCCGTGCATATAATTTTATGAGAAATATCGATATTCAGTTTTTAAGAGCAAAATTGCATGCTTTGAAAAAGGCACTTTAATATTATATTCCCCGATCATTTAGCATTTATCTTACGATATTGAGTAGCGTAGGAAGAACTTCGATGTCTTGTAAATTTTATTGTAATACTTTTCTGAAAATTGAAAAATCTCAATCGATTATTGACGTTATGTAATATTTACTGATTTGACCACTAATCCCACTGCTGTGCATAGATATAATGTAGAGGGGGTGACAACTATGTCTAGCTGTACTAACTCTCGTATTTTCGCGATAACACTGGCTTTTTCATTAAGATTAAGAAATGTCTTCACAATTATCTAACTTTTGCAAAATCCCTAGGGTTTTAGTAAAAAAATTGTTTTTCAAATCATCTTACGACATATACATAGATATAAATATCACTGTAAATACTAAAGGGCCTGGAAGCCTCCAACGCCAATCCAATAATGACCGTCTCTGTGCATTCGCCTTTAAAATGATTCTGAGTTTTTGCCCTTATACTCGAATGCACTTCATATGTGTATGAACGAGAGAGGTGACCAAGCGAAGCAAAACACGCTAAAGTCACAGAATAAAAACTTCCAGTATACCAACTACATATAAAAGGTCAGAACGCGCAGGTTATGACTCATATTATGCTTTTCTCTCTCCCTCTCTCTCTATCACCTGGACGGTGGATCTTGGTATGCGCTTATACCAAGAGAGACAGAGAGATGCATGTGACTCGCGTTCCGAGCTTATACAGGGTGGAATTTTTTCATGATACCTGGAGGGCAAGTACTCGAAATAATGGAGAGAGCCAATTTTACTCAAAGTTATCATTCCTACAAAACACAAACAACAAACAAAACTACATTCAAAGATTTTTTTAAAATATATTATGTTTCCCTCACTCAGGAATCAAACTGGCTAGAATTAGAAAAAAACAACACCCGTGTTTTTATGGCGTGAATCGATAGGGTTGAACTTTAATTAATTGTTAATTAATTAAATAAATAAAAATAAATAAATATTTTCTTACAAACACACCAATTATCTAAACTTTCTTAAGAAACTGTGTCTACGTGAACTTGAAAACAATAAAAAACACCTTCTAAACGCTGTCGAGTCGTGTCGATTTTGTACTTTGGTAAAGCTATTTTGTTTTAAATTAGCGAATGCAATTTTTTTTAAACTTAAAACTTAATACATAATACAAAAATAAAAGAATGTTTCTTTCAAGGGAAATTTGCTATCTCCATTGATTATTTCGAGTACTTTCCTCCATGTATCAAGAAATAATTCTAACCTCTATACGAAGATGGAGTACTGGGTGCTTACCATCAACTCTTATTGCGGTTTTGTTTAGGACCTAAACTGATCTGCTTCGCTTATTCGTACCACGACAGCTTAATATCAATGACAGCGATTCAGTGATCGATCAATGACATTTCACAGCCGCTAAGCTGTCAGGAACTCTTATTTAACTTATAACCCGGTCGATTTAACATGTCACCTGCAGGTTATACCCGTCCCTCTCACTCTCCGGGCATGACAGAATCGAGTGAAAGAGACGGGTAGAAGAAAAAGGACACAAATCGTTCGGTCATTAATATTTAGCAATTCATTTGCGATCCAGTTTTTAGAAGGTCAGAGTACGAAAGAAAGCAATTCATTTTAGGAACCTATTCTGCATCGCGCTATTTTTGAATCGCTGTCTTAAAGTTGATGGTAGGCACCCTGGTAGTATTAATTTCTGTGCTAAAGTATAAAAACCGGACAGACAGGTTTTTGCGAATACAAAAAATAACTTTAGCCACTTATATTTTAAATTCACAATGGTTTAACGGCCTGATTTATTATCGCAACGAACTAATTTAATCATCGCTGTTTGTTTGAGATTTACAGTCTCACTCGTTAACACAGCTTAGGTACTTACCTACATAGGTACTTACGTTTGATTCGAGTAAGAAGATGCGCAATAAAATATCTTACTTCTGCATAATTTGTATGACTAACTGCGACTATGTGGAATTAATCATCTATGTAATTGACTTAAAAATATAGGTGATACCTACTGATAACTTAAATATTTTTTAAATAGTAAATAAAATCCATTTTTTATTATTTAATATTAAGAGTTTCTACATCGACCTCATTTTTATATCAATTAAGGACTTCAGTTTCAACTTCAAGTATCCTATTCTGAAACTATGTTTCTACCTATATCCTTTCCTCATGCCAATGCGAGCTCTCGGATTCCCAATTCATAAAATAATTGAGATATTATTATTTCACTACCATAGTGCTCCCTGGATCTCACTGCACATTTAATTGTGGTACTTACGTAAACCTAACCTAAACATATTGATTTAATTATGCTACGTCAGTGCCGGCTTACGTTTAGCAATACCGTTTTCGTCCTATTAGGGTAATAAAAGCTAGCTAGTACAGAATGAAAGGCATAGGATGATCGACTGTGCACACATGCCAGTAAATAACAGCCTAATTGGAGAATGTAGGTATATACGAAGGTAGGTACGTTTGTTTATAATAATTAATAGCAACGTTTTGTACCCGACTACGGTGAAACAAAATAGGAGAGTAAATGTTTGGCCTATAAAATCAATACAATCTTATTGTGTGCCACAAGCAAAGTGGCATATGACCACGGTCATCCTGTATGACCACGGCTAAGTCCTTAAGTACCTATCCTAAACATCACTTTATTTATGTAATAGATGATAAAAAATGTACTTGCATGCTTATACTTAAAAATTTCAGATGAGAATATTTTCCTGTTTTTTATGTTTGTTTACAAAACTAATTTACCCCATTTATTTTATAGTGAACAAAATGCATTCATTGGTGCATTCTATGAAGTTAAATGAATTTATGAAGAACTGACCAAAAATCACGTGATCTAGGCTAATGAATTTGAGAACCGAATTCTCACGATAATTAACTCACCACTCGGGGCAACAATACTAACAGGGTACCTTCATACCTTGGCATTCTTTGATGCAGAGTCCAGAGTCGTAGTTGTGATGGGTGCGGTTGCAGACCACGTTGCATGGGGCACATCTGTTCGTCTCTGGTGAGCAGTACTCCTCGAGCTGACAGGTCAGCTGGCCACACCGGACTCCGTCGAGGGTGAGCTGAGCTGCTGCTGCACTCGCCATTGCGAGAAGGCACGCCAGTCGCGTCATGTTCCACCTGTAAATGAGGTCTGCTATCATCGCTGATCATAATCAGGAATACAAAAAAAAATGGATAAAGAGGTTGGGCAATGCAGGGCTGGACTGGCCATATACCTAGTCGAAGTGGCATTTGCCAGCCGGGCCCTAGCCGTTTTTTATTCTGGGGGAAACGTTTTAGGGCCCAAAGTCTCGTATTTTAGAAGGTATCGCTACATTCCCTCATAGTCATTCGTAGAAGTAGATAGCAAATGTGTCAAAAACGGCCACTTTTAGCAGTTTTGCTATCTACTTCTAGCAGTGACAACGAGGGAATGTCATGATACTATCTAAAAATACTAGACTATGGGCCCTAAAAATTCCATGTTGAGCTTTATTAAAATTGTTTATTAGAATTAAAATATTAAATAAAATTCACCGCGGCGCCACTTTCGCCTAACCTATCGCCTAACGTAAATGACTGTTGGTGAAATCGGGCCTACAAACATTAATATATGGAGAACTCTATAAAATGACGTATTGTTTTGTTACTTAATTCTTAATTAATTTAATGACCGGCATTTTGACCATAATTAATGTACAGCGTTAAAACCTCCGAACCTTATTAGACACAATATAATATACATGACAGTTTTTACGGGTTTTTAGCAGGTAGGTACCTACCTGATCTTTTCTTATGTAAACAATAGATAGGTACAATACTTTATTTTACATCATTGTTTTGATTTTGATTTGATTGTTTTTAACTCAATGACGTACTGTGACTCATCGAAGAGGCATCATAATATTTCCGGTTTTGTGTCAAAGATACTATAATATTCTTTAATTTACGCACGTGAACTCTATTGTAAGTTGTATAGTTTATAACAGTTACGTTTTAGAATAGTATTCAAGAAATAAGTAGGTTTATGCTTTTTAAAACAGAAATTAACGTTTTCCATATTATTATGCACGGTATTTTTTTTATCATATTCTACTCATGAATACAAACAACTTTTATTATGGGACCAACACTGAAATCGCGAAAAAAATTTGCTGTTCCATACATTTTCCACTTTTGTATGGAAGAGCTGTTTTTTTTTTCGTGTACATGTGCTAATATTATTAGTAAAACTTGACAAACGTTCGCGCGGCTGAATGACTCATATTATTTACTATGCAGAGAAAGTAACGACTGTGGCCGGACGCCCGTCTAAAACGAGTTTAGCATTCTAGAATACATAAAAAATAATAAATTAGATATGGCTTTTTAGGGTTCCTTAGTCAACAAGGAACCCTTATAGTTTCGCCATGTCCGTCTGTCCGTCTCCAGCCTAGCTCACAGACTCTTAGTACTGGAAAGCTGTAATTAAGCATGAATATAAATACTAATCACACCGACAAAGTGGTGAAGTAAAATTTTGAAAAAAAAACTTTTTTGGTTTTTTAGGTTTATTACACGTGCAGGGGATGCACGTGAAGTGGGGATGTAAGTAATTAATTTTTATTGTCTATCGCATAGTGTGAGGTGTGGTTGGATAGCAATTTCATAAATATTGTGGGTTTGTGAAAACAGTTTTTTGATTCAGACATCCGTTTGTGAATTATTAAGCTTTAAAGTGCAAAATTTTGTTCACGATCGTTGTACTTATATATGACGAAGTTAAAAGGAATACTGTCACACCTATGTAGGCTTTACAAGATTTTGGGATGAGTATAACACATTTTCGAACCGCAAATATAACTTTGTCATTCATTAGTTTCATTACATACTACGAAAAAAAAAGTTATTTTTACTGGCGAAAAATGATAGTGGTATTTTGCTAGGTGTATATGTAATCGGTACGTTAAGTGGGTACGGAACCCTTCATGGGCGAGTGCGACTAACACTTGGCCGTTTATTTTTCTAAAATCTACATAAAAGATTTGTAAGTATAGGTATTTGTTTGTAACGAGTAAACTCAAAAACTACTTGACCGATAAGAAAACAGTATTAGAAAGCTGCTTCTTCCTGAGTAACATAGGTTATACATAATCCCGATATTCCCACGGGAACGAGTACCACACGGGTAGGTAAATCGCGAAGAGCCACTAGTAATGTATAAAATTCTTCTAATAATTAGAAAATGACGCGTAACTTGACAAATAATTCGATACCTACTTACAGCAAGTATCGTTTAACTATGAGGTTAAATAATTCACATGTAGATTATTACCTACTGTGAAGACAGGGGCATAATATGTTGTTAAATCAAGAATTAATGGACGGAATAGTCGCTAGTTGTATTGAAATAGGGAACTTCAATGTCTTTAGTAAAGTGTTAACTCAAAATTTCACCCAAAATTCGGTTTACAAAACTGCAGCTACCAAATACAGGATTAAAAACGTTATGCAATGAATATTGCCATTATCACTTACCGCGAAATCAATGGGTCCATAACAAAGCACAGTTACATGATATGCAGTAGATTGCAGCTTGGATTTCAAGTCGGAAATATAATCTCGAACGCTGAATATGCAATCATTGTTACCGTACTATTCAAGCATTGAACTAGAGTGGCGTGTAGTATTCGACTCGGTTGCTAGGCAACCAGCTTGTAAGCTTTTCAGGATGATTCACCTATGAATTTCATGAAATATGTATACTTAGTTGGTCGGCTCTTTAAAAATGTATGTAGGTCAGAAGAACAGTAAGTAACTATACTTCACCATGTCAGCCAAACGATGCCCACTGCTGGACATAGACCTCAAGTAACTACTTACAGTTATTTTATATAAAACATAATAATATGGGAAGAGAGGAACATGTGTAACGCAGATGTTTATTACTTGAAAATAACTAATACTTAATGACCACGATCGAGGACGCTTGAAGCAATAATTTAAAACTTTTATCGGCTATTTTTATAATTACACCATCGTTTTGATATTGTAATAAATTCAAGATTAATGTAAAGTTATCGTCTGTTTCGAGCAATAGAGGTTGCGGGGGACAAAAAAGTACTTACTAATTACTATTTGTACAAGGCTAATCAAATTGTCTAAAACTTTCAATGATCTAAAAAGATTCAATTTAATGACCACGATCGACGACGGTTGAAGCAATAATTCAAAACTTTTATCGGCCATTTTTGATAATTACACCATAGTTTTGATATTGTAAATTCAAGATTAATGTAGAGTTATCGTCTGTTTCGAGCAATAGAGGTTGCGGGGGACAAAAAAGTACTTACTAATTACTATTTGTACAAGGCTAATCAAATTGTCTAAAACATTCAATAATCTAAAAAGATTCAATTGCTTCTTTTTTCTTTAAATTAGTGCCAGTGTACTACCGAGTTACGAGACAGACAGTTGCTTTTAATAGCTAAGAGTAAATCACTTACATACGCTAAGGAAAATCACTTATTCCTATGAGAAAACCCTCTCTTCAATGCGTCAAATACATAACAACTATAGGCAGTATTATGAAAGCTACCTATAACAGAATCGCGCTGAAAAAATTTGCAACATCCGCTCCCGTCCCGGTCCATTGTTATCAAATATTTTCTTAACTCTACATAGAGTTTACCAAACAAAAAACGAAAATGTTAAATAAACGTCACGGAGGATAAGTTTTAAAAATAATAATGTACCTACAACATTCCTTGGAAGATACGTATATTAATAAAGGTGTGCTCTAAAGGAGCTTCCTATAGTTAGAGAATATTGCGTATGCGTAACATTGCTTAAATAACATTTTGTAGCAAATTATCTAGATAAATCATTTGGCCGACATCAGTCAGTCAATAATAGGTATTTTACCTATGAAATTACTGTTTTTTCTCACATGTTCATTGATCTCTATTTTTTTTATTATTATCAAAATTAATAGCTGTTTCGAAAAAAGAGTATGTCTTACAGTGGGACCACGGTTAAAGTCAGTCTTGTTTCAATTCCCCGTAGACCCCCTGTGAAACAGTGGGTCTACGGGGAATAAAAATTACCTATGGACCCACCAGTGGGTCATAGTGGTGGGTCTACGGGGAAAACCCGATGTTAAACATCTAAAAAAGAATAGTTAAACACGAGTCTAAAATTTTTATAAATGTTTCAAAGTAAGTACCCCTCTTTGGTTGTCGTCAATTTTACTGCTTCGGACAGTTTTTTTTTTTAACTTAAGGCTTTTTTTAAATGGGATTATAGGCAATAGTTAGGTTAATGTTGTATTATGATATCTATTCGTTGAATTCGGAGTTCACATGTCCAATACAAGAAATCCCCAAATATCTTTGTATGATAATTCCAACTTTTTACAATTTCCCATAGTAAACGGCAACTTCATAGGTAAAGAAAAAACCTATTACTTATATGAAATTCTTTATACAAAATAAAAAAGCTAAGCTATATTAACATTAAATATAGCATACCTACTTATATTTTAGGAAAATTGTGATAGAAAAAACCACCAGCCCTGTAAGTAGCTTTCAGGCGGAATTCGAACCCGCGCTTACGGGAATCCGGCCCGATACTCTTACCAGCTAAGCTACCGAAAGGCTTACATACAATACAAGGCTCGTCAAATTTATCTATCCCTTATGTATAACGCTGTAGGCCAGCGTTGCTTCATTAATGTGATGAAATCCTCGCATTCGCGAAACATTTTTATAAACAACAATCGAATATGTGAAAATGTGTTTGTTTGTCCATCTTTCACCTCAAAAAGAAGCAACGGATCGACGTAATTTTTGGTAGGTATCTAAGTTTGAGGGCTGCAGAGTGTCACAGGCTACTTTTTATCCCGGATGATTATCATCTTCCCTTGGAATAACATCTTCTTGTGGGCGAAGCCGCGGGCGGGAGGCTACTTAAATAAAGATACGCTTTAAAATACGTGACTCGAAAATATGTGAATGATCTAATACATGATCACCTTGAACACATGAGCGCTGTCTGTATACCAACACGTCGGTCGTGAAAATATACACATCGTCTTTGGATAAGACACGTACCAACATGCTCTCACGACTATAGTAGCGAAGAATGCAGGGAAATGTGAAAATCCATAATAAGTTAATATTTTAAATGTGAACCTGTGTTTGTTCATTTCTTGGCCGTCTTTCACGTCAAAATGGATCTATGTGATTTTTGGTACGGGGATAGTTTGGAACCTGGAGAGTGACATAAGGCCGACCTTACACTTGTAAGTTTTACTCACGTAAGTTGTTTTTGTGAGTGACTTACGATAAATTTTGCAAATGTAAACACTCTTTGTAAGTTCATTTGTGTTCATTATACAGCCGTAAGTTACTGACATAAAAGTTACGGAAGCAACTTACAAATGTAATTTCGGCCTAAGGCTAGTTTAATCCCGGAGATTTTTTCCCGCGGGATAATGTCGTGTCGTCCACGCGGGTCAAGCCGCGGCCGGAAGCCCCCGGAATAACGCTATCTCCGAAGTCTGGATAGAAAGTTTTTAAAGCTTGAACCCCCTTAATCCAAAACATGGACTAAAATAGTCCTGGTTTAAAACTGGTACTAAACTGGTGCTGTCACTTTCATTAAATCAACAGAATTAACATCAGTTTTAAACCAGGTCTAACACTAGTCCACGTTATGAAACAAGAGGGTAAAAGTTTGTAGTTAATATTTTCTTTTATCTTATAAGTTACTAGCTTTCCGCCCGCGTGGACTACACGACGTTATCCCACGGGAATTTGATGTTTTTCCAGGATAAAAAGTAGCCTATGTTCCTCTCCGGGCTATAAAGTATCTGTGTCCCAAATTTCAGCCAAATTCGTTCAGCCATTTTGGCGTGATTGAGTAACAAACATACAAACATCCAAACATCTAAACATCCAAACATCCAAACATCTAAACTTTCACATTTATAATATTAGTAGGATACTAGTGGCTCCCCGCGTTAGTACCCGCGTAGTTGACGTTCCTGTGAAAGTGTACCCTGTCACTCAGGAATTATGTAGCTCTCTACTAAGAAATAATTTTCCAAATCAAACAATAAATAATTAATGATCATGACTTACAATACCTTCGTAACTAACTTACACGGTAAGTAACAGCATTTTAAATACAAGCTGAAAAATATAAAATACAATGTGTTAAAAAATTATTTTTATAAAAAAATAAAACCGCCTTCAAAAAAACAACATCAAAAAAGTAAGAAATAATTCCTCACCAAATAAATAACGTAAGTACTTTGAAGTCGGGCGTGAAACATGTACAATTTTTTGTTGTTTTTGTTAAAACCCGCCCGACTTCAAAGTACTTACGTTATTTATTTGGTGAGGAATTATTTCTTACTTTTTTGATGTGGTTTTTTAGAAGGCGGTTTTATTTTTTTATAAAAATAATTTTTATTTCACACTTTTTAGTGCATCGTGCAGGCAATTTACGTGTTTTCTGGTAAATAGGTATGTGATCAAACTCAAAACCTCCTTTTTCGAAGTCGGTTAAAATACCTTGAGGTATCCCCTTTTTAACAAAACAAGAATCATCTAAATCGGTTTATAAACAAAGGAGTTATGCCTAAAGATACGTATTAAATTCACATAAAGTGGTAACGAAAACGACAGTATTTTCAAGATTTCCTGAAAACTACTGAACCGATTTCAAAATTTTAAAAAATGGGACCAACTTGGAAACCAACCTGATGTAATAACGTTTGAACCATTTCAATCGGTTCAGCCATCTTCGAGTAATCGGTGGACATACACAAAAAAAAAAAACATACATACAGACGAATAGAGAACCTCCTCCTTTTGATTTAGAAGTCGGTTAAAAAAATCAGCTGTTCCATACATTCTGGTCGAGTAGGTATTGACAATTTTTATGGAAAAGCCTTCGATCAACAATAACAAAACAGCTGATATTTTTTTGTTGAGTTGCAGAGTTGGGTCCTTAGTAAAAGTTGTTCATATTCATGAGCACAATTACCACCTAATAGGTTTTGCGCTTATGCAATGTATACCTACGTCGTGCAATTTTATTATTATCTACGTTATCGTATAATTTAAAAAACATGATAACATGATAACTAACATGTTGAAGAAATGCATCGAACATTCGTAGATACTTTATGTGCCTTACTAAACTCAAATACCATACCTCATCTTACCATTAAACATAAGTAAATTCCGTCTAAAATATGACACTTACCTATACTTAAACTTGCCTCGGTGAGCAACAATCACATATTGTCTTAAGTCATTTGTATGCTACTGGCGACATGTGCATCATAAGGACATGTGTGTCACAAATTCACAATCCGTTGCAAAGTGCATTGCAAACGAACCTTTATGTACGGGTAGCAAGAGTCATTTTTTAAGCATCGTCATTTAGTAAACGGCATCGGCAGGTTGAATCTTATTGTAGGTGTGAGGACGGGACGGGACACGCAGACGCCACGAAACTCGAAAGAGTCTAAACTGTACTGAACCGATTTTGAATACTTATATTATTAATAGGTCTTTACCTATGAAATTGCCGTTTTCTATGGGGAAATTGTAGGAAGTTGGAATCGGCATACAAAGATATTTGGGGAATTCTTGGACATGTGAACTCCGAATTCAACGAAACTTTCGAGATATGATCAGACAAAATTATTCTAACTAGTTATTGCCTATAATCTCTTTTGATAAACTGTATTAGAATAAAAAAAAATCTGTTCAAATCTGTCAAATTGACGACAACCAAAAAGGTGTACTTTGGAGCATTTATAAAAATTTTAGACGCATGTTTAATTATTCTTTTCTTAGATGTTTAACATGACGATATACTCTATTTTCGAAACTGACTATTAATTTTGATATATTAATATTAATTAAAAAATTAGAGACCAATAAACATGTGAGAAAAAGACGGCAATTTCATATGTAAAGACCTATTATTTTTTTAACTACAACGGGTAGCACTTAGCCTACATCACACACTACATTATTCCCAAGATCCTTGAGCTTTATTTTTATCGTATATTTCCTCCGAACAGGCAAGTAAAAAGCAGCTAGCAATTGTACTCAAAATCATTCGCAATATGTTCGTACCGGATGCGACTGGGACTAGCGCCCGTTCCGGATATGACTCTTCAGGCAGAATATACACGAGTTACCTGCCATCCCAAGTATTTGCAACTACTGCTGTGGCCATTTTCAATATAGAGACAGATAAATGAACTTCAAATACAGTTTAAATGCGAATCGAATACGTTACTGTTTTCTCAATTGACGGTTATTGTACGATTCTTATTGCTATTGGTAACATTATGAGAAAATATTATGCTTTCTAAACCGAGTTTCATTTTAAAACCACCAAGGACTGTTTGTAGAACCTTTATGAATATATTATTTGTGTAAAAGCGATACTTAAGCACTTTTTGAAATATTACACGTTTCCTAAAACCGCAAATGAAACTTTGTCATCAATACAAACACTATAAAAACAAAGTAATATTTTGCTGACGAAAAATGATAGTGGAATTTAAGGTAATTAAAGGCAATCGGCACGTTAAGTAGGTACGGAACCCTTCATGGGCGAGTCCAACTCGCACTTGGCCGAGTTTTTTTTTGTTTCTGCTATAATTGCGTTCCTCATCCTCAGGTGTAGGAGTGATTCAAAATCTGGGACTCACACTCCACCCTCCTACGCTGCAAAATCCACCCGCAGAGGGCACCCTTTCCGGACCCCCCATCCAGCCGAAAGGCTTGATGGGAGGCAGGAACGGGGGCGATCATACCCACTAAATCTCCCAGTACTTGCTCACGTGGCCGGGATCGGGGTGCCAGTCTCCCCCCCTAAGTCCAGACCGGTTATATCCAGAGATTCGCGTCTGGGAATGTTGTTCCATTACTAACCTATGCCGTGATACTAGAGGTAGCTAGGGCCTAAAACTCGGCCAAGTGCGAGTCAGACTCGCCCATGAAGGTTTCCGTGCACACCTAGCAAAATAAAAAACCTACACACCTACCACCTAAAAAAATACCACTATCATTTTACGCCACCGAAAACTAACTTTGTTTGTCATAGTGTTTGTATGTATGGCAAAGTTAAATGTGCGGTTTATGAAAATTATGTTAAACCTCAAAAACCGCTTACTTCTCGTTCGAACCAAGTACCATTGAAAGTGTTTATTGAGATCTACTTACAGCATATTATTTTTTACTTTTTACGGTTGGTTGATGTAATTAGATCTAAGTAGGTACCTACTTACTATTGCCTATAATATAGTTATGTAGGTAAGTATATTTAGGGAGGTTAGGTTGATCAATAGATAAATAAATAATTGATTACTGAAATTGTAGCTATACCTACCCAAGGTAAGACTATTTTTACGAGCATTTTTTGTTTGCCGTTGGCGTTTATATTTAAATAAGTGTGTAATTTCCTAACCGGTTTGTAACGTATCTGCCACAGATAACAAAAAAGACGTTAGTTTGCTCAAAATAGCAAATCCTGCATACATTTTACTTTTGTACGATTTTGCTTTTATTTAAGTTGTCATGGTAACTAAACTAGCTTGCTTTTGATTCCACGTTTCATTTAGTACGAAACGAGGCACTCTTTATACTCTACTTCTAACACGAACTTCTACCTACCTACTAGTTATCAGTAGGTACCCCAAGGCAGGCGTACCGGTTTTGGCCACTGTACCGGTTTTGACCACTTTTTGCTCTAAAAGTTTTCTTTACAACTTTTAGCCATTTTTGATAAAGGCAATTAAAATAAGGTATTTTAAGGTAATAATAACAACCGTTAGAATTCCTTATGTCATACGATTTCTTTTAATAAATTCCATTTTCTGTTTGAAAAAATGTTTTGTATGAAAATTTTAAGAAATTTGTTTTGGATGAAATACTTTATAAACCTTTGTTTTTGACAATCAAATTGTTGTTTTGCAATTGACTGGTTTCTAGCGAATTAGAATATATTGATTTTAACTGGGTTTGGTTTTGATTTTTCGCAATACTTACAAAAATTTAACTATCAGTAAGTGGCCAAAACCGGTACATTTGGCACCTCTCACACGTTGTGTGTAATATAAAAAAAACTATTTTACTTTTATAAATTTGAAAAATGTACCTTTAAAGGTAGACAAATTATCTATAATTTAAGATATAATTTGTGTCTTAAATACCTAAGACCATTTAGTACTTGGTGCTTAAAAGTCAAAAAATCCTTAAAGTGGCCACAAAGGGTACCTTTGCCCTACACAAAACGCTCGTTCTCGCAAGCGTCGCAAACTATACCATCCGTCAAAATGCTACAACGCCAATACAACGCTATCAAAGTGCTGCTGCCTCACGACTCTAGATTTCATAGAAAATAATACGATTACAATTACGAGAACGAGAGTATTTCTTGTTTATAGGGTACAGTTATTTGCTGTTGATCTTCGACACACTGGATTCAAACAAACAGATATCGTAAATTCGGAAGTAGCTATACTTACTATAGACTCTTATCTTTTCAAGGATGAAGTATTTTTCACTGAAAGTTGAAATAGTTAGTTACGCGTGAGTGAAACGAAAAGTTATTAATCTATGTTAGTTACTTACCTATTTGGAATTCTGATTTAGGTATTTATGTTACGAAAGTAATTCTTAAAGATGAAATGGAAGGTTTTATTCTATTTACCATTATTATCATTATCATCATCAGCCACTTAATGTCCCCACGGCACAGGCCTTCCTTATGGATGTTTAAGCAGAATTGGCCATGACCTACCATGCGGGTCCAATGTGAATTGGTGGGTATTAATAACTGCAAACGCAGTCGAGACCAACGGCTTAAAGTGCCTTCTGAAGCCTGGAAGGATGTAGAAAATAAATTTTGGTCACCCTTCTTGTGACCGATCATTGCGAAAGACCTCACCTATTGTAGGCTGACTTCTTACCTACTACGGGCTCTGCGTACCTATAGGCTTAACTTATTCAAAACTAGCGGATCCTCGTGGTTTTACCCGCTTGGTACCCGTTTCCGTAAGAATATCGGGATAAAATATAGCCTATGTCACTCGGGAAGAATGTAGCTTTCTAATGGTCAAAGAATTTTCTAAATCGGTCCAGTAGTGTCGGAGCCTATTCGATGCAAACAAACAAACAAACAATCAAATCTTTCCTCTTTATAATATTAGTATAGAAGTATAGATAGTATAGATAATTATTCAGCCTATGTAGTACGTTGTACCTTTATTAAGAGAAAATGTACAATAGTCAGTGCAGTGATAAGATGGCTGTAAGATTTAACTTGGCTTCGATAAGATGTTTCTGAGTCATACAAAGATGTATGATATCATTGTGTGTCAACACATATTTAATAACATTTCCGTTTCTTACAGTGAGAAATGTGAGAGAGAACCTGAAGTAAATGTGCAAACGTTACTATCGCGTTTGAGTTTTTGAGGAATGATTCTTAACACTAACGAAATAATAATAAGAATAAAACGCGATACAAACTGAAACTATAATATTATTCTTAGGTGCAGCTGACTTTGTGGGATAAGGTAAGTAAGTAGTACCCATAGATCAGAATTTAAATAATTTTAATCATTATTCACTACTATAAAAAAAATATACAAACCGGAGTATTTCTTCTACAAACTTAATAAACAAAGGAAAACAATACGAATTTATCAATCAGGGTTAATAGTCAAAGCGATTAGCCAGGAACTACCAAGTTTCCATTTGTAACTTATTTTCGCCAAACAAGCCCAGCGGCCAGATGATTCCCGCCGCCTGCCGGCGGGTTTGGTGTGTAGAGTCATACATAGCTACGATTGTAGTGTCATCTACGATGTAGGTAGCGAGTTCACCGAGAAGATACCATGTGCACTATAATCTTGAGATCGTTCAGGTTATAAGTAGGGCAGAGGTACCCACAGAACAGAAAAAAATCTTTCCGTGTTCTGTGGAGGTACCCTTTGTGGCCACTTTAAGGATTTTTTGACTTTTAAGCACTAAGTACTAAATGATCTTAGGTATTTCACGCCCGAATTCTCAAACGCAAATCATCTTTGGGAGCGTCTCAAACGTCTCAAACGTCATGGCATCTCTTTCATACGTTTGACATTTAAAGTGACAGGGCGATGTTTGAGACGCTCCCAAAGATAAGTAGCGTACGAGTATTCGGGCATAAGACACAAATTATATCTTAAATTATAGATAATTTATCTACCTTTTAAGGTAGGTACATCTTTCAAATTTATAAAAGTAAAATAGTTTTTTTTTTATATTACACACAATGTGTGAGAGGTGCCAAATGTACCGGTTTTGGCCACTTACTGATAGTTAAACTTTTGTAAGTATTGCGAAAAATCAAAACCAAACCCAGGTAAAATCAATATATTCTAATGTGCTAGAAACCAGTCAATTACAAAACAACAATTTAATTGTAGAATACAAAGGTTTATAAAGTATTTCATCCAAAACAAATTTCTTAAAATTTTCATACAAAACATTTTTTCAAACAGAAAATGGAATTTATTGAAAAAAAATCGTATGACATAACATAAGGAATTCTAACGGTTGTTATTATTACCATAAAATACCTTATTTTAATTGCCTTTATCAAAACTGGCTAAAAGATGTTTAGAAAACTTTTAGAGCAAAAAGTGGCCAAAACCGGTACTGTGGCCAAAACCGGTACAGTGGCCAAACCCGGTACGCCTGCCCTATTTCATCCAAAACAAATTTCTTAAAATTTTCATACAAAACATTTTTTCAAACAGAAAATGGGAATTTATTGAAAAAAAAAATCCTATGACATATGGAATTCTAACGGTTGTTATTATTACCTTAAAATACCTTATTTTAATTGTCTCTATAAAAAATGGCTATAAATTGTTAAGAAAACTTTTAGAGCAAAAAGTGGCCAAAACCGGTACAGTGGCCAAAACCGGTACGCCTGCCCTATATATTTTTATGAGGCCTATGTCCAGCTGTGGACTACTGAAGGCTGATGATGATGATGGTGATAGATAAGTATGTTTTAGGAAACGCAGACCAACGCAGGGAGGGTGTTACTCTTTTGCGGTCCACGTTATAATGAGAAGATCCGGCAGGAAACTCGTTATGGACCTTTTTTCTCCCTGTTATATTTCATATACAGATGCAAACACAACACACACAGACACAAGAATGCACAGATATGAGATGCAGTACCTACTTAGCTAATTTCAAATACATTGGAACGTTCTAGTGCACCAGAAAAGCTAATTGTTGGTGTATATTAAAGTAGGTAGGTACCTACCTACTTACTACGTAACAAAGTGGGTACAGGTGTTTTAATATCTTCATTACTTTATGAGCCCCCGACTGTTATTGGAATTAGTCATATTAGGACATTCTCATGTTAATGATTATTGATCACCATTCAATGATAATATTCTACAGTAGGTGCCTAAACGTAAATGATATTTTATTAAATAACTTTTGCACGTGGCATTAAATTAAGTCACATTTCTAAATAGGTAGGTAAGTAGGTATTGATTTTCAATTCTTTATTCATATTGGTTGGCTGAACTATAAGTATTGATATTTGTACTCAAGTCTTCGATCAACTATCTCTATCAACAATAACACCTAGACTCAAGTAGATATGCTTTGTTATTTGTGTGAATTATTTTATAATTTACGAGCAAATATCAGCATTTTTATTTTTAACTAGCCTCCGCCCGTAGCTTCGCCCGCGTGTACTTAGTACACGACGATATCCCGCGGGAAATTGTGATATCACTAAAAAGTTTACAAAGTAGGTAGGTAGGTACGCCTTTGTTTTGTTTAGATTTACGGTGACGTTGAATGTTTGACAGCTGGTTTGTATGGGAAAAGAAAACTGTTGTTTTTACTATTTTCCGCGATATTTTCATTTTTTTCTCTCCACCAAAACCTTCAGTGTGCATTGAGGAACACATGAAAAAAAGTTAGCCGAATTGGTCCTGCCGTTCTCGAGTTTTGCGCTTAGCAACATTCATTTTTATTATTAAACAAGATTAAGTTTCCTTATTTCTAAAGTACTACCTAGTTGTCTAGTTCTTTTTGAGCTATTAGTGAGCACCTGTAATTTGCTTCGTTAAATAATGAATGTGTGAAAGCACAGCCGTCTCTATCGTCTACGATAGAGATGGCTGTGGTGAAAGTAATGTTGATTGCAGGACCTTGCTATACACTGCGTACTCATAGCGCCATCTCGCTTACAATATTACTATAACATTGTTTGACAGATTTTTGTATATTATGCTTTTATGTATAATAAGCTGTTGGTCTTCCTTTAATAAATAAGTAAAATTTTAATACCTACTTATTTCTCGTAAAGAAACAGAGTCCTTTACCTACTATTCGCTTACAGATGTAGAGATACTTACCTAAGATATTGTTCTGTACCGAGTGGTTTGTAAATGTGCAACTTTCGCACTCATGTTAAGAATTATATTCTTAACCTTTTTTACCTTTATAACTAGCCTTCCGCCCGCGGCTTTGCCCACGAGGACAACGAGACGCTATCCCGCGGGAATGTGATATTTTTCCGGGATTAATAGAAACCTATGTCACTCTCCAGCCCCAAACTATTCTATACGAAAAATCTCGACTATCGGTTGCTCCGTTTTGACGTGAAAGGCGGACAGACAAACAAACAAACACACATTTAAAATAATTTGAGTATAATATGGATTACACTAGCTTTCCGCTCGCGGCTTTGCACGCGTGAGCTAGAAGAAAGTCATCTGTTGAGATTTTTTAAATACCTACTGGTAGGTACTTAGCCATAATCAGTTGCAAAATTTCATTCAGATTCCGCGCCGTTTCGACATGATTGAGTAACAAGAGATATCCTAACTTTCACATTTATAACATAAGTAAGACTTACGGTTACTGTTAATGTAATAAAGAAAAACTATTTTACTAAAGTAGTCTAAGGTACAGTCGGCATATTATGTTAGGCGGTGACTTGCAAGGGGGCTATAAATCGCTCATTCTTCTTATGGTATACACTCACAACACAATGTTCACACCTGTCGTTTATACGACGCGACAATGTTTACTAAGACCTACTTGCTCGCATGTCTTCTCTCGTTAGAAAGATAAGCATGTTCAGACGACAAACTATCTGAAAATTCCACCGATAATGAAGTAAAGAAAAGTTTTGGTCGAGTTTCCCCTCTTTGCAAGTTAAACCTCTTTGTGACAACATGAAAATAGATAAAGACCATTTATTGTGATTAAAGCATTTTTAGAGTCTATTTTATTGGCTTGTGTACCTATCTATGTCATGCTCAGATCGTTAAATTCTATAATTTAATTGGTTGTGTCTACCAACATCTATGGATTTGATGGTGTTTGCTGAATACGTTTTGTAAGAGTCGATTTATAGACTTTTCGTTCAGTTTCTCTTTAGTACTTACTTACCTAAGTAATTTAATATTTGATGCGTGGGTAGGTTAGGTATGGATAATTTATATTATATATTTATATACCTATGTGTGACATATGAATAAGATAACCAAAGACATTTCTTACGATAATAATTTTAATCATAATGCTCGTAGATAGGTATACTTTCCTATAGGTATATCAACGTTTTCTCTGTTTTTACAGACAAACGAGCAGGTTTGTTTTCAAGCGGTTTTGGCACTTACATTTTTATAATTTTATCTAATTATATTTACTTATATTTATAAAAAAAATAGGGCACTAAACATCGTAAGGCTCTAAACAGACGGACTGCAATTCAACTGCAATCCGACTGCCGGATTGCAGTTGAATTGCAGGCCGTCTGTCTAGAGCCTAAAGCGTGATAACAAAGTCTCCACGCGTGTCGATTCTGCTAACACTAATCTAAGCATAATCGTATCAAAATCGTGTTTCAATGTAGTGTTTTTTACACACTAGTTACAAGAATTATGACTGTATGATGTGAATGTAGAGTGTGGTGTGAGGTGACCATCAGTAGTATTGTGAAAAAGTACATGTGTAGGTATGTGTAGGTACTACCTACTCTCTCTTGTAACAGTGTGCAAAAAAGCACTACAATTGAAACACGATTTTGATACGATTATAGACGCGACTCCCAGCACCTGCACCTGCATCTACCAGTGTATTAGTATAATAATAGTGTAATTATAAAATTATTAATCGAAGTCCATTCTTTACTATTATTGTAAACAATCTTCACCAAACTCTAAAAAGAGATTATACTTAATTTCAAATTATCAAAGTACTTAGGCACATTAAAAATGCTTATCACTGGCACATTAATTTGTCATGGTGTTTTTATTTTATTTTTTGTGGTAAATGTTTAACATGTCAGAATGCCCGACCCGGACTTTAGTTACATCCAGAGTTTGTAGTAATGTACCTAGGTAGTAGGAAGAACCAGAATGGTTTACTTGATTCTGGTTTTACCCATTTGGTCACTTTAATCAATCATGGTGGGTAAGTCTAAGTAATCACTTAAACTCAAGGTTTTCAACGAGCGACCTCTCTCAATAACTTCAAGTACCTAGGGTACAACCTTAATTTTCCACAAGAATACTATAAAAATAGAAACATTATCAATGCGCAGAAGCAAGCTACTAAAATGGTATCGTTTATTATAACTGGTTAAACACTAGGCATTTGCTTAACACAGAACCACGCAATGCATCGCCACCTTACACGTTTAACAGGTATAAAGGATGAACATAATGAAAATACAATACAACACACCATAAACACATAACAATGGTCCAATACCAATAAAAGTGCCATAAGAAAAAAAGATTAGAGTTTTAACCAGAAATGTTAAGAATTAGTCATCACTTAAGAATGTTTACAAAAACTAATAGATCAGAGGCTAAATTGGGTTTATAACTTAAATCACATGATCAAGTAGGTACATACCTAGTTACCTTGGCTATTAAAACAAACTTAACAAACTCAAAGTGATTTCGCAACAAAACATGAAAACGTACGATAACACAAGTTAAATATACTATTACTAATTGTGGTTGGAGCGAACCTTCGCCATTAAAAGATAATACAGTAAGTAGAGCCTTCAGTTTTTCCCCGTTGGAGGCCACATAGAACCTTATTAGGTAGATAAAGTATTAAAAACTTACCTTTATAGAAAGGATGTCATTATTCCACACACGGAGAATCCAAATGGTAGACACAATAAAACTTTCTAATATTAACCAGAGGAATTGCAAAGGCTTCGCTTGCGCACGATCGCGGAGGTGGGCAGTGGAATGTGACTCTGTGACTCGCGCACAGGTAGCAGCGCAGGCGCAGCGCGCGTCTGTGTGCGTGCTGTGTGTACATTGTAGCAACTTAGCTCGCTGACAATGTGTACGCAACGGTATTTGATTCCCTTGTTAAGCGATACTCCTGGCGTTGAACCCGTGTGGCTATTCTTTTCTTTCGAAATCAGTAATCCTTGTGTTGGATTCATTAACGATTAATAACGATAGAAGTAGTCTTGTCTTTTTTCCAATGCTATGAGACAAAATAAAACAATGGTTTTATTCTTTTACCTCTATCAAGGAATTAGAGGAATAAGATCAAGGAATAAGAGGTATAGATATTTATAGCCAACGCGCACTTGTGATTTTTAATTGACCGATAGTATAATCGGAATCGTAAGCCGATTGTGATCAAACTGTCGGCCGATAGTTGTGCGATAGTTAAGTTGAACGTAGTGCGCGCGCTCACATAGTCCTTCATGCACATTACCGGCCGGCCGATAGTTGTGCTGTGCGATAGTTTGATCGAACAACTATCGGCCAATAGTTTGATCGGTCGGGTTTTAATCGTCAGTGCGCGCACTGCCATTTAACTCTACACTGAATCCGAAAACGATCAAACTATCGCCCGATTAAAAATCACAAATGCGCGTTCGCTCTAAGAGCGAACATTATTCGGCGGTCATTACACAACAACGGTATTTTGACGACCGATTTGGCGCAGGGGTAGGCTACCCACCTTCTGCGCCAGTGGTCTCGGGTTCGATTCCCGAACAAGACAAATATTTGTGTGCATGAACATGTCTATTTGTCTTGGTCTGGGTGTTTACTATGTATATTAAGTATGTATTTACAAACAAAAAGTATTTAAGTATATATTTATCCGTTATCAAGTTTTCCATGATACAGTTTCGTAATGAAATTAAAATGGGCTTAGATAAGTGGTGTGAATGTAAGAAGTTATTTATTATTTATTTATGGTTAAATTTCGTGTCTTTTTTTTATTTACAACAGAAATACCTACCTGTTTTTGGGGAAGGCATTTAATTTTTTTTTAATTTAATATATAATGATACTTTGGAATTAATAATACACTTAAAATATCCCCGTAATTGACTGGCATTTAACAGTAATGTTATATTTTCACTTGTTAAATTGTAATATCACGGATTTACAATATACCTGCGAGCAACATGTAATGCTTCAGTAATTAAAACTACGCACCATGGTAAATGAAAGACAGAAATCATTAAAGTTGTTTTGTATTAACTTAACACTAAACATTTAAACAAACTATATAAAAAAGACTATTTCTGTAAAAGTTCTATTTCTGTAACAATATAATTATTAAAATAAGTATATTATACAATTTTTGTACTGTAACAATATATTTGCACATAATAATATATTTAAATTGTCTGATGAAGTGTTACTTGATGAAATAGTGCAAAATAACGAGAAGTATAGTGGATAACAAATTATAACAAGTGTTTAAATTCGATATCAGTCTCGTTTCGTGGGTATATTCTACAAAATAAACAAAAATAATAAGTAAAAGCTTTAAAAACATTATATTGGTCTCAATTTAAAACATTTTAAACAAACAAAAAAATGTTTTTGCCCATTGTATTAATTGGCACTATTTCATCCTTTAAAAGTCCGCGCCAGATAACTTGGCACACGAAGGACCCGCTAATCAGTCGGATCAGCCGGTTGTTGGAAAAATAAGCCTCATTTCCTCATAATTTTATTTTAGTTCCAGATTTTGACACGTGCTAAGTTATGTGGCGCTTACTCTAACCCCCTCCAAAGTCACAATTTTGTAAAAAAAAAAGAACAATAGGGTTTGACTGTAATTGTTAAAATATAGTGAACAATTTTAACTATTAAGAATATGTAAGTACCAAATGTGAAAAAAAATAATGAAATCTTGTGTTTTACAACAAGCGACTTACGAGCTGTTTAATTGTGACTCTAGCCGTCTCTATCTAAAACGAGATTCAAAAGTTTGATGCTCTATATCTATGAAAATATTCAAGGTATTTAAAAAATAAATAAGTCTGTATGTTTTGTTGCTAAAATTACGAGATTTTTTTTACAAATAAAAACATATCAGGCAAATACCCTATTGCTTATCAAAGACGCGTTGCCACATTGATTGGCAATATTTTATTGATCCTAGTTTGCAAAAAGTGTAATTCAAAGTATTTTGATAAAATTTTATACACTATTTAGTATCATTATGAATGGCATTACAAAAAAATAGACTTTAAGTCTTACATTGTTATTTGAAGATAAATATCTCAAAACATGCAGTAGAGATTTTCAAACAAAACAAATAACTTATCAATAACTATAACGATTAAATTTACTACAGGCAATATCACTGCTTACGTATCTACGATAATAATAATACGTAAGTATAACATATAAATTAGTTAAGTATAAAAAACGGATTTTTACTTTTTGCATTCACAATGCAATTTGCATTTATTCTTGAAAATGAAATATAATAAAAAATTAACCCGTCTCACAACTATGGCCAGCAGCTCCTCCCATCAGCTAGTTGTGAGACGATTTTTTTTCTAATATTTCATTTCCAATAAGAAACTGATTTCTCCAATACTCTTACACATTCAGCTTGTTCTTGTAATGCAATATGGGAACATAATATTAAAATTATATAATTTACTTTGGTGGGAGCGTATTTTTGTAACAAATATTTATACCTAATACCGAACCGAATCTATTATACAGTGTTGAATACAAACCAGAAAGATTTATAAAAGCCATTATTTAAGAATAATTACAACAAATATATGTCGTACCTGTGACAGTGTATTACAAATTCAGACGCACTAGCCATTATATTAAAACGGCCTTATATTATTATATAGTGGTAATAACTGCGTAATTCTAGACTAAATGCTCTGGCTTATATTGTCCTTACATAAAACTTTGTTTACATTTTCTAATGTAAGTAGGTAACTTTGATTCATTTTACCGTCTATATTGTTAACATCCTACTTAATTATTGAAACAAATTAATTTTTAATTTTAATTTCGATCACATTATAGGTACGCATAAGATTTTGAGTATCACGCATTTGATATTTAGCGTAAATAACATTGGCGTATAAATATAATATTTTAGTTTAATTAAACCATTTGTACAATTTGCAACTTGCACCATGCGTGCATTTTTGAGGATTGTGTGCGGCAGTGAATGTTGCAGCGTAAAATCAGACTAGTTCGTGAAATGCAGTTTCATACAAAATATAATAATGCTTAAAAAAATTAGCAGGAAATAAATTTTCTTGTGTATAAATCTTTGAAAATACTTTACTTATAAATTGTGTTAAATATTTGATTCATAAATCTATAAGACTAACTACATTACTTACAACAATTTATCACATAAAGTCCATTTCACAAGTCGTCCCGTATTGTCCACTTATACTAAAAACCAATCAATCTCCACTTGTGATAACGTCAGTTACAATTTTTAATACGAAGTTTGATACGTTTTTTTAGCATAATTAAAACCAAATTACCTAATCAATGATTTATACTTGAAACGTACATTACACGCTCATCGACATTCGAAACACAAGCAATAAACGACACTATTTAATACGTAATAACGTTCGTTTTGGCGGCTTTAGTCCTCTATCACAGTGCCGAGTAGCCTCTGGTTTGTGTGATACAGCAGTGTTCCGCGCACATCGACATTTACACAAGCAACAAACGTCACTATGTAGTACGTAATAAAGTTTATTTTGGCGTCAATGGCCAAATATCACAGATACGAGGGGTCCGTTGTTGGTGTGGTACAGCAGCATTGCGCTGGTTGTCCTGTACTAAGTCATGGAAGCCAGGGATTCCTCCACTTCTTCCACGTCGGGGGGAGGGAATGGGGCGTCTTCCTCGTAAATCATGACCAACTTTCCTTGATCCCGTTTTCGCCGGACGTCCTGGAAAACGTTCAAATATTAGCTTCTATAGTTCAACTATAAATAAATACACTCCTCCACTTGGGCACTTGCTTTATTGTTATACAAACATTGCTTACTTTAAGAGTCGTTTAAATAAAGTTTTCAGAGTATTTCTGTAAGATTTCTTTGTAAAATGTTTTTGATAAATCTTAGTATTTTCGTTTTTCGATTAACATTTGAAACAACTTTGAAAATCTTTTTACAATCCCATACAGTATGGGATAAATAAATGGTCAGGTTACCCATACTATATGGGCCATACAGTATGGGTAACCTCCATTTATTTTTTTACTTTATGTAAATTAGTCTTTACTTTTTTCGAAGTATAGGCCATACTTTGAATTATTAACATGGATCATACCAAGATACAAGAAATTCAGTCTGTATTATAACAAGCGAATTTTAATTATGACTCTAGCTAGCTCTTGCGAAAACTATTTTCTATAGCGAGAGTATGGAGAATGGCGCTACTAGCATGTAACGTCACTGGCTTGTAGCGCTCTCCTTGTCTAATTTGAAAGTTTGATTCTCTTTATCCACAGCCTTCTCTATCGTCTTCTACAAGCCATGCGCATAAAGTTTGGCAACGTCGCATTTCTAGTTTTAAGTGAACCTATTTGACACCGTTTGACAGGTAAACAGCGAGTAAACCTCGAGTACTGAATCCTATGGAGATGGCATATTGTTCTAAGTATATGAACTATCCGTTATACAAATATGAGCTAAATCGACATTGTGCTCATAAACAGCCATCTTGTTCTATCTTACCTCCAATACTCCATGTAAAAAGAGACAGCAATTTTGACCTTTATTTGACCTATTTCTGGCAACATTAATACGTGACGTCATAGTAATGCATGATTGAGGCCGGTGACCGGTCGCCATTTTTGTTTCTCGGTATGTGTAGGTATGCCTCACTTTTTCGTAGGTATGCCATCTCCATAGGATTTAGTACTCAGAGGAGTAAACCGGTTCAGAGCAATGTTGCCGTTCCGCTTCATAGCATGGCTTGTAGAAGACGATAGAGAAGGCTGTGCTTTATCGCTTTAAATATGCAAGATATTTGAAAATAAATACCTATGTTGTGTTGCTAATATTTCAAAAATTTGTCAAATACCCGATTCGGGCCTTTATCAGTTAAGTTTACAAAGTGGGTCGTTTAAAGTAAAGTTATTGCTTCAGCTACATCTGCATGTACTGTAGTTGCACAATGGCCAGTATTTTCCGGGATATTGAGCAAAATATTCGGTGCGAATGGGAGCGGTTGGGCTTCAAACTGGCGCCTAAATTCTAAAGAAATGACGGCTGCCTCGGAATTTGTCATAAACAGATCGACAATCTTTTCTGTTCCGGTGACAGCGGCGCTATGTTTTTTTCTTCTTCTAGTTCCAGTTTTGGCCACCGGAACAGAAAACGTTGCAGCACTGTAGTTTTTATTTTTTTGACTTTGAGATATCAGATTTACTACCATCTTGCTGCCAACAAAATGTCACACCACAGAACACGGAAAAAAAATCTGTCACTCATATCATAATATCGTACCCACGTCGACGAAAATAAGGTGTTTTGACTGGCACTATACAGTTTTAATTGAAAACGATAATTCATCAGACTGTCTACAGTCATAACAATTCACTTAAATTATTCAGTCACGGAAAAGCTTTTGTCAAAGAAAATCTAATTCATGATCCCATTCATTGCTTTCATACGTATAATATAACACAGATAGTTTCGTATGTTTTTATTATTTTACTTCATTGAAATATAAGAACCTATTTAACAGATTCTGTGGTCTAGTGGTACACATCACCGGTATCAGACCCAGAGGACCCGGGTTCGATTCCCAATGGGGGCCAATATTGTATTCGTTTTGGTTGGTGATAAGACTTGTTCCAAGTCCGCCTTGCTTGCTACTACCATCTTATTAGTTTAGCGCCATAACAACGATGTTTTCAGCGTTGTTGTGTTCCGGCAGTTAGAGATAGGACAGCCAGTTCCTCAGAGGATAAGGATTCCGGGAGGAATGCACTTCCACCTTCAGCCTTATCATCACTTAACATCAGGTGTGATAATAGCGAAGTGCTACCCCGATAAAAAAAAACCTAGCTGATTTTATTCAAGAACTACCGAACTTAATATCTTGCAGAATTCAATTGCTTAATTTCTTGGGTACTAGGTGATTTCATGGAAAACATGTCTATCCAATCATACGGTTCTTTTTGACGTGACTTGAGAATCTTACGTCTTTGATTTGTAAAACTGACCTTTGTTGCGAAAGTTGAGGTTTCCTCTCCTGAACTGCTGGAACTGGTAATACCTTCTTCTAACGTGAGTCGCGCGGCTACTCCTTCTAATTGCAGGTCCAAGTACAACTGGCCCAGCTGTTCATTTACTAATGAAGGCTGGAAGAGAAAATATTTTGTAGAACTTATACACATACTGCATTTGGTAATATTTTATGGTGGTTATGCTCGAATTCTGAAAGTTTTCTTATCTATAGGTTCTATATTACTATGAAGAAGAAAGTTTTGTTTTTTTTTTGTTTGTACCATTGTAATAAATAAACTAAAAAACTACTGGATCGCGTTTAAAAATTCTTTCACCATTACAAAGCAACATCATTCTTGAGGGACATAACAGAAGCTATATTTTATCTCATTGTTCCTACGGGAACAGTACCACGCTTGAATATTACTTATCTCGTGTCTGAGTAATGTCCGTCGTTTTCGGTAAACATAACACAGGTACCTAGTGTTATAGAGCAACTTAGTTTGAGATTGGAGCAAGGTATGCCATTCATGATGTCTCATCATCAGCCATTTAATGCCCCCTCTGCTGGGTACAGGCCTTCCTTATGGATGGATAAGGAGAACGGGCCATGACCCATCTTGTGGGCCCAGTGCGGATTGGTGGTTATTAACGACTGCAAACGAAGCCGGGATCAACGGCGTGCCTTCTAAAGCACGGAGGAGCTCAAGAATGAATATCTTGGGTCACCCATCCCGTGACCGACCATTGCGACATTGCTTAACTTCAACTATCGCAGGCCGAGCAAGCCGAACCACTGCGCCATGGTCTCCTCAATGTATTAGTTTGACAAAGGGACTAGCCACGAACATGTCGCGGCGGCGGCGGCGAGAGAATAGGGGATCGGACTGTTATTGATATGTAAATATTTAATAGTAACATTCAAACATATAACATTGGGGAATAACAAAAGTGAAAAAAATTATACAAAATAAGCAAGTAATGAGCTGCTGAATTCTGAAAAACTGTGTCTCTAGCTATCTCTTTCTAAAATTTTGTATGGCGGGAGTATGGCGCTAAGCACATCTGACGTCAGATGTGTCTAGCGCTGTCCTTGTCTATTAAGGAAGTTTGATGAGCTATATTTCAGAAAATATAGAAAATATTTGAAAATAAATACCCGTGTCGTGTTTCTAATATTAATAAAAACTCTTTAAACAAATAAAAAATAATCTGTCCGATCCCATATTGCACAGCAGTTGGTGCGTCACATTGACTTATTTGAATAGACGTCTCGCGAGCGCGCAATGAATGCGCAAACCGCTCGCTGCCGCCGATCACCGCACATTTTCGTGACCGGGCCGTGAGAAACGGCCGTCTGTCAAGTCAAGTATTATATTACAAGTGTACTCACCTGAATAAACTCGTCCATTTTCTTCTTGTCGCTCGACAATACTTCCTCCATGGACTTCGTCGTTATCTGGTACTTATAAATTAGCTCAGACGTGACGCAAACCTGGAAATAAGGCAAAAACATAATTTGAAGTATGTCTTCATAATGTTGAATATCACTGCTTAAAATTAAACTAGCAGCTGCCTACGACTTCATTTACGTGCATCAAGAGTAAGTGCTTAATTTCTCTTCGGAAAATAAGTTTTAACGATTTAAAAAGAAGCTGATTGTACACAAGTAAACGGTATTATAGAAGCAATGTAGAGTGTTATATTACAAACTTACTTGACAGCACTAATAGAGGAGCCACTCGCAATACAAAATTTGGTGTCAAAATGGGCTTTCGGCTGTCAGCATTGTTTTTTTTTTCTTTTACCCACATAAAATGACCACCGTGCATCGGTTTTTGGGCTCCCAAACAAAACTGCAACGCGCTATGCTGATAGAAACCTTATTGCCTGTCAAATAATTGACAGATGAGATGCGAATTCACAGTTTTGTGTATTAGATAAGTTTGTAGCACGCAGCAGGTTGTACTAGGTAGCTTTAGAGTTGACACGCGTAGCAGGTTTTTGAGATGAGATGCGAATGCGCAGTTTTGTGCGGGAGCCCTTAGATAAGTTTGTAGCACTCTACAGTTCTATTATACCGTTTACTCTTGCAGCAGGTTGTATCTACTGGGTAGCTTTTAGAGCAAATTCCCAGGCGCGCCAGACCTAGCTTATTATCTGATGACTAAAGGATGACTCACGCTACACAGTACCGAGCGTCCGTCGTCCGAGCTTCGTCATTGATATTTTGTATGGACACGTTTCACGCTTTATTGAGCGGCATTCGAGTGTCGACTGAGCATCGTAAGTATATTATGTAATACTAGCTTTCGGTCCGCAGTTGCGCCCGCGTGGACTACACGACGTTATCCCGCAGGAATTTCATATTTTTCCGGGATAAAAAGTATCTCTATCCCATTTCAGCCAAAACCGTTCAGCCATTTTGGCATGATTGACCAACAAACATGCAAACACCACCTATACCCTCACATTTCATCAGCCGAACGACGCCCACTGCTGGGCGTAGGCCTCCCCCACACACCTTCACATTTATAATATTATATATAGTAGGAAGGATTTAAAGGTTGACGGACGCTCGGCTCGGGCTCGGTTCGGACCCGGAACGGTCTAGCGTGAGTCATCCTATTCATTGCTGTTCCCTATTCAGGGTCTACAATGTACTTTGCCATTCTGTATCTACCATCTTGTTACCATTGTAGAACGCAATACATTGAATTGAATTGAATCCTTAAAAGGTGTTGGAATAGGTTTTAAGCGACTATTGAGAAAAATGGAAAATGAAGTATTTAGAAAAAATCGACCCGTCTCACAACTATTAAGAGTAAACATACTCGCTAACTTGGGCAAACGGCCAATTTATGGGTACCTGGTGCTGAAGATACCCCTAATTAACAACAATACTAACTTTTATTAATTTCTTGTCTTTCAGTTTCAGTCTTGATTTTTATATATGATGCGCAGGAAGCTATTTCGATATTTTTTGTAAGCAGTCAGATCAATCGAAGGAGCCATACATCCCCACACATATCTAAAGCTTTTATTATTGGTGGATGTAACTTGGCATAGTGGTTTAGTCTATAATTATTTATCCGATACATAATAGCATTGTAAATGCATGAAATGAAAATCATGAGTTGGTATAGCGCTAAGTTCAAAACACATAAATTTAATGTACATCACATGTAATAAAATAATGAAGATATAATAACGTGTTCAACGTCATTAGTAGGTGTGTCCTCATTAGGTTCACTGTAAGCCGGTATTTCAAATTGAGTGTCTATCTATACAGCGCGTACTGTACGCAGTTTGCGGCGTTTCGCTTGCCGACTCATTCAGTGAGCGGCTGAGTGCTCAGTTGACCCGGACAGTCGGCCGCTTACTGTGGTCCTAATCGGTACACACCCTTAGTCAAAATCAAACATCTCCGAAAACTTACCTGTTCCATCCATGCTGGTTGCAATTTTCTCCTAGGGGCGAACTTTCTTACATGTTTACTAGTTTTGTTATAAGGGAACATCGCTGAACTAGGCGATAGGTCTGTCCTAAGCTCTACTGCAGCAGCCTGTTGGAAAAATATAAATATAATGAAAAAAAAAAATGCTTTTTTTTGGAATTTCAAATGCTAAGTCAGCAAGCCTAGCATGACTGCCCAAAATGTGATATATATCGCATGATGAGCGATTTATCGACACTCAAACGTCAAAACCCGTTGTCTTTTGACAGTTAAACGGAATAAAGCGCTATATCATATCGCGTTTTGTTGGTCATGCTAGGGGGGCTGAAGTATAAGAGCCACAATCAAATGATAAATAAGACAAAATGAGAGTTGAAGTGCATTACAAAGCATAGAGTAAAACTTTTGTAAATTTATTATTTGCAAGCAGTTGTTTTTAAGGTTGCGTAGCCTGCGGGCTTATAATGGGACATAGACGTCCTTATTGTAACACCTTTTTCACTGCGATGAAGACATTAAGCTTGAGGTGATCGCGAACGCATTAAAAAACGTTGTCAAACAAGCAGTTTTCAGTTAACGTTTCTGATGACAACCTATTTTCCATAAAACTCTATACATCGACCTGAAAGTACACAAAAATGCTAGCTGTTAAAATGTCTAACTCACATTAGGTCTGTTGCATTTCTTAGGGTCGCTTTCCTCAGCGCTGCCTGAATCAGTCTTGAAGAAGGAGGAATAGAAAGAGGAGTAGCTGGACTCTTCGTCGGTCTTGTCTACGTCGTTCACCCTGATGCTGACCTCTGCTTTAGTGTTACTACAGCTGGGAGCTGGCATAGATTCGCCTTCTATTCTCTGCAGACAATAATTGCTTCTTAGTATTTGAAATGTACCTTAAATGTATATTCGAGAAATTTCCCGGTCGATATTCGCTTGCACACGATCTACACGCACGCACGTACATACGCGCACGTGCGTACGTCGTAGATACGCACAATTTGAACGGAGCGCATTCAAAAATCGCTTTAACTGTGCCGGCGCGGAAGATTCTCCGATTATACTTCATAATTTTATTAATATAAAACAATGCAATGACCTGAATTCACTGAATTGCACACCTCACTCTTAATATAAGAAACATATTATAATGTTGTTATTTAGTTTATTGAAATGATTAGCTTACTATAGTATTACTACGTACCCATAGTTAGACGGTAAATGCAAATGAAATAATAAAAATAAATAAATTTAAAAATATATTTATTCATGTTAACTGTTAACAATGGTATTCAATTGTACAAAACCTTTACTAAAATAATATACATAATAATATATTTAAGTGTTTCGTTTGATAGGTCTGAAATGGATTAGGATTGTGAAAGCCTTAAGAATTTAAAATATTATAAACATTTAATATATACCCAGTTGCATTGCATGACGGGTCGTTTTTTCTAAAAATTATTTTTCAATATATAAAAACTGTTAACAAAAATAGTAACACAGTATTGGAAGTGCTTTAGTGTAAACAAAAATAAAAAAAAACTTTGGTCGATAAATTATTAATTTATAGGAATGTGGCATATGGTAATACTAGATATTTAACAACCTAAATTCTATAGACGCGCATCAGTTACAACCACATGTCATAATTAAAAAACCCCATTTTTCCGATTGTCTCAGAAAAAGATTAAAAAGAAGGCAAAGAAGCTATAAGCGATAGTTACAAAATTTCTACTCCACTACATAATCAACCTTGATTTTGGACTTACCCATACAACTCCAGAAATCCATGATTTTAAAAGATGCTTTGACCAAGCGTGAAAACCAATCTATCAATGTATGTAAACAGTATGACAAGCAATCGTTACTGATTTGATTACCGAAAACAACAAAATGTATGAGATTGATACATAGCGTAAATAACCAGTAAATCTCGCCCGAAAGCTACTTACAGGGCCTGTGGTTTTTTTTATCATTTTTTTTCTATTATGACCAGTTGGTTTGAATGTCAGAGGAAATGTATTGCCCATTAAAGGATCTATCTTATTGGGTTGCCTTGGCAGTGACTGTCAGAGGAATTGTATTGCCCATTAAGGGTTCTATCTTATTGGGTTGCCTTGGCAGTGACTGTCAGAGGAATTGTATTGCCCATTAAGGGTTCTATCTTATTGGGTTGCCTTGGCAGTGACTGTCAGAGGAATTGTATTGCCCATTAAGGGTTCTATATTATTGTGTTACCTTGGCAGCGACGCCAGCAGCCGTCGCCAATCAAATCATGTAAAATTGTATAAGAACATTAAGCCTGCCTCACATGGCGATGCGGGGACGGTTTCGCATTGCAAGTCGCTGCTATGGCATCTCTATGAGATTGAGCCCTAAGAGTAAATATAGCAGATATAAAAATTAGTTAAAATTTTAGTTAAGTAATATATTTATCGATCAAAAAGAGACGGATTTTATTGTAGTTGTCATTACGTCAGTAGCAGGTAAGGAAAGGGAGTAGGTACACGTAGGACCAATTTAAACATTAAAAAAAATTATGGTTAATTCTAGGTTTAAACCCTTAGGTATTGCTTTTTATACATTTCTATGGGAATAAGAGTTGATTAAAATCTTAAAATCTGATAAATGGACTTAGATTAGATAGCAGCAAATTTCACTTGTTGGATCTTTGCTATAGATATGCTTATTACTAAGAAGAAACTCAGTTTATGAGATTAATGTAAGGAGATCAGTTTTATGTTGAATGCTGATAATTAAAGTATCTGTTCCTATTCAGTGCTGTTCCTTCAGTATTTGTAGGGTTGGTTTTTGTACATAACTATGGGAATAAAAGTTGATTAACATATTTGAATCTGATAAATGGACTTTGATTTTAAAGTATAGCAAAAAATTCCACTTGTTGGATCTTTGTTATAGCTATGCTTATTACCGAGAAGAAATTCAGTTTATGTAATAAATATAAGGAGATGAGCTTTATGTTGAATGCAGATTCACTCCAGTTCCTTCAGTATTTGTAGGGTTGCTTTTTATACATAACTATGGAAATAAGAGTTGACTAACATCTTTTAATCTGATCAAAGGACTTTGATTTTAAAGTAAGTATAGCAACAAATTCCACTTGTTGGATCTTTGCTATACCCATAGCTATGCTTATTGCTGAGAACAAACTCAGTTTATGAAATAAATATAAGGAGAATCGCTTTATGGTGCTGATTATATATGTATTTGTTCCTGTTCAGTGCTGTTCCTCTAGTATTTGCATGGTTGCTTTTTATACATTACTATGGGAATAAGAGCTGATTAACATCTTTAAATCAGATGGACTTTCATTTTAAAGAATAGCAGCAAATTCCACTTGTTGGATCTTTGCTATAGCTATGCTTATTGCTGGGAAGAAACTCAGTTTGTGAGATAAATATAAGGAGATCAGCTTGAAGTTGAATGCTGATTAAATATGTATATGTTCCTGTTCAGTCCTGTTCAGAAAGCACGTTCTCTTCGTCGAGATTTGTGCGGTATCTGCAAAGGACGACATTTTAATAGTCGTATCAGTGTGTGTCATAATTTTAGTAGGGTTTTCATAATTCTTAATGGCAACACTGGTAATAGCCGTCTCTTGACGCCATTTTGTTAAGTTGGATAGGGTAGAAGCGGTGCGGTCAATCTTGTTTTTGGTCGTGACGAGCGAAGCAAAGTCTGTGGAAGTGTGAAGAATACGCAGACTCCAGATAACACTCATATATTTCATGGTTAAACATATAACAATAGGTACAATTAGTCGTTGTCTTAGACACCTTATCCCGTCGAGGCTAGGTTAAAGATTGAGCTCGCTTCGCTCGTTACGATCGAAGTCAATCTATCCCCACCGATTTTACCCTATCTAACTTAATTATATATCTACCTCATTAAACATTTCTTTAGAAAAAATTACACATTTATGCCTAAAGGTTTGCCTACCCTGGGCTAAAGGGTTTACGCATCGCAACTATTTGCAGCGATACAGCATCGATACAGTCCTGTGACTGTATATACAAACAAGACTACACCAATTTAAAGTCATAATAAACAGTATGAATAAATTATATTTATTCACTAAAAAGGTGCCTGGACTCCACGAAAAAAGCACAATCAAGAAAAAAGTGTTCAGACGTACTAAAACTGCATTCTTGAGTAAAATGTAGAGAAAATGAAGTCATTAATAAGTATAAATAATATTAGGGTTTTAAAAATAAATATCATATACTTAAATCAACTGAAAAGAAATAAAACAACAAATAGCAAATTAAGTAAAAAAAAGTAACCAACTTAACTCAAGCCCGAGTTCGCTGAACCATTTCAGCTATTCTGAAAACTGATGCTCAGAAATCAACTGCTAATTGTGCTTGGTTCAGTATTCGTTCTATGGTTTCAATAAGACTATAAGTTGTTCTTAACACTTCGACATTTACAGTTCAATTTCGTACTATTTTTGCGTATTATTATCGAAAGGTAATCGAGATTTGTGGGTTCGTGAACGTACAATCGCAAACCGGAATTGTTGAGCCACTTGACAACCTTCTTAATTTAGTCGTACAATGCAAATCGAGCAAACGGTTGATACCACAGCCATCTCTATCGTCTTCTACAAGCCATGCGCATAAAGTTGGCAACGTAGTTTTAAGTGAACCGATTTGACACCGTTTGCACCGTTTGACAGGTAAACAGCGAGTAAACCTCGAGTACTGAATCCTATGGAGATGGCATATCTTCTATACATCTATACAAATAAATAAAATTGGAGTGTCTGTTTGTAACATTAAATAACCGCTTTTTACTACGTGCATATGATTAAATATACGGTACATATACCAAAATGACATGTTTTACAATTTTTGTCTGTCTGTCTGTTTGTTCCGGTTAATCTCTGAAATGGCTGGACCGATTTTGACGGACCGATTAATACGACAATTAGAAGTAGTTTAAAATTGAATTCCAAGATTTTCTTACATTGTGACTTAGTTACACCTCACTTTTTCGTAGATATGCCACCTCCATAGGGCTTAGTACTCAGAGGAGTAAACCGGTTCACAGCAATGTTGCCGTTCCGTATCATAGCATGGCTTGTAGAAGACGATAGAGACGGCTGTGGTTGATACACGTTTGCATTACATGGCTAAATTAAGAATATTAGCCAGTGGCTTTACAATCCCGGTTCGCAAGTGTACGTGCGGATCAAAACGATTTCATTTTGCAGCCTGTCAAATAATCAAATATATTACCTGTCTTTGATTTCCATCGCTTTGGTTTTGTTGCTTGAGCTGAGCGTTGTTGATTTGACTTTGCAGAAGGTTGGTGTATCCCGTTGTTTGAGACATTAGGGTATGTTGCATTGGGTAGGACGCTTGCGGTGCGATCGCAGAATAAATTATAGGTGAGGTGGTGATTATAGGTGACCCGTACATCGTTTGACCGTACATCATACAATTCACTGTAATAAAGAATAACAATACATAGGTTTAACATTGATATAGATAACGTTTTTAATATTTTATTTGCGCAGCGCCTATTAG
Organism: Crambus lathoniellus; assembly: GCA_949710035.1. Classification (NCBI taxonomy): domain Eukaryota; kingdom Metazoa; phylum Arthropoda; class Insecta; order Lepidoptera; family Crambidae; genus Crambus; species Crambus lathoniellus. The sequence continues at coordinate 54,186,653 of OX453296.1, forward strand.
TTATAAAAAAATAAGTATTTTATAAAGGAATTAGGTTAGCGTGCTACCATTTTATTAACGGCTTCAATATAGAAGTTAACTATTTTCATCGTAAGTACGGTCGAGTCATTACGATGGGTGGACTAATCGAGTAATAATAAGATAGTTGTAATCAAGTTGTAAGACAGTTACAATAAACTGTTATTAGTACCGACGCTACAATCATTTATCTACACGTCGGTACTTACATTTATCATGCCACATTAAAATATGGAAGTGTCTAGTCTGTCACCAGTGGCTGTTTAGAAAAAATAAATATCTTGTCATTAGTAGTAATTTAACAGGTAAAAATATTCTGCCGTAACTTAATAGCCATACAAATTTGTGCCTTATTATCGTAGAGCAAATGATTGTACTTATATAAATAATTATGTATTGTTTATATTTGAATGCCTTTGTTTTTGAGAACCGTAACACAAGTTCTTTGGGCTACTTCTATTTCTGAATCAGATCACTGTGTGTGATGCATACTATAAACAATAATAACACGTAATTAATATAACACGTACCTGGTACTGCTGGCATGGCAATCATTTGCTGGGGCATGGCAGCATCCATTATTGATATTTGTGGCGGTATACCCACTCCTAGTAGGAAGGCGTTGGTGCTTTTCACAGGACTATTGTGCCAGTTGGATGACGCTGTAAATAAAAGAAAATAATAAATAATGTAAAAATGAGATCATGCGCTGCATCGAAAATACCGTTTAACTAATAGAAAAGTTATTTTTTACGCCGACACTACATCGCCACCGCGGAACTATAGTAGCGGCGCGGCTCGCCTGAGTTGCCGATCGTAGTGCACGCATAGCTTTTGCGCACTTGCCCGTTACACCTCCGCCGCGAAACCACATACTCATGTGGCGAAACTAATAAAGGCGGGGCGGGCCGCTCACCGTCGCCGCCACCTACTTTAGTTTTGCAGCGGCGGTGTACTATCGGCATTATTGCGCACATTAACAGATTGCATTCATAAACAAGAGAAACTAAAACGGATTAATATTTAACGAGACTTCAAGAGTCAAAGTCAAAGCCAAAAACTTTTTATTCACATAGGTTATGCAAAAATGAATGCTCATGAATCGTCCAAGATTTTTTTACCTACCACCAGTTAAGGACATCTTTTAACTGACAAGAAAAACGGGCGAAAAAAAACTCATCAGCTTTAACAGAAGCAACGTATTTACAAAATAATTTATGTCTCAGCTAGACAAAATGGTACAATAATAAAAATTATACAAAAAAGCTAATACTGAAGGCAAGTAAAATGATAAATACAGTGGAGCGAGCCAGAAGATGCTTGTGCAATCTAAGCTCGAAAACATCCGGGTTGTTGTAGTTGTTAGTGTGTAAACACATCATGTCGAAAATACGCGAACGAAATTCGGCGTTATTTATTTAACATTATTACGCCCGATAAGCTATTTGAATTACTGACGACACACAATGACGTCGCGTTATTGCTCACAAAAAAGCAGAAGCAAAATTTTGGTTACGTATTTTCGGTTTTTAGGGTTCCGTAGTCAACAAGGTTTCGCCATGTCCGTCCGTCTGTCTATCCCCAATCTACCTCATAGACTCTTAGTACTAAGCTGTAATTTGGCATGAATATACATATTAATCACGCCGAAAAAATGGTACTTGAAGAAACATTTTGAAAAAAATATTTTATTAGCTTTCCTCCCCTACACGTGAAGTGGCAATGTAATTTTTTTTAAGAGTTTGCCGACTCACCCATTGTCGTGGTAAGGGTAGTAGAAGGCTGCACTTCCGCAGTGCTGGTTGTGTGGCGACGGTGGACCTGCCTCGACGTGGGGCAGTGGTGCTTGTTGGCCACTGTATCTAGCTCAGGCTTAGACGATCTCTTCAAACCGTGTAACTGTAGACAAGGAAAAACAATCATAATTAAACTAATTCATAAATAGCACAACTATTTGTTACTTTTAGTGCGTTTTCACATGCACACGGTCACGGCACGGTCGCCGTGCCGTGTTAAGTAGTAAAGTATGAACTACATAGACAGCTTTCACATGGCACGGCTGCCGTGCCGTGACCGTGTGTCGCCCAGCCATGTGAAAGTTATCTAAGTAGCTCATACATTACTACTTAACACGGCACGGCGACCTCGCCGTGACCTTGTGCATGTGAAAAAAACTCTTGTGGTTCTCCTACACGTTACTGTCTTAGCGATATAAGGAATATAAGCCAATTAGGATCCACATTTTGGAGTGTTATCGAAGGGTGGTATTCCACTTATCAAATATTTGATCAAAGTTGAATTTTATCAAAGAATTTATCGTCCTCGTCCTCGTCCAATTTCTTTGATCAATAATTTAATAAGTGGAATACCACCCGAATACAAATGCAAAAGCGCGGGCGAACTCAAAACAACTTTTTGATCGACTCGAGCCAGTTATCTACGGCTATATCTGGCTGACACACTATCCTACTGCGTCATAGAACCACTCACTACATCAAACTGTGATTTAACGTTTGTATGTAAATTGTACAGCGAGGGTAGGAAAACCTTTGTCAGTTATCAAATTCATGCCTCTATTAAGTCATATGCTCTTAGTACCTATAAAACTAAGCAGACAACTGCATATAAAATTACTAACTTCTTAGTTACGGATTAAAATTGTATACCTTTGACCTTGGTAAACATAATTTCTTTTGTATTTCTCGCAATAAATAATGAAGAAAATTTGGATAATCAAAAATTGTAAAAGTGCAAAAGAGAATTTATTATTTTTGAGAAATTTAATAATTATAATTAAACGACACTGAATTAGATAGTAATTTTCAATAGGAAAAAATCCCGTGACGTGATAAAGCTATAAAAAAATTGTACACTTCAACTTCTCTTTAATTTTATAATTTTGTTAATTTTGTTACCTAGTACAAAATAAGTATAGCGCATACTCAGACCTATCGCTTATATTGACCAAACGAAAAAAGAACTTGTGGTAACGAACCTTTTCTTACTCGGAGTGTACGTTAGCCAAGTTTCGGTGCCGGAGACTTTATTTTACAATTACCTTATTGTTAACTGGCAGCTCATTGATGGGTTGTAACGTGGCTTTGCACCTCGCCAAGTGCTTCTTCTTCTGCCGGATCTCCATGGTGATCTTTTCTCTGTCCCCCTTGCCGGTAGTACGTGTCACACGGTGTAACCTAAGCATTTCTTTCTCCATTTCAGCATTGTGTCTGCAAGAGTACAAACGTCCCGTTTAAGTAGATAACTAAGGGCATTTTAAGCGGCAGCCTTTTTTCATTTATTTATCTCTCGTTACGAGTCATTTCATTTGCAGTGACTTTATATAATTTTGTTGGTTTTATAGGCATACACACACTCACATAGAGCCAATTCAAACGGTTGGGTTTCAATTGGCCCATAAGGTCACCATTGGCTCACCGCTAACTCAAAAAATGTTAGCTACAATTTTATCTTTATTTTCACAAATCAACCTTATCTTTTAAGAAATTTTTATGTAATTTGAAGAGAAGAAGACATGTTTTATATAACGAGGTCGATTTTCATATTATTCACAGTACAGATATAAAAAAATACGTTTTTATAGATAATTGTAAGATAAACGTACGTATAAGGGCTTTATGTTACTTTATAAAGAACTAGCTTTTCGCCCGCGTGCCCCCGTTCACAACACGACATTATCCCGCGGGAATTCCGAGATAAAAGTAGCCTATGTTATTCTTCAGGCTACAAAGTATCTGTGTCCCAAATTTCAGCCAAATCCGTTCAGCCGTTTTGGCGTAATTGAGCAACAAACATCCAAACATCTAAACTCTCACTTTTATAATATTAGTAGGATTAGATTAGCATATGTGAAGAAGCTTACTTATTCACTATACTACACTTACTTGGACAGCAGCGTCTCCGTGAGCTTAAAGGGCTGATCACTCAACGGGCTTACAGGACTGGCGTCTTTCACCGCTGGAACACTCTCGCACGAACTAGTGAGTTCGGCAGCGTCGCCGAAATTTTGAGTCAAAGGCGACATGCAGTTCCTGAAAGTTAAACTATTTGAAAACAGCGTCGACTGACTACCGACTATGACGAGCACTGCGATGAAGCCGACTGAATCGCATGATTCGATGCGTTAGGTGGCCCGATTAAGAACGACAGATCTCTTCTCAAGTATAGTTAGAAAATGATTAAGGTATTCGTTGCATGTATTTCTAATTAGACTTGAAAAGAGATCTCCACTTAAGTGTCGTTCTAGAATACGGGCCTTAGAGAGCATCACGGTTAGAGAGCACCTGACTTTAAAATATTTTAACTTATCATTGGCTAGTTGTTGTACCTTCTAGAAAGTAATTAGGATGCATATTCTGTATGTTTTGTGCATTCAAAGTGAGTACATCGAAATACATAAACAGTGTTATAAGCTAGTTATTAAAAAGTGTGACGTTATTTTTAAAATGTTCCATACATAATTGTGTTTTTCGCAGTGAATATTCAAGAACAGGGTATGTACTAAGAATTTTCCGATTTTTCGTTATATAGCATTGAATATTTTATGTACAAAGCACTTGATACGAGGCTACCTTTATGTTAAGTATTTTTTTCGATTTTAAATAAATTTAAAAAAACAGTCCGATTAGTAATGTTTTTCCGTTTAGTATTTGTGTTTGTCCGCAGGCCAACCATCCCTTTTATTGACAGATTGCTATGAAAAAAGGTTAGAACTATTTTGCAAACGCTTACGATAAGTGCTATAAAATTAATAAAGAAATCTTCTAAGTTATTTAAAGCGATATAAGGCCGGATTATTCTGCAATAAAAATTCGGATAATATGTTTTATATAAGGCCTCATTTCAACACACTTGCAAGTTGTAGTTTACACTTGCAAGTTGCTATCTGACAGACTGTCGGACATTTATCGCAGAAGACTTACTTGCAGGTGGAAATGAGGCCTTAGTAACTTACTAAAATGATTTTTTTTTTATTGCAATACGAAGGATCTATATTTTATCTTGGTTAGTGTAAGTCTGAAAAATGCTACTATGCAATTATTAACTTACGGTGATGTGTAACGCAGTTTAGTATTCTTCAAACATAATTTGTGTTCTTCTGTTACGTTATTGTAATCCTCAAAAGAAAGCGGCTGATGGTTTTCAAAATATCTAAGAGGAAAAACAAAAACGACATTAAATAAGCAATAAAACCGAAATGGGGCACTGAGATTATACTCATTTCATTTTTGTTAATTGGAAAAATATAATCTTGAGTTTAACATACAAAGGAACTAGCATTCCAAACTGCTAGGGATTTTTTAAACTACTTAAGTAGTTTAATCAAAAATGTTCACCTTGGAAAGGTTCTTTTTTAAGAAGGTGTTAAGGCATTGAAATAATGAGAAGAAATAAACATTTGGAACCGTACCTTTGCAGAGTATCATTGTAATTTAGCTGGTTATAGCTAGGCGGCGTTTCCGTACTTGATTTGCTGTCGTTACAATCGTGATGGGGTGATATTCCACCCAACATCGAGTCTATTTCCTGTTCACAAAGTTAAGGACGAATTTATTACAATGATAAAAGTGGTAAGTGTCAGTGCGTCGACCGCTACACAAATGGAATAGTCACATGTGTCCATTTGCATTAAGACCAGCGCCACACGACAAGCGGAAGTGTTTTTGGAGGTCTCATTTTTCTGTTTTTGGCTTAAATCTCGGAAACTATGCGTCCTAACAAAGTTACTAAGTGAAAACTACTCGTGTTCCAAGCATTTCCCTCTCTATATCTTTTCGTTGACTAGACTATTAGTCGTAAAACATGTATGTCAATCACTAAGTACTTTATATTTGTGTGTATTATTATAAAAAAGTATTTAATTTGGTTTGTTATCGTTAACAAAAGATTAGAGAAAACTGATCACCTAGGAGTGTTGTATTTGTGCAAATATGTCTACAAATCGTTTAGTGTAGTTCCTACTATACTTACACAGTGGCTCTGGTCCTGGTCGTTGATTTCAACTCGCAGCTCGCTATCCAACTTCGGTTGTTCTTCCATCTCCATAAGGCTTTCCATGAAAGAAGCGAGGTCTTGGCAGCGCTTGTTCATCTGCTGCTGGGCTAGCTTAGCCGGCTTAGTCAGAACCTACAAAAACAAAACATTAAAATCAAGCAAATTTAACAAAAAAACTGTGATTATAAAAGATCGGAAGCTAATTAAATAATTTGAGAATATTTGTAATGTTACTTTATTCATGATTTTGACAATGTTGTCACGCGTTGCTTGTAGCTTCTTCTTTTCTTCCTCTGTAACTTTAGGCGCTTCTTCTGTTTCCGGTGTTTGGAACACATCTGGGTTGGTAGGTCCCTGTAAGAAAAGTTCATGGGAGTAACATCGAAATCCAAACTATTTTTATTTGTTTACTTTTAACACCGAGTAATAAAATACATTGTAAACTATGGCATAAAAATCTGTAAAACCTTTAGACTCCCGAAGCCTCAAACTCATACATGCATGTGATATAAGCCTTTCTGAAATGGTCTAAAATGAATCTTTTTATGAATCTTATGATTATAATTTAGATAATATACTCTTGTAACGGACGTCTATTATTCCTGAAGCAGTAATGTATCAGTCCTTATACTTATTGCCACTAAAAGAATCTTACCTCAACAATATGATGTTTCCCAATAACGAATTCCAGTTTCCTGGACCAAGGATTTATGAAAGATGACCACTCGGTTTCCAGTTTGATGCAATCTCGGTTTTGAGTCATCACCCTGTAGAAACAATATTCTTAATAAAAAAACAATACATGTCTCAAAGTTTACTCAACCAGGTGTAACTTCGGTTTTTAAAAGGTATACATTTTTTATTTGTATGAGATCGATCCTACTAATATTATAAATGTGAAAGTTTAGATGTTTGGATGTTTGGATGTTTGGATGTTTGGATGTTTGTTACTCAATCACGCCAAAACGGCTGAACGGATTTGGCTGAAATTTGAAACACAGATACTTTGTAGCCTGGAGAGGAACATAGGCTACTTTTTATCCCGGAAAAGTATCACATTCCCGCGGGATAACGTTCGTGTAGTCCACGCGGGCGAAGCCGCGGGCGGAAAGCTAGTATAATATTATAAATGCGAAAGTTTAGATGTTTGGATGTTTGGATGTTTAGATGTTTGGATGTTTGTTACTCAATCACGCCATAACGGCTGAACGGATTTGGCTGAAATTTGAAACACAGATACTTTGTAGTCTGGAGAGGAACATAGGCTACTTTTTATCCCGGAAAAATATCACGTTCCCGCGGGATAACGTCATGTAGTACACGCGGGCGAAGCCGCGGGCGGAAAGCTAGTATGGAAATAAAAAATGTTCTCATAGATATAGTGAGGACGAACAAGCCATTTAGTGTAAGAGAGCATCGGTTTTTTTATAAATAGTGATTTTATTTTTAATCCCTAACCTTCATCACACCTGATGTAAGTGGGGATAAGGCTGAAGGTGGAACAGAGGAACTTTCATTTAATCAGGAGGCTTTCATATCTCTTACTGCCAGTACACAACAATGCTAAAAACGTCGTTATGGCGTCAGACTTAGATAAGGTGGTGATAGTTTGTCAGGGGGACATAGACAAAGTCCTATAACCAACCGAAACAATAATATCACGTACCTATAGGGTTTGGACCTCGCCAGTCCGCCTTTCGTGACAATCGCCTCGTAGACTTCTGTCAGATAAGGGAGGTCGTCTTCGTGGTACAGTTCCAACATGTATTTTCCAAGAATGTCCTGAGGTAAATACCCTAAGTACGGTACCGATTCAGGGTCGATATAATCCAGGTTCCCATTGGCAGCATGACGCATCACAAACGACACGGGTTTTGTCAGGATTTCATTTGGTTCTAGAAAGCAAAAGAGGGCACCGACTGGTTTAAAAATGAGCAATATTTTGCATCAAACATTAGACTATTTTACGATGGACAAATATTTTTAAAAGATGCGGTTTTTAATAAACTATTTTCGACATCTCTGTCCTATAAAATCAGTTAGCAGAGTGATGTATTTTCCCCAGTAACAGATGTGCTGTGTATTGGTGCTCCCACACTATATAATATTTACAAACAATTAATGTTAGCAATTGTTTTATTCTGTAAGCAATCATTCGATGTTTTTAAGAACTGCCATACTTAAGAAACTTTTACAAACATTACCTAACATTTGCTAACATTGTAATCAAATGTTTGACAACAAAATGTTTCTGGAAGCACCATAAGAATAAATGAAGCTATTGCAATAAATGTTTTAAGCAAAATAAAAAAAAATTGAATTTAAAACTGAAAAAATTAAATCTCATTATTAGTATACGAATTATCTTATCCACCCTTATGTGTGCTACTGAATGGATAAAAGTATAAATGACAGATAATAAAAAAAATAACTAAAAATTTGAAATTCAATACTGAAAACCATAAAAATAAAATTAACTCGCCTTTGAATGCCGAAAATAGCGCTGTAGCCTGTACTACCAAGTAAATAACTTCACCGGTTTCGTCATTGACATTTTTGAAAGTGAGCTTTAACAAGAACGGCATAAATGTCACATCTCTCTGTTTTACTCCGAATCCAGAAACCAGACCCCTGTACCGTCGGATTCGACAAACCATGGTCGATATGGAGCCTCCACGGGATTGAACTAAAAAAAAAATTACATTATAACACCATAAACACAATCTAACCTTAAACTAAGAAAAACTTGTAATAAGTACTGGACACTGGAAAATAATGCTTATGTTATTTTTTTGTAAACAATTACTTATGATAAGCTCACATAAGAATTACCCACACCAACAAAAACATTTAAAAATCAATTTGAAACATTTGAGTCTCGTTAGAATCGAACCCACGACGATATTCTCGACAAACCTACACTTGAATGGTGAACTGAGCTTGAACCACTATACCAAAATCAATTGTTACTGTTGTTTTATCTGACAAGCGCGGGTGAGCCAGGAGCTACGATGTCACAGAGAGAGATTCACCGACACGTCAAATTTATAACAACCCTCTTTTTGATGTCGGGAGTTAAGAAATTTTATGCTACTGCGAAATATTTGAGGACCTCGTCCGCTACGACATATCTGACGGCGACTGTACCATTCATTATTATAAAATAAAGCAACTTCTAAGGATTCGTCGCATAACCACAGAGCGCGACCCTAACAAAGGGGCTGGGAAAACTTGAAAACAAAAGAAAAACAACTACAAAACTATTACGTATAAGGAGAAAATATTTTTATTTTGTCTTTTGTTTGTAACGAATAAACTCAAAAACTACAAGACCAATTTTGAAAATTCTTTCACCAGTAGAAAGTTACATTCTTTCCGAGTAACAAAGGCTATATTTTATGTAAGTGAATGTCCACGTGTTAATTTAATCAAAGCTTGGATCGAGAAGTTTGAGCAAACTGGTTCCGTAACGAATATTTAAAAAAAACAGGGCGACCACGAAGCCATGAAAACATTCGGGAAGTTGAAATTTCCGTAAGGAACGACCTACATTCATCTACCCGTAAGCGTGATGCAGGAGTGCCAACGACGCGTGGCGTTCTGTCAACTTCCCGAATGTTTTCAAGGCTTCTTCTTGAGCGTGGTCGCCCTGTTTTTTTAATATTCGTTGTGGAACCATTTGACGAGACCGTGCTCATCTGCAATAATATCGTCGAGATGAGCAATGATCAACAAAATAACATAAATGAAGTTTTTTTTCTATTCATGTTTCAAAGGTGAAAACATTTTTGGTCATACGTGCAAAATAAAATGTTGCTTCTGCACAAGGAATAGGGTCTAATTTTCTAGCATAAGGTGCATTAAAAAGGTCTAATTTATGCAATGTTTTGAATTTTTCTATTTTAAACATACGAACAAACAAAAGGGGTAGGGTAAGGGTAGAGTACGGTAGGGTACGCCGGGTCAACTAGTCCTTATATAATTTTGTGTAAGATCGCTCTTGCTATGTTGTAACAGCCTATGTCGCGATGCTGGGCCTTAATATTGGATTCCGACAAGCACCGTTAGAAAGGATGGACGCCGGCAGAAATCAGACATTTGATCTGACGCGGACCGAGTCGCGGACAACGGCTAGTTATTTATAAATTTACCTTTTTCTAGCGTACCATTTACAGATGTAGGGACTGCTAGGCCGTTCGTGATTTGCGATGCAAACGTATTTCTGTCCTGCAAGATAAATAAAAGCATTAGTGACGACTGGACGCATAAAGTATGTACAGTTACAAGCAATAATAATATTATGTTAACTACTTAGGACTATGTCATATTACAATATTGAATGACTTTTGTGGCACAGATAGTTTAGTTTCGGAACGCTTCAATGTGACAAAGTTTAAAGTTGTTTATACACATCTAAATTTTAATTAGTACAAAGATTTTAGGGGATGATAGTGTCTATCAATACGAACAACTTTTTATAAGGGGCCAACCACGGAGTCGCGAAAAAAAATCAACTGTCCCATACAAAAGTACAACATCGACTCAACTGAAATGTATAATAGTCCCCATATTACTAATGAAATATTTCATCTACTTACGCTAACATGAATGAAGTCTATGAACGAGCGACCAGTCCACATATCTTTGGGGAACCCTAGAGTGTCGGTCAGAGATGACGTCGTATACATCACGACCCCATCATGCATTGATATCACACATGAAAATCCATTCTGAAAAATAAATTACAATTTAATCTACATATATCATTAGTGGAGTAAGTACCAACAATATAGGTAGTCTTTAAAATGCAGCATGCACAAGGAATTATGGTACGGATACATGCTTATTTTGTTAGCTAGCTTATAAGCATGATTTTTAAAAGCACGCTCTGCAGCCGTTTACATTTGCTCCGAATGAGCGTGCTAGTTTATTGATATGGAATCGATAATCGCATGCTTATAAGCAAACAAATCTGACCAAACGTGCATAAAGCACGCCCCCTTTCACCCGCGCCCTAATAAGAATCAAACGACCGAGCCAAAATAAGAACTCATGCTAATTACTAGCAAGGGGACGAGCTATTAATGAGAATTCGTGCGAAAAATGAACATGAGTGTCCATGCCATTAGATTTATAAGAGAAAGCTTTGATATGAGGAAAATTTATAATGAACTAACCGCATTAACAGAAGCATTTCCTGAAGGTATATAGCATGAAACAATCTGGAACCAAAAATGTACAATATTCATTAGAGCTATCCTATGAAACATTTGAAATAAATAAAAACCCCGACACCAAAACACAGTATTTGGATCAGCCAAATAATCATAATACAGCATGTAGAGGAAAATAAACCATTTGCACATACTTATAAGGTGCGACTTCAACTCCGTCGGCAGTCACGTTGGCATTTATAAATAAGCCAGTGACGCCTGTGGGGTAGGTAATGAGAATGACGCTTCACCCTTAGTAGTACGTTAGTCAATCTGGCGGTCATGCAAACGTGAGCATCGCACGTTTCGCGCGTCATTTTCCTCAACAAGTTAGCTGTATTTTATGTGACGTCGTCTTTCATTAAGAGCTTTGTTTTGACGTCATCTTTCATTAAGAAAGGTGCAGAAAAGTTCTGACACAATTAAAATTACTCAATGTCATTATAGCATGACAGAGAAGGTTGCTACAAACTTATTTGACGGGGTGGACATTTTTGGAACTTTAAAATGTTTCGTACTGCTGAGAACCGACACTCCATTTTAGTTAATATTGTATTGCGAGTGGCTGTCTGACAGTCTCTGTGGTCTAGTGGTACACACCACCGGTATTAGACCCAGAGGTCTCGGATTCGATTCCCAATGGGAGTTGGGAGTACATATTGTATTCGGTTTGGTTGGTGGTAGGACTTGTTCTTAGTGCGCCTGGCTAGCTACCGCCATCTAATCTAAGACTGACGCCATAACAACGATGTTTTCGGCATTGTTGTGTTCCGGCAGTTAGAGATAAGATAGCCGGTTCCTCAGTAGTTGAGGATTCCGGGCGCAGTACGCCTTAATCTTGAGCCTTATCTTCACTTTGGTGTGATCAAGGCTAAGTGCTACCCCGATGTGGAAAAAAAGATAAGTTTGTGGCAATCTGTAGTGCTAGAACAACTTGCGCGCGACTCGAGTGAGAAAGAGTCGCGGGTACTTTCGACCAATCAGATCGCTCGTAGATAGCACGCGTGGCTTGAGGCGACGTGCTGATTGGTTCGAAGGAGCGCGACAAAGAGTCGCGGTAAGTTGTGCTAGCACTACTGCTCTACCTTGCTATTACCGTTTACTCTACCCGTGCACATGGCTTTGGATTTTAATTTTAACTGCACCAAAAGCAGAAAGTTTGCCGGCAGTCAGACTGTTTGCATACAACTTTAGATGATACACGTATACAAATTAACGCCCTGGTTTGTCGAAGCCCGGTCTTATATTACGAAACTTACAGACGAGATTTTAAATTATTTTTTATGCATTCACAATGCAATTGGTCAGAGCATCGAGCCGGATTCCCGGGACGCGGGTTCAAATTCCGCCTGAAAGCGGGCACTTGCAGGGCTCATGGTGTTTTACTTATCACATTTTTTCTATACTTACAGACGACTTAAGGCTGACACACACCAAAAAGTGTCGCAGGCGTGCTGCATTGCGTCTGCGTGCGTCCGTCATGATTTTGTAATATGTGCGAGTGTTGCATCGCAATGCGTCTGCGACACCGTCGGTGTGAACCTACGCGTACACGTTAAAATATTACAAATCATGTCGCACGCAGACGCAATGCAGCACGTCTGCTATACTTTTTGGTGTGTGGCAGCCTTTATCCTACGCCAGTCGCAGAGGAGTCAGTTGTATTGAGTGCAGGACTTGGAAAGGTAGTTAAAACTCGCAAACGGTTTGCAAGAAACTCCCATACATTATCAAAAGAGCATTTTCATTTCGAATTCGGAATCAATCTCTTTCAGAATCGATATTATTTCGGTTCTAATCGATGATCAAAACTCAAAACAAAACGGTTCCTGCTCGAAATACCGGTTAATTTCTCTCGCTGCTTTCGGTTGGCCAAAGTGAGGCAAGCCGTATGACAGCATGACAGAGACGGAAGATGTCACGGCGCCTCGACGCCCCGCCCATTTCGATTAACCAGCACGGGTAGCATGACGAACTCGAGAAAGGTTTTGTCTATATCGAAACGTCAAAAATGACATTTCATCGTAGACAAATCTATTGTACAGCTGTCAATTATAGACTTTCGAGTTCGAGGTAAACAAAACTCTTCTCGGGTTCGTCATGCTACGCGTGCAGGTTATTGACAGCGGTTATAACGCTCACAAATCGATTACGAACCGCGCGAGCGGTTTAAAAAACCTGGTCAAGATCTTAATTAAACGGTATTTTGCGAACCGTTCCCAAGCCCTGATTGTGTGACATCTAAGATACTGGTACCATAATGCGCGATTCACAACACAAATGTATAATAAATAAATAAATAAAATTCGTTTATTTGACAAGTTTCATTAGTTAATAACAATGTCAATTATAAAGATAAAGACATTAATGGTACAAAATAGGAGGAGATATAGGAGATATGCCTTGGCGACTCGTCTCCGCGACTGGCATATGATACCAGCGCGTGTGTAAGTATCGAAATGTAAGACCGGGCTAATGGCTAAACACATATTTCTTAGCCATTACCATGAGCTTTCAAGGCAAACGATGCAAAAGGCATCTACTGATTTGCATCGCGTCGAAAGTTTATGGCGCTTTTGGTGCGCCCAGGGCCTTAAGGAAATCGTTCCGTTTATAAAATGTAAGGATTATACCTCTTCTTTTGCATCAATTGGCGTAATTTCTGTAGTTTCAGCCTCTTCGTCTGCGGGCGGGAGGTTCTGTGCTGCAGTCTTATTTACTGCAGATAAAATAACAGACAGAAGATAAACATGAACCTTTAAGATATAAATGATTAAACATAATCTGAAAAAAAAACGCCTAATAAAGTCACTAAATAAAGATGTATATCAAACTAGCGCTCCGCTCGCGACTTCGTCTGCCAGTTCGGACCCAGTTTTTTAACCCCTTAGAGGGAGAATTTCCAAAAATCCTTTCTTAGTGCTCCTCTACATTCCCCAAGGAACATAGGTACTTACACATGCCAAATTTCAGCTTCCTTGGCCCAATAGTTTCGGCTGTGCGTTGTCTGTCAGTCAGTCAGTAACCCAAGACATATATATTATTATATATATAGATAGTTTTGTATTCTTTTTATCATGTCTTCTGAAAAGTTCATGTATAGTTAGGGTAAAATTGTTGAAGATGAGAAAATTAGACATAAGCGATACGTAGTAAAATACATTTTTGGTTTTAACATAAAATACATTGGGGAGCACTAAGAGAGGATTTTTGGAATTTCCCTCTCTAAGGGGGTAAAAAGGGGGTCCACGCAGACGAAGTCGCGAGTGGAGCGTTAGTAATAATAAAACTGTAACATGATGTCATATATTACCAAGCAATAAAACCATCTAAGTAATTGTCCAAATTAATGTATTCATTATGTTATCAACTGGCTGATTAGCCTTTTAATTAGGTAGTGGTGTAAATGCAAAATATGCAATAAATATATACGTACTACGGTAAATTTTGATTCGGAGTAAAACCAGTGTGCATACTTAGCCAATGTCGAAAACTATGTTACTTTAAAGATTTATAAATATTGATCTTCTTAAATCACCAATAAATTAATAATACTGGTCGTTACAAAATGCAATTTACAGTTGCATCACTGGCCTGTTTTTTTTAATACTGAGTACCCAGTAGACTGTGTGTCAGATACGCACTCTTTATTCTCACCTGCGGATAGCCGATGAGACTAAAAAAACGATAGCCTATTTTGACAGCTAATTTTATATTGCGAGTGGCTGCCCCCGCCACTGCTGTGTTGTCACTCTTGTCACCGAATCAGCCCCATTATTTAAAAAAAACAATATTATTTAAAACATTCCTCAAACTTGTTCTACATTTGAAGTTTGTCATTAATTCAATCTAAACGCACAAGTGGTCTGTTAAGTGTCTTGCACTTTAATCGTGCTAGTTATATCCAAAAGCCGTTTGCGTTAGACAGAAAAAGAAATGTTCGTCTTATTATTGGTTGTACTTTTTTTTAATAATTTAGAGATAATAAATTCTGAGAAATGATTTCGACACAGCTAAGTAGTTATCACTTAATTACCATAACGTTTTGCTGTTAACCAAATTACAACTTACATAATTTTAATCAAACTTCAATTCACCGAGTATGTATATTTTTAACAAATAAAATGCAAACCTCATTCGCATAATAAGTATTGTAGAGAAACCGACAGCGTGGTGTCTTAAAAAAAATTGTAAGTCTTAAAGACTTTTCCATACTGACCCATCCAAACGACGTTTTCGGTATTGATACTTTACCTTAACACAATGTTTAGATTACCCTGTACAATACTGGACACGTGGTACCTATAGAATATAATAAAAGAGAATACATTTTTATAACTAATGCAATTAAAACTCTATGTAACAAAATAAAACTTTAATGGACAACGAGGCGACCGCACTACTGCGGCAACGCGAAGCAACGCAAACTTTTTCAAACCATCAAATAACGAAAAGTTGCATTATCGGGGCTACGTGCTTATGCTTAGCACTCCAGAGAGGCATCACCTGGCTAAAGTCCCTAACCATTGTGAAAAACAAATATATGTACTGAAATCTTGATTAGGTGCTGGATTTCGCATGGTCTATCATCTCCTGAAGATGCCCCGGGTTGGGACGAAGCACGTGTAGAGTAAACTAATCGGTGAAGGTTCAAGTGTTGTGTTTTTGCGGAAGTAAGCTACATATTAGATGTTTTTATTTTCACAATGGAAACAGAAGACCTGGTAGATTACTCTTCAACGAAATTGCATTGCACAATGCTTGCGCTAATGACAAATATCAAGAGTAAGGACTCTATATTGCAAGGCGATATGGTTCACACTATAGGTTTTTGATATTAGGCAAAGGGTAGTGTAGTCCATTGTGATTTTGTTCAAGTGTAACCCACTTGGTCGAAGAAGACCACTCGGGACGACGACGGAAATTACTAATGCCTCCGAACTATTTCCAAGGACAAGACAAGTTGACCAGCTGTGTATATTTTTATATACCGATCTGGTCAACCTTCACTAGTTTGAGAGACACCCCAAGAGAGACACTACCGAGAGCGGCGACAAAGAAGTCTCATGGTAGGTACTAAGGAAGTAGAACATGCCGCACCGGTATACCTAAATAATGCATCTCTCTCATCAAAAAAGGCCTTCATTAGCCAAAAATACAATTTTAGTAAAACAGGTAACCATTTCTACTGAACTGTATAAAGGGAACCCGGAAAAAAGTAAAAAAAAAAGTATAACCGGTAATTTATGAAGAAAAATCAAGTGAATTGGAAGATTCCACATATACTCATACTTAAGAACAAGAATGTTTCTTTCATTCTAATTTCAGCAAATAATTGATTTAAACGATATAGAAAAATATGATTGATATCAGTTAAAATAAGCCTTTAGACTGTACTTTTATAACAATCTTTGATTTCACATTGTGACATAAACAGAACTCTGACGACAAACACTTCTATATCGCCAGGAATAGGTAAAGATAGTTACTGATGATGAAAGCAAGACATTAAAGAGAAGTGCGAATCAAAATATTCATAGATGTTTAGGAATTTCCACTACAAATATAATTTTTAAAATTATTACCAAATTAATGAATGTTGGAATATTTTGAAAACCTAACGAAAAGAACATTTTCGCCACGACCCCTCAGCACAGCGCTGTAGTGCGGTTCAGCCCTAATTTACAGGAAAGGTAAATTCTCCACGGCTATTATCGAATTACAAAAGCTAAAAGTAGTAAAACAAAAAAGTAATAAATAAAAACACAAAAATGTATTCTCTCAGATTAATCCAATTAGTGATAAAGTAGTACATCAAATCAAAAAGGTATGTATGTTTTAAACTTTTTGAAGAAATTGAACTTTAGTATCGCTACAATATTATGCTATAAATTTTGTTCATAGAAAACTATGTACTAAATAATAGACACTTTTAAAAAGGCAATTTTATAGCAATAAAGTGCTCTCGCACCTAGATGGTTTCTTCGCACCCTATTCTGGCAATGTCGTGTCGTTCCTTCAAGGAACGGTTCTAGGCTGATTAATCTTTAAAGTACATAGCAAAACCTCAAGTTCGTTTTTAATAAATTTATGATCAGACTACTTAAAAAATATCGTATTTTAATGCTGTTTAATACTTCGGATATACTATCGAGCTTTGATGAATCAACTCCGTAAGTATATTTAACTTGTCTTAAAATAAATCAGTTAGGTATCTTTTCTCTAACGCCTGGCTGAGAATGACAAGAAATAAAAAACTGTCAAGAGATTTCAGATTTTTCAGTCAAGGATGAGATAATTTTATTGCTGTGCAAACTTTTTATGGGATTACTATGGGACCTACAAACACGTGACCTGCGAACAATCTAATAACGATATAAGACCATTTGAAATAATACTCTTTTATTCATATATCTTTAGGTGCAAAAATCAATTGTTATAAATAATTTAGAATTACTTTAATAGTCAACGGTACGAAAAAACTTTTAACTCGAGCTTGACGTATTAAATATATTTAGAATACAAAATTATTTTTGTCAATGTTATCTAATAACAAATCAATTAAGGAAAAAGTCATCATCATCATCATCAAAGCTCATTAAAATGGCCCTCTGCTGGGGCACAGGCCTTCCTTATGGGGCACAGGACTAGCTTTCCGCCCGTGGCTTCGCCCACGTGGACTAAAGTCCGTTCGGTTAGATAGTGTCGGTACCCGCATGGCATTGTGGCTCTTGCTATAAAATCCTTACTAATGCAGATATAACTAATACGGCTAATACACACAAGTTGGGTACCAAAGTCAATTAATTATGAAAATTTGGATATTTTTATATAAAAGGAATTTAAGTAAGTGATTTACAAATAAAAGGGCGACACTATCTAAGCGAATGGACTTTACACGAACGTTATCCCGCGGAAATGTGATATTTTCCGGGATTAATAGAAGAAGTATCGGTGTCCCAAATTTTAGCCAAATCCGTTCAGCCGTTTTGGCGTGATTGAGTAACAAACATCCTAACATCTGAACTTTCACATTTATAATATTAGTAGTTTAAGGTGAAGAAAAAAACTGTTGAATGAAATTTTCAAATGAATTAACGATTTTTGTCGATATTAGAAATACTATAACAGTAAGAGGTGTAACCAAGAGTTTCTTCAGAATAAATCATTTATAAAAAACACTCACCATCAGTTTGCTTCAGTTTTGGTTGCTCTGGCGCAACCGGTGACGTAACGCATTCGGTCTCAATTACTGCTTCCGGGACCACAGTTTGTGCAGGCTTCGTTTTTTTAGAATCATTTTCTTTAGACCTCTTTGCCGGTGGTTGATTGCTGTTAAAAATTAAAACGAAACTCAAAACAGTTATCGCACAAAGAGAAAACTTTGACAACAGAAATAATAAACTAACTTCGGAGGTCAGCCGTCTATAGGTTTCTCTCAGAACAATTTGAATACCACTTGACATTTTAGTTAAAGTTAGTTTCTAACTTAACTTTGTGAAGAACAAAGTTGAGTTAGAAACTTTTAAAGTATATTAACAATGCTTAAAAGCATTTTGAATAATATCATATGCAAAATATTTCTTACTGCATGTTTTTTTTTGCTTACTTAGTATTTTTGTCGGTTTCTTAAATACATCCCTTTTTGAACGAGGAATATCTGCATTCAAAGATTTTTTTTTATATATTATCCTTTGCATACTCTTGGATCAAACCGGCTAAAAATTGAATAACAACAACCTGTACTTTTATGACATCAATCAATAGGGTTTAACTCATAAGGATTAAAATCATTTTACGAAAAATTATAAATGAAAGAGGAAGTAATGAAAAACATCATGGATTCGATGTCTAGTCGAGTCTACTATTCCAAGGAAAAGGTGTTTTTTTTTTTATAAAAAATCAATGAATGTAGTTTTGTTCCTTGACAGAAATAAAGGAATGGTTTCTTTTAGTGATAATTGCTATCTCCATTATTTAGAGTACTTTCCCTTCATGTCCCATGTCCCATGAGTTTGGGACGCCCTGTATACAAGGTAATATGTAAAACTCCAAGAACTTCGCAGGAGTAGAATAATAACCTCAGAAACAATAAAGGTTGTTCCCAACAACCTCGCAGGAGTAGAATAATAACCTCAGAAACAATAATGGTTGTTCTAGGACTTCCCCGTAAAAAATGACACAAAAACGACTTTCCTTAGAAATGGCCGTATAGCTGTTCGAGTTTTGTATGAAAAGCAGGTTATTTTTCGTAGTTTTCAGAAAGTCGTAGAACAAGTATTGTTGTTGGCCATCATATCATCATCAGCCATTTGAAGACCCTACTGCTGGGGCACTGGCCATCCTTATATATAATAATAAGAAGAATGGGCCATAACCCACCACGCGGGCCCAATGTGGGTTGGTGGGTATTAACAACTACAAATGCAGCCGGAACCAACGGCTTAACGTGCATTCCGAAGCACGGAGAATCTCGAGATAATAAATTTTTGGTCACCCATCCCGTGACCGACCATTGCGAGAGTTACTTAACCTCCACGATCGAAGGCCGAGCGCGCTAACCACTGCGCCACAACCTCCACAGGTTGTTGTTTAGTGTGTAAATAAACCTGTAACTATATTGTGGACCTTATCCGTATAGATCGCATCTAAGATGTTCCCATGGTCATCCATAATATTTGAATACAATAAATTTTATCAACTAGGTACTAATTCTGCCGGCTTATTCACAAACCGTCGGAAACGTTCCCGAAAGCCGAATGCATGCATTGTCATCACTGTCACTTACTTCACAAAACTTTAGAATAGACAAATACAAAGCATGAATTTGAATTCAATTCCGTTTCCGGCGGTTTGTGAATCAGGGGGCTGGTTTTAGTTTCCTACAAACCTGTTGCTGCAGGAGGTTGACGGTTTGCCGCCATACCCGCTGCTGCCACTGCTCCCGGAATGAGTAGACTTTGAGCTTCTACTGCAAACAAATTTAATGTTCAAACAATCACAAATATCAGTAGGGTATTGAAGAAACTTGCCGGATCATCACTGGTTGCCTAAAACCGACCCCGGTAAGTCTGCTGTACCCACTGGCTGGTATAGCGCCCCCGGACGTCCGCAGAGCAATTGCGAGCTCCTTTGAGAGAGCAAAAATGCAGGACGACCCTCGGCACCCCATGTATGGACACGTTTCAGTGCCACACAGATTGAAAAGCCGAAACGATTTTCTAAAATGTGTCGATCCCTTAATAACGGACCCTGCACAGGCGAGATGCAACCTTTGGCGTAAAAAAATAACTCCACCGACGCCGTATGTTCCACTTTCCGAGAGTCTCCCTCCTGGACATGGATTGTCTTGGCCGATATGGAAGTCTTTAAATAGGCTTCGGACTCAGGTCGGCCGGAGCAAAGACAACATGTTCCGATGGGGACTCTCGGATGGCTCTAATATGGATTGTATTTGTGGTGACACTCAAATGATGTCCCATCTTATATCGTGCCCCGCATGCCCTGAAACCTGCACGCGGGAGGATTTAATGCGTGCCACGGATAGTGCCGTGAACGTGGCCAAATTCTGGACTGCAACAATATAGGTTTGCCATCGAAACGCTAAGAAGAAGTAGGGTATTTCACTGAAGTTGAAATGTATATGTCACCGGAAAATAACAAGAACCGCAAATTTATAAATTTCCTAGGAAAATTATAAATTTACGGAAGTCCTGTAGAACACGTGATAGGTTACAAATTTCGTGGTTATTTTTTTTAGGAAATTTATAAATTTAAGTACGGTTTTTGTTATTTTCCGGTGACATATATATTTAATGACGAAGTTAAAAATATAAAATTCAAGAATATAAATGTGTAAAAATAATTTGAGTCTGTTTCACAATAAGCTAATTATAAGCTGTTATATTTTGATTAGACTATGACTCTACTGACTTGGTGACGTCACAAAGATCTCCTTGTCTAATGAGAATGTTTGATGTCCTATAACTTTGCACATATTCAAGATAATTCAAAATAAAATTTGCTTAGTGTAGCAAATATTTCGAAAAACATTTAAAACATAAAAAAGTTACCTAGTTGTAAAACGGGACGATTTTTTTCTAATAATTCATTTTAAACATTTTAAATTAAAAAAAAAACCAGTAAAATACCCTATAGGCATCCACGACAACGTTAAGGCGCATGTAGCCACTTAAATTGACCTCAGTTGAAAAGGTTTTGCTCGATATTTATTCAAGACTAGCTGACCCAGCGCGACTTCGTTCCCGTGGCCCTACCCCCTACTCCACCCTACCCTACCCGTATTCTACAGGGGTAGAATACGGGTAGGGTAGGGACCCTACCCTACCCCTACTCTACCCCTACCCCTTCCCTACCCTACCCCTACCCCTACCCTACCCTACCCTACCTTTACTCTACCCTACCCTACCTTTACCCTACCCTACTTCTACTCTACCCCCACTTACCCCCTCTTCCCCCATTTTCTCCCCGTTAATGGACTTCCACGAACATTTCAAGACCAAAATTAGCCAAATCGGTCCAGTCGTTCACGCGTGATGTCGTGACCAAGGGAAATAGGGATTCATTTTTATATATATAGATAGATAATAATAGCAACCCAGAAAATAAATCAACAACATATAAGTAACAATTAATGTCATGTGTTTGTTTTGATGATGTTTCATAAAAACCTAAATCAAACTCTATTCTTTTACTGAATTTGAAACGGTTTCGTTCGGTTAATATTTGTTAGAAACTTGTAATGTTCTACGACAGTATAGGTACTACTCTATTACGAAACGCGGATGTAGTACCTAGTTGTTTTAGATTTTCGATAAGTGTCAAATCAAAATAATGTAAAAGTATAATTTAACGCGTTTTGAGCGCTCTATACATATATTCTTGTCCTAAGTTTCTACACAAATCGGCAGGCACAATTGTAAAAGGCCCCACAGACTAACGTAGTTTTTATTTATTTAGTCATGTGCTATCAGTCCGCCAGCAGGCAAAGGTCAGTTGGCCGCAATCACACTGTACACGGGTAAGTATTTAAAAAGCATTACCGCTATCAAAAACACTACTTTTTTTGGAAAAAAGACGAGCACTTGCAGTCTACAGTCTACAAGCCCGCCGACAGGAGGTTTGTTGTCGGCGGCTTTATTTCAGAATCATGTCGGCGACTCATTTACCGCCAACACTCGAGCTGTCTAATTGTTACCTACCAAATAAATTGCTAATTCCGTGCCGCCGACAAAGTTGTACGAGATGTGATGTCGCCGACTAACTCGCCGACAGAAAAGTCGACGACTCACGTCAGCGCGGGTCGGCAAATTTGGTGTGTAGACTCAATTAGTAGTACAAGTTTACGTTAAGTAAATGGTTTTAACCTCATTCATTATAATTATGTAATTACCTTCTTGACTGACTATTACTGCAACTGACAGAATAAGCAGAATCTGAAATCTTTGCATTATTGTCCAAGTCGTCTAGGTTATCCATGGTTGTGGTTAATCAGTTCTGAAACAAAGAAAAAATGTATATAATTTATGACTACGCATTGTTAATTTTACTTAAGAGGTATACCAACAAAAAAAACTATTAAATTTTAATTGCTTGATAGTAAAACTGCCTGGGGAGATAGATAAAGGTCTATGCCCAGCAGTGGGCGTCGTTCGGCTGACATGATGAAACTACCTGGGTTTAACCTGTAAGTACTTCATAAAAAGTCGACGATCTTCTACTCCAATTATAATTCCTCATTCATAATTAGTACCTACAGGTTATCAATGCAGCCCATTTATTTTGCGAAATAGCCATTTTAAAGTTTTAAAGATATTTGTCCTGTAAACCGAATGAATAGTTTTCAGTCAGGTTTACAGGACCATGCCCAATTGTTTTTCATTTCCATCGTCGTTCCAACTTACGTAACCCTAGTTATGGTGCTTCCACACTGCCGTAAAAAAAATTCTTAATGTTAGCAATTTGAAATATTCTCTTAGGAATTATAATGAAAATTAATAACTTTTATTCAGTTTAGGCTGATACAGCACTTATGAACGTCAAAGAAGCTACGCCATCGGTTCGCAAACCCTACGACGGGAGACTTGGAGAAGAACCGGCAAGAAACTCGTCAAGGTTAATTTTTAACTCCCTGTTTTATTTCATACAGACTCTGTATGATCAAATTAAAAAATTACCCTAAAATAGCATAATGGGGTCAGTTTCCATCACAATTAGGTAAATAATAAATTATGATTAATACAATTAAGTGAACTGACAGTTAAGCAGTAGACAATTTTCAATTACCGAAAAGCTCTAGTGAGTATACAACGCAGAGAATGTATTGTTTACGAAATCACTACTATGCACTGCAATTTGCGCCATACAAATAGCTTCAAATATAATACACAATGAAAACAAAATTAAAAGAGAAAGAGAAAAAAATCACATTAAGACAAGCAGATAAGAGCAGACCCATTCCCACTGGCAGCACCCGTTCACGAGCATGACGCATGAACCAGTTATCGCTTCGCTCAACCATATTTTAGGGAACGTAACGACCCGCCTCACTTTAGTTGCATAATGATATTTTTGGAAGTTTTGGACATTTTCAAGCTGACTATACCTACAAGGACAAAGCCTTTTTATTTAACCTAAGTGTTGACTAAGATTAATTTATTTTTCACTTCTCATGCTCGTAAAGTTCGTGTTTATGTTGGGTACAGGCTGCATAAAATCGCTTTTTATGCTCTAGTGCATAAAGTAAAATCTTCGTCTAAGTCTCAGACTCTAAGACTAAGATCGTCAGGTAAACAATCACACACGCATAGGGTTACCAGATGAAAAAAACAAAAGTCCTGAGAATAGGCCTGATTTCCATTGAAAAAGCCTGAGATTAAGAGCGGGGGGGTGGGGGGGAGGGGGTGCAATAAATCAATAATTAAGAAAAAACCATACTTAAAAAGTTATGTATCTACTAAGATAAATTAGTACTTATTAATTAATTATTACCAAAGGAAGTTAGTTTGTTCTAAAAGATCTATAATATAATAAGCATTTATTTTACTAATTCTTTTGTATTTTATTGGAAATTCTAAAAATCCTGAGATTTCATGAGTTTTGCAAAATCCGGCCGCAATCCTGAGATGAGTCCAAAAATCCTGAGATCTCAGGCCAAATCCTGAGATATGGTAACCCTACACACGCAATAAAACTTCGTTTAAAAAACTTGTAATTTCATTGTTTCTTTAGTTTTGTACACAATCCATGTTAAATTACTTACTAAATTAATAAAACTAGGCAAAATTAATGAGTTTTGTATGAAATAAGTATTTCAAGTGCATTATGGACTACGATCTATGCTAAAGTCACTGTGCTGCCACTGCTACGTATAAAAAAAAAGAAAGTATTCCCGCCAATATGGCGAAGTCTTTATTTTTTCTTTTTTGTAATATTGTTATTTATTTTCCTCACACTCGAAGTGAAAAGCAGAGTGTAAAACTCGTAGATAAAACCCATTTTGCCCTCGAATTGACTATCCACCCTCGCCTACGGCTCGGATGGATATATACGTCTCGGGTAAAATGGTACGTTTTATGCACTTGTTGTACAATCTACTATTTATGTGTAGAAGGGAAATGGAAAAGGGGGCCTTTTCAATCCAAAAGCCGACCCGAAAGCTTTCTGTAATATTTCTTTTTAGGTCTTCTTTTCTCTTTTCAAATAGGTAGGAACTTAATATTCAAGAGCAAAAACTCATTTTATTAGGTATTGTTGTTTATTGTCACTAAGTTATGCTGTTGTTTTGCATTTGCTGTTTTTACAAAGTTATTTTTTTTGTTTAATTTACAAAGGTACCTAGTTGTTTTTCGTAAAGTTGCATTGTAAAGCCAAAAGTTATGTTTGTAAGTTATTTTTTTTTTCATATGATTCTCTGAATTGGGTATTTGACTGAATTTTTTTTATTGACTTAAAATGTTCATTTAATTAGTAGTAACACAACATAGGTATTTATTTTCAAATATCTTGCATATTTTCATATACTTTTACTATGATCAAACTCTCTAATTAGACGAGGAGAGCGCTATAGAAACATGACGTCACATTTCTCTAGCGCCATACTGTCGCCATAGAAAATTTCGTTTTAGAAGGAGATAGATAGCTAGAGTTACAATTAAGTAACTCATAACTCGCTTGTTCTAATACAGATTGAATTTCTTTTTTCACATTTGTTATTCAAAAATATTATATTACTGATTGTCATAATTAAAAATCTACATTTCAACAACAGTCAAATACCCAATTAGTTGTTTTTTTATGTTTTAATGATAAGAAAGAAAAACGTCCTTTGGTTTTATTTTATACTGTTTTCGTGTATCATTTGTTTTTAGCCATAGCAATTTTTTAAGTAGTGTTTCAATTTGATTTTTCTTACAAGATTGATTTGTTATTATTGTTTTGTATTTGTTTTCATAGTGCAGCAGATACTTTTGTAATTTTATTCTAGGTAAAAAACTTTGTTGCTGTAAGAAACAATTAATTTTAGATATTTTTGAGTTCAATGTTAAAATCAAATTTCAACCAAATCATTGATAGATTATCATTAATAGGCGCCCCTCCATATCTCAGTTAGCCAGCCAGTGGCCACGCACGTGGGCGTTCGATCGAACTGAACCTAGCTATGTAGTTCGAACGGTGGCCGAGTCACGTTGAATAGCACGTTTCAGCAAACGCTGTAACCGTGTCCGATACATAAATGGCACACACGTAAATAATGACATAACACTTTCGGAGCAGCCCGTGGCGCAGCACGCTCGGCCTGCGATCGTTGAGGTTAAGCAACTTTCACTGCTGTCTTTTACGCGATGGGTATCTTTTTTTTATATTTTAGGTGTTAACAACAGAAAACATTTAGGTAATTCTGACTTAAATATTACAGAAAACCTTATAAGAAATCTATGGTGTTACCGCAAACCAATTTGAGACAGATTTAAAACAAGTTAAATGTCCTAGATAAGTAGATAAACCGATTATCAGTTCAGTATCTCAAGCAAGAGAACAGTTAAAAAGGAATTTCTAATTCACAATCTAAAGAAGGTCATTCAAATAATTAAAATTATTGTTACTCTATATCACTTTGCATTTCTGGAATAAATGAATTACCAGTCTTTGTATGTAACGCAAATCACAATCCTAGTGACGTGTTGGCGTGATCTCGAAACCATATGAATAGAATAGAGTCATTAGACGTGCGTTAGGAAAGCTGAGAAACATGCGACTAGCGATTAAAACTTAGCGGGGTAGTGAGGAAGCCAATGTCATCGGTTATTTATTATACAGGGTGTTTGTTGCATCGTGTGCCAAATTAAAATGTTTGCGAAAGGGATTGTCTGCTACCTTTTCAGATCCTTTAACACCTCCCATGCCCTGCGGGATTTTTAATATCAACTTTTTACCCTTTTATGAAATAAAGATCCAAACTCTACAATTAGACGGACTCCGAATACAGTTTATTTTATCCGACCATTCCAATTTGGCACACGATACACCAAAAATCCCTTTTTTTCAGTTTCTCGCTTGAAACTTGTAAACGGTGCGCCTAAAGGCCTCTACAGACAAACCCGCCGGTCCGCCGGCTTTACCCGGCGGGTTAGGCCACCGGGCTTGTTTTGCGACGATTAAGTATATATTATAGCGACATTCAGTGATATCGACCGCTTACAATTAAGTCTCCACTTCTCCTAATGAAATTAAAATGAAAAGTACTTGCAAAGGGACAATGGACATAACACTCTCTCTCTCTGACTGTCAATCTTACACCATGGATTGTTCCGATATCCGACTCCGACTCCGGTTCCGATAAACCCACCTCCATAACATCCCCGTTGTACCTACAGTAAACCCCGCCCAATGTTATAAACCGCCAACCAACCGGCAAAGGCGGCGACACACCTTGACCCAGTATCGACAACAAGCAAATCATTATAGCAAATAATAATATTTACAATTAACTCACCAGGTTGTTAGGGATAACTTACTCAGCCTATAACCTCTGCCTAATTGTGCACTAGACTGCGGGCACTTAACACCCACTTATTAATTTCATTAGGTATATCTTTCAAGTATTAGCTATTTTTATTGTACGTCTGTCCACGAGCGCGGGCTCGCTTCGAATACTCAACCCACGCTCCCCTTTCTTAGCCTCGCCGCTATCCCTTCCAACCTCCTTATTTCTTTACTATGGACCTTTGTTCTCCGAATTCATGTTTTCTTGCTTTCTTTTAAGACAAGGGTTTCTTTTACATTCTTACGAACTTTTCTTTTAAATGTCACGAACTCTGTAATTTATTATATTACTTCTAGTGACAGCTCTTTTTACCAAGCAACAAGAAGTCACAAGTGGCAGCATATTTCACTATTTCAAATGGTTTTTTTTTGTTGTAATCCCAATGTTATCGAAAAATGTATCAATGCTTGATAATTTATGACTATTCACAAGTGTACCCGCGTATTTAAACGATAACGAGAGATGTCTACTCGGATAAAAGGTGCACAAAACCATATTGAGAATATGTAATTAATATCCGCAAAATTACTAGGTATTTTTTTTTTATTGTCTTAAAGTTTTTGTTACATCAAACCTCTGGAATTTTTCTTGCTGTCTGTCGAGGTGAAAAGTTCTATGCTAAACACGCGAGAAAGGAAATGTCTTATGCCACAGAACACGGAAAGATTTTTTTTACTTTCCATATTCTGTGTCTCATGCCTTTTCAAATACAAATAATAATACAAATACTGAGCTCAGTAGTTTAAATTAGAATCACTCGCTCCGCTCGCGTTCCATTTTAGACTACCTACTTCGCCAGTTCATGAATTATAATCGACACTCGACAAAAATGAAAAGCTTTGCTTGCTTGTAATACAAAGAACTATTTCAAGTCCACAATTATGCAGGATCTATACCTAAATTGACTTTGCAGATATCAATCTCTATTAACAAAATTTATCAAAGCTATTCACTCATTCTTCGATCTTCAGAAGTCATTCGCAAAAAAGAGTTAACTAACATAACAAAACTATTTAACGTTTTAACTATTTTGTTACATTCAAAGTTTTACGACTAAAATGAAAAGTGATAACTTAATCATCTTAAATAGAGCCATACTACACTACAAGGTGATAAAGTTCTAAGTACACAGGTACTGTCTCGTGCAGGATATTATGGAACATAGCGTCCCACTAAAAGGTCGTCCCACGCGAAAACGTGCCATTATTTTATCCCGATGCAGAACAACGTTGATCCTTAACCAAGCACGTGTACCTAGACTAAAGTTAATTAAATGTTCCCCATATCCAAAGTTCAGTTAACGAAATTTGTTTTCGATACGGAGACGTAACACAAGGTTGAATGTTATAAACTTCCTTTTAGAGACGGGAAAATCATCAACCTGGTTGGACTATATGTATAGCGAATAATTATTTTTTGGGGCTAATTATACATGTAGAAAAAAATCAAAAGTTTTGAGGACACAAATTAACATGACATGTTATGAAAAAGGTAACGGCTCGTTCAGACGTCAATTTTTGACGTAACATCGTTTTTCACGATTTGTTTTTACACTGGAAGGAATTTGCTTATAAATCAATAAACGACAATATGAATTTGAATGAATTTTGCACTGTCATAGATCTGATCATGAAGTAGGTACAGTCGAGTTCAATAATATCTGTGCAATTTTGAACTTTGTCGTAGTAATTATTGTGACAATTTGTGGAGAAAGTCAAAGACGATGTCAAAAAATTAATGCGTCGAAGTCCAAAAATGCACAGATATTATTGAACTCGACTGTACATGTACAGTCAAGGAATTCCAAACCACCTATGCTTTAATATCGGACAGCGAACTGTCACCATAAAGAGTGAAATAATAGTGACAAGTAGAATTTTAGACAATGCATTGCAAATGTCAAACAACATTCAAACGAAGTGAATAGTGAATCAAATTCCTTGACTGTACATACGTCTAATGATTTTTTTTGAATAAATTTTTAAATCGTTTTGAGGCTTTAAGGCATCTTGTTTCGTATCGAGATAGATTAAACCTTGGCGTCACGTCTCAGCAGGGCGCGGGCGGTACAAGCCGAAAAACTGCATTGCCGAAACAAAATATGAACGCTATTAAGTAGGTAATCTAAGTTTGAGGTCGCAATCGCAAAGTCACCAAATGAGGACGTCAGAGCTTGCGCTTGCTAAAGTCAAGAAACGCCGCTATTATGAAGTAATACATCCGAAACAAAATAAGAAAGCTTTTCAATTAAGTAATCTCTAAGTTTCAGGTCGCAATTGCGAACGCTTTTCAATTAAGTAATCTCTAACTAAGTTTGACGTCGCCATCGCAAGTCACCAAATGAGGACGTCAGAGCTACGGGCTTGAGCTTGCTTAAGTCAAGGAACGCCGCTATTATGAAATGCAGGAGTTTCCCAAACTGTGCGTCACGAATTCGGGACGTCGTCGTCGTCACGAGTCACGACGCCCCAGGACGTCACCCACGGTCGGCGGGACGGCGCGTACTCCCATGCGCATTGCGCATATAGCGTGTCGCGGGGTTTCATTTCCCGGTACTGTGCAGAAAACTGGATTCCCGGTACTGCGCTAACTCTAGTACCGGGAAAACCGGGAAATTCGGTACTTTTCGGTACTGAGATTTTTCATGTAGGTATCGTAAATAAAATAAAGTAATAATAACGTTTGTTTGTGTCAGTAATTTGTTTTCATCAACAATTATTTTTCATTTGACTAATCTAAGGCTTAAATCTAAATAGTGTACAAAACATGAACAAAATCCCTAAATATACAGAGAAAAAAAACTAAAGCAAGGAATCTGACTATCTGACACATTCAGTGCTTTTCAAAGCGAGAGAAATAACGATTAAATCTAAAGAGAACAAGAAAACAATATGAAACGAAATCAGTAAGTAATGAAATGAAATGAAGTACTCTTTCACAAAATGTCAATGAACACTGCAGATCAAAAGTTCGAAACAAAACATACTGTCAAAATACATACTTGCACGATTTGTGTTTTTCGATATATTTATTTGGTTTATATATTCTTAAAAACATTACAAAAGGAAAATGTTTTCTAATATGCCAATGTTGTGCAGTGCCTTTGTGTGCAAATAAAACAGGGGGGCATATTCCCTACAGGAGATAAAAACCGATTAAAACAGTGGCTGCGAATGGCCCCTCGCAGAGATAAATTTACTCCAACGAAGAATAGTCTCGTTTGTAAAAGCTATTGTCCTTTAGCCTGAAATATATAATAAATATTAATCAATAATAACTCACTAAAATAAAAATAACTGCAATCTAGTACTTAAAAAACCCAAATCAAATTCTACTAGGTTGTGTTACCTTTCAATGAACTTTTTCTTAGTACCAGTGACTGGCTTCTGTTTTTGAGCTTAATCTTCAGTTCGGCAACCTTTTTCTGGTCGTAATCCATAAGAAAATCAATAACACTTCTAAATAAAATAGAATTGCACTAAAATTTTATAATTTCGGTACGAGTCTGCGCTATCTGACAGCTGTTTAGACATCATGCATACGGACCGCCGCCTGGCGGCAGAAAAAAAATCGAACACCCTCATTCCCTTCACCTAGCAAAACACTCGCTCGCGAATAGGTAAATGAATAACCGGCCAGCTGGGGACTTATTTTTGAATTTCGCTATTCGCGTCGAGCGCTCGCTTAGTACTCATTTTCATGTCAAATATGAGTATTAAGCGAACTCTCGACACGAGTGACGAAATTCAAAAATAGACCCCCTGATATGCCACCGCTCCACGCGCTCTAGCTGCTGAGCCTGAACTGAATTTTAAGTTATAATAAAAGTACCGAAAGTACCGAATTTCCCGGGAATTGAATTATCATTACCGGTACTGCGTAAAAAGACAATTTCCCAGGAATTACCGGGAAAAATTGGTACCGGGAAATCCCGGGAGCATGCCCAAGTCGCGAGGCGATATAGGTGCACACAGTGACCGTGTTTGACTTTAGTTACTAAAGAAAAAATGTCATAGGCACTGCAGCGTTTAGTAACATTTGAGACGCGTACTTGTGCGACACAGGTTTTTCTAAAGTTGCAGAACGATGAGCCGTTCTGAACCAATGCTCAGAAAAGCAAGCACATCCTTCTCAGTTCTCACTAAACCGGGTCGGGTGGCCCATTTAGAGGGGTCAGTATGGGCAAGTCAGAAACTAAAAGACATACAAATATCTGTTCTTAGGAACCATGTGACCGTCATCGATTTGACTGACAAAAAAACTGCATGCATTGATTTAAAAAAAAAAATAACAGTTGAATTTTGTATGAAATAAATTGGTTGTCATTTCGAACATCTACTAAATATATTAAAAACAATGCATTTAAATCATTTAAGATATCCGGTTTCATAGTATTTACTGCTAAAGCCATTCATTAATATCTGAATAGAAATAATATAAATTTTATTAAAAAACAAAACTAATAGCGAAAAGTCGTGGCATATACTTTGGGAACCCCTAGGGCAAACTTATGTCGTTAAAATAACAAATAGGGAATAAAATTTCTAATGCGGACATTTCGTTCTTACTGAATATCAATATCGGCCTATCGGGGTTTAAAGATTTAATTATATATTTTTTTGTCCACAAGCAACGGGGTAACA
Source organism: Crambus lathoniellus (assembly GCA_949710035.1). Lineage (NCBI taxonomy): Eukaryota > Metazoa > Arthropoda > Insecta > Lepidoptera > Crambidae > Crambus > Crambus lathoniellus. Next base: position 54,218,605 of record OX453296.1, read on the forward strand.
GCCTTTATCACACCTGCCGGCCTAGCATGAGCGGTTTTTATCACGCGATATGATATAGCACGTCATGCTGTCTTGCTTACCCCACTAAGGTGTAAGCAAGACAGCATGACGTGCTATATCATAGCAAGATTTTTGTTAAAGTACCCTGTGTGTAGGCCTGTAGGCGACTCTGCGGGACATTGTTAAAATAATTGTGTTCAAGGCCTAACAAAATCTAAAAATATACTCATAGTGGCACTTCTTTACAGTACCACACTTCGAGTTATCTTGTTCAGTCAAAGAATTCAATTTCCAACCTACCTTAGGTTCAATATCGTACCATAACTTTACATACATACATATATAACTTACTAGTTTACCTGTTACATTGAGGTACAAAGGACAATGAGTCATACATAACATAACGTACCCTGTTTGTAGCAACTTGAGAATACCATTAGAAAGGTCTTTAAAAAATTGTTTTTTTTGTATGACAGCAACTTTGTAGCTTATTGGAGAAAAAAGTTATTCTTCATGAAAATATGCCAAAACTCTTCGTCAAATCGCGACACTGACGCGCGCATTTTTATCGCCCGTTAGTTGCCATTCGGCTATGGAAATAGCCAAACGGCAAAAAACGGACCACGTATAGATTCGTCATGTCTGTCTGTCTGTCCGTCCGTATGTCCGTCCGTCCGTATGTCACAGCCACTTGTTCCAAAACTAGCAACTAGATAATCACTTCCAAAGTGGTAAAATGGGGGGACACATTTTACCTCTAAAATAAGAGAGTGAAAAATCTAACATAAATATATGCTGCAGACCTCAATAAACACTTATAAAGAAAATTGGTTTGAGCGAGATATAGTTAGTAGTTTTTGAGCGGTGTTTTTGAGATAATCATCATCATCATCATCATTTCAGCCGTACGACGCCCACTGCTGGGCATAGGCCTCCCCCAAGGATCTCCACAACGATCGGTCCTGCGCTGCCCGCATCCAGCGGCTTCCCGCGACCTTGACCAGATCGTCGGTCCACCTTGTAGGGGACGTGCCCACGGAACGTCGTCCGGTTCGCGGTCGCCATTCGAGAACCTTTCCGCCCCAACGGCCATCGGTTCTCCGCGCTATGTCAGTCGTTTTAGTTCTCCTGCGGATCTCATAATTTCTGATTCGATCGAGCAGGGCAATACCAAGCATCGCTATCTCCATTGCTAGCTGGGTAACCTTGAGCCTTCTTATGAGACCCATAGTAAAAGACCACGACGTCTCGCTTCCATAAGTCATAACTGGCAACACACACTGGTCAAAGACCTTAGTCTTGAGACATTGAGGAATTTTGGACGCAAATATATGCCGGAGCTTCCCAAACGCTGCCCATCCGAGCTGGATTCGACGAGAGATCTCTTTCTCGAAGTTGGACTTACCTAATTGGATTGTCTGTCCTAGATAGACATAGTGGTCAACAACTTCGAGTGTAATGTTCCCAACATTAACTGGAGCGGATGCAACATGGGCATTGGACATGATTTTCGTCTTATCCATGTTCATCTTCAGACCCACTCTTTGGGAAGCATTGCTGAGATCTTCGAACATTGTGTTCAGGTCTTCCAAGGTCTCAGCCATGAGAACAACATCATCGGCAAACCGCAGGTGTGTTAGGTACTCGCCATTGATGTTGATGCCGAATCCTTTCCAGTCCAGTAGCTTGAAAATATCCTCAAACGCAGCTGTGAACAGTTTCGGAGAAATGACGTATCCCTGTCTCACACCTCGCTGTAGTTGGATAGGATTAGAGCTCTGATTCTGTAATCGGACCGACATGGTGGCGTTTTGGTATAAGTACCTCAGCACCTCGATGTACCTGTAGTCTATTTGGCACCTCTGGAGAGACTGCAGCACTGCCCAGGTCTCGATCGAATCAAAGGTTTTCTCATAGTCCACGAACGCCAAGCATGGTGGCAAGTTATACTCTTCGGTCTTCTGTATAACTTGCCGCAGCGTATGAATGTGGTCTATGGTACTATAACCTTTTCGGAACCCGGCTTGTTCGGGAGGTTGGAAGTCGTCGAACCTGCGAGCGAGACGATTCGTAATTATTCGTAATTTTGAGATAATAATATAACACATTTTCAAAAACTGCAAAAATAACTTTGTCCTTCATATAAACACTATAAAAACCAAAGTTATTTCAAAAACCGCAATAACTTCGGTCTCCAATGCATTCTTTCATTAATTTCTGAGTAAGTTACATATAACGCTACATTCCCTAAAATATGGTTGAGCGAAGCGATGGCTGGTTCATGCGGTTCTTCTACAAGGTCTCCCGCCGCCGCCGTCGGGTTTGCGAACCGATGGTGTAGCTTCTATGACGTTCACAAGTATTGTAAATAACAATTTAAATTGAATAAACGACTTTGACCTTGACTTTATTATTATTATAATTATTTATAGGGGGGCCGCCAGCGAAGCCGGACGGGTGATCAGTCACCTAGGTCGGGACCATTTCACCCAGTTCCCCAAGTCCCCTAAAAGCTGAAAAATCAGGGGGGAGGCGGGTTATCATTTACTCCACCGGCGTCGGACCCTCGAACCTACCTGTGCGCTTACAGTTTCCTTCTGCTGAGTTGACTTATCATTAACTTCTTTGGATCCTCTTCCTTACGGCTGGTGTTTGCGTTACACCCAGACCTAATATTTTAGGTGCTAATAAATTAAAAAAGTATATAAATATTCGAAAATTTATAAAGAAAACTGGAAGGTTAATTAAGAAAAATAATTGTTTTTATAAAAATATTGCTTTGCGGAAAGAAAGAATTAGTCTTTTGGATTCAATGGAAATTTACAGTAATAAATTAACTGAAAGCAGGCAAATGTATGACCGGGACACTAAACAATTGCAATTAAATATAATAAATTTGCATGAGTCACTTGAGTCAATGCAAAATAAATATTGTACTGCGCAGAAACAAATTGATGAACACATCAAATCTGCCACAGAGTTAGTTGAACTCTGCAAATATAACGCGGAGAGATATGACTCTTTAATAAATAGTCAAATTGATAGTTGTAATGATTTATCCAAAGAGGAAAACATAATTCGGACGCCTCAGAGCCCCTGTCATTCAATAACCTGCATAGAGACCTTAAAAAGTAACTATTGCAAAAAGTCATTTAAATCAGCTACCTCATTCAAGTCAAAAGACACAAAAACTATTATTTTCTCAGATAAACTGGGACAAGGTCTAGATAATGTTTTTTCGGAGTCTGATCCGACTAACAAACTAGTCGTTAAAAATATTACATCCGACCATTACGGATTAAAGGTATCCTATGAATTAGATATTATTGATGCACCTAAAAGTATACAATGCAGGCCCGTTACAAAAACGCGACTACGTAATTTTTAAAATAATGTATCTGATAAAGTTTCTATGGTGCCATATGTGCATGATGATCCTAATGCGCTTTATGGAACCCTTTTTGAATTAGTAACGAATGAGTTCAATAATATCTTTAAACCTAAAACGATTAAATGCACCCAGAAGTTAAAGTTTTGCGAATGGGCTACGACAGGTATTTATAAAAGTAGAAACAGGCTGTATGAACTATATAAATTAAGAGAAACTAATCACAGCCCTCGTTTCGTAGAACATGTAAAACAATATTCTAAGATTTTTAAAAAAGCATGTTCTAAAGCAAAGTCAATCTTTTTAAAGGATAAAATTAAAAAGTCAAATAATAAAATCAAAACAACTTGGGATATTATTAAGCGTGAAACCGGAAAAGGTAAACAACATGACAACAGTCTAGCGCTTAACATTAATAACGCAAGAATAAACTCTGAAACAGAAATTGCTAATATTTTTGATAACTTTTTTGTTAATATACCATTAGTAACCACCTCTAATTTGAATTCTTCACCAGCTTCTGCTGTCTCGGTTCTTGAAAAACATGTATCTGAGTCTAGATCATTATTTAATTTTAAAGAAATTAATTCTAGCGATATAATCAAAACATTTAATTTACTTAAAATGAAAACTACCACTGATTTATGGGGCATATCTGTTACTGTACTTAAAAACATTATTCATGCTATTGCCCCTTATCTTGCTATTATATTTAATCAGTGTATCGCTCAAGGAATTTTTCCTGATTTAATGAAATTTAGCAAAGTCATACCTTTATTTAAATCAGGAAACAAAGAAGACCCAAGCAATTATAGACCAATATCAATATTACCCGCCTTAAGCAAAATATTTGAAAAAATAATACTAGAGCAATTATTGTCTCATTTCTCATTAAACAATCTCATGCATAGCAAACAATTCGGATTTATGAAGGGTCAGTCAACCACGGATGCTGGGGTTGCACTTTTAAAGTATGTGTTTGATGCCTGGGAAAAGTCGCAAAATACTCTTGGAATATTTTGCGACTTATCCAAGGCTTTTGATTGTGTTGATCACCGGACGCTGCTGTTGAAGCTAAATCATTACGGTGTAAAAAATAATGCCCAGAAACTAATACTGTCGTATCTCAGTTCCAGAACTCAGACAGTTGACATTAATGGAGTGAAATCAAACGACTCTCAGATTAAACTAGGCGTACCTCAAGGCTCTATTTTAGGCCCTTTTCTATTTTTAGTTTATATTAATGATTTGCCTTTCTTTGCCAAAAACTTCTGTGATATTGTGTTGTTTGCAGATGATACTTCTTTAATATTTAACATAGACAGAAACAAAACCAATTTCGACGATGTAAACAAAGCACTGTCACAAGTACTCGGTTGGTTTAATTCTAACAATTTGCAGCTTAATGCAAAGAAAACAAAGTGCGTACTTTTTTCTCTGCCAAATGTACAGACGGTACCTGTAGAAATTGTAATCAACAACGAAAAACTGGATTTAGTACAATCAACGATCTTTCTGGGTGTAACTTTAGACTCGAAACTTCAATGGCATGCGCATATCGCAACATTAGCTGGTAAGCTTAGTTCTGCTTCCTACGCTATTAGAAAAGTACGACAGCTAACAGATGTTGATACTGCTAGAACTGTATACTTTAGTTATTTCCATAGCATCATGTCATATGGCATTCTTTTGTGGGGATTAGCGGCTTGCATTAATGCTATATTCATCTTGCAAAAACGAGCAATCAGGGCCATCTATAAACTAGGCTCCAAAACTTCGCTTAGAGACAAGTTCAAGGAAATAGGTATACTGACAGCTGCATCTCAATTTATATTAAATTGCATTCTTTTTGTACGTCGCAATATTAACTTGTATACCAAACATGGTGATTTACACAATCGTAATACTAGAAATAGAAACAAGCTTGTAATGCCTCGGTACCGTTTAGAAAAGGTGCACGGATCTTTCGTTGGTCAAGGTATACACATATATAACAAAATCCCAAGTGATATTTTGGATTTACCATATCTAGAGTTTAAGAATCATATACCTAAAGAGTGGCCTCCTCAAAAAATTTATATTAGTATATATTAGTTAAGCTTTTAATTCGGTCATTTAAGGTAGGCAGTTTGAGTATGTCATGCTCACTAAAACATTTCTACGGTGGTGTCGTGTGAGGCGGGTCGTTACGTTCCCTAAAATATGGTTGAGCGAAGCGATGGCTGGTTCATGCGTCATGCTCGTGAACGGGTGCTGCCAGTGGGAATGGGTCTGCTCTTATCTGCTTGCCTTAAAATGTGTTTTCTTTTGTTTTTATTCATTTTATTAAGAATTACATTTGAAACATGTATGGCGCAGCTTGCAGTATATAGTAGAATTGTCTTTTGTTTTTAACTAATACTAGCTGACCCAGCGCGACTTCGTTCCCGTGGCCCTACCCCCTGCTCCACCCTACCCTACCCTACCCCTACCCCTACTCCTACCCCTACCCTACTCCTACCCCTACCTACCCTATCCCTACCTTTACCCTACCCTACTTCTACTCTACCCCTACTTACCCCTCCTTCCCCTATTTTCTCACCCTTAAAACCTTCCTTGGACTTCCACGAACATTTCAAGACCAAAATTAGTCAAATCAGTCCAGCCGTTCATGCGTGATGTCGTGACCAAGGGAAATAGGGATTCATTTTTATATATATAGATTAAAGCTTTAAGTAGAATTCCTAAGTAACTGAAAATTGTTCACCGCTATGTTCATTAGTTCGCCTATACTTAACTGTATTTATCATAACCCATTGTGTAATTGTGATGGAAACTGACCTTAGTCATACCATGTTAAGGTCATTTTTCAATTTGACGACTCTGTATGAAATAAAACAGGGAGAAAAAAACAACCCTTGGAGTTTCTTGCCGGTTCTTCTCCAAGGCCTCCCGCTGTAGGGTTTGCGAACCGATGGCGTAGCTTCTATGACGTTCACAAGTATTGTAAATAACAATCTAAATTGAATAAACAAATTTGAATCTTGAATCTTGAATCTTGAATCTAAGCTTGTCCGTTCCAAAAAGCTCCCAGCGCAGTGATGCGTACATCGGGCACTCTGCCATGATGTGGTAGCTTGTTTCTTCTCTTTCTTTGCATTGCGGACAGATAGGGTCTTCTGTCCGTTTAATCACTGATAGGTGTCTGTTTAGTGGGCAGTGCCCAGTAAGTACACCTACAATCGTTCTTATATTTCTCCTACTCTGTTTCAGAAGTTCTCTAGTTTTCTTCTTGTCAACCGATTTGATGAAGATCTTAGACTGTCTGCAGTCCTTTCTTCTCATCCATCTTTGGTTGGTTTCTTTGATTGTTCTGATCCCGATAATGTTCTTAGTAATTCTATATGCGATTGGTAATCTTGGTTCAGGGCCAATGAAGGGTTCATCAGCTCCTCCCCTGGCTAATTCATCGGCTTCCTCATTGCCTTCGTTACCTTTGTGTCCGGGTACCCAGGCAACTTCTACCTCAACCAAGTTAGCAAGTGCCTGAATGTTTTGTTTGCATTCTTTCACCAGGGTAGAGGTAGTCTCCGCTTTGTCAAGGGCCTTGATGGCAGCTTGACTGTCGCTATATATTATTATTTTTCCTACGTTATAATTGCCTATCTCACTTTTAATAATGTTTGCACACTCCAGTATCGCGAATACTTCCGCCTGGAACACGCTGGCGTACTTGCCCAGATTAAAAGTAGTTCTTATAATGTTGGGTTTAGCTATATATACCCCAGCTCCCGATAGTCCAGTTAACTCCTTTCTTGACCCATCTGTGTAGCATACTGCAGTGCTATCCAGATTGTCATGTTCTAGTTTCCAGTCTTCTCTGGATCTGATGCTTATTCTGTACTTTTTGTCGAAGATCCTTTCCTTTTTTATTAGGTCATTGTTAACCAGTATCATAGAAAGGTTTTCTTCGTACTTTTCCCCTATTTCAGCGTGACCTTGATCATTGTGCTTTCCTATCCATAGGTTACCCAGGTAGCACAATCTGGTCGAGTAAAAGCCAGGGAAACGTTTTTTAAATAACTTTCATTGCCATATAAGCGATTTGCAAACGTTTATACATCTTCTACACAGCCGAATTAGGCGCAGTTTTATATAGCTATTTTGATGTATAGAGGCTTTAAAGCAGCAATATAAAACGCTATTAAAATAGCGAATAAAGGCTTTTTATACGGCTTCAATTTGACATAAAATGATATATTGTTTATTTTCCTAGCTTAAAGTAATAAAAAATTTCAACTGTTCTAAAAATATGGACGCGGACAATGTTTAATATCAAAACAGAATTACTATAAACATGGCGACAAGCATTTATTTTATTGCACATTATTTATATAGGTAATATGATTAATATGGCATCATTCTTAAGGGAATTTAATTTTACTGATAATAAATACCTATGTTTGCTGTTAAATTTTGATGCGCCTTTAGAATTTGTCTGTTTTAAAATAAGTTAAAAGTATAAAAATCTAAACAAAAAAAAAATTAAATTAGAAACTTTTATTAAAGTTGAAAAAAAAACGTAAATGCAAAGCTAGCTAGTCTTTGTACATTAGTGAGTTCTTTTCTATTGTATTCTAGTTTTGCCTTATGCCACAATGCTAATGCTCCGTGAAGGATTCTCGGTCCTTGACTTTAGTCAAAACATCAAAAACAGAATTTTACAATTCCTAACATTTGTTAGTATTTAACTGTTTTATTGTTAGGTAATGTGTGTAAATATTTTCCAGTAGTTTGGGAGCACAATTGGACTTCAGATGTAGTCACAAGCGTTCCGAAACAAAACTACCTATATGTGCCACAAAAGTCATTCAATATTGTAACATGACATAATCCTATATTGTTTACATATTATTGCCCCTGACTGTAAGTACATATAAATAAAAAAATTACAATATACATAATATTCATTTGTACCTATCTCTCACAGCCCAGCCCAATCACATTAGCATAAACAGCACAGCCAACTTTGTCGATTGAAGATGGCCAAGCATGGCTCTGAATTATTAGTCTGTAAAATTTAGCATGGCTCAAATGACAGCTCATTTGTGCTAAGCAAAATGTTTGCTTCTGCACAAGGAAAAGGGTTTTATTTTCTAGCATAAGGTGCATTAAAAATATGTCTAATGCTGTTTTTCTTGGATTTTATTCCAATAGCATAAAGAACGTTTCGCTTTTTGCACGAATGAGATGTCATTTGAGCCGTGCTATATTTTACAGACTGTAATACAAATGGGCAGGCGATCTTCTTTATTCCTAATTCTTTCAATGTATTTGAGAAACAAATTACATTCAACAATATTATATTTTTAATGAAATATTGCAAAAGCACAATTTTTTTAAGCAAAAGTTCAAAACCTAAAATCATAATATTTAGCTAGTAAATACTTACTAAAGTAAAATAATAAGTTTAAAATATAATGTTATGAAATTTCCACCGCAAATGGTCAAAACCCGCTCAGCATAAAAGAATCGTAAAAGTTAAACATAAAAAATAACTTCGTCAGAGCTTAATTAACTACGCCTCTAAAAACAAAGCGCAAAATACTTAACTTACCAAAGAATCTCCACACACAGCAGTCGCGAAGAACTGCTCGTAATTGCTAAAAAACACTTTCGTTACAAAAGTTTATTATCACATTTCTCGATTTAAATCTTTATCCATTCGCCTTCCAACAAATTCACGTAAAAATTGAAAACTTAATACGTTTATTTTATAAATTTAATGTGCAGCTTCAACAGCCGTCTACGAAACAAACAGAAGTTTTTATTGTTTTTATTTGTAAAGTTCGCTTCGACAGCACAAGAAAAGTGTTGTGTTGGTTGATGGAAAAAAGGAATCGGATTGGGGTTGGGGTTCCTGGCTCCTGCGATCACTTCACTCACATTCACTGCCTCTAGTGATGTGTGACTCGATTAACAGTAATAGCAATTGAATGATTAGATTATGACTAAGTGAACAATACAAACCTACTAAACTAAAATAATACCTGTAAGTCTAGCATTACCACCTAAAACGCGATATGTATCGAATGATAAAGCGACTTATCGACATTCAAACGTCAAAACCCATAGTCTTTTGACAGTTAAACCGGATAACTTATCATATCATATCGAATTTTGTTGGTCATGCTAGGGGGGCTGATATACAAATTAAAAATACGACTGCCAAAATCAAACTGAAAAGTAAATAAAAATTCGGTTGTCTGTAAAGTCGGTTTACGGATGATAATTTTACGTGATTACAATATGCAGGCCGATTCGGACGAAATATCCACTTTGTTTTTAAAAATCAAATGCGATGATCATCTAGCAAATTGTATAGTGATTAGTGAGTGACACGGTTGTTATTCCTTTTACTTACATATCTAAACTATTTTCAACGTAAAGCCCCCAGTACACGATGGCCGATCATGGTCGGCGACCATGTTGGGCCATCGTGTACAGGGCCGGTTTGCGTGTGATTGTTGACTGTGAGCAATGATCGCCGGCGCGATCCGTCCCGTGTCGGTTTTTCGTGCACGATTCAAAGGGAGTTTGTCGCAGGCCACAAAGAGCGTTCACACGTTGGCCGATCATTCAGTTCATCTGAATATTTCTGCGTTGACTGACGTGTAGGATATTTTAATTTATTGTTTTTTTTTTCGCAATCAAGCCATTTTGTGGAGCATATTACATTGTCAAAAATATCCTTGAGGTTGTATATCTTTCATATAATATATTTTTTTTTCAAATGATAATAAAATACACTTAAATTCACAAGATGTATAGGAGTATTCTGTTTTGTTATCTAAAATTAAGTAAATAAAAATAAAATGAATAAAACGTTATTAATACATTATTATTATTATACTGGGTTGAATCCCCGCCCAAGAAATATTGATATGATGTAAGTATTTGTTTTTTCTGTGTCTGGGTGTTATGATAAATATGTCTATTATTACTTTAATGCATAATTACATTTATCTAGACATATTAAACAAGATCCAGACTCTATTAATATAGAAAAATTCTGGAAATAAATTAAAAGCGCTGTAAATGTAAATTACATAAGCCGTCATTGCATACACATCCATCCTCACGGCCAGTGCAACGCAGAATGAAACCGGCGATCGTGTGAACACTGTCACTAAATGATCGCCGGTCATGGTCGCCGACCATGGTCGGCCAACCTGTACTGGGGCCATAACATTGCAGTCGAGTGACCCTAGTAAAACAACCAAAACCACCCAAAACTAAGCGTTTGGTTATATTAATAACAGAATAGTAAGAATTTAATTTTATTTCGTGTAGTTTCAATGTTTCAAACACTATATTACACGAATTAAATAAATTCTTACTGTAATACATGATTTATTATTAAAATACAATCATCCGTTTTTTTCCGGGACGGTAAAATTCAGTGTAGGGCTTATCTGTATTACGTATAGCTACGGTGCATTTTCGCCGGTACTCGATAGATAGATCAGTTAAGAAAGACAAGTTCGGTCACACACAACGAATAGGTACTCGCTGCGAGTTCATTCGCTGCGAATAGTAGTCGCAGTGATAATTCGCTACCTGGCTGTCACACACAGTGAGCTCTTCACGAGATTTTCCACAGTCTGTTGGTGCGCAAATACAAATATTTCTTCAATTCAATATGAGCGGCGCACTGAGTGGGATCGCTATTCGCAGCCGAGTACCCTGTCATAACAAGCAGCGAATTCTTGAGGCGAGTGCGCATTCGCAGCAAGTAAAATTGAGAATTCTCAATTCAGTAGGCTTGCGGGTGCAAATTATTTTAGATCTAACTTGTGATTGCAATCTTGTGAGTAATGATCGCCGCCAATCCGTCTCGTGTCGGTTTTTCGTGCACGATTCAAAGGGAGTTTGTCGCAGGCCACAAACAGCGTTCACACGTTGGCCGATCATTTAGTTCACCTAAATATGTCGGCGTTGACTAACGTGTACGATATTTTAGATTTATTGTTTTTTTTTTTTCGCAACCAGGTATTTTATGGGGCATATTTACATTGTCAAAAATATCCTTGCTGATGTATCATTTTATCATATTTATTTGATAAGTACAATAGTTTTTTTTTCAAGTGATAATAAATACACTTAAATTCGCAAGATATATAGAAGTATTCTGTTCTGTTGTCTAAAACTAAGTAAGTAAAGAATAAAATTATACGGGACGGCCGTACATTTGTTGCTGGGATTGTCGTCAAAATGAAACGCTGCCTTTGGTTGAATCAGCCAGAGTTCTTGAGGGAGATAGCTTCGAGTTGGTTGTTGCTTGTCCGAGCGCTTGCTGAAGAGTGCATGCTCCATACAAATCCGGCTCGTTATTTATACTCTCGCGGCTATCGCCCTCTCACTCTTACATTTTTATTTCTCTCTCTTACAATTTTATTACAATTGTTATGAATTTCTTAATTGTTATGTTTTTAAACTGTTACACAATTAGCTTATGTCTAAATAATACAATAGTAACGTTATTGTGCCTGTGGAATATTCATTTTGTGAGAAAAAGTGGAAAACAGGTTTTCGGTATAAATATACCTCGCCCCCCGCTTCCTCCGTACAAAACTCGGGCGCACGGGACGCGCGCCGCTCAGTCGTGTGCGGACGTCGTGGCGTTAAGGATCTAAGTTTAGGTCATAGACATATGACCTAGGTCTTAAGTTTGGTGCCTAACTACCTAACTTTATCTTTTATCTAGCTTTATTTAGTGTCTAGGTCTCTATACTATTTGTTTACTTATCTGAATGTCTATGACCTAACTAGCCTACCTACCTAAGTTTCCACAGGGCTTTAATGAAAAGGCAATCAGAAAGTATCTTTATTAAATACGAACACAAGTATACATTTCAAAACTTACAAACGAAACAATTATTTACTTAACTATTATACTAAATACTAACACGATTATAACTGTACAAACTTTATAGACGGAATTTATCTGTCGTCCGGAACATTCTCCCGCCGTGAATCGGCGTTGAGCCCGATTCATACTTCAACCCGGTGTAGGACGATCAGCTGACAGGAACATTACGAGCTTCTTTGTCGGTCGTCGCAGGGTACCGCCCTTGGTGTGTATATCAGCTGTTCGCACGATGCCGTCTGCGCCGGGGTAAGTTGCCGTTACTACTCCCATTGGCCACGTGTTGCGTGGCAGTGTGTTGTCTACCACGAGCACGACGTCTCCTGTCTTCAGTGCGGGTCCACGGCCATGGGGCTCCCGCCGGTTTTGGAGGTCTGGTAGGTACTCCTTCAGCCATCTCGCCCAGAACATGTCGGCGAGGCGTTGCGAGGCGCGCCAGTGGGTGCGGCCTATGAGGTCGTGGTCGTCGAAAGTGCCCGGCGACGTGATGTTGGCCGGCCCGTGCAGCAGAAAATGGTTTGGAGTCAGCGCCTCGGGATCCTCGGGGTTGACAGACACGTGTGTCAGCGGTCGGCTGTTGACGGTGTTCGGCTTCCGCGAGCAGTGTGCTTAGGACTTCGTCGGACGGACTTCTCTCGTGTAGCACGGCGTTCAAGGCGGACTTAACGCTCCGCACCAGTCGTTCCCAGGCACCGCCCATGAACGGCGCGCCCGGCGGAATGAAGCGCCAGCTGATCGATCTTCGGCTCGCCTCGTCTTGCGTTGCCGCGTCGATGGCCCGCCGCAGCTCCTTGTCGGCGCCACGTAGGTTGGTGCCGTTGTCTGACCATATCTCGCTCGGGCAGCCGCGGCGCGCGATCATGCGGCGCAGCGCCATCACAGCCGAGTCGGTGGTGAGAGACGGGGCTACCTCCAGGTGCACGGCGCGCGTTGTGAGACACGTGAAGAGCGCGACGTATCTTTTGTGGTGGCTTCGTCCGACGGTGACGGTCAGTGGGCCAAAGTAGTCGACCCCCGTGTAGGTGAAGGGCCGTTGGTGATGAGCGAGGCGGCAGTGCGGCAGGTCACCAGTCGGCGGCTCCGGCGGCGCGATTTTCCTTTTCTTACAGGGCAGGCATCGATGAATAATCATGCGTGTGACGGGGCGCAGGCGTACGACCCAGTAGTGGGCTCGACACTCGTTGATAGTACATTCGACTCCGGCGTGATGCAATCTTCTATGTACATATTCTATGTATAACTTTGTAGCGTGGTGATCGCCGTCGAGTACCGGAGGCCGTTTTTGCTCTTCTGTTACGTCGTACGCAGCGTTGATTCTGGTTTTAATCGATAATATTCCATTTATCGATTCTAGCGATAATAAGCGCAACTTGTCGCTTTTAATCATTTTTCCTTTGTTTCCGACGTGGTTGAGCTCTTCCCCGAAGCTATCTTGTTGGCAGACTCGTACTATCAAATTTTCAGCTTTTCTAACTAAGTCGCCGTTGAGTGGTAGAAATTTTCGTATTCTATTTTCACCCTTCTTCTCTAGGGGCTTGGGGTCATTTTTCTTTGTTTTCCAGTCGGGATCGCGAACTTCATTTTTCTTATTTCTTTTATAGTTGATTTTCGTCGTTTTCGTTCGACAGAGTTCGATGAACTGTAGTACTCGCGCCGTCGCTCCGATCAGCCGCTCCCACTTGGAAAAGCGTTCTATTTTTGGCACGGCTTCTTTTATGTTGCAGGTGTTTTTGACGGTGATGTTGTTGACCTTTTCTTCTCCGGTCGGCGTGGGCAACGTAGGTAACTCGGACGGCCATGTTGATGACGGCTCGTATAGGAAGTTCGGGCCGTGGTACCAGCGGTGGGCTGAGTTGAAGTCCGTGGGCACGTCGCGTGTTGCATCGTCGGCGACGTTGAGTTTGGTCGGCACCCATCTCCATTCTTGTAATGTACTATTTTCTTCTATGGCGGCGATGCGGTGAGCGACGAACGGGCGATAAGCTCTCCCGCCGGTTTTCAGCCAGGTGAGTACTGTTTTGCTGTCTGTCCAAAACGTCTTGCTGCTGGGCTTCTTATCGTGCTCTTCTATAATAGTCGCGGCCATGCGACTTCCCAGTACGGCTGCCTGTAGTTCGAGCCGTGGTATCGACGTTAGCTTGAGCGGTGCGACTTTTGCTTTCGCGGCGATCAGTGACGTATGTACTTGTCCGTCAGCTGTTTCGGCGCGCCAATATATAGCGGCGGCGTATGCGAGTTCACTGGCGTCTACGAAGATATGTAGCTGTATTTTGTCGGCGTCGCTGTAGCCGTTGTAACATCTTGGTACTGCGGTGTGTTGCAAGCTTTTCAGGTGGCGCGTCCAATCGGCCCACTGTTGGGCCAGGTCGGCGTCTATGGGTTGGTCCCAGGCGGTTCCTCTTCTCCATATTTCTTGTAGTATTTGTTTCGCTCGTACTGTTACAGGCGATGCGAGGCCGAGCGGGTCGAACAGCGACATCAGTATTTTCAGTGTTTCTCTCTTCGTGGGGTGCGTTTTTTCGAGTATGCCCGGTGGTAGTCGCGCCAAGTTGAGGTTGAAGCCAAGTTCGTCGGTGCGTGGTTTCCATATGAGTCCCAATATTCGTTCAGTCTGTTCGGCGTCAAGTTCGACTTCGGTCTTCGTTGTAGCGCCCGGGTCGAGGGCGTCGATCACCTGCTGCGAGTTCGATGACCATTGGCGTAGCTCGTAGTGTGCGGCGTTGTGTATCTTGTGTACTTCGGTCGCTATGGCAACGGCGGCGTCTTCAGTTCGTTCGCTGTGTATGAAATCGTCGACGTAGTGACTTTTGATGACAGCTGATCGGGCGTCGGCTTGCCATTGTTCAGAGTTCGCGTTAATGTTCTTCACGAAAATAGCGATGGCAGGTGAACACGTAGCGCCGAATATTAGCGACGTCATTCGGTACTCTTCTGGTGGCTGATCATCACGGCGGCTGCCTCTCCATAGGTAACGTAGCGCGTCTCTGTCTTCTTGTCTGACTTTCACTTGCATAAACATTTCTTTGATGTCGGCCGACACGGCCACTCGGTGCTGACGAAATCGCATGAGTACTCCCGGTAGTGATTGCAGTAGATCGGGCCCTCGCAGCAAATGATCGTTGAGCGAAACTCCTCTTGTTTTCGCTGCGGCGTCATGTACGATCCTTATCTTGTCGGGCTTCATCGGGTTCACCACGGCGAAGTGCGGTAAGTACCATGTTCGTTGTTCGTTCTTCGTTTTCGGAGCGGGTTCGGCGTAGCCTTTTTCTATTAGCGCGTTCATATTTTCTTCATATCGTTTCTTCATTTTCGGATCGCGGTCGATTTTCTTTTCAACGGTGAGCAGTCGCTTTAACGTGTTTTCGTAGTTGTTTGGCATGTTGACGTCATCCGACCGCCATAGTAGCGGTGCTTCGTATCTTCCCTCTTTGTTTAGTCGGACCTCTCTTTCTAGCGTAGCTAAGGCGCGTGCGTCCGGGTTGTTTTGCGGCATGCTGGGGTTGACGATGAGCGACTCGAGTGCGAAGTAGTTCTTCAGTTGTTCATCCATGCTGTCTTCGATGTTGTTGATGAAATTAACTCGATGCGTTTGTTGCCCCAGTGTGCGTGACTGTGTCCCGTGTAGCACCCACCCAAGCGGCGTTAGCGATGCGACGGGTTGATTGTGCTGCCCTTGACGCATTTCTTCAGTCAACAGTAGGTGCCAATTGTCTTGACCGATGAGTACTTGTGGCTTCGCTTCGACGTATTTGAGAAGATTTTCTATGTCGCTGAGGTGACCGCAGCCGTGTAGCTCTTCATCGGTGATGGCTTGTGGCGATAGTTGCATGTTCGAAATGGTGCGTGCGCGGATCTCGAATTCTTTGTTGGACGAGCCGCGTAGCGATAGTGTGACGCGGCGTGAGCGCGCCGACGTTGTTTGCTGGTCGCCGATAGATTCGATGCGTAGCGGGTCGAATGGGCCCCTGGCGCCGGTTGCTGTTGCTAAGTCGTTGTCGACGAGTGTGACCGTCGAGCCGTCGTCCAGTAGTGCGTAGGTATCTACTCCTCCCGCCGGTCCGGAAACGTGTACAGGTAGAATCTTCAAATAAGATACGCCTCTCGCAGTCCATGTTGACGCGACTGTCTCGCTCTTCTGTATAGCGCTATCTCGCTCTGTTTCTTGTTTCTTCGCATAGTGAAGTAGTTGATGATGTGTTTTATTGCAGTCGTCTATTTCGCATCTTTTTCGTCTGCAGTGGTGAGTTTTCGTGCGGTATCGTAGACACACGAAGCAGAGTCGTTGTTTCTTGGCAGTATCCCATCGTTCATCCGTAGTCGCGGCCTTAAACTTGCTGCATTGCGTTATGTTGTGGCCATTTTCGTCGCAGGCGGCGCATTTCTGTTGAGTGGCGCCGGTTAGTCTGTCTGTTGTAGTGAAGGCGCGTTGTGGTCTTCGTAGCGGTGCGTGTTCGCTGTATATGTTTTCAGGCGCTGCGTATGGGCCGCAGCGTTCGGCTTCTCGTTCGAGGAATCTTGATAGCTTGAGTAGGTCGGGTTCCTCTTGAGATTGTTCGGCGGCGAAGTCGTACCACTTGTATTTGAGTACCGGCGTCAGCTTGTCTACCGTTGATCTGATTGCTTCTGGACTATATAGGTAATGTTGACGGTTGAGTGCGCGTAGCGTAGCGACGATGTTCATTATGCGGCTTGCGAATATGCAGATTTCCTTCGGGTTATCGGTGAGGCGCGGGAGGGCGCGCAGTCGTTCCAGTTCGGCTATGGCGATGCTATCTGGACGGCCGAAGCGGGCTTCTAGTGTTTTGAATATTTCTTCAGTTTTCGCATTGTAGATGAGTAGGTTCTCAACTGCTTCTTTTGCTCTTCCTTTCAGGCTGCGTCGTAGTCTTGACACGTTTTCTAGTTCTGAGAATAGCGGCGCGGTTTCGATGTATGCTGCTTTGAACGACAACCATTCTTGATGCGAGCCTCCGTACGGCGGTAGTTCAGTAGCGAAGCGAGGAGTGTGCGGTGTCCCTCTAGCAGCGAGGGCGATCGCGGAGGCCAAATCCTTCAAATCTATTTGTTGTGGGCACGGCGCGATGTCTCCTATCATCTTCGGTGTAACGGAGTCTTTCTTTTCTTGGTTGTCTTCTTTCTGTACTGGCGTCGGATGCGACAGCGGCGGTGGTCGCAGTGACGGCAGCGGCGGCGGCGGTAGCAGCAGTGACTGTGTCGGCGGCGGTGGTAATGTCGCCGGCGGCGGCGGCGGCGGCGGCTTTTCTATTCTCTCAGCGGGCTCTTCAGCCGTTTCGGCGGGGCGGGGCTGGCTTTCGTTTAGCCAGTCGTCGACCTTCTTTGTTGTGTCGTGTTCGGAGATGGCCGTCCCTGCGTCGCTTTCATTATCAGATTCGGCTTCGAGGCTTGCGACGCGGGCGGCGGCGAGTTCTATCTTCAGTTTCAATAATTCTTCTTTGGCGCGAGTGAGGCGGGCAGCGCGCCGTGGCTTTGAGGCACTCTTCGATGGCGCTGGTTTCTTCGTTTTCTGTGTGGTCTCCGAGCCTTCTTCCGTAGAGTTTTCTGTGGTTGCTTCCGTTGACGTAGTTCTTGCAGTGGATTCTGTCGCGGTAGCTTCGGACGCCGCTTCTTCGTTCGGCGGCGCGGTCGTAGGTACGGTTTCGGTTGATGGGCCCGGGGCCGGGGCCGGGGCCGTGGCCGTATCTGGGGCCGGAGTTGGGGCTGGAGAACGTCCCTTCGTTGATCTGGTGACTCGCATCTTCTTTTTTCCTTAGTGACGATTTATCCGGCTGAGAAGGACCATTAATATACGGGACGGCCGTACATTTGTTGCTGGGATTGTCGTCAAAATGAAACGCTGCCTTTGGTTGAATCAGCCAGAGTTCTTGAGGGAGATAGCTTCGAGTTGGTTGTTGCTTGTCCGAGCGCTTGCTGAAGAGTGCATGCTCCATACAAATCCGGCTCGTTATTTATACTCTCGCGGCTATCGCCCTCTCACTCTTACATTTTTATTTCTCTCTCTTACAATTTTATTACAATTGTTATGAATTTCTTAATTGTTATGTTTTTAAACTGTTACACAATTAGCTTATGTCTAAATAATACAATAGTAACGTTATTGTGCCTGTGGAATATTCATTTTGTGAGAAAAAGTGGAAAACAGGTTTTCGGTATAAATATACCTCGCCCCCCGCTTCCTCCGTACAAAACTCGGGCGCACGGGACGCGCGCCGCTCAGTCGTGTGCGGACGTCGTGGCGTTAGGATCTAAGTTTAGGTCATAGACATATGACCTAGGTCTTAAGTTTGGTGCCTAACTACCTAACTTTATCTTTTATCTAGCTTTATTTAGTGTCTAGGTCTCTATACTATTTGTTTACTTATCTGAATGTCTATGACCTAACTAGCCTACCTACCTAAGTTTCCACAGGGCTTTAATGAAAAGGCAATCAGAAAGTATCTTTATTAAATACGAACACAAGTATACATTTCAAAACTTACAAACGAAACAATTATTTACTTAACTATTATACTAAATACTAACACGATTATAACTGTACAAACTTTATAGACGGAATTTATCTGTCGTCCGGAACAAAAATGAATAAAACGTTATGAATACATTATTATTAAACTGGGTTCAAACTTCAAGCCCCGCCCAAGAAATATTTAGATGTAAGTATTTGTATGTTCTGGGTCTGGGTGATATTATCTATGTCTATTCTTACTTTAAATTATAATATAAATTCCAGACTCTAGTATATAGAATAATGCTAGTAATGAATTAAAAGCGGTCTAGATGTAAATTGCATAAGCTGTCATTGCATACACGTCCATCCTCACGGCAAGTCCTACGCAGAATGAAAGAAACCGGCGACGATCGTGTGAACACTGTCACTAAAAGATCGCCGGTCATGGTCGGCGACCATGGTCGACCATCCTGTACGGGGCGGGGGCTTTAAAACATCGTCCTATTTTGTGTAGATGTGAGTAATAATGAGATAATACTAGCACCAAAATGTGCAAGTCATTCGGAGCTAAGTATCCATTAAAACATAAGTTAGTTATTAACTTTCCGTTCTTTGAGGTTGAAGAAAAGTTTCTTAATTAATATATCAAGAGCCCAATCAAATTCTCTTGCACGAAAAGTTTTGACAAAATTATTTCTTTGGTAAGATGGGAATCATTCATATTCAATTGACAGTTAATTGAACTTGAATTTGATAACGGTGAGGACTGCCCTATCGATACGTTCCACTAGACAACGTGCTTCATACAATCACGCTCAGAAACACGTGAGGTGGGATAGAGATATACTTAGGTACCTTTATCTTTTTCTATGTCACTGGTGCCGATGTTTGCACGTGGCCTATGAGGGAGACAGGGAGACGGACTGTTGTTGGTTGTACGATGAAGTTGTTATGTTAGTCCGTTTACAGAGGAAATGGACTTCCACGTAACTAATCATAATCAATCACATACATTATGCTAACAAACCAGGAAAAAGATTGGGGAGGCGTTTACCCGGATGGGTACAAACAAACCTTAATTATTTTTTAATATAAAAAAATTGTTACCTACTAGGGACACACGGCGGCGCATCAGACTAAACATGTTGACCTTGAGACCGCCTTTATGCCCTACGTAATAAAAGCTGTTGTCGCGGTTCAACTGTTTAGCTTGATGTGCTGTCGAGTGTACCTACTTAGTTATCTATACATCTATACCATATTTGTGTCTATACTCTATACTCTATACAAAGAAATAAAATTGGAGTGTCTGTTTGTAATATTAAAATAACCGCTTTTTACTACATGCATATGATTATATACGGTACATATACAAAAACAACGTATTTCTAAACTGTCTGTCTGTTTGTTCCGGCTAATCTCTGAAACGGCTGGACCGATTTTGACGGGACTTTCACTGGCAGGTAGCTGATTTTATTTTTATTTTATTTTATTTTTCTTTGGTACAGCAACAAAATACAAATCATTAAAGTACTTAGACACTAATCTTACATAAAATTATATGATTACTAAATTTGCATTTCAATAATAGCTGCGCACAACATTTAAATGGAATTGAATTTAAAATTTAGAAGTTACTTAAAGATATGAATTTACTTTAGTTAAGAGTTCTAGTTTATGTTATCCTTAATAGTTTTAACAAAAGCTCCAGGAGTCTGATGAAACACATCAAGCTCTTTACTGAGGGTATTATATTGCCTGCAATGAGGTAATAAGGAGTAACTTAGGATACTTTTTTTTTCCGATATTCCCACGGGAACGGAAACCACGCGGGTGAAACCGCGGGCGGCCGCTAGTAATTTATAATATTATAAGGTGGTTCGATGAGCTCAGTAGCGCCACCAATGGAAATAAATCAATTACATTTTATTAAAGGCTTATATTAAACATTGAGTTATAATGTACTTACGTACTAGAGAAGCTATCCCAAACAAAAATCTTGTAGTATTTTTGAGAAGCTAAGAGGCCTCGCGAACAATCGAAAGCGCCCGTGCAGAAAGCGGCAACCAATAGTAGTGCAACAGACATAGATCAAACATTGCAGAACAGACATAGCTTTTGTGCGTGTTTTCTGCCTACAACATTTTATGAGAATTCATATTTTATTTAATTAATTATTTTTTTAAGATTAAACATTGACATCGTGAGAGAAATACTTACTACAGTCGTCACAAATTAAGATGCCCGTTTTGACACATGGTAATGACCCTAGAATGTAACTTGTTACGAAAACAAAAAAATCAAATATATGCTGATTACTTATCAAAGGTGTATGAAAATAATATGTTTCATTTTTTATGTGCGTCAAGTTAGCAGCCTCACAACAGAATTAGATGGTTTTGATTATGTCAAAAAATACTGTATAAATAGTGTTAAATAGTGATGTATATTAAATAAATAGTGTAACTTTGATTCAAAAGATATTTGAGTATCTTAGTGAGGCTGCTAACTTAACGTCAAGTTAGCAGTCACCTCAAGAAATACAGTTCGTATCAATGTGATTTATATGTCAAAAAATACTGTATAAATAGTGTATCGTAAACGCAAAATTTCAAAAGTAGTGCTTTAATACAAGCCGAGATATTAGGGTCTCTAAGTGGGCTGCTAACTTGACGTTTCTTGCGATGGAGATTCCAGGGAAACAGGTACAAGTTTTAAATAAATAAATACTTGAAAAAATACTGTGTGAAATAGTGAATCTTAGGATATAAATAAAAAAAGAATTCTTCTTTGCTATTTTCAAAAAATCTAATGTAAACTTCTACATAATAATCTGAATATATGCTGACGATCAATGTTGAACTTTGTTCCTTAGTAATAAGGTTCAAACTTTATTTCAATCGTGAAGTGCGTACTATCGAGCAAAAAAGTGAAATATATATTTTTAATTGTGTCAATACATACGTATAATCGGTTTAATGCTATTGATTAGGTATTTAAACAAATATATTTCTACCCACTTTTTAACCGACTTCAAAAAAAGAGGAGGTTCTCAAGTCGACAGTATTTTTTATGTATGTTTTACCATAACTTCGCCAGTTGTTAACCGATTTTAATAATTCTTTTTTTATCTGAAAGAAAATAGGTAGGTCGTTTATGTGTGGTATCATGAAAAAGTTAAAGTAGTCAGTTCAGTAGTTTTTTCACAATCCTGAAAAACACATAGTTTTTGACTGGTAGTTCCTGCTTTACACGACAATATCTTCGCAAACTATTGACCAATTTCAATGATTATTTTTTTATTCGAAAGAGTAAACTCCTGAGGTAGTCACATTGTTACCAAGTTAGGATCTGATGGTGGAATCCAGGGGAAATCGAGGAAAACCCGTAAATTTTATGGTAATTTACGTATTTTAAAGATTTTCTAAAGTTTTTTTAAGTATTTGCATCTGGTAGTCATCATCACATGCTGATGAGCTGGTGATGGAAGGTACAACTCCTCAAATGTCGTTGATATGTAAAGATTTTTAGTTGTATTCTTTCAGGTTATTTAGATTAGATCGTTCTTTCATAAATAATAAATAATAAATAATAAATAATAAATAATAAATAATAAATAATAAATAATAAATAATAAATAATAAATAATAAATAATAAATAATAAATAATAAATAATAAATAATAAATAATAAATAATAAATAATAAATAATAAATAATAAATAATAAATAATAAATAATAAATAATAAATAATAAATAATAAATAATAAATAATAAATAATAAATAATAAATAATAAATAATAAATAATAAATAATAAATAATAAATAATAAATAATAAATAATAAATAATAAATAATAAATAATAAATAATAAATAATAAATAATAAATAATAAATAATAAATAATAAATAATAAATAATAAATAATAAATATTAAATAATAAATAATAAATAATAAATAATAAATAATAAATAATAAATAATAAATAATAAATAATAAATAATAAATAATAAATAATAAATAATAAATAATAAATAATAAATAATAAATAATAAATAATAAATAATAAATAATAAATAATAAATAATAAATAATAAATAATAAATAATGAATAATAAAAAATAAATATTAAATAATAAATAATAAATGATAAATAATAAATAATAAATAATAAATAATAAATAATAAATAATAAATAATAAATAATAAATAATAAATAATAAATGAGTGTTTGTACCAAAATTTTGAAGTCTCTCCGGCATTTCAGAAGCGTCCCATCTTGCAGCTCTCAATTTATTTCTCCGTTTACGCTGTTTGCGTCGATTATGTAGCTTGTATATTTTGTTTGTTTATAATATACTAGCGGATTCTCGCGGTTCATCTTTTCATTTCATTTCATCCGCGTGGTACCTGAACGAATGTAGCTTTCTAATGATCAAAGAATTTTCTAAATCGGTCCAGTAGTTTCGGAGCCTATTCGATGAAAACAATTTAACAAACAAACAATCAAATTTTACCTCTTTATAATATTAGTACTTACTTATAGATAATTATATAATTTGTACCGCTTTAATTGTTTTCTGTTTCCCAACGGTTGACTGGCAAAAAATACTTTTAGTATTAAGTCCGCCTTGTATATTACATTACCTATGTATTATGTACAAAAGTTTATTAAATAAAATAAAAAAGAAATAATAACAAATATGCTAGCCCCAAGCTTATTTTTCACATACAAAAGTTCCAGCTAATTGAACTTTTGTCCAACGACACTTGGATCGCTTATTTTGACGTTTAGTCGTTGAAATCCGATCGAAACAAAGGTCATCTAACAACTACTACAAAAGTTTCGGTTTCGCTGGATGCGGGCAGCGCAGGACCGATCGTTGTGGAGATCCTTGGGGGAGGCCTATGCCCAGCAGTGGGCGTCGTACGGCTGAAATGATGATGATACGATAGATTATGTATCATTTGAAATGACTAAATAGTAGAATACCTTCGAGTTATCGTTTTGAAACGATTGAAGGACGATTAATGTACCAGAATACACTTCGACGACACTTCGATAGAATCGCTGCCGCTCAAGTTCTATCGACAGTTGTGAATACGAATATGGTTTCAACGACTAAATCGCTACGATATCGTCACGGTTTATATTACGAGAATCGGGCTACTGGTCAAGGTCGCGGGAAGCCGCTGGATGCGGGCAGCGCAGGACCGATCGTTGTGGAGATCCTTGGGGGAGGCCTATGCCCAGCAGTGGGCGTCGTACGGCTGAAATGATGATGATACGATAGATTATGTATCATTTGAAATGACTGGAATAAAAAATTTGACAATATCAGTACGTCTAAAGAAAACTGTACACGACTGTACCTAAATTCGAATGTATGGTAGAAGTTAACATTAGATTTTTTGAAAATAGCAAAGAAGAATTCTTTTTTTATTTATATCATAAGATTCACTATTTCACACAGTAATTTTTCAAGTATTTATTTATTTAAAACTTGTACCTGTTTCCCTGGAATCTCCATCGCAAGAAACGTCAAGTTAGCAGCCCACTTAGAGACCCTAACATCTCGGCTTGTATTAAAGCACTACTTTTGAAATTTTGCGTTTACGATACACTATTTATACAGTATTTTTTGACATATAAATCACATTGATACGAACTGTATTTCTTGAGGTGACTGCTAACTTGACGTTAAGTTAGCAGCCTCACTAAGATACTCAAATATCTTTTGAATCAAAGTTACACTATTTATTTAATATACATCACTATTTAACACTTTTTATACAGTATTTTTTGACATAATCAAAACCATCTAATTCTGTTGTGAGGCTGCTAACTTGACGCACATCATTTTTTAACGCATCATAAATTAAGGCAAAGTGTATTCCGCGTATTATTTTTGCGTTTATTCTAAAGTAAACGCAGATTCGATTAACTACGAAACGTCTCGAAAAACAGTTACGTTCTCAGTCTTTATTTTTTTAAATACTAGTGTTGTAACCGTTGCGTGAAGGATTTCTCCAGCTTCATTCAATTTTATCGAAATAATCGTTAGAACCACTTTAATAGATTTATTTAAAAAATTGATCTTTTTTGTGTGAAATCTAGATTGGCGCTTAAAGCATTAGTGAAATTATGAATTGGCAACAATGATTTCGATAAAATGGTTTCTAGGCAAACGAAAACTTATCCAACCAAGGAGAACGCTTCGAATGAACCGAATGAAAAAAAAAATTCTTTAAATAAAACCTAGACAACCACCATAAGCGGCCTGTACACGTTGGTCCAACCACTGGCCAATACATCGTTCGTACATTGACACTTTTGAACGAACAAGACGTTTAAAAAGGTTCTTTCAAAAGTGTTAATATACGACGTATTGGCCAACGTGTACAGGCCGCTATAATAAGTAATGTAGCTACTTTACGACCATGTCTATGCTGTGAGCTGTAGTTAAAATACTTGCACTTTTAGAGCCAACGCGACTTGTGATTTTTAGTCGACTGATAGTTTAGTCGGAATCGTAAGACAATCGTGATCAAACTGTCGGCCGATAGTTTGGTTTTGAGAACCTGTGAGCACTTGTGATTTTTAGTCGACCGATAGTTGGTCGATAGTTTAGTTGAATCCGGGCGCGCGCTCACATAGTCCTTCATGCACAGGCCGATAGTTGTCCGATAGTTGTATGACTGTAACTATAACTATAGTTGTAGTAACTATTGGCCAGTCATTTTCGATAGTTCGATACTGAATGCGCAGTCTACCGATAGTTGGGCGATAGTTTAGTTGAATGCAGTGCGCGCGCTCACATAGTCCTTCATGCACATTACCGCCCGGCCGATAGTTGTGCGATAGTTTGATCGTACAACTATCGGTACTTTCGATAGTTTGATCGGTCGATAGTTTAAGCGCACTGACGATTGCCACTGCCATAACTCTATACTGAATCCGAGAACGACCAAACTATCGCCCGATTAAAAATCACAAGTTAGTGCGCGTTCGCTTTTTTTAAAATTATGCCATTTAAGTGGATTCGATTCAAGTTTATATAATATGAAAGGTCAATTTATACTTTAATAATATGTTTATTAAAAGTATAAGTAACTATATAGTAAGTTTAACATTTTATAATAACAACTTTAGTCTTAATCCACATAAGTTGCAAACCTACTATAATCGATTAGTTACTCAGAACCTTAATCGATTAATCGCGAGAATCGATCACAGACTCGTATGATTACATTCCTAATCACGTCACTTTAGCATGTGTCAAAACCTCTGAGTACTGAATCCTATGGAGATGGCATATTGTTCTATATGAACTATCGGTTATACAAATATGAGCTAAATCGACATTGTACTCATAAACCTGTAGCCATCTTGTTCTATCTTACCTCCAATACTTCATGTAAAAAGAGACAGCAATATATTTATTCGACCTATTTTTTGGCAACATTGAAACGTGACGTCATCGTAATGCATGATTGAAGCCGGTCGCCATGTAGGTTTCTCGGTATGTGAGCTGTCAACGAGAGTTGTATTTGCAGTGTTTTGTGATAAAAGTCTTTTAATTTGAGACTTTCATGTGAATAAAAGGTATTATTAAGTGAGAGAAAGCAACAAGGAACATGTCTAATTGCAGTCTGGTAGTTTGTGGCATCAAAAAAAGTGAAAATTGTCCAAACATTACATTACACCGGTACGTACTATTTATTTTGCAAAAACACCAAAACAATACAATAAATGCCTTGTGTTTTGGTTTTCCTGTGAATAGTTTACTTAGAATTCATACCAAATGTAGCTTACTACTTATTTTGGTGAGTTTTGTTGGTGTATTTCAAGAAAATATAAATCTGTTTGTTTTGCGCTAGAGTTGCCCTTATAGCATTTTTCTTATCTTATCGAATTATCGATGTTTTCAAATTTCAAGTGTAAGTTGAGTGTATTAATTTTAAACTATTTTTATTGTTTCAGGTTGCCTAAAAATAACAAAAAAAAGAAAAATATGGCTGGATACAATGCGAAAGGAAAATTTAAAGACTCGTACGAAAACTATTTTATATGCCCTTTTTATTTTGAAGAACAGTTTCAAACGTCAACGACAGTTTATGTTTTGAAAAAGACGTTATTAGGCCACTGGCAAAATCGAAATTATAGTGCGACAACGTTTTCTATTCCGGTTGCCAAAAACTCGATACTTATATATAACGTGTTTTTTTTAATGTCATTTTGCTGTAAAGTTGTCGTCCAACTTACATTCATTCTAGCACTTTAAAAGTAAGTATATTTTTTTACCACTAGATGTCGCTTCGCTATATTCTAAATACATAAAAAAATATGCTTGCTAGTAAAGATCTCGATTCAAGCGGTTTATTATTTTATTACTTAATAATGCTTGTTTTTTTATAGACATTTCTTTTTTTCTATGGTAGGTAGGTGCCTAGTAGGCATTCTCCTTTGTGATTTATATTGTAATGTGTGTTATGTAAAAATAAAACAATCCTTGTTGTATAAACATAATAGGTTTTTTACAATATGGAGCTTTTTGTTTTATTTCTTTACCTTTTTTTACTTAAACTGGTTTTAATTTTATTTTATCACGATAAATATATCTTATGTCACTCGGAAAGAATGTAGCTTTCTAATGGTCAAAGAAATTTCTAAATTAGTCCAGTAGTTTTGGAACCTATTAAATTCAAACAACAACCACTCAAATTTTTCCTGTTTACGATATTACTATAGATGAGGAAGCACTTGGCGGCTCTTCTCGCCTTGAAGCCCCCAGTACAGGATGGCCACTCATGTTCGTCGACCATAATCTATCCTTGGAGGAGGCCTATGCCCAGCAGTGGGCGTCGTACGGCTGAAATGATGATGATGATGATAGGTAGGTAGTCACAAAAATACTTGTATCTATAACTTCATGAATAAATATATCGATGTACAAATAGGGCAGCACTACGGAAAGGCGCCATTTTGGTTTCTCGGTATGTGTGCTTGTGTGTGTGTTTAGGCTTCAATTTTTCGTAGGTATGCCATCTCCATAGGATTCAGTACTCAGAGGTCAAAACGGGCATCTTATTTTGTGACGACTGTAATCGAGTTTATTTTTGGTACTTATATACGTTTAAATACATGAATACTATTAATTATTTTACATGCGTTTATTTAACTTGCAGTATAAATGTAAGTTCAATGTTCAAATGTTCAATAACAAAAAAAACATCAAACTTCCATCAAAACCTGAACCCAAGTAATCACCTAAAACCTAGGAAGTACCTAAAACGTTTAAACTGTCACTTCTGCACCACAAAATAACCAATTTTGTTAATCTATGACTCTATCGAAATATGGCCGTCGCTTAATTTTTCGGCGACCTAATGAAATAATACGGTATTTTACTGTTTTTTTTTTATTTCTTTAAAATGTTTATCGAAATATTAGCTACACAAAACAAGTTTTCATTTTGAATTATCTTGAATATTTTCAAAGATATAGGACTTCAAACTTTATAATTAGACAAGGACAGGACGCTATCTTAGTGACGTCAGTGGGTTAGTAGCGTCATAGTCACGCCATAGAAGATTTCGTTTTAGAAAGACACAGCTATAGTCAAAATCAAACAGACTATAATTCTTTTATTATAAAACAGAGTCAAATTATTTTTTCACATTTGGTATTCTTAATTGCAATATTTTTTAACGTCATCATTAAATATCTACATTTCAACAACAGTAAAATACCCTATTACTCAGTAGCATGTTATTAGATACTTTAGTGAGTACTTACTAGTGAAAAGTAATTCCTTGGGCTTTATTAGTATTTTTTGAGTTATTTAAACAGTACCTCAACCCACATATCGGCATTTTTAAATAAAATAGAACAGAGTACACGCACGTGTTGTTGCGGGTCTATCGCTTGCCACAGACTAAACGAGTTGAGTCCACGTGGACTCAACTCGTGTTGCAAAGATTCTAGTTGAGATGTCTCCTCTATTCTTTTATCTCAATGATATTAAAAGTTTCGGTTATTTTGCACAAATAAAAGAGTAAAATGCATTTTTTTAATATAATTACATTTAAGAACTCAAACTTAAGCAATAAGTCGTGAATCTCAATAATGCCAAAAGTGGTCACATTTAGAAATATCGAGATCCATTACATAACGCTCATATTTGAGGCCATGAAAAATACTTAAAAATTGCACTTTACTCTTCTATTTGCGCAAAATAACCGAAACTTTTATTCCAAGCCCTTGATAAATCATTGGCGCTACTGAGCTCATCGAACAACCTTAAACTAAACATGCCTTACAATAAACCTTCGATCAACAATAGTACTAGATAGCCTATTTATTATTAATAGGCTCACGAACTCTATGAAAACTTTATATGACACGGACTACACGTATAACCATGAAGTTTGACTTAATACTCTGAGGTATTAAGTCGAGCTTCATGCGTACAACCATGGCCCGCTATTATTTCTCGGCTGCTTGCGCTCCCATGCGCTCCTACAGGTTCCTGTATATATAGTGTCTTATCTATGCCTACAGTGCCACAACCTTTTCTGTGCCGGTAACAGCGGCGCTACGTACGTTTTTCTTTTTTTTGTAGTAATTTAACCGGCCCTGACTTCTAAGAACTTCAGCTGCCAGCAGCGCTATGGTTGGACATCAACTTGACAGCAAAATGACATTAAAAAAACACTTTAGTTTCACATTTTGGCCACCGGCACAGCAAAGTTTGTGGCACTGTACAGGCCATGCTGCTCGGATTGGCAACGTCATAAATGTCAATGTCGTCTACTAATCCTAATTTCTTGTATGCATGAGATGAGATGAATTCCTGATTATAGCGCCTTAAAATCAAATAATACGCGTACATAACTAAGGGTTGTTTTATTTTAACTATATCACAGTCACGAAAATGTTTATTAAACACTCCTACTGATGTTGTAAGCTCCCAGTCGGCTCGAGGTATCGCACGAATCCATCGCTGACGCAGTGTTCCTCCTTCTGGAATCTAAATCTTTCGAGATCCAAGGTTTCATAAGTAATTTCCAACAATGATCACGTATTTATATGCACTAATTATACAATAGATATTGTATTAAAACACCCAAACAGCAATCAAGAAAATCAAACAGCAACGTTTCTTGACATGACCAAAGAGTATTCCGACTTGCCACATCCAGATAAAAAAATTATCCAAAATGTGCAAAAATAATAGATTTTCTATTTATTTTGTAACAAGCAAATTTAACCAAGTTGTTAAATAAATGCATGCAAAATCCGAGAAAGTGTTTTATTTAAATGAACAGTTCGCGCAGAAATCTAAGATATGAATGAGCGATTTTCTGAAAGGCCATTTAAAAAAAAAAAGCTTCCAATTGCTTCACTAGATGGCGTTGAATAAGTATGTACATGTCTATGGTATATTTTGGTATGAAACATATTTAAATTAATTACTTTTTAACAACCCAAAGGAAACTAATAATATATTAAATAAGTACTACTGTGAGGAACGGAAACGAAATAGGTAAATTTAAAGATTTAGGTAAATAAATAACATCTGTCTGACGTTCCGTTTTACGTAAAAAAGTCGCGTCAAAGTAAAATTTATTTTTTTGACGCGACTTTTTTACGTAAAACGGAACGTCAGACAGATGTTATTTATTTACCTAAATCTTTAAATTTACCTATTTCGTTTCTGTTCCTCATAGTAGTACTTATTTAATATATTATTAGTTTTCTATGGGTTGTTAAAAAGTAATTAATTTAAATATGTTTCATACCAAAATATACCATAGACATGTACATACTTATTCAACGCCATCTAGTGAAGCAATTGGAAGCTTTTTTTTTTAAATGGCCTCTCAGAAAATCGCTCATTACGGCGAAAGTTATTTATTTTTATTATATTACTAGCGGCCGCCCGCGGTTTCACCCGCGTGGTTCCCGTTCCCGTGGGAATATCGGGATAAAAAGTACATATAAACCTTCCTCTTGAATCACTCTATCTATTTAAAAAAAACGCATCAAAATCCGTTGCGTAGTTTCAAAGATTTAAGCATACAAAGGGACATAGGGACAGAGAAAGCGACTTTGTTTTATACTATGTAGTGATATCAAGTTTAGCCTAGTCAACGAAGAGATATAGAGGGAAATGTTTGGAACACAATTTTTGACTTTGGAACTTTGTTTGGGCTAAAAGTTTTGTAAAATACTGTATATATTTTACCGGCCAAACCCGATTTCAGGACAAACTAGTTTTTCCTAGGCCAAAATATTTCATCGCGTTGACATTTCAGAGAGCGAGTTTGCCTCGGAAGTCCTGTAGAACACGTGATTGGTTAAAATGGTGGTTATTTTTTTTGTGTCATGTTCTACATCTACAGGTCTTCCGAGGCAAAGTCGCTCTCTGAAATGTCAACGCGATGAACTAGTTTGGCCTAGGAAAAACTAGTTTGTCCTAAAATAGGGTTGAAAAAAAAATGAGACCTTCAAACCGCCCCCTCCCCCCCGGATGAAAGGGCTACGGGCGGGGACTTTTGCTATGTTTACCTCCTTATTAGCCCAAACAAAGTTACAAAGTCAAAAATTGTGTTCCAAGCATTTAGGTACCTCTATACTGTTTTTCGAGTGTTCGTTGATTTTTACTTCCACATAATTTGAGAGTTATCGCCTAACCTGGCAACACTACACGATTGTTTATTTATATAGAACAAAGAGTAAAGTGTATAGATCAACAATCTTTTCTGTTCCGGTGACAGCAGCGCTGGTTGGACAGTGCAACTTGACAGTAAAATGACATTATGAACAAAACACGTTAGTTCCAGTTTTGGCCACCGGAACAGAACACGTTGACGTCATCTCTCTGAGTACTGAATCCTATGGAGATGGCATACCTACGAAAAATTGAAGCATACACACACACACAAGCAAACATACCGAGAAACCAAAATGGCGCCTTTCCGTAGTGCTGTCCTATTTGTACATCGATATATTTATTGATGAAGTTATAGATACAAGTATTTTTGTGACTACCTACCTATATCACCCTATATTTTATAAAAGCAGTTTCGTAATCACCTCGATAATTTAAAACGGAATTATAGATTATAGACGGATTTATGATCAAATTTTTTATGTTTTCCGAGTCACGCGTCCATACAAATGCGAGACCTCCATAGAATTCCAGATCAAAGGTCGCGAGAACCAGTTTAAGTAAAAAAAGGTAATGAAATAAAACAAAAAGCTCCATATTGTAAAAACCTATTATGTTTATACAACAAGGATTGTTTTTTTTTACATAACACACATTACAATATAAATCACAAAGGAGAATGCCTACTAGGTACCTACTTACCATAGAAAAAAATAAATGTCTCAAAAAAAACAAGCATTATTATTATTATTTTAATAAAATAATAAACAGTTTGAATCGAGATACTTTACTAGCAAGCATATTTTTTTTAAATATTTAGAATATAGCGAAGCGACATCTAGTGGTAAAAAAATATACTTACTTTTAATGTGCTAGAATGAATGTAAGTTGGACAACAACTTTACAGCAAAATGACATTAAAAAAACACGTTATATATAAGTATCCAGTTTTTGGCAACCGGAACAGAAAACGTTGTCGCACTATAATTTCGATTTTGCCAGTGGCCTAATTAACGTCTTTTTCAAAACTTAAACTGTCGTTGACGTTTGAAACTGTTCTTCAAAATGAAAAGAGCACATAAAAATAGTTTTCGTACGAGTCTTTAAATTTTTCTTTCGCATTGTATCCAGCCATATTTGTCTTTTTTTGTTATTTTTAGGCAACCTAAAACAATAAAAACAGTTTAAAATTAATACACTCAATTTACACTTGAAATTTGAAAACATCGATAATTCGATAAGAAAAATGCTATAAGGGCAACTCTAGCGCAAAACATAAAGATTTATATTTTCTTGAAATACACCAACAAAACTCACCAAAATAAGTAGTAAGCTACATTTGGTATGAATTCTAAGTAAATTATTCACAGGAAAAGCAAAACACAAGGCATTTATTGTATTGTTTTGGTGTTTTTGCAAAATAAATAGTACGTACCGGTGTAATGTAATGTTTGGACGATTTTCACTTTTTTTGATGCCACAAACTACCACACTGCAATTAGACATGTTCCTTGTTGCTTTCTCTCACTTATTAATACCTTTTATTCACATGAAAGTCTCAAATTAAAAGACTTTTATCACAAAACACTGCAAATACAACTCGCGTTGACAGCTCACATACCGAGAAACCTAAATGGCGACCGGCTTCAATTATGCATTACGATGACGTCACGTTTCAATGTTGCCAAAAAATAGGTCGAATAAATATATTGCTGTCTCTTTTTACATGAAGTATTGGAGGTAAGACAGAACAAGATGGCTACAGGTTTATGAGTACAATGTCGATTTAGCACATATTTGTATAACCGATAGTTCATATAGAACAATATGCCATCTCCATAGGATTCAGTACTCAGAGCGTCATCTACTGCAACGTTGCCGCTTTTCCAAGGAGCATGGCTTGTTACAAGTGCAACGAGTGAGATAGAAGATGGCTTTGGTATAACGCTCGGCCATGTCTGTCACTTCAACAATCTATCTTGAAATAGGTCACAGATTACTAAATAGTTACTATGTAACAGATAGTTCACTCCGCTAAATAGCAACTCTACAAGTGCCACAAACTTTGCTGTGCTGGTGGCCAAAATGTGAAACTAAATTGAATTTTTTTAATGTCATTTTGCTGTCAAGTTTGGTCAAGTTGATGTCCAACCATAGCGCTGCTGGCGGCTGAAGTTCTTAAGCCCCCAGTACAAGTTGGCCGACCATGATCGGCCATCGTGTACTGGGGGCTTTAGAAGTCAGGGCCGGTTAAATTACTACAAAAAAAGAAAAACGTACGTAGCGCCCTCTGAGTACTGAATCCTATGGAGATGGCATATTGTTCTATATGAACTATCGGTTATACAAATATGAGCTAAATCGACATTGTACTCATAAACCTGTAGCCATCTTGTTCTATCTTACCTCCAATACTTCATGTAAAAAGAGACAGCAATATTTTTATTCGACCTATTTTTTGGCAACATTGAAACGTGACGTCATCGTAATGCATGATTGAAGCCGGTCGCCATTTAGGTTTCTCGGTATGTGAGCTGTCAACGCGAGTTGTATTTGCAGTGTTTTATGATAAAAGTCTTTTAATTTGAGACTTTCATGTGAATAAAAGGTATTAATAAGTGAGAGAAAGCAACAAGGAACATGTCTAATTGCAGTGTGGTAGTTTGTGTCATGAAAATCGTCCAAACATTACATTACACCGGTACGTACTATTTATTTTGCAAAAACACCAAAACAATACAATAAATGCCTTGTGTTTTGGTTTTCCTGTGAATAGTTTACTTAGAATTCATACCAAATGTAGCTTACTTCTTATTTTGGTGAGTTTTGTTGGTGTATTTCAAGAAAATATAAATCTGTTTGTTTTGCGCTAGAGTTGCCCTTATAGCATTTTTCTTATCGAATTATCGATGTTTTCAAATTTCAAGTGTAAATTGAGTGTATTAATTTTAAACTGTTTTTATTGTTTTAGGTTGCCTAAAAATAACAAAAAAAGACAAATATGGCTGGATACAATGCGAAAGGAAAATTTAAAGACTCGTACGAAAACTATTTTTATATGCTCTTTTCATTTTGAAGAACAGTTTCAAACGTCAACGACAGTTTAAGTTTTGAAAAAAGACGTTAATTAGGCCACTGGCAAAATCTAAATTATAGTGCGACAACGTTTTCTGTTCCGGTTGCCAGAAACTGGATACTTATATATAACGTGTTTTTTTAATGTCATTTTGCTGTAAAGTTGTTGTCTAACTTACATTCATTCTAGCACATTAAAAGTAAGTATATTTTTTTACCACTAGATGTCGCTTTGCTATATTCTAAATATATAAAAAAAATATGCTTGCTAGTAAAGATCTCGATTCAAACTGTTTATTATTTTATTACTTAATAATGCTTGTCTTTTTTTTGAGACATTTCTTTTTTCTATGGTTGGTAGCTAGGTACCTAGTAGGCATTCTCCTTTGTGATTTATATTGTAATGTGTGTTATGTAAAAAAAAACAATCCTTGTTGTATAAACATAATAGGTTTTTACAATATGGAGCTTTTTGTTTTATTTCATTACCTTTTTTTACTTAAACTGGTTCTCGCGACCTTTGATCTGGAATTCTATGGAGGTCTCGCATGTGTATAGACGCGTGACTCGGAAAACATAAAAAATTTGATCATAAAATTGCAGTTTCTAAGTAAAGGCGAGTAGAGCCGACAAGTGGGGCGCCCTCAATCAAATTTATTGCTCGCTAAGTATTAATGTATCTACAATCGTACAGATTGAAGCTAAGGTCGTGTAGTTTATTTACAAACTATAACCTCAGTAAAATATAGTAGGTTGGTCTTTTATCTACTACTACTGCAACATGAACTATATTTTACTAAGGTTAGTTTGTAATTAAACTACAGGACCTTATTTTTAATCTGTATCTGCGTTTGAATTTTTGATACATTATGTACTTAACAAGCAATAAATTTAATAATAACATGTGGATCCTCGCGGTTTTACACGCATGGTACTCGTTCCCAAGGGAATATCACGATAAAATATAGTTTATGTCACTCGGAAAGAATGTAGCTTTCTAATGGTCAAAGAAATTTCAAAATTAGTCCAGTAGTTTTGGAACCTATTAAATTCAAACAACAACCAATCAAATCTTTCCTGTTTACGATATTACTATAGATGAGGAAGCACTTGGCGTCTCTTCTCGTCTTGAAGCCCCCAGTACAGGATGGCCACTCATGTTCGTCGACCATGATGGGCCATCATGTACAGGGGCGGCTTGCGTTGCTCGCAGGAGGCAATCACATGCAAACTCGTATGATTGCCGTCTGCGAGCAATGCAAACCGGCTCTGTACACGATGGCCAACATGGTCGGCCAACTTGATCGGCCATCCTGTACTGGAAGCTTAAAGCCCCCGGTGTGGGAGTTTGCGTGTGATTGCCGCCTGCGAGCAACGCAAACCGCCCCTGTACATGATGACCCATCATGGTCGACGAACATGAGTGGCCATCCTGTGGCCCCAGTACAGGATGGCCGATCATGTTGGCCGACCATAATAGGCCATCGTGTACAGGGTCAGTTTGCGTTACTCGCAGACGGCAATCACACGCAAACCGCCCCTGTACACGATGGCCCATCATGGTCCGCCAACATGATCGGCCATCCTGTACTGGGGGCTTTACAGTTGTTGCGTCTCACGCGCGCGGTCGGGCCAATGATTGTGTGCGTACATGCACAAACACATACACATAGTGTCATTGTCATAAAGAACTTAATTATGTGCAAATGTAGGTATAATTTAAGCACATTATTAAGTTTTATTATTCTTAAAAACTAGGTATATAATTATACACTATAATTCCGTTTTAAATTATCGAGGTGATTACGAAACTGCTTTTATAAAATATAGGGTGATATAGGTAGGTAGTCACAAAAATACTTGTATCTATAACTTCATCAATAAATATATCGATGTACAAATAGGGCAGCACTACGGAAAGGCGCCATTATGGTTTCTCGGTATGTGTGCTTGTGTGTGTGTGTATGCTTCAATTTTTCGTAGGTATGCCATCTCCATAGGATTCAGTACTCAGAGGTAGCGCCGCTGTCACCGGCACAGAAAAGGTTGTGGCACTGTAGTACCTACGTAGTGGCTATCAGTTGTCTCATATGACCATACGTATTTTTTCAAAGTGTAGGTGAGACGGAAGACAGCCACAGGGCCACAAAAAAGTGTTAGTACCATGGAACTGTAGGTAAAGCTGGAAGCCACACTTCGAACTAAAGATTGAAGACAAAATTCCGTGACATTTGAATGTTTTCGAGGCCCCTCCGTCTCTTTCTAACTCATTGTAAATGTCAACATTGATCGAATGATGTCAAATTTTGAACTTCGAAATGGTGGATGTTTATTAGGTTGACCAAGAGTGTCCCCATTTTTTGGGATGTCCCGTTTTTCAGCTATAAATTTGACCGTGTCCCTTAATTAAAAAAAAGGACCTATACTGTCCCAGTATAATAATAAATACAATAAGCGATTTTCTGAGAGGCCATTTAAAAAAAAAAAGCTTCCAATTGCTTCACTAGATGGCGTTGAACGAAGTATGTACATGTCTATGGTATACTTTGGTATGAAACATATTTAAATTAATTACTTTTTAAAAACCCAAAGGAAACTAATAATATATTAAATAAGTACTACTGTGAGGAACAGGTGGCCTACCACAAGCTCTTATAGCAGTTATTTTTAAGTTGAGAGAGTGAGACGCCGCTATACGGCGTGTAGAGCGGCGTATCACTCTCTCAACTTAAAAATAACTGCTATAAGAGCTTGTGGTAGGCCACCAGAAACGAAATAGGTAAATTTAAAGATTTAGATAAATAAATAACATCTGTCTGACGTTCCGTTTTACGTAAAAAAATCGCGTCAAAGTAAAATTTATAACGTTCCGTTCCTTCTAACTGCATAGGTGGGACAGCGCCATCTAGTGACTGAGCTTTCAGAAAATCGCCCATTAATAAATAAATGGTATCCAAACCTCTGTGCCATTCGGTTGTCAACAACATTGTCCCTTTAAGCTATTCCGGCATCCAATGCGCTTTGTGTTACCTACTACGCCTGGTTCAAAAATAGAAACTGCTTGTCTGAAGACTGTAAAGGCTTAGTTCTAAATTAAAACTATCATTGATAATATAAATAAAAAACCGGA
The DNA here is from genome assembly GCA_949710035.1 of Crambus lathoniellus. Classification (NCBI taxonomy): domain Eukaryota; kingdom Metazoa; phylum Arthropoda; class Insecta; order Lepidoptera; family Crambidae; genus Crambus; species Crambus lathoniellus. The sequence goes on from OX453296.1 coordinate 54,256,251, forward strand.
CAAGTGCAAGTCGGACAGACAGACGGACAACATAGTGATCCTATAGGGGAAATTTTCTTTTGAGGTGCGGATACCTAAAAATGGTTATTTTGTAAGGAAAATCGTTTTGACTGTCGTACGATACAAAACTGTAATTTCTTCCATGGCCGATTCCGCGCCTGCGCGCGGTCAAAATCTTTTCCATAGGTAAGCTTAAAACAAAAAAATATTGAGTTTCCGCTTGACACTTCCTACCCAAACAACAAACAAACAACTTAAATCCACAGTGGTCTTCATTGATCTTACAGCCGCCTACGACACCGTGTGGAGACACGGACTCATAAAGAGGTAGCAGCTCTTGTGGCCAATATGCTGAGCGAAAGACAATTTGAAGTTTACTTGGGAGACGCGAAGAGCAAGCGTAGGAAGCTAAATAATGGACTGCCACAAGGCTCGGTACTGGCTCCCATCCTCTTCAATCTATATATTCACGACCTACCCGAAACGGAAGCCAGGAAGTTTGTATATGCAGATGACATTGCGCTGGTGGTTCGGAGTCGGGAGTTCCGAGAGGCTGAGGATAGAGATGGGCACTGTGTTTTAACCCATTCAGCCTGCCCGGGTTTTAACTCGGTTAAAACCCAAAACGCCGGGTTAATGCCCATTACTGCCCATTTTGTGGGCGTAAACAATGTTTTAAAGTATTTTTACCTGTGTAAGTATTTTAATTATTTTGGTTATAATGCACATGAGTATTACCAAAAGACAAATAATATTAATCTGTTAAAATACCAGAAAATTGTACATTTTTGTTATTTTAACAGGGTAGTATTAAAATGTTTTAATAATAAAATGGAGTATGCACTTATAAGTATAATATTTTATTTTATTTATGATTAACATAATCTATCTATATAAAATCGAAAGGTGACACTCATCACCGAATTAAAATTAATAATCTGCGTAGGCGAAGTTAAAAAACTACCCCATAATGGGGTACAAAGGAAGGGTTTCAAGTTCTCATTTTTAGAATTAGAAATATAAATATTGGTATGTGGGATACTGGTCAGGATTAAAGATGATCTGCATAGGCAAAGTTAAAATACTTCCCCCTAATGGGGTAGAAAGGGGGTTAAAATTTAACGGGTGTCCCAAAAGTAGGTATAGGATGAATAAAACGCGAATGGATTGGAATTTCTTCGTAGTTTTATTTTATTTTGAAGAGACTTGTACAATTTTATATGAAAAGAATATCTGCTAAATGGCCGCCACGGGCATTTTTGCTGTGTGCAAGTTTTTCATGACACTTTCAAACATTTCGCTGCTAATTTCACACATTTCGCTACTTATTTCACCAATAACTCAGCGAATACTTTGTCTTTATTGTCTATGTTTTGGGGATCGTTGGTGTTAACTTTATCTTTGACGTAGCCCTAAAGAAAGAAATCCAGTGGCATCAGATGGCAAGATCTCGGTGGCCATTTGACATCACCTCTTCTTGAAATTACGATATTTTTCGACCTTTCGACGAGTGTTTGTAATTGATCGTGAATTTTCGTGAAATATTTCTATAACTTCTATGCGCTGTTTTATTGTGAAACGCTCCACGATTAATTTTACATGTGTCAAGATGACGTATGTCAAATTTCAACCCGCCATCTTGAATATTTCGGAAATAGCGCGAAATTCAAATCTTATACGTACTTTTGAGACACCCTTTATATGGAAACTTCCTCACTTCTGGTCTAAGAAATCCTAATGTTGAGGTTACCAGGAAAAAGATATTTGCAGCATATGGCTCACTTAACCGGCTTCGTAACTTTTTGCCGACCAGTACCAAAATCACTCTGTCACAATCGCTTCTGCTGTCTATCCTTGACTACGCTGATGTCTGTTTTACTGACCTGTCGGGAGAGTTACTTAATAAGTTAAAGCGTCTGCAGAACGTTGCCATTAGATTTATATTTAACCTTCGCATATACGACCATGTGTCTCACTTCCGTAACAAACTCCAATGGCTCCCAATTCGCCGGCGCAGGGACTTACACACACTTAAACTTCTCTATTCTATCCTTTTCATGCCTACTTCCCCTCCTTATCTTAAAGACTGCTTCTCCTTTCACTCTTCATCTACGTCCTGTACTTTGCGTACTTCCTCTAACTTCACCCTTAAAATTCCACGTCATTCTTCCGACTTTTTTTCCTACTCTTTCTCTGTCCATGCTGTCCGTTTGTGGAACGCGCTTCCAGTAGGTATCAGAAGGGCTCAGACTCTTAAATCCTTTAGAGATCAAGTTAGAAGTCATTTTCTCTCTCTTACTCCTTAACTTCTTTAATATTATCTTCTTTCTCTCTTTCAATATTTGTTAGTGTATACTTATTCTATTCTTTTTATGCACCCTTTCCCCTTCTGTCCTTTTGATTTATTTTTTCTTTCACCCAAGGTTGCCTGGAAGAGATTGCTATATAGCAATAAGGCCGCCTAATGATAAGGAGGTTAAAATTTATATGGAAACTTCCTCATTTATGGGCTAAGAAGTATGGAAATTGATATGTAGGATACTGGTCTGCAGTACGGTTCCCGTAGGATATTTTTTTTTCAGTTTACTTTGTTCAATGTACCATGGGTATTATTATTAAGAACTTTTTCTTTGCACGATTGAGCTGGCATAGGATCTATTCTACATTAAAACACACACACAAACGTACCTAGTGGCAAAGTATTGACTTGAGTTTTTGCATTTTGGTAGTTCAAGAGTTAGGAGAATGTGTCTTTTTGTCTAGGTATTGTTACCTTCTCATGCGTAAACCACTGATCTGACTTTCACGAAATTTGGTAAATAGAGCAATAGGGTAGCGTGCTTGGTGTGCGATCGCTGAGGTTATGTAATGGTCGCAATGGTCTATTCTATCACAGGATGGCTGTTGAAAAATATATTGTACTTTGGAAATCAAGCCGATGGTTCTGGTTACATTTGGATTGGTTAATACCCCTTATCCTGCAACTGCTCCAGTTAATGTTGGGAACATTACACTCGAAGTTTTTAACCACTATGTTTACCTGGGACAGACGGTCTAGTAAGGTAAGTCCAACTTTGAGAAAGAGATATCTCGTCAAATCCAGCTTGGATGGGCAGCGTTTGGGAAGCTCCGGCATATAGTTGCGTCCGAAATACCTCAATGTCTCAAGACGAAAATCTTTGGCCAGTGTGTCTTGCCAGTAATGACTGGTCTTTTACTATAGAAACGGTGCTGCGGATTTTTGCGCTACTTTTTGAGGTGGTAGAAAGGTGGAGCATGATCCAGGTTTCTTTTTACCTCGGAAAGACCCCTTCCACTATGATACACTACTTACTTAAAATGCGGATTTGCATCAATTCATACATAATTATGTGTTGTGGCGACATCTAGACGACGCGCGCATAATCAACATGGCACGGAGCTTCAAAGTGAAGAACCTACAACCACAAGTTCATTCACCAAGTTCGCTTATATACGAACTCCGACATAAAAACCAGCGGACAGTTGTCCCCGGGCTAACAACACCTATCCCGGAAGACAACATCAGTCTTCCTTTAACCGTTGCGCAATTCCCCACAGTGGTTTGAACATGATTTGAACTCAATAATTATTGTACTTACCTAAATATAAAATCCAAACATAATGTCAGTATACCTACGTACACTTTGTATACGGCAAGCGTTAGCGAGAATTCCACTTGGTATTTTTTTTAAATTTTTGAATTGTTACTTTTATATCCTTGCACCAGACATGTGCCATGTATTTTTTAAGGCATTGATATTATTATTTCTCTTTGACCACGCAGGTGAAGCCGTGGACAACTGCTAGTTGTTTATAATCCCCCTCTCATTTTGTGCCCCGACCGAGAGAAAATTTATTTTCTGATTTCTTTGAGGTTTTTTTGTGTCGGGGGTTTTTATTTATTTAATTTTATTTATATATCATCCTTTTTAAATTACACATAAAATAAAAATAAAACCACATTGAAATCGCTAATTTCAGCCAAATCGAGCAACTTAATTTCTGGCGGCCATTTTTTTTTTGGCTGCCATTTTGTTTTTTTTTATTGCACCAAAATTTGAAATATTCCGATCTGTCCCCCTGCTCTGTCCCCACGGGGTGACAGAACAGACAAAAAAGTTTGATCTGTCCCCCTGTTACCTATGAGGGGACAGTTCGAACTTCACTCACTTCCTTAATGTTTTATCTGTCCCCCTATCGGTATTAGAGGGACAGATCAAACTTTTTTATTCCTGTTTGTCCCCCATAGAATTAAATTTATAAAATTATTATTATATATTTTATTATTTTTATTTATGTTCTTAAAAGTAATGCAACCTTTTATCAAAAAAAAGACAAAATGGTTTCGGTTTATAATCGCTTTATTTATATAAGTATAACTTAGAATAATAACACCTCGAAACCCATTGCAAGCACGAAAAACGCGCAACTAAAACTAAGCTATATCTGGCTCAGTTCGTTCCGCGCGCTGTCAGTGCTCAAAGTCACGTTATGTCGAACACAGCTCACGAAAAATAATTCAAAATGACTGTTTGCACTAGAAATAAGTGTTCTAGCAACTCAGAAAAACAGAAAAATAGTGTAAGTAGAAAAGTAGTTGTATGTAGTGTAGGTACTCACATTTTCTACATTTTCTGTAGGTAAATCGACAAAAAACAAATACTACTGCTAGAGAACCTTTACTCCAGCAGGATTCATTATTTGTTTTTCCTATAAAAAACAAATAATTTGAAACATATAATATATCACTATACAGTGTTGCTAGTTGTTGGAAAAAAATTGCACACAGTGATGTTTTAAGTTGGTTGGTTTTATTTGCTACTAAATGTTTGTGTTATAAGTAGAGATCGGATAATCGGATGCATATTTACCTATAGTTAATATTTAGTTAGGAAATTATAGAAGCGGCTTCTTAAAACACGTTTTTGTTTAATATAAATCCCGGGATTTCAGAAAATTCGCGAATGCAAAATTAGTCTGTAACATGGTGTGGAAACGATGTCTTTAGCATGTGCTATTTATTTTAAAAACTTCGATACAAAAGTGAGTTCCATAACAGCTAACACCTAAACTTTAGGTAAATATGCATCCGATTATCCGATCATTAGTTATAAGTTCTATAAAAATAATTTAGCATTTATTTTATTCGTCATTTATCTAGTGATTCTGGCCATTCAATACTCTATTAGGGATACTTTACTGCATCAAATAAAATTTCAAATTTCATGACAAATCATCGCATAACAAAGCAGCACGTTTTCCCATTGTTCGTGGGTAAGCGCCCGATGATGGTTACACTGAAGCCATATTTTGTGTGCGTTAGATGAGCGTAGAAACATACAGCTTACGCACACAAGGATAATGAAGATGGCACGCGTTTACGCTTGTATTTTGGTTCAGACGCGGCTTCTAGGTGTTATTATTCTAAGAGTTATAAATATTTCTTTTATTTCTCTAATAATTATCAGTCTCATAAATCACGAAAGGTACATATTACACAATCCGTCTTATTAAGATACAAATATCCATATTTAAACCTATATAACACCACGAATATTTATCTATCAATCAACATAAAACCTTGCTATAAATATAAATCACAGTAGGTAGGCATTGTATTAAAAATCAGTCTTCTGATTTGACTTCTTACCTAGTTACTACAAAATGAAACCTGGACTAATAAGCTAAAAGTAAATATTTGAAACTGATAATTATTAGACAAATAAAATAAATGTTTATAACTTATATAAATAAAGGTGATTATAAACCGAAACCATTTTGTCTTTTATTTAATAGAAGGTTGCATTACTTTTAAAAACATAAATAAAAATAATAAAATATAAATAATAATTATTTTATATATTTAATTCTATGGGGGACAAACAGGAATAAAAAAGTTTTATCTGTCCACCTAATACCGATAGGGGGACAGATAAAACATTAACGAGGTGACTAAAGTTCGAACTGTCCCCTCATCGGTAACAGGGGGACAGATCAAACTTTTTTGTCCGTTCTGTCACCCCATGGGAACAGAGGAGGGGGACAGATCGGAATATTTCCAAAATTTGCCCAGGGTGTACATTATTTAAGTCAAAGCTCCATATCTGTATCTTTTTCCGTTTCGGCAGGCAGTTGACCATCTCCATAAAATGGCCATATGGATTTTCTTCAAACGTGGCTAATAACCATCTCGATTAATATAGCTTTCAATTAAAAAAAACCGCAATAAAATCGCCTGATCCGTTTAGGCACTACGAATATACGTTCAGTACAGAGAGACAGACATAGCCCATAGGCCTCAAACTTATAACACCCCTCTTTGCGCTGCGTCGGGGGTTAAAAATTAACAAATATGTACGTGCTCTAATATTACTTAGCATTATTTAAGTAGGTAATGAGTTTGTAAATCATGTAAAATTTCATAATATTGGTTAACTGTTATTACTGATTTACTATGCAGTTTCCGCCCAACTTTTCGGGCAGAAATGGGCATAAATGGGTTTTAACCTGGGCATTTTCAAAATGCCGGGTTTTAACCGGGCATTTGCCCATCTCTGGCTGAGGATGTCCTGACGAGAGATCTTAGGACCATGTCGAGTTTCTTTTCATCCTGGAGGCTTATACCTAGCACAAGCAAAACAGAGATCTCCTGCTTCCATCTTAACAATAAACTTGCAAACTACCAACTGGTTGTTGAATTCCAGGGAGAAAATCTCAGGTTCAACTCCAACCCAAAGTCCTTGGGCGTCACTTTTGATAGGTCGCTTACTTACAAAGAGCACTTAACAAAAACCTCCATGAAATTGTCCACACGCAACAACATCATGCAAAAAATTTGTGGCACATCATGGGGAGCATCTGCCGATGTCCTCCGAACAACAGCGCTTGGTCTCGTGTATCCTACAGCAGAATACTGTGCGGCTGTATGGTGCGAAAGCGCGCACACGCACAAATTAGACACGAGGCTCAACGATGCAATGAGGCACATTTCAGGCACGATCAAATCTACATCGACCCACTGGTTGTCATATCGCTCCACCTCATCTCCGAAGAAAACATGCTCTAGCGAGGGAAGCCCAGAAGATGATTGAACGACCTGATTTGCCGGCACACACAGAATTTACCATGCCACCACCGCAGCGACTGAAATCACGCCGACCAACAAGCGTAGCTGCAGGAAAGCTGTTGTCCGATGGCTTCCTGGTGGATCAATCCTGGAGGGACGAGTGGTCGGAGGCCGCCGCTGGTCTTCGCAACGCCTTTCCTGACCCAACCGCAAAACCTGAGGGGTTCTCCCTACAAAGGAGGTACTGGTGCCGCTTAAACAGAATCCGCACAGAACACGGCAGGTGCAACTATCTGAAGCACAAGTGGGGTTGGATTAGAGAGTCCAGCGTGTGACTGCGGCCTGGCGGAGCAGACCATGCGACATATATATCGTCGAGCAATGTCCGAGGCGCCGTTTCACAGGTGATCCGCACGATCTCTACGGCAACCTGACACCAGCGGCTGTGGACTGGTTGCAAAACCTAGATATAAATGTATAATTAAGTTTTCCTACAAATTGTGTTAATGTATATACGCCATGCGATTAAATAAACTCCCTACCCAAGTCCCAAACGAAGTCCTGTCTGAAAAGAAATTGTGGACACCCTCTTTCTGTGTACTAAGAAAGAGATGAAGGGGCCCCAACAAAAAGAAATTGTAAAATTTTTCATCCTCAGTTTTTAATTCAGGGTGTGGCTTCCATACTACAACAACATACAAATTTCTTGGTTAGTACTGCACTCTCTAGTTATCTCAGTATTTGGTCTAAGCTCTTTGGCTTGTACTACTTGTGCTGCGCTGTGGTCTGTGTGTGCTGTCTTGCTTGTCTTTGCGTGGTCCCTCTGAGTTAGGGACACGGTATCGAATAGAAAGTATCGATACGGTACTCATGAGTAGTATCGAAAAAAAAGTATCGTACTCGTAAAAGTATCGATTGAAAAGTATCGATACCTTGAAGTATCGATACTTTTTAGTACTCATTTAAAAGACCAAAAAAAGGGCTCATAGTAAAAATAAATAATTCAAACAAGTTCATTAAGAAATCAATCAGCCTTTATTATTATTTCAATACTTTTTGCAACCATTACCATCATTAACTATATAAAAACTATACTTACATAAAATTAGAACATCATATCTTCCTTTTTAACATACCATACTTATTTCCAGTACATACTTTTCTGTAATCAAGGGTTAAGGTTCAATAAAACAAAAGTGTATAATGAAGCCTAGCTTCAAATTAAGAATGATAGGAACCTATTACAATATTTCAAACAAGTGAACTGACAAATTCAAATCAACATTAGGTAATTAAGTATTAACTTTTTTCTTTACTGATAAAATTACAACCAAAATAGGTACTTTGCACAATCTGAAAGTAAGTTGATGCCCAACCACCGCCGGCGCCCGCTAGAAACCGATGAATCAGCTCCATCCCCCAGCATCACCACCAACACCTACACCAGAGCCAGAAAGATGTGGGCACTACCCCGCAATATTGTGCCGCCGCCACTTCCCCAACCCAACTCACCCAATCCTCACATCCCTTCCAACACCTCCACCTAAAATTATAGCCCGTCCCCCGTTTGCGCGCCCGCTCGCAGGCGCTAGCTGGGCCTCTCCCAATGGGGTCTCACTCGACTGGCTGACCGCGCCGAGAGCCGCAAAGATCCGACGGGGCACACCACACGTCCGAGAACGGCCGCGCAAAGTAGCACCAAACACCGTGGGGCAGTAGCCTCGCGAGATGAAGCCCGGGGAAAGAGCAGAAGCTCGAACTCGAACCCGCCTTCATCGGTGGAAGAAATCCTTGTAAAACAAAAAGTACCTATCAAAACAAAAAGTATCGAGTACAAAAGTACTCGGTATCGAATAAAAAGTACTCGATACCAAAAATATCGAAAAAAAAATCGTGTCCCTACTCTGAGTACTCAGAGCGTGGTGCGTGGTCCTGTCCTGACTATGACTAGTGATGACTAAATAGCAATGACATGACTAGTATATAGTGATCTGTGGTGGTCTTTGCTGTGCTTACTACACTATATAATTTGTGGCTGTGCTTTTGTGGCTGTGCTGTTGTGCTGTGCTGCTTTTGCAACTTGGTCAAACTTGGTGAAAATTAGATTTGGAGTAATTTTATTGAAAATACTCTTCTAGTTCGAAATTTCGAATAATGAACCGACGAGACAAAAAAGAAGACGAAGATGGTGGCCTCAACATTTTCCAGAATATTGATAAAACGTCGCTTATTCAAGAAGCCAGATATTTTAACTCCACTCCTGTGAATCCTCGAAAATGCATTCCAATATTAACGAAGATCATCTATTTGTTGAATCAAGGAGAGAAATTGACGACTCAGGAAGCAACTGATATATTTTTTGCTACCACTAAACTGTTTCAATCAAAGGATATTATAGTTCGCCGTTTGGTCTACTTGTGTATCAAAGAGCTGAGTCCGATGGCGCAGGATGTGATAATAGTCACATCTTCGCTGACTAAAGACATGACAGGAAAAGAGGATTTATACCGCGCGCCTGCCATTCGAGCATTATGCAGTATAACAGACAGCACAATGTTGCAAGCAATAGAGCGCTACATGAAGCAGGCTATTGTGGATAAAAACCCTGCTGTTAGCTCTGCTGCTTTAGTATCTGCTCTGCATTTATCGGCTACTGTCCCAGACCTAGTGAAGCGGTGGGTGAATGAAGCACAGGTAATATTTTCCTGGTTTTATTTTATTAGCAGTATGTTGATTGTTTATAAAAACAAAGAAGAGCAATGTATGTCCCTTAGCTGTCATGTTTTTGCCAGTTTTGGTATGAGCGACTGTTACTGAGTAAAGCGGGCGCCCGCGACGGAGCACTTTTGTATGGAACCGCGCGGGCGTCCGCGTGACGCAGTTTAGGCCCTTCATCATGTCAGCCGAATGACGCCCACTGCTGGGCATAGGCCTCCCCCAAAGATCTCCACAACGATCGGTCCTGCGCTGCCCGCATCCAGCGGCTTCCCGCGACCTTGACCAGATCGTCGGTCCACCTTGTAGGGGGCCTGCCCTTTAGGCCCTTAGGAACAATAAAACAAATGAAGGCCTTAACTATCACTTGCTTTTAAAGATTGTAACCTTAGGTTGCATTATTTTTGGAAGGTACCAGTAACAACAACACCTAAAATACTTATATTGCTTGCATGAGTGAGTATATTATATAAACAAGTCTTAAATGTTAAGTGCAGATAAGTTTACCGTAATTTATTAATTCCTTGTTTTCATCAAATTACTTATGCCAATCTAATCTGAACGCTATGCGAATGTTAATATTGGATGATAAAGATAATGGCCAAAGATGTGCATTTTACTGTTATTTTGTTTTTGTATCAAACTGGATTTTCATTCTTTTTATATTCAACTAGAAGCTTGCATAAAATAGGCGAAGTTTATATGTGAGTTGTTGTGCGAATGTCTATCATCATTGCTTTTCAGTTGTAGAGAGAATTACCTGCAATTTTTTCCACATGATAACAAATTTGATCTTTTATAACGATGCTTTCCGCCTGCAGTATCTTTAGCTTTTGCGAAACGTGGCTTGGCGAACTGTAAAATTGTTATTTTCTCAGAAGCCGAACCAAAGTCCTAATGGTGATTAAATCAAATCATTTATTTAACGCGTGTTCCTGATAGTGTGACCAAACGTGATTGCAGGTTATTTACAAATCATCAAAAAAATGCAACTTAACAATGTTAAAAATAGCATTTCCACTAGGGTTCTAAACTTTGATTTTAATAATATCTCTCAATAGTTAAAAGGCATGTTTTATATTGAGTCTAAAGTCGTAATATACAGTTAAAAATATAGACTATGTCACTCGGGAAGAATGTAGCTTTCTAATGATCAAAGAATTTTCTAAATCAGTCCAGTAGTTTCGAAGCCTATTTGATGCAAACAAAAAAACAAACAATCAAATCTTTCCTCTTTATAATATTAGTATAGATAATATAGATTTGTAAATGGAATCTGTGATGCAATGCTTACTAAACAGAGCGAGGCGAATTTTCTGTGCTTCATATGTTTGTATAATTAAAATTAACAAATTGATGCACCAAACGAGCTTTGCACTTCACCCTTATAAAACAAATAAAAAATATTTATTGTTCCTAAATTTGTGCATATGTACCTATTTGTGGGAAAGTCACTGACCCCTATACTAGGTTTACCACTTGTGTGACAGAGGCCAGAGGGTCTAGACAGGTGGCTTTCGTCAGTAGAATAGAAAGGAAATGTATGGGATTGACATTAGCAATCGAAACGACACGTGACTGCTAATGTCAATCCCATACATTTTCTTTCTATTCTACTGGTGATATCGATAATCAATTCGAAAGCCATTTGTCTAGAGGGGCAGTGCCCTCTTCGTTAATCAGGTACTTACTTCAAATTCGATCTTTTATAACAATGCTAACCGCCCGCAGTATCTTGCGGAACGTGGCTTGGCAAACTGTAAAATTGTTAATTTCTCAGAAGCCGAACCAAAGTCTTTATGGTGATTAAATTAAATTATTAAACGCGTGTTCCTGATAGTGTGACTAAACGTGATTGCAGGATATTTACCAAATATCAGAAAATGCTAATTAACAATGGTTTCCACTATTTCATTTTAATTATATCTCAATAGATAAAAGGCATGTTTCTTTCATATTGAGTCTAATGTCGTAATATACAGTTAAAAAGTATTTTCATTTAATAAGTGATATGAGTTTACTCTGTTCTGTTCACTCCCTGTTTGGGGGTTACATATTCACTAAGATTACATCAGTCTCCTCAAAATACATAAAATTAACTCTAATGTTTGCCTTCATTTCATTTCTATTAATAATTTATTTATTTTCTTTTGCAGGAAGCCATAATGTCGGACAATGCAATGGTGTCATACCATGCATTGGGAGTAGTGGCAGGAGCTCGCCGCAACGACCGGCTATCTCTGGTAAAACTTGTCACCAAACTTTCTCGTGCATCACTTCGTTCTCCATATGCACTTTGTCTTCTTATCCGATATGCTGCTAAGTTAGCCGAAGAGGCTGACACTGATGCCGCAGATGGCTACTTGACATTCATAGAGTCTTGTTTAAGACATAAATCTGAAATTGTTATTTATGAAGCCGCCCACGCCCTTGTAAATTCAAATAAATCCACAAAAGGTCACTCCCATGCTGTTTCTGTACTACAAATATTTTGTGCTTCTTCAAAAGCGACTTTGCGCCTGGCAGGTGCTCGTACTTTGGCCAAATTGACTGCGAAGCACCCAAATGCGGTCGCTGATTGTGCCGTTGATTTAGAGAATTTAATATCTGACCCTAATCGTTCGGTTGCAACATTAGCAGTAACCACATTGCTCGCCACAGGAGCAGAAAGCTCAATTGATCGTTTGATCAAGCAAATTTCTGGGTTTATGTCTGAAATATCTGATGAATTTAAGATTGTTGTTGTCCAAGCAATTCGCCGCTTATGCACGAAATTTCCACGCAAACATCAATCTTTTTCCACTTTCTTATCGGGGATGTTGAGGGAAGAGGGAGGTCTACAGTATAAAACCGCAATAGCCGATGCTATCATTGCTTTAGTTGAAGAAAACCCGGATGCAAAAGAGACATGTTTGGCTCACCTTTGTGAGTTTATTGAAGATTGTGAGCACACTTCGTTGGCTGTGCGTATACTGCATGTTCTCGGTCGTGAGGGCCCCAAAGCTCGTCAACCATCTCGGTACATTCGGTATATTTATAATAGAGTTATACTGGAATCTGGTGCGGTTCGTGCTGCCGCTGTTTCAACAGTTGCTCGATTTGGAGCTACCCGTCCTGAGCTCCTTCCAAACGTCAGGGTCCTTCTGGCTCGCTGTCAGCTCGACGATGATGATGAAGTACGAGATCGGGCTATTTTCTATAGCGCCATCTTAGATTCGGAGGACCCTCAACTTATCAACGACTACATAACCAATGTTCAAGTTCCTAATCCGGTACTCCTTGAAAAAGCACTCAGCGATTACGTCAACTCTGGGTCAGAAGAACCATTCAACATCGCTACAGTTCCATCTATTGAAGAACCCCAAGAAGCCAAAGAAGCAACTGTGGAAATAGAAACGCGTAAATTGCCAACAGTATCCCGTGAGGAGCAATATGCCGATGAACTGAAAGTCGTGCCGGGTATTGAAAAACTTGGACCAATATTTAAAACTTGCGATAGTGTTGATTTAACAGAGTCTGAGACAGAGTATCGAGTGAGATGCGTTAAGCACATTTTCGCTAGGTATCTGATTCTACAATTTGAGTGTTTAAACACACTCAGCAATGTGCTTTTGGAAAAGGTTTATGTTCGTCTAGAGTGTGTCCCAGGTTATAAAATGCTGTGCGAAGTCCCATGTGAGCAATTGGCTTATGACAAGCAAGGCAGTGTTTTCTGTCTATTGGAATTCCCAGAGAACCCTATTGAGTCTCTGGGGTCATTTGGTGCAACATTGGAGTTCGTTTGTCGTGATTGCGATCCGACTACTGGTTTGCCAGATGGCAGTGAAGGTTATGCAGATACATATCCATTGGAAGATGTAGAAGTTGGCTGCGCAGACCAACTCAGGGCGAAAGCAGCGACAGATGATTGGGAAGCTGCTTGGGAAAGGGCTGCTAACGCTGCCGAAGCTTGTGACACGTTCGGCCTTGCGCAAACTGATATAGGTGAAGCTGCGGCTGCTGTTTGCGAACATTTGGGACTGCCTAAGGCTGCAATCACCGGAGATGCTGTGAAAGAAATTCGTGGTAGTGGGTTATGGCGAGCTGGTGCTCCTGTCCTGATCAGGGCCCGGTTGGTGGTGGCGCAAGGTGCAGTCACTATGCAGCTCGCGGCTCGTTCTACCCGTGAGGATATTGCTACATTGTTGTTGGCAGCGGTTGGTTAATTTTCTAGATCTAAAGTATCTTTCCTTACCAAACTACCCCATTGTGCCTTCATTTTACTTATCTATATATAAAAAAAATAGTAAACTATGTTTTTGATCGCTATTTATCTTATTGAAATCCAATCTATTTTTTGTAGAATGTAAGTATATTATGTAAGATAAATAAAATATAATATATCTGAAAATATTATGGGTTCTGAAACTTCTTAATTGTGGCGGTAAGTTCAATACGCGTTATAAAACAAGTTGAATAATTGTAATCGTAATTATATTATTTCATAAAGTTGTAAAAATATAAAAAAGATGTATACTTACTTAAAGATTAATCAAAATGGTATACTTTGTTCGATGTAGTGTGATGCGTGATGTTCGATGTGTATAGCCCTATGACAGCTCATTGGTGCAAAGCAAAAAATATTTATGCTATTGGAATAAAACTCAAAAAAATCAGCTTTAGATATTTTTTATGCAGCTTATGCTAGAAAATTAGACCCTATTCCTGGTTTTGAAACAACATTTTGCTTTGCACGAAAATGAGCTGTCATAGGACCCATGCTCCATTGAACAAAGTATAAGCCATAATGTCATTTTATTATTATTAGTTGATATGTTTTAACGTTAAACGTTAAGGAAAGATATAAATAGCTGTAGTTTTAAGAATAAAGGGTACCTATAACGCTAGAACTAACACATTTATGTCGATTTTCTAAGTTCAAAATTTTATATCTCAAACTTAATTACTTATGTATGTACAGAATCAAACTATAAATAAAATAATTTTCGCTATAATCATGATTCCAGTTCCAGTTATTTGTATTATCTATTCCAATTTAATTAATTAAGGTATTTAAACCAATTTGTCAGTCGATATTAAAAAGCATAAAGCTGACTGCTTACCAGAAACTTTAAAGAGTGTCTAGTGCACTGCACATTACTAATCAGTCTCTGTAATTTATCTAGGACCTTGGACATCCTATGACAGCTCATTTTCGTGCAAAGCAAAATGTTGCTTCTGCACAAGGAGTAGGGTCTAATTTTCTAGCAAAAGCTGCATAAAAGATGTCTAATGCTGTTTTTCTTGAGTTCTATTCCAAACGTATGAAGAACTTTTGGCTTAGCACGAATGAGCTGTCAAAGGACCCATACTACATTATTGTACAAAGTAAAGAGTCCGCGCCACATAACTTGGCAGACGAAGGAGGACGCTGATCGATGACGTCGGTCGTAAAAATAAGCTTTACTTCCATAACATAATGAGTCACACCAACACATCAAAATATGACTATAAAAATTACTGCTTTTAATGCGCGTACTCGTGCAAGTAATAACAGTTTCTGTCAGATTTCTAAAGTTACAGCATTGCAAAGTTTCACCAGCTTTTGTAAATTTGCTTTCCTTGCGCGCTATTGCGATGACAACATGTCACAGTGACATCTCCGATTGCGGCTGCTGCGGGTGATTTCCGTCCAACTGTACCAACATAAAGTCCGTCCTCGCTCAAATAAATAAATTTATTGCGAAACCGTGAGAGCGCAACTCTAATAGCCAAAGGAGAAATACGGAAGCGCCAACTCTCAATCGCGATGTGACGTCGCACGTTAATTCCATTGGCTCACCCTTCACGGAGGCCGTACTTTAACGTTCAATATCTCAGTCATTTTTGAAGATAGGAAAAAATAAATAAAAATTTTTTCTCGAGTAACATATTTTTTAGATATGCTGATAACAAAAATCATTGGTGTGACTCATAGTAGTTCCAGATTTTGTCACATGCCAAGTTATGTGATTGAAGTTTCAAATAACTAATCTAACACTTGCTACTACAGGTGATGTGGGTCCCTATAGTCTTTGGTGAGCTGTTGGACTTCATGTCCACTGGAAATTATTTTGGAATGGAGTGTAAGTCATTCCATATTTTTTTTGTGCTTATCAAACTATACAGAGTGACATCGAAGTCGTTAGCATCCTTTAAAAATAAGAACTTAGAAAATACTCATGATATAGAGTCTTTTCCTCAAATATGAGGCAAATCCAAGATTTTTTTTTTTGAATTCCTGAAAATCGCGTAAAATACTCAGTAATTGACCATATAGCAAATAAAAATTAAAATAACTAAAAATTACAATTTAATAAAAAAAAACATTGATTAAATCACATTCAAATAACATACAAGCCTTAAACTACTTCATTGGCCTCTCGACTAAACGCGGGCTCTACTATAACGTGATTTATTCAAGTTCGCACACGGAATTCACCAAAACAAACAATGTCACCCATGCTTCATGCCCGCTTTGCCCGCGTCCCTGCACCCGCGCTGACGCCAGGCACCACCCCTTTTTACGTAAAAACATAGCTTCATATGAGTACCTACATTAATGGGCCGAATGGATGCCAATGAATTCAAAAACACTCTGTATATATTTTATCGCTGTTTTTCCCTGCTATGACATCACGTATTGTTCAATAGAAAAGAGCTGTAACTGGAGTGATGGTTCGAGTAGCCATATCTTGTTTGTCTACCATATTATTGACTAATTGAGACATATATATTTATCAGGAACTGGTCAAACTGGTCCTAAATGTTGTAACTTAGGGCTTAATAGTTACAAATATACAAAAATCAATGTTTAACTTTCTGTTGTATTTTCATTTGAATACCTAAATTTAAACACCATATTGCACAAAGCAAGTCCGAGATCCCGTAGCCTTCAAATATCCCCCCCAGACGTACATAGATTTACGTTTTAGTATCCTCAGTATTTAATATCTATACATATAAAATCCTTTGTCCTGAATCACTGACGGATAAACGCACAGCCTAAGCCGCTGATCGTAGAGACCTGAAACTTGGAGGGTGTGTTCCTTGTATGATGTAGGCATCCGATAAGAAAGGATTTTTCGAAATTCTACCCCTAAGGAGGTGAAAAACGGGGGTAAAGTTTGTATGGGACAACGTGATTCCTTTGTCCAATCTTCTTCAAATTTTGCATAAACATTCTTTAACAGAATTAATCGGAGATGTGTTTCATATTTCCTTGAAACTCATCGCCTAACAGGGTTAAAAAGGGATAGAAAGTTATTTTGGGGGTGATTTGCATCGAAGTTGACATCAGTACTCCTTATTGCTTTTGATTTTTAATTTCATTTTGTTTTGACACATGTTTGAAAACTCAATCCGTTTCCAGTGCGACGTACAGTGCGTCAACGTTTTTTGTTCCGGTGATAATCTTTGGAACTAAAACAGTTTTTAGTCTATTTTGACAGCTAATTTCGTATTGCAAGTGGCTCCTCTGTCACGAATGTCACCGGAACAGACAGGATTGTGGGACTAGAGTGCTCGTCAGATAAGTCTGCGCGCGGTAAAAATCGAATACTAATCTTTTCTATAACATTAGAACAAAAAATTCACTGTAACCAAAAACGCGCCAGGCACGTGCAGAGTTATCTGACACACACTCTATACATCATTGCCACGAAAGAGTAGATAAGTAAAAACTAGCGTATTGCCACTATAAATTAAGGAGAAAAAAATCTTTGCTTTAAAATTGGAATGTCAAATAAAAGAATAAGTAATTATCGGATTAGATTTCGCTACTTATATTATAAAATGCGAAAATGTAGTAATGTTTGTTTGTTTGTTTGTCTGTATGTTCCGTTTTCACGGCAAAACGGCTAAACCGATTTTGATAAAATTCGGAATGGAGATAGTTTGAGATAGGAACACATAAGCTACTTTTACCGCGGCTTATTCCCATGGGAAAATAAGTTTTAGCGCGGGCAAAGCCGTGAAGGATATAATTAACTTACTTTTTACTGCGGGAAAAATCTCATTCCCATGGGAAAATCACTTTAAGCGCGGGCAAATTTGCCGGCAGAAATTGGAATTTGAGTAAATTATTTAAACCCTACTGGAAAGGATTATAATAGGCTTCTTTTACTTTTTACCACAGGAAAGTATCATATTCCTACGGGAAAATCAGTAGGTATTAATAAAATTTATTGTCCGTCTTTCACGTCAAAACCGAGCAACGGATCAATCTGATTTTTGTTACGTGGGTAGATTGGGAGATGGAGAGTGACATAGGCTACTGTTTATCTCCGGAAAAATATCACATTCCCTCAGGATAATGTCGTGTAGTACACGCGGGCGAAGCCGCGGGCGGAAAGCTATACCTATATAAAAATCAAGACCGCATTCCGTCGTTGAATGTCCACTGGAATTGTCGTTGAATTTGTAATAGACATTTAAGATCTACAAGATCATCATCATCATCATCATTTCAGCCGTACGACGCCCACTGCTGGGCATAGGCCTCCCCCAAGGATCTCCACAACGATCGGTCCTGCGCTGCCCGCATCCAGCGGCTTCCCGCGACCTTGACCAGATCGTCGGTCCACCTTGTAGGGGGCCTGCCCACGGAACGTCGTCCGGTTCGCGGTCGCCATTCGAGAATCTTTCCGCCCCAACGGCCATCGGTTCTCCGCGCTATGTGTCCTGCCCACTGGCTACAAGATCTACAAGATTGCTATCGAAATAACTCATGTACCTATCTCCTTATATTGAAGTAGCGTTCGAAGGAAAAATTTTAGTCTTTTCGTCGTTAGCAAAGTCTATTACCACGAAGAAGCCTTTTCATTTTACGCGATAAAATATAGCCCGTCACTCAGGATCTAGGCCTCTAGACTAAGGATGACGTCGATAGTAGCATAAACACACAAATATGCTTCCAGTACTTTATTTATTCATTGATCTACAATACAAATACATTTGTACATAAGTAGTTTAAAACATACTGTGGCGAATATTTTGCCCTAACACTCATATACATCTTGACATCATAACTTAATATCTACCATCCACTATTCATTTCGTGGACCTATTAAAACTTCGTTATTTCGATACTTTTTGTAAAGATATTGCATACCTTCACTAAGATGAAAAAACAAAGCTTATATTGACTAACAACAATGTAAATAGCCAATTTAAAATCTTATTTTTCATAAAAAATGAACACAAATATAAAAATACCTTTAACTTTTAAATATATATATATTATTTAAATATAAAAAAATCTGGCTTATTTGACGTCTTTGGTGAATATTTGGATATTATTTAAAATTGGTATGTAATGTATGGAGTAAAATCTTGGCTGACGTTGGAATGGTTAGTAATATCATGATCGTCGTAAATTTAAACACAATAAATTATTTCATATACTTATTAATTTACAAAACTGCATTTTATAACCAATTAATTACGGTTAGAACACTAATAAAGTACCTATTTATGAGAAATTAGTTTTTATAGAAAAAATCATCTGAACATCTTTAATTAAAAAAAAAAGATATTTTTAATAATGAATTAGTATTCACTATATAAATTATGATTTAACAAGTCGCACATATCGGGTTACTATTGCAACTAATGAATTGCAACTTTGAATTTACATGATATGATCTCTGGCAAGAACGACAAACCATATTATTCGGGGAAACGTACAATATTATGCCAATTTCATAATTTTATCGGTGTTACAACAATTACTTACTAAGATAAAAGTTACTAAATTATGGATTTTTGATTAAGTTGGCTTTTAATTAAAACTTGTAACAAACGCAAGCCAAAAAGTGGCAGATCCTTTCTTTAATTTAATACTAAATATTAAGTACCTATGTACTACCATTAAATATAGTGTCCAATTATAATTGGGCAGACGAATTGTTATCTGCGATCTAGTCCTCGCTTGATTTTTGTTATACTTTCCAAAATGTAGCATGGGTCCTATGTCAGCCAGTGATGTCAGCTCATTCGTGCAAAGTAAAAAGTTCTTTATGCTATTGGAAATAAAACTCAAGAAAAACAGCATTAGACATTTTTAATGCAGTTTATGCTAGCAAATTAGACCCTATTTCTTGTGCAAAAGCAACATTTTACTTTGCACGAATATAAGCTGTCATAGTAGGACCCATGCTATATTGTACAAAGTATAGAGCTCTATCTCATTGGAATGCCATAGCAGCGACGCCAATCAAAACCTGACAAATTGTATTACAAAATTAGTCGTACAGTCAGCTTCTAAGTGTTCAAACCTACCAAATAAGGTGTACTATCATTTTTTCTCAAACAACAAATGAAAATGCATCTTTACGTCTTGAGATAAGGTTGGTTTTTGTCAAATCTCAAGATACTTTTGGTAGGTTTGAACGCTTAGATCATTTTGACGCTTTGAACATTTGGCGGTGGCTCTGCTGCAGCGCCAAGCAGCGAAAATTCAAGCAACAGCTGCTGGCGTCGTCGTTGCCATGTGCCATGGCGTCCTAAGTAGATAGAGACGTCAGCAGAGAGGTATCTTTAATATTCTGCTGATACTGCACACAGTGCTTTGAGGGTCATAAGATAATGCAGCATTTACACGGATTATGACGCGGACGCATTTGCAGCATTTACAGTCACTAAGACAAAGATATTACTAGATATTGACCACTAAGTCTCTTTTATACGATGCCAATATTGGACTGGCTGGCTTAGTGGATTGTCCCAAGGTTTGGCTCCGTGTAAATGATGCATAATATAAGAAATCGCTATCTGCTTAAAAATCAAAAGAGGTTATTCAAACATAGGTAGTTCTAAAATTCAACAAAGATCATGCGCAGTCATCATCAGCATAAGTTTTCTGCGCAGGCTATAACTGTACATACTCTTCCAATGGTTGAAGAAGCCTAAACTTTTTGAAAGTTACATTTTTTTAATGGTAACTTTCCATTTACCACAAAAATGTTGTCTTAGTAATGTTTAACATCACTAGGGCATCTCATTATATAAATAAACACTATTATTGATTTTTAGATTAATAATATAAGTTAAATAAATTTATTAAAACTTTGTTCAGTATAAACTTTTACATTTGTATATTACAGTTGGTACTAGGCATCTAGTGAGTTCCCGTACGCAGTACACTAAGCTACTCACAACATTCCATTCTCCCACAATACTTACAAATTAATGTTTAACTTAATATTATAAATACTATCGAATTTTAATAATTTATTAAAAATTTGTTCAGAATCGCAGGTAGTATGAATGAAGATGTATGGATGATATGGATGGAAAAATTGAGTTTCTTAACGTTTTAAAAATGTAGGCTTGTTACTCGCCTTCAACAAACATTTTGTTCCCAACTAGTAACACTGTTTCTCTCTGGGAAAAAAACTCAACCAGTCACAATAGCATTCGTAAGGACAAAATTGTATGAAAATAATTTAATAAAATTAAATAATAAATAAGAATAATAATTTATTTAAATATTTACTTTTTGGATTCACAGTGCAATTATTATTGAATTATAGAAGTATTTCAGAAAACCAGAACCAGCTCCGACGGGACCCGAGCCCACGACCCCTCGCCATCCGGGCGACTGCTCCAACCACTGAGTTGCGGAGTCGTTTTCGTAACGACTCCGTAGCTTGGAGCTGGTTGTGAGACGGGTCGATATTTTTCAATAATAATAATAAAATTAATAAATTTAGCGTAATATTAACATGATTAAAATTTGCTTGAACATTGACTCTACATTAAAATGTATGTATTTATATTAAGCACTAGCCTTCCGCCCGCGGCTTTGCCCGCGTGGACTACACGACGTTATCCCGCGGGAACCTAATATTTTTCTGAGTTTTCTGAGATAAAAAGTAACTTTTGTCACTCTCCAGATCACAAACAGATACCTAGTTTACATACCAAAAATCACGTCGATCCGTTGCTCCGTTTTGATGTGAAAGACGGATAACGATTTACTTACGTCAAATGTTTGATAGAGTAACTTATATTTAAGTGATTGTTTTGAAAGTTTATTCCCGAAAATTGAAATTTTGTCTCATCGAGTCCCAGTGTGACTGGTTGGGAACAAAGGAATAAAAATCCCGCAAAGCAAGTATACAGAATCACATAATTTTCTTAATAGACACTAACAATAATTACATGTAACAAAGAACATAACGTTAATCTAATAATATACTTAATACGAGACATTGAATGAATAATATGGTTCAGTTATACAAGGCTTATGAAAGCATATAATAATCACAGAAATTAGTTAAACTACACAAACAATTTTGCCAAGCAAATCAACAATTAATTTTATTAACACTAGGGTATAAAGTATCGTTATTAACAATGTAAGGTTTTATCATTTTGAACAGAAATAAAGATACGAACCGCTGAGATTACCAAGTAATCAGTTTTAATGTAACACGATAAAAAATAAGCAAAATTAGAAAAAAAAGAATATTTTCATACGTCTATCTTTTTTATTAATAAGTAGCGAAATTATTATGTAGCTAACAGAGTCTTAAAAATGAACTTCAGGACATATCCTAATCAAGTGAATAAACAAAATTTCCATTTCAGTAAAAGTTAAACGAATAATTGCAAATGATCCATACATAATCTATTAAGTCTGGGTCATTTGCAAGTATTCGTCAGTTACGTAGTTCAATACCCGGTGGCAAAAATCTTTTCACATTCTGTCTAAGATGAGATGAGACTCTTAGATACTGAACAAATAGAATAGAATAGATATATTATGTGTCCTTTTTTATTTCACATTGCTGTATGTAGGCTGTGCCGCTACCCATTAGAAGGCAAACGATACTTTCCTTTGTAAGAATGGTAAGGAAAAAAATAGTGTTTTATTTCATCAAAAATATATTAATAATATCTCTCATCTGCCCCCTGATTCACGAACCGTCGGAAACGCTCTCGACAGCGGAATGTATGCCCTGTCTCTGTCACTCACTATAGAATAGACTAAGACAAAGCACACAATTCGAATCCGATTCCGTTTCCGACGGTTCGTGAATCAGAGGGCTGGTTACCTATCATGAATTCGAATTCTTTTAGAACGAATTTCACTTTCCCGAATCGGTGAGCCAATTTTTGTAGCTACCTGTTAGCTAATAGTAGCTAAGTATTACTTAGCTACTAATATTAAGCGAAAAAGTTACTTCGGTCTTTAGTATTTCTAGAAATGGAATTTACAGTAAGTAAAACATCCATCAAAAGAAAAAAATTGAAGAAGAAGATATTCGGCTAACTGTTTTCCTGGAAAATGAAACATACCTACTTATCTGAAATTAGTTTATGGACAAACAAAATTATGTAAAAAAAAATTATCTGAAACGTACGTATTTGAAACTTCGACAGTCTGTTTTCGAACATCTGAAATTCGAACAGAAAAGTTTCGAAAGTATTATCCCCTAATAATCTATAATTTCTCTTAGTTAGAAAACATGACAAGTAATTTATTTTCACAGTAAACAATATTTTGAAAATATTACAGAATAATTGTCAAAGCATAATTATGTAATAGAAGGGATTCAGATGAATGTTTGTGTTGACTAATATCTACTGAATTGTAGTTGATTTTGCAGGATGATGATGCTACATTAACTGGTGACGCTAGCGTATTCTTCTCATAATAATTGTCTTGTTTAGGCAAACATGATTATGTTTAACAAAATCACTAACATTAGGTACTTGCATAATTGCGAATAGGTAATAATATAAACAAGTTTCATAGGGCGTAACTGCGCGCTTCATCTAAGCTGAAACACTTACGCAAGTTAGACTATTTACTTCATTAAATTGTCCTTAACCTATATAATTTTGGCTTTATAATTTTTTTATTTACATCACGTTAATTTACAAAATAATACATTTTTCTAATTATAATAATATGCAATTATTCTTTAACGTGAAATTAAAAAATATAAAATTTTATACAATCAAATGGTGTGCCTAAACTAAGTACCGAAATTTTATTATGTTGACAGGCAAACATGTTAATTTCTAACAATTAAAGATTTGTCTGTTGGACCAATCCTTTACACTTTATTGTTATTGAATGAAGAAACACTTTCATTCTTTCACAGAGTCATTTGGTTTAAAGAAGGTTAGCCAGGAATTAATAAATTATCAATTAACGGTGTATTCACAAATTTTACCGCGTTGGCTTATATTAATTATAGTGTTATGCATTAGTATAACTGATTCTTAGGTTACTGACAGTCTGCTGTAGTTGACAGGCGTTGTAGAAACCGATGGTCAAGTACCTGATGGATTGTTCAAAACCAGTCACACATTCGGGTATTATTTTCATAAAATTATGTATCTATCAATGACAAGAACTCCCAACCTGTATCAGTGACTCGTTGAGAATTTTTGTAATAAAATTTTGTCCCGATGTGTCACAGTGTGACTCCCTCTGGCCACGTAGTCCTACTGCCTTTGTCCTACCGATCGGACCACATGAACTTTTTTTCCGGTTGGTTCGATTAATCGGATTACAAGGATTTGTAATTCCTTTGTAATTTGTAAGTCTTTGTCCCATAGAGAAACAGTATTACTCGTTTAGTGTGACTGGTTGGGAACAAATGAAGAAAAGAACTCTTATTAAACATAAGTACAGTAACTTTACTTAATCTTGCCTCTTTTTGCCACGTGAGTTTCGTCCGAGATTCGTTTGTTTTGGTAGTACTTCATCGTCCTATGCCTAACAACTGGTTTTGTTTAATTGACATATCTTAATACAATGAAAAATGTTTATCAATGGCATGTAGTAATTTTTATCGCTACAGTACTACCAAAACATTGATACTTATATAAGTAAATGTGACACATATTGGAATGGCTGAATTTGTTATGAAATTATAAATTTTATCGGAAAAATTAAATCTTTTATCCTAATTATTACCTTGTTTTACTCTAACACTATCTTGAAGAAAATGTTGTGTGACGGTTAGATATTATACAAGCTTAGAAGTGGCTCTACTAAACTTGTTTTTCACACGTTCTGTAGGTTGTACACCTAGGTACCCCTAGCACAAAAAAAAACTCAGTTCTCCAAAAACTAGAGCAGCGCCGCCTTCGGTAGTCGAAGGTTTAAACTTCGAACTAAAATTCAATAGACAGATTTGGTAGCATTTCCGTTTCGACGGGTGATATATTATACTTTGTATAGTCGAGTTCAATAATATCTGTGCTCTTTTGAACTTTGTCGTAGTAATTATTGTGACAATTTGTACAGACTTGACTTTCAAAGACGATGTCAAAAAACTTAATGCGAGAAAATCCAAAAATGCACAGATATTATTGAACTCGATTGTACAATGTAGCATGGGTCCTATTACGGCAGCTCATTCGTGTAAAGTTCTAGATGCTATTGGCATAAAATTCAAGAAAAACAGCATTAGACATTTTTTAATGCAGCCTAAGCTAGAAAGTTAGACCCTTTTATTACAAAACGTGGACTAAAGTTAGACCTGGTTTAAAATTGATGCTAATTCTGTCTTTCATCTGGAAAATGAAAGTGACCGCACCAGTTTAGTACCAGTTTTAAACGGGGACTATTTTAGTCCACGTTTTGTAATAAGGTGGTTAGTATTCCTTTTGTACAAGCAATATTTTGCTTTGCACGATAATGAGCTGTCATAGGCCCTATGCTACATTGTACAAAATATATCACCATTATGATAATGGCAATAGTAAATTTTAATAACCATCAACGACAAACGACAGTTTCTCGTGCTTGGGGTACTTACTGCCTAGTAAAATTACTTAAAGTTCCAAAACCAGTGTTTAATCGAAACGGTAAACAACTAGACTAACCACTTTTTTAAACACTAGAGTTCCAGTATTTGTTTATTAATTATTCAACAAGTAAGAAGGAGGTAAAAAGTTGTATTTTGTCTTTGAAAGATCATTACTATCTACGGTTTTAGTTCTTAACACCTTTAAAACTATTTTTTATAAATTTATTCCTTGATATAACGCAGGCAAGGTAAATTACCAACGATTTTCTCAAAAATAATATTTTCAATGGAACGTGATTCAATTTTGGTCTCCCTTTTGGTCATCCAGTTGTGCGATTTGGTTTCAATTCTTTGTCCCCTACTGGCACTTTTTTGCTACACACGCTATTACGAGAAAATTACAACTAAGTACAACTTTGAAACGTAACATAATTTAACCACTATCTTATCAAATAAATCGCATAAGCTTGAAAGCGATGTCTTACTTAATCCTAGGTAGTCCTACTAACGAAAATATTGTCATTAAATCAACGTTCAATAATGCCCGAGCTTCACCTGCGTCTAATGCCATTAATTAGCGCGCTATTTGATATAATAAGCAGGTGTAGCCGGGTCTTAGTGCACTAATTTGATGCAATTAGCGCGCTAAGACGCGCATGCCGTTATTACCCGTCACGCAGGTGAAGCCCCAGCATAAGAGTAAATCGTATTAAAACATGTGTGTTGAAAATCGAAGTGTGTAAGGATCAGCCGCGGCGAATAGTCACGATTGAATTTAACGAATCATTTTACCTATACTATGGATTAGGCCGTAGGTTATATGTTATGGTTAACTATGACGTCTTATAAAAAATAATAACAACTTCTAGCCTAAACTACAAAATGTAGTATCATAATACTGAATCAATATATTTTGGCACTAGCTTTTTGACTAGGTCGTAAGTAGGTATATTATACAGCCGATGTCTTTGACAAAATTTTTATAACTCGATTATGGAAGCGACGTGAGATGGAGGCAGTTTCAGATTGGACCAATACCCGTAGGTAGTTTGTCAACTCGCAAACTTACATTTTGACAGATGGATCGAAACGGTAAAGAAATCAGAATCCTAAATGCAAACGCGACAGTAACGTTTGCTGGCAAACAGGGTTTTGTTGTATTTACATACCTACTTAAGTTCAGGCAAACAAACCGATTCGTGACCCGACATAAGTTCATTTTCGAACTGAAATCGACATTAAAATTCAATAAGATCAGAAATCAAACTTGTTGACATTGACATTGAGCTTTATAGTTTTGACGCTTTCAACCTTCGATCATTTGAACTTTCAAACTAATTATTAGCATAATGGGTCACGATTCAATTGGTTCGACCGTACATATTGCACATGAGTACCTATGTGCATTGCGAGGATGGCGAATCGGGCCATAGGCTAATAACATGTGTACACACACCTTTTTATTATTCTTTATGGCGATTTAAGGCAATGGCAATCCTACCTATTGACATACCTAAACATTTCGTAGTACGGAGGTAGTAGGTAGGTACTATAGTTACCTAATTCTATGGTACGGATTTTCGTAGCTACAAGAAACGATCAAGAGGTTAGTCAAAGGTTTCAGTTTTATTAGATCGCAGTAGGTATTTTTGTAGTGAGTAGATCTACCTTTGATGCTTCTAGTGATAAAATTAGCATTTTAGTATTTAGAGTGACCAGCATAGATAGAGCCCACGTTATTAAAAACGGTTGAACGGTTGTTATCTTAGCCCGGTCTTACAACACGAAACTTATAGACGACTGGTATTCTACGCCAGTCGCCAGGGACGAGTAATTTGTATTGTTTGGCATGACAATGACACTGGTAGCGGAGAGTGCGTATCACAATACGAATGTATTGGAGATGGTGTATGATATAGACGTTTTATCTCACGAGAGCGGGCGAGCCATACTTGTAGATAAAATGCGTACAAACAAACACACGCTCCTGTCACCGTCAGAGCCTACGACTCGGCCAAAACCAGGGAGCGCAATCCTTATACCTAGCTACATTCAAATGGGAACTACTAAGCCAAAAAATTCGAAAGTTGTTTAATCAGGCCCTAGGTGTCACTTTTTATCAATAAATAATGTTTAAAAGTGTGTGTTTATACGCCAAAAGCTGCTTGCACCAGACAACAGATAGCGCTAGTTATGCACTTCTAATAAAGGGGCCTCAGATAGGTCTCTTTTTCTCAAATTTTAGAGTTGCTTTATGGTGTGCCCCACCAGTAGTCCTACTGGTAGGAGATTTTTTTTTGCCAGTGGTACTACTGATGTGTCTGGTAGTATTACAGGCAATTATTTTTACCCCTGATAATACTCATTAAATGTGTAAATTTAATACTGGCTGGCGCTTCGAGATAAAGAGGAACCCTGCGTTTTCGCGTGAAGATATATATTTCTACTCCCGAGAGGTGAGTGTGAGGGTTTGGGAAAAGCAGCTGTCTTGTACCTTGTACATGATGACCACAGCTTTAAAAAAATATAAGGTCTAGGTATCTATTCTAATTTTTCGTGCGTCTACTGTAAGTGTGTTCAACTATATGACCTATTGAACGCACTAACTGACCAAACACATTAAGAGATAGTGTGGTCGAAGTCTTTACATAACGGAGTGTTATTCAATATTGTACGTAATCGCAATATCTGGCTGCACGAGAGAAATAAGAATGCGACCGATGCTTAGTTTTAGTTTTAGCCGTCTTATGGTATTTTCAACTTTACAAAGAATCGCCTAGATTTTTCTTTGTTACATTCATCGTGAGCTCGCCGTAAACAAGGTTCACTCATCAAATACTAAAACTTGTTTTTAAACGTCTAATAAAAACCTTTTTAAGCGTATTCATTGAAAACCTATTCTTATACGATAATGTTATATTACTATGGAACTATTTCTTACAGTGTTCTTCGCAGTCTTTTTCCGTAATATCTAACTGTCTCTAGATCTTTTTTACATAATGACTAGATTGTATGGTATCATTTGGTTTGAGCACTTTGGTGAAAATCCCGTAAACAAAACGCATTGTGTTTTAAAAAAGTATATCAAATATTCCGGCTATTACGTTTGTTACGATTATAAATAAAGATATTGGTGTTATTATTGTTTTTATTATAAGTTATTACTTGCAGTTTGCATGTAGAACCCAAAACGATCTGCCGGCCTAGCATCAGCGGCTATTGACGCGTGATAAAGGGCCCTATGTCTTGCTTACACCTTAGTGGGGTAAGCAAGACAGCATGACGTGCTATTTCAAATCGCGTGAAATAATGATGGTCATGCTCTTAAGGGTTGGTATTGACAACTAAATAAGTCAACTTGTAGTGTGCTACATCACGGCGCGGCCCACTCTGAAAACCGCAATTCTGACTACATGGTCATTTTGTCCTATTTCGTCCTATTTCTGTCCCAAATTTTCAGAATTCGTCGTAAAGGGGACGAAAAGATATAAGCGATTTAAATGGTCCATGCCAAAGCAAACCTTCATTATGGCACGGACAGGCTATATTTATTGAACCATAACACCTAGCCAGGATCTGATTAGTATAACATTTTGTCCCTTTTTTATAGAACCCGCAATGCCTGGAATCAAAACGAAATGAAGCGCCGTTCAAAAGATATAAAGGAATGATTTGGTCCATGCCATAATTAACCTACATTATGGCGCGGACTTTTTAACCAGGTCACCTAGAGAAAATCTGCTTATTGGAAACGATTCGTGTACATTCGTCCCAATTCGTCGTAAAAGCCACAGAATTCGTCGTCCTTTGGTTTAGGAGATATTCAGTTTTTTTATATAAGTACAGTCACGTACAAAAGCCTACAGTAAAAATTAATTAAAACTATTCCGTTCCGTAATACGCAGTGTTCCGATTGTAAAACAGCGAGTTATTTAAATTTTTATTGTTTCGCATTTACAATGCAATTTTTATTATTGAAAAATTGAAAATGAAGTACCTATTTAGAAAAAATCGACCCGAACCATCGGAGCTGGTTGTGAGACGGGTAGATTTTTTTCTAAATACTTCCTTTTAATTTTTCAAACATTAAGCGTCCTATCTTGCGCCTCTTTGCGAAAGCTACATCCTTTTGCACGAACTTTTCGTAGATTGAGGAATGCACGAACAGTCTCTGTGAACATTAAGTTTTACAATCGGAACATGAACAGAATGCGCATTACGGAACGGAATAAAGTTGAGGGCTTGTAAGGGCGTTTACACACGAACAACGACACGAGACGATTTACTAACAGTGTTGCCAGAACGTAACAAAAAGTACAGTTTTCTGTACCATTTACCATCAAACCGTAAACTGTAGGTGCTATTTTGTTGCATGGCAACTGCAGTTCACAGTTTGCCGTATCTGTCAGCAATTCGCTGTTAAGTTGGTCGTACTGTCTTTATGTATGCTCAATGCTGTGAACTGAACCGTCTTTTATTGGAAAATAGTGCTGACAACACTGTCGCGCAATTTGTAAATCGTGTCGTGTCGTTGTTCGTGGGAAAAACCCTAAAGCCGCGTTTAAGCCGACACAAAACATGAAGCAAAATGGACAAGACAGGTAGATGATGCGAAACATGTGTTTGAAACATGTTGTCTGGTCTAAACGGCTCTTAAAAAAGCCATAAACACCCAACCAAAAAAAGGGTGTTCTTGTCATACGTGCAGTGTTGCCGTTCTAGCGGATTTTTAAATAATTTGCAACTTTTTGTAGTCTATTCGCTAAAAAGAATATTATTATAGTAATATACTGGGTAGCGCAAAAGTAGGTACTTACTGCCACTATAAAAATTACATATTTTATATATGACATCTCCTATTAATCTGATATTGAAAACTGTGTAGTAAACAAATGTTAAATTCACTCAAAATGTACAGGGTACCCCTTACTTAACCCATGACAGAATCGAGTTGAGATAAAAATTGAATCAAGACAAAAAAAAATCACCATTCTAGTAACGACTGTATAGCGCCAAAGGAGTAAGTAGTGATTGAATACCGAACAAAATGAAATCGTTATAGGTCTACTGTTTTATAGATTTAAGGTCTAAAATCACACCTTCGATCACAACCAGCTTTGTTGTGATCGAAGGTGGGATTTTTGACCTTAAATCTATAAAACAGTACGAAATAACTAAAATCTATAAAACGGTTCGATTTTCATCTCAACTCGATTCCGTCAGGGCCTCAGGGGTTAGGGGGCAGTTTGTGTAAATTTGCAACGGCAATCACAAGCAAACTGGCTCTGTACTTGTACACGATCGCCCATCATGGTCGGCCAATGGGATCGGCCATCCTGTACTGGGAGCTTTTCTTGCCGACCATGATCGGGCAACGTGTACAGGGCCGGTTTGTGTGTGATTGCCGTCTGCGAGCAACGCAAACTCGCCCTGTACACGATGGGCCATCATGGTCGGCCAACATAATCGGCCATCCTGTACTGTTAAAGTTTTCCGTTCCGTGGTTTACCATAAATTTATTTACCCTGTTTTACTTTCTAATAACTCTCGCTTGCGCTTCGCTTCTCGCCACCCAGTGACTTTGAAATAGTTAATTGTTTGTACATTAAAATTCGGTTTTGGTAAAATAAAACCGTACCTTGAAGTTAAAAACCGTACCTTTTCAGAAGCCAACCGTCCTTTTTTGGGAAATCATACTGGCAACACTGGTGAGGTGTGCCGCAATATATTGTGTGCCGCAATTCATCAACTATATTTCCCAAAATAAAACATTTTTTCAAAGTGATTTTACTGTGATTTTGCAATAAATAAATGTGATTTGGTGACAAGGAGGTATCTATGAATGTACAATTATTATAAAAAAACGTTATCTTATAAAAAAAAGTGTCATGTAACCTATACCTAATAATATTTTTCTAATTATAATGATAAAACTTATACGGGCTAAATTTTTATTGGTTTTAAAGCCGAAACCCTGGTGTTCTACCCATCATTCTGATCTGAACAACTTTCACTATAAGACTAACTCTACGGTGAAAAAAAATCAGCTGTTCCAATCTAATATCTGTCTCATAATGAAAGTTGTTCAGTTTGATGGTCTGATTAACCCCACGAGATGTTTTAAATGAATAACAAATAACCCTGTATATGTACACACGGCGGCACATCAGACTATACATGTTGAACTTGAGACCGCCTTTATACGTAATAAAAGCTGTTATAGCAGTTCAACTGTTTAACCTGATATGCTGTCAAGTGTACAATGTTTCAAGTACCTAGCTATTCCATTGAAGGAAGAAAAGTTTCATACAAACAAACCCTTTTTTCCCCCCAATCCCCACTCCACTTCACTCCCACGGTGGGAGCCCCACCTCCAAATATTAATAATTTCGAAAGAAGAGCAATATAACATTGAAAAGCAACTTCATACATGACCTCTATCGAAATTATTTTGTACGCGACTGTACATGTTTTTGATATAGTCTAGGAGCCCAGGATCAAAATATCTCTTAAGAAAATATTTTTGTTTATAACTTAAAAATTAAGGTTTTGAGTTTCGAAAATGCATAAAAGTTACGTATTACTTTACGTTATACTTTTGTGTTACTAATACACTTAATTATTCTAACACAAACACGCAAAACAAGAACAAGTTACAAACATCGTCACTAAATAGGAAGTCAGCTCCTATACTATAAAAACCAAATTTTAATTCCGATTATCTCCTAAACCAAAGGACGACGAATTCTGTGGCTTTTAGGACGAATTGGGACGAATGTACACGAATCGTTTCCAATAAACAGATTTTCTCTAGGTGACCTGGTTAAAAAGTCCGCGCCATAATGTAGGTTAATTATGGCATGGACCAAATCATTCCTTTATATCTTTTGAACGGCGCTTCATTTCGTTTTGATTCCAGGCATTGCGGGTTCTATAAAAAAGGGACAAAATGTTATACTAATCAGATCCTGGCTAGGTGTTATGGTTCAATAAATATAGCCTGTCCGTGCCATAATGAAGGTTTGCTTTGGCATGGACCATCTAAATCGCTTATATCTTTTCGTCCCCTTTACGACGAATTCTGAAAATTTGGGACAGAAATAGGACGAAATAGGACAAAATGACCATGTAGTCAGAATTGCGGTTTTCAGAGTGGGCCGCGCCGTGATGTAGCACACCAACTTGTACCAATAGTTCTACAATTTTCAACCTTAAGCTGGCAATAGAGAGAAACCGTATCCGTTGGCTTAAAGTGTAACTAGAGTTGTGGCCCTGTGGTACAGTCAAACCAATTAAATCATGAATCACTCTGCTAAAAATATTATTATAAATATTATAAAGCTGAAGAGTTATTGTTTGTTTGGTTGAACACGCTATTCTCTGGACCGATTTAGAAAATTCTTTGGCCATTAGAAATCTACATTCTTTCCGAGTGACCTAGGCTATAGTTAATCCCGATATTCCCACGAGAACGAGTACCACGCGGGTAAAACAGCGAGAACCCGCTAGTAATATTATAATATTTCTAACCGCCTCTGTGGTCTAGTGGTAGGTACACACCACCGGTATCTGACTCAGAGGTCCCGCGTTCGATTCCCAGTTTAAATTGTATTCGGTTTGGTTGGTGGTAGGACTTGTTCCAAGTCCACCTGGTTAGCTACACCATCTTCTCTAACAGCCGAATACTCGAGCACTGCTTAACTTTAGGAGCGTCTCAAACATTTTATTATCATTAAGTACATGACTTTCTCATCAAATCATCATCATCATATCAAAAGTATGAAAAAGACGGCATGATGTTTCCAAAGTTGAGTCGCTTTCGAGTACCTATACGGGCGTTAGTCTGATGCCATAACAAGGATGTTTTCCGCATTGTTGTGTTCCTACAGTTACAGATAATATAGCCAGTTCCTCAATGGTTGGGGATTCCGGGAGTCAAAGCGTCAAACCTATTAAGGTTAGTGTCAAGTCAACGTCAACCAGTTTTAATTTCGACCTTAATATCTGTTGGAAAATAAACTTAGGGTTAGTCATGACATGACTCAATTGGTTCGACTGTACATACGACAGGTATATCCTATATCCTACTAATATTATAAATGTGAAAGTTTAGATGTTTGGATGTTTGGATGTTTGTTACTCAATCACCTTATAACGGCTGAACGGATTTGGCTGAAATTTGGGACACAGATACTTTGTAGTCTGGAGAGGAACATAGGCTACTTTTTATCCCGAAAAAATATGACATTCCCGCGGGATAACGTCGTGTAGATCACGCGGGCGAAGCCGCGGACGGAAAACTAGTAAGCCATAAAGATTGCCCACAAAAATACCTTATCAAAGAGTCTGTTTTGTCCAAAGCCTTCTTTTGGTTTTTTGTAACTTGCCAACTTAAGCCTGAAACACTCATGTGCAGACGTCGCAGACCACACTAAACCGTGGTTACTCAAAAAAAATTGTAGAACTAGGTACTTATTTCGTCGTTTCTTTTGTTTTAATATTATACATAGGGTAAAAGCCCTGGTTCCGGCCACAGCCTCGGTACTGGCCACTTTAAGCTTAAAATGTTCCATTCAACAATCCTTCTGATTGTTTTATTAACATAAAGTTAATATACCTTGTATATTAACTATATGTTTATTAATGACGATCAATGGAATAGATTTTTAGATAAATAGTGACAGAAATCAGTGATCCACAAGTCATACGCCTATATTTCTATGAACTTTTGTAGGCAATTGTTAAGGGTGAAAGTCATGAATTACCTTTGTTCTTTACAATTAAGTTACACACAGAACAGTGAAGTTTTGTTTTGTGAACCTAGTGGTTAATTTTGAGGAATTTAAGAGTTAGAGGCTGATATATCCTCGATAATTCTGGATATAAGTTATGTCTTATCTACCTAAGACCAATAAGCACAAAGCGCTAAAAAAGTGGCCACAAAGGGGGCTTCTACCCTACATATCGATAGCTAATTATTTCAATGAACCTAGGTGTTAATAATCTTCTTATACTAATATTGCGTTGGCAAGTTTTTTTGTAACCTGATGGCTATTTAAGGCTTATGGCTTCCCTTGGAATGATAGCTCGATAGACTGTCGATCATGCGCTTTAGCGGCACCAAAGATTTCGGTCTATTTCGAGTTTGAAGGCGTTTAATATGTAACAGTAAAACACATTGTGTTCCCAACGATAAATCGGCAGTGCTTTTTCTAACACGTGGACGTTGAACAGTGGTCTGAGCTCTGTAGACTTGGTAACCTTCAAGTCTGTTTCTTGGAGTCGTTTGCCGGCGCGCCGTGTGGCTGAACGCTGACCCGGACCTCGCCTGTGGGGCCCACCACGATTTTCACCTGAAAAAACATTGGCGCGATAAATATCTCTAAATTTATATAAAAACTAGCGGCCGCCCGCGGTTTCACCCGCGTGGTTCTCGTTCCCGTGGGAATATCGGGATAAAAAGTAGCCTAAGTTATTCCTTATTACATCAGCTACCTGCCAGTGAAAGTCCCGTCAAAATCGGTCCAGCCGTTTCAGAGATTAGCCGGAACAAACAGACAGACAGACAAAAATTGTAAAAAAAATATTTTGGTATATATATGTACTGTATATATAATCATATGCATGTAGTAAAAAGCGGTTATTTCAATATTACAAACAGACAATCCAATTTTATTTATTTGTATACTTAGATGAATTATTGCTGTTCGTTAGGTATATAGTCTCGCTAAAACGCAGTTTGTTTTTTGTTTTCTTCGCTATAGTATATACCTAAGTATACGGTAGTTTTTTTATCGCCCCGGATAATTTTAGGGATTATTCTACTCATGAAAACAAACAACTTTTATTATGAGGCCAATATTGAAATCGCGGCCAAAAAATCAGCTGTTCCATACAAAAGTGCAGAAATATTTAATCTAAATGTATGGAACAGCAGATTTAACAGTCGTGCGTGACGCGCTTGACGTACGGCCGTGTGTGTTATCGCTTGTAACTCGCATTAAAATATTACGCAAAAAAGGAGTATTAGTGTAGTGGCACGATGGTGCAATGTAAAAAATGCAAGTTGTTTGTATCAGTGACGAAGGAGGATGTCCTCAGGTGCAAAGGTGATTGTGGAGGCATTTTTCACAAAAAGTGCGTGAAAAATTGTAAGTTGTTTACGCAAAGAGATATGTGTGAGGAATGCTACAAAGGTGGTGACTCGCCGAATTTACAAACGAACAACCAAAGGGACAAGCAAAATATAGAAGAAACAGAAGAAGTAAACGAAGGAGTATTGAAGCAGATGAATAAAAAACTGGAGGTAATCTTTAAAATGGAAAAAAATCTAGAAGATATAAGAAAAGCAGTTGAGTTCTATGCAGAAAAGTATCAAGAACTGATTGAGTTTAAACAAGAATCAACAAAAAAAATTAAAGCTCTAGAACAAAAGAACGTATATTTGGAAAAATATATCAAAGCACAAGACGAAAGGATTATATCATTAGAACAAAATGAAAAAGAAAGAAACATAGAATTGGTTGGTGTAGAAAAAAGGGGAACTGAAAATTTAACATTAGTAATAAATACATTAAGTAAAAAACTACAGCTGAATCCTGATGATATATACGAAGTCAAGAGGGTAGGAGTAGAAAATAAAAAGGATAAGGAGCAGCGGCCACAGCCGGTTATCGTTAAGCTTCGAACAAAAGAAGCCAAAGATATGTGGCTGCAAAAGCGCAAACACGGCATTTCGAATGGTCAGCTGTATGGAGACAATAGCGAGAGAAAAATATATATAAATGAGGATTTGTGTAAACATCTACGACAACTATTTTGGGTTACAAAAAAAGAGCTTAAACCCCATTATAGCTTCATATGGATCCAAAATTCAAAAATTTTGGTAAAGGCTAATGAAAACATAAAAAAGATTTACACGATTCGATGCGAAAGTGACATTCAACGACTTGTTCAAATAGCTGAGAACAAAGAAATATAATAATGCAGTTAGTTGGACAGTAGATACACACAACGTGATTTTGTATCATTGTATCTATGGCTGATTTACAAGTAAACGACTGTGAATTTAATAGATTTGAAGATATAAGAAAATGGTCTGATTTTATTATTAGCAAAGATGATAAGATTGAAATAGACATAATACACCTAAACATTCGTTCATTAAGAAAAAATTTCAACCAGCTGTTGGTATTACTTAGAGCATGCCAAACTAACATCGATATGATAGTTCTAAGCGAAATAAACATAAAAGGACACGAGGTGCCATTATATACAATAAAGGGATATAACACTTATGAATACACTAGAGATTATAAAAGAGGAGGAGGAATATTAGTATACGTGAAAAAGGAGTTAACTTGTGATTTCAAACAAATATCATCATTGGACGTAGAAGTAATTCATGGAAAAATTACAACACAGTTGAGGAACATACATATACTAGGATTATACAGACCGCCAGAGAAAAACAAGTTAGAGTTTATTCGACAGATCGATCAAATAATTAGCAGCATACCGAGCTCTGAAAATATAGTGGTCATCGGTGATATGAATATTGACTTGAGAAAAGACAATTGGGATGCGGCCACATTTAGTTATAAAAACACCTTGTGTGATCGGGGGCTCGAGTGCGTCATACCGGAGAAAGAGATAACGCGCGAAGCTATCGTGGAGGGGAGGCTACAGGTATCATGCATCGACCATGCTTGGGTGCGACAGGACGGCGGCAGTGAGCTACGGTGCGTAGCCGCACACACGTTTGTATGCAATTTATCGGACCATCGAATGATTGGTGTAAGATTAGAATGTACTTTGCTCGAGGGTAAAAATACTAATAAGTTGCAGACTGTGCGGACTGTGGTCAATGATAACTTAGTTAAATATAAACTTGATTGTGTTAATTGGCAACAGTTAATAAGCATTGAGTGTCCCTTGTTGTTATATGATTCGTTACGTTCTATATTTTTAGCTATCTATTCTGAGTGTAAGCAAAACAAGCCGATAAGTGAAAAAAAGGAAAAACAGCCGTGGGTGAGTAACAGGTTGTTTTTTATGATAAATAAAAAAAATGAATTATTTAGAATATGGAAAAATGATCCTAGTAATATGAATAAAAGATTGGAATACACGCAATTTAGAAATAAAGTTAATAAAGTAATAAATGAAGCGAAAAATAAATACATGAGAAATCAGATCGATAAATGTAATGGGGATTTAAAGAAAATATGGGCGAATATAAATGCATGGATAGGTAGGAATAAGTTAAGTATAGATGATACAATAAATAAATATTTAGGTAAAACGGATAATTTGATTAATATATGTTCAAAATTTGCAAATACATTTACGAATGAAATTAATAAAATTAAACATAACTGTAATCAAAAGTTTATTAATAGAAGTACATATGTAAAGGAAAGTGAAACGTCCTTTCGGTTTGTGAAAGTTGATAGTAAAAGCATAGAAAAAATTATAGATAAATTAAAATGCAGTAAATCACCAGGTTTTGATGAAATCAGGGTTCAGGATTTGAAATATGCAAAGCATAACATTAGTCAGCTCTTAGCTAAGTTTATTAACATGTGCGCTGAGAAAGGTATTTACCCGGATTTATTAAAGAAAGCTTTGATCAGGCCTATATTTAAACATGGTTCCCACTTGGATTATACGAATTATAGACCAGTGGCTATTTTATCGGTCATTAACAAGATTGTGGAGAAGGTAATTGTGGGGCAGCTTAGTGACTTTTTGGAGAAACACAATATTTTAAGTACTTGTCAACATGGGTTTCGTCGGGGTAGAAGCACTACTACGGCACTATCAGCATTCACTGAGTTCATCAATGGGGAACTTAATAACGGTAACCAGGTTCTGGCGCTCTTCATAGACTTCAAAAAGGCGTTTGATACATTGGATCACACGCAACTTTTGAAGGCTATGGAGGAGTGTGGAATCAGGGGGCCAACAAATAAGTTTTTTAGTAACTACCTTGAAGGCAGGACGCTCCGCACTGTTGTATCAGGTACAACGGGAGAGGATGCACAGGTAACACTCGGTGTGCCCACTGGTTCAGTGTTTGGCCCTTTAGGCTATATTATTCACGTTAATAGTATGGTTAATGTGATTAAGCATTCGATGGTATGTATGTACGCAGACGACACATGTTTGTTGGTGGCTGGTAGGGATATAAATCTGTTAAGACAGAAATTGCAGTCTGATTTTGAAATGATCACTAAGTGGGCCCATGACAATGGCATTATTTTAAATACATGTAAAACTAATTGTATGCATATATGTTCGCCCCATAACGTGAAAGCAAAGAGGGCAACCCTTAGTGAATTACAAATTGTAGGTCATTCTTATGATTGTTTGCATCAGAATAAGGTTAACTGTTCTTGTAAACCCCTACAGTATGTAGATAGTACTAAATATTTAGGCTTAGTTATAGACAGTAGATTTAATTGGAAACAACATGTTAAGATGGTGTGTAATAGGCTTCGATCGGTCCTGGGTAAATTCCATCATTTAAAAAGAAATTTAAGTAAGAAAACTTTGTATGTAGTGTATTATGCTTTAGTAGATTCTATTATGAGTTATGGTTTAACGTGTTATGGGCTGACGTTTAAAACATATATTGAGCAAATTAAAAAGTTACAGGTTAGGTTTTTAAAATACTTAGTAGACGTAAAATGTAAAAGGCAGTGTAAAGATGATTATTATAAATTATTTAAGATATGTAAAATATTACCAATAGATAAGAGAATAAACTACCTTATGGCTCTGGAAACATACTTTAAGGATGAACATAAGATAAGGAAATGTAACAAAATAGTAACGAGATCCATAGCCAACAAAAAACTTGTACAAATCAAGGCTAAAAATTACTACGGGGAAAGATGCAGAAATTGGGTCATTCCAAAATTATTTAATAAATATTCGTTGTTGCTAGAAGAGCCAAAATTAACTTGCAAAATAGGTTTAAAAAAAAAATTAAAAAAATGCATGATGTAAGTTTGGTGCCTTATTTAGAATAGTATTATATTTGTGTGTTATTTATTAGCATTTAAGTTTTAACTTATAGTAAATTAGTTTTGAAATAAGCGTGCGCCTACAAACTGCTTTAGCAGTTTGGCGATGTAAGTTTGTGTTAACTTAAATGTAATATGTATTTGGAAAATAAATAAAAAAAAAAAAAAAAAAAAAATTTTTTTCGCGATTTCAGTATTGGTCCCATAATAAAAGTGTATAGTGTAAAAGACTAGGCTAATTCCTGGCTCCACCTGGCAACGCCTCTATCATAATATATCTCCGCTTACCTAGTCCCCTCGTCAGACGTTCATGGCATAGTAGACGGGGTTTGGGGGCGCCGCCATGGGCGACGTGGCGGGGGGCGCGTTGGCCCCCGCCGGCGCACCCTCGGGGGCCCCGCGCGCCGCCCTCGAAGGCGACCCGGACGCTGGCTGGTATAAGGGGGCTGCTACCTGCGCTTACCTAGTCCCCTCGTCAGACATTCATGGCGTAGTAGACGGGGTTTGGGGGCGCCGCCATGGGAGACGTGGCGGGGGGCGCGTTGGCCCCCGCCGGCGCACCCTCGGGGGCCCCGCGCGCCGCCCTCGAAGGCGACCCGGACGCTGGCTGGTATAAGGGGGCTGCTACCTGCGCTTACCTAGTCCCCTCGTCAGACATTCATGGCGTAGTAGACGGGGTTTGGGGGCGCCGCCATGGGAGACGTGGCGGGGGGCGCGTTGGCCCCCGCCGGCGCACCCTCGGGGGCCCCGCGCGCCGCCCTCGAAGGCGACCCGGACGCTGGCTGGTATAAGGGGGCTGCTACCTGCGCTTACCTAGTCCCCTCGTCAGACATTCATGGCGTAGTAGACGGGGTTTGGGGGCGCCGCCATGGGAGACGTGGCGGGGGGCGCGTTGGCCCCCGCCGGCGCACCCTCGGGGGCCCCGCGCGCCGCCCTCGAAGGCGACCCGGACGCTGGCTGGTATAAGGGGGCTGCTACCTGCGCTTACCTAGTCCCATCGTCAGACATTCATGGCGTAGTAGACGGGGTTTGGGGGCGCCGCCATGGGTGACGTGGCGGGGGGCGCGTTGGCCCCCGCCGGCGCCCCTCGGGGGCCCCGCGCGCCGCCCTCGAAGGCGACCCGGGCGCTGGCTGGTATAAGGGGGCTGCTACCTGCGCATACCTAGTCCCCTCGTCAGACATTCATGGCGTAGTAGACGGGGTTTGGGGGCGCCGCCATGGGCGACGTGGCGGGGGGCGCGTTGGCCCCCGCTGGCGCCCCCTCGGGGGCTCCACGCGCCGCCCTCGAAGGCGACCCGGGCGCTGGCTGGTACAAGGGGGCTGCTACCTATCGAACACAGAACAGATAATGTGGTTTTACAACATTATATGATTACTTATTCCAAAAAGTCCTGGTTTAAAACTGGTACTAAACTGGTGCTGTAACTTTCATTTTCCAAATGAAAGACAAAATTAGCATCAGTTTTAAACTAGGTCTAACTTTAGTCCACGTTTTGGAATAAGGGGGTATATGTCTATTTAAAGGATAAATAAATTTATCGTAAAAAAATTACGACATGCTTTTTTGCTGACTGAACTTCAATATTTCTGATCATCCAAACATAACAAATATTTTATTTTTTAAATGCATAAGCGTCACTAATGTCACTAACTGCGCTCAACAGAATACCAGCTTCACATAGGTACTGAGTTAAGCGCATTTTTGACATTACGTCGACACAACATTGCAATTTTGATTTTGAAAAGATTGAAAAATGAAGTTGGTAGGTCAAAACTAGTTCGGGACAATATTTTCTAATAAATAAGTATGTACTTCATTTTTAATCTTTTCAATAATAAAAATTGCACTGTGAATGCAAAAAAGTAAATTATAACTTTTTGAATTTGTTTCATTTATAATTAGGTACTTTTTTGTTTTATCTTTTTGTATGTTAACCCGTTTGTGATTTGTTATTGTTTTTGTCGTGTGATGATAAATTAAAAATTTCTTTTAGACACTATGGCATCGTTCACACCAAACGTATTGTCAGCTGCCGTTTGTGAGTATGCTCTCATTTCATAGTCGGTTTGTCGGTGTAAACAAGAAATTATATCCAAAATAAGCGACAATATTTTAGGCAGTAATTCTACCGATGAAACTGCAAAACGAAACATAGGTCAAACAATATTTTTTGTTGTCCCATCCCATAGTCCCATTCATCATAGTATGGGATGCCGATTTTTTTTTATATATATTTTGACCTATGTTTCTACGGGAAAGTTTTGCAGTTTCATCTGTAGAATCCACTCCCTTGATAGGTATTGTCGCTTATTTTGGATACACCCTATATATGGAAAAGCGTTATACATCGTAACGCGCGCTCACAGTCAGCGGCCGACAATACGTTTCGTTTGAACAATGCCGAAGTTGAAATATACTTGTTACCTTTTCGGAATAGCATATCATCTGCTTGCCACCTCCTGGCTGCGGAGCGGGAACCGGCCGGTACCGCGCAGGCGCTGGACATAGGGTCTAAAAATTAAATAAACTTTATAAAGTATTTATTTACGTGTTTATTAAAGAAAAAATCTTTATACCATAAAAACAATTCGCTAAATGTGTTGCTAAGCGCAAGAATCTATAAAAGCTGAACGGATTATTGGAAATTTTCCATGCAGACTCGGAGGAGGATATAGGGTGCATTTTGTCTCGATTGTCGTACGGAAACGGGAACAACGCAGGTGAAAGAACGGGCGACCCCTTGTTAATATTTATTAAACTCCTATTCTACGGTAAAAGATATTACTTAAAGAAACCGGTGTCAAGTTTGATGGTAAACGGTTCGCTATTGGCGTCGGAATCATAAAACGAAAACGTGGATGAAGACTGCAGAAAAAATGGCATGGCAAAGACTACGAAATTTCTAATAAACTTGCATACTTACTCGACTTTTCAAGTCCTTTACATAAGTACAGCCGAACCAATTGATTCTAAATGTCAAAACTATAAAGGTCAGTGTCAATGACTTATGGTGGGGTGGGTAACGATTCAATCCCTCCGTCGCTGAATATCATATTCTCAAAAGACTACATTCGTAAAAACACTACATTCGCAAAACATTATATTTGCAAAACATCATATTCTACTCACGTCTCTGAGCAATTAAGCGGGTCTTGTTTTGTGGTTTTGTACTCGAATAGACATCGACGCCATGTTATATATCTAGGCTTCTCAGCACCTCCAAATATCGACCATCGATTTGGCAACGTTGCAAGGATTCTAGAACCGCCCAGGTCTCGATG
This sequence comes from Crambus lathoniellus, assembly GCA_949710035.1. Taxonomy (NCBI): domain Eukaryota; kingdom Metazoa; phylum Arthropoda; class Insecta; order Lepidoptera; family Crambidae; genus Crambus; species Crambus lathoniellus. The sequence continues at coordinate 54,299,159 of OX453296.1, forward strand.
GTGCCGAAGGCTTTCTCGTAGTCCACAAAAGCTAGACACAGCGGTCGATTATACTCTTCAGACCTGTATAACCTGCTGTATTGTCTGGATGTGGTCAACGGTGCTTAATCCTTTTCGACGCCCAGCCTGCTCTCGTAGCTGGAAGGTGAAGTCTTGCGGCGAGTCGATTTGTGACGACTCTTGAGAACAGCTTGTAAATATGACTCAGGAGCGTGATGCGTCTGTAGTTCTTTGGAAGAGTTTATTTCCCTTTTTGAAAAACAATACGCCACCACTCCCCTGCTCCACGCCTTTGGGGTGGTCCCTTTAAGCTCACTCAGAATAGGTCTTCCTGCTGTCGTAACTCGTCCCGAACCGCCTACATTACTAACCATTACAGAATGAACTTACTTGTAACTGTAACGCGTGTGTGTAGTGTGCTCTCTGCGGCTGCACGGCGACTGCCGGCTGGGGCGTGCTGGAACCGCTCCGGTTCTGTTGCTGGTAGTATTGGTGCATGCGACTATCTGCAATCACGACCGTTCGACACGACGAACCATTTCATACAAATAGTACCATTTGGGGGGGGGGGGGGGGGGATTTAATCGTCTTTTTATACAAATTATCCTTTCGGCCGCATTTCTGTACTTGTTTTGTAAAATAATCTCCATTTCTTCCGTTTCTCGTAAGTAGGTAGTACTTAGGGGAGTCACTTTAAAATTATACTTTTTAATTTACTTTTAATATAATATAAGATGATACTTTACTTTTAATATAATTTACTTTTAATATAATAATAGAAATGATGAGATCCGCAGGAGAACTAAAACAACCGACATAGCTCGAAGGATTGCATCATTGAAGTGGCAGTGGGCGGGACACATAGCGCGGAGAACCGATGGCCGTTGGGGCGGAAAGGTTCTCGAATGGCGACCGCGTACCGGACGACGTTCCGTGGGCAGGCCCCCTACAAGGTGGACCGACGATCTGGTCAAGATCGCGGGAAGCCGCTGGATGCGGGCAGCGCAGGACCGATCGTTGTGGAGATCCTTGGGGGAGGCCTATGCCCAGCAGTGGGCGTCGTTCGGCTGATATGATGATGATGATGATAATATAAGATTTAATAAAAATTAAATCTTTCGTCTTTTCTCTTCTTTTCTATACTGTGGTTGTATTAACTTGGAGCCATCTATCGTTAACTTAACGAAGAAATATAGAAAAGTCGTAACTGGTAACGAGAAAAGAAAAAAACTTTCTTGTATTGTAACCTCGCAGCGGTTACGAAACGAGGTTACAAAGGCGGTGGAAAATATTTTAGTTTGTAACTGGTTACGAGAAAAGAGAAAATTTTCTTCTTTTGTAACCGGTTACAAAATACAGTTATATAGGCGGCCGAAAGGCAAATTATATCATTGTGTGGCGAATTCTGGGAAAGGTTGGTTGTAAGATTCTTACAATCATTCGCAGTCCAGTGCGAATTATAGTCGTGTTGGTAGTGGTAATGCGAGGTGCTGTACGGGACGTATAGCAGCTGGTGGTGGCTGCGGATGGGCGGCGGGGACTCCGGCCGCCGGCACTTATAAATCTTCATTTCATACAAATTGTATCATTTTGGGGGGAATTCTAAATAAGGTTGGTTGCATGATTCTTACAGTCATTCGCAGTCCAGTGCGAATTGTAGTCGTGTTGGTAGTGGTAATGCGAGGTGCTGTACGGGACGTATAGCAGCTGGTGGTGGCTGCGGATGGGCGGCGGGGACTCCGGCCGCCGGCAGCGCGGCGCCGCGCGCACCGGGGACGTCTGTTCTGAACTCGTCTGGGAGCTATACAGCTCTTGACTACTGTCTGAACATCTGCAACGAATAAAAAAATTGTATTTTTTTTCTAGAATATACAACGCGTTAACCGAAAAGCCCATACACACTGACTGATTTATAAGGAAAAAATTGTATATTTCATTACGAGTGCGGAAAGCCTGTCATTGCAAAGAGTTCCGACAAATGTCTACCTGAGCCGAGGCGCAGCCGAAGGTGAGGGTTGACAGTCGGAACAAGTTGCAATGACGGTTCCGCACGTGTACTGAACAACTATTTTTAATACAGTTGCGAAAAAATGAAGCAATTTAATAAAATAATAAAACACAATAAACTCAATTATCTAATCATAAAAGAATATGGCAGAGATATTTTTGTTTTCTTCATCGATTCTGGGTAGGCCATGGGAACTATGCCCATACAGCCAAGTCTTCAGTAGAACTTTTTTATTGATATGAAATGAAAATGAAATTAAATGAGATGAAATGAAATTAAACCTAACATAACAAAAAGCCGCGCAAACTCCTATAAGCAGAGACTATGGCAGTGCACGTCATACAGCCAACTTTTATATTCATAAATTTAATTTGGCCGATACTAGGTAATATTAATTTAATGTTTAAATTTTAATTAAAATTACTTTTAAATCTGCTATAGAAACAAATGAGTAGCTTCTTTTTAAAAATATTTGCATGAATCATAAAAACTTCTGTTCAGTACACCCCTGCCTATACCGCGGAATCAGCATGGCGCAGTGGAAGGTTATCATGAATAGAGACTCCGGACAAAACTTGGTTTCAGCCGGGATGTAACTGAACAATTGGACTGCGATACACAGCGACTTAATGTTAAGTAAGGTGATTTCACATACGGTTCTGTGGTGTCGAAAATCTCCTGGGCTGCGGAGAGAGGGGGCGCGCGCCCCTGGTAGCTCCTTTTTCTTCTGCAGACCTTACCAGTTCGTCACCTTACTCACAAAACCCATACACAACACAGCGGTCCCAAGACACTGGGCGACAATACAATATACACCAACACACACGGGGGAGCTTTTTTTATTACGATTTACAGTCCCGACAACAACGCGTGTGGATGGCTATCCTTCAAAGCATCGGGACCGGCCACTCAACAGGATGGCGTCAAAATCTTGGTCGTACAACACGGGATCACAAGGATAATTCAGGATTCAATTCAAACTCGATATGCCAGGCATATTCAACGCGAGCGGTTTTTTAACAATTCAGCAAAATTAATCCGACATTTTCTTACAAGAATTCCAATCAAGAGAGCGCTGTCAACTTCAAGTGACAGCGAAATGTCAATTTGACGTGACATTAGAGATGCGTTCAGGAATGTCGATCTTTTCCGAACATCCCCCCGCCCCGGACCGTTAAGAACGGTACGTCAATCTACGGGTAATCGGGAGAGCCCACTAACTGCTCCCTTCAAAACCGAATCTCGAACCAAAACCTCAGCAAAACGAGGAACTCCGTCAGTTCCGGGGTAGAGTTTAACAATGCGCCCCCTTCGCCAACACAGGGGCGGCAGGTTAGCATCCTTAATCAACACGAGGTCGCCAGTCTGGGGTGGGGTGGTTTTATCTGTCCACTTCACGCGCTGTTGTAGGATATGCAAATACTCCATCGACCAACGTGCCCAGAAGTTTTGGGACATCTGTTTCAAAAGTTGGTATCGCGACAAACGATGGGATCCTACATCCTGAATCGGATATTCAGGCAAAGCCAAAAGGGGCTGTCCGATCAAGAAATGACCTGGGGTCAACGCTTCCAGGTCATTCGGGTCCGAAGACAACGGGCACAAGGGTCGCGAGTTGAGGACGGCCTCAATTTTACAAAATACCGTATCAAGTTCCTCAAACGTGAGAATAGTTTCTCCAATCACGCGACGCAAGTGTGTCTTGGCAGCCTTTACACAAGCTTCAAAAATTCCTCCCCAGGTCGGACAAGCTGGAGGGCTAAACTTCCAGATTATCCCACGCCGGGAGAGGGTGGTTCCAATGTCTATTTCATTATCAACAAAAAACTTAACTACTTCCTTAAGATAATTACACGTTCCCTTATAATTAGTACCACAATCGGAACGTATCAATGTCGGCAGTCCTCTACGGGAAACAAATCTGCTCATGGCGGCGACAAAGGCTTCGGTAGACAATTCCGAGACAATTTCCAAATGGACAGCCTTGGTGGACAGACACACAAACACGCACAAGTACGCCTTATAGGTTTTAGCATTACGCAGTCTCGAAGCCTTTACAGTAAAGGGACCGGCGAAGTCGGTGGCGACTCCGGCAAAAGCTCTACATTCCGTGACGCGATCAGCAGGCAAATCACCCATCTGGGGCTGCATGGTCGCGGCCTTCAATCGATAGCAAGGCAGGCAACGGAAAACCACAGTGCGAATGGCTCGACGAGCAGACAAAATCCAAAATTCACGCTGCAAAATGGCCAACAAAGCATTACAGCCAGCATGTTGTGCATTCACATGGCGATCTGTTATTATCAGTTGAGTCAAATGTCCGGCTTTAGGTAACAAAAGGGGGTGACGAGCTCCATACGGCAGGTTCGCATTTCGAAGTCTTCCGCCGACTCGCAAAAGCCCACTCTCGTCCAGGAAGGGATTCAATCGCGATACCGCGCCCTTCAACTTGCGACGGCCTAAACGCAAAATTTCAATCTCGGACTCAAAACTATCAGCTTGTACTCTCCGGACCCAAAACAAGAGCGCGTCCCTACGCTCGTCCGGAGTGAGAACCGACGAATCACGCCTCGCGCGTGGGTTTCTGCAATTGTACACAAAACGTCTGATCCAAGCGGTAACACCAAGCAGCTTCTGTAAGGAGCTGTACCGATCCAACAACAAATCCTTTTCCCCGGCGGGGTTAGTCTCCAGGACGCATGCCCGCATATCAGGAACGGCTACGTTCGACAACGCTGGAGAGGGCGGCCACTCCGACTCAGGCCGCATCAACCACTGTGGGCCCCACCAGAGGGGGTGGTTAATTAGGGTTGGGGCTACGCAACCCCGAGACGCACAATCCGCGGGATTCATGGTTCCCGGCACGTGTCTCCAAATCAACTCGATGTCGGAATTACAAATCTGCGACACTCGATTGGCCACAAACACGTCCAAGGTGTGCGCCGGAGCCTTCAACCAACAAAGGACGACCTGACTGTCCGTCCAAGCATAAACCTCTTGTATCTTAATAGATCGACCTAATGTGAGCCATACGTGGTTCAACAAACGCATTAGGAGGGCAGCTCCACACAATTCCAACCTCGGGATCGTATGACGAGTCCGAAGGGGAGCGACTTTGCTTTTCGCTATCACCAGATGCACAGCAACAACTCCGTCAACAGTAACGGTGCGGAGGTACACGGCCGCAGCAAATCCACGTTCGGAGGCATCGGAAAAGCCGTGAAGAGTAACTTTACAATTTTCAGAAGGGAGGAATAGCCTCGGCAAATGCACTTCATTAATCTCGGGGAGGGATGAAACGAAGCTCGACCAATCTCGGAGTAACTCGTCCGAGAGGGGTTCATCCCACGACACACCCGAAGCCCATAACCGTTGCAAGAAACACTTGGCCATAAACAGCACGGGGCAAATCCACCCATTGGGGTCAAAGGTACGTGCGACAGTAGACAATACTAAACGCTTGGTCCAGACTTTCGGTGGTCGTAAATCCACACAATAAGTGAACGTGTCAGAGACCGGTTTGTACTGTACGCCAAGGACGGTCACCACATGGGGATTATCAACATTTTCGAATAGGTGGGGGTCCTGCTGGTGCTCTTCGGGCAAACCTACCAGTACATCAGGCGAGTTGGATATCCATTTCCTCAACTCGTAACCTCCCGACTTCAAAAGGGCGGTGAGTTCGTCTCTCAGGACAATCGCCTCTGAGACAGATGAGGCGTCCGTGCAAATGTCATCCACATAGACGTCACTGGCCAAAATGGCGGAGGCGCGAGGGTATCTCAAGCGCTCCTTCTCGGCCAACTCCAACAAAGAACGAATCGCAACAAACGGGCTCGAAGCCAAACCGTACGTATTCGTATTCAATTCATAAATCAACAAGGGGTCCCTAGGACTCTCTCTCCACAAAATCAATTGGTACCTCCTATCCTCTGGATGGATGACCGTTTGTCTGAACATCATCCGGATGTCAGTCATAAATACAATTTGGTGCCGCCGGAAGTTGGTCAAAATGTCTGAGATCTCCGTGTGCAGCTTGGGACCTACATGCAGACACTGGTTCAAGGACGCTCCAGTAGAGGTGGGAGCCGAACCGTCAAAGACCACCCGAATCTTTCCGGATTTCAAAACGGCGTGGTGCGGCAAAAAGAAGTGCTCAACGGAGCGCCAATCCAAATCGCTCACGGACATGTGCCCTAACTCCTCATACTCCCGCATGAATTCAACATACTTCTGGCGGAAGACCGGATCCTTGCTCATGCGACGCTCCATCGCCACTAGCCTACGTTCCGCTAGCGGTCGGGATTCGCCCAGAGGAGGTCGGCCGGCACGAAAGGGGAGACGGGTGATCAAACGACCAGAGCGGAGGCGACCAGTGTTATTCTGGTAATACAACTCGCATTCATCCGCTACTGGGTCGACCCGCGGGGCTGGTGGAGGTTCCTCAACCTCCCAAAACTTCTGCACCACTTCGGAGAGAGACACATTAAAAACAAGACCGCGATCCTCATCAAGGGAATCCAAAACGCGGCGAGCAGGGCCCATCACAACTGTACCGAGTGTCGTCTGCAGAGCTACCAAGCCATCTGGCTGCAAAACTCGCTTCCTCGTCAACAAAACTCGCCCCAGGACATCGGCTCCAAGGAGAGCATCAATCGGGCCTGGGCGGAAGAAATTTGGATCGGCGAGTGGGGAATCAGACACCAAAGACAACATACTCGGTCCCAAGTCAACTGAAGGTTGACGGCCAACAACTGTGTCCAACACAATCGCCGAGGTCTTAATGCCTGGCGTGGACTTATTACGTGATGTAAATGTGAAGTCAACATGCCCTAACAACCCGGGGACTTTCACATCGCCAACACCTCTCACGCCTTCCGTGTGGGGGTGCACCTTGAGGCCCAACCGCCTAACTAACCAAGATGACACAACACACCCCTGAGCACCGGAATCCAACAAGGCGCGAACTTCCACAAGGTCGCCATTCAATCCCCTGACAAGCACAGAGGCCGTGGGCAACAAAACGGTCTCTGGAGGGGTGGCTACAATCAACCGTAAACACGTTGATTGCTAGTATGTGGGGTCCCCAGACGTCCCCCCGTGGTAAGGGGGTCGCTCATAGCGATCCAGTGGGTCCCATTCTCCCACATACTGCCTACGTCCAATTCGCCCGGTATCAGGCGGGTTATATCTCCCGGCCCCTTGAAGACGGGGCGGGCGCCGCTCCAAACGCGGGTATTCGGCGAGCGGCGGCGAGAATCGGTGCCTAGCATCCACCGTGTACGTCGCCCCATAGTCGCGGGGGCACGGTGACCGATTTTCAGAAGGGGGGTCCCGGGGACCCCCGGCTGTGCGAGGCTCAACACGTTGCGGGGGGCTTCTACGACCTCCCGCAACGCTCGCAAAATCGAACCCCCTAGTTGGGGACCGATTTCCCATGGGGGGGTCCGTGGGACCCCCGCCCGTGCGAGGCTCAAAACGTCGCGGGGGGCCTCTACGACCTCCGGCAACGCTCGCATGACTCATCCCCATCCTTGGGGATCGGTTTCCCATGGGGGGGTCCCTGGGACCCCCGCCCGTTTGAGGCTCCAAACGTGGCGGAGAGCGTCTGGGGCCACTCTGGTGGCCACTAGAACTGCTGCGGGATGCAAACACCGCGGGGGGTCCGAGACCCCCACCCATACGAGGTGATCCTGCAGCGACGCGCTGCGGCGCTCCGCCGCCCTCTGGGCTGTTCATGCAGAGGAGGGGATGGTGGTTGCCCTTACAAAAGCGGCATGGGTGCGCTTGGGTACATTCGCGCTGCATGTGCAGGCCCAAGCACGAGTAGCACCATGTCCGTTGTCGCGCGATCGCTCGACGGCCTTGGACGCGCTGGTCGAGGAACTTATCACAACGGGTCGTACTGTGACCCGGTTCCCGACAGTACAAGCAGCGGGCGGTCTCCTGGACGGCGGCATAGCGGCCGGGCGCGCGAGGGGCCATACGCCCCCTACGGGGGGGTCCGGTGGGGGACCTACTCTGTGGCACAGGTCGTTCGGGTCCCATAGGACCGGCCAGAGAGGAATTATCTGCCAGTCTACTCTCTCCTTCCAGGAACGTCAAGAGGTCCGAGAAGGGTGGCAGATAAGTCGCACTATCCCCACCATACTGCTGCTCAAAACGGACCTTAACAGAGTCCGGCAACTTTCCCAGGACAATGTGCAGTAACAAAAACGACCACTGCTCCACTGGGAGTTTTAAGTTTTTTAATGCGTTGTAGGCAACCAACAGCGGATTCAACAAAGCCACTCTCAAGTGCATCACGCTGGCAACGCGGGGTAAATTCAAAATGGCGGCAACATGGTTGTCCGCCAGACGTCGTACGTTCTGGTACCGACGGGCAATCAAATCCCTAGCAATAGGGTAGTTTTCATCCGAGGGGGCCAAATGTTGAACCGATTCAAGGGCCTCCCCTTCCAACACGGATAACAAATAAGCCAACTTCTGGCCCAGGGTCAAATCATCCCGGGCATGTACGAGACTATCAAAAATATTAATAAAGCCCTCCCAGTCCTCTAGACGACCAGCAAAACGCCTTAAATCTAAGGGAGCCAATCTAGCAAAGAGAGGGGGCATACTCTTAGATGTGACCGGGGACGGGCTCGGTTCATTCTCTCTTGCCACTTGCAAAGGTCGAGCCACCTGGGTAATTCTGTCCGCAAAATCATAACACTGGTCCACATCCAAATCGACTTCTTGTCGCATTTCCACCTCGGCCTCAACAGTCCTTTCCAAAAATAAGGCATACTGTTCATCAACAACAGCCAAACGTACGGGCAGATCTACGTATCTGTTCAACAAGGCCTCCGTCCTATCCGGTCGATCCAACAATGCCACCGCAGAAGCTAACCACCGTAACTCAGAACGTATTTTGGCTTTAGCAGAGGAGGCCGTCATTGTAACGTCACAAATTTATCAACAAAAACAACAAATTCACAATATTCACTATAACACAAAATCTCCAATATTTGGAGGTTATTAATAACCACAAAATTCCAATATTACAACAACAAAGTATTTATAATGACACAAACTCTTAAATATTTGGAGGTTATCAGAAAACAACAAAACTCACTGACTATTGAAATTCACTTCATTGAAATTCACTCAAAATCACTGACTATTGAAATTCACTTGGATATCAACATACAACAAGCTAATTTTAATTATTTCAAAGCACAAGTTTCAATAAGTTTCAATGTGTAAACAATGTCTTAAATCATTTAAGTTTCACTAAGTATTGAGTGCAAACTTATTAGCTAACCTTTTATTAGCTATTATTTAGCAACAACTTGTCAATATTCACAACTCAAATTTGCTAACAAACTAAATAATAATTATTATGAGCAAAGAAAGGCATCTGTTTACATTTTGGAACTTCAATACATGACAATTAATTACAAGACATGGAACCAATAACAAAGGAATGCCCTTTACTTTTCAAATGCAAGTTAATTACCATTTACAAGTACAAATTAATCTAGTCCGGACCAGATGGTCATCAAAACGGCACTGATTAATCGACAAAGTTTTGGCGTGGGCCTGTCAGGCCTTCAAACTACGCTACTGCTGCCAAGAAATGTTCAGTACACCCCTGCCTATACCGCGGAATCAGCATGGCGCAGTGGAAGGTTATCATGAATAGAGACTCCGGACAAAACTTGGTTTCAGCCGGGATGTAACTGAACAATTGGACTGCGATACACAGCGACTTAATGTTAAGTAAGGTGATTTCACATACGGTTCTGTGGTGTCGAAAATCTCCTGGGCTGCGGAGAGAGGGGGCGCGCGCCCCTGGTAGCTCCTTTTTCTTCTGCAGACCTTACCAGTTCGTCACCTTACTCACAAAACCCATACACAACACAGCGGTCCCAAGACACTGGGCGACAATACAATATACACCAACACACACGGGGGAGCTTTTTTTATTACGATTTACAGTCCCGACAACAACGCGTGTGGATGGCTATCCTTCAAAGCATCGCGACCGGCCACTCAACAGGATGGCGTCAAAATCTTGGTCGTACAACACGGGATCACAAGGATAATTCAGGATTCAATTCAAACTCGATATGCCAGGCATATTCAACGCGAGCGGTTTTTTAACAATTCAGCAAAATTAATCCGACATTTTCTTACAAGAATTCCAATCAAGAGAGCGCTGTCAACTTCAAGTGACAGCGAAATGTCAATTTGACGTGACATTAGAGATGCGTTCAGGAATGTCGATCTTTTCCGAACAACTTCTATGACCTTTTTTTTTGTAAAAACTTCGTGGTTGGTTTTTTCTTTTTAATAGACATTATTTTGACAGTTGGGAAAGAAAACGCACGAGTTCGGGAAAGGTAAAGAAAAAGTTCGAGTGTGTAATAGCCCACATCCCGAACGCTATACGTCCCTGCAATACGTCACTTTTTGAGCAACTGTATTAAAAATAGATTTTTCTATATATTTGTGCTAGTAGGTCTCCGAAACTTTCTGAGGCTGCGTACGGATAGCACGTTCCAGGGTACGCGAGGTACAGCTATACGCTTAATCAATATAGGTACGCGTGGTCAACGTATCCCGACTACGCGTAACTCAGGAACGCGCTATCCGTACGCAGCTTCATGCATCATGAATCTTAAAGTTTGTCATTAGAAAAAGTAAAAAAAATCATACCCAATGTTAGCATAAATCGAACAATTCCTATACATGTCTTGCTGCTGCGGCCGATGTTGCGCGTGGGCATAATGTGCGTACTGCGCGGCGGTGTCCTGCGCATGCGCGTAGCATGACTCGCTGTGCTGCGGGACCGGGGTGCCTTGACACTGACGCGCCGTCACGTAATCAGACGATTTGGACCTGATGACCATGTAAGAGTTTCAAGTAGAAATAGAGTCATTCCATTTAAGGTTTAAATGTAGATATAGGTACAGCAAAGACCTTAAGCACAACTCGATTTTTCACTTGCTGCTGACGTGCGAGTCAGACGAGTTTCATAAGCATTAGTGTGTGTATCGCGTCTGTATCGAAATAATTGCGCATCGATGGTGCGTGAAAAAAGGCACTGTCATACATGCTTCGTCAGAGGCACACGACACGAGCAAAGAATACTATAATATTACTTTTAATTCTTTGCGTGGAACGTCGTAAAGAAACCAGGATCATGTTTTGACGGTTTCTGGCTGACCACTGTCTGATGTTCAGAAATACAGAAACGTGCGCTTTGCGGAAGTTGAGCAACGTTTGCAAAGCCCGATGACGTTGGTACACAAAAAAGTGATAAGTAGGTACTTATAGGTAAGAGCCAACGCGCACTTGTGATTTTTAGTCGACCGATAGCTTAGTCGGAATCGTAAGACGATCGTGATCAAACTGTCGGCCGATAGTTGCGCGATAGTTTAGTTGAATGCAGTGCGCGCGCTCACATAGTCCTTCATGCATATTACCGACCGGCCGATAGTTGTGCCAAAGACTACTATAATATTACTAACGTAGTTGTGCTGTGCGAAAGTTTGATCGAACAACTATCGGCCGATAGTTTGATCGGTCGATTTTTAATCGTCAGTGCGCGCACTGCCATTTAACTCTATACTGAATCCGAGAACGATCAAACTATCGCCCGATTAAAAATCACAAGTGCGCGTTGGCTCTAAAGGTGTTCTTACCAATTCGAATTCGCACTCGCTCTACTCTGGGGTCTTGAGTTGAGGTTGGCTTCGGAGTAATACGGCCAGGAGTACGTGGAGTTGGTTCGGTGGCAGGCGTGCGCGGGCATCTGGGCGGGCGTGGCGGCGGGCGACGGCTGTAGCTCGTTCTGCATCTGCTGCAGGATGTCTTCGGACGCTCCTAGCTGCTGCTTCACTGCGATGCCGCGGACTGCGGGCCGGCGGTGGAAGCCTGAAAAAGGAGGTTTAAATCATTTGATTTGATTGCATAGGCAAAACGAACAATTTACTTATAGAATTTTAGGTGCTGCTATAATTTACATTTTCAACGATTGGGTAACTACTGCATGAATAAAAAATATCTAATGCTTGAGCTTTTAAATCATCTTTTTGCATTCACAAAGTAATTCTGTAAGTATAGGAAAATTGTGATATTAAAAAACCACGAGCACTATAAGTAGCTGAAATCCCGCCTGAAAGCTACTTATAGTGCGACAAGCTTTTCTGTTCCGGTGATTATCATTGGAACTAAAACAAGTTTTCATACGACAGTTCATTTTGACAGCTAATTTCGTATTGCAAGTGGCTCCTCTGTCACGGCTGTCACCGGAACAGAGAAGCTTGTGGCACTGTACTTATAGTAGCTAGCTAGTATTATTACAAGCTTTTTTGCTTTACTCGAAAATTAGCTGTCATAAGACCCATGCAACCTTGCACAAAGTTTAATCATGTTTTCCAATGGGGAGCAACGGACAAAGTTTTTGTAGATGGCGTTTTTGTGTTTAGAGTCCACTTTCTACCTAATCTGTGGGATAATAATGTAGGTACACTTTGGTCGATGATTGGTTAAAAGATTTTGACAGCTGTTATGATTGGTTGTTATTGTGACGTTATGTCACAATAACAATTAATCAACGAAACAGCCCTCCAATATCACCTACGCCCTCTGTCGTGATAAAAAGTTAGTTTTTCTCCCCATTACGTAGACCGGGGTTACTTTAGGAAAAAATGGGGCTACTTTGATAACTTGTAATGTAGTATAAAACCAGTAATATTGGTAATTAAGTAAAATGGGGATACTATCTATAGCAATTTTATGCAACCACAGGTTAGTTGAAAAAAAAATAAGCGTTGTCAACAAAGTCACCCCCTCGAATCTAAGTAACCCCGGTTAACCGTACCGTAATCGTCGTGTTCATCATCACTGCTAGCGGGCTGCGACTCTTGCCCGTAGCGTTGCCGCAAGCGCTCGGTTCGGGGAGCCGTGGCCCTTGCGAACGCTGCTAATCCGTCGTCCCCTTCTCCAGCACCTAATCACAAAATAAATGTTTCATAACAAAGTAAAATTGAATTTTATTTAAGTTGGTTATGTTTAAAAAAATACAAATTATATAAAAAATTGGTTCAGCACGTGTAACTAATTATAATAATTAAAATAAATAAATTATTGTGTACTAGCTTTCTACCGGCGGCTTCGCCCGCGTGGACTACACGACGTTATCCCGCGGGAATGTGATATTTTTCCGGGATAAAAAGTAGCCTATATTCTTCTCCAGGCTACAAAGTATCTATGTCCCAAATTTCAGCCAAATCCGTGCAGCCGTTTTGGCGTGATTGAGAAACAAACATACAAACATCAAAACATCTAACTAAGTAAACATCCAAACATCTAAACTTTCACATTTATAATAGGTATTACGTATTAGTAGGATGAAAACCGGAGCCCTCCCAATAGGCAGCACTTTTACATATTTGACTTCTTTGGTAGCATTTTGACGGATAGTAGGTAAAGCCTGACCAGAAAAATAAATAAGCTGGCTTGAGGCGCCACTTTCGCTTCTTCAATGTTATAATTATTGTCAAATTCTATACAAAAATTTAGTTCGTCTCATTTCCGCAACATGGCGAAACTTTTTAGTTTTTCTGGTTAGACTTTAAATACTTAGGTAAGTTCCTAGTTTAGTACATTACGAGAGTTTTCGTGTTTGGGGTATGTACCTACTGTTAATAATTGTTATTACTTGAGTTGGACCAACCGTTTTTACCTGGTGTTCCAGCCACTACATCAGGTGCTGGAGCGTCGTTGTGCTCTTGAAGGTCTATGTTTGTGGCCGAGGAAGCTGAGGACCTGTCTCCAGGGGGGACGTAATAGAAACCTTCGTGGTGCGCCGCACTACCCACGCAGGCTGTTAGAGGGGCCAGGGTCGAGAGGAATTGTCGGCGGGGTTCTGATCTTGGCTGAAAATCACAATAACGCGTACTGTGGAATAAGTTTTTAGTAAAAATGACATTTTCATAACAAGCTTTTTTTCTGACTGTACTTAAATATTCAAAATTCAAAATCGTTTATTCAATTTAGGTTTGTTTAACAACACTTATGAACGTCAATGAAGCTACGCCATCGGTTCGCAAATCCTACGGCAGGAGACCTTGTAGCGAGATTATATTATTTCCTATATTGTATTTTCATCTAAACCAAACCTGTAGGTATAATCAAATTTCAGCTCCATCGGACACTGGGAAGTGGTTTAAATTAAGCTTGCAAGATTTGTCCCCCACCTACATACAGGTGATCGTGTCTCCCACTAACCAACTAACTAACGTGGCAAGTTATGAAAAAGCTTGTAAAAACAGTAAAAACTATATTTCCATTGCAGACAAAGAGAAAGTCAATGTGCGTATTGCTGTTACGGCTGTAACCACAATTAAGAAAAATAGGATTTTTAAGGGACGGTTAATATCCCGTTTTTCATAATAGCTAGGTAGGTATATTGACCAACTCTATTTTTTTTTATTTTTTATTTTAAAGATATACAAAACAGGTTTCAACCAGAACGTACATTAAATCTTAATTAACTTATATCTAAGATCAAGGTTGTAACCCTTAGGATGTATATACTACAAAAATAACTAAAAGAACAGATACAAGTTTGAGTTGTTCAACTAAGAATTACATTAGCGACTGCAATGAGACAGCCTAAAGATATGAAGTAATTTAGTTACTTACATAATATATTTCAGTGGTTAAAGTTAAAGTTAAAGTTCGGCTAATACCTTAATTAATTTTCTTTTATATACTAAAGGACTACAATTAAATAAGTCGATATCCGCTCCGCCACAAACGAGTTCATTATAGTGGCGACACATTCTAGATAAAGGATTAAAATATGAGGTATTGTTGAGATACACTTTTAGATTAAATACTTTGGGTCTCCTAGTGCGATAATTAAGTAGTATTAAAGTTGACTTGGGACAGTAAGTTAGGTGAGTCCAGGTGAGAGTTTACAAGTTTGTAAAGAGTCATTGCATCTATGTACCGTCTACGTGAGCCCAAAGGCAGCATATTGAATGCTGTCAACCTTTCTTTATAAGAGCGATAGGTACGAAGTAGATTCAACCTTATGCAAAGAAGCCGCACAAATCGCTTTTGGATTTGTTCTAACCTATTGATGTGGACCGAATAATATGGTGACCAAATCACTGCATTGTACTCTAAAATACTACGTACGAACGCGTAATATAAGATTAAATAAGAGGATATACTATTAAAGCATTTCGTATTTCTACTTATAAAGCCCAGCATATATTGATACACATGATCGTTATAAGACCCAGAGGTCCAGGGTTCGATTCCCTTGGGAGTACCTAGGTACATATTGTATTCGATTGTGGGGTTAGGGCCTAAACTACGTTACGCGGACGCCCGCGCGTAGCCACTAACTAAAGTATTCTCCGTGCCACTATACTAGTAACTAGCGCTACTACTGAACCATGGGTCCGCGACGATTACCCGCGCTGTTGCCCGCGTCGGAGCACTTTTGTATGGAACCGCGCGGACGTCTGCTTATCGCAGTTTAGGCCCTTATTCCTTGTTCTAGTCCGCCTGGCTAGCTACCGCCGTCTTATATCTAAGTCTGACGCCATGACAACAATATTTTCAGGATTGTTGAGTTCCGGCACTTAGAGATAAGATAGCCAGTTCCTCAGTGGTTGAGGATTCCGGGATTAGTGTCCACCTTCAGATAAGCAGCCTTATCTTCACTTAACATCAGGTGTGATGTTCAGTGCTACCCCGTTGTTGATTAAAAAAAAGAATGAAAATGACAGATTAAAATATCATGAAGGCTGATTACCTTTTGAGGTTCTTGGTGCACATCTCCCAGGTCCGGTGGCTGCTGTCGATGAGGCACAACTGCTGATAGCGTCGACGACGAAGAACTAGAGGAGGCACTACCGAAGGCCTTTTCACTGTTCTTGTCGACGCTGTTGAACGACTTGTCGCTAGACTTGTCGCTACTACTCGACAGTTTGTCGGCGTTGACGCCAGCTGGCGACGTTCTTTGTTCTTCTTGCTCGTCTTCTACGTCACACGTTAGGAGACGTATCCGCTCGGCGAGAGATGTAGTTTCCTGCTGTAATGAAAAAAAAAACGTAAAAATGGGGCATGGATAAATAAATCTTATATTGATAAAATTCAATAAAATTGTTGCCCTTATTGTGTAACTTTACGCCAATCATGACCGCATTCATTATTTTTCTTAAAGGCATTCGTCGAAGTAATTTGTTGTAAGTATCAAAATTACGAAATCAATTTCGAGATTTGGTAAAGGACATTATAAGGAAGCATAATTTTAACTACCTAATTGCTTTACGTAAAAAAAAAACTTTAAACAGTAAGAAGGTACATATTATTTTATATATTATTCCGCCAAACTGTATTACAGACATTACAGTTTGTAGGCAGAAGACTCCATTAGTTCTTAAATACTGTTTTTAAATACTTCACTTATGTTTTATTTACTTATAGGTATCTTTATAAGTACTCTAAATAATTTTCCTAATAATAATAATAATGTTGAATAGTTACTTACCAATTTATAATATATTTTAATATTTTGACATTATTATGTAAGTACTTCAGCTCGAATAAAATTATACTTTTAGTTTATCTAAATATATAAGTACCTACCTAGGTATTGTTTTAATTTAGATTAAGATTTTTAAATACATTTTTAAGTAAATTATCTATATTTATAGAATTAACTTTCCGAATTTGAGAAATGTAGAACTGAAAAAGTAACTTTGATACACAGACGTAGGTACCTATATCATACATCTAATAGATTAAGTTAATATTAACTCTTCATCACACCTGATGTTAAGTGGTGATGAGGCTGAAGATGGAAGCGCACTACTCCCGGAATCCTCAATCACTGAGGAACTGGCTATCTTATCTCTAACTGCCGTAACACAATAATGCTGAAAACATCATTGTTATGGCGTCAGACTTAGATAAGATGGTGGTAGCTAGCCAGGCGGACTAAGAACAAGTCCTACCACCAACCAAACCGAATACAATATGTACCCCCACTGGGAATCGAACCCGGGACCTCTTGGTCTGAAATCGGTGGTGTGAACCACTAGACCACAGAGGCGGTTAAACCTATCACAATGTTAACAAAAAAGTTTTACTCAAATCGTGATGAGTACTGAAAATAGGTTTTTACAAAGACCAGCGACGACGTCGGTCACCAGGCTGAACTTTTGTCAAGCGTAAATGATACGATTACCAGAAAATCATAAAAAATAAAGGCAGGCAGAGATCTTCACGGATCACTGGCGAGAAAAATTCCACTATTTTTTATCTGTCTAAACAAGTGAAAGGGCTTTCAGCAAAAGTAACGCATATAAATTTCTGTATTTAGCGATTGTGTGGAAAGTCTCTGTATGAAAATGTATTAAAAAAACATTAATATTATATTATTATTATAACGCCGTGATTGGGCGTTGTCAATCCACAACATTTTTATGGCCAAATCATGGCAATCATCTATGATCGACACTTGGGTTTTCGTGTTCACAAGAAAGTGTATAGAAGTGTTATGGTTAGATTTTTTTTAAATGTCTCTACTTGAAAACCTGAGAGGAAAATCCATGTGTCAACAATATAGGTATACTTATGTCATAGACCGCGTACCGGACGACGTTCTGTGGGCAGGCCCTCTACAAGGTGAACCGACGATCTAGTCAAGGTCGCGGGAAGCCGCTGGATGTGGGCAGCGCAGGACCGATCGTTGTGGAGATCTTTGGGGGAGGCCAATGCCCAGCAGTGGGCGTCGTTCGGCTGACTTGATGATGTCAAAGATGAGGAATTTTACTTACTTTAGGCTGTTGTTTCTTCCGGGCTTCACTCCGTAGGAGAGAGCACCGCAACGCATTCCGCTCCGCTACCCTCCGCACTGCTGCCTCTTCTGACTTAGGCCTCACCCCCGCATCCCACGCTCTGTGTAAAAAGCAAATGTATTTGAGTCATCGATGCCCAAGAGATCTACAGCGCATTTTTTTAATTATTACGAACATTTTAAGGGATGAAGTTGTCCATCAATACGAACATTTTATACTACGGAGCCAGTTCTGAAATTACGAAAACAAAAACAGATGTTCGATAGATTTTGGTCAAGTCGATGTCATAGGTACTTTTCTACGAAACATCTGTTTTTTTTTTCGGAATACTGTGACCGCTCGGCTACGGAGTCGGTTAACAATTATTTATGTAGAAGAAAATAATAAGTTGACTGAAAACTAGAAGTTACTAATTTTCAATAAATTCTTCAACGAAGAAAGATTTTCTCTCGCTTTTATAGCTGTAAGGATTTTTCTTTACTGCACTTAAGACATCGCTTTAAAGTTTTCAGCTTTAACCGTAATATCTTCTGAAAAGCTTTATAACAACAGTCCTTTTGCCAAGGAACTACGAGAATATAATGAGAAAATGAAAAACGATGGTGCTTGCTTAGCTTGAGAAGCACTGTTCAGGCGCTGCAGGACTGAAGCGAGATAAAGCGAGATAGTAGGTATAGAGAAAAACGCACGCGGGAGCGACACCGATTTTGCAGATTAGGCAAAAAAAAAACACGATATCACTTAGTATAGTGATTACTATAGTGATTTAAAAAAAATAGTCGTAAAATCTGTTTAAGGAGAAGTCGAAAGTCGAAGAATCGAATACAACCTCTTCCTTGTGTTCTGTGAAAACAGCATTTTAATTGTTTAGTTTCGGCATAGTTTTGCAAATATTTGGTTATAAATAAAAAAAAAATAAAATAATAAAAAAAAAAATAAAAATAAAAACTATTTATTTCGGACAACATAAATCCATAATGTGTTAGTAAATAAAGAGCCTATTAACTATGTTAGTATTTAATTTCAATGAAGGATGTTATTTTTCTTATTATAAAATCAACCAGCGGACAATGTCCACTGTCGACTATCTCCTTCAGGACGCTGTGGCTGCTGCCGCGTATTCTGTGCAACAGTGACGCGGTCTTTTTGCGCATGATAGTTTCAAAACTATCCACGCCCGCTATAGCAAACATCGCAGATGCGCTACAAAACCGCGGCAGCCGCAACAACGACCTGAAGGCATTATTGTACTGAACACGTAGGGCACTGTAGGCTTTTTTGGTATAGCTGGTCCATAGGCTGCTCGAGTAAAAAGATGTGCAATATGTTTTGAAGAGCGCTATTTTCACAGCGTCTGTGCAACGACTAAATCTATGGACCAGCATATTTGCCCATAAAAAATCGGCCAAGTGCGAGTCGGACTCGCTCATGAAGGGTTCCGTACCCACTTAACGTATCGATTACGTACACCTAGCAAAAATACCACTGTCATTTTTTGCCAGAAAAAAATAACTTTGTTTTTCATAGTACTCGTATGAATGGCAAAGTTATTGCGGTTTTCGAAAATGTGTTATTTCTCAAAAACTTGTGAAGCCTACTTAGCTGTGATAGTTTTCCTTTTAACTTCGTCATATTTACTACTGTCGTGAATTTTTTCACGTATCCAAGACCAACCATTTGGCTGGCAGGGGGGGGACACATGACTCTAACAAAATTTTTCACTTTAAAGCTTAATAGTTCACAAACGGATGCCTCAATCAAAAAACTGTCTTTACAAACCCACAATATTTTTAAAATTGCTATCCAACGACATATGGTTCCTTGTTGACTACGGAACCCTAAAAAGCAAAAAGCATATTTTCAAATAATAAACTAGGTATCGAGAAAAGTATTACCAATCGTATTTCTGTTCTGTATTTATTTATTATTTACAATTTTATTTATTTACTTCAATTAAAACGGTATTATATTATATATATATATATATATATTATATATTATATTATATATTATATTATATTATATTGTATATAATATTTAGTTAAAAGACTGAAGTTACACATACTAAACAATAACGAAGGAAATCTTTTTAGATGTCCGGTACTATGCTTTCAAACTACCTACTGGGCCTTATAAAATGGGTAGAGTAAACGGTAGAGTAGAGTGGTAGAGTACTAGACTATCCTACTAACTATACTAATGTAGACATCATTGGTAGAGTAGAGTAGGTACTGAAATTTGGTAAAGTAGAGTAGCTAGCACCGCGGGCAAGCTACTCTACCGCTCTACTCTACCGTTTACTATACCTAGCCCGAGAGCCAAACTAATTCGCTCTATGGAGACTCAACAATAATTCTATATCAGTAATTTCTTAACATTGAAAATTAGATTATCAAGTTTAATAAATAATTCATTAGTAATCCACCAATATTTATGACAGCGACATTAAAAAAAAAACAAATACAAAGCTTTAAAAAATCTATAATAAATAGGCAAAAATGGTATAACAGTTATTCACTTTACATTTGAATACATTTATTATTATCTTTCGTAAAAGTATATAATCCCCCTATATTTGTAAATGAAAAACAAATAAACTTAAAAAAAAACTCTCTACGTAAACTCAAATTGGCATTACACCTATTTTAAAAATACTATCAGAAACAACCAACTTCTTCCTAAAGTATTAGTTTCCCGTTTTATATCTTTATGGATTTCGACTTTGGTGCTTAGATATGGTGAACATAAACACATGTTAACGATAAAATTGGTGATAGCATATTTGCTGAAAGAATTGCACCATTTTCGGGGTATAACTTTTTTTTTATACCTTCCAATGCGATATTATGTTGGATTCCAAAATATAGTCTCTTAAAATTATATTTAAGGGCCGTTTACAAAAATTTGGCCTGTTATTGAATTTTTTACAAAAATATCGGATAGTTCTTGGGGTAACCCGTGTACAGCAGCCTTATCGCAAAGATCGAGGGCGTTGGGATTGAGCTACAAACGACACGTAATAGGTATAGCTCTAGAAACAGTAGGTATGAACGATTTAAGCATTCTCGACTAGACCTTTCTGTTATACTAATGCCCGAATACTCGTTCGTACGCTACTTATCTTTGGGAGCGTCTCACACATCGCCCTGTCACTTTAAATGTCAAACGTATGAAAGAGATGCCATGATGTTTGAGACGCTCCCAAAGATGATTAGCGTTCGAGAATTCGGGCGTAACGTGGGTAAAATGAGTTTAATTGCTCGAATTTTGTGTCTAATTTTTATGTTTGCAACCGACTTCAAAAAACGGTGGAGGTTCTCAGGTTGTCTGAATTTTTTATCTGTTTTTTTATGTATGTTTCACGATAGCTCCGCCAATTGTGAACCGATTTTTAGACCAAAGTTTCAATTTGGTCCTATGAAAAATTTACAGTAGATTTCAGAAGTTTATTCAGAATCATGAAAAACTTATTGTTATCGTGGTATCATATTGTGGTGACTCTGTATGAAAAATAACAGTGCGAAAAAACAGTTTTTCACACGAGTTTCTTGCTGGTTCTCCCCACGAAGGATTTGCAAACCTTTGGTTTAGCTTCTTTGACGTTCATAATCATAAGTGTCACACCCTAAAAAATACTTTGAATTTATTAGGATGGACCGCATAGGTGAACACTTTAGTATGATACTGGCGCTAGGTGATGATGATGAGGTGAAAAGAAAAATGGTAAGGACTTACCTAAGAGTTTCAGAAGTGACCAGTTGAGGTTCAATGGCCGGAGGGGGCGGTCTACCGCTGTTGAACAGCTGTTGCACGGCCGAATTTGCCTTCGGTGTGTTTATTGTCAAGATCAAAGGAGTTTCCAGTCTGTGTACAATAAAAAAGCAAGGGTAGTATGCTTGGCCTGCGTTAAGTAGGTAACCAAACGGTCGGTCACGTGATGGGTGACCAAAATCTTTCTATATCGAGCTCTATCTAGACTCAGTTCGGCTGCATTCGCAGTTAAGAAAATAAGGCTCTTAACCGATATTGAAACGGCTAGAATAGTCTATTTTAGTTATTTTCATAGTGTTATGTCCTACGGCCTTTTGTTGTGGGGCTCAGCCGCTAACATCCAAAGTATATTCGTGCTCCAAAAAAGGGCTATTTGCGCCATTTACAACCTCCGATCGAGAGATTCTTTAAGAGATCTATTTAAAGAAATAAACATTTTAACTGTTGCAGGACATTACATCTATGAAAATATAATTTATGTGAAAAAGTATTATAATACTGCATTTGTAAAGCAGAGCGATATTCATCGCTTTAACACAAGAAATAAAGATAAACTTGTCGTTCCCAAGTTTAGGCTAGAAAAATCCAGAGCCTCATTTCTGGGGAAAAGCATAGCCTTTTTTAATAAAGTTCCACAGCATATAATTGAACTACCATTGCATAAATTTAAATGTTACATTAAAGAGTCGCTGATGAGCAAAGGATACTATAAAGTAGACGATTATTTGAATGACCGCAATGCATGGTCATGATGTAACACATAACATAATCACTGTTTAATATGATGTATTTTTATACTAAGCAATTGTTGTATTAGTAACGATATGTTTTTTTTTTGTAAATGTCGTTACCTAACTAAGAGGCGCTGGCAAGTTTCTTGCGCCCATTCTTCTTGTCAGTTAAAAAAGTCTTGAATGGGTGGTAGGAAAATATTGACGATTCATAAGTACATATTTATTATGTCTAAGTGAATAAAGAATATTTTTATCTTATCTTTATCTTATCTAGCTCCTCGTTGTTCCCGGCTGCTCTGCGATGGACCCACAAGGAGGGTCATGGCCTATTTTCCTTAACGATCCATAAAATTGCTAAGACAGAACCAGAACGCTTCACGGATTATATATAACATAAGTATATAACTAAACGCCTAGGCTTTAAATTTCTAACTTATCACGTGTTTTACAGGACTTCCAAGGGCCTTCGCCTGCGATATATATACAAAAGTAAACACAACTTCATATGTCCGAGGTTGGCTAAAAGAGCTGTTCATTTAAAAGACATTTAAAAGACAAGTTCACTGTTGCTTATATATTACCTATTTATAAATAATAAATAAATAAATATTGGACACCATCACGTAGATTGTTCCAATACCAAAGTATAGTAGCTTATGCACTAGTATTATGGAAATTAGAAACAATGACGGGTAATTTGACGACCGATTTGGCGCAGGGGTAGGCTACTCACCTTCTGCGCCAGTGGTCTCGGTTCCCGAACAAGACAAATATTTGTGTCCATGAACATGTCTATTTGTCTTGGTCTGGGTGTTTACTATGTATATTTAGTATGTATTTACAAACAAAAAGTATTTAAGTATATATTAATCCGTTATCAAGTTTTCCATGATACAGTTTCTTAATGAAATTAAAATGGGCTTAGATAATTGGTGTGAATGTAAGAAGATATTTATTTATTTAATTACCACCGTAGGTACACCCAGACCCGAAGAAATATTGAAAAGTTCCTTGAAAACCGGTGCGGACACCACTTGGCTACGGAGGTCGCCTATAAACTTTTTATTGCACTTGAAAATTAGAATCCATCAAAAAATTTGATGGATTCAAATTTTCAAGTGCAATGAAAAGTTTACGTACCTATATTAGATGAACCGGGACTAACTAACAGCTCGATATTGTAAATTTTTGGTCACCCATCCCATGACAGACCTCTGCAAAAGTTGCTCAACAACCACGATCGCAGATCGAGTGCGGTAGCCACTGCAACAAGGGTTCCACAAATTTCATTCGGAATATGCAGATATCAATAAAAGGTATTGATACCTAAATACATTTTGACTTGAGTCAAGTCAAGACCTTGTTCTCTGCCAGCTATCCTTTAGATTGAATCATTCGTAGAAATGGAATATATTATATTACTATCTATTTTTAGATTTTTATCTGTAGATTTTCCTCAATATCCAATGTCCTTTGACCAATTCACTTTGATCAATGAAATTGGATTATACTCTATCGGTACTGAAAAAATATTGACGAACACAGTATTATAAACAATTTCTTTTGCGTGGGTGAAAAATTGGCATTTGCTTTATTTTCATACAAATATGCTCCTCACTTTTATGGTCATTTAAATAAAACTGTCAGTATATTTCTACATAATTCTCTGTTTTAAATGTGTTCGATAAATGTTTATTTTTCTGATCTTATCATTTGAAACAACTTTGAAAATCATTAACTACTCCTTTCCAAAACTTCCAAAAATGGAAAAAAAAAATTGAGCTTCATAGAACAATGTATGGAACGCGTACAAACTTTCAATGTTTTTCCGCTGAGGGAGAATGGGGAAGTATTTGTTCTTATTTGATGATTTTATTCGAAAGACGAGTCATTTTGCATCTTGATAATATGGTAGAGAAATAACGAGTAGTAAGCTCTGCAATAGGTAATGACTGCAAGTGAGCATGAAAAATTGAACAGGGTGCCTACCATCAACTTTATGACAGCGATTCAAAAATAGCGCGATTCAGAATAGGTTCCTAAAATGAATCGCTTTCTTTCGTACTCTGACCTTCTAAAAACTGGATCGCAAATGAATTGCTAAATGTTAATGACCGAACGATTTGTGTCCTTTTTCTTCTACCCGTCTCTTTCACTCGATTTTGTCATGCCCGGAGAGTGAGAGGGACGGGTATAACCTGCAGGTGACATGTTAAATCGACCGGGTTATAAGTCAAATAAGAGTTTCTGACAGCTTAGCGGCTGTGAAATGTCATTGATCGATCACTGAATCGCTGTCATTGATATTAAGCTGTCGTGGTACGAATAAGCGAAGCAGATCAGTTTAGGTTCCTAAACAAAACCGTAATAAGAGTTGATGGTAAGCACCCAGTACACGAATCCGTATGCTTTTTTTGCTCGACTTTCACTTGTTTGTTATGAATTTGACATAAAAATTCATATTTGAAGACGGCGGAATACCCTTACAGAATCGCTCTTCAGGTAGTTCTATTTATTCCTATTCCTACTTACACTCTTTACACTAGGATGGTAGCCCATATCTGGTCAGCCTACCCAGAGTGAGTAACGTTATGGGGAGATTGAGAAGAAGCTCTCTCCCTCTGTCCGGTCTCCGTCGAGCTTTTGAACCCGTCAGGGGGCGGGGCAGGGGTTAGAACCGCCCAGCCCTGACGCGAGGCCTATTAGGCTTGGGGTGAGTGCTGGGCGCGGCTAGAGACAGGCCTATGTCTGACTGATTCCAACTTCCAGTTAGCGGTATACTAAAAGACTGTATTTGCCCTTACTATAAACCAAAAAAAGGATGATAGCCCATGTGATGTTTATTTATCCAGCTCACCTGTGCGAAGTATTCGTGGCGAAGTCTTTTTGTGACGCGGTTTCGGAGTCCGAAGGGACCGCGGTGTCGGCGACCGCTTTCGACTCATCTTCGGACCGCTCCCGCCGGTCCACGAAACGGACCGACCGGGGAGTCGCCGAGCAGTCCTCGTCGCTCGCCGTCGTCGTCGACCGTTGGTCCTCGTTCGGCTACAAAATTAATATGACAAATAGAAAAAGAGATTTAGATTTGAATAACAACAAACAAATAACAAAGTAACAGCGCTACTGGGACACTTTGCCCCTTCTATAAGTGACCCAGGGCATTATGCTGAGATGGGGTATTTGTTGGCACCCACACACGGGTTTTCTACGCCATATCGAATTCCAATATATCGAATGTCATTTGATCGGTGACAATTAAACGAAAACCTAATATATCGACATGCC